>JASGLE010000005.1:2670000-5086250 GCA_030179965.1 Cyperus esculentus | reverse complement strand
GCATAAATGCAACTTTAACTGTTTGTTCTACAAGTAGTACATGTACAGAATTAGGCTACGGTATATGCATATCACGATTTTATCATGCCATGCGGTCCATATCTCCATTTTTGATGTCTAAATAGTTGATTCAAACCGCTCAATATGATTTCTATATCAAAAACTACTAGTACATATACATTTAAAAAACGATTTTTGAAAGATGCCAAATAATAATAATAAAATAGTCCATTTAGAATTCAAAATCGGAGACGTTTTTTCAAAATTAGTTAAAGATAGTTAGAAATCTCCAAAAATAGAAAAAGAATTGTATCATATGAAATTTTAATATGTAGAATGCACTGGTTGATAGTTGTTGAGAGACGAGCACATAGCACTGACGTTATTGTGTTATGCATAACACCATAACCCAACTCAAGAAAAATATTCACTAATATTGTGGTTTTATCTGTCGGGTCAATACTAACTTCTAGTATGCAATTCCAAGGCTCATCTGTAATTTATTTTTAGATTTGGAATATTATGTATAGAAGTGATATCAATGATTTCGCATGACCATGAGCAATATCAATGAATATATTTTTGAAACCTTAGGATAGTTGTACCTTAGGCGACAAATGGCACCAACATTGTCCTTCACTTATTTTATTATTACTAGTAAAGAGTTCACGCATTGCTTTGGGCTGAAATTATTATTTCTTACAATAAGTTTTTAAGATAATACATAATGAGCCTTATATTGAGTAAATTGATATGAGCCTTAAATTTTAATGGGATGAGACATTAACGTCAACGGGCATTAACGTAAATCAACAGTTTCTTATTTGGGGAAGATAGCCTTTACATGTCATTTTTTCCGATATGCTTTTATATATAGTAAGGATATTAATATTATTTACCTTTCGTCACTGAGGTTATACTTTTTTGTTCAATTTATCTTTTTTTAATTTCATTAATTATTCTTATGAAACGATCTTACTCTCTAGAAAATAGTGGAGGCGGTGAATAAAAATTCATTTTTTTTCTTCTAAATAATCGTCAATATATTAATCCCGTGCATTGCAATTATGACTTATCTAATGCTAGTTGAAGAAAAAGAAATAGCAGAGAAACACTATTGATTATATAGCACAACGGATTATTCATAACTTCATTCACATACCATAATTAGGATTCGAAAAAAAAAGAAAATAAAATCAATCACAATTATATAAGCATTCAAAGGAAGAATAATATAAAAAAAAAAAAAACAACAACGGAAACTAAAATTAGGACTTATGTAAAATCCTAACTTGGAATCTGGACCGTAAATTAAAGAAAGTGCAAACATAAAATTTATTTAATTTTGGAAACCATTTTCTGAAAGATTTTGGGTGATTTTTACGATATCATGCCTTAAAATCAACTCAGCACCAGTCTTCCCACTGCCACTTGAGCGGAATGTTGTGTCCTCACTCATCAGTCATCAGCCGAGTGCTCATCCCCTGACTTACTGCATTGTGCAGTTCACAACGTCAGCCATTGAATCGTCTCAAGATCCATGTTGGCAATCTCGAGACAATCCAGCGGCTGAGGTTGTGAACTGCACAATGCAGTAAAGCAGTGGATATGAATTCCTCATCAGCCTGCACCACGGACAAAACCAAAAGGATATTGTGATTAGTGGCACTATAATTAACTAGAGCTGTAATTCGGGCTTCACCCCAAAACATGATAACAAAAAAATAATAAAGTTTATAAAATAAAAATATTTATTTTAAAAAGTTAAACATAATTTTAAAATTTTTGATGTGAATAATGATGATGATGATGATGTATAATTTATAATAATAGCACATAAATGTTAGACCATTTTAAGGATTAAATTTTGTCTTAACATATCATACGTCTTATTAAATGGGAAGAGAGAATAAATATAAACTATTAGATCAAAGTAGATGAAGAGATTTAAACAAAATCAATGGTTAATAATATTGATGATGTGGCATAGTTGATGTGCTTGGAGAGTTACCCCTCTTTCTAGTTTATAGATCGGAAACTTCATGTGTCCACGCAGTCAAAAGAAATATCGATCCATCGTTGACCGCTTTGTGACCTGGAAGCGCCAGCGCGCAGTTCCTCTTCCACGGTGTGCATTTGCGATCTCTCTCCTTATCAGCATACTTCATTATTACCCTTACGGATCGCCTTTTCTCTCCGAGACTCACACCCGGTCTAATCGAATTTAATGCCGATGTCGTTCATGTCCAATCGTGGCATTTTTCCCTCCGGCGATTTGTTTCAATTTTTGAAATATCCCGCCTAATTCAGAAAAATGCCCTAGTTCACACTCCATCTCTTTTATAAGGCCATTTTACACTCACCTGTAATGTTGTTGCTGCTGCCCTTCACACAGAAAAAAACTCTCTCAAAAGTGAACTCTAATAAGTAAAGAAGAACACCTCATATGTTACTATTCGCCGTCTTTGTGGTTACATTACAGGATTGAGTTGTTACTTACCAGTGAACAAAGAACTCAAAAGGCAAAACTTAGCATGCAATAAATGACATTGCAGTCCCCACTTTGCTCTCACCATTTTTTTTTTCGATTGTGATGTGCATTAAATCCTTTGTTGGTTAACTCATTTTGCATTACTAGTTACGGAGATGTATAAAAGAGTTACATTGAAAAGTTCACTCATTACTTGCCTTGTGATTTTCTAATAGCAGTAAATCCTTTTTTGGTAACTAATCTTTCATTACTTGTTATGGATATGTATAACGATGTTACATCCAAAAGTTCTTGAGTTACTTACTAGGTTTGCTTTTTTTTCATCGCTCATTCCCCATTACAGGTTACTAATATTAAATCAAGTGTTACACTGAGACCATCAGTTGTTACTCTTTTATAGTATCCAGTTGTGACTCTTCTCACTAGTTCGGTTACTTACTGTTCTTGCCAACTTGTTACATAATTTTACCCCAGAGGTTACAACACTCACAAATTTGGTTACTTACCCAACATGGTTATGTTACAAAATTTGTGGTTATTTCTGTTACACAACTGGTTATACTGAAATTATGTACCCTTTTCCAGAACTTGTCAGCTTCTGTTTTAAACGGAGAACTAACCCAAAACAAAATTTTTATCACTTCTACCAAGTTCTTGTCAACTTGTTACATAATTTTACCCCAGTTGTTACAATACTTGCAACTTTGGTTACTTACCCAACATGGTTACGTTACAAAATTTGTGCTTATTTCTGTTACACAAAGAGTGATACAAACCAGTGGGATGAGAGTTCAAATAAAAGTAAGCTGGTTGGTAAATAACATTGGATTAAAAAAAAAAGTTGTCAAATCAACCGCTTTAACAATGTATTTTAGTTATAAAAAAAATAACCCTACGGTCAGTGGGTGGCCGATAGCGGTAAACATGGCTACAACGATCCGTGTCACGCAGATTCATTTCCAACTAAGCGACGCACGTGGTCTTTGTGAATCGATGGATCGTTTCGCTGTGGACGCTAGGTGGTACTCTTTATAGATTAGGCTTAATTTATACGCAAAGAAGCAAACAACAACGAAGAAATCAATTTTACTGAAATGAAAATAGGAAAAAGTTCCACTGATAACAAAGGTCTGAAATTAATTTCTTCATTGTTATTTGCCTCACGATTACTGAATGAAAATAGGAAAACAGTTCCACTTAATTTTACATCACTACAAGAACCAGCATTTCGTCCCGTGGCTAAAGGCAACGTTCTTTGTGTAGGAGGTCGTGGGTTCGAAACTCAGATAAAAGTATTTTATAGACATTTAAATTTGTGTGGCTTGACCCTCATCTTTATCTCAAAAAAAATATATATATTACATCACTACATATTTGATGTAACACAATTACACAAATATGAGAACCAAATGATACTTCAAACATCAGCCATAGAATAAATAATCAGTACATAATATTGGATTGGAAAACCATGTTGACTGATGGAGAATACAAGGAAAGCAATTATGTTCTGCAATGTTAATTTGACGCAATTACCATAAATAAAGAAATAAAAGTTCCATCATATTTAAAGAGTGAAATAATATAAATAATTTATTTTCGAAAAAGAAGGAGGATAAAATACAATTTTTTTTATAAAACAGTTTAGACCAACTAGATAGAACCGAATGTACTTTTCGACTCACTAGATAAAACATTTTGTAATGTTCTATCTAGTGGGTCCAAAAAGGGCTAGCAAAAAGAAGTTTTTTAATTTCGGTTTATAAAAAAATTTGGATAAAATGTCGAGATTATAATATTACCTTGACGTACACTCCAATCGCGTCAAGATATGCTCCAGAGCGTGCATGAAAGCCAATAATTTGACCAGCAATTGCTGGAAGTTCAAAAGGAACTCCATCTTCTTTACCGTACGGTCCGTAACTTCCCAAATTTGTGTAGAACTTGAGAGATCTCACAACAACATAGTCGTCGTACGTACCGATGTAACCTTTTACTGATGTGATGTGCTCGTCCGATGAAAGATTAAACTACAGACAGAAACCAATGACATTTAACAAGTAAAGTATTATAAAGAGTAATACCTAGTATCCGTAGAATAATTGTCCATAATGTTCGTAGATTACATTCTAAGACGTATGAACGGCTTTTCAATGAACGCAAGATGTTTCTCTATTATAAACCACCACTTTGAAGACCATTGTAACAGTTAGAACAAGACTCAAGAGAAAAGCAACATGCATGGAATTTTTTTTCGGCTTAATTTTTGCTATACCCATCAAAACTTGCTAAATAGCCAATATACTCATCAAACGCCCAAAATAGCCAATATACCCATAAAAAGTCATTTTTCTTGCTTCTATCCCCTTTTATTTATAAAACAAACTATTAATATGTTATAAAATAATGAAATTACTTTTTTACCCTTCATTTAAAGTGAACATGTCCATTTAAGTGCGTTTAGAGGATAAAGTGCGCTTCTCTTTTCTTGTCTCCATGTCATGGTTATTAAGCACCATGATTTTCTCGATGTTAGAAAATATAGAAAGAGAAAAAACAGGAAAGAAAACTCATTTAAGTATTAAGCGCTACAAACTCTTAGTCCCAATATAAATACTATGTCGTGTACCGATATTTGTATAAAGCATGGTACAGAGACAATAAGAATATGAAAGGATTCTAATAGAAAAAAATTTTGACCAAAAAAAAAATCCAACACAAGAAATTAACTCAAGGCGTGGATGTTAAAAATCATTGTTGTTTCTTTTCTTATCTCATCGGTCATCCAGTCAAGAATACTAAGGAACTCACCATTTAATATAAAGGGTATAATAGTCTATTCAAATTTGATATTAGTTAAATGATATGTTAAATAAATAAAAGGGATAGAAGTAAGAAAAAATGACTTTTGATGGGTATATTGGCTATTATGGGTGTTTGATGGGGATATTGGCTATTTAGCAAGTTTTGATGGGTATAGCAAAAATTAAGCCTTTTTTTTCAGAATGTACTGAAAGAGAAAAAATCAAGAAGAAAGAAGAAGAAGATCGAAGAAAAGATAAACAATGCTAATAATTAATTTGACAAGAAGTTCTTGTTCAGATTTCACAAAAATGATCTTACGATATCTGGATCTGCTGGTTCTCATAGGTTATTAGATTTTTTCCGGTGATTTTAGTATACTAGAGCTGTAACTCGGCTTCGCCCCGAAAAGTGATATCAAATAAATAACTAAAAATTTTATAAAATTTTAAATATTTATATTAAAAAAACTTAAAAAAAATTGTAAATTTTTTATATAAGTAAATATAACAATAACAACAATAATAATAATAATAATAATAATAATAATAATAATAATACAATAATTTATAAATAATAACATATATAAATGTTGAACCATTTTAAGGGTTAAAATTTGTTTTAGACATATCACATTCATCTTATTTAATAAGGAGAGAAAAAACCTCAATTTTTTTAAATAGGCCTCGAAAAATACAAATTCACGAGTTTCGGCCCCGTAACACACATTTTTCATATTTAGAACGGACACTAGCGTCCCAGTTGGACACTACGGAACCCCAACGTCCCATCCGCAATGCTGGACGCCATGGTACCCCGGCGTCCCGACCGGACGCCAAGATACCCTAGTGACGTGGCATGGTACAGTGACGTCCAGCACTGGGATGGGACGTTGGGGTTCCATAGCGTCCAATTGGGACGCTAGCGTCCGTCCTAAATATGAAAAATGTGTGTTATAGGGTCGAAACTTGTGAATTTGTGTTTTTCGAGGCTTATTTAAAAAAATTGAGGGAGAAAAAAAAATACAAGTCATTGGATCAAAGTAGATAAAAAGTTTTAAACAAAATCAATTGTTGATAATAGTGATGATGTGGCATAGTTGAGGTACTTGGAAATCTACCCCTCTTTATGGAGTATAGATTACATGCCTTCTACTTGGAGAGTTTTAAAGATGCAGTGAGGTTGTGTCAGGGCTTAGGATTAACCCTGAGAAGTCAACCATCTGGTTTAGCAAAAGGTGCACTGCTAGTTGTAGGAGGGAGGTACTAGAATCAGTGGAAGCTAGAGTGGCAGAACAGAAAGAGAAATACTTGGGGATATACATGACAACCAAGTTGAGAGGTCTTGATCCAACCCATGATCTGATGGAGGAGAGATTCTAGACAAAGTTTGCTGGATGGAAGATGGGCTTGATGTCTCAGGCTGGCAGAGCAATAATGGTGCAAGCAGTGCTCACCACACTTCCTGTTTACTACATGAATGTGGCCCCAATGCCTGTTAAAACAACCAGAAAACTAACATCACTGCTGAGGAAGTTCCTGTGGGGAAAAATAGGAAAGGATAGATACCTAGCTCTTATCAGCTGGGATACTGTCTGTCAAGATAAGGAGCAATGGGGCCTCAAGATAAGAGATCTGAGCACCATGAATGACGCTTTGATCCTCAAGCTGACTTGGCAAGTGGCAAGGGGGGATGACAAGCCCTGGGTAGCAATAATGAAGGCAAAGTACTGTGCAAATGGTACCATCTGGCAAGCCAGAATGGGGCCAGGGGTCAGTGCTCTCTGGAGGAAGCTCTGGATGTTGAGGGAGGTACTGAAGGAAGACTTAATATGGGTGATGGGGTCAGGCACAATTGTTACTGCTGCACATGAACCTTGGTTTCAGGGGTGGGACAGTGCTGAAACTTTAATGCCACACGACACACTCACTATTGCACAGCTGACAGATGGAGAAGGAGGCTGGGACCATAATTTGCTCTCACAGAGGTTTGGAGACCAAATTGCACAGAGGATCGTTATAATGGTGCTCCACCTGATATGACATCTAGTTTACCAGACAGACTGGTATGGAAGCAGGCAAAGGCTAGAAAGTATACAGTCAAACAGGGGTATGCATACTTGCAAGATAGAAGAGGCAGCACACAACAGCAGCAGGAAGACCCAATATGGAGGGCAATTTGGGAATTGAAGGGAGTCATACCTAAAGTTAGGTTCTTCCTGTGGAAGGCCTGCCAGTATGGACTTCCTACATCCTAGGAGCTACACAGAAGAATACCCAGAATCATGCCAGAATGTGCTAGATGCCACCAAGAAAATGAATATGTGATGCATATGCTATTCTATTGCCCTCATTCTAGAGCATGCTGGTTCCACCCAGGATTGCCCATAAGAGTGGAAACTCTGCCTTTGAATTTCAGAGAGACTCTCTTGCAGCTGGGGCTTAATCTGAGTGAGGAGCACAAGGTACTGGCAGCAAACCTCATGTGGTGTATATGGAAGGCTAGGAATCTGGCTACAATAGAAGGTAAGCAGTCTAACCCAGTGGGGGTAGTTCTGCAAGCCAGAGCTATGCAATTTGATCTACCAGTTCCAGCCTCTAGGGTTAGCAGGGCCCCCATACCAATTCTAGTACCAAGGGGCTATGGCATCATCAAGGTAGATGGCTCATGGGACCAAACTAATGCAGCATGAACAGCTTTTGTGGTGTACAACAGCAAGGATGAGATAAGGTGGGTCCAGTGTCAGCCAAACAAATTAACTGACCCTTTTCATACTGAGGCATGGGGATTTCTGAAGGCTGTTGAATGGTACTCACAACATGCAGGAAATAACCAGATGGAGGGGGTAATCATTGCAACAGATTGCAAGAGTTTGGTGAATGCACTGAAGGAGCAGAATCCCCAAGAGCTACCTTCATGGCTGGCCTTTGAGACAGTTTTCAGAATCAAAGAGGGCATTGCACAGTCAGTCAACCCCATACAGGTGGAGCACATAGCAAGGGAGGGCCTACAGGTAGCACACGTGCTAGCAAACTGGACCAGATGCACTCAGGCAACTTTTACTGGTAGAAGCCTCCCATGGAGCTGTGAGGAGCTTGAAGAAGTGGACACTGGCATGGGGAGGTCATTTGCTAGGGAACCAGATTAATTAAAACCAGTTCTCTGTCTCTGTTTTTTCTTAATTACTTCTTTTTCTCTGTTATGTTTTTTCTCATCTTTTCAGACTGGGGTTGTTGTTTTGGGTCAGGGTACTGATGTAATCTTAGTATGGTCATCTTTTTTCAGTTTAGCATGCGGATAGAGCTAACTGAAGGGGCTAACATTGAAAATGGGCTGGAATGGGCCCAATGTTTGTAAGGAACTGTGGAACTATTATTTTAATTTCAAGCCCACGGGCATTTACACTCAAAAATAAAAAAAAAAACAGCTTTCAAGACGACAGATTTTGCTTTTGGCTCCAATTTTCAGTGGATTATCTCAATATCTCCTCCTTTACTGGATCATTGTAGTCGATTTTACTTTATTAAAGAAAGGGATAATGACCCAGAGGCCTCCGAACTTTCATCTTGTGACAAGTTTGTCTCCAAACTTTTATTATAGACAAATGCACTTCCAAACTATGAATTTGTGACAATTTGCCTCCTCGACCTTTAATTAGCCATATAATAATTCATTTGAAATATGAAATGACCAAAGTACCCTTGTATATTTATTGGATGCATTATTTTTATTATTACAACATATAATTACATAAATAATTAAATTAATAATTTACATAGTTGCATAACTAATTAAAATTAATAAATTTTGTTTATTTGATTGTGATGATGGCAAATAATTTATGAAAAAAAAAACTAATTGAATATTTGAAATTGTAAATATATATACAAATTTTTTTACCGCTTTTAACTTTGTATATAATTACATAATCATTATAAAAAATATATATTAATCATATAAAATAAAATAAAAGACGACAATGATGTAAATAAATTTTTAATTAGGTACTTATATGATTAAATAGTTTTTTTTTTTATAAATTATAAATTAATGAACCATGAGCATTTTAAATATTATCTTACAAAATGTATGAGGGTATTGTGGTCATTTCATATTTTAATTGAATTATTATATGGCTAATTAATGGTTGAGTGGGCAAATTGTTACAAAATCATAGTTTGGGGGCTATTTTTCTAAAATAAAAGTTTAGGAGTTAACTTGTTACAAGGTAAAAGTTCGGAAGCCTCTGGGTCATATTCCCTTAAAGAAATGTAGTTGATTTTGTTGTACCAAGAAATACAATATAATTTTTTAGTTATATAACTAGTAAAAGTAAGAGGTAGTGACCACTCTTTTTATCTATCCACCGGTTCACCGTATTTTGATAAACAAATATTATTTTTTAGTATATATTTATATCTTTCCGCTCAACATATATCACTTTCCAATGAACGAATACACTATGATTTCCAGTAAATATTTATACAACTGTAATAAGCACATGAGTACACGTGGGTGTGTCAAAATATGATAAAGAAATAAATGGGTGGCTTACTTTACAGGTGGACTCTACCTACCAGTTTTCCAAAACTTATATATTTTTTTTTTTTTGAGAAATTTTCCAAAACTTGATTACTATTCAAAATTCCACGCGGTAGTACCTCTGCAGGTCGTCCTCCCTTTCCACCCCAACGCGTCGTTTCCTTCGTGCCATTATCAAGCTCATATCGCACAGCCAAGGCGTCGATGCAACCTCCATGGCGAAGAGTGATCTTAACAATACGAGAAACACCGTCGACATCCATCTCTCCCACTTGCCCGCCGATTCCACTGCAGGGCCCGACCTTCTTTGCCATAATTCTAGTCGGCTGATCCTTCATTAAATTAACCAATTTACCCATATAAGTGATTGAATTAGCAGGTGGTAATTAATGGGTTTCTGAACACTTATGTATTCCACAAAAAAAAAATTAAAAAAATAAACATTTTCACTGTGCATGCAATTAAGAAAAAAAAGGGAAATTAAACGTACTGTTTCTTGGTATATTAAGCACAACAATTTGTTGATTTGATTGCTTTGTAGTTTGGTTTGCAGGCTACAGGTTCTTGGTTGCATATATACACACACCCAGGAGACGCGCTCCACCTGATGACATATTATTTGATTTAAAATTACAATTTGCAAACAAAAAATGGGCAAGCTTAATAACAGCTAGTTTGTTTAATATATATCCTATCACACCCCAAATCCAGAGTATGACAACGTTTTTTGAATTTTCAAATAAATAGAAGACAACGTGAAGGTCATAAATTGAGAAAATGTAAAATATTTATATAAATACTTTTTCTTGCTAATATTGTATGCGATTACCTGTGACGAAAACTTCAAATTTAGTTGAGTTAGTTTATAGTGCGCATTCATTATTTCAAGGGGAGGGATTGGTTGAAATCTTTATTTTGACAATCTTGACAATGAGATATTTTAAAAATCTGTAAAAATTCATAAGATATCATAAAAATAGAAAAAAAAAACTAGATAAGAGTCTCGCGTTGCTTCAGCAACACAAACAAAATAGTATCTTAAGAAAAATTAAAACAATTAGTACAAACTATAAAGCAAGAAATAAAAGCAGACTACACATTTGGTTTCTTTTTGCCAAGAAAATCTTGTTTTACATCATCAAATCTGATTGATCTTACAACTATTGTTTTCTATAGAAAATGGATTCTTCGAAATTAGTTTTACATATTTCAAATTTATCAAAATAAATATTTAGAACTTTAATTAACTAAAAATGTGTCGTCATTATTATTGATAATGGGAAGAGAGTAAAGTTCCTCGATTACATATTAGTTGACAATTTTGACTTGATATGACATGTGAACTCCTTCCAATCCGAAATGATCTGGGTACGGGTACAAAAATTTTGACCCATTGTGGATGACAGGATGAGTGCATATCCACTGGTAGGGGTGTCAAACCTTCAAAACGTTTACGGAAATGAGTTGTTCCGTTTCTGTTCCGTTATAACAGACGGAACCAAAATCTGTTCTGTTGAACGTTCTGTTATAACGGATGGAACCAAAATCCGTTCCATTGAATGTTCCGTTATAACGGAACGGAACGAAACAACGAAAATACGTGTTTAGGACGGAAATAGGTTGTTCCATTCCGTTCTGTTATAACGGACGGAACCAAAATCCGTTCCTTATAATGGACGGAACCAAAATTTGTTCCGTTGAACGTTCCGTTATAATGGAACGAAACAACGAAAAAACTTGTTCCATTGACACCCCTATCCACTGGAATAGTTAGATTACCTCAAATTCTGGAGTTGTCAAAAATTATATTGAAAATATTATGTAGTACTGTAGCGGGCAGCTTCAAAAACCGCACACAGTAGCTTTTTATGGGGTTTTTTATCATTCCTCGGTGGAATACCCGAGGATTTCAATTCATTGTGGATTGTGTCAAGTGTGAGTTGACTCGACCTGTTCAAGTGTGCTTTTAGATTAATTTGATTAGATCTTGCGTTGACACTAATTATTGTTATCTGATTAATTATATTTTAATTGACATTAAGTTTTTTAATATAATATAAAAATACTTGATCAAATTATTTGGTTGGGTTGGATTACATCTGATTGACCAGTGGCCCAATTGGATCAGGTTTGAGCCGAACAATTTTTTACTCTATTCAAATGGGTCATGAAAAATATATATAATTATATAATAACCATCTGCAACCGACAATTTGATACCTCTAATTGTACATAAAATAAATATAAATTTGTATGTTATCTAATTTCTTAACATACAAAGTATTCAAAAAATAAATTCATGCAGTATGATTAGTAACAAAATTTTTGTAAATTTTACATTTTCCACATGGTGCTTCATTAATTCATGGACACTGCAAATCATTTTCTTCGTATACTGCGTATCATATTCCATTATCATTTTTTTTCAGATCGTCGATCACATTTGATTTTGCTAATGGTTTTCCTTTTGTCTTTTAAAATAAATTATAATTTTATCTGAATTCTCTTAAATGTTTTCTTAAGAAGGTCTAAGCAATAAAAAAAATAACTTTTATGAGTTTTGACTTACCATATGGAGAAAGAATTTGAATTATAAAGTCCTCATTTTATTATTTGCCAATGCCACATTGGCTGTCTACTTTCGAGCAAAAATATAACAAATAACATAAATGTTATATAAAATAAGGGAACTAGTATACGAGTATCGAAAGTAATATCAAAATATATACCGTATGTATTAATATTCATATTAAATGTGTAGATATTCAAGTTAATTTATTAAAATGAACACTTATTTATATAAAGTATCCCGGTACACTACAAAGTAAGTTGCACAGTGAAACTAATAATCTGAATACATTTATGTGTAATGAATACTAATACAGTCCTATCAATTTTTGTATCATTTTTTGGTATCTTTGCGACATTTTTCTTAAGAGATTGGATCTCAAGTATTACAGATTTACAGTCATGCTCCGCCCCTGCAATTAAGAGAAGACAACATAAATGCAACTTTAACAGTTTGTTCTACAAGTAGTACATGTACATTTATAAGTATATAAGAAGATATTTAGATTGGCATAAGAGGAGAAAAACTTACATCATGGGTAGAAACAAAGGCTTCTCTGAGAACAAGAATGTTTCCTGTCAATTTCACAATTTAACAAGTGAAATCCTATGTTTAACGTTGAAAAACAAAAAAAAAAAAACCAAAAAAGAAATGAAAAGTCATATAATTAAATGCAAATCTGAATGCATGGCCCAAACTCAATCCAAAACTAATTGCAACATGTGCAATGGGCCTTCTTCTGAAGTAAGACAGAATTAATTAGGGGTCCATGACCAATTAAAGCCCATCTTTTACTACCTCATAAATTTATGTAGTACATTGCATATCATTTTTACCTTCTGCTGTACTCACCACATAATTACCTAAAACGTCTTCTGGTAAGGAGTGGATATATTTCACCTCATAATCACAATATTTCTACCTTTATTTTTTCCTCTCGTTTTTGTGAGTAAGGTTCGTAAATCATAATATTATTACCTGTAGAGATGCCACAACTAAACAAGGAAAATTTAATCAAGAGGTGCCTTTGGGTTGATCTTGACAACACAAGCCGAATCGAGCACATTTTGCGAGGCCTCTTGTTTGTATACTTGACATGCAGTGATACAGACAAAACAACATTATACTAATTCACCGGCAGCTCGATCGGCACTAATATATATGTCGAGAATTATGAGATTCAATTAAATGTTTCGGTTGTCATGAGATTACGTGGGGTGGGAAATTTCGGGTATGGGAACCCACATATCAAATTATGGGAACTCACACACGTGAGAACAATTATGTGATATACAAAAATGAGTGTTCAGTTGTACCATGGAAATTATTGTGGGAAAATATATTTTTCATTTGGAGACATTGAAATTGATATTAATCATCATATTATTATACTTACTGTTATTATTGTTGTTGTTATAATAATAATAATAATTGTTGTTGTTGTTATTATTATTATTATTATTATTATTATTATTATTATTATTATTATTATTATTATTATTATTATTATTATAATTGTGCAACAGAGTGCAATTTTAGTCCGAAATGTACGTGAATCAAATTATATTTTGCTTTATCTAAAAATTAAATTTATGGTTCCCAATAAATTTTTCATATAAAAATATTATGATATACAATATAGAGAGAAGCTTTCTCGGTTAATTTATTTTCACATATCCAACAATCTTTTTTAGCTAATTAACTATATTGTTTTAACTTACGGTCATATATTGATATATATTGAGTAGTAGAATGAGAATATAATATAAAAAGATTGTGAGAGAGATGATCATCACAAGATGGGGAAAAAACAATTAGATCCAATTGAATTATTTTTTTTTCCATCTATTTGTGAAGAGATGGGGAGTATGATGGGAAAAAAAGCACAATCCCATAAATACAAAAAGGGTCACCGAACATATCTTGGATTAAATTTCCCACCGGGTGCAAAATCCAACTATTTCCTATATATTACACGGCCTCCGAACAGGCCTAAGTGTATGTATTATGTGCATAAAATACAAGCGTTGAGTTGTCAGTTTCTCATAGGTAAGCATTCTATAGGAATAAAATTGAATATTAATTGTAAACCGAATTTTCCCTCCAGCAGTCATGTATTTATTAACAAAAAAAGTGTATATGGATGATTTGTTAACGGAAGTAAGTAATTTATTTGTTAACAATGGTGGATGAGATCTGATCCAATGGTTGATCAGAAATTGGAAATAAAAATTGATGTGACATCATGCAATTAATTAATTAGTGAACAGAGTGGTTTGTTACAAGTCCTATTATTAGTGTATAATAATTAATCGCGTCGATTCCATGATTCACATTTGTCGGTGCCAATATCAGTATCAAGTTGAAGTTAATTAATCATCATCATATATATAATATATGGGCTTAAAGATTCTTAAATATATTAAGCATCAAGCCAGGTCATTAAGCTGCCCAGGCTGACCTGTTCAAAATTTGACAAATGAATAAATATTTGGCACCTTTTTTTATAGTTAATTACGATATTTGAACAAGATTATTAAATGATATATTTCTTGTTCTTTGAAATGAAGTTGAAGGAGATTTTTTGAAGTAAAGTCGAATATGAAGCCTATTAGTTGTTTTATTGAATTGCAGTTAAGGCTTTGTCCCTTCCTGTATAATTGGGCAATCAGGTAACACAATTTTTTTTTTTTCTCATCACCAGGTTAACATATATTCTTTTATGAATTAGTCGTGAAATTTTTACAATTTCATTAGCCGTTAATTAAGTATTGATCTTCAAAGAATATAATAAATATATATATTCAATATAGACTGCACTGAATATACTTTCTATTGAAATTCTTTTTCAAAAAAATGAAAAATGAAAATATTATGACATTGTGATATTTAGATATTATCTCATATAGAAAAGGTAGGTAAGAATAACACAATAATTTTGATTGTGGAGTAGCAAGATGACTTCTCCCTTTTCATTTTTTATAATAGCCATCTCTTTTTTTTTATCAACAATTTTTTTAAGTACATTAGTTTTATTCAAGATTAAATTTGACTGTTAAGCTTGTTAACTAATCCAAGAGTGAGCATAGACGAAATTGAAGTACATTCATTATTTTCTTTACATTGAGTGGCCGTAAGCATTGTTAATCCAAAAATATCGTTGGTCGGCCATCAGAATTTATATTTTTGGACTTTCAAATTTGATGATTTCAGATTATGGATAAGCGCTGGTGTAAATAAACAAATAATTTTGATGTGTTGTGGAAGAGATATTTCTTGGGCTAATCATGTAGAACTTTTTTTTTTTTTTTAAATATGCATATATGGATATACCCAATAGAGCCGTCACAAGTTCATGCTGAATTTTATTTATATTTTATTTTGTAAATTTAGTCAATCGTGTGACTGATAGAAATTTTTAATTCCACATAATATTTTTGTCTAGTGTCGTCTCATTTTCTTCCACCAAGGTTTCTATTCATTCATCCTGTAAAATTTTAGATAATTTTGCAGATACATGAAATTTGGGAAATTCGGATTGGAGCATACAAAATGCAGGGAGTGGGAGAAAAAAAAGAAGAAAGGTATGCTTGATATATGAATTGGGGAATTTATGAGAAAAAGACAAAATATTGCTATTTTATATGGATTTACTTGAGACCAACTCTTTGTATTTTAGTTGTCTCTAGCAAGAAAAGGGAAAAAAAAATGCTCGGTTAACATAATTTTCAAATAAAGTTACTGCGAATATTTGATTTGAAACAATTCTCTAGACCATTCATTGTATATTTGTATGCAATTTACATTTTACAAAATAAAGATGCGAAGAATCTCCATTCTCAAATTAATACTACCTCCCTACATGAATAAATAAATTTTTAGGAAAAGTCAAATGAATTAGTGAAAAAGTAAAATTACTTTTATGCCCTCAATTTGTAATCATTACATAATAAATGTTCTAATTAAATAATATAGATAAAAGGGTAAACATAATATTGGAGAAACAAGAGACGAATAGAAAAATAATATCGAATCGGTAAAGCTCACTTAATTGGGGACAAATTGTATATGGTATAAATTTATTTAATTGTGGACGGAGGTTGTACATAGTTACGTACGTCAAAGAATAAAACAAACCAGATACCTAAAAACTGTAGCATTCCTGTCATTTTGTTCATTTCCGTTTCTTTTCTGAAGTACAAATTGGAATCTGTTTTTTAAAAAAAAAGTACAAATTGGAATACGAAATTTAATAAAAAAAATTATTGAAATATAAAATTATACACTGTAAATCCGGGATGGTAGATTTTCCCCGGATGAACAGTAGCATCCACATTTTGGGCCGTCTGATTAAAATCTAAGGGTTCCCATTGTTCGTGCTGACGTTGGCTGATGTCATCAAACCTTTTAAGTATTATACAATTGAGAGCCATGAGGCTCTTTCAATTGATGATTATTCCTTTCTAAAGATTTTAAGTATTATATATAGGGGACTGATACACAGATACAAAAAATGATACCAAATTCGATACCGACTGTATTAGTATTCATGTTAAATGTGTCGATATTTAAATTAGCTCATTACAATATTCAACTTATGAGTCAATATTTAAAATTGATACTGACTATGTTAGTATTTTTTTTTTTTTCATTTTTACAAGTCATATTTCAATTCATTCATTCAAGACATATGCTCAAATAATAAAACAAAGAGAAATTATTCGTATCCCCTTAACTACACCCCTTATCCATCCGCCATACTATATTTACAATATTCTCTCTCATGATCTCATAAAGTTTGAGTGAATTTTTTTTATTTTTATCTTTATATTGTACATGTATGAGTATTTTGCATAGTTCCAGGTGTGAATTGGAACCGGTAAAAATGATTTGTTGTATTTGAAAAATAATTTTCAACTAAAAAAGTATTGAGGTGCAGTTAAGGAGGATTTTTAAGGGGTACAGTTATCAACTCCCTTACACAAAATAACTAAAAAAAATTAATTCACCAAATAAAATAAAATTTAAATAGTACCAAAACACACAATGCTCTGACCCCTCTCAAAAATGAACATTTGTATATTAGTTGCTGTGAAGCAACAACAACGAGCAACCTAGACACCTAGTTGACAATTTAACAGAAGAAACAATTTTGGTTTTTAGCCGTGTGAACGGAATCAAATCAGTCCCCAAATTCCATTTCCCTTCCTTCCAATCTTGGGTGTAAACGAGCCGAGCTTAAGCTCTCATTTAATTAAACGAGCCAAAATCACGAGCTCGAACTTGACTCGTTAAGCTCATTTATTTTTTAATAATAAAATTTTTAGTATGTTATATCAAAATTTATATAAAAATTAATATAAAAGGACTAATAAATATATGTTCATACACATTTTACGTAATAATTTCATATATATTTGACATATGTTGTATAATATATTAATAATTTACGATAAGAACAGTACAAATTGCAGTTAGTAATAGTTTATTGAGCCAAACAAGTTTAACGAGCCGAACCATGCCAAGCTCAAGCTCAGCTTATTAATTTAACGAGCTTAACGAGCGAACCAATAACGAATCGAGCCCGAGCCAATAACGAGCGAGGCACGAGTTTTTTTGCCACTCGTATCCACTACCCAAAAAAAAAGAAACACAAAAAAAAGTCAGCTAAAAATCAGTTAATTAATTATTAAGGTTTAAACAGTGCCCACGTAGGAAATACACCCTGATTTTTTTGTGTAGCAGTGCGTTCCCCAGCCGTCACATCATCAAACACTGCAAGCAAAACATGAGGGTCTGAAGAGGCCGCGGCGATGAGACGACACCAACAACTTGTACAAGTGAATATGACATCACATCACTAATTCACTATGTTATCGTGTCGACTGCTCAGTGGTCAATTGGACCAATTAATTTCCCCAATTTTATTTTGTACACAGAAGAACTTGTACAACTGGGAACTGCCCCACGGACCTCTCAAATTACAAATTAAAAAAACAAGTATATAGAAACAAAGAAAACTTTTTCACTTTTCAGAAAAGAAAAGAACAAAGAAATAAAAAACAAAGGAGGAATCGACCGCCCCACGAAGAATCACTGCGGGGAGCCCACAACAGTGACGAGGTGGGCCTGTGAGCCGTGAGCCGTGAGTCGTGGGGCCCAGTGGTCAGAGGGATGTGATGGGTGCTAGACTGGTGGGCCGAGTGCAGGGTTGTTTGACGACAGAGTACAGTGGCTTAGTCACGCCACACGATGAGATTTTATTTTAAGAGGTTATGTGGGGAGTTGTTAAGATGCTCCTATTTGTACCCAGGAGAATATTAGATATTAGACATGGATTGTGAAATTATTGTGAATTTCTGTGTCGTGTGAAAAAAATCAAAGGTAAAATAGTTTATTAATGCAATACAATTTTTTTTTTTTTAGATGAAGATGAGGGTCAACTCAGTCTTTGTATGGATCCATTTAAATGAAAGAAAACATAATTAAAATTTGTTTAAGTTATACAAGGTCATAAATCTAGAGAAAAATGAGGTACAAAAGATCTCAGAAATTAGTGTCAAGTCAAGTAGTCAAGATTTTTCGACAATAAGAGAGTCATATGTATAGATAACTAAATTAAGGATTTCCATTAATCCTAAAATATTACTTTAATGTGAAATTTGTGAGACACTGAGACTTGAACGTATTTCTCTATGGAGAGACATGATTCAACCCCATCACTCTTAAATTTAATAAATCTTGACTTGAATTAGCATTTTCTCAAACACAAACCTACTAATACCTTAAACCATGATTAGATTTTTCTACGATGCATGTCTTTCGTTAGAAAAGAAATTTAGCGTAATTTCTTTATACTAAAGATAAATGTTAATATATTTTGAAACTAACTTTTAAATAAAAAATGTTATATATCTACAAGATACAACACTCATAAAAATAATTAATAATCCCAACCTTAACAGTATCTCTTCCGCGTACTCTTGGGACCTGTTCGGTTAAGGTTTTTTTTTTTGGAATGGAAATTTGTTGGGTATGAGTTACCGCAATTATTGGATAGATTCCTGTGATGCGATAGTGGGTTGGGAAAACAAAAATTGAGTCCGACCCAATTTTTTTTTTCCAAGGGTTTAGCTCTCTTTTACGTTATTTAACGGGTTCAAGTGGGTAGGATGACCCCAACCCAAACAACAGTTATTATCTGCCGAATATACTTGGAAAAGTGAACCTAAATAAAATTACCTTTCCCTGAGAATTCCCAACCCTACCCAGCATTCCGAACACGGCCTTATATGTTATATCTTATCCATTCCTAAATTTATCCATCCGTAGTCATTTCGGAGCCCAAATCGGGAGACGGATAACACGAGAACCCATCCAGCGTATTACAACCTCAATTTCCCATTTATTAGCGTCCATCGTACGCTGTAGCTCCTTAACACACAAAAAAAATACAAAACAATAATAAAAAAAAAAAAATTCCATTCATTCAATGCTTGCCTGCCCGACTGACTCTACGGAGTGCTCATCCCCTGACTAACTGCATTGCGCTGTTCACATCGTCAGCCGTTGGATTATCTAGAGATCCACATTGGAACGAATCTCTAGACAATCGAACGGCTCAAGATGTGAACTGCATATTGCAGTACAGCAGGGGATATGAATTCTGACTCTACGAGGCTTTCTTCCGCCGCTACAATAGTCACGGAACTCTCCCCTCTCCCGCGTAGGCCCCACTCGCCAGTCTCCCAGTCCCCACACCCGCAACTCCGGACCCGAAACCCACTATCAAATACAGCTCATAATCACGAGTCCGTCCGTCTATGCTGTCGTCCTTTCAAAACAATAGGACCCTTTTATTCTCATCCGAGCCGTTAGATCGAAACGGACGGATAAGATTGTCCCAATTTAGATCACAAGGAGCTTTTCTGAATTAATCTCGTCCGTTTATTTTGATCCAACGGTCCATATACAGATAATAGAGCCCTGTTATTCTAAATAGAATAACAGCGGGTGTGAACCCGGTTAAACATAGCCTCTCTTCCTCCTCCGAAATATAAAACGCGCAGTTCTCTCTGTTCTTCTCGCTCTCTTTATTTCCTTGTCCCGCTCCAAGAATCCTGTACTCATTTCTCTCCTTGACACACGGGAGGCGAAGGGAGGGAGTGAGGAGAAGGATTGAAGTGTGAATATAAAGAATAAAGGAGGAAATGAAGAAGGTTGGGGGCGTTGTTGCGACTACTCTGATCGCCGCCGCTTGCGCCACTGTGGCGATCAGCCAACAGAACCTCTCTTCCTGCCAGGTAGTTGATTTTCTTTACCCTTCTTTCTTTCTGTGGGTTTGTTGGTGTTGATGCTTGTTTTGGGAGATCTTGGAACCAAGATGCGGTTTCTGTATGGAATTTGGAGATTTTGATTTTGTGTATGTTGTTTTATGGGAATTTTTTATTTTGAATGGTGGAAATGAGAGCAAGAAAGTTTCTTTCTTTTGATTTTTTTTTTTTTTTTGGTTTTATTTGTTTTATTGGGTTTTTTAAACAGAAATCTTGGCGCTTTTCATTTAAACCCCTCAATTATTTATTATTATTTTGCTTTAAACGTCCCTGAAAAAGACTCCTTAATAACTCTCAAAAATTATTTTTGTGGGCAAAACGAACCCATAAAGAACTTGTTTTCTACATTGGTTTTTCTGATCTAATTTATTATTTCGAAACAGGGTTTGATGAGAAGCGAGGGATCCGAGCAGACGAGGAACAGCGAGGACAAATTCGCGCCGAGATTCGATGGGCTGCGATTCATTGAGACGCTGGTGACGGCGCACCGCTGATTCTTTCCTTGTTTTTCTCTCCGTTCCATATATAGCATTGTTGATGCATCATCATCATCCTACTGTTGTTGTTGCTTGCTGATATAAGTGCGCCAAATTTTGTTAGGTTTAATCTTTCAATTTTTTTTAAAAGTTGTTGGTAGATTGTTGTCTAGATTCAGTACACAATTGTGCAGAAAGAACTGATTTGTTCAGTTGTTCTGGAACTACTGTAAGCATGATTGATTGCTTGGAAATGTAATCAAGGGAAAGAATTCATCTTTGATCTGCTGATTTGATGCTTTGTGTTTCTTGATTGATTCTTTTATGTTGGTTAAGTAGACACTGACATGTGGGCCCGTCTGGTCTGGCGTGTGGATGGAATCTATGGATTCCTCCGGAATCTTGGTTACATTAAGCATGCATGACCAGCTCAATTTCTTTTTCTTTTTTCTTTTATTCTTTGCTGTTTGATTTATGGCCATGGGACAGTTAAATTTTAATGTTTTCTATTTTGCTATTTTGGAAAAAAAAAAAGGTGGGTTAATGAATTGAAATGATAATATGACATATTAATAGGGAATTGATGTATAGGTGCTGTCTTTGATGTAGTTGGGTATAGATTAATTAAGATGCAAATTAAATGTGTTATTAGAAAACTAGTAAATAGCTCACGCCTTGTTTTGGACTGAAATTGTTGTTACTTATAAATTAATAAATTATAATAAACTTTTTAAGATAATGGGCCAAGAAATCATGGGCATTAAATTTTAATGGGTCAAGGCATTAACGTACGTCAACAGTAGTGATCAATCTAAATAAATAATCATTGGCTGAGATTCTTTCTTTGAGAAATATAGTAATTCCATGTCAAAAAATCTAATCTCCTTTTATTAGTTGTAAGAATAAATGAGGTAGAGGTGTTATGTATATTGCCTTTATTAGAGACTTCTTAATGGGGTATCAAATCTGCGCATCTTTCTTTTGGAGTGCATTGCCTTTTGTTACCAAGTCAGAAGCTGTCAAGCTGGTTCAATGTATTTGTTTGGATGAATGAAAGTCATCAGTATTGACTTGTTCTTTTCTTCCAGAATACATATTCATACTCCCGTACATAAAATAATTAGCCTACAACGTGTAGTATAACACAAAGAAAAGGCAAATCATCATTCCACTTGCTCATGAAATATTCAAATGCTTATGTGACAATTGTGATGGTTGAACAATTGTTAGTTGAACAATTTGTTTAAAGGGAGTGCACTTGAGAGTTTGTAATTGCTTCACAGAATATAAGGACATAATTATTCTTACGATTGTTTATAATTACTTGTCATCATTTTTAGCTAAATTGAAATGGTTGGAATAAAAAACATTCTATAATTACTGTGACAAATATTGCTAATTCTAATTCACAGGTAGGTTCAGAGTTGCATGCTCGGAGATGCTTTAATAAGCATAGCAAAAGTATTTGCTTTAATAATTTCTAATTTCAAATGTTTGGAAACATTTGACAACCAATTTACAAATGAATTAAAGAAAAAAATAGAAAAAAAAATGTATACATGTTGAATTTATACATATATCAAATTCATATAAATTTACGCGTCATTTGTTTCATATAAAACCATTAAATATGTATTGAGCAAATTTGACAGTTTTGGTACCTTTGAATATAATTTTAAAATTTTTAATGCATTCCAAAGTCGAAGCTTTTAATTGTCGTCTCTAACATTTCCTTTCTGGAATTCCATAAAATTACAATGCTTAAATTTTTATTTATATTGAAACCCAAAGCTTACAAGAAGACATGCTAGTGTAGATATTCTTTTGCACGACATAATTTAATAATAAGGAACACATTTAATTATGTTTTATATGTTTATTAAGAACATTAATTCAAGGAGCAAAGACGTCTCAAAGATGAAAAAAAAAAAGAGAAATTTAAGTCTTTTGTATGAGAAATTGGATTTCATATCCTCTGTAGCGCTGCACAGTGTAGCGCAGAACGCGGGCCATTAGATCATCTCGAGATCTGTGCCAACACGAATCTGGAGATGATCTAGTGGTCCACGTTCTGCGCTATACTTTGCAGCCCTACAGAGGATGAGCACTCGAGAAATTGAGGCAGCTGGGCTCACTTTTTATTCATCATCTCACTCTGTGCTGTGCCTGACCCACCATACCATCCATAAATAACATGATACATAATCTTTTCGTTTATTATAACTGGTTTGTTCTCCGAAATAGGAGATTTACATGTGATATATTATTTGATGATGACAATGATCACACATTGGTTATTTATATATTTCACATGCTTGAAACAGTTTTAAAATTCTGTCCAACCAAGTTCCTTACCAAACCCCACGATTCAGTTAAAAAGAGCAAACAAGGTTGATCACCTAACATTCCAACAATATCACCGATTGCTCCCATTTTTCTGGTATAAATGATCAATTCAATTGTGTGATTAGGAATTTAGGATACAAGACATGCATTGCTAGAATTGTCCCGACTGGTGGCATGTACCTCGGATTCAAAACTGGACATGACCAAATCAAATACCGTGCAGTAATTAAATGGTTGAAGAATTGAGTAACGGAACTGCCTCTTCTAATAAAACATCCCAAAATATTGCTCATGGAACTTATGGTCTTCAGTCTGGTATGACAGCAACAGCTTGTGAGGTTGTCACTTAACAAACAATACAATTTTCAATCCAGTATCTATAGTAACCAAAATTAAGCTGCTTGGGCTTCATGTAATTAGTCCATGTTGTTTTGATGAAGAAAATGGGTCTTAAAATAAAATGTCGAGACTGTACAGATTTGACCTCCCAAGGCCCAAACCCGGCCTTATGATACTAGAAAATATTTACCGAAATGCAAGAGAAAGTATTATTAATTCTTAAACCTAACAAAAATTTCGTCTATTATGACATTTATCAATTTCGAACTTACTAACAGGCCCAAAATTCAGCTGTTACTAATCAAAACCGTTGCATATCTCAAATTCTCTGAAGATTTTGTTTTGTTTTGTTTTTTTGAAATACACCGAAAAATAAGTTTTTCTCAGTGATAAATTTCTTTTAAAAAAAGGAGGGAAAAATGAATAATAAACTGCAATATAAATCACCTTTTTTATAAGTAAAAATGCATATAAAAAAATAACTCTCGGTAGAAGAGATCTCCTTGGATTTCAGTTAAATAAAACTTGCACGATTGGCAATGGCAACTGCCGACATCCGGTTCATATTACTACGTGCAAATCATTTTACAATATTGAAACCATTTCATATCTTTCATATCAACCGGTAATGTCATGTAAAAAGAACAGGTCAAGATTAGGTTGCAGAGATTCCTTCAGACAAGTTGGCAAGAACAGTTTGTTTTCTACAAACAAACAAAGATCAAAAGCCAAGAGTTGCGGTCCAATCGAGCATGTATATATATATATTTTTTTTGCTTAGCTTAATTTTGAACCCCTTCTATTTTCCTATTGAATATACATAATACAAATATGGGAAGCAGACCCATGTGATGCTTTCATAGTCTAGCTCTCAAAACAGGGTGGCCAAATGCCAAATTGATTATGCTAATATTCTAATATTTATGATTACATTTATTTATTTTATTTATCCTAAAATAAAACAATGACAGAAACAGAAGTTTCTAGATGCAATGCATTAATTTCATACAATGTTCTGGCTCCATGATTACAGTTATATCTAGGAATTAATATTATCAGCGCATCACGATAGGCACATAAATAAACAACTTACAGGACGACCCAAAAAATAAAATCCCCCATTTTTTTAAAAAATTAGTTCTTCAATTAATAAATAAATAAATGGGGGCGAGGATACCATTTAATCCCCAAATTTCCTACCAATTATTCTAACCATCATCTCCCGGGCTGCTCTAAAGCAACAATGAAAAAGCACCTAAAGCACATGCACCCATTGTTCCTCCCACAACTCTCAGCCATGACAACCTCTCCTGCATTATTATTATTTGAAAACAACAAGGAAAAACAGAAGTTAGTACAATGTCAACAGTCTATGATATGATGATATCCCCCCTCCAATTATTCAAAAGTTGACTATCATGATTCATGTGTCTAAAGTAATAAATCCCTTCTTTTTCTAAAAGTTTTGAGGTCCCTTTCTGTACATTCCCTTTTGCTTGGTTGATGATGATTTTTTTCTTTTATTTTCAACTCTTAATTTTGTTCAGTTAAGAAGGTTGTATAATTTTAGCATATACAAAGTCAACTAACCGCAACGGCTCCTGATATGCTGTAGTACCCATCATCAGGTGGACCGATAGTCGAATTAGCGCCATATCCGAAACCGCCACCAGTAGTACCACCGTGCGTACCACCTGTCGAGTTATCCACAGGCAATGAGTAACCTAACGGGTACACAGGTGTTCCATCTGGCTTAAACAACCCGTAATTCCTCTCTGACGTGGGACCGTCCTTTTGGTTCTCATTGAACAATGCAAACATGTACGCACGGAGAGTCACACCGGGCCGCAGCGGCGTTCCTTTGTTTTGAGCAATCAGGCGCATGACGTTGCTGTTATATTTTGCAGCGTTTTCTGCACTTGCACCGGTTTCGTTCGAGTCACCGGCTGATGGCCAGCCTGTTTCAGAGATGCGTACCTCTACAGTCTTTGCTGAATCACCACCTGTACATAGATTGATAATTGAACAAGCATGCTGGTGAGAACCGACAGTTTAATTGGTTGTGTTGAATGTACAATGTATAACATTCATTATGTGTAATCTCAATGTTTCGATATTGAAGTGCCTGTATGCAAAGCAAGTACAAAAATCAAGTAGACTGAATATTCATTTCCTTGACCATATATATTGTATATGCATTCTAAGTATAACATCAAAAGAATAAAAAAGATGGGCTTGTTATGTTTTCATATATTTTCAAATGAATAACTACATACCTGCAGCATTGATTGCGTGATAAACTGCATCGACTTGTGCAAGAAGCATGTTCGGGTACGTGAGCCCCGTACCATTATCCAAGATTCCACTATAACCAGGTTCCAAAAGCACGTATTCCAGATCTACATGGTTGGGCTGTGCAGCATACGCAAAGTAGGGGTACGCATTGATCAAGAACGGCGACCCTGTTTTCGCATGGAAGTTGAGAATTGGGCAGATGATAGGCAGCAGGTCCTTGCGGAAGTAGGTGGTCGAAGGAGGGTATGATGTTGCGAGTATAGCAAGAGAGTGGGCCGAGGTCACCGCAATGTTGTTGAGCCCCATCGTGCAAAGCGCATCGTGCAGAGATTGCATTGCAGGGAGGAGTAGACGAATATTCCCTGTGTTATTGCCCGTAAGTACCTGGAAAAATGAAGCAATTATAGTTAGAAGTTATGAAATAATTTTTTGGAGGGTAATTCACACCATTTTTTTCCCTGTGTGAAAAACAAGTTTTGCAATGTGTATGTGTTGTATAATATAATATATTTATGTATTTTAATTTGTTGTATAGACAGAGTTACTGTTTCTTATTTAAAATAGTCTGTAAAAAAGTTGACACTTTTCATAACGGCTGAAAACTGGAGCACAGCACGAGTCTCACATGTTATGCTTCAACAAAATTAGAATTCTCATTTATTTCACACGTCTCACCAACACACGCAGTCAAAAAGTGTGAAAAAACATTTATTTTTTCCTTTTTTGCGCTTTAAGTACTTAAACAATCAAGATTAAGTTTTAAATTAAAGGAGACAGACACAGACTCACACACACTTCGGTTTCAACGGCTATATATTTGATGAAAAAAATAATATATATTCAGCATTGACGGGTGTCTACTGTATAAAGTCTAAACTATTGACAATATAAATAAATAAAAAAGTATATACAGTACCATATCTGATATCCCATCTTCTTTTTGGGGAAAAAAAGTGGCCACAAATTTTACACTAAAACCCTCCCTAAAATTTTATATTTCATACCAACCCTAACAAACTTGTCAGCAGTCAGCTCATCAATAATTCAACATGATCAAACAAAAATGTGAAAAAAATGTGCATAAATTTCTGAATTTCTTACCTCATTCCCGACGGTGATCATGGCGATCTTGGTGGCGGGGACATACGGCTGGATGTTGCCCTTGATCCAGGCCGCGGCGCCGTCGGGGGTGGTCACGCCCTCGACGCAGCGGTCCGCGAGGCCGACGACGAGTTCAATGCCGGTGTTCGCGAAGGCGCGTAGGACAGCGGGGTCGGTGTCGTACATCCTGACCCGGCCAATGCCGAGGGAGGTGAGGAGCGGCGGGACCGCGGCCGGGGGAGGGAGGTTGTTCCCCACCCTGCCGTAGTTGATGCCGACCAGGGCCGTCGGCGTGGCAGCGCAATGTAGGAGGAGGGAGGGCAGGGAGAGGAGGAGGAGGAGGGAGGGGAGGAGCGGCATTGTTGGGGAGAAGGGGGAGGTGAGAGTGGAGAGTGGGAAGGTGAGAGATACAGCTGGGGTTTTTTGTATGGTGGCGCTGGCTGGCTGCTGGGGAGAAGTGGAGAGGGGAGAGTGAGAGTAGGAAGTGGAGTTGTGGACACCGGAGTGCTCATCCTCTGTAGCGCTACATTGTGTAGCGCAGGATGTAAGCCGTTGGACCATATTGAGATTTGTGCCAGGATAGATCTCGAGTGATCCAACGGATCACATCCTGCGCTACACAATGTAGCGCTACAGAGGATATGAAATCTGGACACCGGGGGTAGTTAAGTGAGTGTGTTGGGGTACTCTCTTCTTTTTTGGGGGGTAAATCATCAAATGTAAATGGGTCTTCAAGTGAGTTAGAACTTAGTAAATAATAGATATGGTTTAACTCAATAATAAAAAAAAGTTATTAGATACGGGGAATCTTTGTCAGAGGACATGGAGCATCATTGTATAATTGTATATTTGTATGGGCAGTTGGTATGTATGTTATTTTGCCTCGATGCTGATAAATTTATTGAGATCAACAGATTTTTTTTATTTTTAAATAATATATTGATATGATATTTTTTTAATACCTTGTATAAAATAAAGATAATAATTGAGTATGGTTTGAAGAAAATTAATTAAAATATCACATGATGAATGATAAACTAACATTATGCTTATTACTCTGGTGTTCTGTTTTTTGCGTTTATACAGTGCAAGATATCAACAAACACCTTGAAGCATTCCGTATTGCCTTTCCGTAACTTTAATTTAAACTAATTTCGTAATAAAACAAGTAGTACAATCTAGAAACCCTTGTTTTAGCTACTCTCCAAAACAGATCTACACATTAATCAGTGCACTTCGTGCATGGAAGTATCCGCCAGAGGGAAACTCCACTAGTCCACTGTAACTTCTCGCTTTACGTCCGTAACAGAAAAGCACTCCGCAAACCCGGTCCACTCCGTACAGCCTCCGAAGACGTCCCAAACACCTGTCTCAGTGAATGTCCGCCGTCTGATACGCGTACGATGAGGCCGTGAACCTGTTGTTGCGGGTCGAACACTGACGTAACGGCTCCCTGGCTTTAATTGGAAACAAAATTAACCCGAGTCCACGTGCCTTGTACCTGTACAGACGTGGTGCTGAGTGCGGACGACACTTACTAGGTGGCACTGTCTCCGGATCTTCTGTGATCAACGATCAACTCATTTCGTAGAGCAGAACTCTGAAAGATAGGGGCAGTGGCGGACTTTGAACCCAAATTAAGGAGGGCCGACCAATTGAGCTAGGGAATTGATAAAAGTATTCAACACGTGATCACGTACACTTAAATATGTAAGCACGTAAGTGTTCATGTCTTGACGTGTCTGCACATGACGTGTTTTACATGGTGTGTACGACATTTATATAATTTCAATACGTTCAAACACGGAAGTTTAAACGCACGAACACAAAAACACACGTACAACACGTGAACACGCACTTTACAACATGTATGCACGTACACAAATGTACTTTTGATATCTAATAATACATCTATTTCTTTATTGTATTATCATATTTAAAGTTTTATTTTCCAAACTTCTTTTACAAAAATATAATACAAAAAGGTTTGTTTAAACATTTTTCGGGCTTTATGATATTTTTATATTTTTTTCTAATTATTTTCTGAATTTTATTATTTTTATAAGTCTTTTAAAGTAATTTCCCAATGCGTTTAATAAGTGTTGGTACGTGATTACACGAACACGCGTAACATGACGTGTTATGCACGTCGTGTGCTTTATGCATGTGTGTTGAAGGTTTTCGAAAATCTAATAGGCATAAACACGTACGTTTAAGCACATCAGAACGTGTTACAGAGACACGTAAAGTGTCCAACACGTGGCGTGTTTGCACGTAACATGCACGACATGTACTTTATCAATTCATTACCAAGAGCTATAGTCGGACCATGAAGTAGCTATTTGATTAATATATAGAAGATGATGTGGGCTCATAAGCTATGACCAAGTGACAATAAATTGGAAACTAGATAAAACCCAAAACGATTTTGCAAGAGAATGCTTTAACCGGGAAGAAACATGCTCTACCAAAATTATATTGCCATACTCACAATTAAAGTTGAAAAGCGGGGGGCGCCGAAGCATAGTCCAGGAGATATTTACCAAGTAAAATATGTTTTTACTTGCCATTTGATAATTTTTCAGATTTAAGGGAGTCCAATGCCCCGTGTGGCCCTTGGAGAGGTCAGCCACTGGATAGGGGAATGATGACTTGGTTGTCAGGGACTCAGTTGTTGATACTACGAGCACAATGCGATGCAGTGGGTTAAGATATAGAAGATCTGATGGGTTTGAAAGGACGAGAGCTAAGCGGCTGGCGTTGCATAATTGGGGATGGGCCAAGCTGACATGTGGGCCATACTGAGTCAGAGAGCATAGATGAGAGCACCTCAGCCGTGTGATTTCACATCTCTTAAGGCATGGTGCCGTGAAGCACATGGACTGTTGGATCACGATTATTAATCTCGATTAGATAATGGAGGAATATAAGATGGGTTTTCACAAATTATTAAGCTCGATTAGATAATGGAGGAATATGATTTTTTTGTACCCATCCTATAATGTCATGTATATATTTTTTTTCTTGACTTCAATACATATGAAGGTAGCCGTTTCAAGTTTCAAATAAAATAAATAAAAAAGTAGTGTTATTTTCTTTACATATTTTTTTGTTACTAGTAAAGAGCTCACGCCTTGTTTTTGGCTGAATTTGTTATTTCTTATAATAAATTTTTAAGATAATATATAATGGATCTTAAATTAAGAAAATTGATATGAGCCTTAAGTTTTAATAGATTAAGACATTAAAGTATATCAACAGTGGTGATCAATCTAAGTAAACAATTATGACGGAGATTTATTCCTTGTGAAAGATAGAACTTTCATGTTAAAAAATCTAATCTCTTTTTATTACGAGTAAGGATACATTCTTCTGTCAATCTAGATGGCATAATGACTTCTGGTCTCTAATTTGACAAAACCTTAGGTTCAATTTTAACTTGTGACCTCATTTCATGCCAAAGAGATTACATTAATTTGCCAGTAAATCGTACCGTGGTAGTTGGTTCTGAAACATCGATCTTAATTTGTCTACTGCAAATGAATATCTTTTCCCTGTTTTTTCACAAGATTGGCAGTGGCTGCCAAACTTCCAATTGATAATGGCATAATGCAAATGAATGTCACGATCAGAGAGTACTACATCCGTATTACACAAAGAATGATAATCTATGGGGCCCATGTTTAAATCAAAATGATATAATTGTTTTTATTATGATTAAGTATTTTAAATATCTCGATAAATCATATAATTTTAGCTGTTGATTTTTGTTAATGCTTGATGCGCATGTAAACAAAATTAAAATGATATAATTTTTTTTGTACAGATAAAATATGATATATACAAAATATTTCATCAATTAGTTTTGTTATTTAAACGTTTAAAATATAATTATTTAAAAAAATTATTTTGTGGTTACCAATGAGTATCAAAATTTGTAATTATGTGATCTCTCCTCTTGAATTAAATAATAAAAATATAGCACGGATTAACTTTTAACAACGAACAACATCCCGAATTCCCAATTCACGGCCCAAGGTATACCATAAAAATTTAAATATATAGAACTATTTTAAACTGGGCCCAAACCAAGCCTGAAAGTCGGAAAGAATGATAATCTATGAGGCCTGCTTTTATGACAACAGGTCCTTTTTGGTAAAAGGTACAATAATATTGGAATTTTCATAATTGTTACTTCGGATCTTTTGATATTTCTGCTACTTTGTTGTTTGTACATAAATAGAAAAAAGGTCAGTGTAAAAAAGACTTACTTTTACTGTTTTGAATTATTGTAAGAACTATTAAATTATTTCATCTCAAGATAAGCTGGCCCCCTTTTAATATCTCTGAATTTTTCAGATAAAAAAATCTGGCAAAAAATTGGATATTATAATTTTTTAGATAACTCAAACAATATACAATTATTAGTTAAAGAATACAAATGTCCTTGCAAGGAGTTAATAACACATCTTGTTTCATTAAACACAATCTCTTGTTCAATGGAAATAGATACAGATAAAAGATAAAACTTATTACCAGTGAACCATAGATAAAGATATCATCAGTCTAGAGGTGGCAAAACCCGACCCGACCCGACCCAAAAAACCCGCCGACCCGACCCGACCCGCCCGACATTTTCAGAAAGTTAAACTGATCCGACCCGACTCAAACCCGACCCGACCCGAGATCAAACAACATGCAATCCAACTCAAATCAACATACGATAAAAACAAATTGATATTAAAATTGACCCGACCCGACCCGCTCATCATCCGACCCGAAATCTTCTAGAAGGTCAAACTGACCCGACCTGCCCGCCCGATTTGCCACCTCTAATCATCACTCGTTAGAGAAGAGATAAGGAGGATTAAATCTCTTATCACAATTTATTCAGCTGTCAGCATATGACATATCTTCAGAAACTAAATCAAGAAGAAACAGAATTATAGATGTAGCATCCGTATATTCATCATCATTATCAGATAGAATTTTTGAGTGTTGGTGCGCTTGTGTTTTACTTTACGTATACACAATCGACATCCCCGTCTTGTTGAACACTTCACCCAATAGCTATCTATATATGCAAAACACTCTCGTCCTTGTATGTATGTTGTTTGTATTATGTAGGCGAATATCTAATGTTAAATTGGGCACATGCTGAAGCTGAAGTTCCAAAATTGCTTTGGTTGACTTTTAATTGATATCAAGTTTGAGCCGCCTTTTAAATTTCAAATGATTGATGTCACAGGTTCACTCAATTTCCTCAAAGCTATTTTCTTTGTTTTTTTTTTTTAAGAAAGTGGAATGCTTCGTCACTTTTACTGAAACTTTTTATTTTGTGTCCATAGAGAATTGAACCCATAACCTTTTGGAAGTCATCATAGTTAGCTACCACTTGAGCTACTAGGCCATTTGCAATTTCCTCAAAGCTATTAACTGCAACAATATCTTTTACTGCTACTTGCCCATAATTCAAATCTTAATCTCAACAATGTATAAGAATTTGACCGGTAATCATGACAATTGACAACAATGAGTAACGATGATAAGTACATTAATTCATGGAAAAATATTAAGAATTTTTCGATTGACTTTTCAGATCACATTTGACCCGCGTTTAGATTGCAAAAATCCATTTTTCTCCCAAATTTCCATCAACTGCAAAAATATGTTTGTTTAATAACCCAAATTTACAAACTATCAGCTGAAGGGAACAAAAATAACAGTCATTTGCATTTCCAGTGATATGATGTTCCAAAATAGTAAACTATCAAATTAGAAAATTAGTAAAAGACCCAGATGCCAATGGCAATCATGACAATAATGAATCAATGATATAACCATATAAATGAACGAATCAAAATCCTTTGAACCTTTCACGAGTATTATTATATTATTTTAAAGTACAACTGAAAAGGTCCAAACAAGCAAAAATATGGTCTTTAATTTAATGAACGGGTCTTGTTTAAAAAAAAATAATAAATAAAAATAAAAAAATATGGAAAATATACCCAACATAGCAAACCCAAAAATTTCATTTTAGTATTTTGCAAATCCGATACGGTACTATTCTAATTTCTACCTCAAGTAAAGGCACTTAATAAGTAAAAAATAAAATAAAATAATCCCACCAAAATGTCTGATTTGGTGATTTCTTTCTTTCTTCTTACTTTTCTTCATTTTTTTTTTTTTAACCAAAGATTTGGTGATAACCCACCAAAATGTCTGATTTGGTGATTTCTTTCTTTTTTATTTATTTATTTTATTTTTTTTAATCAAAGATTTGGTATTTTTTATTTATTTTATTTTTTTTCAAAGATTTGGTGATTTTTTATTCATTCAATATATCTATATATTTATTTATTTTTTTTTTATCAGTGATTTTATTATATTTTTTAGTGATATCAGATTTTAGAGATTTGGTGGTTTAATGCCTTGCCTCTTTTTCGGGTGCTACTTGGGACAGCGTCCAAATTATTTTAGAACAACTTTTGTATTCAAATTTGACCAAAATGTCTATCCGATAAAAGTAAAATGTATTATTCATCATAAGAGTATTTTGGTCAAATTTGTGTACAAAAGCTGCTTTAAATTTAATTTGGAGGCTGCACCAAGCAACACCCTCTTTCTTCCCCTCCCTTCCTCCCTCGCTCGAGTCCGAGTCCGAGGAGTCATCATCTAGAAGCCTCCGGACTCAGTCCGTCCGGTCTCTCATATTTCCCCTCGTCCAAATAGTCCCAAACTCCCAATTCTCCTCCTCCCTTCATTCCTTCCTTCCTTCTTATTCCCCCCCTCTCCTCTCTTCCAAAATCCGACCGATTCAAATCGAACCTGTTAGGGTTTCGACTCTCGAGCGCCCGCCCGCGGAGATCGAATCGGCGTCGGCAGCGGCATGACGATCCCGAATTCAGAGGGGTTTCTGTCGGAGGCGAGTTGCCTCCCGTGCACTCCCGAGGAGGAGAGGGAGATCGTCGCCGGCCTCATCAGGGAGGCCGACGACGGCATCAAGGACGGCGATCTGTACTGCCTTGTGTCGTATAGGTTGATTCCCGAATCCTCTGGATCTCTTTCGGTTTGTCTTTAGGGTTGAGTGCTTGTTGTGTCGTGTTGATCAATGTGACGGGTTGCGGCACGGTTGAGAGGGTAGAATTGTTGACATGTTCCCTGGAATTCGGGTTTTTATTGAACCTAGGATGAGTTTTAGGTGATTTGGTGTTATCTTAAGCCGAATAAACATTTTCTTGTTGTTCTTGTTATGGAATGTTATTTCAAATCCATGCACGGTTCGTAGATGTGAAAACTAAAAATTCGTCAAAATTGGAGAGTGATTGCTGGAATATTGAGGAATTTGAAATTACCTGTCTACGGAATGATAAATGGTTGGATCGCAGTTGTAGGTTGCGGAATTGCCTGTCAACAAAATTATTGGGGGCATTTTCATCTATGAACAAATTATTTCGTTACAGTTGTTAACAGTTTGACTAACGGTTATGAGGATAATGGGAACAGTATAACCAACCTGGTATCAACCTTTGGGTCGCAACCATAGGTTGCGGTATTTCTATATATCTATTTTTTATTAATTTAATTATCAGTAAGGTGCATTCAAAGCATTAAGATTTCCTTGCTTGATGATTTTGCGTTCAGTGGAATTTCTCTGTGATAGTTCTGTCTCTTTTGAAATAATGACACAATACCAACTTCGGTGGAGCCTGGTTAAATCACTCAGCTTTCAGAAGTTTATTTTAGAGATTTAGTGTATGAATAGCACAACAAATTCCATTTTAGGGTTTGGAGTTGGAAATTGGAATGATTAATTACCATTTTAGGGTTCATGCACCGGAGACAAGGAGTATCATAACCTTTGTGTTATAAAATCCTCTTGAACTACAGTGATTGCTTAAAATCTAGCCTGTTCACTTGAATTGGATAAGTCAGGTCAGGTTACAGTAGTAAGGCCTAGCTATTGTAGGCACAAATTGTACCACGTTGTGGAAATAACACAACTTTAACTCAATCAACCTCTGTACAAGACCTGATGTTCATTTCTAAACCAAATATTGGGTTTTCTAGAATTACACCATTTGCTGATATCATGACCCTTTATCTGCTATGTAGTGAATATGACAATACCTTGGCTGTGGGTTTCAAATCCTGTTTAAATTTAGTGTTTTATTAGTTGTTTCGTTGCATTAGTATCTCATCCAGTCTGCAGAACTAAAGCCAAAATAATAATCTAACCAGAGGTTATGCATTTTTTTAGATTTACTAACATGTTAGAATTTTACATATGTGCTATTGTGCAGTTGGTGGATGAACTGGAAATCATATGTGAGATTTGATGTTTCTGATGCTGTCACTGAGAATGGGACTTACAATGAGCCTAGGCCAGGAGAGATTGACAATACAAAGCTAGTTTTAGAAGAAACAAGTAATGGTCTCGAACTTCAAAAGAACTTACAAGAAGGTTCGGATTATGCATTGGTGCCCCATGAAGTATGGATCAAGCTGCATGAATGGTAAATCTTAATTAACTTATGTAATGCATATTGACAAACAAAATACAGCCATTTATGGTTCTACGAAAGCTTGCATGCATGGTCTTTGTTTAATGGAATGCAGTTTCTGTTTTGTTATATTTGATGCAGTTTTTTTTTTTTTTTTTTAATGGTTGTGAAATTTGGCAATGAATTAGGAAATTATTTATCTTATGAAATCTAAAGCTTTGACATATTTTAAGAAATTTATGTAACCATTGTTTGTTAGTGCTGTAGGTATAAAGGCGGTCCGGAGATAGCAAGAAAGGTTATTTCTGATGGTGAAATTAGAAAGATAAAAGTAGTGGAGGTTTATCCAATTTCTCTACGACTAACTGGTGGAAGCAGCAGTTCAACAACAACCATCCAAATTAGTCGAAAGGTTGTTATATCACATACTCAAAATGTTTCATAATTTCGCATTGTAAGCTAAGGTAAGACGTAAACATATTGGCTATTGCATGCTAAACATTTTTCATATTTCAGGCTACCGTAGGTGAGCTTTACAGGATTGTGTGCTCATGTCTTGGTTTAGATGAGGCAAAGGTACTTTCATGATCCATAAATTTTTGAAATAGCAATATTATATTTTCTTTGTTGGTTCTTTATTATTTGGCCTTTCTACTAGCTAGGTTTACTATCATTTACTGTAATTTTTCAGATTGACCTTTATGATAACTACCTAAGTTTGGGACATAAACTCGGTGACTTTGATGTAACTCTGGAACAAGCCGGTCTTCAAATGGATCAAGAGGTGACTTCTAAATCCTACTCACACCATATCGTCGAGTTACTTTTAGAGTTTTAGCCATTTTATTTTGATGTGAAACCCTATTTTCTTCTGTGTTTGAAAAAAGTGCATGAAATATATGTATATGCACAATAATTGTCCAAAATTTGGACTTCAAATGGCCTTTTAAATGTTTAGCCCTTCTCCTTATTCCTACTTATCCCATTTAGAAAACTTCTCATTGACAAATATTTTGGGCTAGTATATTTTAGAGATGAGACCAATAAAAATTGAGGACCTGATAAAGTGAAGATTAGGATTACAAGGTTGTGGGTTTATACTTGTAAGTTCAATTTGAATTGTAACCATGTAACAGCTCTCTTAAGTATATGGCAACTTAATTGGAAAAAAAAAGTCTTTACATCTATTTGTTGACTTGGTATCGGTACATTTGTGGATATTTATTGTTTCAAATATCATTGAACATTAGGTGTATGTGCAAATGAATTAAGCTAGTGCTGCGTTCTGTTTAGCACCTTTTGCTTAAAATGCCACCATTTGTTTAATTCCATTTCTTATTTTGCTTTCAGATTCGTTGGGAAGAGAAGAAAGATGATTGGAATCCGTGGCCTTCTTCCAGCTCAGGCATGGACTCAACTGGTAACAACATGGCTGTCATTGCACTAGAACCTCCGACATCACCCCTTTCTATAGCTGGTGGCCCCTCTTTGTCAAATGGATTCACATCTAGTGGGTTTGGGTCGAACTTCTTGCAACCAACCAGCTTCAGTTCTCCCAAGCGCGAACGTGATGTTGACCGCGACCTTGAGGATGTCTACAGTTTTGGTCTTGGTTCAAGTAATGGAGGAAAATCTGATGGCCGAGGTTTAATGGGGTTGCACAACTTGGGCAACACATGCTTTATGAACAGTGCCTTGCAGTGTCTTGTGCACACACCCCAGCTGGTTGATTATTTTTTGAAGGATTATACTGAGGAGATAAATAAGGAGAATCCTTTGGGAATGCAGGTACTTTCTATATGTTTTCTTTCAATTTTGTCATCAGTATACATATGTTGTTTTTAGAATGATGTCAGTTGGTGATGGTATTCTTCTCCTTCCATTTCAAGATTCTTTTTTACAGTCTTTTTCCCTTGTTGTAAGTTGTTGACCTATAACTGTCCAAAAAGACAAAGAAGTTGTAAACAGTCAAATGGAAAAAAGAAAGATATAAACAGTTTTAAACATGATAGGGTGAGCTAGCAGTGGCATTTGGAGATTTGCTGAGGAAACTTTGGTCGCCAGGCCATGCTCCCGTAGCCCCACGCAACTTTAAGGCTAAGCTTGCTCGGTTTGCTCCTCAGTTTAGTGGCTACAACCAGCATGACTCTCAGGTTTTTTCCCATTATCATACTTCAATTTATTTATTTATTTTTATTTTATAAAAACAAGGGGTCTTGTTAGCCCCGACATTTATCCATTTTCAATTGCTTTTTTGGTATTTATTATCACACTTCATTTTTAATTCAAATCTCAATAATCCAAATTACATACACGTGCGGTCTTGTGGTAACAAGGTTTTACTTTGCACTCTTATTAGGAGCTTCTTGCTTTCTTGTTAGACGGGCTGCATGAAGATCTAAATCGTGTGAAAAAGAAACCCTACATTGAAATAGGAGATTCAGATGGCCGTCCAGATGAGTTATTTGCTGAAGAATGCTGGAGGAATCACAAGGCTCGCAATGATTCAATTATTGTAGATGTTTGTCAGGTAATTTTGTTTCGTGGAACTCCTAATTCGTAATGAAAAGAAATGATAGATAACATTCTCTCTGATGTAATCTTAGTAGAAATGAATTGTTTAACCACATACAGGGTCAATACAAATCAACATTGGTGTGTCCAGTGTGCAGCAAAGTATCTGTTACATTTGACCCGTTCATGTACTTGTCTCTTCCTCTGCCATCAACATCGACGCGTTCTATAACAGTCACTGTCTTCAGTGGCTCTGGCGATTGTCTCCCAAGGCCCTATGCCATAACTGTTCCCAATGCTGGTTATTGTAAGGACCTCTCCAGTGCTTTGGCGACTGCATGTTGCTTAAAGAGTTCTGAGTCCCTTCTCCTGGCAGAGGTATGGACACTTATTTTTTATTCATTCTTTCTTTGTTTGTTCTTGTTCTTCTTTTCTTTCTTTCTTTTTATTACTTTTCCATTACCATGTGTCTTGGCAAGCCAACTATAAAAGAAAAAAAGAAACGCCACTCCTATGGAAATGAAACCAAACTGAATTTTGTTGTTGTTATATTTGTGCATCATGTATACCCGATTTGTGCATCAATGTATACCCGATTGGTATCATTACTTGGCTGTTTGCAACTTGGCAGTATATGAGATTCTGTCAATAATTGAGTGCTAATTAAATTTGGCTAACTAATTTGCACAAACAGAAACATTTTCTATAGCGTATTGTCATTGATGTTAAGATCAACATTTTATGTTCCTGGTGGAGTTTTTCTTGCCGTATAATTTGGTTAATATTTTCAATTTGTTTTGTCCCAGGTCTATGATCATAAAATTTTCCGCTACATTGTGAATCCACATGAGCCGCTTGTTACAATAAAAGATGTGGATCAGATTGTAGCTTATAGGCTCCCTGCAGGCCATGATAAATTAATCAGACTGGAGATAGTGCACCATAGAGTTGACCGGTAGGCAAAATAAAATCATTTTTTTTTTTTTTTTTGTGTAACATTAGTTTTGTGGTGATGACTAATATATACCTTTTTACATTCTGCAGATTGGGACCAGAGTTGCAGTACAATCATTATTCTCACAAACTTATGGGATCACCACTGGTGACCTGTATCTCTCCTGACCAAACATCTCTAGCTGATATAAATGCTGCTGTAGCGACTGTTCTTAAACCTTTTGCTCGTCTAAAATCTGCTCAATCTAAGGGTAACACTATTGACCAGAAAAAAACGTTGGTGCCTTCTGATAGTGGGCCCAGCCTTGACTCGATTGTGCTGAATGATTCAGATGGGGGCCCATCTACATCCGACAGCATGGAGGTTGATCAAGACCAGGTAGTAGTAGATATAGACATTGAGGAAGAAGTGATAGAAGCATCTGATCAAGAAGAAAGAGAAAAACTAGAGGCCTTAGAGTCAAAATATCCATTTACTATTGCATTGACAGATGACAAGGGCATAGGAAGGAAACCCTTAACTCCAGATGATATTGTAGTTGAGCGGGGCTCAGAATTGGTGAGGCTGATGATGGACTGGACAGAAAAAGAAATGGACATGTATGACGGTAGCGACATGGAGGATCTTCCCGAGGCATTTAAATCTGGTTATACGTCCAAGAAGCTCCGTCAAGAGGTCGTGACTCTTTTCTCATGTTTGGATGCGTTCCTCAAGGAGGAGCCACTTGGCCCTGATGATATGTGGTAAGTGTCGACCTCCCATTATACTAGTAGTTTGTTGGCTGTTGGCATTGGTTGTTATTACCTATAAACTTTCATTATGTTCACGGATCCTTCACTGTTATATGGCTTCCGAACCTACATTATGTTAATTGAGCAGTGTAACTATGGGTATTTTTGGATGTCTGGTTAAGCCTGCTAATTCAGCTATTCAGAAAAAAAAAAATGCTAGGCTAACATTTTCAAGAACGGAAGAAATGTGGGGATAGCATGTTCTAAACAGTTCTTCCCCCATCTTGTGGTTTCTGTACTATTCCTAACCATTGTTATTTTCTGGAAACTGATTGTAAGTTGTGTAGGCATTTGAATTTATTTTTATCAATGTAATAAATTCCTTATTTCCATTGAGTTTGTGTATCTTAGTTAACATAAAATCCTTAGAACTTTCATGTTTCGTAATGCTTGCTTGATTTGATATATCCTTTTTTAAAGCAAAATCCTAGTATGAGATGGGCTTTATTCTATTGTGTCATAAGGAACTTTAATGAGCTTTTAACTATATTTCAGCTTATTCAATTATGCATATTCCTTCACTATGTTTATTTCATGGAAGATTTATATTGTCAGGTATTGCCCCAAGTGCAAGGAGCACAGACAAGCATCAAAGAAGCTTGATTTATGGAAGCTTCCAGAGATATTAGTTGTGCACCTGAAGCGCTTCTCATACAGCCGATATATGAAACACAAGCTCGATACCTTCGTGAACTTCCCGATACGAGACCTAGACCTAAGCGAGTATGTAAATCCTGCAGTAGTGGGGTCCAATACTCAGTCCTATACATATGAGCTGTATGCGGTGATCAACCATTACGGTGGCCTAGGTGGTGGTCACTATTCAGCCTATGCTAAGGTAATGCCGAAAGATACTGTGCTTGCTTTTACTGTTTTACATGGTCCAACAGGTCTTTATGAACTAATATGGTTCAGAAATGTTTCCATTATAGGGATGAAATTTTTTGTTCTTTATATAATGCCATTTGTACCATCTTAAGTAACAATATATCGTGATTAGTCAATTGTAGCCTGACTAGGATTGCCAAAAGTACACGGGCCCTTTTGGTATTGATATAAACCGTGGGGAAGTGGGCATGATGCCTGACATCTATTGAATAAGTTCTTGGGATGCTCTATCATGTTATGTGTGGGACTTGTGCATGCATATATCTTTCTCATTGCACTGTGGTAACTTTGGATTTGAATGGGTTCTAAAATCTTTGGTGTTAACCATGATCTTTCCTTCATGGGGATAGTATTGAATTGTGCCTTTGTAGGGTCTTAAGGTTTCAGCCTGGGACCTCTGAAATCGGATAAATTTTACTAATTCTTGTTCTTTTGGTTTTGGTATCTTTTAGCTGGCGGAAGAGGATAGCTGGTACCATTTTGATGATAGCCATGTCTCAGTCGTATCAAGCGAGGAAGATGTTCGTACATCTTCTGCATATGTCTTGTTTTACAGACGGGTTCGAACAGAAAATTCTGGGGCTTCAGTCAGTAGTGGCTCCTCATCACCTTCCTCAGTTATCCCCAATTTTTGAAACTTCAAATTTAGGTTTCGGTACAGCACCAGGCTCATCATTATGAATAGTGTGAGGATTTGAGGTTCAATATTATGGAGCAGCTTGAGGGTTATTCTCTCGCTTCCTCTATTTTTTGGTTCTTTCTTTTCTATAATTTGGGAAAATTGGTTTTTGGGTTTAGCTGAAAAGAGGGTAGTAATTGGTTATTGGTTTTTGGATGTGTTCATCCTTTGATCATGCTGCGATGAATCCTTGTTTTGGGATAATGCAAAATTTTATTGCCGGTTAAAGCTAATGAAATGATCTTGTTATTGACATTTGATAGTGCGGTTATGGCCTTGGCAATATATACCTCATGCTCAACAAATACAGAATAATTAGATTTTCCGTCTTCTGAAGCATCTGAACTCAACAGTATTGTAACTGCACATATAGGGTCGTTTGGCAAATCAAAGAATAGAGATTGAATAGTACTATTCGATTGGTAAAAGTGGAAGAGTAATGTTTGGAAGAGTAAAAATAATAGCGATAAATAAAACTATTCAGAAGAGTGAAAAATATTGTTTGGCAATACGTTAGTTAGAATAGTAAAATGGTGAATTGTATGAAATATTCGATGACCACAATGCCCCTTATATGTTAGCGTATTTGAAAGACTATAAAAGTTGCAAAAATAAAATTCCAATAAAATTCACAACTTTATATATACATATATATAGCCACCTTATTGGATGTAATTTATCAATTTCGTAAAATAAAGGACGTATTGTTTTCTTTTTTTTTTTAGAAAATGGTTGTTAATTACAATCCAACAACGTATGCAAACAAACAACACTTCCTGAATTAGTGCATCATTAGTGTAATTTCTCTAATTTTTTTCATTACAATTTTTTTGGCAGATGGAAACTTTACTGTGTATATTTTTAATTACTCAACTGCTGCCCATATCAAGTATCACATACTTATTATTTACGGTACGAGAGGCGTCCGCATCTTCTGCCTTAAGGCATTTTGCCTTGGTTAAAATCTCAACCGTTCACAGAAATGAACGCTTTAGATTCGTCTTAATATCTATTTCCTCAGATTCTGACTTGGCTCACCTAAACCTGTTCGCACACAGGATGACAGGAACCGATGCGCCCCTCTTTCCCTCTTCGCACACCTCCTTCTGCTCCCTTGTCTCCCTCCGCTACTCCTCCATTTCGCACCTCGATTTCACCGGCCGGCTGGGTCTTATCGATGCTCATCGGTCTATCGCACTGGTCAACAAAGGACTCACTGGGCGATTGCAATCCATGGCTGGTTTCGACCCCAACCTCCCCGAGCAACGTCAGGAGGAAGCGAAGCTTGTGGTGTCTCGATGCCTCCAGATTGGTGTCGGCGCCAACAATTAGTTTGAAATCTGATCTCGTCGGCAACCCTAGGAGTTGAGTGTGACCTTTGCCGGCGACCCCGGCCACCGACCCCAGCCACTGACCCCGGCCAACGCGACTCCAACCACCGCGACCTAGCCAATGCGACCCCAGCCACCGGAGCGCAGCCCTAGCCACCGGAGCGCGACTCCAACCTCACGAATTGCGGGAAACAATTTTCAGGAGAGAAACCAGGAGAAGAAAGACTACGCTGAGCTGTTGACCAAGTTAAATCTTCAATCTTGCAAAATGGATCAGAATAGATCTCTGATGTCCATTTCTGTGGACGGTTGAGATTTTAACTAAGGCAAAATGCCTTAAGGCAGAGGATGTGAATCTGTAGGAGAGGGTTTTGTTTCTAGCATAGAAATGCAACGATGCAAGTGTCGTGGCAGAAAGAGAAATAATGAACTAAAAACAAAAATGAAGGGTAAATATGAGAATCAACTGCTATTCCGATGTGCCCAAATGTGCTCTTCCGGTATTCGGCCCATATGCTCGAATGCAAGATTAACTATACAATTCACTATTCGTTTTGTTTATTTTACGTTTGGCACAGTTCACAACTGCTATTCCGGTATTCTCATAAGAAATTGGGTTGCCAAACAGACCCATATAAAATAGCAAAGGTTATAGTAACATAACAAAATAATAACATAAAAACATAATGTTTAATTAACAATAAATGTATAAAGGTCATCTATTTCCTATGACAATCTCTCCTTTCTACTTTATTCCAACTAGAGTTGTAAGTCAGGCTTCGCCCCGAAATATGATAAGAAAAAAATAATAAAGCTTATAAATTAAAAATATTTATTTTAAAAAATAAACATAATTTACAATTTTTGATGTGAAAATGATGATGATGATGATGATGATGATGTATAATTTATAAATAATAGCACATCAATGTTAGACCACTGTAAGGATTAAATTTTGTCTTAGACATATCATATCATCTTATTAAATGGGGAGAGATAATAAATATAAACCATTAGATCAAAGTAGATAAAGAGATTTAAACAAAATCAATGGTTAATAATATTGATGATGTGATATAGTTGAGGTGTTTGGAGAGTTACCCTTTTTTCTAGTTTATAGATTTCAGTTGTCAGTGAAATGGATATCCTTCAAGTGAAAATAAAGCACCAGCCTCTCCATGAGCAAAAGAAAAGTTGATTTTCAAGAATGTGGAAGATTCTGATATTGTGGATTAAATGAAGGTACGTATTCTTATTGCTCTCGTTACTTCTAATAAAATAATTGTAGCAGAAATATTTTATATAATGATGCTTAGTAGGAAAAGAAGATAAATAAAGAGACTCGAGGCTTAACATTTTTGCTACAACAATTTGTACAAGGTGTATATATAATAGTCCTATTTCAAGCATCTTGCAAGTCCTATTTCAATTAGCATCTTGGTCTTTGAAGAAGTGATAGCCAAAGTCTGATGACCAAGATTTTGTATATATATATATAATAAAAAAAAGGATAGAGATTTAGCAACAGATTTTGACAAACAATTAGTCAAGGTTCAATCAAACATGCTAGAGCAATCCTGTCAACTGCCTATTAAATTGCAATTTTGACGCACCATAAAATGAATAATTATACCTGAATTTACCTATGTTGGAGGGAATGTGGCATCACCAAGTGAAAACAAACCACATAAAAAAGCAACCGGCATCCAACCATTCGGCGCTATCAAGACACTGACTATCAAGATCGCCAAGCCAATGAAAGTTGCAAATAACAAGAGCAAAGAATAGATAAAGACATCCTATAACAAAACAATTAAATAAAAAAGTAAACAATTGAACTTTTCTGCCCCTTGGAAAGGAGACCAGCTAGTCAACATAGTTCTCGAACTTAATTATACCAGTTCAATGAGGAGAAACTGTAATTGATGAGATCACAAAAATAAATAGTGTGGGTATAGAAATTGGAACTGGGATTGGTTCAACTAATATTACTGGGATTGATTATAGTAGTAAGAGCTGTATAAACTAAGCAACAGACTAATGAGGATTATAATAGTTTCAGGTATGTGATTGAATATCGTGAAGTTAGAAATTTAAAGAAAATCAGCAAATTTGGAGGCCATAACTTGTATAGAGCCAAGCAAAAGAAACGTACATTGATGTCATATTGGTGGTGAATTGCCAAGGCAAAGTAAATGCTGAATAGGTTTGACCATATAATGGCTGCTTCCTTAATTTAATTGGGTCACCCCCCCGAATTCGAAATCATATAAAGAAATGAGGAATGATATATTGACGGTGCTTATTTTGACAATGAAGACATTTAAAGATTTTTTTTTTTTTTTGCATTAACCAAAAACCCCTAGAGATCCTCTCCAAATTTGCAAAATATTGGCAATAAGGTTAAGGTGCTTATCTTGACAATAAAGAAAAGTGGATGACTCTCTGCATTGACTGTGTATATTTTGGGAAATTATGTTAACTCTCCAATATGGCGTCTTCTCGCAGCTATGTTGGTGGGCTTCTACAGTTCTCTACATCTTCTTTGCCTTAGCGGTTAGTCCCCGTTATGATATCACTGTAAGTTTTTTTTCTTGTCCTCTTTTCTCTTGGAAAGCTACAATAAAGCTTACCAAATAAAAACATAAAACAAAGCTATGAGTGGATGCCTCTTTGGCTCAGTTGTGTATGTGCTGGGGGATTATCCCAGCTCTTTAGTATGGCGTCTTCTCCTGCTCGCAGCTGTGTTGGTGGGTTAGTGTCAACTCTCTATTGTTATATTATTCACGCAGATTAAACTTAACAAAATTTTAGATACTCGACCATCTAGTGATTGCTTCCTTAATTTAATTGGGTCATGCCCTCCCTTCTCCCCCCCGAATTTGAAATCATATAAAGAAATGAGGAAGGATATATTGACGATGCTTCCTTAATTTTTTTTTTTTTTTTTAACCAAACCCCTAGAGATCATCTCCAAATTTGCAAAATATTGGGAATAAGGTTAAAGGTGCTTATCTTGACAATGAAGACATTTAATTTAGTAGGGAACAATAAACTAATAAAGAAGTTTTTTTTTTTTTTTTTGAGATAAAGATAAGGGTTAAGCCACTAAAATTTAAATGTCTATAAAAGATCCTCATCCGGATTTTGGATCCGCAACCTCCCACAAAGAGAGCGTTGTCCTTAGCCACTAGACCAAAAATTGGTTCTTAACTACTAAAGAAGTTAATTACAAACAACTCACACCATAAATGATTACGCCAAATATAGATAACACCATATCCTTATGCGAACCAGACCCTCTCCTTTCTTTTCTCTTCTTCCCGGTCTCACCTAAAAACAGTATGGATTAATTAAAATTTTGTGTTATTGTACTTTAATAAATTTAGCAGTTGACTTGTATATTTTTTCTTTACTAAGAATTATGACTTTAGATTTTTTATTTTTTAAGGTAATTAGCATGTCAATCCTATTTCAAAACTTCTACAAAATTCAATAAATTAATTAGGATACCTGTATTATATGTTTTCATTTATATCAAAGAGCCTAATTATAGCTTGCTATTTAGTATTTAATAAAAAATTTCTAAACAAGCACATAGAAATTTAAAAAAAAAAAATTTGTAACCCACAAGATCTTGATATAAAAATTTATTAAACTATATAAAAGAGATATAAAAATATATTAAACTATATAAATCAAAATTCAGCCGTGATATCTAGCATGTTTCTTTAACTTAATATTACGGAAGTCAAATAATTTGGAGCTATAATTGCTCCTATTAAAATTTTTTTTTCTTTGACTTGTGTGAGAGGAAACCAAATATCACTCGGGGGTTATATATGTGCTGAGAATTTATTGGTTGTAACAAACGAATAAATTAATTAATTAAATAATTTTTCTATAACAATAATCCCCTTAAAAGTCAGACAATTTGTTTTACCTTTTCTGTAGGACGCAACAACTTCCTTTGACCGTGCTACCGAAAGCGGAAACCTTTGATTTGTGTCAGAAATCATCATACAATACAAAGACAGAGGGGGAGAATAACTGAATAAGGTAGTTGGTAGTTTGGTACTATATTACTGCTCTTCAATCTAGGACAGTTTCCTTGACCTTGGCACCTTGCACTGTTGCATCTTAATATCTATTGTTATCTTCTTCTGATCTCTAACACTCCGTTTGATAAGCGTAGTAAGTTAAAGCGGAGTAAAACATTAGATCACCTTAAAATAGTGATGTTTGGTTGTAGTGAAGTAAATAGATGAAGTAAAGTGTGTATAATGTGTAAAAGATGTGAAATGTTGGTGATTTAGTTTACTACACCTATATAGCTGCGTTAACTTACTACACCTTAAATCACTTGCGTTTGGTGAATTAAAGCACCTTAAATCAATTTTACTGCATTGCCAAACGGGGGTAATATTATATTCTTTTCCTCAAATTTGGATCACACATCGGTAAGTAACAAAATGAATTTAATTTAGGGTGTAATTTATGTAAAGGGAGTGATCAAAATTTTGATAGTCTTTATGAACCATTATTCTAATATTTAGCTTTCCTGTAATTTTAAAACCTTTTCTTTAATTGATTTAAAATATAATAGTCAACATTATCAAAATAGCCACTTTTCTCTAATTTTGATAGTCTTTATGAGTCTGTCGTTTATTTTGGAAGAGGCTAGATGATTAATACAAAATTATTTTATTACTTGTTATTCCCCAGTTGTTTAGTAGAAATGCCCCTCCAAGATATATAGACATCTTTTCAATAAGATAATTAGTAATAAATCTATAGCCTAAAGACCGGGTAAGTGTACACGTTCTTTTTGTATATTCCTAGAAATATTATTACAAATTTACAATTACATTTTGGTCACTTTTTTTTTTTTTTTTTTAATCTGAATAGCACTGTTTGATCAGAAATATTATACTGTGTAAACAAAGAGTTTTTTTTTTTTTTTTTTTGAATCGTCCTTCCATTTTTTTTTTTGGTTATCAAACGTGTTAAGATTGGATCCATCATCTTTTAGCAAACTATTTTTGCGCGACGTAAACTGTTTGATGTGATGCAATGTAAAATAACACATATTTTGTATATATAGATAATGTATGGGAACTACTCAGTTATATTCATTAATTAATTCATGCATGATTTCCAATTACCATATATTTACCTATCCATATATATATATATATATACCAATAACAATTGCGCTGCTTACAATTTATTTGTCATATTGATCAATAAACAAAAAAATGAAGTGATGGTTGGAATAGCAAATAAAGAGTGGTACTCATATTAGTTCGTTTTGAACTTTTGATAATCATATTTGTCAAATTAACTGAAAATAGTTCTTTATCTCATCCCTTTTCAATTACGTACAAATCTATACGTGTCAATAAAATTTCTTCATAATAATCCCAAAATATCCACAATTAATAATTTTAAATGAGATAATCCTCATGCTCAGTGTCATCAGAACTGGACCGGACCGCCGGTTTAACTAGAAAAAATCGGAACCAGAACAGTTTCCGAGTTGATTCTTTGATTGGACCGTACATGTAAATGAACCAGTAAAAAGCGTGCTAACCCCGGTTAATTAGCCGGTTTTCAAAAAAAACAGTACGCGGTTTCCGATTTCTGAAGCTGGCACCCGTGAATGAACTCATCGAGTGGAGAGATGTAAATCCAATAAAAAAAAAGGCTATGAGCCTTAGATATTACAGCCTATGATCTCACAAACAGGTCTCAAGACTCTAAATTTTTTTTACTTTTTCGAATTTCAAGAAAACATAGTTATTTATAACATACAGTCATACACAGTCACATTAATCATACACGATTCTATAATAAAAAGTTATGATTATTTTTTAGTTACTATACTTTATTTGAAGGTTCAAAATTTTCAAAAAAAAAAGTTACATTTTTATTATTCATGACCATAATATTAAATAATTTCAAGAATGTTACATTTATCAAAGAAAATTCGGATCTTTATTTATAAGCTGATATTGTAATCTATTTTACAAGTAATTTTATTGATGTTTGTAGACAAATTCAACGTTATATTCACTATTTCAAAATATATGAGTAAGTTTTTACATATACTTATACAATAAAAATAATTATTTTATAACAATCTTTAAGTCTAATATCTCATAAGTATATTTGAGAAAACCAGCGGTTGAACCAGTTGACTCAGCGATTCGACCAATGACCCATCGACCCGAAGCTTTACCGGGTCGATGTCCGGTCCGGTTATGATAGCATTGCTCATGCTATATATAATTTGTTAATTTTACATAAATTAGGTACAAAGTAAGGACATTTTTCATTTTCTTTTCTTTTTTTATTTCTTAAGTTCCTCCCTTTGGGGGACGCGCGCCTCCATAGTTTAACCACTAACAACAATATAGTTATATTGTGGAGTTCACTGTTCACTATGCAGCAAATATATATGCAACACAACAGAACCAACCCAACATGATTGCAAGCAAATCAGCCAACAAGACAACAATGCTGCAAGAAAAGCTGTCTCAGCCATATCATATTGCCTAGCTGATCAGCATGCATGCAAATTAAAGGCAGCTAGCTTCATCTGCAAATCATGCACTTATTTAATTTTCTCGCTTTTAAATAATCAATTGATGATTTTTTTTATATGTTAATAAAATTTTTAGTCGATAATTCTTAATATATATGAAATTAAATTGATGTGTGGTATTGGTATATATTATTAGAAAATAAAAAATGCACTGGACATGAATTAAACAATTACTATGAAAGTACAAAAATAATTACTACCGGAACACTTTCTGAGTTGTCTCCCATGCTTTCCCCTACGTCTTTTACAAAGATATTCATATATATATTTCGTCATGCTCATGTATACCTTCCTGTTGTCATGTCCTTTAATATTGAGTCACATGTAGCGACCACTCTTTTTATCTATCCACCGTATATTTGATAAACAAATATCATTTTTCAATAAACATTTATATCTTTCCTATCAACATATATCATTTTCTAATAAACATTTACAGTTTTCAGTAAACATTTATACAGCTGTGACAAGCACATGGGTGTGTCAGATTATAAGAAATTGGTGAATGAGTGACTTACTTTACAGGTGGACTCTATGTGTTTTCCTTTAATATTTTTGTCTTTGGGAGTGACAATCCAGAAAGGAAATTATCACAGAGCCCGGAGAAGGAAGGAGGCGAGATGCAATGAAGAGATGGAGAGAAAAGAGCTAGAGGCGTGCAACCTTGCTCTAAAGCCAACTCATGAGAGAAATAATAATAATAACAATGTGGAAAAGAATAAAATGTGCCTTCACGTAGCTAAGGCATATATATATATTTTAGTTTGAGAAAAGATAGCCGAGGCCAGCCATGCATTCATCACAGCTCCAGCCCTGCCCAACCCCCATCTCAACTATCCTCCATTTTTATATATATTTCATAATAAGCAGTTCCACCCCATTTTTTAGAAGTTTGTTGAATCCGTCCTTTGATTATATTTGAGGGCTTGTTAAGAAAATGTCCCAATTTTAGTGCGTCATGATTCATGACCAATATTTTCAATAAAGTAACTATATCTTAATTTGCAACAAAATCAGTTCTAGTTTTAAAAAGCCTAATTATATGGTGCAATATTTTAGTTTTCAAATTCTCTTTACTAAAATTGATACTTAAATTAAAGTACTAATTAATCAAGGCTGTTTGTGGTGTTTCATACTGAAAAAAAAGGTACTTATTAAGAATAAAAATGAAAATTTGGGAAATAAATTGTATTCAATAAATTTGAAAAATAACATGATAAGTTATGCACATTTTTTTTTTCTACATAGAAACATAGACGAGTTGCGTATTCAAAACTTTCTACGAAACTTAAGAATTAAAATACATCTAACACAATTTTGTATAAATGAGAAAAATGAAGAAAATCCAAATGTTATACTTGACCAATTATTAAGAAAATTGGACAAAGGAGGACATAGGTTACTTATAATCGACGTGAAAATGAAAAATATTCATGCAATTAATCATAAAATCAGATTGCATAATTACACCTTGGAGCCATATATATATGCAAAGAAAACAAAAACAAAAATAAAAACAAAGGAAGGGCCATAGACGAAACTTGCAAAATAAAACTATGATTAAAAGGTAGTTATACTTGACCAACTTGAGCCAGCTCCGAGGCCAAAATACTCCTTCCTCTCTACGACTAGTCGTGGGCTCCATATCCCCCCTCGCTCCTCCCTTTTCCCTCCTCTCATGAACCACAGCCAGCCAAAGCTGGATAAATTACTTCTCATATATTTCTCAATCCATCAAATGAATATTCCCATTGGTTAGAACGAGTTAGACTAATTAAGAGGGGCACCATTACAGAAAAAAAAAAGAAAAAAAAATCATATATAATTATATATATACATCAACCCTAAGTCACCATCTCTCTTTCTTCTATCCAATTGTGTGCTTGATCAATCAATTCTCCGGTTCGATCGAATCATGGCTGCGCAGCCTCGGCTGACCCTGATGGGAGGCGGCAGCGGGGGCGGAAGCAGCAGCGGCGCGGGCGACACGACCTACACCAAGATCTTCGTGGGGGGGCTTGCATGGGAGACGCAGCGCGACACGATGCGCCGCTACTTCGAGCAGTTCGGGGAGATCCTGGAGGCCGTTGTTATCACCGACAAGAACACGGGCCGCTCCAAGGGCTATGGATTTGTATGTTTGATTAATACTTTCTCATCCATCAGATATTTCATGTGTTGAATTTGTGTTTTACTTCTTTTTTTTAAGTTGTTCATAATTTTTTTTTTCAGTTTAGAAGTAATATATGATGAAGAGTTAGTATATGATAATTGGTTATGTTTTTACCTTTTATTCCTCCTTGAGGTTGTTGATCTCAACAGACTGTATACTTGATACAGTTAGTTATAGTTGGCTTATGGTTAGTTACATAGTTCTCTTGTTTAAGCATCAATTAACTAATTTTAACAGATATGTATGAGTCCTTAATTTGATGATATTTGCAGAGAAAATATTTGTAGCCTTTTGAGATCAGATCTGAACATCATAAACATATAAATTACTTGAGAAAAGCAAAATAACATGAAATATAGAATATACATATATGACACAATTAATTTTCAATGGTTCTAATCATTCTTTTATTTTTTTTCCTACATGAACATTAACTTATGATAATTTTTTTTTGTACAATTTATATAGGTGACATTTAAGGACTCCGAGTCGGCGTTCAGGGCATTGCAGGATCCAACACCTGTGATCGATGGCAGGCGAGCCAATTGCAACTTGGCCGCTTTCGGGGCTGCCCAACCACCCGTTCCATATGCGCCTCAAATCGGTACTTCAAATTAACATCTCCCCTCTTCTCATCTTATGTTGTATTCAATATAAAGCTAGCATTACTTTCTTGCTCTCTTTTTTGGTTAATTTGAGATCATTTAATCAACCTCAGGCATGATAAGATTCAGGCCAATTGGGTCCGGCGTTCCGTCATCGATGTACCATGGATCCGCTGGCATGGGCACCTACATGCAACAGCCCGGTCAATTCCCGTATCCCTACTACTATGGGTATATATAATTTTAAATCTCTTTATGAAGAATTTTGATCAATTTTGAGACTTCATATATATATATCTGTCTCGCATTTTCATTCGCAATCGTCTCATATCACGCGCATTGTGTAATTAGGTACTCCGGCGGTGCCTACTCGCAGGAAAACATGTATCCTATGGTAAGTACTCTGATCTTTTTCTTCTTCCATCTCCATGAGTGAGTGTATGTTTTCTTCTTGATACCTCTGCAAGTAGAACAATTAATAAATAAGCTGTGAATTAATTAGTGTACACCAACTTCTGTCTAATAAATGTTGCTACCAGATTCATCTACATGGTCTACCCTTAATCAATGATTTGAATTCTGAATTGATTTTTCTTTTTTGTTTTTCTTGTTAAAGAATGATTGTAGAATTTAATTCATTTATTCATGACAGTTAACATATATACTAATTGTGTAGAGCTACTAAAGATAGAAACATATCAATAATAAGTATAACTTAATTGTGTAGAGCTACTATGGAACTTTATATGGAGGCAGTGGTGGGCAGCAACAGGCGCAGGTCCCGGCATACTACGCAGCTGCCGGACCAGGTGTTTACCAGAACATCAACCCTGCATACTACTCGCAACTCTTACAAAGTAACCAAGCACAAAGCGGGTACGGGCTCCAGTATGCTGCTACTCAGATGATCCAGTACCAGTATTTGCCTCAGCACCAGCAGCAGCAGTACGGTTCGGCCTCTCTTCCGTCACCCGTACCATCTTCAGCTCCAGGTTAGCACAAGATAATAATTCTGAGATTCATTTTAAAAAGAAAAATCAAAATCAAAACCAAAACACCTTGATGAATGTATTATAAGGCAAAATTAGCAATTGAGCATTATACAATGATTGCTATTCTTTGATATCAGGTGTATAATTGAGAATAATTTAGGATATGTTTGAGACATGTTCGGATCGATTCGGGTAATTTAAAGGAGCTTGTCTGGTGAATGCAGGTCTCCTGAGCAACACGTCCGGGACCGCGATCGGGTCGAGCTCAGCACACTTGAACTCCGATAAGAGAACATCATGATCTTGATTTAATTTTTTTTTTTTTTTGCATTTAATTCATTAATTAATTCACTTATTGGTTCACCGAGACAATTGAATGCATCATTTCAAGTATATTTTCTTTTACTTTGATCATTTTTGTTTTTAATTACTAACATATATAGTAACAATATATATGCATGCGCATTGTTTAAGATTAAATTAAACTGGAGTAATTAATTAAATAACAGTGGACTTCATGTCACTGGTGTGTAATGTTATCCTGACATGATGAATTAATACAGAGGTCACCAGTGTGTGACATAATTAAGCATATATAAATTAGCTCTCTTTGCTGATAATTAACTAACTTTTCTTTTATTTTTTATTTTTTGGCTTCTGTTTACTTTTGTTAGACGTAGGTTTGTTTTTCAATTATATTGTAATAATATATAAAAACATTTCATACTTTTCAGTTAATTCCCTAATTAATTATATGATTAATAAAATGAATCATAGATCTCTTTTGCTGAAAGCAACAGTACTGTATAATTTGCAAATTCTGTGGCCCTTTGTTGGTTACTATATATCTGTGCTACAAATAATGCCTGTTTGGCCTTATAAGGTAAATTGCACATTATTATATGTCACAATCAAACAAGTATTCATGTCAATGTGAAGATCATAAATTTTCTTCTATGTATAACTTCACTGATATATACTTCAAACATCATATACATTATCTCTATTATATATAAGGAGGAGGGATCCATTGACAATGCTTAAAATGACAATCTTGACAATCAAGATTTTAAAAAATTTGTAAAAATAGTTAAAAATTCTTAAAAATAAAAAAAAGTTTATAGAGATATTGTTGAACTTATAGATTGATTATGTATCAAATTATATTCAATTTAAGTGACGTATAATAGCTCTTTAAAGCTCGTTAAATTTCAACCGTTAAAAAATGTATAAAATTTTGATAAACCATCAAACGATGTTCAAATTGATTGAAATTTAAAACACTATTAATCTATAAGTTAAAGAATGCATCCATAAAAGTTTTTTCATTTTTAAGATTTGTTATGAATTATTACAAATTTTTCAAAATCTTGATTGTCAAGATTGTCATTATAAGCATTGTCAATGGATCCCTGTTATTCAATTAGATCACAAAGAAGGGCCATAGAAGAACCTGTTATTCCAGAACCAGAACAGAACACCCAGTAGCAGTAGCAGTAGGTGGTTGTGCAACTGTAAATGCACTTGCACTTGCACTTGCACTTGCAGAGAGATTTGCTACTGCTAGGCTAGCTAGCTGCCCGGTGTATAAAGTGGACGCCTTTCTTTATGTGCAGTGCAGTAGTGCAGTGCATTGATGTATTTTTATTGTGCGTACAGTTTGGCATGCTAAAGGAAGTATGCCAAAAGGGGGGGAGCCCATGTGGGGGAAACATGGGATGATGCTTGACCATTGACCATGGCTTGGCTTGTGCAGTTGTGCTTGACCCATTTTTGTACTAGTTAATAGTTCAGAAACTTCATGCGTCCATTGATGAACGGTCCATAGAAGTTATACTGTGAGTGTAACTGTTACATCTAGATCTATATATATGGGGTCTATTTGTCATACTGTTTGTTACTTCTATAGACCGTCCATCAATGAACGATAGGTCTTATTATAGGATACCTAGGTAGGTCTTACTGTTAATAGTTGTATAAGTTTTACCCTAGGATACCTACATTTCACTAAAATTACATCAAGAAAGTTGTTATTGTTATTTCTGGTTTTATTGCGAAAGGATTTCAGAAAAGGAATTTTCTTTTGGGCTTTTGTTCAAAACAAATTTTAGCTGTGAGTGAACAAAAGTTATAGAACATGTATATATAATAATACTAGGCTTCTAGCCAGTAGATTGCAACAGATATATTGAAAACGAGAGCTAATTACTTCAAAAAAAAGAAAAAAAAAATGAAAGAAAGAAAAAGAGAGCTAATTTGATATACCCGACCATCTTTTTTTTTCTTTCGTCCTTTTTCTGGTAACGCATGCAATGTCGTGTTTCCTTGAAACTTGGAAAGCCTTTAAACTATTGGGCCTACTTTTTTATTAAGAAAAGTTGTCTGCTCTGGTTGTACATTGTGGGCTTGGGTTAAGCAAGAGGCTAATTTACTAAGTAAATTAGAGGTCCATCTTTTAAATATTTAGTACTATTTGGAAAATCAAAACCACAAGTGGAGATATGGGTTCATCACATTTTGAACCCATAGGCTAATTTCTAGGAGTGGCAATTAGATGGACGGTTCAGATTAGTTTGATCAGTGAAGATCAGCGAGGCACGAGTATCGAGTATCGACTTGGGGATCGGTTAGTCCTTTTTTCCCCTGTTGTGGGTAGTGGGTACATCCGTGTAAGGCTTTTCTGGTCGCGGAGTCACGGATAACATTGACTTTAACTACTAAACAAAAGACTGGTTTATACGACTTACGAGTCTTGACCTCTTAAATTATCGGGTTTTAGTCACTGACGGATCCACATTGATCCAATGGGGTTCAATTAATGTCCCCCATTCAATACTCAAATTGTACAAATTTATATAGAATTTTTCATGTCACACAAGTATTTCCTTAAAAAAATATGTATTTGAACCCCATAAAAATATAAAGATTATTTCATTGTGAACCCCATAGTTCTTTTTTTATTGCTATATTGTGATTATTATATATAGCATAAAATTTAGTATAATAATTGAACCCTATATAAATTTTTTTTGGCTCGGCCCATAGTTTTAGTCAGAGGAGTCTCAATGTCTCATATTCAGAAAAAAGTCCAATTTTCATTAGGAAATCAAGAGCCTTTTTCTCCCTTCAATATTTGAGTTGTTTTCATCAACTCCTAGTTGAGTAACATCTGAATTTTTTATCTCGAGTACTTGGGGAGAAGTCGTGCAAGGGATCATTTGGCTTCTGAATTGTCCCATTCTGTCATGTATCCTCAGTGTAATTCACAATTGATCGACACAACTCTATAATTGTGAGAACCAAATTAAGGTGGATATATAAATTCTCAGTTTCTCACAATTATATTTTGTACACAATGTTACTGCTATCATGCATATCTTACGCATATTGTAATGAACAATGTCTTGGCTTTCGCAAAGTAATGAAGGCTGGTGCCACTTTGATGGTGGTTTTCTTTTTCAAAAAAAAATATTTTGTACACAATATGGAATTTTCATGCATCAAATCTTGTGGGCAAGTTTCTGAGGTGCAAGCGTCATTTAATTGGCAGTTTTATCATGCTGCTGACTATGACTTTCAGCTACAGATTAATTAAACTTCATATTATCGAAATGTAAGCAAAAAAATAAAAAATAAAAAAATAATATTAAGTCGTTAGCTAGTTAGATATCATCTGCAATTAAATTAATAAATTATTACGAACTTGTATTAATTAGAAAATTAATTTTGATGGTGACAGGCAAACAGCAAGAATATGTGTTGTGCAATTATTGACGCACATATATATTTTTTTTGTTTTTGTTTTGTACTTTCTGATGATTGAAGTCGTGGACCTCCATAATTATAAATAATAAAAGGGATTAATTGCTTGATAACATATATACAACCTCCTAATTATAGAAATACATTAATCACTCAACTACATGATGTGCCCAAATAAAGTAATGAATTATATTACTCAGAAGTAGTACCTTTGGATCAGTATAGATGATAAATTGATAATTAATGAGCACCTTTTGTACATGAAATTCAAATTCTGTAAAATTAATTGGGTTTCAATATCAGGCAATTTGGTCTTGTCAAACTGTTATATTTTGGTTGGGCTGCTCAATGATATAATATATATCATTAATTATACTAAATTTATTAGTAACATTTAGCAGCCGTTGACTCAACGATTATATTTTGTAATTATATATATATTCCACTATGTCTCTATGTCATGATCTAAGTGAAGACTTTTGTGTCGTCTTTGTTCATCGATCTGGGGTAGAAACATTCGCAAAAAAGTAAAACTAAAGTATATTAATGCATGAAAGAGACTTACTGCACCAGTAAACATTTGCTTACATACAGGGCGGCCGTATAAATACATTTTACATACTCGCTAGAAAAGAGCCACGTCTTAATTTGGCTGAAATTATTATATCTTATAATAAGGAGCCGAAAGCTCATCCATTGTGAAAAAACTAATATTGACGTTAAATTTTAGAGAAAACTCCGATTTTGATCCCTGAACTATTGTATTTAGTTCAAATTGGTCCCTGAATTATTGGATTTGGTTCAAATTGGTCCTTAAACTATTTTTTGGGTTCAATTTGGTCCCTGAACCATATGGTTTCATTGGTATTACTCCCCATTTTACTTCCATTTATGCTAACTGATATAGTTTAGGAATGAATTTCGGTATCAATTAGTATAAACAAAAATACTTGGGAGGGATTATATGTACCAAACCTATAAGTTTAAGGATCAATTTGAACAAAAAAATAGTTTAAGGACCAATTTGAACCAAATGCATCAGTTCAGGGACCATTTGAACAAAAAAATAGTTTAGGGACCAATTTGAACGAAATGCAATAGTTCAAGGATCAAAATCAGACTTTCCTCTAAATTTTAATGGGTCGGGACATTAATGTACGTCAACGGTAGTAATCAATCCAAGTAAACAATCAACAACTGAGATTTCTTCTTTGGGGAAGATAGAATTTTCATGTCAAAAAAATGTAATCTCCTTTTATTAGTAGCAAGGATTATCACCCCTCTGATGACATATATACAATTGAGACAAAATTTTGATTATATAGTACTTAAGGAGATGAATTACTTGGGAAAACTAAAATCTATAGATGCATGTGTTGAGTTATTTTATGTCTTTAATATAAATCATTTTTAATTAATGTATATCTTATTTAACTGTGAAAATCATCAAAATAGATAATAAATTGTCAAAGGGTAAAATTTAAATATCCCCAATATTACTTTTACAAAACATGAATGAAACTGCAGATAGTAATTAAGAGTCCCAGAGGATTGATTTAAACGATCCAGATTTAAAAAAAAGAGAGCTATTTTTTTTTTTAATTTGGATCCCACCTTCATACTCACAAAAATGTACAACACTTTTGCGATCCAAATTGGATCTTAGGACTCTGAGATTCAGATCTGACGGATGATTTTTTTTTTTTGTTGATATAATCTACACCGTCAGATTTGGACCTCAGGTCATGAGATCCGATTTGGATCACAGCTGATTTCAGCGCATAGAAAACTATGGCAGAGAACATGAACCCATATATTGACACACTTGATACTGAGAAAAATTACAGTTTAAATTACCAGGAAACCAGAATTCATATCCTCGGCCGTGCTGCACCCGTACCCGACAGACAGAGAAAGAGAGAGTGACTGAGGGTGGGACCGACCGAACCGAGGTCTCACCTCAATCACTCTCTCTTTCTCTACCCGCCAAGTTCGGGTGCAGCGGGTCAGAGGATAAGCATCCAGGAAACCAACGCGAACGAAACTAGCAGAAAATCGGGCTAGAATTGGTGAACACGGCAAGCGACCTGGGCTTGAATCTCTGATCGCATATCATAACACAGGCATGGTGTGTTTTTTTTATTTATTAGTTCTGAGAAATATATGCAGCATAGTTCGTCCCATACTATTATCTGTCTCCTAAATTAATTTTCTCTGTTTTTTTTTTTTTTTGAAGAAAAAAAAAGAAATCAATGTCCCAAGTCCCAAGCGTTTGCTTATGTACAGTACTTAATTAATCTATAGATCATAAAAAAAAATTGCTGTCAAATTTCCTGATAAAGTTTGGTCCAAATTAAGACCCATTCAAAACTGTATTATATCTTTGTCCTATAGATACGTGTATTAAGTATTGATACTTCTTCCTTTTTCCATAACAGTTATTACGAATACATAATATAGAATATCTTTCATGGAATAAAATTTCCAAGTAAAACATCCCGGTGTAGGATGATTTGACAGCTGATCATCTGAACCGTACGTTCCCGGTCTTTTTATTTTTCTTTCAAGTGCCCTTCATTCACAATTTAATTAAGGTCCATGTGACAGCCAGATTTTTTACTGTACTGTACAACCTCCGTCCACAATTAAATGAATTTTTAGGAAAAGTCAAAGGAATTAATTGAAAAAATGAAATTACTTTTATACTCTCAATTTGTAATCATTACATAATAATTGTTCCAATAAAATAATATAGATAAAAGGGTAATCGTAACATTGGAGAAACAAGTGGATCCAAATAATTTTACTAGACAACTAAGAGACGAATAGAAAAATAATATCGAATCGGTAAAGTTCATTTAACTGGAGACAAGCTGTAAAGAGTATAAATTTATTTAATTGTGGACGCACGAGGTTGTACTTTTGTATTTCTTACTTGACCTTGCGGTCAATTATTGCCGTGTGGATGGGACTACGGGACACATTACACATATGCTAGAAAATTAAAAAAAAATATAGGAAAAACATATAAAATGTGTTTTTTTTTTCCTTCACCGACTGCTAGAAAATATACGAGTCCATATCTGCTCTGTTATTCTCAAAGAAAAACAAGACCTGTTATTCTAATTTGACCGTTAGATCATCAAAACGGACGGATCTGATCGGTCCACTTAGATTTTAGGGGTTTTCTTTAAAATAGATTTGATCATTGATTTTGATCCAACGGCCAAATAAGAATAATAGGTCATGTTATTCTATTTGGAATAACAGCCGATCTGAATTCGAAAATATAAATATAGCTAACTGGCCAAGTGACGGTCAGTTTACTGCTCACTGTTTCATCAAGAAAGACGGTCAGTCAGTCAGTCAATTGACTGGAATTTCAAGCAATTTATTTGAATTAAGTTGGGAGGTCAAATTATCCTTCTGATAAAATTAAGAAAATTATGGTAATTGATTACTATTTTTAATAATGATTAAGTGGAGAACTAAAACAGTTATTTTCAAATGAGCTCGGAAAAATATTTAAACAGAATTTTTAATTCATTGTTTGATTTGGTTGAAATTCATACAACGTAAATATCATTTGGTTTACCTCAAGTATCATGATTATATATAATTCATTGAAAATTTCATGAAAATTTTGAAAGTCTTTTATTTTATGAAATACAAGATTACAAGTTACTGCAATACTCGAAAAATAATTAAATATATTTTTTCCGATATATGTCGATATTAAACTTTTCTATATTTTCTAAATTTCTGGAATATATTAACTGAAATTATTATCAACTGGTTAAGTTTAGATCTTCAACAAATCCTAACTCCATAAAATATTAAAAGTAATTATTTTTTCTCGGTAAAAAAATTAAAGTACTTAAATTATAATTCTCCGGACCTTACACGTACTAATTATAATTAAACATGCGACACAGTATCGTAATGGATTATCTGCTTAATATATGATCATATAAAGTAGTAAGCTAGTGAGCGTCAAATATTTACTTATTAATTAATTATGATATTTGGACTCTTAAGAAGACGAAAATAATCAATTTTCTTGTCAAACCAATAGCGAATAGTTGAGATCACTTATTTTTTTTACGATGATACTCAATATTTTCTTTTTTTATTTGTATAGATATGGACCTTAGAACTAACAGCCAATCAGCATAAGGACAACAATAGAGATAAGTAAAAATTACAAAAATCAAGCACAAGATAGTAACTACTTTGTTGGTAATTGAATATATATTGTCATAGAGTTGAATAACGCACCAAATATTTGTAATATGATATAGTTGGACCCATGTAATTTAAATGGAGAAATGTTAAAGAGATCCTGAAATTAATACCCGTATTGTATATTAATACGAGCTTAATTATTCTGGATTTCTGTAATCAATTAGTTAATATGTATGCCAATATATAATAAATTTAAATACTAAGGATATTTTCATAACCACAATTCTTATTTAGATGATTATTAAAATGAATTTTATTACTGTGAATTAAGGGAGAATCACTGTATGTTAAGGGCGGATTATATCTTGAACACACACAACATTGATATAACTAGAGCTATAACTCGGGATTCGCTCCGAAAAGTGGTATCAAATAAATAACTAAAAATTTTATAAAATTTTAAATATTTATATTAAACAAAACTTGAACTAAATTTTTAAATATTTAATGTAATTAAATAATAATAATAATTATTATAATGCAATAATTTATAAATAATAATATATATAAATGTTGGATCATTTTAAGGGTTAAAATTTGTTTTAGACATATCACATTCATCTTATTTAATGAGGAGAGAGAAAAAAAACATTAGCCATTGGATCAAAGTAGATGAAGAGTTTCAAACAAAATCAATGGTTAATAAGAGTGATGATGTGGTCTACCCATTTTTATGGAGTATAAATTACCGTGTATTAATTAAAGGAAGATTTATATGATTAGATGAAGATTAATTAATTAATTTCTTTTTTATTAAATACAATATATATATTTTTAAAATTACTTTAAGCATCTAATTTGACCTTGAAATTTTATGTTGTAAATATACATAAAAAAAAAAAAAAAACATAAACTTTGCAACAATAGTTTACAATCAGTACACATTGTTAATTGGTGCTATTAAGAAACTTTGTAATTTCCATAGCCTTTAATCATAATTAATTAATTATATAATCATAAATAATCACACACCAAATGTCCATACTATACATACCATATATATTTTCCACCGATATATATTTTAACACCGATATATATCATAATTAATTAACAATCAAATCGTACAGCTCTCAAAATTTTTTGTACCGTCCAAATAGCTTTGAACAATATCCGATCCCTATAATTTGAACCAATTTTTTTTTTTTTTTTTTTTTTTTTTTTTTTTTTTGTTGTTTGCATATCAAGCGCACGTACTTAGATGGAAGTTGGATTCACCTAACAAAGCACAATTATAAAACGATCTCCTCTCTGCCGCCTTGTTGCTTCCCCTGTCTGTCTGTCTGTCTGTCTGTTCTGTTCTGTTTTCTTAATAATTCCCTCCCTGTTCAGAAAGAAAACAAAAGAAAAGCACAGAACAGAGGCTCTCGATATTTGACTACATATATACACATATACACTTCACCACCATCACTTGCTACTCATTCCATTAACTCATTGATTGACTTCTCTATATTAATATCCTCCTTCATATATAATACCTTCTGTTCTGTTATATCTGTCTATAGTTCTATCTATACTCCCTTTCTTGTGAATTCCTTGTTCTTGTTCTTGTTGTGTTCGTATCGTTTGCCATGGCGTCAAACGGCTCTGCAACCGCCGGCCACCCGATCACTTGCAAAGGTACTATACACGACTATCAACAATTATATAATTTCATGCTTGAGTTTCTCAATTTGGGCTTGTTAAATTCATTCCTGGTCTTCACATGGCAACACAGCGGCGATTGTATGGGGGCCCGGCGAGCCGTTTATCCTGCAGGACGTACGAGTCGACCCGCCGCGGCCAATGGAGGTCCGGGTGAAGATCTTGTACACCTCCATATGCCACACGGATCTAAGTGCTTGGAAAGGAGAGGTTTGTTTTTATGTATATGTGTGTGTTCTCTTTTTGTGTCCTTTTAATTAGGACCCATAAACATGTATAATTCAATCATAATTAAGTAATTAACTAATTGCTTTAGCTAGCTAAATAACTAATTAAGCACCTAATCTCTTTTAACTTGTGTTGTTAATTTTGTCATTTGTAGAATGAAGCACAACGTGCTTTTCCTAGAATTCTTGGCCATGAAGCTGCCGGGTATACTTCTCTCTCTATGTTTTTCTCTTGGTTTTGTTTTGAATTGTGTTTAATTTTATTAACTAGATATTTCTGAGCTTGAAAGCACCATTGACTTCTTTACAGTTTGTACTCTTTTTGGAACTTTGCATGTGTACAAAGTTTTTTCAACTTGTTAACGGAAAAAAGTGACTTCTTGAAAACAATTTCTCAGTTAGTTAAGCCCACAAAAAAAATGTTTGTTTTTCACTGATAGATTATTAGTCTCTGAATTCTGAAACAGTTTTCTTTGTAAATAGATTAAATTTTCTATAATTAAGGTATTTTTCAGGTAATATGTATAAAATTATTTTTTTAAAATCATGCTACGTTCATTAAACATATAATAATTATACTTAGAAATGTTACTATAAATCATATATAGTTGACACTTTCTTCTCACCCTGAACCATCAAAAATATTGTTACAGAAAACTCCAACGTGATTGCCACAATAATATGATCAAATATTCAAATCTGAATTATTTTAGTCACTGATTGACAATTAATGCATGCAACTTGTGTGCATGGCTGGACCTTTTTTCTTTCTTAATTATATATATGTTCTATTTAATTTATCTGTGGCAAAAAAATTGTGCCTGATTGTGTGCAGGGTGGTGGAGAGCGTCGGCGAAGGCGTCGAGGACGTCAAGCCGGGCGACCACGTCGTGCCGATATTCACCGGGGAGTGCAGCGACTGCGCGTACTGCACCTCCGGAAAGACCAACCTGTGCGGCACGTACCGGGTCAATCCGTTCAAGAGCACCATGACCACCGACGGGAAGACCCGGTTCTCCGCGGTCGGCCCCTCCGGCGGCGACCCCGTGCCGGTGTACCACTTCCTCAACACCTCCACCTTCTCGGAGTACACCGTGCTGGACTCTGCCTGTGTGGTCAGGATCAACCCTGAGGCCCCCCTTGAGAGAATGTGCTTGCTCAGTTGTGGCCTCTCAACAGGTATAATTATATATTTTGTATTTTACAGAATTTACATTATAAAATGCAATTTATGATATATTGATATATAACTATAAATAAGGTTGATTTGCATAAAGACTAAATATTCAAATTTATTTTAATTTTGACTTTATAGATAAATTACTAATTTTTCGATTATAAATGCTAAATTTATGATAATACTAAATAATTTATGTAGAATAAAATTGCTTCTAGAAGGTTTATTTCCAAAATTTTTTCTTTTTGTTTTATTGTTCCAGCGATCTTATCACCGGTGTAATAGAAAAATATTACTTTTAAATTTAATTTATGCAGAATTTATAAGTCATTTCTCGATCTCTACGTACGGAAAAATAACTAAAATAACTAACAAAGTCAATGGCATCTCTGATCTCTATGGATCATGACCAAATAGCTGTAGTCAGTAATCACTCGCTAATCAAGGTTTAATTATAAGTTAATTGGTGATAAAGATGGCACCTAGGCTAGATAAGGCCACAATTACTTAGACCCTAGATACATATCATTTGTTCTTGTCAGCAAAAAAAAATATATATACAAAGAAAAGTAAAGGACTTTTAGTGGAATTTTCTAAAAGAAAATGTTAAGAAACGCTGAAACAGTCAGATAAACAGAAACATAAAATTTAATGATATAATGGGATAAGTGATAATTACTTAATGATTTTAATGGTAGCAACATAAATTTTAATTAAAAATCTCACATTTTAACTAGGTATATATGTTTTATTATCTTTTTTTTTTTGGGGGGAAAATTTATAGTCCGAAATTTATTTTCTTATTATTAATGGGAAAATGAATGGAGTCAAGAACCTCATGGTTACATGAATTATAGTTTTAATATACATTTTATAATAGAATAACCCACTAATACTAAACCCCCACGCAACACGGAGGGCAATTAATAAAACAGTACCTTCTTTTTAATTTTAACGCTATTTGTCCGGTAGCATATATATTTAATTTCTTAGTTTTTAATTTCTTCCAGCTAATGGTGTCGTTTTCACATTGAATGAATGATTTGGAACTTGGAAGTGACATGGTAGTTAACTGATCATCTATAGTCCTTAATTAATTACTATGCCAATTTGCATTATAACGTTGTCAAAACGAGATTTTAATTAATATATTTTTTATATACTTTTATTGATTTTTTATTTTTTATTTCATATATAGTTATGCTAATCTAAAACCATTTCTTTAAAATAATTTATGTGCATGTTCAAACTGTACTTTACTAAAAAAACAATGACGAAAACGGATTTCCAATAAAAAAAAAAAGACTAATTGTAACTGTAAACTGTTGTTGAAAACTATCAATTAGTCTTAATTAGTTCGTCTATCAAATGATGTTGCAATGTACGTGTGAAGTTATGTCCAAATTAAAGCTCCCAGCAAATGCAAATATGTTTAGAAAATTGACAACTGTAAGCTTTTTTAATTTGAAAATAATCATAGACGTGTACTAACTTTGTCCATTTATTTGGAACATAATCACCCTTTGCTTTCACATTAATTTTTTATTTTTGATTAAGGTTCACTCCCTTGTCAGTTGTCACAATTCCCGTTATGAAGGGTAATTAATGTAGGCCTAAATGACCATTAAAGAAAAAATATATATCGTTTTCTTATGCTTATTTCTAGGTATAAAATAAATTTAGCATTTTATACCACTTTTGTAATTTTTAAGAACTTATTGTGAGACAAGATGGTCATATAATAATATTTTAAATTTAAAGAAGAAATTAACACCAATACGAATTTCTTAGGAAATTGAGATTGCCATAAAACTTTGATGAATCTTATTGTATTGTTTTTTAATTTGTTTCCATATTTCCGGCAAACAAAAAGATTGCTCAAGAAATCTTAATTAAGAACAATTATATATATATTTTTGTGAACTGTTTTAGAAGCATCTTGCTGTGTGCACTAAATGCTGCATGAAACATGGATGCTTCCTTGGCTTGGGACCCTAAAAAAAATCCTAAAGGTTCACACAAAGTTTCTGGTTAAAGTCTAACACACCATAATTCATTTTCCTTTACTGTCATCAAATGGAATTATCCATTACCATTTTGTTAAGGTCCGGCCTAACAGTAAGGATATTACTTGAGACAACAAAAATTTTTCATTTATAATATGATTTTTTCAGATTTCCTTCATATAATTCAGAGACTAGAAATATGGTTGCTGTCCTTAGACCCAACCTGTTAATAGGTATTTCATGTTTGTTCATGTGTCACACTAGAAATAGTATTTGAATGCTGGCATGCATGCTGCATTATTTTGATATTTGTTCATTTTATATCTAAAGGGAAGAAGACACAGGCAACAATTAATTAACCTAATTGTCATGAGAAAAATGATGACAACTAGCTTTAAACAGCTGGGAATGTGTTTGATCTGTAGGACAGATATCATTAATTAGTGAACTACCATGGATCAAATAAATGGTCCAGATTGTATTATATAAAGGCTTTTTTTGTTTGGTTAGTGTTTTATTGTCGGTGTTTAAAATATGGTCCAGTTTATTGGATATTTTCTGGTTGATTAATTTGCATAAATCCAATATATATGTGAGATCAAATCAGTAATTAATTTCATACTTTAATATGAACTAAGGTTTTGTTACTGAACAGATCATTTAATTGCCAGAGTACTTTCCAATTTATCAATTTCCACATGATTTTACTCTTTTTTACTATTTATTTACAGCTTCAGTATTCACTATTCACTATTCACAATGCAATAATTTACTGCTCATATAAAAGTACGATTTGACAAATACTGCATTTACTGTCAAGGATGGGCATATAATAAATGCAACTTATTTTAGCTGATTTTTATGTAATTTCTGAATGTAAAAAATAGGTGTTGGAGCAGCATGGAACACAGCAAATGTGCAAGAAGGCTCAACAGTTGCAGTATTTGGTCTTGGTGCTGTTGGTCTTGCGGTATAATTGCATTTCACTATTTTGCTGTTTTTCATATATATATAAAGAAGATAATCTGAATGCAAGGAGTATATAAAGTATACAAAATTGAATTGATAAAAGAAACAAAAAATAAGGTGAGACATCATCTTAAATTTAAGAGATTTCAGTTCATTGTTGGGCCACAAAGAGAACCAGTATATCAAACTGAAATACATGTGGGAATTTTTGTTTTGGACCGGTACTGATCATGCAAAAATAGTGGAAATTGGAAATTGCTGGCATTATAAACTTTGTGCATGTGGTTCTTTTTTGAGTGCTGATCTTTCATTCTGTGATATCAGAATCAGAGAATTATTTATAGTTATACATTACTGAGTTCTGTGTGTGTGACCCTTCAATATATAGTTTCTTGAGTTACTGTGTGATATATCCTCCCATTGTTGCAATATATAATTTGAAATGCATCTAAAAAATGCAGGTTGCTGAGGGGTCACGGTTGAGGGGAGCTTCAAAAATTATTGGTGTCGATATTAATCCAGAGAAATTTATCAAGGGTAAGATTTATTTATAAAAAGAAAGAAGATACATATTATGGAACTAAAGACACAAAAGATGAATTGAACAAGTTTTCAGGTACTCAAGGGATGAAAAGACAAAAATGTGAATTATATCAGGACTGATGCGTAATATGTCCAGCTTCAAAAAAAAAAAAAAAATTAATTAATTAACTGCTATGCTATCTCTTTAAATGCTTTGATGAATAAGAGTATTAATTTCCGGATCTAACTTATGATCAGAATATGATGGGTCCCAAATAATAAATATCCAGCTTTAAATTTTAACCCCCATTCATATGTGCCCTTTTCTACCTTCTCATCTATCAATTTTTATCATAAATGTAGGCAAGGAAATGGGAATGACAGACTTCATAAATCCCAAAGAGTGTGACAAGCCAGTGAATGAGGTGCAATTCCTTTCTTAATTTGATTTGTTTTTGACATGTTGGGTTGTTGAATGTTCAAACAATTAAAATTTGATTGTTGTATACTGACATTTAACAATTTAACAATCTTCAATTTTGAAGTACCAATAAACAAATATCCTGTTCTGTTTCATTACCAGAAACTGTGGGCTTAATTACCAGTTTAGTTAATTTCTTGTCATATATATAAGCAAGCACATTTTTATGTGGTTTTGTAAGTCAATAGAGGCCAGAAAGGAGCAGTATATATTATAAGTACCAATTTAAAAGCTTACTACAGTCAAAGATCAGCAATTGAAAATTCATATATCAGTTTAAATTATAAGAACATATAGTTGATAATAGAGGTGGCAAATGTTGATCCGACCCGAAAAACCCGCCCGACCCGCCCGACCCGAAACCCGACCCGACCCGAGTTTCAGGGAAAGTCAAACTGACCCGAACCCGACCCGACCCGAATTCCAGGGAAAGTGAGACTGACCCGAACCCGACCCGACCCGACCCGAACCCGACCCGACCCGCGTTCCAGGGAAAGTCAGACTGACCCGAACCCGACCCGACCCGACCCGACCTGACCCGACTCGAGAATAGAGGTGCAAAATCTAACCAAAAACGACAAAAAAACGACCAAACCCGAAAACCCGCCCGACCCGACCCGACCCGAACCCGACCCGACCCGAAAAAATGTCGGCGGACATCAACCCGATACCCGACCCGACCCGACCCGAACCCGACCCGACCCGAAAAAAATGCCGGCAGCCGTCAACCCGATACCCGACCCGACCCGACCCGAACCCGACCCGACCCGACATTTTCAGTTGGTCAAACTGACCCGACCCGACCCGACCCGAACCCGAACCCGACCCGACCCGAGATTCTGCCACCTCTAGTTGATAATATTGTTTATACCTTGCTAGAGTAGTAGTATTCACATGGACACAACGCAAGTGCCAAACAGAGTTACTAACTACCGTCAAAATTCAACAACTAAAATCATGTCTATACATGTTTGGTGATATCATGGATTCAACCAGTCAAATTTGAAACCTTGTTTGTGTTTATACAGGTGATAAAAGAGATGACAAATGGAGGAGTAGATTACAGCTTTGAGTGCGCCGGAAATTTGGATGTGCTGAGGGAAGCCTTCATTTCAACTCATGATGTATGCATCCTTTTACTTGCTATGCTATCAATTCCCCTTTGGATTAAAAGAGAATGAAATCATGTTGATGAAAATGAACTAATACAGCATATATACAATAAACTTTGAATTTAGGGATGGGGGGTGACTGTTATTTTGGGCATCCATCCGACGCCGAGACTGCTTCCCTTACATCCAATGGAGCTATTCGATGGCCGGCGTATCGTCGCCTGCGTTTTCGGAGACTTCAAGGGGAAGTCTCAGCTGCCTGGCATTATTGACAAGTGCTTGAAAGGGGTTCGTTCGATCCTTCCCTTCAAAAAACTAAATACAATTCTGTACCAACAATTATTCTTTCTGTAATACTTCTAATCCTTCCGATAAAGATTGAATGATTGTCTAAATTTATGCTTGCAGGAACTTCAATTTAATTTTGATGGGTTCATAACTCATGAATTGGCATTTGAGGAGATCAACCAGGCCTTCCAGCTGCTGAAGGAAGGAAAATCCCTCAGATGCTTGCTTCACCTTTAAAACGCTCTGTACAATTTGTAAACTAAAGAAAGGGCGATTCATATCATATATATTGTTACAATATTTCACGTCTCATTGTATTTCAAATGTCAGATCAGTTGTAATATAAACTTATTTATCTCTTATTAAATAATAATAATAATGCATTGTCTCTTTCCTGTAAAACTTCTTGTATTTCTTACTTATAATTTCTTATAATTCTGAAAGAAATATAATAATTTACAGCCTAACTTATTACATTCATGGCATTTCCAACCAATTACCAATCTACTTCAAATTAAACCAAGTCCATATATATAATCTCATAATTCATGACAAACAATGGGCCTAAACAGCATGTTATAAGATTTTGATATAACGAATTTATTGAGCCATATAAATCAAAATTTGAATGTGGTTTGATATGTTTTTTATGTTAAGCTCACGGGAGACCCCCGTAAGCTTAAGAACACGGTAGTTTTACTCTTCATAATATTCATGACAAACAATGGGCCTGAACAGCCTGACTCAAGCCCATTAAACACCCGGCCCAAAACATTCTTCAAGCGTAAATGTAACAAAAAGATGTTACGTCTACACTTATTGGCCCAAAAGCCCACTTCACTATTTCTTCAATTTCGGCCCAAAAACCCCAGGCACTATTTCTTCAATTTCGGCCCAAAAACCCCAGGCACTATTTCTTCAATTTCGGCCCAAAAAATCACACTTCATTATTTCTTCAATTCCGGCCCATAAAAAACCCACTTTACTATTTCTTCAATTTCGGCCCAAAAAACCCAGGCACTATTTCTTCAATTCCGGCCCATTTAAACTATACTAAAACCTGATAAATTCTCTGGATCTAGTGCTTTCTCGAAGGACGGAGAAGGCACCGGATACACATACAACCCTCCGTGAAGCTCCGAGCACTTTCTCCCCCTCTCCCAACCAGTCACCCAGAAAACGGTACATGAAACTTCTTGAATCTTGATCCCTCTTTTCCATCTCTATATATACCGGTCTCAGCCCACACTTGCCACTCAAGAAGTAGAAGCAACACAAACAAAGCAATCAATTAAACAAACAAACAAGCTTACTATAACCAGTTCACTCAGTCTTTAGCACTCTTGTTCCTAGCTAGCTACTACATACAAGAAGAACAATGGCCGTGGTATCTCCATGCGCTCTTGCCAGTCGACTTGCCTCGCGTGTCATGGCGCGGCCAATGGTGAATGTCCCGAGGGTTCTTGGGAACCAAGGCCGTGTAAGGCTCATGTCTGCTGCTTCGGCGATGCCGGAGAGGCAGGAGGACTCGTCCGTGACTGTGCATAGGGACCAGAATTCGGTTGCGAAGAAGGACCGTAACCAGGCTGTGCAGAGGCGGCCTCGCCGTGGCCTTGTCGACGTCTCTCCTTTCGGTATGTTATATGATCTCCTTCATTGCTTATAAATTTGTGAATTTGATTTAAGAAATGTTATTTTCGATCGATTGTTACATTTTGTTATGAACAGTTTTCTGATTTTTGAACATGATTTGAAAAATGCTGCAGGGTTGATCGATCCATTCTCGCCGATGAAGACAATGAGGCAAATGATCGACACAATGGACCGCCTATTCGAGGACCCGATGATGTACCCTAGCACCATGACCAGGCGGTCCGAAGGCAGCGGTGCCCTTGAGATGCGGACACCATGGGACGTAATGGAAAACGAGAAGGAAGTGAGGATGCGGTTCGACATGCCGGGTCTGTCCAAGGACGAGGTGAAGGTGTCGGTGGAGGACGACATGCTGATCATAAAGGGCGAGCACAAGAAGGAGGAAGGCGGCGAGGAGAAGGGCGACAACTGGTGGAAGGAGAGGAGCGTCAGCTCATACAACATGCAGATGATTCTGCCGGACGAGTGCGACAAGAGTAAGGTCATGGCCGAGTTCAAGAACGGTGTCCTGCTCGTGACCGTCCCGAAGAGGGAGGTCGAGCGCAAGGTCGTCGACGTGGAGGTCAAGTGATCAGGCTGTTGTAGCTTAAACTGTGTATATGTGGAATTAATGTAGTGCTTGAGTGATGATCATGGTGCTGAGGTTTTAGTTTATAATTTAAATGAGTAATTTTTGTGTTTTGGATGTAATGATAAATGATGTGTAGATAATGAATAATAAACTCAGCTGAGGGAAATGGATATGTTTCTCTCAGTTGATATTTTAGGCAATTTGTGTTTTTTAAGTTTTTTAAGTTCTAATCTAGCGTGTGACTCTTCCAACTAGAATTTGTTCTTTCCTTTCTAGCGAAGTTTTAGTTCTGTTTAACAACTAATGCCAGTTTGGACTTTTTGCAATAGTAAGAACTGGATCAATTTAGATTTTTTTTTTTTTTTTTTGAGGAAATAAATTTAGTTCTTCAAAAAAAAAGTTTAAAAAAAAAAATATTTGTTCGGAAACTTTGAATGGTGTTTATGCTGTTCCGGTAACCGTTGATAAGGCTCAGCCTGCGGCTTAATCTTTGGGCCGAGAATAAAAGAGAAGGGATCCTGAATTGAGGCTCTTTATTTGTGGGCTGGAATTAATAAAGCTGTATGTTGATAACAAAGGAAATATTGAATTAGAAGGCGGGGGCTGGTTTTTCGGTTCGTCTGAATTTTGATCCAATTAAACAGTGCAGAGAGCGAATTCAAAAAATTCATATGATGGTCATTCTCCAATTGGGCTGTAAATCCCATCTGGTAATAATTGAGATAAACATTATTCATAGATCAGTTCATATATCGGATGAAGGTTCTCCCAAAATAAAACGTAAACCATACTACAAATATATAAGAACCATTTTCCGCTGTTCAGTGTTCAGCCGTTCAGATCATATAAACTTGTATATCTTGAGATAATTATTCTCACATAAATTTATATAAAATCTTAAAAATGAAAAATCATTTACATGCGTGTTTATATACTCATATATTGAATATATTGATTGTGTTTTAAATTTCGTTCAATTTGAATATTGTTTCATACTACATGAAGAATGAGTAAAATCTAGACCGTTGAATTATCATACATTCTGAAGTTTCTTGATAGAGCACGAATTGAAGCTCAAATTGAATGAAATTTAGAACACATTCAATTTCACAACATGTTCATAAATTATTTTTATTTTTAAGATTTTTTTATAAATTTATTTGAGAATAGTTATCATGGCCGACAAGATAAATAGATGTCACGTGATCCTTCTCTTATCACATTTCGTGCAATTTAACCAATAAATTGATCTCCATTTAACAAACTTTAAAATTATTCTTTTTTCTTGTTATCAAAATTGCTAGTCATATTTATGCGCAATCAACTGAAAACTATCAAGAATTTTCCAACGAAAACGTGATACGTGTACAACAATTTTATGCGCAATCAAAATAACTAGCCACAAAAAGAAACAGCGTGGGCCAGGATGGTGACTTTACAATTTTACATGGACGGATGGACCTCTTTATAATTATTCATTATTTAATTTTCTGAAGTGCGGTGGAGCCCTTGAATCACGGACCGGATAAGCTCTTTCGCTCAAAATAAGAAAGACAATGCAATACTCTTTTTTATTTCAAGAAAATAATACTCTTTTAAACTAATCTGTAACGAGTATGATCCTCTGTGCATGTATTAGTCAAACAATTCAATCCGGACCGTCAATCTCACGAGATGAGAGGCTGAACGGTTGAGATGCACAATATACAATTTCAAATTTGCAAATTTGCATGGTCAAACCTAAGAACAACAATAATATTGTTTAGAACAGCAACATTTTTTCATTTATAAATTTATAATATGATTTTTTTTAATTTCTTTTCATATAATTAAAAAATTTTGCTGTCTAAGTAATACGGTTGCTATACTTAACCAATTTGCGATGCACCATGTATATCGCTTGGCTTATCCTATCCTACCGTCACGTTGGCAAAAATTTGGTAGAACAAGTCCATCATCTCATCTCGTGACGTCTCGTCACTCGAAGCTCGTACTTGATATTTAATTATATTTATAGCACAAAAACGGACAAAAATAGAACTATAAAAAACTAGAAATAGTCAAGTAAAATAGTAGGAGCAAGCAACAAAACCTCTTCTACTTTGCAGGATTGCTAAAACTTGGGTTTTGAGAAGAAATTAAGCTCGATCGAGTACCCATCCATCCATCCATCAATGGCGGAGGTCTTCGAGCTCAGTAATGGCGTTGTTACGGTCAAAGTCAGCAACTTTGGTGCCACCATCACCTCTCTCCTCGTCCCTGATTCCAAAGGTTTGTGCTTTTGTCAATATTGGGGTTTTAACATTTAAGGTTGTGTAATTGTTTGTTTGGCAGACTAAAGTTTGTGGGTTTTTTTTTTAAATTGGTGTGGTAATGAGGAATTTTTTTTTTTTATTTGACAGGAAATGTGGCGGATGTTGTTCTTGGATTTGACACAATCGATCCTTACATGGTAATTTCTAATTTTTAGTATAATCGAGTAGCATCTTGTATTAGTAATTTTAATTTTTTTTTTTGCTTTTTATTATATAATTTGTGTTATGTTGTTGGTTTCTTGTCCCATTCACCGGAATTTATTTTGTGGTTACTGATTGTTTTTTTTTTTCGAAGTGGGTGGTTACTGATTGTTACTAATTATGAATTTATTTGTGTTTTTATTAGAGAGGGGAGGCACCGTATTTCGGCTGCATTGTTGGTAGAGTAGCAAATAGGATTAGACATGGCAAGTTCACACTTGATGGAGTTGAATACACTTTACCAGTCAATAATCCACCCCACAGTCTCCATGGTTAGTTTTCATAATTTTTTTCCCCTTTGTCCGAAATATAGTTGATGTTAGCAACATTGAATTAATTAGCATAAGACTATAAGAGCAATCTATTGAACTGTGTAGGTGGGTTTAAGGGATATGACAAGGTGCTGTGGGAGGTAGCCGAACACAACAAGGGAGAAAAACCGTCAATTACCTTCAAGTATCACAGCAAGGATAGAGAGGAAGGTAAAAAGCTAGTAAATCTACATTTTGGAGCATCCCGTTGTTCATCGTTTTTGTTTGATTCTTGTAGTTTATACACATAATTAGCCAACATTATAAGTTATTAGTTTATACGGATATGATTTACATGTAGGTTATCCTGGTGATGTGAACATTACTGCAACATACTCACTGCCCTCACCCAAAACACTGAAACTGGAAATGGAGGCTGTACCAGAAAACAAACCGACCCCTATAAATCTAGCCCAGCACACCTACTGGAACTTGGCAGGGCATAATTCAGGTACCATTCTAGACCATACCGCCCAAATCTGGGCAGAGCACATGACGCCAGTGGACCCCACAACTGTACCAACCGGTGAAATTGTACCTGTCAAAGGCACCCCATTTGACTTCACTACCGAGTACAAAATTGGGGCCCGGATAGATGAGATTCCAGGAGGGTACGACCACAATTACGTGCTCGACTGCGGTGAAGAGAGAGATGGTTTGAGGAGGGCAGTTAAGTTGAAGGACCCGTCATCAGGGCGGGTCTTGAATCTCTGGACTAATGCACCAGGAATACAGTTTTACACTGGCAATTATGTCGATGGAGTCGTAGGTAAGTCTGGAGCAGTTTACCAGAAACGGTCTGGGGTCTGTTTAGAAACTCAAGGTTTTCCTAATGCAATTAACGAACCCAAATTTCCTTCGATTGTCGTTCGACCTGGTGAGAAGTACACACACACAATGCTGTTCGAGTTCTCAGATGAGTAATTGATAGGTCTTCTGAGTAGATAGATGAAATTTGGTTGAATAAGGATGGACTTTGATCGAAACTAGAACTTTGGTTGAATAAGGATGGATTTTGATTTTGAATTCTGTATTTTTGGTGTCCGGTATGCGAAGGAAGGATTTTGATGTGATTTATTTAAATAAATAGTTTGATGACATCTTGTGTAGTAATTTCAAGTATCCATGTTTCAGTTGATTTATTTTAAGTTGGAATTTCTTGGTGTTGTTGATCTAATTATGTGTTCCACTTTCCTTTTTTTTTTTTCTCCTCAATCTAATAGCTTACCTATGTTTCAGCAATTCAGCCGACAGAGTGCCTTTTTAATATAGCACTCTTGTAACATAAAACTGTACATAAATCATCAAATATCATAAAATAGTAAAATACAATTGAAAACATGAACTAATAACATGACAAATTGAGTAGTTCTTATTCACAATCCTTCATTTGTGAATCCTTTCTTTGCACTGTTTGAATAAGCAACTGAATATTCTGGTAAGAAGAGCCCCCTTCTTCCATGGCCTTCTTTGCCATTTCACCAAGCTCTCTAGCTCTAACCCTTCTCTCTGTTCCTTCCTCCTTATCATCCATCAATTCTAACACTTTTCTCTCCACATCATCCCTCTTAACCATTACCTCATCACTCTTCTCACAGCCCCAAATAATGTACTTCTCAATGCCAATTCTGATGCCTATTTTCAAGACATCTACTGTTAATATCTCATTTAGAAATTGATCTCCAAAGTGAGGCCAAGTTATCATAGGCACACCATTGCATATGCTTTCTATGGTTGAGTTCCAGCCACAATGCGTCAGAAACCCACCAACGGCTCTGTGAGATAGGATCATGATTTGTGGGGCCCATCCTCTTACAATGAGGCCTCTATCTTTAACTCTTTCTTCAAACTTCTCTTCAATCAGCCATTGTTCGATCTCCGGCATTTTGTCCCCTGCTTTGATCACCCATATGAAGGGTTTGTTTGAGGCCTCTAACCCCAATCCTATCTCTATGAGCTGTAAAGGGACACTTCTTGCCAGACTACCAAAATTAACAAACAAAACTGACCCATTTTGCATTGAATCAAGCCAGTTCAGGCACCTCTCTTCATTAATGGATGCTTGGTTACCTCTTGAAGACATTTGCTTCAAAGTTTGGTTGTACAAACACATTGGACCAACTGAGTATACTTTCTTTTTCAAGAATTTCTCATAAGAATCAATGTAAATGGATTCTAACTCTTCGAAGGTATTCACTATTACTCCGTCGGATTTCGAATCTTCTTCCTTCATCGTTTCACGGATCCTTTCCACCCCCGGTGCAAAGCAAGAGAAGCTCATATGAGACCGGTTTCTTGGTACCGCAAGCGGGTGTGGAAACCCAGGAACTGGTACAGGTTCATTTTCATCTTTGATATCATCATATATCCTATGGAAGTTTGTTAAATCCCTGATATTGTGAAAATCAACATGTCAGAAAACAACACCAACATTTGCTATAAAATGCTATAAAAAAATTAAAATTTTTTGCTGTTAGTTGCTCCAGGGAACAACAACAACATTTGCTATTAATTTTTTTGAACATTTTTAGCTGTCAATTGCTCAATGGAGAAATAAGATATTCAAATTCTAATAGCAATTGAAAAAATTGAATAAGTTAAATGGTACCAAAGCAATGCCTTTTATGTTGGGTCTAATTCACTCGTAAGAGTAGTGTCATTGCTAGCCTTCACTATGAAAAGCTACTAAACTGTACTCCTGATCATAAAATTTTCGGAAACATCTTGCGTCCATAGAATGTATCACCATAGAAGACATAATATCACACTGTGGGGCCACCTGTCATACTTTTTTTGTGTCTTTTATGGTTGTCCATTCTATAGACGGTAGGTCATACTCTAAAATTTTTCAAGCAAAATAGAAAATGAGAGCTTGTTTTCTTTTTCTTTTTGTTTTTTTGTAAAAAAAAAAAATCCAATAAACTAGACTGCATGGTCATCCCCACACTCGGTCCGCTTTGGCGCCTTCCTTTTTTTTTTTTTTTTTTTTTTTTTTCTTGTTGTTGTTTTTTGGGTAACATGTCGTGTGTGGGGATGACCAATTGACCATGCACCGAGTGGGGGACTTGATCTCATGGTGTGTCATCTGTGGATTGGGATTTGGGAGGTGTTAACCGAGTGGTGCTGAAACATTGCCTGCCCAATTATCACTTCAAACTATTCTTAAATACCCTTTGGGCTCTCTGGAAAGTCAGGTGCTCTTTCATTTATGAGGGAAAAGCTATCTCAGCTTACAAAGTTCTCTTTCTAGCAAATGAACTCAATGGTACTGGTCTATCCATTCCAAAGAAACCCAATACGCAGTCACCTCTTGTATCCATCTCAATACCAGTACAAGCACAACAAGAAACAACATGTCATGTGGATGGTTCTTTTCATATGCCAGATGAAGGAGGGGCAGCAGCAATTGTGAAAAAAGGAGAAGAAATACTGGAATACGGAATGACATATGGTGGGGCTATGTCACCATTGCAAACTGAAATATGGGGTATACAACAAGCTGTTGACATCATAAGAGAGAGAGAGGAATAACCCAGTCCACAGTTTACACAGATTGTTTATCACTGGTACAGGTACTTAATTCTTCAAAACCTCCATTAGAGGTGGATTGGCAAGTGTTCATATCAGTCATGAAATTGTGGCAGTTCTTTAGAGGAAACGAGGGCATTTTCTGTGTCCATATAAATAGAGAGGAAAACACAACAGCCCATCAACTGGCAAACTTGGCTCGAACAAGGAGATTGCAGGCTTCAGGATTTACCTATCCGTTATTTCCTTGATGTTTTCCTCTTTGCTGTATGTATTAAGTTGGTTGTAAATTTGTTATGTATGTTGCCAACGTGTAATGTTTTGATGTATATAAACTGCTGACAGAAGTAATGATATGCCTACGGGCTTTCCAGCGAAAAAAAAAAAAATCTGCTACTATCCAAATTGGATCGTAGGACCATAGGACCCTCCAATCCGACCTTCAATGGTTCAGATTATTTTAAAAAATCTCAAAAAATCCCTCTTACAAACCACAACCGTCGGATATGGATTGTTGGTTCCTCCAATCCGATTTGGATCGTAGCAGATACGGACTCTAACTGAGTGTGGATCTCAGGAAATTTTTTTTTTTCTAACTTTGTATTGGAAATTTTTTTAATAACTTCTAAAAAAAAAAGACGATAAATAATTTTTTTTTATTCTGAACTCTTTGAATGAGGTAGGTAATTAATTTGGTTAAAATTTTCACTTTGATTACGTTTTTACTTTTTAAGATTTAATTTTTTGCTTTAAAGTTTAAACTGATTTATTCTAAATATGTGCTTGGATTGCCTAAGAGTGTTACCAACAAAATTCATCTTTTTGATATAAAGAAGATTCACAATTGCATATAGATATAGTTAATTCCGAAACACAAAAGAAAAATGCACTTCTTGAGCAGTACCTGCAAAGAGAAGCAAATGCCGAGAAGCCGAAGAAACAAAGCCTCGGTATCCCGAACTCCCGTGCCACTGCACCTGTCCACGGCTGAGTTGCGTCTGATATCAGGCAGCTCGGCGGCGTTCCGTGCTCCTTGAGATACGAAATAAGAGGATCCTTATTGAAGAAACAGGCTTCCAAGAAGGCTGAAAACTCTTGCAAACCGGTTCGAAGGGTGTCCAAGTTTTCGGATCCCTCAGGCAACCCGACTTTGGCACCGTTGAAGGGCAACGGGACGAACTCGATAGGGAGGTGTGAGTCCTTGGCATGCTGGATAATGGATTCAATGCGTGCGGCGTTGAGAGGGGTCGTGACGAACGTGACGAGCGCGCCGTGGCTCGCCAGGAGGTGCGCCATGCCGATCATGGGTATGGTGTGGCCTTGCGCCATGAGCGGCACCAGCACAAAGTGTGGCTGCTTTGATTGGGACCCATGACTGATCAAGCCATCCATGGTTTTTGAAAGGGTTTTGGATAGGTTATTGAGCAGAGGGTTGATGAATGGAAGTATCAAAGTTGCTAACGGAAGTTTGAGGACTTGAGAAGGTAGGCCGAGGGAGTATTTTGTAGCGGTGAATTTTTCTTCTTTTTTATTTGCTATTTTTTGTTATTATGATTTTTTTTTTAGCGAGAGATGCAAACAAATTTTTTTTTGTTTTAAATAAAAATGAAAGTCGAGCCATTCAAATTTAAATGTCGATAAACATCAAATGAAGATGAAAATAAAGAGGAAATGATCCAAAATGTTGTAGGATCTATAAACTCTAAATTAAATTGTAAGAGTTAGATTTTTATTTATTTAATTTACAAATAAGAAAGATGATAGGAAAGGGGAAAAGATAACAAATTTAAAATTCTGTGAGCCAGCGAGGGAAAAAATACTTTGTACTTGTACAATTTAAATCGTAGAATCTTGCATAAAATTAGGTACATTTCTAATAATCTGTACAAATTAGTTCACTTTATACTGTGATTAGTAGGCGGGAAGCCCTTCTTCTGCTTCTTCTTTTTTTTTTTTTTTTTGAGGTACTCTCCCGTTGAAATTTGCATTAAACACGAAATTAGGCCCATTAGATCAGATCCTCTCAATAATCACACAGGGAAATAGCATTTAAATCTCCTAAATACATCATTAGGTTACAAGAAAACATCATCTCGATCGGAATCCTATGAAATTCTCTGTTACTGGGCTCCAATTTGCCAAGTTATGCATGCTGGCAGCCACATTTTCTCTGCGAATGTGTTTCACTAGTGCCTGCCTCACCTCCTGCCAGTACCTGCAGCTGTCCATATTACTTCTGCTTGCATTCCGCTATTTAGCCTATTTTACTGGCTGATCTCTTGTTTGGCCTGGCTGTTGGTTCTCCACTTTGGATCAGGTTGACCAACAGCACCCGGCAATCGGATAGAATTGTGAATTGTGATGGGAAGGGAACAGAAATGGGCAGAGTACTTATCCTTCAATGTACTGCATTGTGCAGTTCACAACGTCAGCTGTTAGATTGTCTTGAGATCTGTGCTGGCACGATCTTGAGGCTATCCAACGGTTCACGTCGTGGACCGCACAATGCAGTACAACATGGATATGAAATCAAATGGGCAGCAACAGCAACAGAGTTTTCTGCTGTACACGCCAACGATTTAATGTGCTGAGTTTAGCCGATTACAGATTGGCCTTCAATAACAACTCTTTGCTTTGACAAATATGAAATCTTTAATAACGAATTGCAATTGAATTAATAATATATTAAGAGGTGTTCTTATATGTACAACCGTTTGATTCTTAATATCAAAATCTTGTGAAATACAAATTGTTTTTTATTTTTATTTTTAAAAACTTTTAAATATATTTGTTTTGGATTTTATAAAATGATACATAAAACATTAAATATTTTATTGATATTGTACAATTACCTTTGAAAATTAAAAAAATACTTACAAATTTTAAAAAAGAAAAAAATTTGCATCCCACACTATTTTGATATAAAGAATACAATGAGCTATATAAATTCAAATTTAAAAGAAATTTGATATGATTTTGAGTTTAAACTTACGTAAGGCTATTGTGAACTTAAGCCCACCATATATAGTTCATTATATTTTATCAAAATCGTCTAGAATACAAAAATTTTCTATTTTTAAAAACTTGTAAGTATTTGTTTTGGATTTTATAAAAATGCTACATAAAATAATCAATATTTTATTAATATTGTAGAGCTACTTTTAAAAAATTCAAAATAAATAAGTAGTTTAAGCTTACATCTACAGTGAGATTTAGCTCACGGTAGCATTCCCTGAGGTTAAGATCAAAATTATATCAAATTACTTTCAAATTTGAATTTGTATGGCTCATTTTATTCTTTATGTCAAATTAGTGTGAAATACAAACAAATTTTATTTTTTAAAATTGTAAGTATTTGTTTTGAATTTTTTAAAAGTAGTTGTACGATATTAATAAATTTAATATTTTATATATCACTATTATAGAATTCAAAACAAATATTTTAAGGTTTCTAAAAATAAAAAATTTTTGTATTCTACAATATTTTGATATAAAGAATATAACGTGATATATAAATCCAACTTTAAAAGTACTTTGTTATGGTTTTGAGCACAAACTCATATAAACTCACCGTATATTTACTCCATCTATCTATACTATTACTATTTTTCTTTTTCTTCCAACTCATAATAACTAAGGGTCCATTTGGCAATCAAGGAATAGTACTGGAATAGTGCTATCCGATTAGTAAAAAATGGATTAGTGATTGTTGGAAGAGTGAAAAGAATAATAATATTTAGAGCTATTCGGATAGTGAAAATATTGTTTGGTAAATGCCAATTGGATTAGTTAAATAAATTGGAGTGTTAATCTACTATTCGGCCTCTATCCCCCGAATAGCAGAATATACTATTCAATGTACTATTCGAATACACTATATTGTGTTTGGCAACCGAATTAGCTAAATACATTGCTATTCTATGCGGAAACGGGTGCCAAACAGACCCTAATATCCTTTGATCCTTTCTGATTCTCTCCCATCCTTTTTCTCAGCTGGAGCAATGTCCGAATCCAATCCTGAACCTGATTTCATGGTTGTTGCTTTGCTCTCACCTCCCCGCCTCCCTTCCTCTCTCTCCCTCTCCGCACATTTCCCCACTGGCCACTGCCACTGTATCTGAAAATGGCATTGATCAGTTCCAGCTTGACCCTGCCACTGTCACTGTGTAGTGTAAGTTTCTTTCTTTCTTCTAAGTATTTATTCATATTTTGGATGGTTAGAAAGTGATCGCCAGGTGCTTTTTCATTACCCTTCAGACCTTCAGTTACTGGAATTCTCGGCTAGCAAATGAAAGGCAAAGAAAGGCAAAGAAAGGCTTGTTAATAGTTTCAGAACAACCTCAACCCCTCTGATGTTATTTTGTAAGTTTATCCTCCTGTAATTAAAGTTGTATAGTTTTTTTTTTGGTTGTTTTTTTACATAACATAAACGGCAGCTGCGGCTTGTGTTTTTTTTTTCTATCATTAACAAGTTTTAAGTTGTCTCAACAAAGTTTTTGATACCGAAGTTGGTACCATTGATGCTGTTGAGTAGTCTAAATTTTCTCTTGCCCCCCTTTGGCTCATATTTGCATTACCAGTAACCAGTAGGAAGTAGGAACACAAGATACAGACCCAAATAATGATACAAATTTTATGAAATCTTATCCTATTCGGGGTCAAATAATTATTGATTTAATGCATATATTTTTATTTTATGGGATTTTATAATTATCGAAGTACAAATTTTCCAAAATCGTCACTGGTGCTAACAATGACGATATTCAATGTGAAGATATGACTATCTAATTTGGAATTTCTGCAGTATTTAGTGATGACAGGCACGCCTTTTACAAATGTTGCATGCATTGCTATATTCAAATCAATAGCACGAACGAAATGCAGTTCCATATCAGAATCAGACTTTGCCCTTTTCACTTTCATGAGTATGGCTATTTCATCATATGATCCATTTTTTCTAATGTAATTTAAATCAGTGCATTGTGTCTTTGTCAATTGCGGGGATCTATTTTTGTCTTTAGTACAGAGTTTGCCATTGGTCTTTTGATGTAATTATATATGTTTGACTTTCTTCTTTTCCCAATCTAAAGCCATGTTTTGATCGGTTGATAAGAGTACAGAATTCTTCTAACATTCCATTGTACATCTCAGCAACAATTTAGTACAAGATGTTCATAAATCATTAAATATCATATAACAAATGAAGGCAATTGAAAGCATGTAAACTAGTACATGGAATGATTGGGTAAAAAGTTCAATTTTGTAATCCTTTCTTTTGCATCCTCTCTTGTACAGTTTGAATGAGCAACTCAATATTCTGGTAAGAAGAGCCCCCTTCTTCCATGGCCTTCTTTGCCATACCACCGAGCTCTCTAGCTCTAACTCTTCTTTCCATTCCTTCTTTTTTATCATCCAACAATTCTAACACTTTTTTCTCCACAACATCCCTCGAAACCATTACCTCATCACTCTTCTCACTCCCCCAAACAACGGACTTCTCAACACCAATTCTGATGCCTATTTTCAAGACATCTACTGTTAATGTCTCGTTTAGAAATTGATCCCCAAAGTGAGGCCAAGTTATCATAGGCACGCCATGAGAAATGCTTTCTATGGTCGAGTTCCAACCACAATGTGTCAGAAACCCACCAACTGCACTGTGCGATAAGATCATGACTTGTGGGGCCCATCCTTTAAATATGAGACCTCTATCTTTCACTCGTTCTTCAAATTTCTCTTCAATCAGCCATTGTTCCACCTCCGACATATTATTTCCTGCATTTATTACCCATATGAAGGGTTTCTTTGAGGCCTCTAACCCTAGTCCTACTTCCATGAGCTGTAAAGGAACTAATCTTGCGAGACTTCCAAAATTTACATACAAAACCGACCCATTTTTCATTGAATTAAGCCAGTGCAGACACCTCTCTTCGTTTATCGATGCTTTGTTACCTCTTAAAGCCATTTGTTTCAAAGTTTTGTTATACAAACACATTGGACCTACTGCCCATACTTTTTTCTTCAAAAAATTCTCATAAGGATCAAGGTAAATAGATTCCAGCTCGTGAAAGGTATTCACTATTAGCCCTTCGGTTCTTGGCTCTTCTTCCTTGATTGTTGCTCTGATCTTGTCCAACCTTGGTACAATGCCAGAGAAGCTAAGATGAGACCTGTTTTTTGATACCATAAGCGGGTGTGGAAACCCAGGGACTGGTACAGGTTCATGTTCATCTGTGACATTAGCATATATCCTATGGAAGTTTGTTAAATCCCTGATATTGCAAAAATCAACATGTCAGAAAACAACATCAACATTTGTTATTAAAATACTGACATGTTCTTGCTGTCAATTGCTCCAGTACAGTTTAAATTTTCTTAAATTTTCAATATCCCTATAGAAAGGTTAAACTATCGTCTTTATACATTAGTTTGAACTTTCAAACTTCATTTTATTTGTATTTCATCACAATATTAATTATTAGTAATCTTAACTAAATTATATTACATTTTTACCCTCCCTTCACAAGTCCACTTAGAGGTAAAATACAAGCAAATTTAGAATGAATTAACTATGGAGTACTTGTACCTTTAAATCAGCTTCCTTTGCTGCTGTTGTTTTTTTTAAATTAGAATTTATAGGAAACAAATGAGACTCAAACAGGTCTTGTTTGTTCTATTGGAGTTTGATTAGTTTTTTATTTAATAAACAAAAGAAAGTATTTGGTATAAATGGAACTTTTTGAATGGGGTAGGGCAATTTGGGTTCAATCTTTCAGTTTTGATACGTTTTTTATTATTTAAGGATTGACATTTGGTTTGAAATTGACAATTTGGGTTCTTTGATTGCCTACATGTGTGTAACCAACAAAATTCATTAAATTGATAAAAAGAAGATTCACAATTACATATTGAGCAGTACCTGCAGAAAGAAGCGAATGCTGAGAAACCGAAGAAGCAAAGCCTTGGAATCCCGAACTCCCGTGCCACTTCTCCTGTCCACGGCTGAGTTACATCAGATATCAGACAGCTCGGCGGCGTTTCCTGCTCCTTGAGATATGAAATAAGAGGATCCTTATTCAAGAAACATGCTTCCAAGAAGGCAGTGAATTCTAGCAATCCGGTTCGAAGGGTGTCCAAGTTTTCTGATCCCTCAGGCAAACCGGCTTCGGCACAGTTGAAGGGCAGAGAGAGGAACTGAATCGGGAGCTGCGAATCCTTAGCTTGTTGTATGATAGATTCGATGCGCGAGGCATTCAGAGGAGTTGTGACAAATGTGACAAGCGCTCCGTGGCTTGCCAGGAGGTGCGCCAGGTCTATCATGGGTATGGTGTGGCCTTGTGCCATGAGTGGTACCAGCACAAAGTGTGGCTGCTTTGACTGGTATCCATCGCTGAAGCCCTTCATTATTTTTGAAGTTTATGAACAAGTGAAGGAGAGGCTTAAAAGAACTGATATATCAGAGTTTCTGAGTGTATAAATAAAAGTTCCAGATATGAATGTTACCTTCACAGAATCTATTAGGTGAGATCAAATATATTTTGAAGATATTGAAGTAGATCGAGACAGAGCTAACATACAAAAGATATAAAGTGAGGCTAGGGTTTGATATAATATAATATTATAATTATTTTTGAAGTAATATAAGAGGGTATATATTTTAAGTTAAATTTTCGATCTACGAGGAGGTGCCTCAGTCAGTGGCCTGCTGATGTAGATAATTTAATTAGTCTCTTAAAAATATGCAAATGTATTATATATATTTGATTATAAAATTGATGGGCATACAATAAATAGTTCCAAGTATATATTAAGTATTTCAGTAGTTACATATTATATTACCGATCGATTGATAAAAGTAAGAAATTATACCGGTATACGTAAAATCATAATTTTGTTATGTCTAGATAATAATAAAACATAAATAAGGACATGATTTAATTTTTGTCTGCATCGATCATCGATCCTTCAAAATCGTAATGACAAGTCAGTTTATTCATTGCTAATATTAATCAGAGGACATGAACTCATACAAATTTTGGAAGGAAGCGTGCAATGATTGTATTCGTATACTAATTAAATTATCAATCACCGTAATCAGGTAACCGGTTTCTGTCCCATTGAGCAAAAGTTCGATAAATAAGACAAATACAATATCCTCAGCGACCGCCCCAAACATTTATATATTTTTTTAAAAAGACAAAAAAAAAAAAATCAATGTACATCATTATGACTTATAGTCCTCCAATCTAATAAAATCGAATAACACACAATAGTTCTGAATTGAACAACTAATCAACATCACTGAGAGACGGACATGAATTGACTACAAGCTTTTCTTTTTCTTTTTCTCTTGTTTTGAGAAACGAATTGAATCAGATATTAGACGATTAGAGTTGAATCGAACTAATGATCATCAACTAACAGGAAATTTTCAAAGGTCTTTCGCTGGTAGAAAGAAGTTCTTATCATCCCCCAACTATCATCCTTAACTATCTCTCACAATGATATTTCCTTTGTCCACAAAAGAATGAATTTGTAGCAAAAGTTAAAGAAAATAATAGAAAAGTGAAATTACTTTTATGTCCTCAATTAGTAGAAAAGTGAACATTTTTGGAAGGGGAGGAGGGGCATTTTAGGATTTTCGTAATATATATATATATATATTTTTTTAGAAGAAAGTGGATTCAAACAAAGGATATAAATTCATTTAATTGTGGATGGAGGAAGTAAGCAATAGAGGTGGCCAGAGAAATCATCATGGAAAAACGACTCTGGTTTGTCACGAGAAGGCATTGACAGTCTTCAGCTTGGATAATGGGGTTGATTGTAAATATCTCAATTTTTTTCATTTTGTTATGTTTTTAAATTTGGTACTTGTTTTGTAATATTGCTCACTATTGGTGAGCCATATAAATTGTTATCAAAATGAATAAAATTTGGGGCATTGACCCTCTCATCTTTTACTCAAAAAAAAATCTCTCAGAACCTGAAGAAAGTTATTTTTCTTGGGGTTTAGGGTTTAAGGTTTAGGGTAGAGAGTACTTTTCAGCAGGCCCAAAGCTCTTTATCCACAAACACATACTTTATCCGGCCCAATTAATCTCGGCCCATAAATCTCGCAAACCCCTTTCTTTCTTCCCTTCCTCCGATCTCTCTTTCCTTTCCTTTCCTTTCTTCCTTCGCTTCTCCATTCCTCTTCCCCTCGTCGGTGAGCAGGCAGATAGACCGAACAAACGAAATGGCGAGCACGGTGGACGCGAGCGGGGAGCCGATCCCGACCTCGTCGGTGCTGATGGCGGCGTCGAAGCACATCGCGCTCCGGTGCCGCTCCGAGAACGTCGCCTTCCTCAACTGCAAGAAGAAGGACGCCAACCCCGAGAAGTGCCTCGACAAGGGCCGCCAGGTCACCCGCTGCGTCCTCGATCTGTAAGTCCTCAGCCCTCTCCATCCATCCGTACATCGTAATTGCAGATAGATAGATAGATAGATAGATCTCTTTGTTCCCGATCTGGAAAGAGGAGGACTTGATGATTGCTTGTCACCAGCGCCAGAAGTGAAATTTGGTATACATAGAGATTTCATAGAAATATATTTTGAGCTGTGGGTTTAGCACTGTCACTTGTTAGGAACAATAGTGTTGGTCTTAATACTATTAATTGGGTCGGAAAATTGCGTGTTGAGGGTCACGGTTTAAGTAGTCATACCAGTAATTTGGGGTTCTGCTGAAAATGTTTCAGTGCTCATTACGGATAACTCTCCATTGTTTTGTTCTTGGCAATTAAATTACTGCCGTCATATAATGTCGTACGGTATCGTAGAGTTTATTATCATTATAATTTGCATGTTGTGGAAGTAATCTTGCTTTCAGTAAATGTGAATTTAAACTCTGGTATGAGGGTAGATTTTTCGATATAAGAGTTGATTTAACCTGTTTCTTATTATCATCACAACAGCTACTGCTGCTTGCAGATGATGAGGCCAAAGTATCCAAATTTTATGATGTCCTGTTTAATAGGTTATGCTACCTAGCGACGAATGCATAAACATATTTCTATTGCACCTTTCCCAAACTGTTTTCCCATAGACAATCTCTAAGTACTATTGACTTCTTATTTATAGTTAAAAAGTCAAGTCAATTGGAATTTGATTTGTTAGTTTCCTTGTCACTCAGTAAATAAAAGTACTGTATTCAGTTTGTGCATAACGATCCAATTAAAGCAGCAACCAGGGTGACTCTTCTAGCATATTACTCCAATAAAAAACTGAACTTCTAGAGGTTTATAGGATCTGAACTGATTGCTCGCGATGATTTATCAGGCCCAAAATGTTTCACGAGGCATGTGGTCTGGCAGTTCTTATTTAACGCGACTGCATTATTTCCGGTGGCATGTGGCAAACCCATAAGGCCATAAAAAATCGTGGTTAAAAGGAAAATTGTTGTTTAGTTATTGCTCCATTTTAATAGGAGTTGGGCATTAAGCCCCGATTACTTTCATTTCACTTTTGTTCATTCATCAAATGCACTTGGCGCTATCTTTATTTTCTACGCATAATACTTGGTTAGTTTTAGAAAGATTTGTATTTGAAAACATTGGCAGTTAGTTGTTTTATTTTGCTCAAAGCTCCAACCCAGGGATTACCGTTTCCATCTCAGATCAGTTGAAGCGCTTTATAGCCTTTAACTGACCTGTCAAGTTGCCATTAATTACAAAAGCATGGATATGGTATATCTGCTTTTCTTGTTAAACTTTTTAGATTAGTTTTCAAATAAGAATCCATGTTGCATATTTGCTCACTAAACTAGTCTCCTGTCCTCGACAATTATTGGAAAACTTTTGAGCCTCTGATGTTTCTATTCTCAGTCAGAGTTTTAGGGTTTAAGAATATTACAGACTATGTACTGAACCTAAACCCATTGAAGTTGACCTGAACGAATCAAGTGTTTTGAGCTCATTGTTCTACAATTTGGTATGTTCTTAGAAAACTGAAAATTGAATAATTTGGAAATCTAGGTTAAGAGAAATGCACCGGAAATGCCCCAAGGAAATGGATGCCTATGCTGGCTGCATGTATTATTACACTAACGAGTTTGACCTTTGCCGCAAGGAGCAGAAAGAATTTGAGGAGGCATTCCCCATCTCTGAGTAGTCTCACCATACCAGGCTCCGACATCTGTCAGAAATAAATTAGAAGAACCCAGTTTCTGAATTTGTGTGTTGGGTTTTTGCCTCCTTCAGACTTTTTTTGCACAGTACTTTCTTTTGCTTTAGTATCCCTGTGTCCTGTGCTTTTTTGCATTTGTTTTTATTTTGACAGCAAGAAAGATCATTCCTCTGAAGAGATGAACTTTGTTCTCTGTCACCTCCAAGGTCATGTCACTAGATCATTCAGGCATGTTGAATAAGCACATGGGTTTATATTTATGATTCTTTTATCGAGTTTTTGAGTGCTTAGCTTGAAATTTTAATATAATATATTTGGAATTTAACCAGTTTCTGTTGATAATGGGGCTCAAGTAGAAAATATCAGTAATATTTTCATTTGTTTTCATTTGATTTCATGTTGCCTTTAGTTGCAACTGGCGGTCTCAATATAAAATGTACTTACTAAGTTCTCCTTAAATAATCTCAACTGTAAGCCTCATAAGACAATACTTAATAATCATATTATGAAGCTGAAGCACATTGTTTTATCATCAGTAGCACTGTAATCTGCGTTCTTTCTATCCTATATAGACTAGTCGAAGTAGAAATTGAAGGTAGAAACTGTATGCAACAGCTGATAGCCATCCAGGACAAAACCGTTGTTGATTATGCGATTAGATGTCAATTAGTATAAGCCCTTTTTTCTCGCAACAATAAGGAGCATGCAAGATGTATTGCGCCGAACAGAGTCAAAAGCCCAAAGAGGCCCATTTGAGATGCATTCCCATTTCACAGGCTTGCAATGTTGAATTGGGGCAAGGACAAACAATGGGCCACCAGCCTCATTAGATGGTGGATCAGTGGATTAGTATCTTGCCAGTGCTAAAGTGTGCAAGGCAAAATGGCAAACTGCTGAATGTGATTTGGAGAGGATTTTGTCTCCTGCATTGCTAGTCGATGGTCTTATATATAATGCAGCAGCTCCAAAGAGACTTTTAGTTAATAGCTAAATGCAATTGAAATTAGAAAACCTAGCAATTACATCCTTACAAAATGAACGAAAACAGGGCTGCAGTCTCAATCAAATGTGATTGTGTAAACTGAAGAAAATTTAAAGGACAAGTGTTTTGCAGGTGTCAATAATGGTTGCTCTCAACTAGAGTTGCTAATAACCTCTGGTTCAGTTGTTACTTACACAAGCTCAGAAGAAGTCAGAACTACGATTATACGAGTTCAAGGGTATAACTTTACCATGGTTGTAAGATGACCAAGAAGGCAATGGAAGAAGGGGCATCCTCTTAATTACCAGAATTAATATTGGATTGCTGATTCATGAGATAAAAACAGCAAAAATACCAAGCGAAAATAATGGCATGGCATCTCTATATAAGACTTGCTCAAAATTGAATATTATACCAATGTAAGGGATTCTTGTTAGTTGTTAGCCGTTATTAATAGAGGTCAGTATTGCTTTACGGTTTTCACATTTAAAATGAAATTTCCATAACGTTCTTAATTAAGTTTCTTGTAAGGGCTAACAGTTACATACATATGTAACCCAAATGTTTTCACTCCAAAAAAAAAAAAAAAAAAATTGTAACCCAAATGTTCATTCCATTAATCAGCAATATTGAATCAACTAATGGAGCTTTCACGCTATATATATTACTAATCCCCTGTAACGTTTCGCAAGAATTGGGAAAAATTCAGTAAAATTTGATTGCAGGCTTGCATCTGTTAGAAGTGACTTACAAATAAGCCATCTCTTATTAGTATCTAATGGACTCTGTACCATAATTTTAGGATAGAAACAGAACTTCTTAATACTAGCTATTCCTTTCTCCATTGAAATGAAGTTATATATGATTAACTTGCAAAATTCACCAGTTTTCTAAATACAAGGAGTAGAGAAACTGAATGAATTGTAACAGATTGGAAAGGCAGAACTTTTTCAGCATCAAACAGCACAAACTAAGAACACGAAGACATCGGCATTACTAAATTTACGCAGGGATACAAAAAGAACAACAATGTGTAGATACTTAATAGTTAATATCCTACCAATTCTAATTTACTTTTTTAAGTCAATCCATAATTTGTTACCACTTATCAGCCTTTCATTCCCTCTTCTGCTTTTTTGTGTCTTCAGGCTTCCATTTTTTTACACAATATTATAAATTCTTGCCATTTCAGTTAAAACTAAAGAAGATTAAAATGACAACCCAGAAAGCCGTAAACAGACTCCTCCATGGTTCTCCTCCAACGCTGCAACTGCACTTTGTATTGGTCCCATTCTTAGCACAAGGCCACATTATCCCCATCATAGACTTGGCGCACCTTCTAGCCAATCGTGGCGCATTCGTTACCGTTGTCACTACTCCTCTCAACGCATCGCGCCTCAGAAACATCATCGAAAGTGCAAAGGAATTGCAACTGTCGATCAAGTTTTTGATTCTGCCTTTCGATTGTTGTCAGTTTGGTCTGCCTGAAGGATCCGAAAACTTTGACACCCTTCCATCTGAACTGAATCAAATCAATCCTTTCTTGGAAGCGTGTATGCAATTACGGGACCCACTTATCACATATCTCAAGGAGCATGGTCCACCACCGAATTGCGTCATATCTGACTTCTTGCAACCATGGACTGGCGAGGTGGCGAGGATATTTGGGATACCGAGGTTCAGTTTTGTCGGTATTTGCGCATTTTGTCATCTTTGCAGGTATAAGTTTGACTTGACCCTCATCTTTATCTCAAAATAAATAATTTTCTACATTTTAATTATGGTAAGAGGTCATTTGACTCGGTACCAGCAAACATCATGACACATTGCTAACACATTTTTTAATCATGTACCAGTTATGTAATATCCAGCAAAAACATATACGACAAAGTGGTGGATGCACATGAACCCGTTCCGCTTCCTGGATTCCCGCACCCGCTGGCAATTTCGAAGAATCAATCGCCTTCCATCATGTCCTTAAATGAAAAATTCCGGCAGATGATCAGGGAGGAGAATTCAAAGGCCAGAGGTATGGTGGTAAATACATTCCAAGAACTCGAATCTCTTTATTTAGATTCTCTGAAGAACGCTATAAAAATGGAGGTCTGGGCACTTGGGCCGATGGGTTTGTACGACAGGGACGCGAAACAACTGAATTCTAGAGGAAACAAGGCATCAATTGGCATTGACAGATGCATAAAATGGCTTGATGGCATGCAGGATCGGTCGGTGATTTACATAAGCTTCGGCAGTATTGTGTGTAGCACGCCTTTGCAACTTATAGAGATAGGATTAGGGTTAGAAGCCTCGAAGAAACCCTTCATGTGGGTCATAAAGGCTGGAGATAGGAGTTCAGAATTTGAGCAGTGGATGTCAGATGAGAGATTTGAAGAGAGGACGAAGGATAGGGGCCTTATAATCAGAGGGTGGGCACCACAGATGGCGATCTTGTCGCACGATGCAATTGGAGGTTTCATGACGCACTGCGGATGGAATTCGGTCATAGAAGGCATATCTTCAGGTGTGCCCATGATAACATGGCCACACTTCGCAGACCAGTTTGTCAACGAGATGTTGGTGGTCGATGTTCTGAAAATCGGTGTAAGAATCGGCGTTACCAGTCCGACTTTCCGGAGCGACAAGAGTGATGAGGTGAAGGTGACAAGAGACGACGTCGCAAGAAAGGTCTCGGAATTGATAAACGAAAAGGAAGAAGGGATGGAAAGAATGGTGAAGGCTAGAGAACTTGGTAAAATGGCAAAAAAGGCAATGGAAGAAGGGGGCTCTTCTTACCGGAATATTGGGTCGTTGATCAATGAAATACGGCAGCTGAAGTACTGATTTTGATCACATATTAAGGCACTTTGATTTGCCAGCAGAAAGTACTGATAAAATGTTGCTGCTGGAGGGCTTCTTAAAAAATATAAAATCATGTTCTTGAGGAGATTTTTGTACAATTGTAAGAATTATTTATTAGTGTTTCGCATAATATTTTGATGTACAATCAATTTTATAGATTAGTAATGCTCACAAGTCCGAGATAAATCATGTTATTTGACAATGGCGCATAATAGATTATTATCATTATTATCATGGGCAGCACTTTACGGTCTTTAGTCTTTACCTGTTTATAAAAAGGAAAAAAGAATGTGCATTTCATTTAGAGGTGGCAAAACCCGACATGACCCGAAAAACCTACCTGAGCCACCCGACCTGACCCGTGTTTTAGGAAAAGTCAAACTGACCTGAACCCAACCCATGTTTCAGGAAAAGTCAGACTAACCCAAACCTAACCCGAAACCCGAGATGATCCGGGAATAGAGGTGCAAAATCCGACCAGACCCGAAAAACCTGCCCAACCCGACTCAAAAATGCTGACAGCCGTCAACCCTATACCCAACCTGACCCAAAAAAATGTCGACAGCCATCAACTTGATACCCGATACCCGACCCAACAATCTGTCACCTCTAATTTCATTTCTAAATGGCACAAGCAGCCAACAATATAAACAGTTTAAAGCAAGACTATAGTAAATCAAATCACGCGCAAGTAAACCCACACAAAATAAATTATAAAAGAACGAGCTTATAAGAAAATCAACACAATCCACATCAATTTGCATTCACAATACGAAGATAAAATGAACAGATCTACATCAACCTGCATGCATGTTCAAATTCTAGAGTTAATTTTACCCAAAAAGCTAGTCATAGACAAAAGCATTCTTAGTCCTGCTTAATGCTTCGGCATTCTTCAGGTTCTCTATGCCAAAACAAAAATAGAAGCAAGCACACAAAAGAAGAGGCTAACGAAACTCCGTTTCAAGAAAACAATCTATAGTATTAGCGGGATTGCGACATCATTTAACTTAAATAAGCAAGTCCTATCATCATTCTTGCCTGTTAGAGGTAGATTTCTTACACAATGCCGTCAGTACATTCTTTCTGTTCTCCCCCAGATGCAGATTTCTGAAATAAGCATATCGGTAATTACGGTCGGCATTTCGCGGCAGCTTCGATTTCCAATCCCTCCTTGTCCTATGATTTGCCCAACCGGTGAACTTGGCTACCTGAAAGAAAATTTATAAATAAAGTGTCAATTTATATGGTTTTATATGGTCAGTACTCAGTAGCAATATACTAAAGATTCTAGCCATGGTATCTGCATTATGTTCTCTGAAAGAAATCATTACCTCAATGCAGACTTAAATATATTTGGTCAGACTTAGCCATTGCAATACCAAGTGTCGTGCAACAAAAAGGAACATTTCTATCAAACAAACAAAAAAAAGAAATCTCTACTAATTCATATGGTAGCAGAAGACACCAATTTAAGTGATAGACATAACAAAATTTTAATCTAAAAGTTGCAAGCAATGCACCTCATGAATTAGATCCACCGATTCAAGATCAGGACAACGATGGAGCATAGAGACAATAGCTTCAAAATTGTACTCGTGAAAGCACATCCGCACATCTAATCGCTTCAGATTAGGAAAATTTGGTAGGTCTTCATCTTCGTCTTCGTCTTCATCTTGATCCCACAAGATACGGAATGGATCCATCTCAAGCTATAAGAATCACACAATGTCAAAGACTTTTTATTAGTAAAAAAAAAAAAATTAAAAGAATTTCACTCAAAACATGAATATGCAGCACTACTTTCTATTTTTTTAGTAAATGTAAAATTGTTAAATCAGACTTGAATTAGATATGTAAAAATTATCAAACAAATTCATAAGAAAACTGAAACACTTGCTCAAAGCAAACAATGCTTTTCATGACATGCATTGAATCCAAATTTCAATGGCAAAATCTGTATATTACCTCATTCTCCCTTATACGCAAGCTTAGCTCTTCAACATGTGACAGATATTCCAGCAGACGATCCACACTAGCACCATCTTCAAGCCGAATGGAATCGAGATTGACAACAGCTTTTTTTATCGGAGGAGCCCCTCCTTCAAAATAAGGTAACTCAAAGGCTCCACGAGTCTCTATGTGGAAAGTCTCCAACTTAGGAAGCGACAACCGCAACGTTCCAAGATGCAGATCACTATCAAACAGCACCAATTTCAGCTTTCTGATTGTCTGGGAAGAAAGGGTAAGCCCACTGGTGGTGGTGACTCCAAGTTCCAACTCCTCCAACGAGACCAATTCAGATAAAAGTTGATTAAATTGTTCGTCCCAGACATCGTACTTCCTAATGCTGAGTTTTCTCAGCCGAGTCAAACTGACGGCGGAAGGCAACACAGAGTCCTCGTCATAAAACGGGCAAATCGGTGCAATCGTAGTGAGACAAAGGGTTTCGAGACTCTGCATCTTGAAAATCTCCGGCAGAACATCCAGGATGTACCTATATCTGCTACATTCAATACTAAGATGGCGCAGACTGAACGAACATGCCTTGGCGAACAAGACGGTGACAAAATCACTGTCGTACGAGAGGCATTCGGAGATCAGAATCTGCAGGCTTTTGAGCGGGTGCGAGGGATCCCGATCGAGTACCAAACGGTTACCCAGGGCTATGATGTCGTCGCTGTCCCTCTCAGCCGAGTAGAAGTCGTAGCGTTCGAGAGGAAACTCCCGGCAGATCAGTTCCAGCGAGGGGCGGGCTTCCCAGAGGCAGCAGAACCGGCGCGAGAGAAGGGAAGTGCGCGCGGCGGCGCGGGTGGGGAGGAGCGAGAGGATCGTGAGGAGCAAGGCATCCGGGAGATGCGAGAGGCAGTCCCGCGGGTGGTAAATGGGAAGCCTGGGGTTCGTTGGAGCGATCGCCATGGCGGGAAGAGGAAGAGGAGAGGGAACTGGGGAGTGGTAAAACTGTAAAAGGGATTTCGAAAGCTAGGTTTTTACTTTTTACTGTGTTTAAAACGAAGTCGCGAGGTGAAAATGAGAATTGGGATTGACGCGACTTCGTTTCCGCTGATCAAAACGATTGATGAGACGACGCGATTTGGGATTTAGGCGCGATTCGGCACGATTTCAGGGTCACGAATTCTCGTACGGAACTCCTCATCAAAATGAAGGTATTTGCCGTGATTTGAAGAAAGACCGCTCCCTGCCCCTTACCCTCTACTCTGTCTAGATTGAGATGGAATGGGCCGAATGGCATTGAAATGTAAATTGAGGGAAGTCTTGGGTTTATTTTCAATTTGCAAACAATGAATTCTCATTTACTCAGTTTTCATTTTGATCATCAAACTTCAATTCTCAATCACATAAATTCTATTCTATTCCATTCTATCACATTCTATTCCATTGAATTCTCATTTGATATTCATTTTGAAGAGTAAAAATTTACATGGCGCTACAGTTTTGTTGTTTTGGTTTGAAGGGCGCGGCCGACGGAACTGGCGGAGGTCATTCCTTAAATTAACTGAATGCTGTTTGTTTAATATGGACCGTTGAATCAAAACGGACGTACCCGATCGACCCAATTAATATTATAGAGGACCTTTTATAATTAATATATCCGTTGATTCTGATCAAACGGTCCAAATTGGAACAATAGGTCGATAACAGGAGATGTGAGCGCATACCTTTTGATTGCGGGACGTCCTTTTTTTTTTCCTGAAGTACAGAAGTTGAAAGTTACGGAGGCCTTTCTAGAGGTTATTGAGTTATTATGGGCTGTAGATGAACCAGGCAATGTTAATTGGGCCTTATTATGTTAGCTGATTTTTTCTAATCTGTGTCGTTTTCTTGCAATCTGATTTTCTTTTTTTAATTTTAGTTGATATAATATGATGAATATAGTCTTATGGAACTAGTGAAATCATTTTTATGATCCCTTCAGTGTAAGATATTTTAACATTGTATAACATGCAACTAACACTTGTATTCATGTGCAGATTTTTCATATCATTTTAAATCCTTCCATTCTGTGCTAAATTTACTACATCAGTGTCGAAATCCTTCCATTCTAAAAGGTCATGGGTTCAATCCTCTATAGGCACAAATAAAAAGTTTCAATGAAACTGGTGGAATATTCCACATTCTTCCAAAAAAAAAAAAAAGTGTCGAAATGTGTTTGAACCTTAAGGCTGTAAAGTATGTAGGGTCATGATCGTGCATCGGTGTATACGTACGTTGAGCCTGAAGATAACAGCGTGATCAATGAGATCAAAAGGATTTAGGTAGGACACACGTTGGCTATAGCCGCCTGAGGCAATGTCGTAGAAGAAGGAACAAGTAACATCCAGCTTCAGTTCACCTCCAAAGCAAATTTTAAAGGTTCTAGACTCGATTCGATTCCATGTCCAAACATCACATGCTAGCAGATGTAGTCATAACCAAAACATTCAATTTCACTTTTCATCTCACTGGCCAAACTTATTTACATCTTTAAGAGGTGAATCTTCTACATTATCTCAGTTACCCCCACATTCAATATTAAATTATTAATGCATTTCACTTTCTGGTGCTTCTTAGGCTTACGCAATTCTGCAACGGCTGGTACTGGTAAAATTTAATAGTTCTATTTGTTCCAACCTCCTTATTGAATGGAAATATCAGACTTAATGGAAGTTTCAACTACATCCTGATCATCTCAGAAGACAAAAGGGTCACAAACTCGTCCCAAATTTAGTTATATACTTATTTCTCTGTTCTTGACATCTTTGGTAAAAAATTATCTTGTTGAATACAACTACTATAATGCAGCCATTCATGAGAACATACAAAAAGAAAGATCCACAGACATCTGATAACAATTGTACATCTCGGTAACAATTTACTACAAGGAGTTCATACATTATCAAATATCATATAATACAATTGAAAGCATGCGAACTAATACTGCGAATGATCAGGTAAAAATTCTTTTTCATGATCCTTTGTTTTGCATCCTCTCTTGCACAGTTTGAATGAGCAAGTCAATATTCTGGTAAGAAGAGCCCCCTTCTTCCATGGCCTTCTTTGCCATGTCACCGAGCTCCCTAGCTCTAACTCTTCTTTCTTTTTCTTCCTTGTTATCATCCAACAATTCTAACACCTTTTTCTTTACACCATCTCTGGTAACCATTACCTCATCAGTCTTCTCACTCCCCCAAACAATAGACCTAGCAACTCCAATTCTAATGCCTATTTTCAAAATATCGACAGTTAACATCTCATTCATAAATTGATCCCCGAAGTGAGGCCATGTTATCATCGGTACACCATTGGATATGCTTTCTATGGTTGAGTTCCAGCCACAATGCGTCAAAAACCCTCCGACAGCTCTGTGAGATAGTATCATAACTTGTGGAGCCCATCCTTTCACAATGAGACCTCTATCTTTAACCCGTTCTTCAAATTTCTCTTCGATCAGCCATTGTTCGATCTCGGGCATTTTATCCCCAGCTTTTATAACCCATATGAATGGTTTCTTTGAGGCCTCTAGCCCCAATCCTATTTCGATGAGCTGCAATGGAACAGTTCTTGTGATACTACCAAAATTGACAAACAAAACAGATCCATTTTGCTTTGAATCAAGCCAGTTTAGACACCTTTCTTCATTTATGGATGCTTTGTTACCTCTTGAAGCCATTTGTTTCAAACTTTTGTTGTACAAACACATTGGACCAAGTGCCCATACTTTCTTTTTTATGAATTTCTCATAAGAATCAATGTAAATGGATTCTAGCTCCTGGAAGGTATTCACTATTACTCCATCGGATTTTGAATCCTCTTCAACGACCATTAAGCGGATCTTTTCCAATCCTGCTGAATTGCAAGAAAAGCTAAGAATAGACTGGTTCTTCGATATCGCAAGTGGGTGAGGAAACCCCGGAACTGGTACAGGTTCATGTTCATCTGTGACATTATCATATATTCTATGGAAGGTTGTTATATCCCTGGCATTGCAAAATATCAACATGTCAGAAGCACAACATCTGCTACTAAAACATGATTATTGGACTAAATGAAATGGAAATAATGGATATATAATATATTTAATTCAATATTTTAGTGGCAAATTGAAAAATAAATATGATAAATAACAGTATCAGAGCAATTCCATTCTTTTATGTTGTGGCTAAATTCAGTTGTAAGAATAACCAAGTCATGATACAAATGCACTTCTTGAGCAGTACCTGCAAAGAGAAGCAAATGCTGAGAAGCCGAAGAAACAAAGCCTCGGTATCCCGAACTCCCGCGCCACTTCACCTGTCCACGGCTGAGTTATGTCAGATATCAGACAACTCGGCGGTGTTTTCTGCTCCTTGAGATATGAAATAAGAGGATCCTTATTGAAGAAACATGCTTCCAAGAAGGCAGTGAATTCCCGCAAACCGGTTCGAAGGGTGTCTAGATTTTCAGATCCATCAGGCAAACCGGCTTCAGAGCAATTGAAGGGCAGGGGGACAAACTCGATTGGGAGCTGTGAATCCTTGGCATTTTGTATGATATGTTCGATGCGTGAGGCATTCAGAGGTGTCGTGACAAATGTGACGAGCGCGCCGTGGCTCGCTAGGAGGTGAGCCATGTCTATCATGGGTATGGTGTGGCCTTGTGCCATGAGTGGCACCAGCACAAAATGTGGTTGCTTTGATTGGGAAGCATTGTTGAAGCCATTCATGATTTTTGGAGAGTCTTTGAGAGGTGGAGGAGAGGCTTGATGAGTGGATATATCATATATCAGAGTTGAATGGACTTGCAGAAGGCAGAGAGAGCATTTTAGTGTGGAGAAATTATTTTCTTTTGTTATTATCACGTAGAACTTTACACAATTTGGCCTATAAATAAAACAAAAATATTACAAGAGCTAGAGGAGAAAAATAAAACCAAAAAAACAGGAAAAATGAAGGGGGCGATGGACAAAATGAAGGGAAAGATGAAATTGAAGTGGAAAAGAGGAATAATTTTTTTTCTGACCCTAAAAAAAAATACAAATCTTAATATTATATCTGTTTGCAAACAAATCTCACAACTATACCTACTTGACCAGCGACCGCGGCCACAGTTCATTCTGACCGCAACGGTCATAAAAGTAAAAACTTGTAATAATTTGCAACTGAATGCAGCATCTGACCGGAGCATCTGACCACAGCGGTCCGACAGATCATGTGGCCGCAGCGGTCAAATATTTTAATGCCATTGTTTAGGTCTCGTCGTTAGATTTCCATCGATAGGTCATATGCCCAAATCGGAGTTTTCTATCAAAAATTATGACCATTTGAATGCACATTCAGACATTGTGTTTGTATTCAAACGCAGCTCTCCTGATAGAAAATTCAGATTTCAGACGCTCTATCTGTAACTCTGTATTCAGTCGTTGTGTTTATATGCATATTCAAACGGTCATAACTATAGGAAACTCCGATTTGGGCATATGACTTATCGATGGAAAGCTAACAACAAGACCTACATGATGCCATTAAAATATCTAACCTCAGATGCTTTGTTTGACCGTTGCGGTCAGATGCTGCGGTCAGACACATTCAGTTGCGAATTATTATAAGTTTTTACTTTTCTAACCGCTGCGGCCAGAATGAACTGTGGGCGTGGCCACTGGTCAAGTAGGCATAGTTGTGAGATTTATTTGTAAATAGACATAATATTAAGATTTGTATTTTTTTTAGGTCAAAAGAGTAACATAAATGGCTGATGCTATTTCGGTGCTTTTAGGAGAACCGAAGAAAAGTAAGGCTCTAGTGTTTCCAATTTTAATTTTATAAAAAAAAAATTCTAATCCCACTACTCTAATCCCTATCAGAAGCAAGCCCCACTTGTTTTTAATCGGTGGCATTAATCATGATATTAATTAATGAGTAATGATGACATATGTAAATATGTTAATTAGCTCCCATGACAAATATATACAAGAAAAATTTTAGGGAGAAATCTATAATAAATTATGAAGAGGGGTAACTCTCCAAGCACTTCAACTATGCCACATTATCAATATTATTAACCATTAATTTTGTTTAAATCTCTTTATCTACTTTGATCCAATAGTTTATATGTATTCTCTCTCCCATTTAATAAGATGATATGATATGTCTATGAAAAAATTTAACTCTTAAATTGGTCCAACATTTATGTACTATTATAAATTATTACATTATCATCATCATCATATAATTCACATAAAAAATATTAAAATTGTGTTCAATTTTTTTTTAAATAAATATTTTTAAATTTATAATCTTTATTTTTTATTTGTTATCATATTTCGGGGCGAAGCACGAGTTATAGCCCTAGTTACGTTAAATCGTCATTGGTATTAATTATATAATTTAAATTAAAGAAGTAATTATTCCAGATAATAATGAATTATGGAACTTTTATATATTACTTTTAAACAATGTAGTTACATAATTAAATCGTTAATTTGGATAATTATTGAATAATAAATTAGTAATGTCACTAATAAAAAAATTTTATATCAACTATTCACTACTGTAAAAAATAATCATAATGTACACTCTCAAATTATAGGATAGATCCATGTAAGGTTTATCTTCACTCAAAATTTCCCGTAAGGTGAATCCTGTTCAGGGTGCTCATCCTCTGTAGCCCTGCAACATGTAGCGCAGGATGTGAGCCGTTAGATCATCTCGAGATTCGTGCAGGAACAGATCTCTAGATGAGCTAACGGCTCATGTCCTGCGCTACATGTTGCAGCGCTACAGAGGATGTGAAATCTGATAAGGTTGACATAAGCACGTGCCTCATCCTTTTTGTCCTTAATTTCACTCGGGTACAACTGTACAAGACACATGGATACCAAAAATTGATATCAAAATCCGTACGACTCTATTAAAATTCATATTGCACGAGTTTGTATTCATATTAGCTTATTTAGTATTCAAGTTATTTATATTATATATAATCAATTATACAAAATAAGTAGCATATTAAATCTATAATTTGAATAATTTTTCAATTAATATAAATATCATTCAGTCGGTATCAATTTTGGTATAACTTTGGTACCTCAATTTTTTTATAAGCCCCGAAAAATACAAATTCACGACTTTAAGCTCCGTAACATACATTTTTCACATTTGAGCCGGACACTACGGTACTACAGCGGCCAGGACAGGAGAGGAAGGAAAGGAAAATGGCTCGGGTGATGAAGGAAAGAAAGGGAAGAAAGAAAAGGAAGAGGACGAGAGCTAACCGCTAAGGTACTACAGCGGTTCACTTGGCCACTAGGGTACCAGCGCGTCCAGCCTGGCTGCTCTAGTACCATAGCGGCCCACCTGACCGCTGTAGTACCCTAACTGCCCACTTGGCCGCTGTAGTACCGTAGCGTCCGGCTCAAATGTGAAAAATATGTGTTACGGAGCTTAAAGTCGTGAATTTGTATTTTTCGGGGCTTATTAAAAAAAATTGAGGACTTTGGTATCCCTATAGCATTTTTCCTTTCTTTCTTTTTTTTTTTTTTTTTTTGAGAAAAGCATTTTTTCCTTTCACTGTATCCTGTCTTTCCAACTTGACCACTTTTGTGGGAAATAAAATTTTATTTTATTCTTCGCACAAATTATAACGCTATATAGCAGGCATAAAGTAGATGTTTTTCTTTTTTTAATATTTTGGCAAGTTCAAAATCAAATAAAATATTTTATAGACATTTAAATTTTAATTAGTGGTTTCATCCTTATTTTTTTATCTCACAAAATCTATATAGAATTTACAGAACACACGAACATCCCAAATAATTTTGCCCAGCAAAATCATCAGGTAAATGGAAGATCTATAATTTTGTTTTTTTAATGTTTTAGTGCGGGTTGGGATGGAAACCATTTCATTCTTCATTTTTCCAACAAAAAACAATATATTATTTGATACCAAAAAGAGATTAGAGATGCGTGGTCGATTTCCAGTTGTACAAGTTATATGTGTGGTCATATTTTTCCCCCTAAAACTTCTCGATCAATAGTGCAATGTTTTTGGAGCATTTGGATGTAACCAGATTGCAACTTGCAAGGACTCACGCCATCATATTGCTTAAGGGCGTGTTCGGTTCCTTCCCACTCGCCACTGTGTGAGTAGGAAGAAACAAATCCGCTGAGAGCGAATTTGTTTTTTCCCACTCGCACAGTGGCGAGTGGGAAGAAACCGAACACGCCCTAAGACTAGAGTAGCTATCGCTGCTTGTCTTTTTCAAAGTTCAAGTTTTCAGGAAGTAATGTGTTGGTTCATTTTCCACTTGCAAGTTACAAGTGTGTATGTGGATCAGAGTCTGTGCAATTCCTGCCTGTGTATATATGTGGATCAGATTTCAGTTTCACTGAACTACATCTACATGTACAGACAAAATGCTCTTATCATGTACAGCAAGTCAGCAACAAATACTGTAAATTCAAAATTTAAGATCCTCTTCTGATTCCTTGTTATCATTATCCTTATTGTCCTTCCTATATATAAAAGCATATTAGAAAAAATGATATGAAACGGTGTCTTTCCCAAATAAAAAACATGAACCGTTGATCATTTTTTTAGACAAATCAGAACAGTTTATTTACGTTAATGCCCGTTGATGTTAATGAATCAGTCCATTAAAATTTAAGGCCCATATCAATTTCCTCAATATAAGGCCCATTACATATTATCTTAAAAAATTTATTATAAGAAATAACAATTTCAACCAAAGCAACGCGTTGGCTCTTTACTAATATATATAAAAGCATATTAGAAAAAATGACATAAAATGACTATCTTCGCACAATTAAGATGTTTAAGTTAAACAATTAGTATGTTAAGTTGTACAATTAGTACGTTAAGTTACACAATTAGTACGTTTGACCAAGTCAAACTATATGGTATCATCGATGATATCACTATAGCTGGACCCTATTAAAATACATGAAAAAGGCATTCAATTGCCTTATCCTTCGACGGCTTGATTATTTAATTTTAATCGCATTTTTGCGGCCTTCCAAGTTGGGTTTACTTTTCAACTACCAGCGTAATATATCCAAGATTGGGAAGCTACTGTGTAGACTGGTACAGCAACCTCAACAAATAGAAAAGATTTCTGAAGTCCATTGTATTTGTAGTATAAGAAATAAATCTATTCAATATCCAATTGTTTGCAAATTATATAGTTCATGGAAGAAAAAATATAGCATGAACAGTCGGTACTGATGCTTTTCATCTCACTTAATTCCAAAGAGGTTTACCATTGCAAAATAAAGAGCTATTTCACTAACTAATTCAAGCAATCACATCTCTTTTCTAATTAAATGTCTAATCTTGAACAATCAATCTATAATTTTACCTCCATTTAACAACCATCCACCAGTGATAATTTTTTTTTAAAGAAAAAAGTATTTTCAGGTCTATACCATATCTTTGTTCCCATGCATTCTTTCTTGTATCTCTTGAATTAACAACTTGATGTTGTTGTATGATGATCCACCTTCTTCCATTGCCAGTTTAGCCATTTTACTGAGTTCTCTTGCCCTGAGCCTTCTCTCCACCCCTTCTTCATCTTCACTCAACAATTCCAATACCTTTTTCTCCACTTCACTTCTCTTTATCATTACCTCATCACTCTTCTCACTACCCCAAGTCACCGAACTCACAACACCGATTCTTATACCGATTTTTAAAGCATCTACTACTGATTTTTCATTTAAGAACTGTTCGGCAAAGTGCGGCCATGTTAACATAGGAACACCAGCACATATGCCTTCTATTGTTGAGTTCCACCCGCAATGAGTCAGGAATCCCCCAATGGCTTTATGAGATAAGATCATGAGCTGCGGAGCCCATCCCCTTATAATCAAACCCCTATCTTTTACCCTCTCTTCAAATTTCTCTTCCAACAGCCATTGTTCAATCTCAGACATTTTTTCCCCTGCCTTTATCACCCATATAAAGGGTTTATTTGAGGCTTCTAAACCTAAGCCTATTTCTATGAGTTGCAAGGGCATACTGCGTACAAGGCTACCAAAACTGACATAGATAACTGACCCGTTTTGCATTGAATCAAGCCAACGCAGGCATCTGTCGACATCTATAGATGCCTTCTCACCTCTAGCAGCCGACGAATTCATATCTTTGTTAAACAAGCACATAGGCCCAATTGACCATACCTTCATTCCCAAAGCACTTGCGTATGATTCTATGTAGAGAGGCTCTAGGTCTTCAAATGTGTTTACTATGAAGCCGATATTCTTTGATTCTTCCTCTTTTGTCAGGTTGATGATTTTTTCTCCAGAAGCATCAAAACTCATCGTGGATTGGGTTTTTGGTAACTCAAACGCATGTGGAAAACCTGGTACGGGCACGGGCTCATGGTCATCCGTCACATTTTCATATATGTTATGGTGATTCATTAGATATCTGCCATTCAGAATTGACATGTTAAGAAAGAATAGAAGTTATTCTGTTAGAATAAATAAATAAAATCATCTATACAAGTGTTCAAAATCAAGATAATTTACAAGTGAGAAACATTCCTACATCGGTTAAACAATTTACAAGTTTCACAATCTATTGGTTATTTTTCTAACATAAACAACTCCTAATTCAAGTCATTTGGAACCAAACAGATCTGTTACATTGAAATCAAAGAGTTTGTTACCTGACAAGGGAAGAGAAAGCAGAATATCCAAAGAAACTAAGCCTCGGTACACCAAACTCTCTTGCAACCGCACCTGTCCACGGATGCGTTATGTCAGATATGACACAACTTGGTGGCGGATCATTTTCTCGGAGATAAGATATGAGTGGCTCCTGCAATAGCAGACATGCCTCCAAAAAGGTCCTTAGCTGTTTCAGTCCCGATGGGAGGGAATCTACATTTTCGCATTCTTCAGGCAAACCCATCTCAGCTCCTTTGAAAGGCAACGACACGAAACGGATCGGAAGATGCGAATCCCTGGCATGTTGTATGATGGATTCGATGCGTGCTGCGTTGCGAGGAGTTGTGACGAAGGTGACCACAGCACCATGATTGGCCAGAATATGAGCCATGTCTATCATGGGGATGGTATGGCCTTGTGCCATTTGCGGAACCAGCACGAAATGAGGTCGCTGCATCACAGGAACATTAACATCCATTCTGGTTTTTGCAATGTTATCAGCAGATTGGCAATCATGCTAGATAAGGATGGGGGTGGGTATAAGATCAGCATCCAAAAAAGTTCTGTATATAATTAATGCAAATATGATATGGATTAGAAAAACCCTTGAAAAAGTCAGCAATTTTGTCACTAGTCAAATTGTCAAAAGTTAGTCATGGCATTGAAATACAACAAGAACACCGATTCTTTGTGGCACCGATTGCATAAGGACGCAGCTGTTACATTGAAAAAAATAACATTCAGAAAATATGCAGCTGTTACATTGCACAACTGAGAATTGTGATTGGTAAGGCTCAGAATACTCATGGCTTGTACTAATTTGTTTTCTCACTAACCTTTACTATCACAATCATGTTCAAGACTCATCTAAGTATGCATCGAAGACGGGTATCTATAAAGAAAATCCTTCAAAAACAAAATTTATGTCTATTTTTTTTTCCAACAAATTCCAAATGATCGTACTGCAAATGTAATATCTATAATACATAATTGAAAAGATGTGATACTTATTTTTATTCCATTTCAGGTGTAAATTGATCCTTGGGGTACAAATTTTGGGTCTTTTTCATATTTCATGAAAAAATAACACTCTAGAAAATCAGTCATAAATTAGTTGATCTTAAGGGGTTGAAATCTGTCAATTCTAGATTACGATTTCAATTTACCTCATCGGGCAGTTCTTGTTGAAGTTTCTTATATCTGGCATATGCTGAGAGATCTTAAAGGCAAGATGATCAGCTCAAAAGGTATACCAAGGAGAGCTTCAACTTCCTCTCATATGTCAGCTGGTTTGCAGATTGTCCACCCAAACATCCGCAATTTTCTTTTCATTATTCCAAACATCCAATTAAATCGAGCAGAAGTTTAAAGTGCACCCTTTATAATGTTGTTCCTCATGAGCCGCAAATTCCTAAAATTGTTGTAGATTCCTATTCATGCCGTTTTGGAGGTAAACCATTCTGAAAAAGAAAAGAAATTACAGAACTAATACATTGCTCAAGCGAACAGAATATGCTAGTTTGTATCCAGACAAGACCTCCAACCGTTTGGTACATCTATCAACTGGAAATTTTTCATTATTCTATCCATATTGTAAGTTTGTAACCTTGAAAAAAAAAAAATTATAGGCATAATTCCTAAGATAACACTTACATTATGAGATTGTAGGAAACTGCCTAGTTGCATTGATCCTGATTGCTGATGGTGTGATAATTAAGCTCAAGCCGGTACCAAAAATTCCTACTAAATTAAAAAATACCTGGTCAAAACAAACACCTACAAGTTTTCCCTATAACATACCAGCCCTGAGATTTGCAAAATGGAATCAGCTCAAATGAAATTCCACAATTTGAGTTCGCTAATCAAGAAATTGGCATGGTCACACACACATATATATAGGTAACAGTAAAGAATGCTGGTTTGTATACGTACCAGTTTGAGCTCAACAGTGGCCTAAAGTAATGGGTTCAAGGCTTGTATTTGGTACATGTACTGTGCTTTGAGTTGGTGCCACCGAAACAGCCATGGATACAAAGCGATTTGGAGGGACGCAGTGGTGGCTTCAGGAAAGTGGAAACTTTTAATATCAATCATCTTACATGCTGTGACTGTGAGATTGTTGTGAATTTATGTTGAGTTAGCGCCAGGAGAGAACTCTGAAGTCTGTATTTGGAGGTACATTGAACATTTCCTGCTGGTTTCTCTAAGGCCCATGGGCCATGGATAAAGGAGTAACTCACAGTGCACATTTTGTTTTTCTTGATTCCATTCGATTCGTAATAGCCTACCGAAATGTCACTGTAGAAATATAAAAATTAGAAGAGTAGGAGTGATTATACACTCTGCTTCTCTGCTCTATATGTGGGCGTATCTGAATTTAATTAATTTAATTAAGAAGCATCCTCATATTGTGAGTTTGTGACATATTTTACGATTTTTATTTATTTTTATAGTGTTTTTTTGTGGCTTGTTCAAATTAGAGTTTCATATAAAAGTTATAGACATTTGAAACTTGTTCAAATCGGGATTTTGATTTTACTCGTCTCAAAATTCATTTTGTGTTACAATCCTCTTTTTATTAATTTTTTATATACCCTTCAACTCTTCCTCAATTTCTTATTTACCCTTCAAGACTTCAATATATCTTATTTATCCTTAAACTCTTTTGAGTCTTTCTTATTTATCCTTTGAGTTATTATTATCACATTACACTATTCAAATTAAATCTTTAATTACTATTACCAAAATAAAAGGACAAAAATACCCTCATCTTCATTCGATGAAAAAAAAGGCTCGTGTTCCCCTGAAACTGAAAGAGCACTTCACGGATTTTAAATCTTATAATCCTTCTAAATATGAGAAAGCCACGAAATATATATAAAAAAGGTGGCAAAATCTGACCCGACCCAACCTGAGTTTCATAGAAAGTCAAACTGACCCGAACCCGATCCGACCTGTGTTTCGAGAAAAGTCAGACTGACCCGAATGACTCGAACCCGAGATGACCCGCGAATAGAGGTGCAAAATCTAACCAGACCCGAAAAACCCACCCGACCGGACCCGAAAAAATGCCGACAGACCTCAATCCGATACTCGACCCCGACTCGAAAAAATGCTGGTAGTCGTCAACTTGATACTCAACCCGACATTTCTATTTGGTCAAACTAACTTGACCCGACCCGTCCCGAACGCGAACCTAAACCTGAACCCGACCCTGCCCGACAATCTGCCACCTCTAATATTTAGGCTACGTTAAACAATAAATCAAACTAACACAACTCGACAACTACAAATATTACATCTAATATTTTGTTCAACATCCTTCATTAAAAAGTTGCTAAAAAAATTTGCGTATATTTTTCTGATCATGTAAGAGCCCTATATATTTGCAACAGAGCCATAGTTAAAAGCAAAGATAGAAGAGAGGGAAGAGGGGGCATAATAGGAAATATTGAATATAAATGTTAAATATCTGTTCTAATTGATTTGATGGGTAAATAAGAAAGAGTTGAAAAACTTGAAGGATAAATAAGATATATTGAAGTCTTGAAAGGTAAATAAGAAATTAAGGAAGAGTTTAAGGGTATACAAGAAATTAAGCCTTCTTTTTAAAATATCTATAAATATTTTCTTTTGACATGTTTAGGAGTCATTGGATAGATCCAACGTGAAGTCCAATATACTGTATACAGGTCTTCGTTCTAATAATCCAATGAAAGGCGAGGACTGAGGAATCCTCGCATTGAAAAAATATGACATATGCACGTTCATCATTCTTTTTGTCCGCTATTTGTCATTTGACTACATCCAAGCACCCCTTTACCTAAAAATGATATATACGGATAAGAAAGATATAAATATTTATTGAAAAATAATATTTATTTATTAAAAATACGGTGGATCGGTAATAATGATATATATGGATCAGAAAGATATAAATATTTATTAATTAAAAATACAGTGGATCAGTGGATAAGTAAAAAGATGGATGCTAGCTATTACTCTTTACCTAATTATACGGATGCATCCGTTCTAACATTCGGACACTTAACAATCTCTTTTGTGGAAATTCCATGTTTCGGTCAATAGTAATGATCCAAACAAAGTTTGTATTGTAGGATGATTATTTGCCGAGTGCTTATCCTCTGCTGCACAGCATACCAACGATGTGGATTGATTATAGGGGTTCTTTGAGATTGGGTTGCACGAATCTCAAAGCGGATCCAACGGCTAGAGTATGCACAATAATTTTAGAGGATATTGAATTCTAATTTGCCTACCGGTACTTTTAGGTAAGGACCAAAGGGATCTGATTTGTACCGGCTCTTATTATTTCAGTGAGGATGAATTTGACAAAAATAAATACTCATACAGTCAGACAGTCATACTAGCTTTCCAGATCTAGTAAAAAAAAACAAAAAGAAAAAAAAAAAAAAGAAAGAGGCAACCTTGATATTTCAGTAGTGTTTTAAAAACTGAGAGGTCCAAACCCAACCCGAAAAACCTAGAGAAAATGGATCGACTGACCCGGGCAACCTGGGAGAGTCGGAAGGGACGGTCCCCGCAAGGAAATGAATCCAATCCACAAAAAAAATTCTTGAGGAAACCCGATCCAAGCGAACCCGAGACCTGACCCACCCCAACTCGAGGTACCAAGGTAATTACCCGGGGTTCCGGGGCAACCCAGGGTAAAAACCCGGGGTAACAAAAAAAATAAAATAAAATAAAAGGCCGGAACCTCGTATATGTTAGTAACATAACCGGTTACAAACCCAAAAATTAATTAAAAGAGGGTAAATTTTACTTTTAAAAAATGATTAGTAGTATAAAATATATACATTTCGACTTAAAACAAATAATTTTTTAGTAATAAATATATATATTTGGGTTTAAAATAAATATTTTTTTAATTTTTTGGTTTTTATTAAAGTACTTTTTTCGATTTTTTTAGTAAAAAGTAGGTATAATATTTTTTATATAAACCGGGCAATTCGGACCGGGATACCTGAGCAACCTGGAAATAGTGCCAAGCTAGGTCCAATCTCTATCCTCCAAAAATTTTTCCGAAATTGCCCGACCCGAGCAACGGGGGGAACGAGAAAACTCGGGTGACGCTGTGCTAATTTTCTTTGGAAGATCAATTTGAGTTTAGAGATAAAAGATAAGAAAAAGATAAGAAGAAGAGGAAGAGAGACACTCAAGTAAATACTATTTCATATCAAAAATCTGAGTTCTGTTTTACAAAGACAACATTTGACTTCTTATATAGCCTTACAAATAACATAGAAAACAACAAACAATAACTCACTTTGACTCCTAAATTTACTAAATGATAACTCTAAATAATAACTCTCACAGAATACCACAAATATTAATTGTAAATTTCATGCATCTTCTTGTTCATGCATCATCTAGTTCATGCATCTCTTTGTTCATGTATCTCATTGTTCATGTATCTCATTGTTCATGCATCTTCTTAAAGACCATATCACTTAATGTTTTTTGGAAATATCTCATGACATTATAGATGAAATTATTGATCGGCTTGGATTCAACGTGGACATCATTTACGTCCAAGTGTGAATTGGACATCTGTCCATGTGCATTGCGTCACCGAGACCTGAAAAACCCGTGGACTGAGGTGGGTTTAGACCGACACGGACTTACTCGGACAGTTGTTAAAACACTATATTTCAGTATTTCACAAGTTGGGCTGCTCTCGATTTTAATCACTATATAACAAATATCAGTAAAGATACGTGCCACACAAAATGTCAGAATCAAGAAAAACTCACTCACTGAGTCACTGTCACTGGTTTCAATATCTAAATCTGAAATCATTTCTTTCGTGCTTCGATCCACTAATTTGAAAACAAGATGTGCTTCCATAAGCTTAGAGGTGGCAAATTTAGATCCGACCCAAAAAACCCACCCGACCCGACCCGAGTTTCAGGAAAAGTCAAACTGTCCCAAACCCGACCCGACCCATGTTCCAGAAAAAGTGGGACTGACCCAAACCCGACCTAACCCGGGAATAGAGGTGCAAAATTTGACAAAAAATGACCAAAAACGACCTAACCTGAAAAACCCGCCCGACCCGACCCGAAAAAATGCCGGCAGACGTCAACCCGATACCCGACCCGACTCGAAAAAATGCCGACAGCCGTCAACATGATACCCATCCCGACATTTCCAGTTGGTCAAAATGATCCGAACCCGACCCGACTCGGGAATCTCCCACCTCTGCATAAGATGCTGTTGATAACAACCCCCATACATTAACAAGTCGAACATTTTACTGTTCGCTGAATAATATTACCTGAAATATGGAACAGGATAAATCACCGACTGATTGGAATCAAACAAAAAGTGGCTTATGCTTTGTGCTGGACTGCTGGCTTTAGTATTGTATTATATTCCACGGTACGCTCCAAAATCCAGAAATTATTATTCTGCGTTCACGACAATTTGACAATCATACACATAAAAATACTGTCGAAAAATTATATATCCTAAGTTGCCAATAATATATTTTTTTTTCTAATTTTATTATCAGTAATATTATCTCAGAGTTCATTTTTCAAAATTTTTACAGGAACAGTAGGATTTAAGAAAGCTCTAGAAGTAATAATATATATTTTTTGGAGAAAAATAAAATATTTTGATTATTGAGTTCAAATATACTGATCCCATCATATAATAACATAGCCTTGCTCAGAGGATATGATACTAATTAATGCAGAATGGTTATTGCTGATTAAATAAATTATAGAGATGAAGGTGATTGAAAATTATATAAAACGTAACTGCTTGAGCTGCTGACAGATTGGTCATTTTTTTCAGGGTTCAACTTTCTTTTATTTTCAACAAAAACACAGACAAAGCTCCCATCATGTACAGCATGCCCTGCCCTGTACAACTCATAATAATTGAATACATAAAAATACATTTGCCTTTTATCTTAGATGATTATTTAATTTTTTTATGACATTTTCTACCCTTCCAATGTTACGATTACTTCTCACTTCTTTAATAGCAGCTCTGTACATTCAATATTGAGGAGTCAAGGAGAGGACTAAAAAAATTAGTCTCAGATTGCAATTCCTTTTGCAAAAAGTTTTAGTTCTACATTGATACTGCGTAACTGCAACCTCAACAAACAGATTACAGAAACAAAAGATCACTGAAGTTCATTGTAGCATAAAAAACAATTATACTCTTCCAATGGCTTCCAAATTTATTCATGGAAGTAAAAGATAGCATGAGAAGCCAGTACTGAAATTAACTTTTCATTCCATTCATATCCAAAGAGGTTAAATAATTCAATCATCAATTTAAACAAAACCACATCTGTTGTCTATTTTGCACAACCAATCTATAATTTTACCTCCACTTGACAACCACAAGTGAAACTACTTCAGGCCTGCACCATGTCTTTGTTCCCATGCATTCTTGCTTGTATCTCTTGAATTAACAACTTGATGTTGTTGTATGATGATCCACCTTCTTCCATTGCCAGTTTAGCCATTTTACTGAGTTCTCTTGCCCTAAGCCTTCTCTCCACCCCTTCTTCATCTTCACTCAACAATTCCAATACCTTTTTCTCCACTTCACTTCTCTTTATCATTACCTCATCACTCTTCTCACTACCCCAAGTCACAGAACTCACAACACCGATTCTTATACCGATTTTTAAAACATCTACTGCTAATTTTTCATTTAAGAACTGTTCGGCAAAGTGAGGCCATGTTAACATAGGAACACCGGCACATATGCCTTCTATTGTCGAGTTCCACCCGCAATGAGTCAGAAATCCCCCAATGGCTTTATGAGATAAGATCATGAGCTGCGGAGCCCATCCCCTTATAATCAGGCCCCTATCTTTTACCCTCTCTTCAAATTTCTCTTCCAACAGCCATTGTTCAATCTCAGACATTTTTTCTCCTGCCTTTATCACCCATATAAAGGGTTTATTTGAGGCTTCTAAACCTAAGCCTATTTCTATTAGTTGCAAAGGCATACTTCGCACGAGGCTACCAAAACTGACATAGATAACTGACCCGTTTTGCATTGAATCGAGCCAACGTAGGCATCTGTTGACATCTATAGATGCCTTCTCACCTCTAGCAGCCGACGAATTCATGTCTTTGTTAAACAAGCACATAGGCCCAATTGACCATACCTTCATTCCCAAAGCACTTGCGTATGATTCTATGTAGAGAGGCTCTAGGTCTTCAAATGTGTTTACTATGAAGCCGATATTCTTTGATTCTTCCTCTTTTATCATGTTGACAATCATCTCTCCTGAAGCATAGAAGCTCAAGGTAGATTGTGTTTTCGGTAACACTAGTGTGTCTGGAAAACCAGGTATGGGCACAGGCTCATGTTCATCCGTTACATTTTCATATACTTTATGGCGGTTGATTAGGTATCTGTCATTCAGAATTGACATGTTCAGAAGGCATAAAAGTTATTTTGTTATAAAGAAGTAATAAAATCATCAATATTTGTGTTCAAAATCAAGATAATGCCTGACAACACTAGTGACAAACAAACAAATATCTGTTGAAACAATTTACAAATTTCACAATGTAAATGTCATTTTCTAACATAAATAACTCCAAATAAAACTCACTTGGACCCAAAAAGATCTGTTACTTTTTTTTTAAGAAAAAGTGAATTTTCATTCACCATTCTCCATTTCTTTATCGGAGAACCAAAAGCTTACAAACTACCAACCATTAAGCTAAGAAAAAAATCTGTTACTTTGAAATCGAAGAGTTTGTTACCTGACAAGAGAAGAGAATGCAGAGAATCCTATGAAACTAAGCCTCGGTATACCAAACTCTCTCGCAACCGCACCTGTCCAAGGATGGGTCATGTCAGATATAACACAACTTGGTGGCGGATCATTTTCTCGGAGATAAGATATCAGTGGCTCGCGCAATAGCAGGGATGCCTCCACAAAGGTACTGAGCTGCTTCAATCCTAATGGAAGAGAATCTACACTTTCACATCCTTCAGGCAAACCCACATCAGCTCCTCTAAAAGGCAACAACAAGAACCGGATCGGCAGATTTGAATCCCTGGCATGTTGTATAACGGATTCGATGCGTGCCGCATTGCGAGGCGTTGTGACAAAAGTGACCACGGCGCCATGGTTGGCTAGGATGTGAGCCATGTCTATCATGGGGATGGTATGGCCTTGTGCCATTTGCGGGACCAGCACGAAGTGAGGTCGCTGCATCGCAGGAGCATGACCATCCATGTTGCTGCTTTCAATGTTATGTGCAGTTTGACAATGATGCAAGAAGAAGGTTGAAGGAGGCTATGAGATATGCATTTTATTAATGGAAATCTGATGAGGATTAAACAAACCCTTAAGATAGTCAGCACTTTTGTCACTTGTCAAAAGTTAGTCATGACATTGATATACAAGAACATAGATTCTTTGTGGCACCACGCAACTCATAACTTTGATTGATAAGGTTTAACATACTTCTATGTCTATCAAATAATCTCATATATCCTTCACTATTCACTATCATGATCAATCCTTTAATCAAAATTATGTATGCAGTATTTTTTTTTCCCCCAACAAATTTCAAATGTACCTGTACTTTCATGACTGCAAGTGTAATATGTATATGTTGGAAAAGTAGTTAGTTATGATTATTAGTTATATAGGAAATTACAGGGACTCAAATGCTTAAATGTTTTTTTTGTAATAGCTAGGAGGCCTTTTGAGTAAAATTGTATTAAAACAAAGGTTGGGACTGTAATCACTGCAAGTAAAAGAAATGAAAGTTTATCCAGTATCTTCTCTTCCTCTAATTCTCTTTCTCCTCTCTTGCTTCATTAACATTGCTTGATCTAAATCCATAAAAAATCAGCAGGATACCTCATAATTCAAAAGCTGTGACTGTGATGCTTGTTTTGTTCTTTTTTAGGTGTGAGTTCATCATTAGGTACATGTCGGGTCTGTCTTATATTTCATGAAAAGTTCAATACTAAGGAACTAATCAGTCTCTCATCGATCAGTTTGATTCCTTTGGGATTCAGATCTGTCAATACTAAAATACAGTTTCAATTTACCTCACTGGCTGAAGAGATAATAAATCAATGCAATAGCCAGCTCAAAAGTAAACAAAGGAGACTCATGTGGTCCCAGTTGCCGAATTCCAGATTGGCTGCTAGCCTGCTAAGAACTCCACATAGGGCTGCATAACGTGGAGAATGACCACGAAAATATAAAGTTTCGTTTAACGAAATAAAAAATCTTTTCGTTTCGTTTCGTTTGGGACGAAACGAAACGAAAAACGAAAATAATCGTTTTACAATAGTATTTTTCTGTCAAATTGGAAAATGAAATGGAATGTATCGTTCCGTTTCATTTAACGAAACAAAAAATCATTTCGTTTGGTACGAAACGAAACGAAATAACGGAGAACGGTGTTCCGTTTGCAGCCCTAACTCCACATATTACTTTTTCTTATTCTAAGCATCCCATCAAAATCATGTGTAGAAATTTGAAGTGCACTTCTGTAATGTTAATGTTGCTCCCCTCTTGCCTCAGATGGCTAGAATTGTTACATCTTACATGTTTGAGACCTTTTTCATTGTTTGAGCATAAGCATTTTCTTACATCCTAATATTCACAAAAACAGAAAGTACCAAACCTACTTCCATTAGGGACCCAATTCTTCTAATTCATGTCAAATTATTTGGAAGTAAACCATAAATAATTTCAATTAATTGGAAAAGAAAACAATCACATAACTAATAGAATGCTGAAGCAAACAGAAATATGCTAGTTTGTATCCAAACACCAAACCTTCCTTGTCTCACAGCAGTAAGAACTATGAGATACTAGGAAGCGGCCTGGTTGTAATCGATTTTGGTGGTGGTATTGAGCTTAAACAGATACCATAATTTCCCCTAACTTAAAAATGTCTAATCAAAACAAGCACATGCAAATTTCTCCCTAACATACCAGACCTGAAATTTGCAAATCGAATCAGTTCCACTGTTCTCCTAATATGTACTGGTGTTCAGTGAAGAATGCTGATTAGTGTACACCACAGATAAAGTCCACTCATCACCTGGGATGAATTAATGCGTACCAGTTGAACTCAACAGTGACGTGAAGTAACAGGTTCATGGTTTGGTTTTCAACTTTGCATTTGGTACATGTCCTGCTCTTTGATTAATTTGGCGCCACCAAAAATGCCTCAACTGCAATGCAAAGCAATTGGCATTACAATCCACGGCGAGATTTAACAAACGGATTACTAGTTATAAAGCCCAAATCCACAATTTAAGGCCCAATAAATCCCCTTCAATACAGGCCCGCCTCATCATGTCTTTCATATTTCCTACTTCAGAAAAGAGTTAAAAAAAAAAAAAAAAAACAGGGCCTCCGCCGTTGCAACAAATAGAACTGTTAAATTTTATTATTTTAATAAGGAGGTTGAAACAAATAGAACTATTAAATTTTACCAGTACAAGCCGTTGCAGAATCGTGTAAGCCTGGAAAGCACCAGAAAGTGAAATGCATTAATATTGAATGTTTTGGTTGTGACTTGTGACTACATCTGCTAGTATGTGATGTTTGGACATAGAATCGAATTGAGTCTAAAACCTTTAAAGTTTGTTTTGGAGGTGAACTCAAGCTGGATGTAACATGTTCCCGTAGAAGAGATCAGCATTGCCTCAGGCGGCGACAGCCAACATGCGTCCTACTTAAAACCTTTTGATCTCATTGATCACGCTAGCTGTTAGCTTGTTATCTTCATGCTCAATGTACGTATACCGACGTACGATCATGAACCTACATACTTACTTTACAGCCTTAATGTTCAAAGTTCAAACACATTTCGACATTGATGCTACAATTGAACTTCAGTAGTAATTTTAGGCTTTAGCACCGAATGCAAGTGTTAATTGCTTGCTATACAATGTTAAAATATCTAACACTGAAGGGATCATAAAAATGATTTCATTAGTTCCATAAGACTATATTCGTCATATTATATCAACCAAAACTAAAAAAAGAAAAAAGAAAATCAGATAGTAAAAATCTGATAACAAAAATCACATTTCAAATGAACAACACAATTTAGAAAAAAATCTGCGTCCGAAGTATGTAAGGCCCAATTAACATGTCCAGGTTCATCTACAGCCCATATTAACTCGGTAACCTCTAAAAAGGCCTCCGAAGCTTGCAACTTCTGTACTACAGAAAAAAGAAAAAAAAAAAAAAAAGGACGTCCCGCGATCAAAAGGTATGACCTCCGCCACTTAAATTTCAGAGCCTCTGCAGTACTATAATATACAGTAAATCATGTGAACCGTTCGATCTCCTTAAGAGCCAAGCCTGCACGAATCATGATACGATCTAACGGTCCAATATTTTCACTGCATACTCCGCCACTTCCGTCGGCCGCGCCTTTCGAACCAAAACAACACAAAGGCGCCAAACCGCAGCGCCAGGTAAAATAGTAAAAAGTGAAAAACCTAGCTTTCGAAATCCTTTTACAGTTTTACCGCTTTCCAATTCACTCTCTCTTTCGACTCTTCTCTTCTCCTTTTCCCGCCATGGCGATCACTGCAACAAACCCCAGGCTTCCCATTTACCACCCGCGGGACCGCCTCTCGCATATCCCGGAGGCCTTGCTCCTCACGATCCTCTCGCTCCTCCCCACCCGCACCGCCGCACGCACTTCCCTTCTCTCGCGCCGGTTCCGCCACCTCTGGGAAGCCTGCCCCTCCCTAGAACTGATCTGCCGGGAGTTCCCTCCCGGCCGCTACGCGTTCTACTTATCCGAGAAGGATGCCGACAACATCATAGCTCTGGGTAACCGTTTGGTACTTCACCGTGATCCCTCGCACCCGCTCGAGAGCCTGCGGATTCTGATCTCCGAATGCCTCTCGTATGATCACAACTTTGTCAGTGCCTTGTTCGCCAAGGCATGTTCGTTCAGTCTGCGCAACCTTAGTATTGAATGTAGCAGATATTGGTGCATCCTGGATGTTCTGCCGGAGATTTTCAAGATGCGGAGTCTCGGAACCCTGTCTCTCACTACAATTGCACCGATCTACCCGTTTTATGGCGAGGACTATGTGCTGCCTTCCGCCGTCAGTTTGACTCGGCTGAGAAAACTCAGCATTAGGAAGTACGATATCTGGGCCGACCAGTTTGATCAACTTTTTTATCTGAATTGGTCTCGTTGGAGGAGTTGGAACTTGGAGTCACCACCACTAGCAAGCTTGCCATTTCTTCCCAGACAATCCGAAAGCTGAAACTGGTACTGTTTGATAGTAGTCTGCGTCTTAGAACGCTGCGACTGTCGCTCCCTAAGTTGGAGACTTTCCACATAGAGAATCGTGGAGCCTTTGAGTTGCCTTATTTTGAAGGAGGGGCTCCACCGATAAGAAAAGCTGTTGTCAATCTCGATTCCATTCGGCTTGAAGATGGTTCTAGTGTAGATCGTTTGCTGGAGTATCTGTCACATGTTGAAGAGCTGAGCTTGCGTATAAGGGAGAATGAGGTAATGTACTGATTTTGCCATTGAAATCTGGATTCAAGACATGTTATAAAACACATTGTTTGTTTGGCTGCAGGTATTGTTGTTTTATCAGTTATCACAAATGTATTTGATAGTTCACATATCTAATTCAAGCCTGATTTAACAATTTTACATTTATTAAAAAATAGAAAGTAGTGCTGCATATTCATGTTTTGAGTGAAATTCTTTTAATTTTTTTGTACTAATAAAAAGTCCTTGACATTGTGTGATTCCTACAGCATGAGATGGATCCATTCCGTATCTTGTGGGATCAAGATGAAGACCTACCAAATTTTCCTAATCTAAAGCGTTTAGATGTGAGGATGTGCTTCCACGAGTACAATTTTGAAGCTATAGTCTCAATGCTCCATTGTTGTCCTGTTCTTGAATCGGTGGATCTAATTCATGAGTTGCATTGCTTGCAACTTTTAGATTAAAATTTTGTTATGTTTGTAGAACTTAAATAGGTGCCGTCTGCTACCATATGAATTAGTGGAGATTTCTTTTTTGTTTGTTTGATAGAAATGTTCCTTTTTGTTGCACGGTACTTGGTATAGCCATGGCTAAATCTGACCAAATTTAAGTCTGCATTGAGGTAATGATTTCTTTCAGAGAATATGATGCAGATACCATTTCAATGTTTTCTTTTAATTTAAGTGGGCTAATTTTCTTTCATGCTTGCATTCTCCTTTTCCCTCTCATTCTAGAATATTTAGTATATTGCCACTGACCATATAAAACCATATAAATAGACACTTCAATTTATAAATTTTCGTTTAGGCACCCAAGTTCACTGGTTTGTCAAGTCATAGGACAAGGAGAGATTGGAAATCGAAGCTGCCACGGAACGCAGACCGTAATTACCGATATGCTTATTTCAGAAATCTACATCTGAGGGAGAATAGGAAGAATGTATTGATGGCACTGAGTAAGAAATCTGCTGCTAATAGGCAAGGATGATTCTAGGACTGACTTATTTAAGCTAAGTGATGTCACAACTCTGCTACTATAAATGTTTTGTTGAACCAAAATTCTGTTAGCCTTTTCTTTGTGCGTTTGCCTGCAGGTTGATATAGATCTGTTCGTTTAACTTTTCATTATGCATACAAGTTTGTGTGTATTGTGTTAATTTTCTTAAAAGCTTGTTCATTTGTAATTATTATCCAGATTCAAGAAACTAAACAAAAGCATTATCAGAAGCTCAGTTTCACATGTGTGAAAATGTAATGCAATACTTATGGCTTACATAGCAAAATTACAGAAAAACAATTAACTATTAATCGCTAATAAGTATCCCCTACATTGGTACAAAATTCAATTTTGAGCAAGTCTAACAGATGCCATGCCAGTATTTTCTCTTTCTGCTTCAATCACTGCATCTGCTGTTTGATCTCATGAATCAGCAACTCAATATTCTGGTAAGAGGATCCCCCTTCTTCCATTGCCTTCTTGGCCATTTCACCAAGTTCTCTAGCCTTTATCCTTCTTTCCATTCCCTCACTCTCTTCATTTATCAATTCCAAGACCTTTCTCTTGATATCAACTCTATTCACCATCACCTCATCACTCCTTTCGCTCCCCCAAGTAATCGAACTGGTAACCCCGATTCTGACACCAATTTTTAAAATATCCACCACCAGCATCTCATTCAGGAATTGCTCCGCGAAATGGGGCCAAGTTATCATTGGCACGCCGGAGGATATGCCTTCTATGACCGAGTTCCATCCGCAATGCGTCATGAACCCCCCGACGGCATTGTGCGACAAGATCGCCATCTGCGGTGCCCAGCCTCTGATTATAAGACCCCTGTCTCTTGTCCTCTCCTCGAATCTCTCTTCCGACAACCATTGCTCAAATTCTGACATCTTATCTCCGGATTTTATAACCCAAACAAACGGTCTATTGGAGGCCTCGAGCCCAAGTCCTACCTCGATAAGTTGTAAAGGAATGCTGCGTGTTAGACTACCGAAGCTCACATAAATCACCGACTTATCTTGCTTGCCATCAAGCCATTGCATGCATCTTTCTGTGTCTATTGATGCCTTGTTACCTCTAGAATCCAGTTTCTTCATTTCTCTATTGTATAAGCCCATCGGCCCGAGCGGCCACACCTTCTTTTGTATAGCTTTCTCGAAGGATTCTACATAGAGAGGTTCCAGTTCTTGAAATGTGTTTACTATAATGCCTCTGACCTTTGGTTCTTCCTCTCTGATCATGCCTCGTACCTTTGAGCCTGGTACGGAGAAGTTTAGCGGTGATTGGTTCCTGGAGATTGCAAGCGGGTGGGGAAACCCGGGGAGAGGAACTGGCTCATGTTCATCTTCCACTTTTTCATATATGTTCTTGCTGTTTATTATGTGTCTGGCACAAAAAGATCAATGTGAGTGATACTGTAATTGGATTATCGGTTTGTCAGTCCCGGGTCAAGTGACCTTTCGAGAGTCAAAAGGTCACTGTAGTAGAGATCGATAACGTTGACTTCCAATCAGATTAATGTTTCTCAAACCTCCTTGTAAAGAATTTAAATGAAATACCAAAGTTCTTAAATTTTTATAAGTCAATTATTTCTATACAAAAAAAAAAAAAATCCTATAATCTGAAATTACAATCAATAAAAAAATGTCTAGATATTAAAAATGCTAATATTAATTTCAAAATATTGAAAACTCTTGAGGGAAACTATCATAATTACAGGTTATAATGAAAAATTAAAGCAATGCCCAGTTTTACTTCAAAATATTGCATCTATTATTTTTCAAAAAGACAGCTTTAGCCTTGCCTTGAAACAGAAAGCTGGTTCCCTTTTGCAACAAACAGATATGTGCATTCATGGATAAATAGGATACAAACAGATCAAAAACTACTTGTGGTACCTGCAAAGGTGAGAAAATGCGCAGAAACCAATAAAACTGAACCTCGGCACTCCGAAAGTCCTTGCTACGTCGCCTGCCCATGGGTGACAAATGTCCGAGATGACACAATTCGGTGGCGGATCATGCTGCTTGAGGTATGAAATTAGTGGGTCCCTCAGTTGCAAACATGCTTCCAAAAAGGCACTGAATTGCTTCAATCCGCCCGAGAGGGTGTCCAGATTCTCCGATCCTTCAGGCAGGCCAACCTCGGAACAACTGAAGGGCAGTGTCACAAACCGGATAGTGAGATGTAGATCTTCTGCACGCTCAATGACATGTTTGAGACGTGATGTGTTAAGCGGAGTAGTGACGAAGGTCACGAGTGCGCCATGGTTGGCGAGAAGGTGCGCCAAGTCCACAATGGGGATAATGTGGCCTTGTGCCAAGAAAGGGACCAATACAAAGTGAGGTTGTGGTGTTTTTGGAGAGCCATTGTTGTGGAGAACATTCATGGCTTCTGTGTTAGTCATGTCTGCTGAAGGAAGTCAAGGAATTTGGTATGTTTATAGTAAGAACAGAAGTGCAAGAGGGAATGAAACATTCATTTTAAAACTGTGCATTGGCTACAAAAAAGTAAACGGAAAGAGAGAGTATAATGATTATCCCATGTTATGGTGTGTTTAAGGCGTTGACATGCAACAAATTTTTTTTTCCAAACCCAAATTTGAAAAAATATAATACTTAAAAAAAAAATAATCTCTGCTGCATAACGTGAAATGCAATCAATGAGTATGTTAATAATGTTATTGACTAGTCAGCCTTCTGCGTATCAATTGCCATTTGCCAATCTGTGAAACAAAAATGTTATAGAGATACCAAGAAAAAATATCAAAATCTATACCATCTTAAGTATATAAATAAATGACTTGCTATTCACAATAATAGCTTTACAGGCTAAATATGTTATGCAATGTACGTCTTATACTATACAAAATAAGTTATATCTAAATGAGATGTAAATATTAAATCATCTAGCATGAATAATTGAATACTGATTGGAATCCTTTTGGTATCAGCTCTTTATTCTGAAATTCAATGAACGTGTATGTTTGTATCACATATAATAGCTGCAACTTATGACCAAAACAGGTAAAACGCTTGTTATATGCAATTTATTTCCATCATGTAGTTGACCTACATAATGTCGCATTACACCAAATCTGCCAAAAGTATGGAGGAACTCAAATTGGGATTCCATTCTGCAAATAAAATCTCAAATTGTTCCCTTATCTCAAAAAATCTCAAATTGTTCCCGCTAATTTACGGAAATAACGATATGTATTACAAACAAAATTTATCATTGAATATGGACTGCTCTAATTGCGTCAGTTTGCAGTTATCGGGCCTTTTAAATGAAGTATGTATGAACCACACATACTAAATGGTGATTACAATTAAATAACAAAATAACCCAGCACGATGTATTCTAATAATTTCAATTTAGTGAGCTGACGAGTCTATTTATTATCTATTTAATAACAAACTGCAAATTGTAACTTAAATCTTAACATATAATACAGAGGGTCTCAAGTCTCAACCGTGCAAGAGATCGTCTGAAAATTAATAACAGTGCTTCCACATCCGCATGAATAAAGACTCTTAGCACTTATTTTGGTTTTAAATATGTTCAACTTGGAGCTAAACAAATACTGATCCAATCTTGGCATCAGAGTACATATTTGGATACATCAAAATCTACAAGCAATCATTTCAAACTAATGCCCATGTGACTGACCTTGAAAACACAACATAAAATAAATGAAGCACATTAAATTCTGGCAATAAGATCATCTTCAAACAATTTAATACCAAAATTGGGTTGTTTCCTACTCCTGGTAGCTTGTTCAAATGCAAAAGCAATCTCAATTAACCTAGGTTCAAAACCCTTTAAGCCACCAAAACATATGCCGAATGGTATACCATTGCTATCATACCCAGCTGGTACACTAATAGCTAGGTAACCACCAATAGCAAGAATACTGCTAGCACTTGCGCCGGGAGTTACAATCGCATCTAGCTGTTGTTCCTTCATTAGTTTTTCAAGCCCTTCTTCACATAGTTCGTTCAAATAGGAGATTGCATGATTTTCCTTGGGGCCTATACCATTTGTTTTTTCAGATTCAATCAAGTTTGATTGGCTGAATTTGTCCAGCTTTTCCTGTTTCAGACGAGTTTATTACATTTCAAGATCCAGCATCTGGCCCAATGTTGAGAACAAATTGGAATAATGGCAGCAGCAATAAAATATTTGATGGATATCATCTGTCAAAACTCAAAACTGAGAAACTTACCTCGATTGGATAGTTATTGTTGAAGTCAATCACATCCTGCAGAGTTCTGACAGGGGAAGCAGTTAGCTCTGCCAAGTATGCATTTAAGCAGAGTTTGAACTCGGTTTGCATGAGAGCCCATTCACCACTCTTGTTTGAGTTTCTGATTATGTTTATGTTTGCAATCTCCAGATTGTCCACCAACACTGCACCTCTTTCCCTTCATTTAAAATCACTTCATGTATCAGATTAAAATAATGAGAAAGCATTCAAAGCATTGACAACCCAACAGAAGTACAAATAATGAGCTACATTAAAGGAATTCAAATACAAAGTAAAAAGGAAGGTAAAGTTTACATAGACCAACTCTTACCGCATGATGCTAAAGTGTTCTTCAAATACTTGCTGCTTCAAAGAACCTTTGGGAAAGTTGAAGAAGCCCTTGCGCAATATCCCCACTCTTTTTCCTTTGAGTCCTTCATTTTTTAAAAATTGTTTATATCCACCTTCTGGAATATACACAGAAGCACCACTAGTCACCTCCACATCAAGCGGATCAATCCCAACTATTGCTTCCAGTACGTGTACTGCATCAGAAACTGTTCGGCATAATGGCCTGCATGGAATAGACGTTATTGAATAAGTACCATCTTAGTCCATGTCAAAATGTGAAATCGAACAAATTCGGTTAGTAGTGCACAAGGGGGAGAGAGAGAGAGAGAGAACTGTAACAATAGAACGACTTGTACATTGCAAGTTCCCAGGCCAGGCTGATGAAAAGAGAACCACCATTATGTATGGTAGGTATGACAAGTTTAAAATAATATCTCAAATCTCAATATTCGAGTTCTCTAATCACTTTAATTTATTCAGTTCTTGATTATCAAAATCAACCAGAATCCTGACCAAATTATCATATTTTTCTTAACTACAGCAAGGAAACGAAACAGTAAAGTAAAACCATTTAAACCAAAAAAAAAAAAATTGTTAAGTTAAATAAGCATAATTAGGACTTAAGTGGGTACATGCAGGGTTTTGAGCCTCCTTTTGTACGAAAGGAACCAAAAGAAGGGAAAAAAAAACAAAAGGTTGATACTCTTATAGACTTTTACCCAATAGTGTCCATGCGAGGTGAGATGATCATGACTCCACTCCGGCTAGTGAGGCCAACCGTTGGCTTGATACCAACAACTGAATTAAAGCTTGAGGGACAAATAATTGATCCGTCAGTTTCTGTTCCAAGTGTAACTGTCACCATGTTGGCCGCAGCAGCGATTGCCGAACCACTACTTGATGCACAAGGTGTAGCAGATAGTACATAAGGATTCTACTAAGCAAAAATATAATTGCATATTAAAAATAGAAACAGAACAGCTAAATTCTGATAAAAATGAGCATAAATTATGGCAAGTGAATTTGAATTTCAACCCAACATTTTGGATGTGATCTATACAATGTATAAATTTGACTTCAATTTCAGTTATCTAAATGTACAGCATAAGTCTCGTATCAGGATTATTTTTTTTATTTTTCATTTAAAAATAATGCTGAGATCAAACTTTTTGTGCCATATTATAGCAATTGAATCTCTCACATATGAACAGGAAGTAAATGAGATAGATCAGCTAAAGGGCATTTGGTTGACATTTCAGAATAAAAGCGGCATGATGCTCAAATTATAACAATAAAATGTAGTACAATTTAGCAGTTTAGCACTTTGTCAAAAATTCCCAAATAAACCAGGCAAACAAAACTTGTACCAATTTCATTGCATCCTCTTTTATGTGCTCAACTCCTTTTTCAATTATTATTTAGTATTTACATAAGCAAAGACTTAAATTCACAGCTGGTAAAATATTTCAAATAGCATATATAACCTATCAGAATACCAGTAAAGGTTCAGAAGTTACCTTAGCCTGCCCACCACGAGCACTCCAGCCAGCTGGTATGCCTTTCGCACGAAAATTACATCACTCACTCATGCTAGCCTTACCCAAAATAACAGCACCAGCATCTCTCAGTCTCTGTACCACACCTGCATCGCGAGGTGTTACGGCACCAACAAGCGCAAAAGATCCCGACGTGGTGTTCAGCTTATCCTTCGTTGCAATATTATCCTTAAGTAATACCTGCGGTAATTGAACATCTATAAACGAGGTATCATAACTACAATGACAATTACCAGCAACATCCAAATACACATGGAAGGTACATTGTTCTCTAATTCTCTGATTAGTGCTCAAATTAATACCAACAAGTTACTCTCGGTTACCAACCTTAGAAACCCTACCATTCCAATTGATATCATAGAATAATTCACTAAGAGTGATACCTAGCGTCCATAGAAAAGCTGTCTATAGCGTCCATAGGTTACATTTCAGGATGTATCTATTACATTTCAGAATGTATTTATTACATTCTTTGTACGTCTATTATTTACATTTCAGGATTTATTTGTTACATTTCAGGATGTATCTGTTACATTTTTTGAACGTCTGTAAATGTATGGAACGGTTTTCCAATGGACATGTTTCTCATTGACTAACATAACATATCACATTCCGGTACCGAGACCGAACACCTACCGGCACGCCATGGAGGGCACTGCTACGCTTCGACCAGTCAGTTCCATCCGCCCGATCGGCTTCGATCAGCACATCCGGGTTGACCTCGACCACGGCATTCAGCAGCGGGTTCAGGGTCTCGATCCGCGAGATGTAGTGCTCCGTGAGCTGCCGCGAAGTGAGAATGCCCTGCCTGAACGCCGCTTGGATGGAGTCGACCGTGGCCTCCTCGAACTGGAACCCGCTGCGGCTGCCGCTGCAGACAGTGAGGAGAAGGAGGGTGAGGAGGGGAATGAGAAGGAGAGGGTTTGAAGAGGGTTTTGGCATTTTGGTTGTGAGAATGGGAGGGAGAATGGAATGGGGAAGAAGTCAAGTCACAGTCGGAAAAACATTGGGCGTGACTAGTGATTTAAAAACGGTCCGGTAGGTCCGGATCGGTCCAAACCTGCCCCAGTCCACAGGTTTTCTGGTCCGTGGGTTTCCTCGGTCCATAGGTTTTTCCGGTTTGGGAAACCTCGGGAAAATTTTGGGGGGAAGGAGATTAGACCTAGCTTAGGACCGTCCCTCTCGGGTTGCTCGGGTTTCCCGGTCCGGGTTGCTCGGGTTGCCCAGTCCCAGAGTTATACGTCAAAAAAATAAGAAAATAAAACAAAAAAATATATAAAAATATAATACACCTATTTTACACTACAAAATAAAAAATATACTTACAAAAATAAAAAATAATTAAAAATTAAATTATTTGTTTTTAATCATATATAATTAAAAGTTAGGAAAATAGTATTTTTGTATTAAAAATGAAAAAAATTAAAATAATATTATTTATACCGAAAAAATAACATAGAAAATCAGAAAAAAAATTATATTTGTTGTAAAACAAAAATTCTTCTTGAAAATAAAATTTAAATAATATTATATTAGTTGTTAACATAGGCGGGAAAAGTTGGAACCAAGTCGGGTTACCTCGGGTTACTACCCCGGTAACCCGAGTCGGGTAGGGTCGGATCCCGGGTTGCCCCGGGTCAGGTTCCGGGTTGCCCCGGTACCCCGGGACGGGTAGGGTCGGGTCTCGGGTTGCCCCGGTACCCCGGGTCGGGTAGGGTCGGGTCCCGGGTTTGCTCGGGTCGGGTTTCCATGGGAATTTTCTAGGAACATGGATACCTACCCTTGCGAGGACCGTCCCTCTCGGTCCTCTTGGGTTGCCCCGGTCAGACGCCCAGGTCGGGTCGGTCGGTCCATTTTCCCCGGGTTTCTCGGGTCGGGTTCGAACCTCTCGGGTTTTTTTAAAACACTAGGCATGACTACAATCGAACTTAACACTACCACTGCCTAAACCACTAACTTAATTTCACGAATGCCCAAAACATTGGGCGTGACTTCAATTTGTACCTTAAAAAATTTTATTGAACTGCTCATGCCATGCCCATTGCCTATGCCTTAGAGAACATTGGACAGCACAATATTCCTCTTTAAACGCAAGTTGAAGTCACGCCCAATGTTTTGGGCATCCGTGAAATTAAGTTAGTAGTTTAGGCAGTGGTAGAGATAAGTTCGGATCTAAGGGCAGTGAAATTTTTCCGTCACAGTCATGGCTTTGATTTTGTAAGTCATTATTATATGGATTTGTATTCGTATTAACTTAATTAGTAATCAAATTATTCAAGAGATTTATGATGCATTACTTAACTTAACTTGCAGATTGATAGTGTTTCAAATTTCAGTCAATTTGGATATCGTTTGATAGCTTATCAAAAGTTTGTGTATTTTTTAACGGTTGTAATTCAACGGTTATTTAAAGGGCTAGCGAATATAATTTAAATTGAATGTAATCGGAAACATAATCAATCTATAAGTTAAGAAATACTTTCATGAACTTTTTTTTATTTTTAAAATTTGTATAAATTTTTAAAATTTTTTTAAATACTCCGTTGTCAAGATTGTTAATATAAGAATTGTCAATGGATCCCTCCTTTGTATATAATCCACTGTATAATTTTATAGACAATGAATCAATGATATCATGCCACAACTTTGCCCCCACAACCCTATGATGAGGTGACATATGGGTGGGGAGGGCCATTTTTATAAAATTTTGTGGGGCAGAGGTACATTTTTATAAAATTTTGAGGGTCATTTTTGTAAAAAATTTTCATGGTAGGGTAATTTTGTAATTTTTCTTAGAAATAAAAGATATTTCTGTAAAATTTTCTGAAAAAAGAGATATTTTTATAAATTTTTCCCAAGTGTATTAAGGTGTTTTGAAGGCATTGTGTGTGGCAAGTTATATTTATTCTAATTTTGATATCTCTCTATGATATTGTCCTTGAGCCCTTTTTTTTAATTTGGAGAAGGGTTTGATCTGATCCGAGGACTGACCGACTGAGGATGTATAATTTATTTTTCGGAGACATCAGTGGAAGAAGTACAAAGAGAGGAATTGTTTAGTTCCAAGGTTTCAAATAGGGAATTGTTTAGTTGCGTAGTTGGTGCTGCACAGGGGTGATGAGATTCTCTTTAGAAGTTGCCTTTTAATAAATATCAATTTTATCTTTAATTAAAAACGAAATATAATTTTTTTGATAGAGCTTAACAAATATAAGTTGTATTTTGCATTTTCCAGTTCTTACAATGAGCCAATGAGGATTAATTTGTGCATTATTTTTCTCAAGAAAAAAAAAGGATTAATTTGTACATAAACTTTGTAAACGGAACGGTGAAAAGAGTAAAGGTTGTAGACTGTGGGGTCGGTTCGGTTATCGGGTTGACGACTGCCGGCGTTTTTTCGGGTCGGGTCGGGTATTGGATTGACGTCTGCCGGCATTTTTTCAGGTCGGGCCAAGTATCGGGTTGACATCTGTAGGCATTTTTTCAGGTCGGGTCAAGTATCAGGTTGACGTCTGCCGGCATTTTTTCAGGCCGAGCAGGTTTTTCGGGTCTGGTCAGATTTTGCACCTCTATTCCCGGGTCATCTCGGGTTTCGAGTCGTTCGGGACGGGTCGGGTCGGGTTCGGGTCAGTCTGACTTTCCCTAGAACACGGGTTCGAGGCGAGTTCGAGTCGGGTTCGGTCAAACGAGTCAGACGGGTTTTTTGGGTCGGTTAGATTTTGCCACCTCCGGAGAAGAGTATGATTAAGACCGGATTATACTATATATATTAGCCGGTCGATCTTGTATAGTACATCGCCGTTCGGCAACCCCAACTTAAGTCTCCTTAAGCTTCCTTTAGTTTCCTTTAACTTTAGTCTCTTAATCTTTCCGAACATAAGCTCTTTAGCACGGATTAAAAGTATCTCCTTAAGCATTCTTTTGACCGGAGCTTAAGCCTTACCTAGATTTTTAAGGAAGCAATACTTAGAGTGACTTAAAATTTTAAGTCACATTTGTTGCTGAACGGCCCAGCTCAATGGGCCTGTTCGGCGTCAATTGCGGCTTAAAAATTTAAACTGTTCTAAGGAGCACTTGTTCGGTCAACGAGTGATGGATCAAAAATTAAAAGTGAAGGTTTAAGGATGTTAAGGAGCTCCCAAAAACAACAGCTTAGCTAAGGAAGGGGGGAGCCTCCTTAAGAGCTTAAGCTAAGGAGGAGCTTTAAACTTCTCTAAGGATCATGTGATCGGCTAGCTTAGACCTTTAAAGACCTCTAAGGAGGTCTAAGGATGCAGTGCCGAACAGGCCCAACTGGATTAAATAATGGTACTAAGTACTAACCCACTTAGTACTTGCCCACATCTCATCAATTGCATATAATGTGGGCCGAGTTTTCCTCACAAAATTCTGAGGCAAAAGTTCAAATCCATATGTGACGACCCTGAGCCGATTTCTTTTCCTTTTGACAAGAACAACCCCTTCAAAATTCTTTTTTTCTTTCCATTTAGCCCGTGTCCCCTGGGCCTACAACACTTGAGAACGTTTTTTTTCTTTTTTGGAGATAATAAGATGAGTATTATTCTAATTTTTAATGCCTTCATCTGAGAATTTTTTATATATTGTGATATCTCACGAGTAGAAAATTATATTTAGGACGTTGCTTTTACGCTCACACCCAAATATAAATCTCATAATAGGTAATATTTATTTATAACCGTCAGATCGAAAAGAAATTTTTTTGGTAGGAATATTAGAGTAAAATTCTTGTATGTATATATCGTTGCTGCTACGAAATAATAGAATGAGAAACTACAAGACATGGAACTCGACTCAATATTACAATTGACCAGAAAGACACTAGATTAACATCAACTTGGACTCAAGTAAAATTCATAAATTCCAATCCCACCCACAAAATTATGATCTTTACGTTGATCTAATTAAGGTATATATATTGGTATGGCCCTTTAATTGTTCACATATGTTACCAAAGGCAACATTAACTATTTCCATTGACCTTCACACACTATACCAAGTTCTTACTTCATATATATATATATATATATATATATGTATATATATATTACCGGCCTAATTAAACCCTAAAACATTAAAACATTAAAAACAAAGAAGACGCCAAGGACCAAACCAACGGTCACTCCAAGCCAATTTTTGTTCTTATGACATCCACTGTCATAAGGTGTGTTATCTACCAAAGGCTGGCTATTGAACCCAAATGATTGGCTTGCACCAGCACCGGCACTGGCACCGGCACCGGCACTGGCAGTTACGCTGTTTGGCTGGTGCGGCAGTCCCTGCCCGGCACCAGTCATATCGATTGAGTTAGTTGTCTGGGGCCCTTGTTGAGACTGCCCGAACGGCTGGTCTTGACCAATTGGCTCGGCAAAAGGAGGCAGTGCAGAAGCCAAGCCTGGCGACCCTGGCATGCCACAGTTCTGATCGACACGAGGATCATCACTGGCCTTCCATGCGAGTTCCCCGCCCTTGTCATGTATACGCATGTCGCCCTGGTCGACCAACTCGATGCTCTGTAGGAAATCGTTGTTGGGTGATGCAGCATTGGCGCTCCAGGCCGAGTTGCTTCCGTCGAAGATCTCTAGTCCGTTCGAAGTGAAGAGGAGCGTGCACGTGTTGGCATTGCTCGTAGGTGCGCATTCTGACTCCCACATGCTCTTACCTGACGCTGTTTCCTGGACCTAACGGGAACATAATCCGAAATCAGTCTATGAACATGTATACAATATTTAAATGAACATCTTTGGACCGACTGCAAAGTATCTAAACCTGCACAAAACAGAAATCGTTCCCGAAACCGCCGGCTCCAGGTGCCGTCTCATGCCTGACAAGGCATGCGGTGTACTTCCCCGACGGTGAAGTCAGGAACGGAACGACATCCTCTTCAGTATGTGGTGCAATTGCAGCAAGGATTTGTTGTTTGGTAGCCCTTTCAATGGTCCCTGCAGCCGGTGCATTGCCGGTTCCATCAGCTGTGGCCCTCAGTGGCTGTGAGAACACAAAGCAAATAGTAAGAAAGAGGAACAAAGCAAAGGGATACATTGTTGTTGTACTTTGGATTTGTTGACTGCTAGCTGCTGTGTGCTAATGAGGTTGTGAGTAGAGATGGAGGGTTTAAATGAAGGTGAACTGAAGAGGCACATACAGGGAAGGATTGACTGACGCTGGGGGTGGAGTTAGGAGGAATAACTGTTCCAATAAAAGAGAGGATTAGTTAGTTGGTTCTTCTATTTTTTATTATACTATATATATGACATTCTGGTCAGGCTTGGAGTTTTGCTGGGGAGTTGTACACTCGTCGTTGGCAGTTCTCAATTTTAGTACGAGATTTAACTCATCTGCGTAGTAGTTTATGGTTTAAATCTGAGTTAGATCCACGCTATGTTAGATTGAAGTACATTTCATTCAATTTGTTTATAGAGTAAGATCCAGTGATGATATATTCTTTTTTGTTTCTGGGAAGTGGCTTAGTCACCAGCTTCCTTTTAAGCTATATAAAGTATTTGTAGCTCCTGCGACAACCTTTGGCATCCATCCGTGACCACAAAATTAATGCTCAAATAAATACATTTTTAATGGTTAAATAATAATACCAATAGATGAAATGTTTTGTATATATCATACTTTATATGTAATAAAAAAACTATATCATTTTGATTTTATTTACATGTAAATTAAGCATCGACAAAAATCAACGATTTAAATTTTATAATTTTTTCTTCTCTTGATAGCAATCGAAACAATTTTATATTTTCATCATTTTGTATATATGTATTATTAAGATGATTTAGAATACATCTAACGGTATAAATTTATTAATTTATGCATAAATAATAATGTAGTGATCAAGAACACCAAATTTTGTGATTATTGGATCACTTCTCAATAATTTATTAACCTAGACAAGTTTGTACTATTACTATGATTGAATCCAAATCCCGAAATCAAACAGATTTCACACGCGGTTCGTAGGAATTATATATCATGATTGCATATTTAAATGATCACAAAACAATCCGAGCTTACAATTTAATGACATCAAATGACACCGAATTGCATAGAATGATATACTATGAAACTGGGACATTATCCTAACCTCTCACCCCAGTTTCCGGATATTTTCAATTTGATTACTCTTAAGATTACAGATTGACAAAGGTTGACTTGCCAAGTGATCTCTTGTTTCTAAGATGGCCTCGACATGAACCAGTTTTTGTTCATTTAATTGATTCGGCCATTGTTCATATGATAAATCAAATTTAGATTAAAAAGAATCAAGAAAAAGAACGTTATCTTCGGGGAAAAATTAACATAATGGAAAAAGTTTATAGCAACAAATTGCTACACATACTGCAACTGAAAATGCAAAAATATAGAACAAACATTGGCATCGATCGAAAGCATTTAATTACAATTACTACATCACAAGAGATCGCCCTTGTGTAACAATTCTGGGTAAAGTAGAGCTACTATCTGATTCAATGACCGCTGATATACCATAAAATCCTTGTGCTGCTCGATCGCTGCAAGAAATATCAAAGTAAAGAGTTAAAAACAAAATAACAAAAACTGACAGGTTCTTACATATACCATCTAGCACTGAGGTGTAATTGTTACATACCGTGCACCATGGGCTTAATCTCCGTGGAAAAATCTTCAACACGCCCTAAGACAGGACGAACACCACACAAGTAGGAGACACAAAGTTCCAAGTAAAGCGATTTGTCGAGTATCTGCAATAGCATGACACACACCCTCTCTACCTCCATCTTCAGAGGTTTTGATTTATTTGTATCTGACAACAATTCCGTCACAATAGCAATAGATTGATCCTGCAAATTATAACCATGACATTGGTAAAGCAGCATTAGTTAAAGCTCAATTATGACCAAACAAACTGAATAAAAAGTCTACTGTTTTCCAATATATAGCAAATGCAGACACAACATATTCAACTCAACTAGATAAGCAGAAAAACAGTCAAACAAGGCTAAATAATACCCACTTGTAATGCATGAAGAATTTCCGGCATAGGTAGCTCAGGAAGGTTTACTGGATCAACGAAACCAACCTCTTCGGCCCTCTTGACTGCCCCTTCGGCTTGCACACACAATATACTCAAAACAAGAAGGGAGGTTTTGTAAATTTGCACGGCAACTTTTTCAGTGAATTGGGTTGGCTCTGAATATAGCCCAAACCACCCACACTTGGTCTTAATAACAGCAGTGCCCTTGTCAAGCTGCACATCCTCTTTACAGCTTGGAGGACAGAACGGTAATTTTGTATTTCTTTTGCTTATAAATGCCAACAGATGGATAATGTTCTCCATTAGTCCAGAATTTATGGGAAATGGTACTTTGTTCTTGGAAAGGGTATATACAAAGAACAAGCACTGCTCAGTTAAGATTAAAGCATCCAGGGTAATTCGTGAATAGTTTGATCGTGGCCTTTTTTTCTCGTTGATGGCTATTTCTGGAGCAGAAAGGTAATTTAACATGACCTCAGCCTTCTCTGTCAGAAACAGAACAGCTTCTTCGACTACATCAGAATAACAACTGTTGTTGCTCACAAAATGGATCAAAGAGGTTATAATTGCTACACCAAGACTCCACAAGTGAACACTTTTGGCTAGAGCGGGATCACCTTCGCCTAAAAAGACATTCAGAAAAGAAAGTACATGGGCTGAATGTAGCAACTGGACCCCTCCTTTTGTTTTAGAAAGTGTCAGAAAGAAGCTAAGCACTACAGAAGCTGAAACAGAATCAGATTCAGAAATATTTTCATTTCTGATCTTCTGTAATATATCACGAACAGGAAGGTGATTTTGCATAATAGACACTGCAATATTTGGACTGGTAAAATTGCCTTTTATAATAAGGTCCATGCAAACCAATGCAAGGTTCGAAAGCTCAGGATTCTTCGAGTACTTGCATAAAGGAGACAACAAACCACTAACGCTGGCCATTTCAGTCAAAGTATCTTCGCTCGTGTCGTTTTTGTTGGCATTTGTACCAAGCAAGTCCAGTTGCAACATGAGGAAAAGCTTGATTGTTTTGTTGAGTGCAGGACCCACTGATCTGATGTCGGCTAATTTCTTAATGCCTGAGATGGCAACTTCCATAAGGATTGGGATAGCATGCATGTGCGCTTTCCCAATCTTGGCAAGAATCAAGAGGAACCCCATTTGAGTAGAAAGGAGGCCAAATATAAAGCTCTGTTCCTCTGTGTTCATTATGGTAGTACCAACTAAAGAATCCATGGTTGCCTGGATAGACTTGGATACACATTTGATGCCCAACATGACGAATGCCTCAGAGATAGAGCTGCCACCCTGACAATAAATGAATGAAGCTTAAATCACTTAAATATTAATCAAGCAACCAAGCTAATATAGCGATATAACACAAAAAGATAAGAAAGACATTCCAGTTAATACCAATTAACAAGGGGAGGTGATTTGGGCACTAGTAAATTATTTTCAAACACTGTTAATTTGTGTTCTGAGTGTTCAAACATAGAGGTGTTATTATATCTGTCTGGAGTGTTCGAAAACAATTCGCTGGTGTCCAAATCACCTCCCATTAAGAAGTCACTGAATCACTCAATACGATGATGATGCAGCAACAGAGAACCAATTTTATTTTCCCTTCCTTTAGTTTGAAACTTCCAAAAGGACATACAGGAAACCGGTGACATAACTGCAGATCAGCATTAGAACTAAACTTCACCAAAGTCAAAATATACTTACATTTTCTTTGTAGACAGTCAAGGCCACAATAAGTGCCCTCAAAGCTTGAAGTCTGGAGCCTTCAACCAAAACTAAAGAATTAACATTGTGCATCAAACCAAACATATCTTCTGCTATCTCCACCAACCCTTTCCACTCTGACAAATGAGCCCATAGGTCAAATCCCAACTCACTCACAGCTTGCGGCACATCATAGATACACAAGCTAGTACTTTTTTGAACTGTTTTGCACCTAAAAAAATTGGCATCTAGTAGACAGGTACAGAGGTCAAGAAATGGACCAGAAGGGATGTTATGTCCTTTAAGCATTGCTTGAAGGTAGTTCTTTATTTTGCTAAAGACAGCACTTCGGTTTCCTTCACTGCATAGAGATAAAGATGCAGAATATTAACACTCTCTGTTTTTCTTATTTTTTCTGTTTCCAGCTTTCCAGTTGGTTGAGAGCATGCGCAGGACTTTTTCAGTAATTGCTGTCTGTATACAGTGTCCTTTAATACTTGGTAATATGACTATTTTAATTCAAATTATTTAGGAACATATTTGAGGTACTGGCATAAAAATATACTGAGAAAATAGGAAAGAAAAATGATATGTAATATATATTATACCGTGTCAGTACGTCAGAAAATGTTGGATGTTCTGACAATGAATGTACAATTTCTTTGATTTGCTTCACAAGTGAAACTGACAAGCTTCCTGTATAGCCTCCCGTTATTTTTTCCATAAGATGGACAATGCAAAGAGAAATCGCGGCCTATAATATTTATAAGTTAAAAATATATTGCTCAAAATAATATAAGAACAAAACATTTTCACAATGAAAAAATCTGTCACCTTAGCTCGATGGAGAACGTCAATGTCATATCCACTAGCAGTGTAGTGTTTTACCAACTCCTCTGGATCATGACTGTCAAAAAACCTTCTTAGCACATGTTTGATTCCCTGGTCACTTGTTTTATCAGATTTATCCCTTTGCAAAATTCTCTCCTCAAGAAATAATTCATTAGCCATGATCTCTAGAACTGCACTCTGACTAGAAAACCTAATACAAAGCACAATAAAATGCCAATCAGACGAAAGACAGAGAAGACCATAAAAGTATACAATGATATACATAACAAGATCAGATATACCTTGAAGATAATTCACGGCTATCATCTTTATTAGAGTTTCCAACTGGAAGAGGGCTTTTATCATGCCTTGGAGATAAACAAGACAACAAATTTTCCCAAAAGTTTTTAGAGCTTTTGAGTATATCGAGAACTTCGATATACTGGGTCCCACCTTCCCATAATGCTTTCAAGAGCCCAAGAATACTCAACAGAACATGAGACTCGCCATTAATTAGGTACTTCGACTTATTCAAGAGCTTCAAGAACACTTCCACGACTTTACTTTCCCTCTTAACGGTGTCATTTTTCTTTGGTTCTATTTCCAGTGGTTCACTCTCCAATGCAAGAGACAAAAATAGAGCTGGCTAAAATCACAAAAATGCAGAAGATCTGTAAATTTGAGTGGTTTTGTTTCTTTTTTTAAAAGAAGAGGTGGTTTTATTTCTGCGTAAAACAAAAGGCATAAAGTGCACAGTTATCTTACCGGGGGGGGCTTAGGAGTATGTAGGCAAGATATTTCAAGAGAAATTTGTATTTATTGGGGGTCTTAAAGGAAGATCCATATAGATTAACAAATTACGCAATGTGTTTTGCTTCTTTGTTGGTAAAAGAATCCCTTTTCAACCATCATTGGTTATTCGTTGATAGTGATTGAGAATGATTCAGTGAAAACTAAGACAAACTATCAATATATTCAAAACAATTTTTTACATATATACACCATTCGGTAAAACTAAGATAAACAAAGATATACACCATCTCAGCACCATTATATGACACCTTTGTATCACAATACTAGTAATGTAACGGAGGCCTAACTGTAGAGACCAGAGACCTTTCCAAAATATTATCAAAATAGGCATATTTACAATGTGGAGATTTCCAGCAATGTTCTTAAAGAAACAAAAAAATATATATACCTGATAAGAGGCAACAGAAGTAAGAAGATCCAATACGGCAACTTTTGTACCATCACCTCGGTCAACACCATCATGAAGAGCTTCACAAATAGTCATTTTTAATTTTTTCATCTGACAAAAAAAATTAGATAAGCTAAAAATATCAGCATACCAAGCACAGAAATCAGATCGAAAATGTAGAACAAGAGAAAAGGAAAGAACCTGAGTAGCATCGAAAACAAGGTTGGCATACTCAAAGAGTTGAGACTGGAATTTTGACGCAATAACACATAAAGAGGAAAAAATTCTGGCTGAAGCAAGTTGTATTACCTACAAAAATTTTGATTTTAAACATAAAATCCATTCAACTATAGTTTCATGAGGAATTGACAGTATAATAAGGCTTGAAACAAAAAAAATTATATACTTACATGATTATGAGAAAAGGAAAGCAATGAAATCACCAAGGAAGAGAAAGGCATTGGCTTCGTAGTAGGGGACAGAAGCAAACTAAAAAACGGAGGGAGGGTCACAAATGTTTCCTGAATACATACACCAAATTTTAGGAACGGACTATTGCTTGTCATCAGCAGCAACAACAGTGCCTCTAAAATACATAATGTGCTCTAAATACATTTATACCACTACAAAACCCCCAAATATTGACAGTATTTACATATCCTACATCCCTTTGATGTTCATCCTGGAGAAAATCTGTCAGGTATAAGGGGCTTAGGGGAATATTTCTGTAGCAAAATGACCACAAGAGGCTGAGGAGATATTCTTCATATTTGGTAGAGACTAATGCCTTATAGGGGTACTCATGATATTTCAGGTTGCAATGTATTATTGTTGTATCGGACATGTTGCGATGAAGCCTATAAACTGCTAAAGCAGATCTTGCATCTTTTGAACATGTAATACCAATATGGCAGTTGTGTGTCAACTTCCGTGAGCAAAAAATGATATAGAAATAGGTAAAAGCTGCATACCTCGAGTAATCTATTAATCACATGGTGGATGACATCAAGAGCACTAACCAAAACAAGCTGTACAACTTCAATGTCTTGCGTTTCATTACTATGGCCTGAATATGACATCTGTGGCTGTAAATTTATAATTTCATAAACCACAGGATATAGATAATAAGGAATTTCAATTAAAAGAACAAAATGTCTCAAGTGAAAGAGCCCATCACTTACATCTAATGCTTCAGTTGATAGTATCATAATTCTCCAAATAACACCGAGAGCAGCAGAATCAAATAGAAGAATATCACGCACAATGTGACCTGGACCATGTGATGAAGAGGACACCCTAAAACAACATTGAATCAACTCCAAAACCTACAAGAGCAAAAAATCCCAGCCATCACTACTTAATGTTACATCTAACTTAGAGATGTCAAATTTTGACCCAAACTGTCAGGTCCTCAGCCCAACCCGGTCCATGAATGACCCTTTAGTAAATGGGTCGGGCACATGTTCAAAAATAAGGTAAGGTCAGGTCAGACCATTTATTTTCTATTTAATGATTTCTAACCTAATACAGGTTTGGGTCAACTCATTGGACTTCTTGAAAAAATTTCTCAATCGTTAAATGAATTTAGTATGATTTTAAGTTGAAAAGCAAAAAATGGTGTCATCGGAGCTACAACTTGAAACCTTGAACATCAAAATCACAGGCTACCACTTAACCAATTTATCTATTTGTCTAAAGAGGCACATTGTATACAATATTATATTTCCTAATTTAATAGTGTTTAATTGACCCACAAGACAGGTCTAAAAATTCTGAACCTTTTTTAAAAAAAGAAAATAATGCTTAACAATCCAAAACCTGGCCCAACCCATTTGAAGATTATTCAACAAGGAACTGAATCGATACATGGACAATTTGGCCCGAAATGTAATAAGTACGCCAGCACTTCTTGTTCGAGCCACTAAAAAATTTAACAATCCATATTTTGGAACAAATATTCTTGATGTGGAAGTGCAAGTTTGATAAGAAACATAAATTGTTCATCATTTCCAAAATGTACATGAGGTAGGACACTATACACTATCCTACCTATGGACACTAATACTATACCTTAAGTGTGGTTCTCCAGTGAGAGTGCTTCTTGTACTTCCAGTTGATATGATTAACCAAAATGTACTGGATAGAAAACATGATCAGCGGCGAGATGATTCTATATTCCATTATTCCTTTCTCCACTAACTGAGACATGAAATCAAGCACTGGAGAAGGTAGAATGTTTTTCATCAGAATTCAGATTATCCTTGTCAAAGTCAGTTTAGATTGGATGATGTGTATGCAGAAAAGAAGAAAGAACATGAGGACCAAAACTTAATATGGTATATAATTATTTCTTAAAGTAGAATAATTGCCTGAAATAGTCAATGAGGAGCAGTCCCCATCTGATTCTTCACATGCTGCAAAGAATAACCTTGCAAGCCCAGTTGAAAGAATCCAACTTCCACTGAAACGTATAAAAGCAAAGAAAAATAATATGGGTCATTTGCACATCACATCAACAATGTTGGACAAGAAAATAATAGCATAAATACATAACTAACTTAAGTCACTCACTTTGGGTGACCAGCAATTTCAGTTGAGAAGATATTTGAACTCAATGCCGCATCAAGCACACGAGAAGGCATACTGCACAAGAAAAAAAGGAGCTGAGTTCAGGTTTAAGTAATTGCAGATCTGAATTACAGGACAAGTATTTCTTGTACCATTTCAACATCTCAGCTAAGATGCCAAAAGAATTTGCTACCATTCCGATATCAACACCTCGTTGAACTAGATGAAGTACTGACATGCATGCCAACTTTACAATATCGATCCTGAAATATAAGAAGGATGAGAGGAGAGATATCATTAAAGTTCTCAGTAAAAGAGAGATGACAAAGATGCACTACAGCACTGCATTTGTCAATAGCCTGAAATAAAAAAGTGCTTATTTCCATTTCATAACAACTGAAGTTTGTTAATTTGGTGCCACAACTCAGTACAATAACTTGCATTAGGGATCAAATAACCGCAACTTTTGGTACCCCATCATAACCACGAAATTAAATCTCAAATAAATACATATTTAATGGTTAAATAACAAAATTTTAATTGATGAAATGTTTTGTTTATATCAAATTTTATGTATAATAAAAAAATTATATCATTTTGATTTTATTTACATGTGAAATAAGCATTAACAAAAATCAACGGTTCAAATTTTATGACTTTTTCTTCTCTCTTGATGGCAATCGAAACAATGTTAAAATTTCATCATTTTTTATATATATGTTATTGAGATGATTTAGAATACATCTAATGGTTTAGATTTATTAATTTATGTATAAATAATAATGTGGTTATTAAGGGTACCAAATTTTGTGGTTATTGGATCCCTTCTCTTTCTAAATATCTCGTGGCTCCAAATACCATACTTGTTAATCACAAGCGCACTTGGACATGCTGCGTTGTCCTAAGATATGAGGACAGAAGACAAAATGTGATGAAAAGGCAAACCTGAAATCGTTCTCTGATTGACAAGCCAACTTGTATGCTTCAGTTTTGCTCGACATCAACAGTGAGTCAGTACTTAGCAATGAAAAACATATAACCTGAACCAAGAGATCAAACAGAATTCATGTAATTATAATTACACTGTGCTCCTCAGAAGAATGGGTAAGAGGGGACCAGTAAAATCTTACTCCAATTTCAAGGGTAAAAAATGGAGTTTGTATATAGAGAAGGGAGCAGTATAATCTTACTGGTCACCTCTATTTTCATTGCCCTCCCCTCTCCTGGAGCACAGAGATAGGGTTCTTAAAATTCAGAAAATAAATATAATCTAACATCGTATAGAAGTAGAATGAAAAATAAATTACTTTATTAGCAGAGACCATGCGATAAATAAGGTCCATGATGTGAGAAGACTCATCATTACGGTTCAAATGGAGGCCTTGTGCCAGATTAAGAAGCATAAGAAATACTCCTGAGTGAGGAAACTATAAAAAAGAATAATTGTTATGAATATTGTTCCAAATAATTCTCTCCAATTGTTTTTTTGCCAAGTTTCCAAAACATAATGAATACATTAATGTGCATGGCACAGAAAAAGGAGCATATTTGCATTTTAAATTGATGAACTCAAAAGAAAATTCAAAATATCAAATGTATATTGCTCAAGTGTCAAGAGTGAAATGAGATACCCTCTGCATTTAAAGGATTACAAATAATTGAGTGTACAATATTAAGAAGGCAATCGAAGAATTTTTCAGGTTACTTCCAGAACACCGGAGACGCTGCTAACGAACATTCACACTGACATAACACTGTGGAGGATGGCGCTAAGAGAACAACAAACATAACGACCTAATCACCACCATAATAGCATACAAGGAACACCACAGGCAGCGCTCACAGATCATGGATAACGACTCTTAATCACTATGGACATAGATCAGAATGTATAGATTGTCTTTTTTATTTTTCATTTTTTTATTTTTCTAGGTTTTAATCAGTCCCCCTTTCTGTTAGCATTTGCTTTTGGTTAGTTAGTCAGTTAGACCTTTTCCGTTTATTCATAATGGCATGTAAATATCTTTTTCCTTAATTAATGAAAAATTACAGTAGGTTGTTTGCCTACTGAATCAAAAAAAAATATTAAGAAGGCAATCGAAATCTGTCAAAGTGCATATTGACTTGATAAAAGAAAACATGTCAAAGTTCCATGCTAAAAAACAATCGTCACTTTGAACTAGTCAACTAGAATGTATCTTCATTCAAATTCGAAAATGCATCATGTGTATTAATGCATATGCTATGCAGAACTACCGATGGCCTCAATTAGTCCCGATTATTATGCAATCAATTTATTTACAAATTCACTAAGCTGCCAGCAGATAGCAGCAATCAACTGCAAGTAGAATAATTGAACCTTCCTAAAATCCAATTTGAACAACATATAAAATTACCTCCCAATGAACTAGGACTAGGTTTTCATCAATTGATCTCAGAATTAAACCACGGGTCCCACTTGGAATGACTATGCTTTCTACACCTGGTACAGCTATAGGAAAGCTCAGTCGTACCACATCCTTATTCCCTGCAGCGCCAGTTCCAGAAGGCATCTGATACAGTGTGGTTGTACCCCTCATCTTTTCAAGATAGTTGTACCTGCATAAAATTTACATATTATAACCCAAGACTTAATATTCTAGATCTCAAAGCCATAGATAATTCCAGAATACTTAGGTGTATTTCCTTACATATTATATTTTGACATTTGTCAAATTGATTTCCACTGATGAGTTTAACAAAGATTATAAGGTCATTAAACTCATACTGTATGAGTCAAAAGTCGCTAATCAGCCTGGCATGGTCTAGTCACATTCAGTTCCAGTACATAGCATACTACATTGTACCGTCAACTCGATAAACAGTACATACTAACCATTAACTCAGATTGTCAAACAAATCTAGAATGTGATATTTAATAGCTAGGTCAAGTTGTTCAACATCTGCTCAAATATGCATTCTTTATTGGGTCAATCTAACATATCAAAGTTCATGCAACAAATTTCAAGAAAGCTGCAAAGACATGTCAAACAACTAATATATTTATTTAATAGCCAAATATATATTACGTTGGGTGGCTACCTATAGTTTATAACTAATTCAATAAACTATATAGAAAGGTGGGAAGAATAACCTACACACACTGAGCAGGCCAAGTCCCTTCACAAACAGCAGAGAGAAAACGAATGAAGTCAAGCTTCTGAAAAGGGTATTCTTTCTCTATCATATAAAGGACAGACCGAATAGGTCCATCAACAAAGCTATCCTTGTCCCAAAATTGCATACAAAGTGACTCCTGAGAAATTAAAACATTGCAGTTACATTAACTAGCATGCAGAGGAGTGTCTGTGAGTGTTGAGATTACAGGGACATGTAAGCAAAGAGATAATAATATAGGTGATGACGCAAATTTAAATTTTAAAAAAGTAACTTAAAATAAATAAGACATACCTCTCCATGATAAATGTGGCACAGAATACTTAAAATTGAACTAAGGTAGCCATCATTCATCTGCTGATTGGAAAAGAAACAGGAAGGGAAAAATGAGGATATAGTTGTTTGTATATATTCATTCAAAGGTCTGAAGTACAAATACATCATTTTAGAAATGCTATCAATTAATTAAGCACCTTTTGCATGAAAAGAGTTGTGTTTCTTTGCAACTAAATATGACATGAGATGCTATTTTATTTTGGTGCAACTGTTCAGGCCATGTAAGTCAGAACCTTGATAAAAGCATAGCAGTGTTGGAAGATGTGTTAATCCCACAATGCTATAAAACTATTAAATTATTAAGAAAACCTTTATGGTGTGAAAGACAACTTACTGTTTCAGGAAGCTCATACGACGCAATGAAGGCTGAAATTAGTGTCCTCAGAATACTGAGAAAACCAGAAATTGGACCCTGAAGAGGCGACAATCACCAATCAACAACACAATTCCTAACATACTGATTAGAAATTTAGAACCAAATGACAGAAAGGAGAAGATAGAGAAGACTGACATCTGATTCAATGAATGTTCTGCTGCGAATTATCTCAAGCAAATAATCAAAAGGTGCACGATCAAATGCTTGCTGCACATAACTTATATGGTCCATATCCTAATAAAATGTAAAGAATCTTTTCAGGGTAATTGGCTAAGGATTTGAAAAATTATGATAGAGGGGAATGGTAATAGCATAATATATTGGCACACATGAAGTGGCCTAAACAAAGGAATTTATAGGAAATCTGCTCCTATAAAGTTGATTGCTATGATATTATCAGAGAAATTGAGTCATTCCTGAGGCATGGCAACGATACATTTATTTTGGGGCGCATACTTTCTAAAACAAATTTTTTTGTTCCACCGACATTTCGTGGATTCTGGAGCAAGAGATCCCATAGTGGCTTTAGCACCAAACAAAAGCATTTACTATTCTAAGAATTTTCTTGATACTGACAAAAAATTTTCTGTAGCTAACTAGGCCCATGTCATTAACAAGCATTCAAAATTGAAAATAAAAAATTAATCCGAATTAACAACATTGAATGACCCCACCCGGTAGACTCCTAAAATGAGAATTCTCACGTTTTTGTTTGTGTCAGAGCACATCTTAGAATGAAGAATCAAAAGCATAACTAAATATTTATAATGCAAGAAATGTGGTAATAAGGAAAAAGAGACTTATAAACATGGTAATACCATTGGTGCGTCTGTATCACTTTCTAGCATAGATGAGACAAGACAAAGATTCACCGCCCAAGCGATAATCAATGGCCCAGTTTCTCTGTCAAATTCCTCAGAAAAATCAGAGACTTCGGCATCAATCTCTTTCATGTCAGTGAGAGAAAATGCACATGATGATTCACTGAATATTATGGAAATAACTACATAAATAACGCAAGACAGAAACTTTGGAAGGAAAAACAAAAGCAAAAAGGGCACTTAGATGCTAATACCTAAAAGGTTCATTATCATGTACCATTCGAAGAAGATTCTCCAAATCTAGTGTTTCGATAAGAATAAACAACAATTGGGCCTTCACGTGATAGAATGAGGCCATTGCTTCTACAGAAACCGCTACTTTACCGGCATCATAAGATCCACCCAACATCCCCTGAATGTATAAAAGCATAATAAATGGAATAATTCTAGCAAAGGTGAAACAGTAGGATAAACTATTGATTGAGAAACTTTACCTTGAAAAGGTTTGAAAGTAATTTCCACTGGTCAAGAGTGCAAGGAGAAAAACTACCATAGAAGGTAAGGAATAAGGTGTCGAATATCAAATTAGCCTCAATTAGTGTTTCTTCCACCCAGAGGACAGTAAATTCCATGTCCTGCATTGTGTCAACAATACTAGTCAAAAATATTGATAATAAAGGAAAAACACAATTTGATGCCTAATCCCTATAAAGTTAAATTTTTTGTACACCACTTCAAAATGTTCATAGGTAAGCCCGGGAAAATCATAAAATAATATAAATACTTGCAAACAGCATCAAATCCATATACAAATGTTTTTCAAATAAACATCCAAAAATCTATCAAGTATCAACTTAAGGCCAGCAGCTTATATCCATTCCCACCCTCCCCCTACTATATGAATTCTCCTCTCTCAAAAATAACAAACAGGACAGTGCAATGCACATGAAACAATATGTCTTCACTAATTTCTTTGCAGATGTAAAATTAGTTAAATGCCATAATCTAATAGTGACATTGATATGAGTAAACAAAAACAGTTGGCAAAGAAAAAACAAAATTACACAGTTTACAGCATATATAAAACACACCACCTTAATGTTAAAAATAGAGAAGGCACTAAAAAGATCATCATACAATTTTAACAGTAAAAGCAGATGCAAGCAGATCTTGAACAAGAGAAATAAGCTTGTTCTGCAAATCTGCTTTAATCAAGACCATGGCCTCTCCTCCCATTGCATCAACACTATACAACGCATGCACAAAAATTCTTCTGATGCATTTCAACAAGCATTGCCTCTCTAAGTAATACCTTACCACCACCTACACAATTGATGGGAAAGAAGAAAATATGAACGGTGAAATGAGTTTTTGTTGAGTAAACAAAGAGAGTTATCTAAGAAATAACAATCAACGTTTCCATACTTGTTAAGAACCACCAACATACTTTGCACTATTTGCAAACAATACAAAATTGTTATCAAAGATATCAATTCTAAGCTGTTAAACCAGATTTAATTTAATGAAAAACTAACTGGACAGCCATGATCTATGAATCTTGATGCTATACATAACCACATTACTAAAATTTTTAAACAAAAGTTGTGTCAATAGAACTTACTGGACAACCACAATCTTTCAATCATGATTCTAGACATGACTACATTTTTTTATAATGAATTCATGTAGACTCCAAAGCTCCGAGACACTGTATAAAACCTCTTCTTTTGATATTCACTCAGCTAGGATCCAAAGATAAATTTAACTACTAGAAATAGTGTGAAACCTTTATCCAATCTATATATGGATTGGAAAACTCTTTCATTTAATTGGCCTGGTAAACATGGGGAGTCATTCGTATACCAAAAGTCAAATATATTGAGCATTTTACATGCTGACAGAATCTTAATTTCTAAACTAGCTTTGACTACATAGTTATGCTTAAGTGCCTATTGCAGGTAGTGCCCATATTTCAAGTGAATTATTGGGTATTAATGACAGCATGTCAGTCTAGTTGGAAACAAATTAATAAAGGAAATTTGATAAGATTGCAATAATGTAATACTTACAGAATGTACTAGTTCTTTGTATTCCACATTTGCTTTTAAAGCCACAAACCTGTCAACTAGTATGTAAGACTGCACCTCATCTAAGTTCTGTAAGAAATTAAAAAAAAATAAATAAATATTTACTTGAAGAGACTCCATTCAGTATTGGAGAAAGATAACATCCAACAGTGCAATTTATGTACAGAGAACCAAATACTTCCCATATCTGCTACGAAATCTAATTCACAAAACATTTGCAATTAGAGCCAATTCTGAGGTTAACGCAGATACAGTTGCCAATTCTGAGAATTGCATGGACTGGTCATAGATAATTTTAATTAACCTATCAAAGCTGATTTCGTTTCCTTAATTTCCAATCCTACCTTTTCTTTTTAGATAACCAACAAGAATATAGAGCTTATTTTTGTTTTTTGCAAATAAAATAAGAATGTTACACTTTGTCGGCCGAAACCCCAAAACCGGCAAAACACAGATGAGCAATAAGAAAAGTACCGCCAACTGGCTGACTTTAAGAGCGGTCTCTCTGAGCTCTGCCTTTACTGACAGTGAGTGTGGCCCTACACGCAGTTCATCGGACTCTAGAGCTTTCTTTGATGCCTCATTTGGGGGCTTGAAGCCAGAAACTGACTCAACAAACCACGCATGGTTTTTCTTTATCTTCTCCACCTAAAAAGTCAATTGATCCACAATTGATTTATAATTTTATACAATAATCCCATAAATTCGCAAACAAGAATCCAGCAAAACAAGCTACCAGTACCAAATACATGCATCAATTCTCAAGAACAGGATACAACTACAAAGTATACCAAAAGTACCCGCACATTGCGAGTGAGTGAGTGTATGTGCGTGTGGTCTAACTTCTAAAGGGAGGTTTGGGAGTGAAAGGGACACTGACAAGGTGGTCGGGGAGATCCTCGGAGACGGGCGCGCGATCGAGCTCTTCGAAGAGGCCGACGAAGGAGTCGTCCCACCACAGGGACTCCGGCACGGACTTGGGCGCCTTCGCCATGGATGGAAGGGAGAGTGAGCGAGCAAGCCACTGACTTTCAAACCCTAGAGAAGGAGAGGAAGGTGGTGGAAATGGGAAAATGAATGGAAATCCCGCGCGGGGAAAGAGGAGAAGTGAAGAAGCGAAGAAGGGTTTATTTAGGGCTTTTCCCGAGCTCGGTTATTTTTCTGAGGGCTGAACTGATACAGCGATAGTGGATAGTGGATAGTTGATGCTGTTGGGCCGGGTCCCAACCCGAACAGATTTGAGATCCAAAGCGCTCTCGCGGGACTATTCGATCTGTGCGCGCTTCTCGGAGGGAGAAGCAGATGAAAAGAAAAGAGAAAAATCTTACGAAACCCGTCCATACGTCTATAGATATTCAGAGCATCTCCATCCCAGGTTCTTGAAGGGTTCTAACGGAGGGCTAAACTAGAGGTAGGGATGGAGAGATGGATAACAAAGTGCTTATAAGGTGCTTATTTGGCACGGGGGCTTAGCAAGACCCGTCAGAGCATCTCCATCTCTGAACTAAAACCAGAAGTGCTTAAGGGTAGTGGTAGAATAAATAAAAATTTAAGCCCTTCATAGGTCCAAATAGAAAAAATCACTCCATCCCAAACCATCCCCAACTCACACCTTTTCGCTTTAAAACCCAGAGTCTTAATAAGACCCTATGCTTATTAAGCCTACCGCTTGCCCCTTGTTAAGCCCCTCTCTCCATTTCTAATCTTTGTTAAGCCCCCTGTTATAACCCCTTAAGCACTCCGGATGGAGATGCTCTCAGTCTTAGCGAAAGAAGTTTGATATGATGCCACATTAACTGCTCAACGCCACCAAGACTATAGTGGAACGACAAAATATTTTGTTTATTTATTTGATTGAAATTACAGTTTTACCCTTAAGAACCTTTGGGGTGAGGATCTGTGATGGAAATGTTTGGGCTACTATCTAATTTTTTTAATTTATTTACAATTATGCCCTTTAGACCGTCTGAGCGGTGGTTTGGGTTGGAGATGCTCTGATAGGATGTGACAAATATATCTCAAAATTCAGATACATCTTAAAATGTATCTTATGAACACTATAAGGGCCTGTTTGGCCACCCACTTTCCCTTGGGAACATGAGGGCAAACGAGCCCAATTGGAATTTCAACCCAAATTCTGTTCGGTGGTAATAGTTTTTTTCCCAAATGGGTTCTTTTGCCCAACCATATTCCCTCCCTACAACATAAACCCATGGGAAAACAAAAATTAGGTCTGACTCAATTTTCAATTTCCCAAACGCTTCTCTTTCATCTCTCCCCTCGTTGTATCAGTTCTGTACTGGGGGAAAGCGGGACGAAATTCAAAATCGCGCTGAAGAAAAAAGATTGCTAGGTCACTTCGATTGTTATGATAAGTTCAAATCTGCGGAGCCATGGCAAGGGGCAGTGATGTCACTCAAGCTTCCCAGATAAGCCCCTCGTATCCTCCTATCCTCTTCTTCTCGTCAGAAAAGAGCAAGCAAAGCAAAGAGGAACTCTAATTTGAGATTGTTCGCAGTCTTTAATTTGCTTTCCTCCAATTTCTCTCTAAAATTAGCATTTTTAAGTGCTAGTCTCAGTTTTCTTTAATCAGTTAAGACAAATTCACAATTTAGTTCTTTTAATTGGTTGCTTGTTTCAAATTATGTGTTGTGAGCAGTACAAAGAGCACTGCTCAGGTCAGCATCTTTAACAAAGCACGTGTAGGAGCTTTTGCTGAGATTTAATGTAAATTAAAAATAAATATAGGACTGGGAGATTGATTAAGGCTTCAAAGCCAACGGTTTTCATTATTGGTCTCTAATTAATCAGGATCAAAAGCGGCCCATTAGTTAGTAGCTTGAACCAATTCCCAATTAGTCAAGTTGTAATTAACGTCAGAGGGTCAGCTATAAATATAGCACCATATGAAACCTCAAGATCAGATTAATAGATTCTGGTCATTCCTTATTTCTTTTCTCCATTTTGTCTTATTGGCGAACAAAAGTCTATTATAATATGAGAGCAGGTTTTGATGAAGACCTGATTCAAATCCAAAACCAACTTAGCCTCAAAGGCTTGCAGCTTAAAATGAATATTTTAAGTCCCTGACCAAATAGAAAATGTAGCTTAAAATGAATATTTTAAGTCCCTGACCAGCTTAAAATGCAGTTTAAAACGAATATTTAAGTCCCTGTAGCAATTTCTAAGTTTCATGATGATTATCTAGCTTACAAGAGAGAGGAGACAGCTCTCATTTGTGCTGCAATTGAGAGGAGCTCAATGAAGAATGTGGAGCCTGCAGAGAAGTTCACAATTAAAGAAGCAATGGAGGCTTTTCAAGAATTGCCAGGTTTTGATCTAGTTGATTTTGTCTATGCATGTGAAATGTTTATTGCTGATGCTGGTGTGAGAGAGGCATTTCTTTCTTGTCATGAAGCAATTAGGGCTGACTGGATTATGATGAGGATCGAACGTTACAAGACGAAGCAGTAAATTGTGTGCAAATACTAGTATCTTGTATATATTTTGGAGCTGCTGGTTAGGTTTGTCAGGAGTACATGGCACCTTTTGTATTTTTGGAGCAACCTTAATATTAAAATAGAATGTACTAACAAGTTCTAGTATTTTGGATTAGCAGGAAGTTATGTAAATTAATTAGCATATTAGCATGAGAAAGACCTTTATGTGAATTAATTAGCATATTAGCTTAAGAAAGAATGATCTGGATGTTTACTTTGGTAAATCCAAAGCATATGAACTTTGTTGCACTAAGTTTTATCTTTGCAACTTAAAAGGTATTGCGACATATACTTTTTGTTTTCACAATCTGGTCTATTTTTATACGCACTAAGCTTTATCTTTGTCAGTATTTTAGAAATGAAGAGGTTGAAAAATAAATAAACAGAAGATTAGATTTGAAGCTTACATGAATCCATCTCAAAAGGTTGAAAATAAAAAAATTGACATGAAACTTTCAACACATCTGTAACTAACAAAAAAGGGGTAACCAGCTACTTGACACCTTACTTATCAGAACCCAACATGTCAAAGTAATGGTACTGGTGCTTTCCAGCAAAACCACTTGGTTCTACTGTTAAACGTACTGGATACATTAACAACCATTCTAGTATTCCAGTACCAGCAATTCACGTTCATACACAGCCCAACCAATCTAGTCTTGATTACTTCACATAACCAAAGCTAATAATATAAAGCTTACATCAAATTAATCATAATTCCTATGTCTATGTCTAAATTAGTCATTCCACATGAGCAGTTGTTCTTATCGTCAACGATGGGGCAAGACGTACGTATAGTAATATTTCTTATCCTGGAGGAAATGATGGGGCAACACATGCGTACAGTAAGATCTATTTTCAATTTATTTTATTATATATGTGTGTATATACATTAGGAGAGGTATATTCACATGCTTATTTTGACAATCTTGACAGTGATATTTTCAAAAAAAATCTGAAAAAAATTTACAAAAATTCTTAAAAAAAAATTATGGGTGTAATATTTGATTTATAGATTGATAATGTTTTAAATTTTAATAAATTTGAAAACTGTTTGATGGCTCATTAAAATTATATACATTTTCTAACTGTTGTAATTTAATATATAAGTTAAAATAAACTTAGTAAAAAATTTTCTATTAGTGAAAATATATATATTTTTATTTTTTTTTTTAAAGTTTTATTGTTAAGATTGTCAAAATATGCATTTTCAATAGCTCCTACATGTATATACGTGAAGACGATGGAAATATATCCATATAACATGAAGGTTATGATGTCATTATTATTAATTGGAAGTTTAGCATTAGACCAATTTTAAAGATGTATCTATATGTTTCCCATTCCCATTCCAATAAACCACCGAACATGGTGTTTGTATAATTCTCATTCCCATTCCCACTTTAATTTTCTCATAGATGTATTTTTAGATTTTCATTCCCAAACTTTCCCATCTCATATAATCCCGCGTCCGCCGAACACGTCCTAAATTGGTTTTTCTATAGACGCTAGGTAAAAGTTGTATGTGTATACATACTACGCCTCCATCGGTTCCAAGACCGTAGAAAGGTTTTATTTGTACTCGTATCGACGATCGGAGTTGCCTGCACAGATAACCATGACCTGTCAACCTTCGATGGAGGAGATTTTCCCAGCGAACAAAGGTGGGAATCAAGAGAAACGCACGAAAAATGGCCCAATAATCGGCCCAAAATTCAGTTTCCCCAGCCAGCCCAACAACATCTTAACTGCCCAGAATGTCAATTTAGTTAGTAATTGCGGGATTTTTAATACAAATAATTTTAAAAATAATTTCCGAACCCCAAAAATCCAAAAATTAATTTTATTATTTCTAGGATTTTCTTAAAAAAATATTTTTAAATTCTCAGAATCCGAATTTTCAAACTTAAATTTGAATTTGAAATAAAAAAGGGACAAAAACTTAAAAATAGAAGTCGCTACGCCTTTGATAAAAATTGCGATTTTAACTACAAAGAAACAAAGTCACGGTAAATTTAAATCTAAGTGGATTGAGCTTCGTGTTTATCTCAAAAAAATAATCTGAGCGTAGTCAAATAATGTGCCTTTAATGAGTCAATTGATCACATCAGATTAGTAAAAAAGTATCGGATAATTTTGCAAAATGTATATATGCCTAGCTGTGACAAAAAATAATGTGCATTAATTAATTGACACCAGCCATCTAAATATTCTGACCAAGTCGATAACGACAAATGACTGCTTAAAGTCATGTCAAACAATTTTTTTTTTAATCAAATGTTAAACAAAATCCTAACGATGGTGCATTGCACAAAAGGAGACATAATTTGTTATTTTATTTCTTAAATCAACTTGAAAGTTTTTATTTTAGAGAAATTATTCTTGTCCCCTAACTTTCCCCCCTATCTATTCTCAAAACTAAATTTGTAATATTCTCTCTTTCTTTCTTATATTCTCATAAAAACTTTAAGTAAACTTTTCTTATTTTTTTTTATTTTTTTTATTGTACATGTATGAGTATTTTGCATGACTGAGGATGTGAATTGCAATCGATAAAAGTGATTTGTTGCATTTGAAAAAAAATTTCAACTAAAAATGTATTGGATGATGGATAAGGGGGATTTTTAAGGGGGCAATTATCATCTCCCTTTGTTTTATTATTGTCTTAGATAAGGTTCTATAATTTAATATTTATCCATAGAAAATTTACTCTCTTTCATTGTCAATAATAAGTCAGACAAATTGTTGGAGGTGGGGTTACAATTGCTCCATCAAACTTAGGATCCGAATCCGCTGCTTTTCCAAAAAGAAAAGCTGGCCGTGCTTTTCTTGATCCGATAGTTCAGAAACACCAAAGTACTTTGAGAGCCGTGTAGAAAATACTAAAGAACTTTGAGATCGGTGCTACAATCGATCCCGACCATCCGATAAAAAAAGCATGCCCTGCTTTTCTTTTCAGACTTAGCCTGGATTGGAAGCTATTAATTAATCTTATCCAAATTACAACTTCGATGGAGACTCATGAAATGCTCATCTTTATAATTGATTGATATAATTAGATTAGATTCTTATCCTTTGTTCTCACCTCTCTGTATCATTGTATGATTCACGGCTGTGTTGTGTGTTCTTCCAACCTTCTATAATTAAGGCCACGAATAAAGAAAAAAAGATTCTACCAGTTGCGTTTCCTCTCAAAATATCACCGTGTTCTTAAGCATCGGTATCGGCTGAGATCCGAAAGGGATCTCAAGGTCTTGAGATCCTGATCCGACAGTTTTTGGGGACCCCGAGATTTGGACTTAGCAGATACGGACCCTGAGAACCGTCAGATCGGACCCTGAGATCCTTTTTGGATCTCAGCAGATACCGACCCGTGTTCTTGAGGCCTTAGCGTCTTCTCGCGAAATGGAATTACATAGGATTGGATGTTTGGATATCGGCAATTTGATGTGTGCAGCTTACACTAATTTAGGTGACTTTTTGTTTGCTTGTAACTATGAAAAACCAACATACAAGTTGAGACTTCGATGGCAAGAGACCTCAATTGAGAGCTCCCATGAAAAAAAAAATTATAAAAGAAAAAAAAGATTATAAAATGAAACAAAAAAAATAAGAAAATCTTTATCGCTATATTGATTGAGGAGCTAATTAAGTATCATGTCCGGCTGATGATCTGGATTTATTTATTTATCAATTTTTAAAAAATTATTAATGGTTGGATTATTATTACATAATTTAGTTTCTTACTCGATCTGAGTCGATCATTACACATAGCGTCTCGTACTCTCATGATTCATGAACGAGTTCCCTCTCACCTTTCTCACTCAAAAGAAAATACTAAACAGTAATTGTTTCCATATAAAATTAATATGGATCCATTCTATTTGAGTTGAATCTATGTAAATAATAATTGCCTGTAATTAATATATGCATATCACATCGTACGATTTATAATTTATAGCATTTAGTAGGAGTTAGACTATCCATCTTGGGGCAACCTACCGTCCATAGTATGGACATCTATAAGATATAACAATATCACTTACAAATAGGACTAAGTGGACTCCATTTGTAACAACCATAGTTAGAAAAAGTGACTATGGATATAAGGAGGACAAACTCAATGGATACAACATGTTTCCCATCTTTCTTTTTTTGTGAGCAACCCTGTGTTGGTGTTGGAGACATCTATACAATATGTATGGCTAATCTACATTTATATATACAATTGCTAATTTCTATTTAACACTTCATGTTGCCTTTTTCCATAAAAATTTGTCACGTAGCAACGCACTCGCATATATTACTAGTTATTGTGAATTTGTGATACATTTATTTATACTTCTTCAATATTAGGAGAGCAAATATTACATGTATGTTATATTTTAGAGTAAAACTATGGTACTCCTAAGAGCACGGGAGGGCCTCCCGTGCTCCTAACTCAAAAATCATACCAAACCATCTCGGAATTTCGATTTATGGGTCTCATTAAATTCTTTCTAACAAAATATCATAGGATACAAAAATTTTCCATTTTTTGAGATTGTTAAGTATATGTTTTGTATTTTTTAAAGATGATATAGTTTTATACATTATTTTATTATTATTTTGAGGTCATGCTAAAAAAAATCCAGAAACTCAAAAAATGGAAAATTTTTGTATCCCAAGAGATTTTGATATAAAGAATTTAATGAGAATGATAAATCAAAATTTTATAATGCTTTAGTATGATTTTTAAGTTAGGAATGCGGAGGGCTCCAATAGATTTACTCTATATTATATTATTATTCCTGTCCTAATTTGGCTAGTCCTGCTGTAGTTAACTAGCTATGTTGCATAAATATTTTTTAGGGTTTTGGGCCCAAAAATATCAATAGCATCAGCGTACAGAATGTTCTATCAATAATACTGTAACAAAATTGTAGCTAGTATTCTATTGAAAGTTTGAATAGAAAAGAAATCACTTAGGGCCTGTTCGGTTCCTTCCCACTCGTCACTGTGCGAGTGGGAAGAAACAAATTCGCTCTCAGTGAATTTGTTTCTTCCGAGCGAATTTGTTTCTTCCGAGCGAATTTGTTTCTTTCCGCTCGCACAGTGGCGGGTGGGAAGGAACCAAACAGGGCCTTAAAAATTGACGTATGAAGACCTTCCATCCACGCCGTAGGCCCGCACATGAACTTGCATATATTGCTTTTTTAACGAATTATCCGAATTTTCTTATAACCATTAATTAAAAAAAAAAATCAAATGATCGGTGTTTATATCAGTACAAAAGATTTTGAAAACATTAGACAAAAAGAATTTCATTTCAAGAATAAAATTTTTTTAGGATATACACTGATGCATACATGCATAAATACTATGCAAGTAAAATCCTTTTTTCTATACATATATATATTTTTTAATTTTAACAAAAGAGTTTAGACGAAAGTGGTACCCTACTTAGGAAGTTATATAGGAGCTGAATAGCTGATCTTGGGGTCAACTTTTTCATGCCGATTTTTTAGAGTCTGTATCCTCTGAAATGGTCAGGGCATGGAGTAATGTGGAGTGGTCAGTTAGTTACACAAATTTATTTTTTCGGACAGCTTCGAGATTTGTGCTAAAGACTTCTAGGAGGCAGATTTTAAGCCTTGCATGTAGAATATCTCAGGGGATGTGATTTCGATTTTTTAGTACCAATTTATCATCCACTTGTGGGTTGTGGCCCAGACAAATTCAGCAACTTACCTTTCAGGCTTTCACCTAATAAATTTTATATATCTGAATTTTAATATGACTTGCCGTTTGCTAACAATCACATGTCCACTACTAAACTGCTGCACCGCACATCAAATGAACAACAATCAAGTGCTTGAGAAAAATATCCAGCTTCTTCCGGTCCACTGTCACATATCTAAGCCTTGTCTAAATACTTAACAGCCTCATATATGATGCCATGACATGAATGAATGAATTGAGGCCAAGATCTCTTTGACTGCGTTCACTTAAGCTGTTATCCCAATTTTAATAACAAGACCTTGTTATTCAAATTTGGAAAGTCGGATCAAAATCAACGGATAAGATTAATTGTGAAAAGGCCTCCTAAAATCTTAATTAGACCGATCAAATCATCTGTTTTGATCTAACGGTCCATATTAGACAAACATGACCTGTTATTCTCAAAGAATAACAGCAGATTCGGAATCCTCTTGACTCTCTGTTATAAAAGCACACCACATCACACTTCCTCTTGATCAATCAATCAATCAATCTCCACACAAAAAAGTGTACAAAGTACAAATTAACACAGAGAGACAAGACCAAATCAAAACAAGGAAGAACAAGAAGAGGGACAAAAAAAGAAAAAAAAAAAATGATCTCTTCTCAATTCTTTGGTAGCCACATCCCTTCGCCTTCGCCGTCTCCGACCGCACCTCTGCGTTCCGTGTCCACCGCCTCATACGCCACGACCTCTGCGGCGGTAACCTCGTCCTCGGTCTCCACGGCTCCCACCTCTATGTATGACATCCTGGGCCTACCTGTCACTGCTACCTTCCCCGAGATTAAATCTGCGTACCGCCGCCTTGCACGCACGTGTCATCCCGACACGCTGCCGAATAACTCATCGGACCAGTTTTTGCGCCTCCAGACCGCGTATGCGACGCTATCGGACCCCGATCAACGAGCGGCGTACGACCAACGCCTGGTGCTTCACCGCAGACGGCCTTCCCCACCCCGCCAATATATGAACGGAGCGACGCAACGGCGGTATGCTAGTTTTTCCCGATCGCCGAGTTTTCCGGGCTTTAACGGACGGAAAAAGAGAACTTGGGAAACTGATCAGTGCTGGTGAATTAATGCCATTACGATCAGTGGCTCATTTCAAATGGCATGAAGAACCATGATACTCAATGAAATCACACGAGAGGAAGGTACCGGTACCGAACTTCAAAAATCGATAATCAAATGATATGCATCATTATATTTCATTCAATTTATGATGCTGATATTGGATTAATGCATGATGCAAAACTTTTTGCAAGACATGTTGATGGGTTCATGAGGGAAACATTACCAAAGGTGAATTTGGGAGCAATTAGTTGCTTATGTTTGGTTGGATATATACTCGGATCTGATCATCTGAAGTTAGTATGATGTTGAGTGCATGATATATTACTGTTACAATTACAAAGTTATGACTTGTGATTGTAGTGGGGTAGCAAAACCATTTTCATTTTTTTTGTCCACTTTTTTTGTAAATTAAAACGATTAGATAGATAGTTGTATTAAAAGAGAAAGATAAAGAAAATAATTAGAAATTGACCTGGCTCTATGTTTTTTTTTTTTTTTAACTTCTCTATGAGCTGTTCTTGCTTTTAATTGTTCATTAGCAACATTTTATATTCGTTTTTTTTTTCCTCTAAACCAACGGGGCGTTCGGCAACTTCTCCTTAGACTTCTTTTAGCTTCCTTAGTCTCTTAATCATTCCGAACGCAAACTCCTTAGCACGGATTAAAAGTTTCTCCTTAAGCCTTCTTTTGACCAGGGCTTAAGCCTTGCCCGGATTCCTAAGGAAGCTATACCCATGACTTAAGACTTAAGCTTTCTCAAATCCTTTTTCTTTTTCCGAACGAGTGTAGATTAGTGAGGCTTAAATATTTAAGCCAACCACCTTACCGAAGGCCCCGTTGTGAATAATTATTATCAAAACTACAAACTTTAAGCCAAAAAAAAAATGTGAAAAGAGAAGATGAGGGGCCATTAATTCAGGCAGTTGACATTTGGCAAGTACCTTTCAATATCATGGCAAATAAAAAAAGAAAAAGTACTTCCCATGTGATCTGTCTTATTAAGATTTATTTCTGTTGAGTGATTTCTTTATCAGGAGAGGATAGGAAGAGTTCAACTACCAGAAAATGAATGAATTTAGACGTTATCAACGCCTACCGGTGCGGATGCGCCGGCTGTGAATTAATAATATCACGATATTTTGTGGATGTATATGTGGTTATTTGAAGTCATTTTGGACCTTGTTTTTGGAGGGAAGGGAGGAAATATATAAATTTGCTTGATTTGGAGTTTGGATAACGCATGAAGTAAAGAGGAAATATGTTGCTCAGAATTTAAAATATTAAAATTATATAGTGATGTACGGTTAACTGCTTTTCATTGCATATAGATTTCACGAATAAATTCAAATTTTATATGCTTTGTTTATTTTTATTTCAATAACTGTAGTTAATCGATGCAGAGAACATTTCTTCGATCGATGCAGAAAAATGATTCTTTGATCGGTGCACGAATAGTTATTAAATTTATGAATTTTAATGATCTCACCAAATTTCTCTTTCGACAATATAAATGAATATTGTTCATTATTATATTGATCTATAACCGATAAATTTGTTTTGGGTGTAATAATAGAAGCAACACCCTAAGTGAGGAGCAATCCAAACAACTAAAACACTAACCCGAACTAGAATAGTACTAATTTGCTGTTCCGTCAAAACTATGGAATAGCGATTTTAGCACAGACTTGGGATAGTGAAAATATTAAAAAAAGAATCACCACCACTTTTTTATTTTATCTTCTCCCTTTCTCCCTCCCTTTCCCTGCTACCTCGGGAGATGAAAAGAGAACTCCACCGCTCCTCTTTCTGCAAATATCCGGTGATAGACGAGGGTACTGCGGCCTTTGATGCTTGCATAGTACTCTTCTCATCACGACGAGCTGATAGACATCTGGGTTGCTGGTGTCTCCTCAACTATGTCTATATGCTTGCTCGTTTCTTCGAGCAGTGTTGTGTCTAAGTAGAGGACCTCGATCCAAAGTAGTTGATTTTAGGTGGATGAAGCTTTAACCTCGACCAAACTTAATTTGTTGTTGTTCATTGTTGTTTGAACTCGTTTTGCTGACATGGTGTTGGGGCCAGTACCTTTTGCTGACATGGTGTTGACACCAATTGATTTGTAATTGTAATTGATTAATCAGTTTTAATTGAGGTGTTAAAGTGATTTCTTAAGTTAATAACAGGGAATACGTTCAGTTGTGTGTCTTGAATTTATATCAAACTTGATTGATTTTGTGTTAGTCGGTACGCTGTGCCAATTGGTACGCGTACCAGTATAGTACTGGTAAATGGGTTGGCTTTGATTATACCGTCTAGTATCGTCACTTATATTGTTCGGTAGTATGAACAACTGAGAGCAATCCATGCATCAAAGTAGGTCTCTAAGAATATGAATAGGGAGGCTCACATATACTGTCAAATAAAGCGATGAAAGAAGACAAGTAGAAGTTTTTTCGTTCTAAGATGTATATCAGAGTGAAATTTAGCACAAGGTGTTAGCTCTGTCAGGGATTGATGGGTTCACCTTTCAATTGTATCTCTTCTGTTGTATAACCCCTTTTGCTTAATGAACAAAAGCCAACAAAAATTCAAAAATACGTGTATATAAAAAATTAAGAGCCCAGTAATTATCAGTACACTCATTAGCTGATATGTCACAACTTCTTTTATCGATTTCAACTTTATTTTTTTCAAAAAAAAAAAAAAAATCGGTCATATGAATTGAATTATACGTGAAGAAGCATTTCATATTTTAAATAGCTTCCTATATAAGAACCATTTTCATCTTTTAAATGGATATGTTCGTCGTTGTTCATAGGCAAAGGAACAAGAGCATGCTCGTATTTGGTTGACTTAAAAAGTGAGTTGGAAGGAAAAATAAAAAATATACAAAAGTTAGTTGAAAGAAAAAAAAAATACTAATTTATTCATTTCCTCAATTACTATTCTAAAACAAATTATCCAAACAACATTTCAACCATCAAGAATAGCACCACACTTTTACTAATCTCAACATCACTATTTTCTTATTATTCTTATTTACTATTCTCAATTCCTCTATTCTTACACTAATTCTTACCACCGATCCAAACGTACCCTAAATAAATAACGGAATTGGTGGGGGCATCAACCCTAACTTTGTTAAAAAAAATAAAAAATTATTTAAGGGCTCCAACATGTTCTCTCGGTTGATGATTAAGTTTAGCCCAATATTTAATTCAAAAACCATTGTCAAATTATCTCTCTTATAAACAACAAACAATTATTTGACATCGGTAATGTTATTATCAGAGAGGCAAAAGCAAATTCGTAGCTAGTGCAAGATTCTTTGCCAACTCATATAAAATAATACGCCGCGCCGATTCCACTAGGTTCTGGGTCTTTTGTCAACTTACAAGTTCATCATCAAAATACTTGGCTGTATAATAGTAGAATAGACTTCGTACCAATTTTATTTACAGAGTTTTGAGTGGCTGTTCTGCTTCTGCAAGAACCCTAACTAAAGACACCAAAAAAAAAAAAAAAAAAAAATTATGATTGAAATCTCATGATCAAAAGAGAATTTTTTTTCAGAAATGTATCCAGTTTTATAAAATTGTACTTCCCAAAATTCAACAAATTATTATATATGAGTGATCCATTGATAATGCTTATCTTGACGATATGATTTTCAATAAATTTGAAAAAAAAAATATCATTAAGATCGTTAAAAATAGAAAAAATTTTATAGGAGTGTTATTTAACTTATAGATTGATTATGTTTTCAATTATATTCAATTTAAATGACATTTATAGCTCATTAAAGACTCGTTAAATTGCAACTATTAAAAAGTGTATTAAATTTTGATAAAGCATCAAATGATATTCAAATTGATTGAAATTGAAACACTATGAATATGTAAGTCAAATAATACATCAGTATATAAAATCGAACATTTATATTTGTGTGGATGATAAAATAAAATAATTTAATACTGGATAACAAAAAACAATGAGAACAAAAATAATCTAGCTACCAGTTTTTCATCTCTAGTCAATAATTTAATTTGAATATACAGTTTTCAAAGTGATTAAAAAAAGAGTAATCGTAGAGATTTATATGACTTATCAATCTTATATCAAAAAAAAAAAAAAAAAATTGCATTTTGACAACGCATGTTATAAGGCTATATTAGCCCGGTATTTTGTAGTAAAATATATCATCGATAATCGGAGTAAAATGTCTTAGACCTAATTTCTTCAAGAATTGGCTTATAGAGACGATTATGCAATGTCGTGTACATAGATCACCCAGAGTACAGTACTGCATTTGAATTTGGACTACTTTTGTACTATCCATAATGGGCCTTAAGAGGCCCAAAAAGAAAATCAGTGTTAATGGGCCTATGTCGGACCGTATTCCTAATTTCCTACCCGTTAACGCCAGTACCCGTGAACTGATGATATCCACCATCCACTATCCAGAGACCAGAGCCGCTGTGACTGTGAGACTTGAGATTCTAAAAAGAACCAGAACTGAATAATCAAACTGAGATTGAGAGCTGAATTCGGAGGTTTTGTAAAGCAAAGATGGTGTCTTTGATACAGCAGCACACCATGGTTGCTGCTTGTCGGCATCACGGGGTGCGCACGACGCCGGAGAGGCCGGGGAGGCCTCGTGTTGTTGTTGTCAGAGCAGTGGCAACTGGGAATCTCGAAACGTCGTCGAGAGCTGTTGTTGGTTCTTCTTCTAAACCCAATTTCCCTATCTTGGTAAGATGTGTGTGCTGGTTTTGGACTAAAAGTTTGAATGGACAATAGTCGGTACATTGCACATTGCATGTTCGATGAAATGTCTGAGAGTTTCTGTTGTGGTATATGAGGGGATAAGAAACATACCTTGTCAGTCCTGTCATATAATGGGGGAAGTTGATTGGTATTGAATTAATTTTGTTTCAATGTTGATGGTACGCTGTTGTACAGATTTGCATACCACCTGTTCGATGAAATGCCCCTTAAATTGCTACATAATTTTCTTGTTTCATTTTTAATTATTTCTACTTAAAAGGTTGATATTGATTTTGTAGAAGGTGATGACTGATGATTCTTTTGCTTGTAAAACCACCTATCAGGTGAATGGTTGCACAGGGAACATGGGGAGGTCGGTGGCCGAATCTGTTATTTCTGCTGGACTGACATTGGTACCGGTCTCATTTAGTGGGGGTGATCAGCCTGATAGAAAGCTAAAAATAAGAGATGTAGATGTCACCATTCATGGAGCTAAGGAAAAAGAAACTGTCCTTTCATCAGTCGTCGATCAGTTCCCTGAGGTTGTTGTTGTGGACTACACGGTTCCTAATGCAGTCAATGGTAAGCTTCTTTAAAGGTTGGTTTATTCCTTGTTTTCTGATGCTATCAACGGTAAGCTTCTTTTGGAGCTGGTATGGTGTGCAGATGCTGGTAATGTGGTTGGTTCGGAACCTGTGCGGCTGTGCCTCTTAATACTGGAGATTACCAGTGTCTATAACATTAGTGCACTGTTTTATTCAGGTCAAAATGGGGGTTATTAGTGTTTTGCTTGTTTATTTCCCACTATCCGGATATAGTGTTCTACAGTAGTACTGGTAAGTAGTAGCACCAGTGGAGTAAGGTTCAGTGTTTATAATTGGAATGATCTGGATTATTTGTTAGTTCTCAGTGTTTGTTCATTCTGAAATGCAGCGAATGCTGAGCTTTACTGTAAGCTTGGAGTACCTTTTGTTATGGGTACAACTGGTGGAGACAGAGAAATGCTCTATAAAACAGTGAAAAGCTCAGATGTCTATGCAGTCATATCTCCTCAGATGGGCAAACAGGTGCATGATTTAAACTTCAATTTCTTTTCTTTCATAAAACTACAATAAAAAAATCTAAATCTAAAATATTGTTTGTTATTATTAGGTCGTTGCATTCCTTGCAGCCATGGAGATCATGGCCAAGAACTTTCCTGGTGCATTTTCAGGCTATCATATGGAAGTATATTTCTGTACATACAATTTTTACAGTAATCTTATTTTCCTTTCTGAAAGCTGCAACCTAAAATTTTATGATCCACACTTGTTTATGTGCATGCCTGACTAATCAAAAGCAGATCTTGTCTTAAACTAGTAACCTGAATGGCTTAGTCACAATGATTACTTGAGCTGTATTACAGCCGAAACCAATATCCCAATCCGCCAGTCTATAAACATTATAAGGGGTGTCCTGTATACAGATAAAATTTACCCGTTCATGAATAACCAGAAATCAGCCAAAACTGGACCTAAAACTGTATCAAATACAAAATGAGATGAACGCGGCACACTTGTCCAAACTGGAAATGACTTTAACCTGCTCATGATATCCTAACCCAGCCTACAGTTATACATGGAATATTTCGATGTTTAATCTGGAACCTGGTACAAGAGGTCAAACGAAGGATTATTAATATTGAATATTCTCTGAAAAGAATGATGGATGTAGTTTTGTGTTTTAGATAATGGAGTCGCATCAAGCTAGCAAATTGGACACATCAGGCACAGCGAAAGCTGTAGCGTCTTCTTTTCAGAAGCTGGGGGTCTCCTATGACATGTCAAGAGTACATCCCTTTTTTTCTTTACATCAAGTTTCTGACTTTTTCTGTGGTTCTCATTTATTTTCTTTTTAATTCTCTATTTTTTTCTACAGATAAAAAAAATAAGGAATCGTACGAAACAGCTGCAAATGGTCGGTGTCCCTGAAGAACACCTAGGAAGTCACGCTTTCCACTTCTATTGTCTCACTTCCCCTGATGATTCGTACCTCTCTTTCTCTTTTTTATACACACACACACACACACACACATACTTGCAGATGTCCTCAATCGTGCAAAGCAATAACATGGGTCCCTTTTTCATGTTCATTCCAAGTTCAGATTAGAAATCAATTCCGATAACCAGTGAGAAAAAGTATCTAAATTACGGTTTTTACGGGTCCCAGTGGACATGTTTGTACCATACTTCACGTACCATTCATTAGAGTTAACTCCCACAATCTATGACATGTACAGGTTAGGTCCTGAAAGGTGGATAATATAGTATAACTTGTTGTCTTAGTGTTTTGACTTGAAATTTTCTTTTCTTTTATCATTATATTGTTATTAGGGTATCGTTTGAATTCCAGCATAATGTTTGCGGGAATAAGAGTTATGCTGATGGCACTGTTGATGCTGCAATTTTTTTATATAAAAAGGTGTTCTGACAAACTATATTTCTTGAAAAGCTTGCATTAGATATCACAATTTTTGTTACTCGTAGCTTCCCAACCAGAAAAAGTCTGCACAAGTTTCACAGAATATCAGCATTGTATTAATTACCATCACAAGATTTAGTTTGCAATTAAGCCTTTAAGGGTCTAAGTTTTTGTCAAGTTACCCAATTAATTTTGACTTGGAATTCAAATCTATATGAATCAAAGTGTCTGGACATTTTCAATATAGCCGCAGATGGCCCTCGCTTCTGGTTTTGAACAAAAGCATACACCAGGCAAGTGAAAGACATTATTTATATACTTTTTTTCCGTCATTTTGTGCAGGTTCAAGAAAAGGCTGATCAGAAGTTATATGATATGATTGATGTCTTACGGGAGGGCAACATGCGATAATCTTACAGTTCTATCAATTACTTGGTGATGAACTAGTTATTTTTCCTAGTAGGTTCTTTTCCTTGTGATTTTGTTCTTGTTAAAAGCATTGTTATGTCAGCTTTATGTGTTTATTACATCAAAGATGCTATCTCTGATGAGTGCCAACTTGTTCGGACAAGATGGTAAAGGGGACCACAACATAAAAGTAATGTAAAAAGAAAACTTCAATAATATTTATCTCAATAATCTTACAAAATGACCTGGACTATTTATTTTGGAAACCTGAAAACACTTGGAACTTGCAAACCCGAATAAAAAAAAAGTACAATTACAAAGAAATCTCTCTTGTGCTGATACCAAATTTCACCCATTATAGCTTACTTATTCTAACAAAGCACGATAGAAATTATAAATATATGAAAGCTAACACTCACTACAAAGAAACAGGCATGCAGAGCAAACCTTCTTTCTTAACTAGTGGCTTAGTATCCTCCACAGAAGCTTAATTTAGTTTTTTACCTCCTCCTTAACCGGGGGGAAAAATGGGTGCTTCTTGAAGTATGGTGGCTTGTAGATCGGAGGGAAGGAGAATTTGGGGTGCTTGAGGAGAGGGTGCTTGTAGACTGGTACTGCGGGTGTAGGATTGTATACTGGTACCGGGTTAGGTGTTGGCTTGTAGACTGGTACCGGGGTTGGTGTTGGCTTGTAGACTGGTACTGGGTTTGGTGTTGGCTTGTAGACTGGTACCAGGGTTGGTGTTGGCTTGTAGGCAGGAGCGGAGTACCCAGGTGTAGGTGGAGTGTAAGTTGGGGGCTTGTATGCTGGTACCGGTGGCTTGTACTCTGGTACTGGTGGTGTGTATGTAGGGGTCGGAACGTATGGTTTCTTCCAAGGGAAATATTTCTTATGGAACGGGTCCCACTTGAAAGGAGGCAAGAATGTGTCAGATCCTTTCACCGGCTTTTCAGCATTGGCGAATCCTGCAATGAGGAACAATGCAAGAAGCCCGACAACTAGGCTCTGGACACCCATGATAGCAATGATTAGAACGATAGTAGTGAGAATAGGAGGAGAAGAAAGAACTAAGCTTGTAGTGAGGATGGAGAGAATAGGAGCATAGAGTGGCTTTATATAGAGATGGCATCTCTAATAGTAGTAAAGGCCTCCAATTTGGAAGGGCAGGAGACTGATACAACTCAAGAGTCTTTTGTAACCATCTGTCTGTTCTATTTTATGAAGCAATTCACTGCTATATACATCACCAATACATTATTACATCTTTGTGTGGGTTTTACTTTTGTACCTCCTAAATACTCTTCCAAATGGTTATTGATGTTTAACATCCGAGCGACTAATCTTTGAACAATTATTCCAAATTTGGTAAAACCGTGAAATGGATATCACCGTAGCCGGACTATATATATTCAGTCCTTTCTAATAACTAATCTTTAAATAATTATTTATATCCAGCATTATTGAAAACAGTTATTCAATTTAGAGAAATCTTGACAGCATAATCTCCATTTGATTTAGCAGCTGATGGTATTCAGTAATTCATTTCTTAAAAATGAAATTTCTAGGCAATGATTTATATCTCTTTTATAGGATGCATCCATTTGTGAAGATCTTTGCTGTTTCAAGTTTGATACAGCTTTTTTATTTTTGTATGATTTTTTCTATGTTTCTTAAATAACCTTTTTCTTCTGTTTTTCATATAATCAAACTCGCTACACTTTATCCTCCTAAAACAAGCATATACAGAAATTCAAACATCTGCCAGTGGACACCGGATTTGTGGTTTGAGCCTTATAAATGGCCGTTTTGGGTTATAATACCATTCACATCCTGTATCTAGTCTGGCCTGCCTTAATTGGTGACACCTAACTTTCTCTCTATTCAATGTAGCAAGCACTTTTTAAAGAAACAAATCAAACGGTTGGGGCCTTCGTTGTGAAAAAGTTAACAACAAAGGACATTTTCATTTGTTTGCACAAACTTGTAGTTTCTATTGCTGGCCATTAATCCAAAATTGAGTTCCAAATCCAACTTCCAACGATAAAAATGGTTATATTTGAACATATATTTTGCCATCTTCTTATTTATATGGTATTACAACACTAACAATTGAGCATTGAAGACATAATTATTATGATAAGAGCTAACAGAAACCTCTTCATGTATTTGTTTTTGAGAAGCATCTTGCGTCCATTGAAAAACTGTCTATACATTCATAAATGTGTATGGAATATAACAGATACATCCCAGAATGTAACAGATACATCTCGAAATGTAACCTATGGACGCTATGGACGGTTTTTCTATGCACGCTAGGTATTACTCTTTGTTTTTCAATATTTGTTCATTTAAATTTTATTGTGGAAGAAGCCCCTTGTAGTAGGCAACACGGCTGGACCAACTTGTAATTGTTCAGACAATTTTTGTTTCTGCATTGATTGTAAACAACGAAGAATGTTCGATTTACAACCCCTACATGAAAAAGGTAGATCGATGCAGTTGCAGGGTATGTTCACTTGCAGTTGCAAGCAACTGTACACATATATTCACATGATATGATCTTTACTAGAAATATGAGAAATCTATAAACTGATTGTTATCTACATGAAGGTTGCAAACCTTGCCAGAGAAAATTTACAGTCCTGAATTAACTTTACAAATTACAATGCCCTTAAAAGTATCTGCTTTGAATAATTTTAAGCTGTAAAGAACTTAGAAGTTCCTTCACAGGTTAAAAATCTCTTGGAAAAAAGAAAACAGAGCTCCTTGCAATTTTACAGAGAGTATAAGCAGTAGTAGATCCTCATTCATTGTTCCTAACAAATTAGTATTCTTTTATTTATCAATTTATTTATTTTTTGAATAATTTAACGGCACATTCAACTTTACGGTGCATCCGTTAGAGATCTTGTAAACTATAAATCAATGCTTCCATAGAATTCGATTGTGATTTACAATCAATTAATAATAGAATGTGCAGTGTAGAAGTCTTCTTAAATTATTGAAGTAGAACATGTGCGATGTTTCAACATTGGGTCAAAAATTTGATTAGCCATTCAATCCATTACAAAACATTTACTCCATAACATAATTAAAAAATTTGAATCTTTTTATGTATGTTATTATAAATAATAATATGTATATATTTTAACTTTTTTAATTGAACAAAATATTCAACACTTAAATGAACATACACCATATCTATTAACTAGAAAGAGGGGTAACTCTCCAAGCACCTCAACTATGCCACATCATCATATTATTAACCATTGATTTTGTTTAAATCTCTTCATCTACTTTAATCCAATGGTTTATATTTATTCTCTTCCAATTTAATAAGATGATATGATATGTCTATGACAAAATTTAATCCTTAAAGTGGTCCAACATTTATGTGTTATTATTTATAAATTACACATTATCATCATCATTATTATTCACGTAAAAATTTTTAAAATTATGTTTATTTTTTAAAAATAAATATTTTTATATTATAAGCTTTATTATTTTTTTGTTATCATATTTCGGGGTGAAGGCCGAGTTACAGCTCTAGTATAGTTAACTTCTATATTCGAAGATAGATACTGGTTCTGAAATTGACATTCTAAATAGTTGATATAGAGGTGTGTCTCATTGCTATATATGTTCCGTAGTTTTCATAGTGTTTTGGATTTCACTTCAAAAGTAATGCCAACATCGTTCAATGGCGAGTTTTCACATATCAGATAAGTGGAAGATTTACTGGTTTTTCTGTCTTTATTTTTGTTTCTGCAATCTTCCAACTATCATGCTGATTTTCAGCTGTGCGGCCAAGGTTTCTGACAAAATTTCACAGGCCGGCGCAACTTGCTCTGTTAATGCCAATGTATTATAAATTAGGGATGCATAACGTTCGAAACGCAAAAAATTGTTAATCGTTTCGTTTCGTTTAACGAAACAAAAAATCGTTTCGTTTCGTTTAGGACAAAACGAAACGAAAGAACGAAAATAATCGTTTAATAGTAGTATTTTTCTATAAAAACAGAAAACAAAATGGAAAAATCATTTTGTTAATCGTTCCGTTTCGTTTAACGAAACAAAAAACCGTTTCGTTTTCGTTTCGTTTGGGACGAAACGGAATGAAATAACGGAAAACGGTCTTCCGTTTGCACCCCTAATTATAATTGTAGTGGTTAGAATTCTTTATACAATATAAGTCCAAAAATATACTTATTTAATAAAATTCATATATTTTCTCTAAAACTGCATCTGATTGATTTTTGCACTATATTTCACAGAATACGTACTAACTACTAAGAACATTGTTTTTCTTTTTCTTGAGGATCCAACAAACAATCTCTGACTGTTTCAAATTTCACTTCAAAAAACATAAATCAACCATACTAAACTTCCAAATACAATTTTGAAATATACAACAATTCCAGATACATAATAATCATCTATATATATATTCAACAGCCAGATCTTACTGATAGCAACTTAAAATGCACAACCATGAGCAAACACCAACAACAACCATTCCAAGCATCTATATATATACTCTAAAAACATATATAATTGCAATTTTATTCAGATTTTAGTTCTTGTTATCAGCAGGAGGGAAATAGGGCTTCTTGTGGAAGTACTTGGCCCACGGATGCGACCCGTACGGCGCCTTGTAGATAGGAGGGAAGCCGAATTTGGGGTGGGGGTGGTAGTACGGTGGCTTGTACACCGGCACAGATGGTGTCGGATTGTATACTGGCACGGACGGTGTCGGTTTGTACACTGGTACCGGTGTCGGGGTAGGCTTGTAAACAGGTGTAGGTGTAGGCTTGTATACCGGTGGCTGGTATGTTGTGGGTGGCTTGTATTCTGGCACGGGTGTAGGCGGTTTGTATTCTGGCACGGGTGTAGGCGGTTTGTACTCCGGTACCGGCGGCGTGTAAGTGTACGGTTTCTTGAAGAAGGGGTGCGAGAAGAAGTACGATTTCTTGTGGAACGGGTCCCATTTAGGCGGCCAGAACGTGGCGGAGTTGCAAATGCTGGATAAAATTTGCAGCTTGCCGTCCTGGCCGACAGTGAATGTGTGCTGGTCTTTCTCTGTTGATGCTAGAGTCAAGGTTAACGGGTCCGGTTTTGGGCAGGCCTTGTTCGACCGGTCCCTTATCTCGGCGAGGCATGCTTTGGATTCCTCGTGCAGGAGGTCGACGGGGAGTTTTACGTGAAAGTTGCCGAATTTGTCGAGGTGGCTCACTCCCTTCGTCTCGTATAGACCGGTAGTTGCTGATTTGCACTTGATTGCAACTCTAAGACCTGTATGATATATAACAAGTTAATTTTGAACTTATATTTAGAGGGAAATTGAACATCAGAACTTCAATTGTGATGATTTGGTAATTGAAGTTTTCGGTTGAAATTAAGTTTAAAAATGCAAAGTTGGTAATTGTTCACAATATATATAAAATGTAATTTTCCTAAAATGTGTGACAATTTACTTTTGTTCTGTGTTTTTTTTTCTTTTTTTTTTGGCAAAAGAGCAAAATGATATTTTTTCTCATATGTTCATTGCTTTTTCAAGGTTGTCAATATCCATGGTAAAATAAATTAAATTTTGTTATATCATTTAATTAATCTTCTTTCTACCAATAAAACAAAAATAGTTCATGTTTAATCTTTAGCATGGAATTTCATAACTTACAATAATTGTGCACATGAAAAAGATGCTAACTATAACTATATATACCTTTGAAAGCTTCATCAACTTTGATGTTCTTCACGGCGCAGTCCAGGCACTCGGTGGTGCCGACCACCGTGACAGTCTTATCGGCACCGGCAAAGCCAAATGCCAATGTCACCAAACACAGCCCAAACAGTAAACACTTCTTCATCCCCCTAACCCCCATCATCAAACTAAGCTCTTAATTAACTAACCAAACAGCTTAATTAATTAATTAATTGAAGAAGCTTGGAAGTGGAAAAGAGAAGAGTGAGTGAAGTGACAGTGAGGGCATGGCAAGGTTTATATAGTAGTTAGTGATGATGATAATTGATACAGTGTGTGTTTAAGGGGTACAGGATAGGCGCCGTCTATGTGGTTTCAAGCATTCAATGGTTACATAATTTGGATACTTAATTATATTACAGGTTAACTTTTTAGCAATTGTGTCTGTAGTATGTAGTTTTTAAGCCCTTATGTTATATGAGGAGGGATGAAATGACTGCAACTTTTGATACCCATCGGTAACCACAAAATTAAATCTCAAATAAATATATTTTTAATGCTTAGATAACGAAATTAGTTGATGGAATGTTTTGTATATATCATATTTTATGTGTAATAAAAAAATTATATCATTTTGATTTTATTTGCGTGTGAATTAAGCGTTAGCAAAAATCAACGGTTCAAATTTTATGATTTTTTCTTCTCTCTTGATGGCTATCGAAACAATATTAAATTTTTATCATTTTTTATATGTATGTTATTGAGATGATTTATAATACATATAACGGTTTAGATTTATTAATTTATGTATAAATAATAATGTGGTTATCAAGGACACCAAATTTTGTGGTTATTGGATCCCTTCTCATGTTATATATGCGATGGAAATTCAACCCTCATATTTGAATCTAATGTATTAGAGCATTCTGTGACTTTTTTTTTTTTTGATGTTCTGGAAAACAAGGAAAATACAAAGATTGTACAGTAAACTCTTTTCTTTTCTTTTCTTTTCTCCATGATTTTCACTGGAATCTGACATGATTTGAAACATATTTTCAGTAACTTTTCTTAAGGATATATATACCTACATTTCCCTTATCAAACGGGCCCTTAATTTATGGTGTAATATTTTAACAGAATGTGAAATTTAATGTGGATGGCTTCATGCCATAACTGCACATGCTACAAACAACATGCAATACCATACCAACATAAAGGAAGTCATCTCACTAATAAATGTGACATGCACATTTATTTACTGCCACAGAAGTACTCTGCAGCAAGCATATATGCCAAATGCAACAGTGAGCTGCAGATCATCCGATGAAAGTACACGGTTCATTTAGTTTGTTTTTTTTCGAATTAAAAAAGTAAAATATCATGGTGATATGGTTGGATAAATACTATTGGAGATACTATACAATTTAATTAGTCAAACAAATTAATTATTCAGCTTAATATACTAATTATTCAAATGAATATACTAATTATTCAACTTAACATCAACTTATAATTAGCATGTTAAGTTGAATAATTGACATGTTACGCTGAATAACTATTTTTTTTAATTTTAAGCACAATATATGTTAACTCGAATAATTATTAATATAATTATGTTAAGTTGAATATTTATTGCTCGTTAACTACAGGGGCAATATGAACATACATATGCGTTTTAACAGAAAACAAATATATAAATGTAACAGTACAAACCATAAACTGAATCTGAGTACCATAAATATTTATTACTGACAATATACATTTAACACAGATCACCAAACAACCATGCATGTAGAATTCAGGGTATAACAATAAATGATCTCTCTGTTTATACTCTATTATATGAAACCCACCAATCAACCAATCCATCTGTAATTCTGTACATTTTTGTAGCTATGTCTGGCAGTCAGCTCATCTAGTGGTGCATGCTCATCAATGCATTATTATGCATGCAATTAATATAGTACTTGGGGCTATATAGGGACCCTTTTTTCTTTGGAGAAAAATTAATTAAGTAGGTCACACTTCTTAGTAAGAAAATGAAGATAGTTTTTAATTAATTTATATGTTAATGTGAGAATCAATCTTGGTTTTGTGGTAAAAATAATGTTCTTTAATTATATTGAAATTTGTATGTGCATATGTTCAAACAGTGATGATATGAACATTTAAAATCGGGTGGTATTGTAGTGTGTGGACTACCAATTTCTTAAGTACTGACAGTGCATAAGTTAACCATGTTTTTGCATTAAGAATTAACTTCCAAATTTTGAGGAAGGGGGGTGCTCCAAAAAGACCAAAACAATAAATTTATATGTTCATTGTGTACAAATTAAAAAACTAAATTAAATGCATTAAATTATTAATTTCGATTAATTTATTTGTTCCTTTTTGCTAAACATTTTCAGCTTCTAATAAATATATATTTTAAAATACTAGTAAAGAGGTCACACGTTGCTTTAGGCTGAAATTGTTATTTCTTATAATAAATTTTTAAGATAATATGTAATGGGCCTTATATTGAGGAAATTGATATGGGCCTTAAATTTTAATGGGCCGAGACATTAACGTCAACGGGCATTAACGTAAATCAATGGTTCTGATCTATCGATCCAAGAAAATGATCAACGGCTCAGATTTCTTATTTGGGGAAGATAGCCCTTTCATGCCATTTTTTCTAATATGCTTTTATATATAGTTAGGATAAGTTTCTAATATTGATACATTGTTAAATGTTAATGTATAAATATGAAAATTAACAGTTAAAATATCAGTTTTTAATGTAATGTTGCACAAGACATACTTTAATTTTAATCAACTCGTAACGAAATCAGGTTTTGATTCTGATTAGCTTCCCAATTTGAGTTGAACATACCATTTTGCTCTTTTTGCAGAACAATTATTAGAAAGAAGAAGAGCAGGATGTTAGCTAGCTCATTAGTCATTCGTGTCATATCAAATACTGCTTTAAAAACTTTGTTTTCTCATTTGTCACATATCTGCAAGTAATATCTAGAGATAAGTTGGATAATTAAGTGCTGTCTTTGTTTGGTACATAATTAATAAAGTAGTATATATGATAAGCCTCAGTACTAAACTTAGACCTAGAAAGATGCAATTATATTTTCCATATCCAAAACACGGACAGTATTTCACTTTCATAATAAAGGAACAGGAACAATTTAACACTGATACAGTGATATGTTAACATGACAGAGACCCCTTCGGATATTCTGTAAAACCCACATGTATAAGAGGGTTGCTTTAATAGAAGTAAATTACTTGTTACACAGAATTTCTACAGAGATTTGCTGCTATATATGAAGAACTCAGGCTCTGGTCTTAATTAATTTTGTGTCTTCCATTTTTGTTATTGCAGTTGTGTGTAGTCATTTTCACAAGTAAAGGGTCCATGAGTGTTGCCATTGAATATGATGAAGATTTTAAATATTTTTTAGAGAATTTAATACATAAAATACTGGAGAAATGAAGACTCTTCGACATCGTTTTTTTTATTTAAAATCAAAGTGCAACCGACGAAAATAAGAAGAAAGAGAGTGTTTAAGAGTTGACAAGAACAGAAGCAAACAAATTAATTTAGTTGATTTTGTTATGAAACATTCTCTAATTTTTCTTTAATTTATATCAATCGAATTGCCTGTAGTCAAGATATATGTATCAGGTATCTATTTATATATATGTGACATATAATTATGCAAAAATAAGAAAAACAAAATATTTGTTTCCCAGCTAATATGATGGAGACTTGAGACCAACATCACGGCCTCAATAGAAAGGCACATTAATCTCCATGCAACTAACCAACCGGCATAATTGGATTGCATTAATTTCACATCAAAAAAATGTATAACATTATATTATATAATATTTTATTTTGTCAAATGTGGTATAATTGGAACAAGTGATTTCAATTATCTGGACAATTTTTATATTCCCTTATCTCCAAAAAAAATTTGTCTCAAAAAAACAATTATTACATTCCCTTAACCTTTTTTGTAATATTTTCATACTTAAAATTGGAGTCAATTAAGTACTTCACAAGATTCTCATTTTTCCTACAGTAGTACTTTTTCCCCCATTTTTTTATCTTTAAAAAATTATTTCACACAGATGTGCTAAAAACATGTAATCTCAATTCTTCTACGAGACATCTACTTTCACTTAATTTATTCGTAAAATAAGTGGAGAGTATTGAGAAGGGTCATATCTAGTGTTCTCAATATTAGTGTCTACGTATCTACATTTTTTTGAGGAAAAGATGGAGGTCAAGCCTCCAAATTTTACTATAATATGGGTCACACGAGCTGTGCTTCCCTCAAAAAATACAAAGTTCAAAACGTAAACAAATTACAAATAATGTAACATGAAAGGAACAAGAGAAATGAAACAACAAGAAGGCATGTGAAATTAGCCAAGATGGGATCAGTTGGGAGGTTGGTTTGATTCCTCTGATAAAGCTCGACACCAATCTGTGCAGACTTTTATTATCATCTGTGCCAGTATCTACATTGTTATAAATTTTGAGTTAAGTGTTACACAACCGTGATAAGAGTTACAAATTTTGTATATGTGTGAACATGTGGATATTTTGTAACTCTTAACTCAAATTTTGTAACAATGTGGACACATAGACAATAATGTTGTGTACACTAGATATGACCCTTTTCTAATCTGTACTTTCCCTCATAAGGCCGTGTTCGGCAGACACCGGAATTGTTACTGTTTGTGTGGGAAGAAAAAAATTATGTAAGAACAGATTTTTTATTTCCCACATAAACAGTAACTCACCGCAGTGTGCCGAACAGGACTAAGTGTCCACATTTTCCAAGTGTCCATATTCTTTTAAACAAGGACTTATTTACTTTATAATATACGGGGTACAAATTAAAAATCAAGGACTTATTTGCTTTTACTTTATTAAATTATAAATTATCACTTTTTGTTCCATTAAAGCTTGCTAATCTAGGTGACCGACTTGACTGATATATTGTTCGTCGGTCCTATTGACATATTATGGCCACTATTTTAACACGGACATAAACTTATTGTTCAAATTATTGTTTCATTTTGATATTCTCCACAGCGCAGGATTTCATAACAACAAAGTTTTTGTGAATTTTCAGTAGACTATAATTAAGCCAATTAGCCAAAAACTAAAAGTACAGAAATATAGATATTTAACATATTTCAAATAATCTACTTGACATGTAGGGATGGCAATGGAACGGAACGGTAGCGGAAATGAGGTGTTCCGTTTCCGTTTCGTTATAACGGACGGAACCAAAATCCGTTCCGTTTCCGTTCCGTTATAACAGACGGAACCAAAATCCGTTCCGTCATAACGGAATGGAACGGAACAACGAAAATACGTGGAAAATACGTGTTTAGGACGGAAATGGGTTGTTCCGTTTTCGTTCCGTTATAACGGACGGAACCAAATTTTCTTCCGTTTCCGTTCCGTTATAACGGACGGAACCAAAATCCGTTCCATTTCGGAACGGAACAACGGAAAAACTTGTTCCATTGCCACCCTTATTGACATGGCATCAAAAATTTGATAATTACTTACATAATCTATTTGACACGGCATCAAAAACAACTACAGAAATATTTCGAAGTGGAAATTTTTTTATTGTAATAATTATTGGTAATGCATGAAATTATTAAACTAATTAATTCATAATCCATAATTCTCAATTCTATTATTAATATAAAATAATAATTGTGCAAAATGAGTTATTGTTAGCTAGGTTGATGATTTTATAAGATTAAGAAGTATCTCCGGTTCTCCACAGCAATGACAGATTGAGAATACAAAATTTCCCAAGAAATTTAGGAACAAGCTGCAAAATCGGAAAATATTCACAAAACACCTAAACATTTTTAAACTTAACTTTATCATTTTCTAATCACGAATTTAATTTCACAGATATCCAACTAAAGAGTGCAAGTTAAACTTGCGCCCTTTAAACCCCGTTTTTTATGTTTACACCTTCGTCATCCTTAAAATATTCACGTAAATTTTAAATTAAAAGACGTGAGATGGTGTTACACCCTCAATTTACTTAAATGATGCAAATTGAACTTGCATCCTTAATTTATTTAGGCATGTGTGAAATTAATTTGAGCGATTATACAATAATAACTTAAGTTGGGTGCTCGGTTTTTGTAAAATTTTTCTGCAAAATCCGAGTCGACTTGGAGACTCTACTAAGCCTGTTTGATGCGCTGAAAAATAGCGGAAAATGTCAAATTTTTTGGTAAACAGCTTTCCTAATATTGTTTGGTGTCAATTTTTTTTCTGGTAGATTAATTTCCCGTCGGCCTCTTGTCCCCCCTTTTCCGTCTTTCTGTTTTCTACTCGGTTTTCACCGGATTTTAAAACATTTCCGTCATTTTTTTTCTCTCAACCCTTCGTCCTTCTCGTCAAAACTATTGGTTCTTGGTTCTCCTCTTTCTCTCTTTGCCTCCCCTTTCTTTGTTGCGGAGTTTAGAGTGGAGACTGGAGAACGAGATCAAAATATCCTCTTTCTCTCTTCGCTTCAAAACCCTTCGTCACCGTTATTGTGGCACCACCTCTCGACTCTTTTCCTGGTTCTCCTCTTTCTCTCAACCCTTTGTCCTTCTCTACTATTGCGGCACCATCATCCTCTCTAATCCGTGGTCCCTTATCTCCTTGCATTGTCTGCTTTGTCGCCCCTTCTTTCCTCTGGCAACTCCAATGAATCGAACTGTGAACCCTAACCCACAATAGTAGTTACATAAGAATATGGAGGGCCATTAATGGTAATAGAAGGAGGACTTGAGTAAGTATTTTATTTATTATTATTATTATTTTTGTAAATTTGTCATATTTATGTGTGTATTTAGTTACCTCATCTATTTATTGTGGTTTATTGCTGGTTGAAGGATTGTCTCTCATCTTCCCAATTTTTTTAATTCAGCACACATTCCTGCCTTTTCTCTGAACAAGAAGGTTAGTTGAACTTCATTTATGCATGTTTGGTATTTTAAATGTTTCAATTTGGCATATTAATTGGAAAATCAATTAATTGTATGATTTCTCTTGCTTATGTTTATTATTTTTCCTAGCCAAATGTCACAGAAAAATTCATATTTTAATGGTGATTCATACTTTTGGTAAGAGTCAATAGATGGTTATGTTCTCCTGCAAATCGGTAATAGTCGAGTGAGAATGGGTGTTGATGCTGGTTTAAGCATGGTTTTTTGTCAATAATTGTTGGTTTTGTTTCATCTAGCGCTCGGTACCAATAGGTATCAGTACATTTGGTTGGTACAATCTGTACCGATCATTATTTACATCTAAAGTTCTTTATTGTTTAATATATTGAGAAACAATCACAACTTAACTTGTTCCTCTTTTGATAATAATATTGGCCAAAAATTATCTTTAACTCCAACAATCTTGGTAGTTTGTGGGAAAATGTGGCAACAATAAGGGTTATTCTTACTGCGCATTTTGTCTCTTGTATATTTGGTAGCATGGGTTTTGTATGAGTAGAGAATGAGGTTGTTATGGGATTTAAGCACAGTTATAAGCATCTCGTCTAATACTTTTTACCAGTCCAATATTTGAGGTTTTGTTCATCTAGTATCAATACCAACTTGTATTGGTATAAGAACATTATTGTAAGATCAAAATATTAGTTTGGTATCATTGTTTCTATACAACAACACTTGAAATAAAGCTAAAATCATTGTTTTTCAATGGTTGTTCATAAGTCCTCGTGGAGTCATAGTTCCATCAACACATAAATCAATAATAAAGTAAAAAAAAAGTGTTGCCTCTATATATTAATGTTAATTGTTGCAGTGCCTTCAGACTTATACCTTGGTACTGATTTACGAAATGCACCTATGGTACAAAATTGCATGCTTCCAGATATCTGTAGGATAAAAATGATATTTGTAGGATAAAAAAAACTAGATATAATCGAATACACAAGACATAATTCGTATTCAAAAGATTGATTCATCTATACTATACCATTTTTCCATGATCAATATTCAAAAACATTATTAGAACAATCAAGAAACACTAAAGAACTGGATATAATCGAACATACAAGACAGAAAGACATAAACCATGCTTGAGCATCAATGTGGACTGTTGAACCGTTCTCTGCGAGCAGCCAGTTTTGACGGGTAGCGGAACCGAGTTTGACAAGAGGGACACTCAAGCCGAATCTGAGGATGCGCGGACTTGGAGTGAGACCTCAGGTTCCGAAGGGTTGGAAACGAAGGCCCTATACCGCGGCACGCATAACAGCGAAAAGCATTGTCGAATTCGAGACTAACATAACATCAAGACAAATGTTAGATGATATTAGAGAATGGAAAACCATCAGAGATCCAATAATGAGGCAAATGTGGGAGCAAAAAATAAGTATTGAGATGTAACCAGTTGGGTGTGTCCCTACTAATCTAAGTATTAGCCATATTATTTCCAACATGACACCGAGTTCAACATATCTCTTGTATGATATATTCTATAATCATCACTCTGGTTGGATTTTTATTATTTAATGTTTCTTTAAAAAAGAAATTTTCGGGACTTAAATATCTGTATATATATATTTTTTGAAGATTTATTGTTTCTCAATGCTCTTATGTTTGTGAAATTCAAGAAAAATATTCTAATTATATTGAAATCTTTTTTTTCAGGTGATAGGAGGTGCTTACAAGAGTAGTTAATGGTGAGCTTATGCATAAGGGGTTGTTTTATTTTTGTAAATATTTAGGTTTGTGTGAAAGATATATGGTTTACTGGTAGGAACTTGCTTGAATCAACATTTGTTCTTGTCTGAGATTTTGCAGAGCAGTATTGCAAAATTTGAATGTTTTGCTTGTTGGACATGTTTGTTGAAATATATTTGACGAATTCATATATTATTTTTCATGAAACATGATATATGTATTACTTTCATACAAAATTGTCTTGGTATGATTTTCAATGAGAGAGATGAGCAAAAAAAATTATTATTAAAATTGTCAAGATAGACATTGTTAAATGGATCCCTCATAAAAAAAAAAAATACCCCAATACATCTCTAACATTTTCAGTGCATATTGCAACTTCAAAATATTAGCTAGATAAAATCATTTAACTAATAAAAAGGTAGAGTAACTAATAAAAAAGGTAGAGCATGAAACCTGAAAAAAAAAAAAAAAAAACAATTTTTGGATATATGTTTCTTGTACATCAAGTATGCATGGTGGAAAATGGAAACCCCAGAAACTACAAAAACAGAAACACAGAAACTTGTTTCCGGTAATTTGTAGGATTTTTGTATTTTCTTGCGGATCAAACATCCCCTAAATGATTCTCAGTTGGGCCTAAACATGTGCAGAAAATTTAGGCCCTGCTAGTTTTAGAAGCCCAAATGAACCGGGGCGAATTTAACAGAAATTGAAGTTCAACTAGATGCTGCGTTGTGGGCTTGTGGCTAACTTAATTCTTTTCTATCATTTTATTCTTTTTTATGGGTACATAATTTTCAATATTGCAATATAAAAGGATTGGAAGTCATATCATAATCTCATTTAGAGAATAAAGTGCTAAAACGCATATATCATTTTCATTACATGACTTGTTCATATTACAACATCCTCATTTCTATTTTCAAACATTCATGGACATAAATTGAAGCTTGTAAGGTCATGTTTTAGTTTTAGTTGGACAAGTCAACAGTCATTTTGGGCACGGCTGATAATAGTATTCTTATACAAAAAAATTAGATCTTTGCTGACTAAACATCACATAAAAACAAACTAATGAAACAATATTTTCCAAACAAAAATATGACATATGATGAGCAATTGCAACTGACAGTATATCCGATGGTTGATATATATTTCTATTTTAATTTTTCAACAGTTATTTTATATCGTTGACCTATCAGAACACTGACTCAGCTCCTTAAAAAAAAATAAAGGAATTTTCCAAGCGTCCTCATTTTAACTATCCACATATTCATACGTACAAAAAATTTGTAACTTTTATCTTAAATTGTGTACTCTTAATTTAAATTTTGTAATAACTAAAGCTATAACTCGGGCTTCGCCCCGAAATATGATATCAAATAAATAACAGAGCTTATAAATTAATACTATTTATCTTAAAAAAATTGAACTTAATTTTAACAATTTTTATGTGAATAATAATAATGATGATATAATAATTTATAAATAATAGAACATAAATGTTAGATCATTTTGAGAGTTAAATTTTGTCTTAAACATATCATATTCATCTTATTAAATGGTGAGAGAGAATACATATAAGCCATTGGATCAAAGTAGATGAAGAGATTTAAACAAAATAAATGGTTAATAATATTAATGATGTGACATAGTTGAGGTCTTTAGAGAATTACCTATTTTTCTTATTTATAGATATAGAAATGTGAACACTGAAGACACTGTGACCTAAAAAAGAGAGTAGACATGGTCCACCCAGTGACATTTATTCATTGTTTATTATTATGTCCTTCTCTAACTCTTCTCACTTCTCTTCTCAGTGCTTGCTAGCTACTTGCTCCGAATTTTCGAAGAAAAGCAAACGAACAAAGCATCAAACAAACAAAGACCACTTCTTTGTTGTTGAGTTGGGTCCTCTCTCTTTCTCTCTCTCTTTCTCTTCCCCACCATCCCAAAGACAACTCATCATTCATTAGTATGCTATACTATACTAGATTAATTAGTACTATGTACTACTACTAAGCTCTGTCTGCCTGCCTTCCAGCTTCCCTTCCTAAATCTCCTACTGTTGTTAACCAGTACTTTGTTTGCAGCTTGTAGTTTGTACCAATTTTATCTTATTCCAACTTCTTGGTACTTCAATTTTTGGTACCACCAACAAAATAATAGGTACCGAATACCGATCAAACCCAATTTCCTCTTGTTTTGTAATTTGTACAGTACCAACTACACCCAACTCAGAGAGAGGCCACCTGAGTACCTGATCTCTCTCTCTTTCTTATCTGATTGAGTTGATTTCACCAAACCACTAGTCTAGTCTATGAGTTTTTGATTGGTATAATTGTGAGGAAACAGTAAGGTAGATAGATAGAGAGAAAGAAGAAAGCTTGTTTGATTTAATTTAGGGGGACCAAGAAAGGTAAGGAGGTTAAAGATGAGTGAGGCAGTGAAAGCAATGCTGGCGAAGCCGATCCAGCTGGCCGACCAGGTGGAGAAAGTCGCTGGCGCGGCGCAGTCGTACCGGCCGGAGTGCACCGAGGTCAAAGCCAAGGCTGAGCATCTGGCCTCCTTGCTGAGGCAAGCCGCTAGGTCCGATTTGTACGAACGACCCGCCGCCCGGGTCACGGAAGATACGGCCCAGGCCCTCTCAAAGGCCCTTTCTTTGGTCTCTAAGTGCCGCGACCATGGCGGGATTTTGCGCAGGTACTTTGTACCAATTTTGTACCAATTTTGGACTGATTTTGTTATGGGTAATTGAATGGTTGTTGTGGTACTGGATAATTGCATGCTACTTTGAAGAGTCGAGGTGTTGAATTAAGACATAATTGGCATAACCTATGTTAATATTGGAAACTCGAGGAGTTGAATTTAGACATAATTGGCATAGTATCCGCTCTTTCTGATATAGTAAGACGAGTAACAAACGGAGGCAATTACTGGGTAATACCTAAAAGTAGTGAATGTTATATACTAAAATCACCAAGATTGGTACCAGTATCTTGTGCAACCAATCAGTTCACTGAGGGTAAAACTAGATACTTCATAAGCTTTTTTTAGTGATATGTCCATATCGAGTCCGTATCTGCTGTTATTCTCAGGGATAACAGGACCCAATTTGGACTGTCGGATCAAAATGAACGGTTCAGATTGATACCAAAGTACAATTTTTGAAGGCAGCAAGAATTTTTGTGAACAAATCTGATCCGTCCGTTCTGATCCAACAGTCACGATTAGGATAATAGGGCCTTGTTATCCATATTTTGGATAACAGGTGATATGATTCCGTCCATATCCATCACAAATCCAGTGCTGATCTGTTATTGACCAGTAGCTTGTACCTTAAGCACTTTCGAGTTTGTGTCACTTGCGGGCTGTTACAGAGTTAAGGTTACTATAAATTGACACTGTCCATTCGATGTTCCAGCACACAGATATACAATCAAATTTAATTTGAAAACCGCATGAATTCTAGCATCATTAGCTTTGTACTGATGATTTTAATATATTGAACTATGAATTCTACATGATATTTTCATTGTTCAACAGAAAAAATATCATTAGCAACTTAGCAAATACCCCAGAGTGAAAGTACAGTACCAAAAAGTTTGTAAATGCAGTAGATACCACATCACCACATAACTACATTGTATTTAAAAAACCCTTATGCATGTAACTTATGATGTCATTCAGGTTGTGCAACATCATACCAGCAGGTTCTTTTCCGCGGGTGGTAGCACAGCTTCAGAGTTCAATAGAAAATGTGGCATGGCTGATTAGGATATCTTCTCCAGATAACGATCCGGATGGAGAATCGGATTTGCACGGACTGCCAAACATAGCTCAGAATGAACCGATATTGTTCCTGATATGGGATCATGTTGCCAAGCTCCACACTGGATCACCAGAAGATCGTGCAGACTCTGCCAGTAAGTAGTCATGTTGTTTATAATTTATGATATTTTTAGGTTAAATAAGCAGTTGAATCCCATAGAAGTGGATTTTGATTTTAACTTATCAAGTTTCTAAATTTTTAGTTTTGCATTTTTCAGGGGTGTTTTTACTATATCATTTGAAAAGTGTTAAAAAGTAGTGTTCCTTAATTTATTAAGGTGAATTCTTCTATGGATTGGAACAGATATGGACGGTTCATTTATGTTAATCGGATGGTTATGATATTCTGTTGGGGCGCAAGTAGAGAGAGATACCTGATCTGTGAAATTTAGATCGTTCGATTAAAATTGAACGGTTGTCCGTAGAAGAACAAGTATTTGCATACAAATGTTAAATAGCACATGATCAGCTCATCAGCTGGCACTGTTTGGCATGCATAGTAATACTATTTTTTTTCCCCTTGTGATTAGGAGTGCCCATATGACATCGTACTATATTACGATATATGTTCCTTTAAATGGACCTTCCACTTGCGTGAATTGGTATCAAATGTAAACAGATCTGTACCAGTACCTCACAATCACAATAGTGCAGCTGATAACATGAGAAAGTTTAATTAGAAAATGAAGCTATAGAATTGACAGATTTTCAATCAATCTAATGCAGGTACTTTAGCCACCTTGGCGCGTGACAATGACCACTTTGCGAGAAAAATTATTGAGGAGGGTGGCGTGGCCCCTCTCCTCCGCCTCCTCAAAGATGGCCGGGATGAAGGCCGTGAAGCTGCAGCTCGTGCCCTGGGCTACTTGGCATGTGACAAGGAATCAGTCGCATGCCTAGTCCAGGCTGGCGTCTGCTCTGTCCTTGCCAAATCCCTTAAGGAGCCACCGATGAAGGTGCAGGCCGCTGTAGCACAGGCCATTGGTGACCTCTGTGCAAAGAATCCGGACTGCCAGAATTCCTTTGCAGAAAACCATGTGGTTCGGCTGCTCGTTGGCCATGTGGCGTTCGAGACTATCCAAGAGCATAGCAAGTATTCCATCCCAGCAGCGCCTGCTAAGTCCATGTCACTTCACTCGGTCGTGCTTGCACATACTAAGAGTGTACGTATTGGTGCTCCCGATAATACTCAAAATCTCAATCCTAGTAATAATCATGTAAATAATAACAATAATGGTCCTAGTTGTGGGTTGCCGAAGCCAAATGCTCCGAAGAGTCACATCCATTCGGTGGTGCAGTCTGCGATGGGTTCCAATGGTTCAATTGGACCGGCAAGGAGCCGTTTGTCAGAAGATGCCGAGACAAAAGCTCATTTAAAAGCAATGGCAGCTTATGCGTTATGGCGCCTTGCCAAAGGAAATGACAACATATGCAAAAGCATCACGGAGTCACGAGCATTACTATGCTTCGCAACTTTGTTGGAAAAAGGAACTGGAGAGGTCCAGCAGTACTCGGCCTTGGCCGTAATGGAGATTGCCAGAAGAGCCGAGCATAATCTCGCTCTACGGCAGTCAGCATTTAAACCTAGTTCGCCTGCTGCCAAAGCAGTGGTCGAACAGTTACTACGTATCGTACGTATTGGGGAGTACGACGAACTGTTGTTGCCCTGCATCACTTCCCTTGGCTGCCTCGCCCGCACATTCCAGGCGAGTGACACCCGGATCATTGGACCGCTCGTGCAGTTGCTTGACGAAAGAGAGCCACCGGTCGCCAAAGAAGCAGTGATTGCACTTACCAAGTTTGCATATACCGAGAACCACTTGCACGCCACGCATTGCAAGGCGATCATAGAGGCCGGCGGGGCCCGGCATTTGGTCCAGCTGGTGTATTTGGGCGATCAGGTACAGATCGAGGCGCTCATACTGTTGTGCTATGTAGCGTTACATGTGCCAGATAGCGAGGAACTGGCACAGGCGGGGGTCCTTGCGGTGCTTCTCTGGGCGTCCAAACAAGCACACATGACGCAGGATCCTCGGGTCGAGAATTTACTGCCCGAGGCCAAAGCCAGGGTCGAGTTGTTTCAGTCAAGGGGCACAAGGTAATTTTAGTTTTTTTTACCATTGCAGTGTAGAGAGGGAATTGGTGTAGAATCATAGATTGTTTATTCCTTCTGCTGTTTGTATTCAGAGAATGAAAATTTTGTTTTGTGTATATACTGTTTAGGATTTTCATGAGTTCATTTAATGATTTTGCAGATGTATGTATTATTGTATTTTCATGATGAGGGGAGATCCATTCACAATGCTTATCTTGACAATTTTGACAATAAGAGTTTTTAAATTCTCTTAAAAAATTATCTCAAAAATAGAAAAAAAGTTTACGGAAGTATTGTTTAATTTATAGATTGGTTATATTTTTTATTATATTCAATTAAGAGACATTTGATAGCTCTCCAATGACCCATAAAATTATAACCGTTAAAATGTATATAAAATTTTGATAAGCCATCAAATAACGTTCAAATTGATCTAAACTTGCAACATTGTCAATAATGCATCCATAAACTTTTTTTTTTCTATGTTTTAGATTATTTATGAAATTTTACAAATTTTAGAAAAGTCCGATTGTCAAAATTGTCAAGAAAATCATTGTCAATGGATCCCTCCTCTTTCATGATTTACATTGATTCTAAGCTCTCTCTCTCTCTCTTACACACACACACAAAAGGGCACTCCAGGTGATGAATTTAAGTAGGGTGGCCTACCTAATGCAAATAAATACTTTAATTACATTGACCTGGTCTACCTAATATATTTCTTAAACAACTTAAATGAGTTTATATAGTGTTTTAAGCTCCCTCATAGGATCTTAGAAGTGTAGAACAGCGTCCTAAATTAAATATGCTAAATTGGAATTTAGTCTTCAATATTATGTATAATATTCTGTTTTTATTAAGTTGCTAGCAGTCCCATTCACTTGGAGACTTTGAATTTTGGCTCGAGTGCTTTGTTTTTAGGTTCTTTTGGAACAATTTTTTTTTTCTCTGAAAGGCCAAAAAAAAGTTTGTTTAATATAATATTTAACAGATTTTACTAGTTTACTCGTTTATTATAAATGCATTCAATCTAGAACGAAAAAGAAAAAAAAAGTAAAACCTTCAGAAGTTAGAAAACTTATTGTTAATAACAGAATTAATCTTCAAGTACTACTTTGTGTGAAATATCGTTCTTTTAACCGAATTTGAAGAATTTCTTAGATAAAATATATATATTTTTTATGGCAAATTCTTATTTTATAATCTTCTGTGAAGTTTTGCCAAGACCAATATCAACCGCATCTTTCTTGAGGGCATGGGGGGGAATATACATACATAAATTAGTTCCCACTTTCTATATGGCATTCCCCCATATATAGCTGCCTAAATTTGAAAACAAAAGGAAAAGAAAAGAAAAATGAAAGAAACTTTGCCTCGTTGACTTTGCAGGTCAAGAGGGAATTGGGTTACTGGGTATCAAGTGTATTTTATGGCCAATTGGCCATTAACGGGTTACAGTTTTTTAATTTAGTATCAAATTTTTTTTAAAAATAATTTATACATTGAGAATGATATTTTTCCACTAGACTGGAAACCATATATCGTTTAAAATAATTTATGTTATGTGACATTATAATCCGATGGAAAGTCTTGTGGCCGTGGGACCTTTTTTTTTTCCCTTGTTGTTAGCTCAAATAAAGGTAACCTAATATTTTTTGCAAGCTTATATATATGGCGGCTAATCATTTCGATCAACTCGTTTCCAATATTATTTTACTTGATTTCATTGTCGAGTTTGTTAAACTTAAGATCATTTGTCAATATTTTATATTCCAATTAAATTCTTGGAAACTTAGCTGACTTTCAAACATTTTGTATCTATTTTTCTTTTTCTTTTAACAAAAGATTTCATACAACCGCGAGATGAATGGAGAAAAGAAAAATAAGAGGTCTGAAAAGGTTTGTTAAATTTTCTTTCTTAGCTTTAACTTCAAGATTCGATTGAAGAAGAATTAAATATAGGAAAATGCTATGGAGATACCATTGGTGATACCATATAGTTTGACTTGGTCAAACAAGCTAATTGTTCAACTTAGCATGCTAATTATTCAATGTAACATGCTAATTGTTTAACTTAACATACTAATTATTTAACTTAGCATACTAATTGTTAAACTTAACATCAGCATGCCATCTATAATAACATTGATGTTGAGTTGAACAATTAGTATGTTATGTTGCACAATTAGTAAGTTAAGTTGAATAATTAGTACGTTAACTTGAACAATTAAGACGTTAAGTTGAACAATTAAGATGTTAAGTTGAACAATTAGTATGTTAAGTTGAACAATTAAGATTTCAAGTTGAACAATTAGCACGTTAAGTTGCTCAATCAGTACATAAAGTTGCACAATTAGTACGTCAGGTTGCACAATTAGTACGTTACTTTGCACAATTAGTATGTTGCGTTGCATAATTAGTACGTTAAGTTGCACAAATTAGTACGTTACGTTGCACAATTAGTACATTGAGATGCACAATTAAGACGTTGAGTTGCACAATTAGTACGTTTTACGTAACGTTGCACAATTAGTTTGTTTGACCAAGTCAAAGTTTATGGTATCACCAACAGTATCACCGATGGTATTACCATAGCAGCTCCCTTAAATATAATGATTTCCTTTTTCTTTCAAACTCAAAAGAAAATTCTAATTGCGCCAGGCCTAATTGTACTTGTATTGTTTCATAAATTTTCCCCTCCCCTTTTTAAAGGAGTGCTCCAGAATGTATACAGTATACTCTAATTTATAAAAGATTCCACCTTAGTTAGATTGTATTTTCTGAAAAGTGAAATTAAGTGGAATTAATTTTTCATAAAACCAACAATTATAAAAGAGTTGCAAGCCAAATTCCATAAATGTACCGGCAAATTGGGACAACTTGAAGCTTGTAATGATGCACTGTTTAGTGTATCAGTACCTGAGAATTCATTCATATGATTAAACGCTAAACGGTCAAGTACTACGTCAATGTTCCAACCACATGGTATGTCGTCCTAATTAAATTCCGAGATTAATTGTTAACTTAGAATTAGTCTTACCGTCAAGTGGTGAAAGCAATGTATATCAACATAGAAGGTCACAAGTTTGAAACTTAAATATGTAGGTCTCTTATAGAATTTAAATTAAGTGGTTTGACTCTCATCATTATTTAAAAAAAAAAAAAAGAAAAGTTCATTGTTGATTTTAATAATAAAAATGTTTACAGGTTATTTAAATCATGTGCATCAAAATGGTTATTATAAGATTATTTATCAGTTGTTCACTTGTTCTTATACATCTTTACGTACATATAGATGGTGGTTCTTTCTTCGTTGTGCTCATCTTTACGTTTTGTAATATGTATATAACTAATAATTTAGTACAAGGGTTGATCCGTTTTATGTTTTCAAGTTTTTTTGTTGTTTTTTTTATAATCCTAATCCGCATCCCTGAAATTTTATGGGGCTTTTTTTAAGGGTAATCTTGTAATTATAATTGAGATCTAAATTTTTTTTAGAAATTCATTCACCACATCTTTGAAATCTACTCATTTCTAATAAAAAATTACTCTTGAAAAGGCTTTCTTAATTAGAAAGATTTTCTATTTATTTCTAACTAGTAAAGAGCCCACGCCTTCTTTGGGCTGAAATTGTTATTTCTTGTAATAATTTTTTAAGATAATATATAATGGGCCTTATATTGAGAAAATTGATATGGGCCTTAAATTTTAATGGGCTGAGACATTAACGTCAACGGGCATTAACTTAAATCAATGGTTCTGATCTATCCAAGAAAATGATCAACGGCTCACGTGGGTGGATAGCCCTTTCATGTCATTTTTTTCAATATGCTTTTTATAGTAAGGATTTAGATATTCAATAGAAAGTCTCTACATGTCACAGTTTGAATTCATGCACACGAACAGGCCTCATTGGGAAGATTCTCTTCTTTGTCCTTAGTATAATAGGCCTGAAATTTGGGCCTACGCAAATTACAATATCTTACAAAGAAATAACATTATAAATGTAAGCCCAGATTTTATATCTTTGGAAGCCCTAACATTTATAGAGATGCGCCTAAGTACAGAAGCCCAAAAATTTAATTAAATACCCTCCAAATATATCATGCGATGAGAGATCGATCTTCGATAACTCGATTCATGTTGGGCTGCCGGTTCCTGCAGCCTCCAAAAAATGAACAGGATAGAACTGGGGAAGGAAAAAAAATGAAAGAGCTCTGATTAGAATCCAACGGATATGCCATCCAACATGTATAACGTAAGTCACTTAATACATTTACATTTATTAAAAATAGCTCACTATCTATTAAACGGAACAGCATAATTGTTGGATGGAAAGTTTATTATACGGAGTGTACAAATTATATATTCTAAATAAAAATTGTCATTTTTTTTGTGTTAACACTTGTACACTTCCATTCAACTGATAATAAGTGACTTTTAAATGTTGAGCGAACTTTTGTATTGGACACATTAGATGGCAAAGCCCTTTGGATGTACTTATTATTATTATTTGTTGCAGGAAATGATCAACTAATGGCGCCCAAAAGTAGGACACCTGACTTTTGATATGAAATAAACGACGGTAATACTTTGCATAACTATATATTTAATTATCCTAAAATTGTCATCTGATTTTGACAATATCATGATTAATAATCTGGAAGAGAAATTATTTTGGTTTGTGATAATTTATCAGCATCTAATATCTTAAGCAAAGCAATAGTATGCCTTTCATTTACAGTTACAATTAAGCTCAATAACCTTATTAACTTCACACCTACCTGCAATTTATAGAAAGAAAACATACAATTAAGACTGCGCTACACAAGAACACTTGGAAGTATGCCTTTCATTTACAATTAAGCAAAGCATATGCCTTTCGTTTGCAAGTAAATTTTTGGGTTACCAAAAGGAAATAAACAGGAGCTTCAGAAAAGAAAATTTAGGTTGCGTTCTTCTTAAAGTTTAATTACAAGCATATATATATAATCGGATCTCATGTTATTCTTTATTTCCCTTATATGAAAAAAAAAAGCCGCTAATTTGTGCATAGCCTTTTAAAACTGCAACTTGCAGCTTCTTATTTTTAGATTTCCATTGTTAATTTATTTATTTCTCATAATTATTTTGATATAATCTCGTGCATGCCACGGTTACATGCTAGTATTCCCAAAAATAAATTAAAAATCACAATTGTGTATAATTTTAGGTTATATTTATACAATGGCATTATGGCAATCACAAGGAAATCTCCTTACACTAAAAAGGGGCATATAATTAGAGGATTTCATTATCATTTGGAAAACTTTTTGTTAGATAAAAGCTAGAGATCCTATATTTCATGCCAAATTAAAACAAGTGTCAAAATTTTTGTGGTTCTGTTTATTTGATTATGAATGTGTTATTCCCATATGAATGATTTTCTTTTTTAATATATGTGTAATATGGCAACAATTTGAGTTGCGATAGAATTATTCTATCCAGAGATGAAGTCGTCATATAATGAATTGTGCCAATAAATAAGTGTTTCTTTACATGACGAGTTGCGAGCAGTCAGATTATTAGGAAGTTACCTGTAAGTCCTAAAATTAAATATGTGTTTCTTTAATTAAGTTGTTCATTAACTTCACGAAATAATCTAGTCAATTAATCTGGATTTACTAATTTTGACTATACAAATGGTAATCGCAAGTTCTGTTTGTTTGAGTTCTCAAGGCCCCTTTTTGTAGCTCTGATCTTTAATTAGAAAGATCTTACAGGGTTTGCTCACTTTGGCACTTCTCATAATATATATAATTCTTATTTAGTATAATTTCGGTGTTGCTTTTGATTCGCCCTGATTGTGATAGTCAAAAGATAATGTCATGATTATTTGGGATGTGTGTCGCGCACATTATTTTTGCTATTTAAACTTTTCAAGGGAGTGATGATAATTATTCTTTCTACATGTTTTGCAATTCATGTAAATGAATGTTAGAAATTGCACAAAAAAGAAAAAGAATAATACAAAATGCACATAAGTTTCACTAAAAAAACACTGTCATGCATTAAGATAAATTAACGTAGTACAAACCAAATCATTATCACCCTAGTCTAAACAAAATAGCTAACTAATTCTCTCTAATAGATAGAATATGAAAATTCAACATAATCTATCTTAAATTCTTAATTGTCGAACTAGCGCTACGACAACAAAAATATTACTATCTCAGAAAAACTTTTAAAGCGCACAAAACAAGAAAGCAGCAGGTCTTATCCATTTTCTCCCAAAAGACTAATATATGGATCATCACTCAAACAACCATTTGTAAATCTTTTTGGCATCCATGAACAACTCAATAGCAATAGCGATCCCAACAGCACAAGTAATGGGAATCAGGTCAATGTGATGACTGAGGTAGAGCCTAATCAAAGTCCCACCTAAAATCAGAAAATAAATGTTCCATAGCCAAGCCTCACCTAAAATCGGATCAATGTAATATTTTTTTCATATTTTTTTCTTAAGTAAATTGACAACTATCCTAAATTCCTAACTATCGAACTAGCGCTACTACAACAAAAATATTACTAGCTCAGAAAACCTTTTAAAGCACACAAAAAAAGAAAGCAGCAGGTCTTATCCATTTTCTTCCAAAAGACTGATATATGGATCATCACTCAAACAACCATTTGTAAATATTTTTGGCATCCATGAACAACTCAATAGCAATAGCGATCCCAACAGCCCAAGTAATGGAAATCAGTTCAATGTGATGACTGAGGTTGAGCCTAATCAAAGCCCCACCTAAAATCAGAAAATAAATATTCCATAGCCAAGCCCCACCTAAAATCGGGTCAATGTGATATTTTTTTCATATTTTTTTCTTAAGTAAATTGACAACTATTAATAGCCATTATTTCGGGACTAAGATATTAAAGGAAACACTCAAAATTTTTAATGATTCAATCACGTACGCTAATCTTATTTGTTTGGAATCTACACGTACAAAACCTAATTGCAGGCAGCTCCCTGTGTTGGGTTGTATAATTTGTAAACTTGTAAAGTTGTAATATGCTAAGTTGCTAACTTTCTTTGTTACGAATTCTTTTACTTCTTACAAAATAATATAATAGTAAAGAAAAGACTCAGTACCTTTTGTTCACTAGTTCTATAAATACAAGTCGGTCCCATCAATCACACTGCTCCTCTCACATCAACATCTAGTTATTGCAGCACCCAACTAGCTATTTACTACCCTCTCTCTCTCTTAGCATTTAACATAATCAAAATCCTCAGAATTTACCCATATGGCTGCACAAAACAACATGTAAGCTCCGGCGCCTCTTGTACCTGCACCTGCAATCCCGGCGGCTGGCCCGGCAAACGATGATGGCATCAGTAAGCAAAGAAAGAGAAACGTCGTGAACATTATCAAGCTAGCGGGGTTGGCATTTTCTCTAGAATTCGCTCTTTCAGATCCACATAAGCTCGGTTTTGTCCTAGCATGGTCACCATGGCTGTTACGGTAACTTTCCCTTTCTGCTGCCACCTCCTCCTGCTTCTGATTTTGTGCACAAGTTTGAGGTTCATTGGAGGGTTTGCAACACCATCACTTTCCTGGTTGTTATAAGGCTTCTTTTTTTTTTTTTTTTTTTTTTTCCATAGGGGCCTTTACTTGGGTTCTTAAGAGATATGGTGCGGTAACATTTGTCAAAATATAGCTTCGGAGACTGAGCGGGAGACTGCACTCTACCTCGCCAAGCTGTCCGAGCAAGCTGAGCGCTATGCTGGTATGTGCTCTCTCTATCTCTCTCTCTCTACCTCTCTGTTTCTCTCTATCTTTGTTCTCATCCTTGGTGGAGCCTTAGTTAGGCTGTACATCAGCCACCACCTCGACGGGGTTTCCTTTGGCTATGTTGTTGCCATGGCTGGTGGTATTAAGATTATCATCAATGCCAGAGCAGTCTACAGTTGCCTCTTCGACATGTTCCAGACTTATGTGGTGATATTCAGACTTATCTGGTACGAATTCTTTTACTCCTTACAAATAATAGAAAAGAAAAGGCTCACCTTTTGTTCTCTTGTTCTATAAATACTAGTCGATCCATTATTTCGGGATTAGAGGGGCTGATATTTTTTTCATAAGTAAATTGACCATCGTTCTTGTTATCTTGTACAACCTCCATCGTTCTTAATCGAAACAGTGTAGTTGCTGTCTCCGTATAAATGGACGTTTAATCGGCCGTTTTCGACGATTTTCAAAACATTGGTGACAACCATGGTGACCACCAGGCTTTTGTGGATCGGGCAAGGCCAACTCGAGTTTTAATGCCAAGTTTGCCAGCTCCAATATGTTGTCATAGTTGATCTTCCTTTGCTTATTGATGTCATCAGTGTTTGCTAGGCCAGCAGCCGGGATTGTAGTTGCGGGCATGAGAGGCGTTGGAGCTTGGTGGTTTGCCTGGACAGCAGCCACGATTGCAGATGGAGGTACGAGAGATGCTGGAGCTTGGTGGTTTGCCTGGCCAAGCGGGATTGCAGGTACTGGTACGAGAGGCGCTGGAGCGTGGTGGTATGCCGGGGCAAAAACGGAATCCAACATTTATTTATTAATTAAAATCACGGGCTGGCAGGTAACAACTTAACATGGGATTCCCTTTCTATTCTTCTCTCATATATACCTCTATATATATACATTTCTTTAAAAAAAAAAAATATTCCTCTCTTGTATTATGCAACTCCAAATTCCAAAGCAAAGGACAATTTCTAGATGTGTTGTCTCTTGAATTTCAGTAATGACAAGCTTGGCCAGATTGCTGCCTATTTCATGTTCTTTGATTGAGAATTTGGTGGAAGGTATACTTGATCTTAAATTAGAACATTCTGTCACTCCCACTTTTGGTTTAGTTTTAAATTTTAAATAACCATGCCTTTTTGAATGTTTTGTGAATTTGTTGTGTTGATATACAAATTAATTAAAGATGTGTTGCTTTCCACGTATATTATTATGTATTAATTGTACTCAATTTTATTTGTGTCGATTTGTCTCTTTGCGTTAGTTATGAATTATGATCGATATTGACTGAAAGATATCAGAAATGGTTCCTTGAAATTATTATTTGGTAAGGTCTCAAAGCTCTCTAATTCAGCTCAACTGATAAGTAATGAATTTCAAACGTCAACTTTTATGTAGAAAAAATAACAAAGACTATTGTAAATAACAATTGTATATTTGTATAATAGCATATTGAAACTTGGTACATAAAACTTCAATTCCAATCAACAGCATAACTGTATATAACTTCTATTTATATATATTAAATTTTAGGGAAAATTGTCAAAATACCACTCCAAAAACTTAGAGATTGTTAAAATGCCACTACAAAATTTGAGCTCTCCAAATTGCCACTCCAAAATCTATATACTCTCCAAATTGCTACTATTATTAAATTTTTGTACTTGTTTAATAAAAAAATTTGCAAATCCCAGTATTATATTACATGTATTTTTGTATTGATAGTTATACCCCATCTTCTCTTCCAATCCAACCCAATTTCACTTCCCACCTCAAATGTTATTGCTGGTTGTTTGCTCTTCCATCCTCCCACTCGAATGCTAGATTGGCACTCCCTCTTCTTATCAGAACCAAATTCAATATATTACCTCATGGTAAGAATTGGCGGATTGGCTTCCTAGCAACGTACCGGCGGTGGCAGCTTCATCTAACCATGAGCCAACAGGTTGGCAGAGGAATGCTGACTTATAGATCTCAAATGGGGAAGCGAACTGACTGAGGCATTGGCTAGATCAAGATGGAAATTAGGCTTTGCATATAGGCTGGAGGACATTTGATCAATCAATTATTTTATTTTCTCTTGTGCTCAGTTTTTCCCAAATTATGGCAAGCGACACCCACTTTGATGAAATTTTGGGAACCAACTAGGGCATGTGTTGTCTAGATTTCTTATATCTTTACAATGTAAAGTTAAATAAGTGATGAACGGTTAATCAAAGGATAAGCTTACAAATTAGAGGAAAAGATTGTTGTCATGTCTGACTTTGCACAGCGGCATGGAGGAGAAAGATTGGTTGGGATATTAAAAATGGTGAAGCAACCTTTGTCAATTATAATGGAGCAAGGGCATTCTAGTCAAAAGTTAATTTAAAAGATTTTATTGTGGTAATGACAATTTGGAGAGTAGATGGATTTTGGAGTGGCAATTTTGCAAGTCCAAATTTTGTAGTGGCATTATGATAATCTCCAAGTTTTGAAATGACATTTTGACAATTTTCCCTATAATTTTTAAGCTTATCCGACAAATAATAAAAGGCTAATTCTGCTATGGATCGGATGAAATAGAAGCCGTTTATTTTTCATAATCGGATGGTTACGATATGTCTTTTAGATACAATTAAATAGATATGTTTGATAAACACGCTCGATTTAAAATGATAGATTGCTTGGCCGATCCATAGCAGAACCACTCGTAATAAAAATGTCAAGATTATCATTTACTTCACACGGTTCACACCATTGTGAACAGGTCCTTATGCTGAAAGAGGGGGCATGCAACCGGGCAAGGGATAAATGTAAGAGTAAGAGTTAGCGTCCACCCCTTTTACTTATCCGCCAGTCCACTATATTTTTAATGAACAAATATCATTTTAAGTAAATATTTATATCTTTCCGATTAATATATATCGTTTTTCAGTGAACAGATACACTACAGTTTCCAGTAAACATTTATGCGGCTGTAGTAAGCACATAGCTGCACGTACGTGTTATGTTAGAATTATAAGAGTGGTGGATGGGTGGCCTAGTTTATAAGGTGGACTCTACGCCTGTTCGACAGAGAGGGATCAACGTGGCTCAATCCTCCTCAACGCTTTGATCCTCCTTGATCCGTCCGAATACTTGCTCCTTAGTGTGGATCAAGAACCCCTCCTTAAGCCTCTTATGCTGCCCGGCTTGATTACTGCCCGGATTCTTAAGGAATGAGAACCCATGGCTCAAGCCTCCTCAGCAATTTTGTATGGATTAAGGCATTCGAACGTAAACTCTTTAGTGCGGATCAAATTTTGATCCTTGTTGGATTGCGGAACGAGCCCACTGTGAACAGGTCCTTATGCTGAAAGAGGGGCATGCAACCGGCCACGGGCACCGGGCAAGGGATTTGAACTGTAACGTTTAACTTAACTTCCTCAGGTAAGAAAGATGTGTACATAACATATATGTGATGTGCCTCCAGTTTGTGATAAATTGATTGTAAAATATAATGACTCCATGGAGTACCGGAGGACCATTGGATTACAAAAACGGAGAAGATCTATATATATGTATTATTATTATTCATGGTAAAACGAAAGCACTTTGGCTGTAGAAAAAATGGAACTTTTACAGTAACCAAGATATGCCCAGGGAGAAAACAACAAGGGCAATAAATGCATTTTTAGTGGAGGAATAGCAACCAAAAGAGGGCGAAAAATAATTAAAGGAAGGATGCAAGAAAAAAATAAAGTAGAAGACACCTGCAGGCAGTGCAGGCTGCAGTACTGCAGCAGCATCATTCATTCACACATCTTTATCATAGTTAGAAACATTCTGCGTTTATTGAAAAACCGTTAATATATTCGTAGAAGTATACAAAATATAACAGATATATAAAAAAATATAACAGATAAATCCCGTAATATAATATATATTGGCACTGTGAACAATTTTTGTATGGACGCTAGGTATTAGTCTTTCTCATACTGTCATACATACCATTCATTCATGATTTCTCAAGCCTCAATAATACATCAACATCTTTGCATGCACCAAAGTGGAACTGGGGCACAACACTCCTCCTCACTTTAGTTTCAACAAAACAAACTCAAAAAGTGGCAAAAAAAAAAAAAAAAAAAAGAACAAGGGGGAAACAAAAAAAAAAAAAAAGTTGCCTAATTAAGCAAAAGTGCTAATTAATTAACAAGACCTAGATTAATTCTAAGCATTTTCAGACTCAGCAACTCTGCGGTCCCGATTCGCCGATCAGTGGTGGTGGTGTTGGTGGCGTAGGAAGGATGGCAGGGGTGCGGGAGCGGGAGCCGGTGAAGGGGAGATAAAGAAAGGACTAGTCAGGTTATGCACACCGCTCGGAATTGGCGGGTTTGCCAGGACCGGAGACGGTGGTGGCGGGCATTGGTAGCACTTTGTGAAGAGACCGAACGTGTCGATTTGGTGAACGAAGTTGGTCATGCTGGCCCAACCGCCGAACCCGAACCCGACCACCAGGACCCAACCAACGATGAACGCGTTGATGATGTACGTCCCGACCCACCGGCCGACGAATCTCGGGGGCGTCTCTACGGCATTCTGCAAGGCAAGAAACAGATTTTTGTTAAGTGATTTATGCAAGTAAATATAGATCATAAAACTAAGAAATGTAGATAAAATATGAACTATCAATTTTCATCTTATTAATTATTAGTTACTAAATTATTCTGTAGACAACAACTTGTCATTTCATGTGTCATACTGCCATTTATGTGCAGCACTTCTGCAAATTTTTAAGGCATATATATTAGTAAAGTCTGATGCATACATGCACTACCAGTCTATAATGGTGCTATTAACAAGGGAATATCAACAGAACCAATAAAGGTTTTTATTAGAATTCTCAGTTTTACTACTTCTGTAGTATAACATTATTATTTTCTTTTTAGTGTAAATTCCAGATGTATCAAAAAATTGGGATAGTAAATTTGAAATTCAGGTCACCAATTTCAGAAATGCTAACAAGAAAAATAAAAACTTTCCTTCTTAATAGTTGTACATTTACATGGAGCCTTGAAAATTTTTTCTCAAATAAATTTCATTGACATAGTTCTTAATTTGATTATTTAAATTATTTTCTTGACAGTATTGACCATGTTGACTGAAAGAATATATTCTGTAATCTGCACCTCTATAATATTCTCAGAATCTCAGTGCCCATTGCATAAAAAGAATTCCATTTTATTCTCTTGGAACAGGTGCCTTTCAAAGTTTTAATTAACATAGATATCCCCCCTCTTAGACTCATATTTCTCTAAGACTACTTTTAACAACTTATTAGCTAAAATTTACTCACAAATAAAGTGCTAAATTAATCATGTTTTTTTGTGCAAATTTCTGTTGTTTTTGCTTTTTCTTCTGTATAAAAACAGCAAGTTCATTAATCTCTATCTGTACTTTTAAAGACACCAAGACAGATAAATGTTTCAACATATTATAAGTTTATAACCTTAAAGCCTTTATATATAGAGGTCCACATTGTACCACATATAACTACTTTTAGACTGCTTGAATTTGTCTTATTTGCTGCCAAAGTTAACAACATAACTACCAATACCAACTCAACCATCATACTTAATCATGTATTATATAGCTAAGTCGTTAATTAAAAGACGTTGTTTCATCTACATATTATTAACCAAATAATTTATTATAACTAACACAGTAAAAAAAATTATTAAATTCTTGTCTCTACTTATTTGCATCAACTCTTTTTAATTTTATGTAATGAAAAATTGTAGTAGGCATTTCGCCTGCTACATAAAAAAGAAAAAAAGAAGATTATAAAATTTTTACCTCACGGGCTTGGGCAGAGCGGAAAGTGACCATGTGAGCCAAGGAAGGGATGATGTAGACAGTGAAGCTCACCAGCAGCGATCCAACGGCTGAGTTTATTGGCCCAAAGAAGGGGAAAATAATTGCTAAAAACCATATCGGAATCACCACGGGCAGCCGGGCAGCTGCCCGTTTGCACAAGCTACGGCAGTCGTGCAGCCCAATTAGCTGTTCATTAATTTCAGCACATAATTAATTATTAGAGAAATTTTTATATATATCTTCTGTTGGGTATATATTTTGCAAAAATAGCATATTAATTACCCACAAAAAATCCTCATATAATATAATCACAAAAATTAGCATATTAATTAATCCTCAAATTTCCATGATTTTGATAATAAAATGCACTATATATATTAATTACCCACAAACTAAATTCCTCATATAATATAACCAAAATATAGACAGGTGACAATTGAACTATGAACAATAAATGTGTGATTAAATTTACATGATTTTGATAATAAAATGCAACTAATCTAAGAAATGGCTAACTAATATATATATATCTTCTAAATTTGAGGGCTCGACCCTCATCTTTTTATCAAAAAAAAAAACATATATATACCTTCTCCCAAACAAAGTAGAGAGGGGTGCAGGCGAACCCGAACGTGATGAACTGGTGGATGAGCATGAGCACGATGGCCATGTCGCGGAACGGGGTGCGCGGGAACAAGGCAAGCGCGTTGGAGTGCGTCAGGAGCACGTCGCCAAACGCCCAGTAGACGCTGACGGCAGACGGAAGAGTCAGGGTCAGAACGTAGAGTGTGGCTAGCAGGTAGATCGCCTTGAACTTCTGCGGCCTCCACATCGCGTGCATTATCTCACTGCATAAAAATAAAAATTCAGCATTCAAAAGAAGTTTTTTTTTGGCACATTTTGTAAAAAAAATATATATATATATATTTGCAAAAAAAAAAAAAAAACATTTTTTTTTTCAGCTCAACAATTATATAAGATGCAGTACAATATTTGATCTTACTAAATTTCTATATTACCAGAAAAAAAATTTCATCCAGAATATATATGACAAATTCATGAGATACCAAGTTTTTTTTTTTTTTTGGTAAACCATGAGATACCAAGTTGGATGCCATTATATATATATATATAAAAAAAAGAACACATTTGATAAAGGAGAAATATATATCACATGAAAGTATGAAAGTATAGCAGACACATGTAAAAAGAGGCATGTTTAAGTGCTTCAGTGTCAGGAAACAAACAGGGCCCAAAATTGGGACCCTTCATATACAAAGCTCATGTTTGATTTCCAGTTTTTGATTTGGGCAACAACATGTCAGGAACCCACTATTTCCCCTTCGTTTTCATCTGTTCCTCTTCATTAATTTTAACTTGTCTCTTTAATTTGGAGCTGTTGTAGTGAAACCAGGGATGATAATGTGATGTATATTATATGTCCCACTTTGTGTAAGTGGATCAGAGTGGTACAGTATGCATGGGTCACAATCTTAGAGATTGGCATCATATCAGAAACTTGCAGAAAACACAGTACTGGTAGCTGCTGGTAGTCTGTTGCAGAACAGTTTTATTGACACAAAAGAAGTTCAAAGATTTTTGGTGTGTATATGCTTTTTTGTGAAAAAATTTAAATTTGACTGTCTGAATAATGAATGAAGGCCATAGTGGGAAATGCTGTTGTACAATTTGTCAGAATGGGTGAATTGAACATAAACATAGATGATAAAATATGTAAAATGTATTATTGTCTTTACTGATTGAAGAGTTTGAGAAGAATTTAAAATTTTTAAAATTTATTTAAAATTTTGAAATTGGCACAATGTGAAAGGGCACATGACATGTATATATATACAGGGAACACAAAGCTACGTAGAGAAACCGCCATTGGTGACTTTCTACATCTCCAAGAGACAAAAAGACCATTGTCTTTGCTCAATGCATAATAATTTAATTTAATTTGTGAACAACTGAACACACTTACAATTAACAATTCAGTTGTTCAAGGTAGTTAATTGAACAGTGTGCTTTTTGTTTGTTCTTCCAGTCTAATGTTGCATTTGAAAATTAGTATAAAGAAAAAACACAAAAAAAGGTGGTTGCATTTGAAAAAAGGCAAACAAGAAAGTGCAAAAGAACACAGAAGAAAACATCACAAAAGGTTTAGTGGGCTCAAGTGTTGTTTGTTGGGATTGTTTGTTGCATTTTATAAATAAATGCACTCTGCTTAATCACAGACTTAATTTGCAGTTAAGTTAATGGCATTTATTTAATTAGTTAATTGCCATACCATCTGATGCTCATATAATACCAGTTGTTCTTAAATGGAGGAATCAGGAATTAATGCAACAGAGAATCATCATCAGTTACATTCACATGAGAAGTTGTTTACTTTTGTGTTTTAGTTAGAAGTATGATCTCTTTTTGGATAAAGAACTCCTGTGTGTTTTCTAATCTTTAAGTAGGCAAGATCTTTCATATAATATAATATAATATAATTAACTTATCTAATTAGGAAAGAGAGCTTAGCTTACACAGTAACAGCATGGCCACCAAATGTGTACAGAATGTTAGTAGCTCCAGTGAAGTATAGAACCATCTTTGTTGGCCCCGAGTGCTTCACTCCTTCAATCTACAAATTCACAACAACAACAACAAAAAAACAAAACAGAAAGAAAAATTAGAACATAAAAACAATATTTACACAAAACCCATGATAAATAGACAACAAAAAGATTAAAACAAAAATGAAATGTTGGTATGTATATATATATATACCTGGCCATGCAAAATGGAGGCAACAGTGAGGTACCAGGCAGTGTAGGTGGTCATAACAAGGCCAAGGAAAGACCAGATTCTGTAGTTGTGGAATGAAGGGATGAAGACAGTGGTTGCACAGCAAGCTCCAAAGATGTATGTCCATGTTCTCTTGTCCAACTTGTCATTTATGTAGTATATGTTGCTGCACACACATACATTTGACAGTATACAAATTAAGGACACCCAATAAAACATGAGTGATCAGGTAGATAATGAAATCAATGACATGAATGGCAATGGATTGGTTGGTACCTGGCACAAGCAATCAGTTGTATAACAGATCCAAAGAGGAGGAAAGTGCAGTTGAATGCTAGTCCCACATTTCTCCAGTGCTTGCCTAGCAACCCATCTAGCACCTCAAACCACTGTTTAAATTGCCACACATATTATCATTATGTGATTTAAAATGGAATACATTTGAATGCTTACAAAGTATACAAGTTAATGGTTATGTTATGTACCTGAATAACATGGTTTCTGAAATCAACCTTCTCCCTCTCCTTCCTTGTTCTATATTCTAAGTACAGAATGCTGATGAGATAGGCAGTCCAGCTGCCCATCAACCCATAGAACAGTTGGAACAAGATGCCACTAGTCATTCCTAGTTGAGAGAAGGAGTATGGCAATGTAAGCAGCACTTGTGCCACCTACAAAAAAAAAAAAAAAACCAAAAAGAACAAACAAAAGAAAAGCAAATTTTTAGTACTTAACTAGCTTGAATGAAATGGAAATACAAATATATATACAACAAGTGACTCTAATAAGAGAATAAAGGATATGTATGCATACTTGGTTGGAAGCACAACTGAACCAGGCATCATACGCGGAGCCACCGTGCCACAAGAGGCCGGACAGTCGTGACTTCACGGTCTTCGCATCGCTATCCTGTTCCATTTCCAAGTATCTTCCTCCCACCAGTGTCTCCACTGGCTTGTCTTCACTGCCTCCATTTGGGGTAGTAGTAGCCATATTGACTGGGCTTGCTAGCTAACTAACTAACTTCAGTTGAGAATATTTTTGAGGAGAAGAAGATCAGTGTTTCTTGAAGCTATGTTATGTTATGTGAAGAGTAAGAAAGAGGGCGCCTTTATATAAGGAGGGAAAGGCAACTTAGGCAAGTGATGATCATTGTTAAAGAGAGGGGAGTTTAAAATGTTTAATTCTAGTTTTTCTCACTTAGTTTAATTATGGGTTTTAATTTGTTGCTTTGTTTGTTGCTTTGTTTGTTTGTTTGCTCGGAGGTTAATAAATAAAGGAGAGAATGTTAGAAGAACAATATTAGTCAAGTAAAAGAGAAAAGGGAATTGAAAATGTACCAAATCTTTTTGAGGAGTTTGGACCGGAGCCTGATTTGAGAGGGATGATTTAATTTGTACCGTTGGATTCTTTTGACTACTAAAAAGTAGTCTGTCAGTTGGAAATCACAACCTTCAAATATATATATATATTTTTTTAAATTATAGGTTACATATATATTTTTTTTTTTTTCAAGTAGCCTTTGTGAAAATGTCATGATTAAATTTAAAAATATTATATTGAATCATAAAATTACATAAAAATATTGAATGATTATATTTGAAAGAACTAAAGTAATATAATTATGAGATCCAATTAATAACTTCTATTGTGACGATGCATCCCTTCACATTTAATTCTGACAATCATAACGCCTCCCAAGCTACGAAATAAATAACAACGAAACTCCAAGAATTAATTAAAATGTTTAACTTTAGAGCACGAAATTAATATTCATACAATTTTAATTAGAATGCTTAATTTTAAAGTATGATTTTAGAGTATTCGTGGTTGTGATTTTTTTTTTTTAAATTTAAATAAGTTGATGTCGACAATTCCTCTGATATTGATTAAGTTGAAATGCTGGTTATTTATTTTATATTTTGTAAGGCTTATATATATTTTTTTATTTTTTTCTTTTAGAAAGATAAAATTCAGTAAATAATTAAAGTGATAAACGAAACTTGAACTGATCAAGATGTTCATAATGAATATAATTGATAAAAACGGACATCAAGAAGTGGATTCTTTCCACTCATAATTCAAATGAATACTACAGATAAAAAGAGTGAAGGATGCAATAATGTGCTTTCATTTTAGCTCTATCAATATATATATTACCTTACATAATTCTTTAAAAAAAAATAAACTCCCTATCGTCTAATATAAATATATATACTAGGTTTCATCATATCAGCCACTAATGGCTGCTTCAATGTTTGCAATCGCAGGAAAGAACGGCTATATATATACATATGATGCCAATGATTAATTATTCAAACTTCAAAATCTAGACGAGTCTTAATTAGCAAATTAAGTCATGTATTAATTCGACCTTAATTAGCTAAAGAAAATGAAGTATATCAAAAATCCTTACTCCTAATAAAATTATATTGGATTTTTGACATCAAAGGTCTATCTTCCCCAAGGAGTAAATCTCAGCTGTTGATTGTTTATATAGATTGATCACCACCGTTGACGTACGTTAATGTAAAAGCCCATATAAATTATCTTAATTTAAGGCTCATTACATATTATCTTAAAAATTTATTATAAAAAATAACAATTTCAGCTCAAAGCAAAGCATATGCTTTTTACTAGTAAAATGAAATATATCAAAAATAAAATGAAATATCGGAATGTAGTGGTTTGTTGCATCCATTATCCATACAAAAGAAACAAACAAATAACAAAGATTTGAGATGAAAAAAGACAAAATAAAACTCAAAAACAAGAATATATGTGGCGTGATTTACAGGGCAGCACGAGTGGGTTTAGCTTATTAGCACAGTTGCCGAGCCTAATTCCTTCCTTAGTCAATATTTTAGTTCGTAATTTGTGTAGCATAATTAAATTGTATCATCCTATTTTAGTTTTAAGCATTACATAGTTAATCTTATTTTAATTGCTCCTGTCAGGCGTAGGTTAATTAATTAATTAGCAACTTACTTAATTAGCATATATTGTGATCATCTCTTGGATATTGCTGTTTTATTATATTCTCGTTACATTGTAAATCCTTTTTAATTACATTTCACTGTTCTATTGTTGTTTGCTTGAGGAATATAATTGATTATATATATAATATAACGTTGGTTATTACTTTTATACCCTTCTTTTATACTTTGGGTTTGTCATCAACTTTTAGTTTAACCTTTTATTTTTTGAAGTGAATGAAAGCTGCCACTTTTATCGGCTCAAGAGTTATGGACCAAATTTTGCTAATTTATTTTTTAGCAACGGTAACTGTAAGTGTTAATAGTATGGTAAGAGAAATATAATATAAAAATTAAAAAAGGTAAAGCATGTCTGGATTTTCTTTTACTACATTAAATTTAAATCAGTGGTCCATTAAATTTGTAGAAGATTTAGATATCCATTTTATTTTCTTGTGTAGACTTTTTAGGTTAATTTCGTTGACTGCCTATATATTCTCAACATAAAATATGTAAACACTAAAGCAGATTAATTACATATTGGTAATTCCTTAACGTACCTTATAAGTACAACAAATCATGCAACTTTTTAATTTTATTTATACTTCATATAATTGTGCAAAGTTCAAATCAGTGGGCATACATATATATGGTTCAACTGTGTATTACATAAAATAACATCCATTCATTTACAAGAACTTTATTATTCATGGATATCAAAAGTGATCCCAATATTGATACCGACTGTGTTACTATTCATGTGATACTGTCGATATTCAAGTTAACTCGTTAAAATATATTCAACGTAATTATTTGTATAATATATCTTAGTACACTATACAAATTAGGTTGCATTGTAAGACAAATAATTTGACTACATACCTATTTAATCTTAATATTGACACAGTCTGTATCAATTTTGGTATCACTTTCAGTATTCTTATAACATTTTTCTTATTTAAATGTTAACAATAGGCATTTGTAACAGTAGCACCGCAGTATTTGAGTATTTCTTTCTTTCATTGGCAGCAAAGTGTTGTTTTGTTTTAAAACCCCTCTGTACTTTCCAATGATAGGAAGATTCAAGGAATGATAACTGGCGCACTTATACAAATATTTTAATGCATAGCAAAGCCTAGAAAGTTTCTTTTTCGAACTAAAAAAACGCAAGAAAAGAAGGGATGGGATTGGATTGGATTGGAATTTGGAGGCACAAATTTTCATTTTTGATCGATCCTCTTGTGTGGCAAATTTTGAATAGCTAATATGAGGTTCAACCGTTGTAGGCATTTGGCACTAGCATATCCTTACTCCTAATAAAAGGAGACCGGAATTTTTGACATGAAAGTTCTATCTTCTCCAAGAAATAAATCTCAGCTGTTGATTGTTTACTTATAGATTGATCACCACCGTTGACGTATTTTAATGTTTCAACCCATTATAACTTAAGACCTATATCAATTTTCTCAATTTAAGGCTCATTACATAATATCTTAGAAATTTATTATAAGAAATAACAAATGCAGCCCAAATCAAGGCGTTGGCTCTTTACTAGTTGTAGTAACAATATATATAATTGGTGGACGATGAGAATTTTCTAATAATGGAGTGATTAAATGTTATTACCAATAGAAGAATAATATCAAAACATAAACATTATGTTAAAATCCTGAGTTCCTTTAAGAAAAATGAGCTGAGGAAATATTTGGAGGATATATATTAAGACCCAATATTTTTACTAAGATCATCCAAGAAAGCAATGTTCCTAACTTGATCAAATTATGCAGAATGTGTTCATTTTTACATCCCTTTGAAGTTAATTTGATTATTCCCAAATCTTACTAATTCTACCAGCAGCACAGTATTCATCATATATTTCACTTTTTTTTTTTTGTATGTTACTAGTATATATTACATAAAAACAAACTATTTTTCAGCTGTATCTAAATCAGGCACTTTAATTATATCTTTCCAAAGTAATCCCATTAATTTCACATAAATTTCAGTACTTACTTCTTACTATGTGCCCATTAGCTAATGGCTAGTTCATCACTCCTACAAATTAACACATTATGTGGAGGCACAGCACAAGCCTGCCATACTACATCTAAAATACTAGAGGAGAGACAAGAGGTGAAAGAAAGAAAGAAAGAAGGCGCATAATCATACTCAAGAGAGCGTGTTAGCTTTTATATTGAGGTATATATGCAGATGGGCAGATTGCAACAATGGGACATATTATATTATATTATATTATATATAATTTTAATTTATTTCTAGTTTAGTTTACATAACATATTAATAAAATTATGTATACATGTTACCCATTATAGGCTAGGCATGCATGCACCCGGGCCACAGCACAGCGGTGTGCACATAGCCCGGCCGCAAAGGTGCTTTATTCACCTCATGCGGAGGCAACGAGGCATGCATCCATGGTTAATGCAATTATTAACCAAGGGGGGCTGTTCTTGGCTCTTCTGTGCATGCTTCTGTGCAGGGAAATGTGGTGCGAGTCACTGTGATACAGGTCCTTGTTTGGATTTTTACGTGTGAACTGTGAAGTGGTATGCTAGCTGATCATACTGGCATTGCAGATATATGTATACAGTGCTGCAACTTTAGTACTACAGAAGAACCAGCATCCGAATGCATGCTGGGTATGTTTTACTGCATCGTCCAAGTAAGTTTGAGAAATTTTACATTTTACAATCGTGTAGATATTAAATGGTTTGTACTTGAACAAAAATAAATAAGAAAATGCGGATATATTAATGGATTTCAGTTTATTTCATACATTAAGGCTTACAAGTAATAAAGACGATAGTTGGTTATGTAAATTCAATGAATTTTTCGAATGAAATGTACAATTGATGGCCTCTGTATCGGCTAAGATCCTGATCCGACGGTTCTCAGGGACCCCGAGATTCGGACTCAGCAGATACGGGCTCTGAGAATCGTCGGATCGGGATCTCAGCCGATTTCAGCGCACAACTGATGCACCTGATCAAAGAACATAACTGAAGAACAATGAAAAATGAACCCAAAAAATGGTCATCTAATTCATCACACTCCACGTATAAAAGTAAAATAAAAATCTTCACATACATATAGATTCCCAACGAATTCTCTCATCAAAACTACAACTTGCATATATAATTCTTAAGCCTTAACCAAACTTCCCAAACAAAACAATGATGCAAATTACAAAACAAACAAATTAAACTAACAAACTGCCCTCAGTCCTCAGGTGTGAAAATACACATTTTGTAGGGGGGGTTCCAGAAGACAATGTACCAGTACAGTAACTAAATAACTAATAGTTCCGGTGTGCTCACTGTCACTGCTCACTCATATATATCACTGGTACCGGTACGAGGTGGGGTCCGGTAGGATAGAGTGTTGGGGGCATGTGCCCTGGGGAGAAGGCAACCAGCGCAGAGACATTCCCACTTCCCACTCCCACTGTTGTCTCCCCCCCCTCAATTTCCTTCTTTATTAGTCTCAAAAAATATCAAAAATGGGTTTTTAATTGAGAAACATGTTGTGTACATTAAAAAACTGTCCATAACATACAAAAAATGTAACAGATACATCTCAAAATGCAACAGATACATATTGAAATGTAACATATGGACGCTACGGACAGTTTTTCTATGGACTCTAGGTATTAATTACTCTTTTTAATTCTCTCTGGTATTTGGAAATATCAGGTTGTGAATTTTGCTGTTTCGATGTATGTATAGTGTCTCACAGTCAGGCACAGCCAGGCACAGCTTGCTGTTATGTTATTATAGCTAACATAACATGCATTGATGTATATTTGCATACCAGTGTGTATGTTATTATACTTGAGAGTTGGGAGTGAAAGTGGAAGTGGAAGTGGAAGTGGAAAGGGAATATTTGCCATGATATGTGGAAACCAATGAATGAATAAGTTCTTGGTTTTGATACTGGCTGTTTCCTGAACTATTTTAGAACCAGAAAAATAAATAATATATTTTGCATCATTAAATTGCACAACCATGTTGATTAATAATATTGTAGTAGTAGTAGTAGTAATAATAATAATAATAATAATAATAATTATTATTATTATTATTATTATTACTATTATTATTATTATTAATATATATATTACTTGTAAAAATGAACAAATGTAGATGAGTTAGAACTATTTGTTTATCTTAGTTGTAAATTTATGAATGAAGAAATAAATGCTAAGATGCCTTTATAACTTAAGGCCCAGTAGTGAGATTCAACTGTTATGCATGCAGCTTATGTTGAATGCTGGTAGAAATATATATTTGACTCAATTCAAAATGGTCCCAGATTTGCAAAAGAAAAAGAAAAAACAGAAGCAAATTAAATTAAATTACAGCATTGCATTTGTGAAACAAATTTGACAGAGTAGAATCAACCAACATCTAATCTTGATCAGTAGTAGTAATAATATGTTTTTGACCAGTCTCATTACCTTTTTTCTAACAAATGGACCCCTAGCTACTACTTAAACAAGCACAACATATTAACATGCCATGTCTTATGCTAGAGCTCTATTAGCTCATGCGTGCATGCTTAAAAGGGAGCTTTAATTAATTAGCAACAATATATTATTATCACTTTAATATATAATCATGAGAAAAACAATTAATTAATTAATAAACTTTGTATCAGCCCCAGGTTATGCTCCCTGCAAATTGAAAATTAATTAGGTATTAAATATACAGCACTAGCTATGATGAAAGCTCTGGTTTGTTCCCTCTTCGTTAAGGGGTAAAGACAAACTTTTCATCTGCTTTGCAACTTTAATTGTACCAAAAAATTTATACCATTTATATATATGCATATTAAATTTTTTGTACAAAGTTGGGTATGGGGCTTGTCATAGTTAATTAATTGGGTAATTACTAATATTATGTGGAATATTCTTGATTAATTAGTGTAGATTTAATAAGTGTTATTTGTCAGTGATGGTACATGCTGTCTTGTCTATTGCAAGGGGTACCATTTGAGACAAGTTAATTTATTGCACTGATTTATTCACCTTTATATATAATAATATATAACAGCACCTTATATATTTTTCACTAGAGAGTAATAGTATAGTATAGTACATCTGATCATCTAACTTTATTATAATTAAATTCAAATCATATGGTTGATCCTGCATTTATCTGAATTGATATCTCAAATCATTGATCAGAACTACTGGAACAGCACATAATTAATTGTCAGGATATTTTTATATATATATATATATACTGTGGTCCATCCATGCTAACAGATAATTAAACAAAAAATTAAGAAAAGACATGCATCAAATTATACCAAAACTAATTAAAGCTGTATGGAAAGATTAACAAAAGATGTATCATGAGTACACAGGTAAGGCAACCTAACTTCAAATGTAGTTTGGACGTAGAAAAGGGGTTCAACTTTATATAATAATTCATCATTCATGGAGAAAAAACAAACAGAATAGAAATTGCAATCCCTCTCTTTTTTATAAGCAGGGGCCTTGTATGCATGCCAGCAATAACCCAAATTAAAGCCCCTTTTATTTTCTCATCTCATATCTTTTGCTCTCTCTTGATATACTCTTTTTCTCTGAGAATGCAATGAATAGCATCATAGCATGAGCCATGAGCCATCCATCACATGTACTCAAATGGGTCATGTTGTCAAACAAAGAAGTTCATATATATATACACCCAATATATAAGAGATCTTTCAGTTGGATTAAAGAAGTGTAAGATAGTTTTTTTTTTTTTTTTGGTGGGGGCTAGATGGCAAAAACCATGCTAGCAATTTTCATAAAGAAGGTTAAAAATTATGTACACAAGACTCAGTATTCAGTCACTCGTACAAGATAAGCTAACTAAGAGCATTATTTATCCCTATACAGCGTTACGGGCACCAGATTAACCACCTCCTAACCTCACACAAGATAGTTATTATTATGACATAAATTTGAGTTTAATTAGTCTAAAGTTCTGAATCATACAAACGGATATAATTTGGACCACCTTATATAGACAGACTGCAAGCAAGCAAAGCATATTTTACACATGTCATGTCAGTCAAGTGCTTAATTAAGTTGTGTCATAATTGTGCATTAGTTGAAGGTGACAATCAAATCAGAACAGTACAGACGAAAGAGTTATATGTCATTTTTGGTTTTAAACAGTATAAAATTGCAGGTTGTTTGTTTACAGTTCATATTAAATTGGGTCAGCTTTTGATCCTCCGTGCTTTTAAATCAACAGAGGTCGATAGATCTGAGTCATTTGGTTTTAAGCTTAAAAGCTTAAAGTTTCATTAGTGTTCTGAATATAATTAACTGCTTAGATCTTCTGTTACTAATGACACTTCATATATAAGTTCATATAATGATTAAAAGGAGAGAATATGTATGGAATCTTTTTATTTGAGCCAATTATCTATTTCATACTAATTAAAAAGTATGTTTCTAATGCTCTAAAAAATCAATTTTAGTAAAATATCCTTCAACTTTTTCATAGTATATATTTCTCCCTGATAATCTGATGACACATTTCCAAACTCATTTAAGTCATATTATAACTAATTAACCAACCCTAATCCGACCCATCAATTAATTAACATGTTATATGTACATATATATATCCTTTATATATAGGATGAAGAAGCTCTTGGCTCAATGTTGGTCCCAAGCTCCATATAAAGCACACAAGCTTTAATCTGGCTTTAAAGTTTAAACTTTAAAGAGAGAAAATAAAGAGGCCTTTAATTTGCCTTTGCCTCATATGATATCTCATGACATGAGGCAACAATATCATTTCATCCCTTCGTCATCCCTCTATACAAGCTGCATCATTTTGCCTCCTTGAGAGCCCCTTTTCATTCCCTTTGCCCCCCCCTTAATAATTATATTTCCATTTTTATTTTTATTTTTATTTTTCTCTCTCTTTCTTTTGTTTCAATTTTTATTGTGTTTTTAAATTGAGAATCTAAAACCAAGAATCTAGCTTTTGTTTTATGTAACACAAGAGTACTCAGGATCATCTGAGGTGGTGAAATGAATTGTACTGGCATGTGTTCTGTTGCAATACCAATCTTCACAAGCATGTGGCTGGATTTGAAAATGTCAAAGATATGCTACGTACTGATGAATTTAAAATTTTAAATCAATAAACTTAAAGACTTGCTACAATTCAATCGAATTTAACTATCTAAAATTCTGACGATGATAAACAAGGTTGATTTTTATAAATCCGGTATATGTTTAAAGGGTCTTCTTTTAGATGTCATGAAGAAATTGTCAAGTTTATTAAAACAAAATAAAGATTGATATAAAGATGAGGGTCAAGCCACTCAAATTTAAATGTCTATAAAAGATCCTCCAACCGGGTTTCGAACCCGCGACCTACCATACGGAGGGCGTTGCTCTTAGCCACTAAACCAAAGGCTGGTTCTTTCAAAAAAAAAATTGGAATATATTCACATGATAGATCGATTTTTTTTTTTAATTCATGTATTTTGAGCATCATCGATATTTCACTAGAATCATTAAAATATAGTACTTGCTATGATACTAGTCAGTTGATGATGCACAAATTACATTAAGTATGAAAAACAAACAACCAATGTTAAGAGCTAGCATATAATTTTTTTTTTAAAAAAAATTATATGTACTTAAAATTTCATTATCAAAATTGGCGACATAACTTCTACAGTCGGATCCCTCTGCCATGTTATATTCATCATGTATAGCAAACTTCTCATCCAAATTTTGAAAGGACTTGACAAAATTAAATTCATCACTCTCTGTACGTACCCAAGTTGAATTTCAAATCGAATTTAAAAATTTATTGGGTGTGCTGTCTAGCTAGCTACATGAACAAACATAAATAGAAGTGCAACACAAACATCTATTTTTTGAACTCCGTTTTATTAATTTGTTGCTCTTTCTTTCTTTCTTTCTTTCTTTCGCCTTTCTCCAAGATGATTGTCATGAATGCATGCACAACTAAAGATAGAAGATCGATCATCGGATGCAGCTGTAACCCATATATATATATGATCTTTTATTTTATACACAAACCAATTTAAAATGTAATCCAATCGTATATATATAAACACTATGTATGTATGATGCATTGTCAAGAAAAGAAGAGATTTGTGCTCATTTTTGGCCTTTAAAAGTTGGCGTTTTGTTGACTTGCACTCAATCAGCTTACATCACTATGGGGACATCTTGCAAAGCATGAGCAAGGAATTTATGAACACCTCCCTTCCAATATATAACTGGAGATCATAATCTTAACTGCATATATTTTATGATTCAATATATTATATTATTACCAGCAAAGAGCCCACGCGCGCCTTTCTTTGGGCTGAAATGAATATATCTTATAATAAAGGGCTGAAAGCTCATCTTTGTGAAGAAACTAATATGGGTCTTAAATTTTACTGGTCCAGGACATTAATGTACGTCAACAGTGGTGACTAATCTAAGTAAACAATCAACGGCTGAGGTTTCTTCTTTAGGGGAAGATAGAACTTTCATGTCAAAAAATCCAATCTCCTTTTATTAGAAGTAAGGTTAAGGATTCTACAAAATTTTATTTTCTTGGTCACACAGGAATAAGTTCAAAGACATCATTTCTTATAAATTAACATATAACATATTATAAATAAAAAATGGCACCTCCATTGAGTACCCAAAATGCAGAAGAGGGAGGTTATGCAAAAAGCCAGTGGGACAAATGTGATGCAAACTGATGATGAGCTTTAATCACCCATGGAGGAATCTAATGGAGAAAAGGGGGCATGGCAAAAGCTAGCTAGAGAGGAGAAACGGCATGCATTGACATGTTGACAGTTTAGTTTTTTTTGCTCTTTAATTCCAATTGTATCATGTCATGTGTGGTATGCTTTAATCATTGCTTATCACCATATGTTTTGGCCAACACCATGAGAATTCCATGTGGTTGTCTCAGTATTCGGTTCATATTCAAAGTGTAACATTGCAGTATTACATATGTATAAGTTATTGCTCACAGCTGAATTTTAGAACTACATGCTTTCAAAATATATCCTTACTCCTAGTAAAAGGAGATTTGATTTTTTGGCATGAAAATTCTATCTTTCTCAAGAAATAAATCTCAGCTGTTAATTGTTTACTTAGATTGATCACCACGGTGACGTACTTTAATGTCTCAACCCATTAAAACCTAAGACCCACACCAATTTTCTCAATTTATGGCCCATTATATATTATTATCTTAAAATTTTATTATAAGAAATAACAATTTCAGCCCAAAGCAAGGCGTATGCACTTTACTAGTATACGTATATATGGATAATGAAAGCAGGTATTTTGTTGGTCATCATGGTTTTTTTTTTTTTTGGCAAGTGATATATATTTGGTGCAGATGGCGTGCAGAGAAAATAAAATAAAATTAAAAACACAGGAGGAATGTTTTGGAGGGTGTCAGGGTTTTACCCAGAGGATGTTTACTGAGAGGAAGGCATGGGGGAGAAAGTGGCATGATTGGAACATATACATACCAGTTCATCAGACACTATGCACAACAATTCTGATAAAATATTGGGCTCAAGTAAAGTAAACTCAGATAGATACGATTTGTATTCGTCTTTTAACTTTTATAAGTATCTGTTATAATTTCAGGCTTCAGTTGATCATGCTAAAAGAGAAGAATGCCTTTTTCAAATTCAAATATATATATGTACATTCATTCAACCTGGCCTTAACATATATTTATGCTTTATTCAATGATCCCAACAAGGAATGGATAAACATACATAAACAAATTCTTCAAATATTTTTTCAAGGCTATTTCTGTTATGGATCGGATGAAATATGGGTCGTTCATTTTTTATAATCGGATGGTCACAATATATCTTTTAGATACAATTAAAGGGACATGTTTGATAAGAACCACTCGATTCAAAATGAAAAGTTGCTTAGCCGATCCATAGCAGAATCACTCTTTTTTTTTTTCAAATGGTTAGCAATCTCGGTAACCTAATTTCTTTTGTTTATTCCCACAGTATTGCTATCTAGTTATCAACTTATTATGGGCCGCATTGGGGGTCTAATATACCTGACTAAAGAAAGCCCAAAAAAACTGTTCTTTCTTATAAAAATGGGGGGTTTGAACTTTCTTACATTCCTGATGCAGGCTGCAGCAAATTAAGTTCAAAACTTCAAATAATACATTTATGGGTCTAACGGGTCTCATTGTCCTATGCCTGTCTCATATGAGTAATATATATGAAGCAAAGTTCATGTCTGGCATTCTGGGCCACTGTGGGTCTGTTGATCTGTTCTCTTCAATTGTACCTGTCTAATAGGGCCTTGTTTAGGAAAAGAGTTTGAAGAAGAAAAAGGCAGCAGAGTTCTTTGCTTTTGAGCCCAATTGCTATCGTCTACTGCGCAGTACCTTACGGTGCAGTAGACGAGCCGTCTGATTGCTTTAAGATTCGTGATAACTCCAATCTCAAAACCCCTCCTATAATCCAAAGGTCGTGGTACTGCGCCGTACCGTACTGCGCAGTAGAGGACAATCAGCGGGGTAAAGTGTCATTTTTGGGGAAGGATAGAAGAAGGATTATTAGATTTAGATGTGATGAATGAGTTAAGGATAGCGCCTTTTTTTTTTTAAGTAGAATTATGGATAGGAATTGAGTGAGTGTGAAACCTGAGAAAGGTTTTATTTTGTGTTCAGATTGCTTTGATGCTATTGCTATGAGTTTATTTTTTTATTTTTATGCCATGTTTTTTTTTTTCAAGGGAGAATTTTTGTACCCATTTATTTGTATTTGAATATGTTTTGTTACTCTGTGAAGTAAAAGTTGAGAAATAGAGGCATAAAGTATATTGAAATGCAAATCCAAATTTAATACCATGATTTTGTATTTCAATATATTTTGTTCCTCTATTCTCAGCTATTATTTCATACATGGAAGAATTGAAATATTTTTCTTTGATTTAGAAAAAATTGTAAAATTTGCTTCATTACAGTATACTAAAAACCATGTTCGTACAGAATGTTTTTTATACCGTGACATTTTCCAACTCTTCTGCTCATTAAAAAAAATGGTACCATATTTTTTTAATTGTCACAAGCAAGTCCCTTCAGTGTTAGCTTGGGTCATATATGATGCAAAATTAATGCCAAATTGTGAATATATAATCTATAAGGTCACCTTTCCCTGACTTCTGTTTTTCTCATATGTCATTTTGTCAAAATCATGGTTTTGTTTATTCTTGTATCCAAACCCCCATCATTGCCCTAGGTATAGTATATGTAGTTTGAATCCAACACGTAATTTATCATGCCTAATACAACAAAATTCATGAGCTCATTGCATCATTGCTTATTTACATGATCATGGGTGAAGGTTTAGGTAGCATGATGATATTGGGGAAATATATTAGGAGGGGATATATGTGTTCACATTACATGTTTTGTCGATTATTAACACAAATTCTCAATTAGACTCTAAATATAAAATATCTGAAGAATAATTATTTTCACAAAATGTTCATGATTTTAAAGTTTGATTTTACATCAATAGATTAATTGTGTTACAAATTTCATATAATTTGAGTGTCATTAACACTAGAAACTTCAAAATTGTATAATAATTTACAACGATCTAAACTTAATCATTCATTCATTCTTGATAGAGTATCAAACAATACTGAAATTGCATGAAATTTGAAATACAATCAATCTATAAATATATGAACATGTCTGTAATAGTTTTTTTTATTTTTAAGATTTATTATGAATTTATTTGAGATTAGCTGTCACAATTGTCATGTGATCCCTTTTCTATTTTTAAGATTTTTTATAAATGTTTGTTGTCAAGATTATCCAAAAATTTAGTTGTTAACACATCGCCTCCTAATGAAAGAAACCCAATAATGGTTGTTGCGCAATTTGCGCTAAATGTCTTCCTCCATTAATTGTACACAAGTCCTTTTCAATAAAAAGTTGTATATATAAGACATCAAACATGCCATTACAATATTTATTAATTCAAAAATTTTGTTGTGCCTATTGCATAGAATACCCCTAATTAGATTACATTAATTAATACTTTTTTATCTTAATAAAGTGGACCATTATCCATAATCTAAAAATTAATTATACATTATTACAATAGAAGTCATTATCAAGATTTGTAGGATTCATGAGTCACGGCCCAAGTAAACATGTACATTTTTTTTTTCCAAACCGCGGAAGAAATCGATTTTGATACCAAAAGGGAATTCGAGTTTTGTGGTATTGGTATCTTCCAATAATACGGCAGTTCATTCAAAGGTAAATAATATAATTGGCAAAGTCAAAGTGATATAATTGTTTTTAAGAAAACAACAAGAGACGTCATTCCGTTACACTGAATGTCTATAACAGATTCTTTGTCACCTCTTTCACATAAAGTGCATTATCATTAGGCCAAAATTATACATGATTCTCAACAAAGTGATATAGAACTGTTGGACTGAACAAGGATGGTGTGTTGGTTGATTTCTTGATGCAACTTAATTTAGTTTAAAGTGATCATATATATGTCAGGATCGGATAGGTTTTTAAAGTATAAAGTTTAAACTTTAATAATGTGAAATATAAATAAATGATAAAAATTTTGTCATAGAAATTTCGATTAAACAATGTAACCAGCGAAATTTACATATAGAAAATATAAAATTGCTTTAGTGTGTTTAATGGGTGCCTAGCTTCGAATTGATATTATTTATGAGAAAAAATAAATAAATAAAGTCTTTCAAGTTTCAAATTTATTAACATTTGATACTTTTAACCCCACATTAGAGCATTGATTATTTATTCATTTTATTCAATATAACACAATTTTTGCGTTTAAAATTCAATACAAACTTCCTAATCATCTTATTTACTTATGCCGCACTTCTATTTATATTAAATGAGTTAATATTTACGTTAGTGGTTGTATTGTGAAGCTTATTTTATATAGTTATTTTGTTATTCGTATTAGCTGTATCCATAAAAATACAATATACGAAATAAGTAACATATTAAAACTTTTTCATGAATTACAACTTAATTGACATGAACAATAATACAGTATTAGGTCCCAAACCACTAATCTAAACCAAAAACTGATTCTAGCTCATCTATATATTTAAAATCTCAGAACACTGTATATTCTTTGCTCATATACATAAAATTTTGCGGCGGAAAGTAACCGCACACAGCTCCTGTTTTCACCAGTCAAAGCTCCATTTGTTTAACTAAAGATGATTGTAAAAATTTTGATGACCTCTGTCATTAGTTGTTTCACACTCCACAACCAACCAAATTCACAAACTTTTTTAATACATTAGGTTCCATTCTATTTTAGATAAGAATAAGATAGAGACGTGGGCATTCTAAATAATATCCAGAGAGAAAAAAAGAAAAAGAAGTAAGAATTGGCTTCTGAGTTTTGAGTCTTGACATTGCAACAAACTTACAAGTTACAAGCCAGAAAACATGTATGATTATAAATGAATTACCACCAATAGATTTCTTTTCTTGGCCTATACAAGTCAAGGAGGAAACGAATCTCCTTCTCCTTCTCTACAAGTTATTGTTGATTTTTGTGGTGTCTTTATTTACTTGATCAAAACTCAAAAGACCTCTTGTCTTATATACATGTGGGGAATCGTATTTTATTTGGAAGCAAAATGTGTGTTTAGGAAAAAAAAAAAGAGAAAGGGACTGAATTTGAACATGACCAAATTACCAATCAATCATTTGCCATCTTGTGCAAATGCAATTCATGCATGAATTGAGTTATTATTGCATTATAGAGGTTGATAGTTGATGGGGATTGGTAAATCCATTTGACCCATTCAGTTCCGTTGAGCAGAGCAGGCTACTGGAATCTTGTCCAAAGTCATTTGGACGGTCTCCGTCCAAAGTTATGATTAAACTATATATTCGATTCAAATTGTATGTTTATCAACAATGATAGCATGTGATCCCACCACTCTAAATATAACCAGCGTACAACGCATATGTACGTTGTTTCTATTTTTAACACAGGCTACATGACTAAATCACGATTAATCAATTACCAACAGTTATATCGTATAACTTTCTAAATCAAATCATTTGGACCGTCCAAATGGTTTTAGATAAAATCTGATTCGGCATAGCAGAGCAGAAAGCAAGAAAACATCTCTCTCTCTCTCTCTTTTTTTTTTTTTGTTTTTTTTTTTTGAGGAAAGAAAACATCTCTTTTGCTGCTGCTGGTACCAAACAAAATTGAGAAGGGCAGAACTAGGGCTCCAAGTTGTTTTAAAGAATTAACTGGTGGGCATAATTAGATCATCAGATAGTACAAAGTTAGGCCTGCTTTAGGTCACAATCAATGCAAACAGTTGTATTTGTTATATGATCAGGCCGGGCCCAATTATACCCATTATGGGTTTCGTTTACCCTCCTCCAGTTCTTTTTATTTAAGTGATAAAGAAAGTTCAAGAGTACTGCCGACCATGACCTCCACATCATTTTGTATGTATAACAGACAGTATGACAAATAGATTTTATATAGGTTCAGATATAACAGTTACACTCACAGTATAATTTCTATGGACTGTCTGTAAGTGGACACGTAAAGTTTATGTTTTTCCTTTATCTATACGCACACCATCTTAAATTTATATTCCAAGAGAAGTGTTTTAGTGTCTGAAACAGATGATGATGATGATGAAACTTATTCAGAAGTGTCCATGCGAGGAAAAATTAAAAATTAAAAATCACATCCATCCACTGTTATAGTTTCATTTTCATACGACGATAAGCAATCATTATGAGTACGAAAAAACATAAAAAAAATCTTTACACAAACAAAATAAATCCGATAGGTTTAAATCAGATCAGATGGCTTAAATTAAAGGCTAAATTAAATAAAACAGTCGGCTGCCGCCTGCCTGCCTGCCAAAGTGAGAAACCAAGTCCTTTGAAAATATGTTCTTTCAAGATTGTTTCTTTTATTTGTGAAAAATTCAGGTCTCTATCAAGAATAGTGTAGCGCTGCCTCGGATGAGAGCAAAGCATCATGATTTTATGAACATAGACACTTAAAACTGTTTAAACACACGTAATGCCGAGTCATTTTTTTGGACTGTCATGCTACAAGTCAAGAAATCTGTTCCGGTTTTTTCTCTCTTGCCAAATCCTCACTGTACCGCCGATTTATTCAATGTGTACTATGTACTTTAATTTTTTTGGTTTTTTTGGGGGAGTCCGTATGCTCGAGTTAACTTAAAATTTGAGTTTAACTCTGAACAAATTTGGACAGTAGGTTTCGGATCTCGGTCAAGACAATTAAGACGGTCAGTATTTAGAATTTATGAAGCTTTTTATAAAATCACTGTACAGACAAATTTAATTTTTGAGTTAACTCAGAAGACCTCAAAAAGTAATAGACAGGTTTTGTGCTCTCCAAGAACGAATTTAATTGTTCTTTGATATTGTAACAATAATCATCAAATTGTATGGCAAAATTTTAATATATCTAAATGATGAATTTTAATGAATATCAAAATTGGAGAATATATTTATAACAAAATTTCTTCTACTTTTTAAGATTTTTTTTAATTTAATTGAAATCAGTAGTAAAAGTAAAAAATAAAATAAAATAAAATAAAATAAAAAAATACTTGTAAAGGATTTCCCTTTGAAACATATTATTTCAATAAATTTATATATAGAAAACTTGTAAATTCCGCACAAATAATGTGTATTATATTTTGAGATGTAATATAACTAAGTAAATAGTAAATAGTTTGGTTCTGCACCATTGTCACGAGTTTATGAAAATGTGGAGCATCACAATTCACAAACAAGGAACGAAGGTACATAAGCAGCTCACGTATGATTAAACTGGTTACCCAGTTTCTGTATTCAACTAATCAAAGGAGACCGTCTAACAGAAAATTAATTAATACTTGAATACGACATGATTATCCCGAGAGATGAAGCAGTGATTCAGTGAACCATAATTATGACCAATGATCAAGTGTCATAAATTCATCTCTAAATACTTATTACCAAGACCACGACCCATGTCAACATAATTCAAAAAGAAGCGCATAAAGTTCAGAACAATCGATATAAATATGTGATAAATATTAATAAATATCTCATCCAATAATAATTTGAAAATATCAGCCCTCTCGCTTGCATTTCTATCTAAATTCTAAAATATCTAATTCTCTATTCTATTCTCTATTCTTCTTCATCCTACTAATCTATTGCCTTCTTTTTTTTTTCCTACCTCCCCCCACAAACCCAATAAAATAAATGAATTTTAATTTAATCACCAATTTCCCAATCCCCCCCACCCCCAAAAAAAAGCAAAAAAAACCCAAAAAAAAATTATATATATATATATAATAATATATTACATTATAGGTAGCATTAAAATTCGTCCGTTTCTTTGTCAGAGGCGTTGGGTCTGGTGACTGATGAGGAGAGGTACCAAGTCCCAACCACTTTCTCCTTTAACACAAAACGACACACAGAGACTGACAAAGACTGCCCCGTTTCAGACTGTTACCGCCACAGCACAACCCAAGTACCCAACGGCTATCCTTCATTTTGTCATTCTGTGTGGGCGCACTGGGGGGACCCGAATCAGAGCCCCTCAGAGGAAGAGGCCAACGGCAAAGAAGAGAACGAACATGGAGAGGATTTTAGGGAGGGGGATGGGGGATGCGAAGCTTATCTGGTCCCCGCCGAGATAGACCATGTTGTTGGTGTCGTTTGTCACAGGAACTCCGGCCGCTTGTGGGTTCTCTCCTGATGCCGCCTTTTGGCTGCCATCAAATAAACAGTAGTAACATACATAACACGTTAGACTTACAGAAAAAAAAATATAATATCTATATAGTAAAATGTTGGTAAAGTTATTTCCTCAAAAAAGAAAATGTTGAATCGTAACTAACATGTTAGAATCATAGAAAAAGAAAAATAGTATATGTTAGTAGAATTATTTCCTCAAAAAAAAAAAAAAGTAAGATTATTATGACCTCAAAAAATAAAATAAAATAAAATGTTAGTAAAATTATAAAGTCGGTTGGAGGAGTTGTAGAGCAGACAGCATTGAGTGAATGAGTGATATAGATTGAATTTTTATTGGAAATTGAACAAGATGTCTGGGTGGTGTAGTCGGTTATCACGCTAGTCTCACACACTAGAGGTCCCCGGTTCGAACCCGGGCTCAGACACTTCTTAAGTTTTTTTGTAAGTTTCATTTGTTAGAGAATGAGAACTAATTATAACAAGGTTGAAAGGTTGATTACATACAGTTATTAGGCAAACAATGTAGGCCCAATTAATTGCCATTTAGGAATGAATGAATACCTTAACACCAAAAAATCAAGACACTTTTCACAGATTCGGATTTCACTTTTTAATTTGCTCCATTAGTAGTAGTAATAATGCTATAATGCAAATCCACTTCCCTAAATTAGACAAGACAGCTACACCAACTAAATAAATAATATTTACCGACCCTTAACTATAATCATCTCATTTTATTTCATTTGATTTAATAATAATGCTGTGATGTGAAAACCCAAAAAGGCAAACCCTAAAGAGGCAGGTTTTGCACGCAGCAAATAACAATTTCCAAATCACTATCACTTGATATAATCGGCACACCAACCACAGGTCAAAACTATTCTTTTTTCTTTCACATGATAATTTTTCAATTTTTCTGCACTTGCCAAATTTCAACGCAACAAATACGTCCATCTACGGCTTCTTTTTTTTTTATGTTCCTACTACAAACCCCCAATCAGAAAGTTTACACTTTTTAAAATTTTTTTAAGATAAGAGTTAGGTTACTTAAATTTAAATATCATTAAAAAATTCTTTATAAAGACTCTTCGCCCAGATTTCGAAAAAAGAAAGTTTAAACTTTAAACACAACAATTTAGAAGTGTTAATTTTTATTCAACAATGAACAAACACTATTATGATGTACAATTTCTTGGAAGAGCATACCTTGTTGTGCTGGGGCAAAATGTGATGACGTAATTCGCCGACGCGCAGGTGAAGGTCGAAGTGGCGTCGTCGTAGGCGTAGCTGTACGCCCTCGGGCACGCATTCTTGAAGAACTGCGAGTAGGCCGACGGCTTGCAGGTGCTGGGGTTCCCATACGCGCCGCTGCAGCAGTACTGTGCCGACCCGAACGCCTCGCACGCGCTCTTGCACGCAACGTTCTCGCTCCCGCCGCTCTCGGATTGCAGAAGCACCTAGAAATCAAAATTCACATATGTTAAACAAAATTGGAAACAAATTTTGAACAAATTGATTGTGGCTATGAATGATCATGAAGGAAAATTGTGAATTTGTGATTACTTTGAGGTCGGTCGGGCAAGCCGCGTTAAGGTCGACCAAGCATCCCGTGGCGGTGCAATTGCTCCCTGTACCGCCTTGCGGCACGACAAGCATTGGCACATTGTACCCATCCACTAAGCTCACATCATAGAAGTCCATTCCGCCGGACCCGTCGAGCGTGAACTCAGCCAAGGTCGCGGGGGGTGCGGCGCCGCCGCCTAAACACTCCATCTTGCCAGACCCACAATCGCCGGTTCCGCACGTGAACTTCCCGGTCGAGTCGGTGGTACATAGCGTCCGGCCCCACATGCGGCCCGACCAATTGGTCGGTGCGTCCAGGGTTTTGCTCTCACCCTGTGCCAGCGAGAACCCCGTCGTGCTTAGAGCGGCTGTACCGGCGCCGGAGAGAAGGCCCGGCCACACCGTGTACCCGCAATTGTTTGTGATTGTGAATGTTGCTGATAATACCACTGTCACAAATTGGTACCAATTGAAAGTTAGAACTTAGAAACAGAGGAATTAGGAATGAAACAGAGAAAGGAAATCGTATGTATGTTATTGCTCTTTTTTTTTTAATTTGCAAAATTTTCACATAAGTCACATCAGAAAGTTCAAAAATGCTCATTAAACTGAAAATACAACAGAAATTATTACAATGGCATGCTGGAAAATCATCACAATTGAAATTACTTACCAGGTGAAAACATCAAGAGAAGCAATCCTGATAGAGAGAAGACATCCAAAGATGTTGCGGCCATTCTCATTATCATTCTTTCAAAAGAAACAGTCTTTGAATCCCCTAATTAAATTGTTAATAACTTTGGCAATGGCAGCTGAAGCTGGAGAAGAAGAGATCGAGCAATAAAGGTTTGTTTGGTGACAATTAGAGGGAGGAAGTGACGGGAGGATGGTTGAGCAATTTATAGAGGAAAAAGAAGGTCCACCAGAAGAATGACTGTTTATAAGTGTCAGTAGTTAAAGCGTGGGACCCACTTGTCATAGTCTATACTCGTATGTAGCAATGAATTATGATACAATATTTAATGTCGGCAACGGCTCTCTTTTTCTCTCTTTCTTTCTCAGTAGGACTGGAGGGGCCTTCTTGGTTTCTGGGAGCGAGTGCATGCTCTGCTCTGCTCTCTGTTTTTGTGCTGGAAACAGAGCAAAGGAAACGAAACCGAGTAAGTATGCAATGTATGTCCTTATTTTATTTTTGTTTGTTGTACCTTTTTGTCAGTATATGTTTATGATTTTTCCGTGCAAGCAAAGGGAATGATGTGGATTATTATAGAGAGGGTTTTCTCCAAAAAAAAAAAAGAAAAAAAGAGATTATAGAGAGGGTTTTTTGATATTAATTGCACGAATTTTCAAAGCGAATCCAACGGCCAAAGTACTGCGCAGTAATTTACGGCGCAGTAGAGGATATGAATTGGGTTAACTGTGCTTGGACTCGTTTATTTTACTCGTTTACCTGTGATCTTCGAATTCCGATGTGTTAGATTCATGGGACAGGGCGGCGTTTGTTTATTTGTTTATGAATTTGGATTATTATTGCGATTTGCTAATGCCGTGTACGACTTTGGGTTTGTAAAATTTTGTAGTTTTAAGTTTTATTAGGCATTTAAAGTGGTATTTATGTGTGAGATGTCTGTTACCTTTTTTATTCAATTGTTTTGGGGAAAAAAATTTGATGGTTTTTCATGTTTTGACCTCTTTGTATTTTGCCAAACTTTCTTTTACTTACAAATCTGGGGTAAGGAGTCAAATTGCACTTACCAACTTAAGATAAAGAAAGAAATATAGTTTAATTACAGAACACATACAATTAGGGGGGTTTTATTGGTTTGAGAGTCTTCTTTGAATTTTCTTTTACTTTTTTACTTTTTACATAGGTGGGTGGGTGGAAGGAAGGTTTAACTACTGTTACTGTACTATTGTATTGTTTATAGTCTATAGTATAGTATGAGTAAAGGGAATCTATAACACAGAAAATAAAATATATAAATACTAGACACGTATGTCAAAGTTTTTTTTTACCAGGGTCGAAGATATTTTATATAGCCGGACCAAAAAAAAAACAAATAAATAGATCGATCATGCGGCTACGTGCTCCATATAAATTATAATCCTAGGGGAACAAACAATATACGTGTATATCTGACATTAATAAAAAAAAAATTGCTTGTTGCAGAGAGCTGGAAACCACTAAATAAAACGAGGTGTGAATGCTGTTGACATCCCAGATTCCAGGAACCCGCTACATACATTAACACTCCGCATTCTTCACAGGTGATCCATCATCACTCCGATCCGTCAGAGATGATCTTTATAGTATTCACATATCTCCAGTTCGTACTAAACCGGATATGACCGTTTAATTATAAGCAAAGTGTAAATTAATAGCTGGAATTCTCCGGTTCTCAAGTGAAACTGAGAACTTGACAAGAATTGTTGCAGGATGGCTGTCGTCATCGGTTATCGTATTTAATTACTGACAATATCACACGCGTCATTTGTAGTCTGGTCTACACTCTACAGGGAAAATATGAGACTGTTCTGGACTTGAGGTCAAGTGAATTAAAATCTACTGTTATCCAACTTTGGATAACAGGACCTGTTGTCCAAATTTGAACCGTTGGATCAAAATCAACGGAAGGGATTGATTATACGAAGCCTCCTATAATCTTTATTAAACCAATCGGATCCGTTCATCTTGATCTAACGGTCCGTAATGGACAAATTGGATCCTCGTATTCTCAAAGAATAACAGTTCGGACTTGGGGCCAAGTAACCGTTGAAAATGGTCTTTTCTGTGCGACTGTGGCGACTGTGTCTTGCATGGTGATCGATGCGGCCTGATGTTAAGCGAAGGAAAATGTTTTTTTTTTTTTTTTTGAAATCCAAGGAAAATGTTGTACTGCCTCCATTCACAATTAAATGAATTTATATCTTTAGAGTTTGTCTCCAATTAAATGAACTTTACCGATTTGAATTTATTTTTCTATTCATTTGTTTGAATCCACTTGTTTCTCTAATGTTATGATTACCCTTTTATCTATACTAGTGAAAAGCCCAAGTCTTGCTTTGGGCTGAAATTGTTATTTCTTATAATAAATTTTTAAGATAATATGTAATGGGCCTTATATTGAGATAATTTATGCGGGCCTTTAATTTTATTGGGCTGAGAAGGTCAACGGGCATTAATGTACATCAGCGGTTCTGATCTATCGAAGAAAATGATCAACGGCTCAGATGTGAGGATAGCCCATTCATGTCATTTTTTCCAATATGCTTTCATTATTAGTAAGGATTATTTAATTGGAATAATTATTATGTAATTATATTTTTCCACTAATTCATTTGACTTTTCCTAAAAATTCATTTATTCATGGACGGAGGTTATATTTGTTAAGAACTCATACGTCGCATTCACTTTTTCAAAATTTCTGTTTCTCTAATGTTATGATTACCCTTTTATCTATATTATTTAATTGGAACAATTATTATGTAATTTCATTTTTCCACTAATTCATTTGATTTTTCCTAAAAATTCATTTATTCATGGACGGAGGTTGTACTTTGGATCATAGTAATATGATCTATTTGCGAGTTATTCATAAATAATTTATGAATAATTTTTTTTTGAGAAAATCTTCTTGTCCCCCTCTTTTGTCCCCGTTAAATGTCCCCACCAAAATTTCATTAAGATTCTAGTTCAAAATTCAGATTCTCGGTAAGTACACATTTATTTTGCCTCTTAGTCAGGTCCTACCACTTAATAGTAAAATTTGCTGGATCATAGTGTTATGGTAAATAACTGTCTGCACAAATTTGGTGTTCATACCCATGGGCGGACCTTTATGTAGGCCAAAGGGGGCAGTGGCCCCCCCTTCCAAAAAATATTATCTAATAACAAGGTGTGAATTCATATAATTTTGACCCATTTGTTATTATGGGGGCCCCCCCTTTTTCACTAGTTGGTCTTTTAATTGCTTACAGTAAAATTTTTTGTATACAAATCTTCAAGTTTTAACCAATTGCAATATTGTTTTATATTATAGCTCAATGTTTTCTCATCATAATAATAAAATTGGCCCCCTCTTAATTTCTTTCCATGGTCCGCCACTGTTCATACATATCCGTCGGGATGTTCATACCTCTTACGATGAGGTGTTCATAGTCGACATAATTGGTGTGCATACCTATGCATCAAAACATTCTACATGGGCTGGGCTGTCTAAGATTCCACGAGATTCTATGTTCGAGTGAATAACCGTCCGCCCTAACTTGAGTGTTTATACAATGTATTGTTGGGTGTTCATATCTATTACATTGGGGTATTCATACCTTATGTACAAGAGGTGTACTGATAGGGGACATTTAAGGAGGATTTTTCTTGGAGGACAGTTAGCATACCCCTTTATTTATTTTATGAAAGCTAAATAAATCTCGCATAATATTATTTATGTATTTTATTCGTCAATAATTTGCGTATAAAATGTTTTATTGGCGAATAAAATGTTTTATATGTGAATTAATTGCAAATAAAACACTTTATATGTTATTTTAAGGGAATTTTATGCAATTTTATTTGATTTATAAAAATACTGGTAATTTATTATATATTTTTTTATTATTTTACATAAGTCAGACCACTTAATTATATCCGAATAATACACGAATTGTAAAAAAATTAAAAATAAAAATAAAATAAAAGTCATCATAAATTTTCTCGTCCTTCAAATTGATTTTGTGACGGTTCTTTTTTGTTCCAAGTCTACTTCCGAAATAGAGAAAATGTATTACCCTGCTCCGATAGATCGAACCGATGATTTTTCGATTTTTCTGTCTCATCGCTCCCAACACCTTTTCTATCGGACGCACCGTCGCCTCTCTCAGTCCAATTACTGTTCCATTTTCCTCTCATTGTGATCGAATTAAAAAAAAAATATTGCTTTTTAATTTTTACTTTTGTTCTTTGCAATTCAGAATGATTTTTCTCTTTGATTCATAACCTCTACAACACTTTTTTTTTACTTCATCGTACTTGACTGATAGATTTCGACCTTGCTCTTTCGTAATATAGAGAGTCTGTGACGCTTTACTCAATTTTCAAATTCCATCTTTCTATTTGTACTGCATATTACTAAAATAAATAGTTCATTGTTTCTAATTTAGTTTAAAAGACCCGTCCAATGGGCGGGTTTCTTGCTAGTATAATAAAATGATCAATATGCATGTCCATGACATATTGACATGTCATGCATGAGTGGTTTGGAGACTTAATATAAATCCTTCTCTTTATTTTTATATTAAACAAACAACTATATATGTTCAGTTAGAACTTGGAAGTTAAAATGTTGGAAGGTCAAATAAAACGAGCTCTGCCTCTAATGGCGTACCGAAACTGACCGTAATTAAAAGGACATTTACTCACGTTTAACAAATTGTTATCCCAGGAAAATGGGAAATTGACAAGGGAAGTTTCGCCCAAGCTAAGAGGTGCTTATTTATCTATTTATTCCATTAGTGGCTGGCTCTAATCCCTTTTTAAGGACAGGGATTAATACGAAGCTAGCGTGTAATGACCATTATCTTTGTTATAATGACCCCACCAGCATTTAATGGGTCAAATTAAGACTAATTGCAGATTTGCATTATCCAACTGGATTGGATAATTTTGTTTATAGAAATAGGTCAGACGGTCAGGGAGATGCATTTCCATGAGTGTTGATACCATTTGTTAGCTAGCTTGTGTGCGTTTTAGTTTTACCATTGAAATTGTTCCAAGTTGGTTTGACTAATCTTAGAGCTGTATGAGAAATTGAGAATACCATTGATTAATTGTCAAATGCTGTTTGATTGCATGTAAAATATATATTCGAGAGTGTGATGTGATGATAGGAATTTATGACCTCAGCAATTATTTCTTTGAAAGTATGATAATTTCAGCCTTAAATTATATAATATATGCATAAGAATAATCATTTTAAAAATATATTATGGTATTATTTTACATATATCCTATAGAACTAGAACAATAAAAATAGTGCATAGTGATTTTTTGTATTCTTAACTATGAGAAATATAAAACTTTTATATAATTCTAATTCTTTTCATGTATCAAACAAACGAATTAATAAATTATTTAAAGGCACCAGCAGCCGTAGAATTAAATTTTCCACAGGACAGCTGCTATCAAGTATTTAAGCAGTGAAATTAATTGGAATTCCATTCAATTTAGTACAACGCTTACTCTAGACCAGTGTACTAATTAATACTAATTGTCACCGATGTTACGGCCTAATGATACTAACATGGGCTCCTACCGTGAAGACCCGGGATAAAGTCCTAGCAAGGGCTGGACAGGGAATAATTGGGGGGTCTGCCGTTTGCCTACGGGCTTTGTTAAAAAAAATAATAATAAATAATACTAATTAATCACCTAATTAGAAGCTTGCATTTGGTACTTATTACTTTGAACCAACGGTTAGTATAGAATTGACTGGAGCAGCTGGCAGAGATAAGACCAACAGATCATAAGATTCTGATACTCCCATAATTATTATCAACATTTTTGTATATACGAGTAAAAAGTCCACACCTTGTTTTAGATTGAAATTGTTATTTTTTATAATAAACTTTTAAGATAATATGTAATGAGCCTTAAATTGAGATAATTTATATGGGCCTTAAATTTTAATGGGCTGAGAACGTCAACGGGCATTAACATACGTCAACGGTAGTGATCAATCTAAGTAAACAGTCAACGGCCGAGGTTTATTCCTTGGGAAATATAGATCTTTGATGTCAAAAAATTCAATATGCTTTTATTAGGAGTAAGGATACATTTTTTTTCTTTAATGAAAATTTGGCACTAAGGTGCCACCTCAAAAAAAAAAAAAAAAAAAGAACATTAACCAAATTTATACCCAGCCTAGAAATTTTTTTTTTTTTTTAGTTTTTAGTTTTTAATTATAACCATCAAAGGTTGGTCTTCCCCTTTCTTTGTACCGGTTAAAGGTGCACTAAGGGGAGGAGGAATTGCAAAAGAGAATATATGTAGCTGTTCCTGCTATAATTTTGACTTCCATTTTGGCCGTTAATCAATTCAGACCAAATCTTTGAAAAGAAATATATTCCCGGCAGCTACATGTATGTAATATAAACACTAAACTTTCAACATGCATGGTAATTTAAGCCCTCATTTTCATGTAGTTTTATTCTCTTTAGACTAATGAAATAAAGTGCAGCAATTCATAGGGTGTACAAAAAAACCCGTCAACCCCCCCCCTCCCAACCCGTCTACCCGCCCAACCCGTCTAACCGACCCGACCCGACCCACTTTTTACCAGGTTGAAGCATTACTAGGTCGGGTACGGGTTTAAATTTGGGTAAACCCGGTATTCTGGGTTGGATCACGGGTTTGATCCAAATAAACCCGTTTATAACCGGACCCGCATCAATTCTGCCCTTTAATTATTTTACAGGAGGTTTACTCCGATAATTGTTACTCTTCCCTAACATTAATTGCCATACATTCCTCATAAAAGTTGCCACAAGTTCCTCATATTCATTGCCATAAATTCCTCAAATTAATTACTATAAATTTTTTCTTCTACCATGGCGCCTAGATTTTATTCACTCACAACAGTGTAGGCATTAAACTCGACACTAATGACTAACCTGACTAAAAGAAATGAGTAAATCTAGCGTGCTCTTAAGCTTACGGGGACCTTCTGTGAACTTAACTCCAAAACGTATCAAATCACATCCAAATTTTGATTTATATGACTCAAAAAATTCGTTATATCAAAATCTTATAGCATGCAAATTTTTTTTCATTTTTGGAGATTTTTAAGTATTTATTTCGGATTTTTAATAGCAACTATACAATATTAATAAAATAATCAAAGTTTCATATGTAACTTTTAAAAAATCCGATATAAATACTAAAAAATCTCCAAAAATAGAAAATTTTTACATACCACATGATTTTGATATAAAGAATTTATTGAGCCATACAAATCAAAATTTGGATATGGTTTGATACGTTTTCGGAGTTAAGCTCACGGGAGGCCCCCGTGAGCTTAAGAGCACGCTAGATTTACTCAAAAGGAATATATAAAGTTAGATTGTTTTGAATTTTCATTGTATAATATCAAATGTTTATACTGCGGTAATGGAATTCATTTATTATACACATCACACATGAATTGCTTGTAAAATTACTTGACTGACTTGCATCTTATATTCATTATATCAGACTTTTAATTGACAGGCACAAGTTGCTTTTTTTTTCCCTGAATTTCATCATCTGAAAGTCAAAAACTCAAAACTAATCTTTTAATTTTTTATTTCTTTTTGTTATGAATGTTATATGCTGAATTATATATTATTTATTCATGTTTGTTACCTATCTTATGCTCATTTTTGACAAGAATAGTAAAATATATATAATAGATATTTGATCGAAATCATAACCCGTATAACCCGCAAAACCCGTAGAAACCCGTATGTGAAAAATTAGACGGGTTTGGTTGGGTTATGGGTGGGTTGAGTAAAAAAAATTTCTAACCCGGTATAGTCGGGTTGGGTTCGATTTTTCATAAAATATCATTAACCCACCCGTTGTACAGCCCTAGCAATTCATATTAATCAGAATATACTTTTCCTGTTACCTTGTTAATTGGTGTTTCACATTAATTTGTACTACTTTTCAAACACAATAATATACACACCATCTTTTTTTTTTCTTTCTTTCTTTTGCTAAATTGTACTAGGTAGTACCCTTAACAGTCATATTTAATTTGCTTTAAAACATTTATCACATTATGGGATAACGAATATAAAAACCAATCATGCAATACACTTTCTCAATTTGCTGATATGAATATGCTTTACAGATGGAGGGTTCTTTGACTGCCCCACAAATTCTTGGATTGTACTATTAGTGCCCTGTGCAAGGGGATATGTTGACACTTGACACAATACAAAGCACAGACCAAAAAAAAAAAAAAAAAAAAAAGGTTCAGGTCAGGTAAACTTCTCTATTGAATAATTGAATCAAATCAAAATGCAAATTTTCTTTCCTTCACAGTGAGACAGATGTTGAAAAATGTCATGTGTCAAAAAAAATGTATAATTGACCTCATCATATATGTTTATAATTAAAAGGATACAGCTCTCAAGATTCTACTTGGGATATATCTGTTTGTGTTGTAACCTGCTTCAATCATTTTGTACAAATTAACCCAATCATGAAAGTCTGATATTTCACCAATTTTAGTTTCTTGATGTTTATATATCTTAGGCATATATTCTTTCTATCTTTACTTTTTTCCTCACTTTTCAGATATACTTCATGCTTTTGTAACTTTTCTAAATTAGAGAGCTTTTGGGCCTAATTGAAAATGACCTCATCTGAAATCTTATCAGGCCTGTATATATCACAAAAAAGCACTGAAAAATTAAAGCCCATTTAATAATTCAGAGAGAATATACTTCTGTTTGTCCCAATGAAAGAAATAAGTTCAAGCTTGCACACTTTTAAAAAATGACTTTTTCTCTCTCTGTTTTTTTAATTATTTTTTTCAATTGAATGTAGTGAGGAGATCCTATATTCCTATTTGATCTTATTTATAAATTATAACATCACATTTTTATTAAGACATGCAGGAATATAAGTTTGGATGAGGATATGATATAGTTGAGAGGTGTGTTCACTGTTCAATAAAGGCATATATATTCACATTTTATATGGCTACAGAGAAGCAAAGTGGTGGTGGAATTTCATGGGTACAGTGAGAGCTAGATTATATATATAAGAGGAGAGATCCATTGACAATGGATATTTTGACAATCTTGACAATGGTACTTTTAAAAAATTTATAAAAATTCATTAAAAATCTTAAAAATGAAAAAAAGTTTACAGAAGTATTGTTTAACTTATAGATCGATTATGTTTCCAATTATATTCAATTTAAACGATATTTGATAGCTTTTTAAATGACCGTTAAATTACAACAGTTAAAAAATGTACAAAATTTTGATAAGGCATCAAATGATGTTCAAATTGGTTGAAATTTGATACACTATCAATCTATAAGTTAAATAATCCATCCATAAAACTTTTTTCATTTTAAAGATTTTTTATATTTTTTACAAATTTTTAAAAATAACCATTGTCAAAATTGTTAAGATAAGCATTGTCAATGGATCTCTTCTCTATATATAATATAATATATAATCTCCTTATCCTTAAACATCTTCAACAGTACAACAAACTGATCACCAGCTAGGATATATTTGTCTGCTACATTTAGTTATTTACTTGGTGCTTATGTGTGTCATACACTCATACATAGTGTACAAAAGGTTTCATGGATAGGAGGATAAGGAGTTGTCATGTATCATATGCATATGTATAATGTATATGTGATATGTCTGACTCATAAAGGAATAGAAACTTGTATGAAAGCATGTAATTTGTAACTAACATTAGGCAAGAACGTTCTAGCTGGGTGCTTAATTTATAATTCTAATGATTATATATGAGGCTGCAGTTAATCAATCCTTCCTTAACTATGCAAGAAACAACAGCACTACAATTCTAAATACAAATATATAATATAATATAATTTAATTTAATTTTTCTTCATCTGCATTGATCCAAGTTAAATGCAAAATTAATTCCAACACCAAAATTTGCTGGCATATGCACATGTACATTTCTAGTATAGATGCTGCATCACACTAGTTTTATGTCATAATTAAAAGTACAATTAATAATGATAAATATAACTTTATTTCCAGAAGCAAAATTTTATTTTGCATATAGTCAGTGCAAAATTTAAGGGATATCTGTATATATAGTTTATCTCATTTCACACTTATTAATCATTTCTATACATTAACTGAGCAGCAAAAAAAGCTGCTCTATCCTCTACACTTATTGATCTCATGACATTATACAAGTAATGCATGGCTGCTAAAGAAGCCAAGATATATAGATATACACAGAGAGGCACAGCACTACATACAAAAGGGAAATTAAACAACTAGCTAAGAAAAGAGAACAGAACAGTCATTCATTCTTTCTCATTTGCCTCTCAAAAGCTCCTATATACATCTGTTGCGCAATGACATGGGCAAGCAAATTAAGCCTTTCCATGCATTGCAGAGGTAAGATGAACCTAAAGTATATGAGATAAGATGCGAAAGTTCCATATCAACATGCCTTATCCATATATAGTTATACTAATCCAAGGATAAGTAGGCCAATGCTGTCGACCTTTTCCCGAGCTGTCCTGTCATCGTAGAAACAATATATCTTGATCATATGGTAAATTTAATTGTATCTTTGATATTATTACACATTCATGGATTTAAGAGTGTTTGCGTAAGAGCATGCACGATAAGTTGTTTTTTGTAGAATTAACTGCATACAAAAGTATATTTTGATTGTGTATATATGTAATTAACTAGAAAAATTAATCAGAACTAATTGCAAAACTTAATTAATCAGCAAATCTGACAGGCAAATCAAACACGTTAATCGTAATGCATTTTGATGGAAACTGGTACCGCACTTTTTGCTCAACAGATTAACACAAACCAAAAAAAGAAGTAACAGTACCATACTGAAAAGAGGAAGAACAAAGCAAAACAACAGAAAACCAGACCAAAAAAAAAATTAAAAAAACATTCAACCTATAATGGAAACTGACGTAAGAAATTAAAGCAAGGTTATAAAGCAAAAGCTTAATAAGAAAACACTGGTACAAATTAAAACCATGTATCTTGCTGATCAATTTTAAAGAAGTTTCCTTTCTAGATTGCATATGCATACATGGTTGTCCACCTTATCCAGAGCACTTTACACGGGAGAAATTAAAAAAAAAAGTGCAACTTGAATTCTCATATGCAAGTGTACAAGTGCATGCGCCTGTTTGCTTACCAGTATCTTTGAAGGAAATCAAAGCAGTACTGTTGATCAGTCTTAATAGTCCTTTGCCGAACTACACCGAGCTAAAGTATAAAAAGAGCTTAAAAGTCTATTATAGAATGCTAAGCTTAAAAGCAAAACGGCTATCCTATAAGTGTAAGTCTCAATCCTAATCTTGAGGTTTAGGGTCCTTTATATAGGCTAAAATCCCGACCGAAGTGCATTTATCCTTAATTATGCTGTTCTTCGACCCAAGTACGTCGAAGTACAACAAATGTCGGGGGATCTTCTGTGGCAAGGGCTGCGTGTAGGCAGGGCGTGCGAGATGATACTTGGGCCGGCCCAGATCAGGTTAAGCTTATTGAGGGCTGAAATGATTAATTGGGCCCTATCAAGTCTGTTTTAAACTTTTGATTAATTATGACTTTATTACTGAGGATTGTTGGAAAAAAGAGTTGGGTGGTCTCAGTTTTCAACTGTCGATTAATTAAAGGTGTTAATAATATATATAATCAATCCACTTATCACCTTATCACAAAGTTATTTAGTTAATGGCAGATCAATGTGGAATTCTAGTATTAATTTCTGAACTTTTACTTTGTGGGTTTTTGAAAAAAGTTGGTGGTAACAAAATTTAACTTTGCCGTCTAAATGAATATATACAGGATAGTTCACAGAATAAACATAGGATAGGATACCAAATTACTGGCATCAATACCAGTCTAACTGTACCAGTAAATAGTAATAATCAGACTCCCACAAAAACCAGTATCTGAAATTCGGAATGTGACTGAAACAAGAAACTAAACAAAACAGATTTATTATATATATTATAGCATGATTAGCATCAATGCATGATAATCAAGAATTCAAGATATAGACAGGGGACATCAACATCCCAAGAAAAAATGACACAAAGATGTTGCCAGAAGTAAAATGTACGTTTTAGTTAAATAATTATAAGCCCTTTTGGGGTTCTTTAAATTAAGCAATAAGCACCAATAAAATATCCCAATATCAATTTGTAGGAAAAAAAGAGAGAATCCTGTGAGTTCTGTGACTGAATATTTTGGGCAACAAGGTACGTAGAACAATTTGGGTACCGGAACAATTGATCTAAAATGGGTCAAAGCCCACAATGCCTGCATGGATCCATATGTGATTATGTGAATGCCATAGATCAAAAAATAGAACCAAATACTTCAACAAATCACACTATATTGACGCTGATTAAGTTCTTTTTCTTATTAAAGGTTTAATTAAACGACAAAATAAAGCATCACACAATTGATAAACAATATTAATTGGCAGCCTACAAAAACAAGAATTCATATCCTCAGCCGTATGGCACACCCCATTCGGCATGTGAGCCGTTGGATCTCCTCGGGATTCGGTTGAATCCCTTCGGTATTCAGACAAACCCGAATCCCGAGGAGATCCGATGGCTCACATGCCGAATGACATATGCCATAGGTCAGATGATAACATCCCAAAACACAAAAGGTCAATCCTCCGTGGCAACCAAAACTTTTTTTTTTGGTTAAATATTTAATCTCAAAATGTTTACCTTTAAATATTTTTTAAAATTTAATCAGTCACATCTTGAGACATGACAATTCACTACAGAATCACGAGACAAAATAATTTCTTCCTTCAGAATCCAATATATTCACTTTGATTGTTTTTACTCATGATTTTTGCAAGAAAATATTTTATCAATCATGAAAAATCCAAAACAGTGTATCAAAGTAAATTAATACCGACAAAATATATATTCTACAACCATCTCATCTACCTTGGCATATTATATTTCATATCCTCTGTAGCGCTGTATTATGTAGTACAGAATATGAATTGCTAGATCATCTCAAGATCTGTGCTGGCCCAAATCTCAAGATGATCTAACGGTTCACATCCTGCTCTACACAATGCAGCGCTAGATAGGATGAGCACTCATATTTTCTTGGGAAAGAAGGTCAAACACACCATTAACCCTCGTGGCATTGTCTCCTACAAATACAAGGCACAACACTATAGCATACTCATGCCCCATAGACCATGCATTAACTCCCCTCCGGATAACTTATTATAACTTTAAAAACGGTACGACAGATTAGAATTTGTCACTAATTCATCATCCAAGATTACATATATAGATTACATATATATATATATATATGATCATTATCATGAGAAAAAGTTAAAAGGGTGTTCTTTAGACGCATGTATGACGCCTCAAGCACATATATATAACATTTGGTTTATAAAAGAGATTAATTAATTAATTAAAGGGCAGAAATCGACCTGTCAACTACAACTTTGGACGTCAGATTGTGGGCTCATATATTTATATATATCATGTCAATATCTGACTTGGATTTTGTGTTGTGTTGTGTTGAGCTTGACCATACACCACACCTCGTCATACATATTCTGACCTCTCACTGATTATTTTTAAGCCTAGCTATAGCTAAAACTGTATGTGTTTGGTGATTTGCATACCTCACAACATGTCACCAATGAAAAAGACTGGCTAATTAACACTATTCTAATTTCACTAGAAAGAAAGCCTAGCTAAGCTAAGCACAGCACCATACATTGAATTTTTGTGGGATTTTGAGATAGGGTACGTCATATCCAGTGTCTACATAGTTAGTGTCTACGCTGTCACAAAAATTGAGTTAAATGTTATAGAATTTGAGATAAAAGTTACAAATTTTATATATATGTAGATATATAAATAGTTAAAATGAGTACGCTTGAAAAATTCCTTTTGAGATACATGCTCCTAGTGCTTAGTCCATATCCAAAATCTTGAAAAGCAACTAAGCCATATCTCACTTTTTTTTTTTTTTTTTTTTGAATCAAGCCAAATCCTAATATTGACATTACAGGTCGGATTTTAGGAGTTTTTCTTTTTGTAAAAAAGCTTCTTTTATTTTGGAGTTAGCATAATTTGATATCTCAATTTATATTATATAATTATTCATTTTTTCCTTTATCTTAATTAACAGATTTAATAAATAACAGTAAGGAGTATGATCCCCTACATATTGGATATTAGGTTTCTAATTAAAAGAATTAAAATGATGTTTCACATTTTTCACTATTTTGCAAATAATAATTTGAATTTCATTAAACTCAAAATATGTAGGTGCAGATATTTTCAGGCCAACCTTAATGACTTAGCAGCTAGTTGAAGGAACATATACGTACATATTTATTGGGCCCTATGCTGTCAGAGCTCTGAGAATTTATATGCGTGAATGTCCTCTGCTGCACAGTATGGTGCGGCGCGGACGGACGAGCTTATAATTATAGAGGGGTTTTTTAAGATTGTAGTTAGCACGAATTTTAAAGCGATCGGACGGCTCACCTACTGCGCCGTAAGGTACTGTGCAGTAGGTGTAGCAATTGAATTTATATGGGGTTGTGAAAGAAGAAGATAAGAAGACATATATATATTAATTCCAAGAGGAGGGATCCATTGACAATGCTTATAATGATAATTTTGACAATAGAGATTTTAAAATAATTATAATAATTCATAAAAAATCTTAAAAATGAAAAAACTTTTATGGATGCATTCTTTAACTTATAGATTAATTTTATTTTAAATTTCAATCAATTTGAACATCGTTTTATGGTTTATCAAAATTTTGTACATTTTTTAATGGTTGGAATTTAACGAGCTTTAAAGAGCTATCAAACGTCACTTAAATTGAATATAATTTGAAACATAATCAATCTATAAGTTAAATAATATCTCTATAAACTTTTTTCTATTTTTAAGAATTGTTAACTATTTTTACAAATTTTTCAAAATCTTCATTGTCAAGATTGTCAATATAAGCATTGTCAATAGATCCCTCCTCTAATTCCAATTGTGCAACATTATGTTGAAGATATGGAAGCATAAAATATGCTTCATGTGATCCAGATTAATTAGCAGTTTTCAAAAGCTATACAGAGTACTACAGTACACTTCCAGTATATATATATTTTATACAATTTTTTGAATTGGTAAGCCACTGTCCATCATGGTTTATTGGTTTTTTTCATTATTGAAGAAAATATATTATATTTACAAGATTATATACATTATTGAACAATTGCTCCGTTTTCTTTTTCTCACCCGAAAATTCACAGACTTAACTTCATTTATATATATTAGAGTTCACGCATTGCTTTGGGCTGAAATTGTTATTTCTTATAATAAATTTTTAAGATAATATGTAATGTGCCTTATATTGAGGAAATTGATATGGGTCTTAAATTTTAATGGACTGAGACATTAACGTAAATGGGCATTAACGTAAATCAACGATTCTGATCTATCCAAAAAAAATGATCAACGGCTCAGGTTTCTTATTTAAGAAAGATAACCCTTTCATGTTATTTTTTTAAATATGCTTTTATATATAGTAAGGATATACTTCATAGATTGTCAATGCCAGACATATATCGAGTTCCAATTCATACAAATGACAAATCCGAGATGTTCATGGGTCAGATAACCCATAATTTTGCCGAATCTAAATTGGGTTTTTGTTGGGCAGTGAATTCGATCACCTCTTCTCTTACATTACGTCTACAAAATTCCAAACGAAGGCCTAATAAGGACATGACCGAAAGAGGGTTGAGTTATGAGCAATAAGTCACAACTTAGAACTCTATATGTAGCATACGAAAACATGTATATATATATATGAGCTAGACTATTGTGCTAACGTTAGCATTTCGATCCGAAATGCTAACGCCTAAAAAATCGTGTTATCGTATTCAAAATTGTGATTTATGGTGTTCAATAAATTCTTCATATAAAAATACTAAGAAATACAAAATTTTTCATTTTTGGAGTTTTTTTAACTATTTGTTTTGAATTTTTGAAAATAGCTCATAAATAATAATAAAATATTGATGTTTGTTCATGCTTCTTTCAAAAATACAAAATAAATACTAAGAAAAATATAAAAATAGAAAATTTTTTGTTTACCCGTATATTTTTATATGAAGAATTTATTAAGCACAAAAAATCACGATTTCGGATACGATAACACGATTTTTAAGCCGTTAGCATTTCGAATCGAAATGCTAACGTTAGCACAATAGTCTAACTCTATATATATCATCATACATATATAGTCTTTTTATATTTAGGTTGCCGATTTGATGATTAATTAGTTGGCTTTTCCTCCAAGTATTCACACAAATGTTCTAACTTTTTGAAAAGTCTCATGTCCTCTCTTTTTACCCAAGCCAATTTAGTTATGAAATTCATCATATTTCATGCATGGAGTATACTTTTTTTAAAAATATATATATATATTAAGAGAGATAAAACAGAGAAAATGACTCTTCCTAAGATAGGATTCATAGAAAATTAGGAATAGATTATAGATCATATATCACCTTTTTATTATTCCATATTACCGAATACTTTAGAACAATGGAAAAAAATGTTTTTAGGCAAGCAAACCGGCAAACTAGTTAAATAAGTAATAATAACTATATATAACATTGTTTTTATAACCATAAAAATGTGTTGTTCTGAATTAACACTAGTTTACAGAATAAACGAACCAGTTTTTTTATTTAATGAAAATCAAGCATGACTGTTGTCTGCTTCTCAAAAAAAGAAAAAAAAATTGTTTTTAATCCTCTACAAAAAAACCTCATTATGATTTTTTTTTCGGTTTTCTTTTCCAACATTAAGGTAAAATATTATAAAAAATGAACTTCAAAAATGTTATCTCAAAAAAAAAAAAAAAAACCCGGCTAAAAGAAAACTTGTATATTGTTTTTTTTTTTTTTTGAAGAGCAATATTGTTATATGTAATGTAAATGTAGTATTCTGATGACTGATCGTTGATACATTAATTATTGTATTTGCTTCCCTACAATTACTTAACTTATAAATTATAATTGACTTATGGAAGAAAAGTTAATTTCATGTCGAACTATTGGCATCTCAAATTGTTTCATAGCTAATTTAATTCCACAACATATCAACCGAGTGGTAAAAGACCAACCATATTGCATTTAATTAAAATCATTTACAACATTTTTAATACTCTAATCTCATAATTTGTTTTCCGATTTATATATGGTTTATATATTGGACCGGCCAATGTATGACAACAACTGTTTGCCAAAACGACATGAAATCATGAACTGAATTGACGAGCAAAGATATGCTGGAAATTAAGATGCATCCTTGTTGTTTCAAATAATTTTCTTATTTGACGATTTCCAAAACAATATCAAACTATATTACTAACAATTTCTTTGAGAATGTTGTTCGTGTAAGGAATTATTTGAACAAATTATCAAGAACTCAATGCATGCAAGAAATGACGTTAAGAGACAAGATAAGCTAAAGATAATGGAAATATCTCAAGATTTGGATTAGCTTATCATTGATTTTGTAAGCTAAATATAATAGTGAATTTAGGTAGATTTACATATCTAAGACATTCACTATTAATGGCATGAAAAGCTCAAACAATGGAACCAGCCCCAGGTTCCGTTATAACGGAACTTTCTGTTCTGTTATAACGGAATAATCCAACGGTGATATTACAAATCAAACGGAAAGTTCCGTTATAACGGAATAATCCAACGGTGATATTACAAATCAAACGGTCATATGTCACATCCAAAGTACCGTTTGAACAGTCAAAAGTACCGTTAGCAAAGTCAACCATTCCGTTATAACGCAAGGATAAAATGCGTTATAACGGAATGCTTCTGACCTTGTTCCAGTAGCTCAAATCATTATTCCGTTATAACGGAAACTCGGTTTTGTTATAACGGAACAAAGACCTGCGCTGCAGACTGTTAAGTCAAGGGGCCACCATATAAATACCTTTCTTCCCAAATTGAAAGGGACAACTTTACCCACTTTCAAAATCTGTTGAAAAGAGAAAAACCCTAGATCAAAACTCCATTGTTCAGTGAGCTTTTCATAGCCAAATCATTGTAATCCAAGCCTCAACTACACCATAAATCTTAGATCTTGTAAGAGGGTTAGCTTGAGAGCAAGTTTTTCTTTCCCGGAGCTTGAGTTTCGCCTCTCCTCCGACCTCGGTGACGGCCCGTTTGTTGTGTAAGGGATTGTCGAGTTGTGTACTTCCTTTCTTTGCGGGTAATAGGAAAGGCGCACCACCGAGTTGGTAGCGTTACCCCGGGGACGTAGGCACTCCTTGTTTGCAATTTCTCTTACTTATCTCTATTTACTTTATTGCAAACTTGTTTGGCCATAGAATTGAATTGCAATAGGATTCAGCCAAAATAATCAATTGGGCGAAATTGCTAAAATTGTTTAAGGCACCGTATTCACCCCCCTCTAGGCGCCATTAGGGACAACAAAGTGGTATCAGAGCATTGTTAATCAAATTAAGCCATACTTAATTTGAAATTTCTTTCGATCCAAAAATGGTACCTAGAGAACATTTGTTTAAGTCCCCGGTCCTTGGTAAAGATACCGAAGATTTTATTGGTTGGAAATTTGGGGTTGCAAATTATATAAATTGTCTTGATTTGTGGGATATAGTAGAAAATGAGTATATACCAAAGTATGAGGAGTGTGGCAAACAAACAATGAATCTCAACTTGAGAAGAAAAATAATGATGGTGCCATAAAAATCTTACTCGATTTGGTACATGAATCAATTGCCAAATATTTGAACAAATCGAGTAGTGCATATGATATGTGGAACACACTAATAGATACATGTAGAGAAAATTCTCAAATTGATAATACAAATTGCTTACATCTAGATTCAAGTGTTGAGATTTGTAGATTGGAAGAAAGTAGCATGAGCTCGGATGAAGAAGAAGAAGAGCTCGATCTTGCATGCGTTGCCATGGCAAGAAATGAAGAAGATGTCTTGAAGGAGGAAGATAAAGAAGTTGGAGCAAATAATTCAACATTAACTTCAACCACTTTGGCTAAAAGCCTAAGTGAGGTATCTCTAAGAACTCTAGCTTGTGAAAACAATGATCAAAATTCAAGTTGTGATTGCAATGGTGAAAATGAAACAAAGGGTATTGATGTCATTAATGATAAACAAGAAGAACAAATTTTGGAAGAGAAATTAAATAGGTTTAAGGATCTTCTTGAAGAGTCCAACAAAGAAATGTTTAGGAAAGAAGCAATTATTGTTTCATTGAAAGGAGAAGTCAATGATCTTGAATCCAAAGTAAAATTTCTTGAGGTAAAAATTAAGGATTTTGAAAAAGGAATTGGAAAATCGGTTTTTGAAAATAATTGTCAAAACCATTCGCGAGAGATAGGAACTTTAAAAGTAAAAATTCAAAATTTGGAAACCGAAAATAGAGTATTAAGATCATCTTTTGCTTCTACTAGCACAAATTATGATATTGAGAAAATGTACATAGGCCAAAAGCCTAGTGATAAAACCGGTCTCGGGTATGAGAAGTTTTCACATTCTTCACAATCCATAAACTCTTCTTGCCCAAAGTAAAAGGAAAATCATCTAAAAAATTTAAAAAGAACAAAAATGATAAGTCTAGAAATTATAGGGGTCATGCATATATGTACCAAAGAAAACCTAGGAATAGGTACGGACAAAACCAAGCAAATAGTAACCATAGTACATCAAGATCACAATGTCCAAACAAAGTGTACTTTAAAGGTCCCGATGGTTGGTTTTATGAAACTAAAAATCAAAATTTTTCAAACAAAGTGTGGGTTCCCAAAAATGAACTTATAAGAGGTGATTTCCAAAACAAAAGGCAAAATAAACTAAAATTTGTTCAAAGACAAAATTTTCAAGTTGCCTCATCTAGTGATACAAAGAACAAGAACATTGATCTCAAACAACATTTTGAGACTCATTTTGTCAAGGGAAAGGTAAATAAAAATAAACCTACACGTGCATTTTGTAACTATTGTTGTCAATTAGGACACATATCATTAGAATGTAAAATTAAGAAGTCAAGCAACAATGGTCAAAGTCACATGGGTTCCTAAAGCTTGTACCGGTACCGATACCGGTACATCAAAGGTTAACTAGATTGACAAAAGAAGTTTAAATATACTCCCAATAAACTTTGTCACATATTAAGGGGGAGTAAATGCAAGATATATATTAGTTAAATTATTAATATTGACTAATGTATGAATTATGGAAAGAACTAACCTCAATGTCGAGAAAGGTATTAAAAGAAAATGTAGGTACCGACGAACCGAACATTAGAGGCAAAGGAATCATGGCAAATGGAGATATCGGCTCAATTCATGAAGAAAAAGAAGTTGAAGATGAAAGTGCTCAAGAAAGCGAGAATGCACTAAGTGAGGATGTAAATGAAGAAAGGGAAAAATCAAGAATCATCATCTCATTATAAACTTCCCGAAAAATCTAAGAGAAGTTCTCTCTCACCCTCTTGATAATGTTATTCTAATCCACGAAAAGGTGTTAGAACTAAATTCGGTATAAGCCAAATGATTGCTCATTGTGCCTTTGTATCACAAATTGAACAAAAAATTTTAATAAGGCCAATAATGATTCAAAATGGATTGTAGCTATGCAAGTAAAACTATCTCAATTCAAAAGAAACAATGTGTGGAAATTTGTACCAAAGCTAAACGATAGAATGATAATAGGTACAAAATGGGTGTCTAGAAATAAATTAGATGAAAATAAAAATGTAGTAAGGAACAAGACTAGATTGGTAGTACAAGGTTTCAAACAACAATAAAGATTTGATTTAGAAGAAACCTTTGCACCGGTTACTCTATTAGAATCACTTAGAAGGCTTTTTGGCTTATGTCTCTTGCAAAGGCGTTATCCTATTCCAGATGGATGTCAAAAGTACTTTACTAAATGGTCTTATAGAGGAAGAAGTCTATGTTTAACAACGACCCGGTTTTGTAGACCCAATTTACCCTAATAATGTGCTAAAACTTACCAAAGCACTTTATGGACTTAAACAAGCTCCAAGAGCATGGTACGGTAGGTTAAGCACATTTCTACTTGAAAATGGATTTAATAGGGGTAAAAATGATACAACATTGTTTACTAAGAAAAGAGATGATGCTATATTGCTAGTTCAAATGTTGATGATATTATTTTTGGATCCACTAATGCGGCACTTGCCGAGGAATTTTCATATTTGATGAGTAGTGAATTCGAAATGAGCATGATGGGCGAGCTCACTTTTTTCTTGGGACTTCAAATTAAGCAAATGAAGGAGGTCATTTTTGTAAGTAAAACAAAGTATACAAAGGAGCCCGTGAAGAAATTTGGAATGGAAGATAGCAAGACAATCTCCACACCGATGGCGCAAAATGCGAATCTTGACTCGGATCCAAGCGGGAAAAGAGTAGACATCACTCAATACCGAGCTATGATAGGTAGCTTACTTTATCTTACTGCTAGTATACCCGATATAATGTTTGCGGTATGTCTATGTGCTAGGTATCAATCATGTCCAAAAGAGTCTCATCTTGCATCCGTTAAAAGAATCTTAAGATATGTCAAAGGGACTAAAAATTTAGGGCTTTGGTATGGTAAACAATCGGAATTTAACTTGATAGGATATACCGATGCCGATTTTGCGGGTGATAGAATGGATAGAAAAAGTACAAGTGGTATATGTCAATTTTTAGGAGGATTACTTGTTTCTTGGTCTAGCTGTAAACAAACTTCGGTTGCCCTTTCAACCGTGGAAGCCGAATATGTTGCAGCGGGTAGTTGTTGCACACAAATATTATGGATGATCCAAACTTTAAAAGATTATGATTTAGAATTCCACAAAGTCCCAATTTTGTGTGACAACAATAGTGCCATTCTAATTTCAAAGAACCCGGTCTTGCATTCTAGAACCAAGCACATAGAGATACGGCACCGTTTTATTAGGGATCATATTGAAAAGGGAGATGTCGAGCTAATACATGTTGATACCAAATTACAAGTAGCCGACATCTTCACAAAACCCCTAAGCACTTTCCAACACAATGAATTAAGATTTAAATTGGGAATGCTCGAGTTGAATGAGGAATCTTAGTTAAAATTGAATCAAGTCATAAGTCAATAAATGATTTCTCTAATTGCAAAAAGGTATTTGAGTATTTGCTTATGAAAATTCATCTCATGATCTTTCTTGCAAAAGCCAAAGTTTCAAAATTGCATCATCATTATAGTTTCTATGCATTAAAATTATTTGGAAGATTGCATTTTGCATCCATTGCGTTATAACGGATCCGAATGATGCATTATAACAGAAGCTGGACAGATTAAATTTTTGGAGACAGTAGATGGTCGACATCGTTGCGTTATAACGCAACAGTTCATTCCGTTATAATGGAATCTGGGAGAAAATAAGAAATTTTGCGTTAACAACGGAAGGGTCATTTCGTAATAACGGAATAATGCATTTTGCAACCAGAGAGTTCGCCATTTGATATGTTATAACGGAATACCACATTCCGTTATAACGGAAGCTGAAGGAAAATGGATATCGTTGCGTTATGACATAATGGTCATTTCGTAATAACGGAATAATGCACTTTGCAACCAGAGGGCAAGCAAATCTGTCCGTTATAACGGAATGTGAGCGTCCGTTATAACGGAAGCTGGAGGGATTTCGAAATTGAAATGAAGAGCAAAATGTATAACGGATCTAAGTTCCGTTACAGTGAAATTTTGGTCCATTATAACGGAATAAACAAAAGAGTTAATTCGAAGGGGCCGACTCGGATTTCATCTCCTCCAAAACCTCCCCTTCCAAACCGATCCTCTTCTTTTTCTTCCTCTTTCTCTTCCACTCGGACCACCACAAACCACCACCAAATCCGGCCATCTCTTGCCAAATCTCGCCGAAAAACTCAAAATCCAAGCTCTCCTCTCAAACCTCTACTCATCTATACCAGTATTTTCAATTTTCCTCTCCTCTTTCACCGCCTTTGCCAAAACCCTCGCTTCAAGAGTCTCGCCAAAACAGATGATCCGACCAGCCGATCTTCGATCCGGCTTCACTTCTAAGCTTCTTGTGGTGTTCTCCTCCCTTCTTGGTCATTCTTTTCTCGATCGGTACAATCTCAAATTTCTCTATCTTTAACGGTCTTGATATCAATTGAAAATGAACCTAAGGGAAAGAACCAAGAAACCGGCAATCAAAGGATCAAAACGGCCCCGTGGTGAATCAAGTAGTGAACCGGAACCAAATTTTAATCTACTACCGGGAAATCGGTATTTATTTCGGGATGATGAGGCACACCGGATGTTTCTAAGATTCACTAAGCGTGGTTTGTCGGGGTGTTACTATTTTGATCCAAAAGGAAAATTCCCCACACGGTATCTTACCAAAATTAATAATTGGATCAATCACTTCTCGCTTACTGAATTGGCAACCATACCCGATACCTATTCCGACCATACCACCCGGTTGTTCTACGCGAACCTAAGATTTTATAACATGGATGATGCCACTTCTTACTTTCACGGTAAAATCATTGATGTGTCATTTCGGAAACTCGCTTCACTTCTCTCTATGAGAAATGCGGGTCACTCGATATATCCTCACAAGAGTTGGCCATGGCATGAGGATCATGAGACTTGTCAAGAATCGACCTTTGATTACCAAAAATGGTTCGGTTTTGGAACAAGGAAGGGCTTATATGTCACCGACCTTCCGGCCTTGCATCGGGTCACACACCTCCTCGTTAACAACATTCTTACCCTGAAATCCAAAACCAAAACCAATATTGAAAATGGAGGATTGTTCTACATGAGGCACATGATAGCCATGGATGAGATCGAGCTCAACATTCCATATGTATTAGTTAGTCATATGCACAAGGCGCACTCGAATAGCAAAGATTCTCTACCATATGGGAATCTCGTTCACCTCATCCTCAAAAACCAAGGTATTGAAGATCCACTCCATGGGGTTCCCGAGGATGAACACAAGCAACCGAACCCATCAGATCCAAGAAATGTGTATCTCATAGCAGAAGGAGCCGCACCAAACCAATATCATCCTCTCGGTGAAGAAGCTCTCGTACCGGCCGAGTCGGACCTGGAACAGGAACCCGCTCCACAAGCCGCATCAACCTCTCAAGCCGGAAACCTTGATCAACTCATGGCCTATCTCACAAATCAATTCCAAGGCATAAATCAAACCCTTCATCAATATTCAACCAATGCAAATGACCGGCACTCAACGCTCACAACTCGACTCGATCGGTATGAGACTGAGGCAAAGCAACGGTTTGATCAATTTGGAACCCAACTTGACGGGTATGGCCAACAACTCTCGTCATTCCAAGATGAAATGCGTTCCGGTTTTTGGAGGGTAGATGATAGTATTGAAAAATGCCACACACCATTAACCAATTTTGGGAAGACATACGTGGACTAAGTATTTCTCAAGGAGGAAAAAGCGACGATAGTGATGACGGTGACGAGTGAGATGAGCGGCGTGTGAGATGAGAGGATATGCATCATGTTGCATTTTAGTCTCTAGTAATGCATATTTTTTTTCTTTTCAAAAACTTGGCATGCTTTGTTTAAAATGGTATTTTTATTTCTTTGCATGTTTATTTATGTGATGCATTATGACTTGTAATATTATTCTAAAAACTTTTATATTGAGTAGTTGCTTGTTTATGATTTATGACTTGTAATGTGATTCATGGTACACTATGGATTCTTAATTCGAAAACGTAAGGGAAGTGATCTACAATAGGCAAAATTATGGCAAAATTTTTTTTATGCCTACAATTAACCAAATGCAAATATTGAGGGGGAGCAACACTTGTATAATCTTTTAACGATTTCCAAAAAGGGGGAATAGTATAAGTAAAGCAAAATTGTACTTCAATTGCAAAACACGTTTCCGCGCCAATTATAAATATTTTTTTTTCTTGCTTTACTTATGGATATTGTTTTGGAAAACGTCAAAAGGGGGAGATTGTTGTTCCAAATAATCTTTCTTATTTGACTATTTTCAAAACAATATCAAACTATATTACTAACAATTTCTTTGAGAATGTTGTTCGTGTAAGGAATTATTTGAACAAATTATCAAGAACTCAATGCATGCAAGAAATGACGTTAAGAGACAAGATAAGCTAAAGATGATGGAAATATCTCAAGATTTGGATTAGCTTATCATTGATTTTGTAAGCTAAATATAATCGTGAATTTAGGTAGATTTACATATTTAAGACATTCACTATTGATGGCATTGAAAAGCTCAAACAATGGAACCAGCCCCAGGTTCCGTTATAACGAAACTTTCTGTTCCGTTATAACGGAATAATCCAACGGTGATATTACAAATCAAACGGTTATGTCACATCCAAAGTACCGTTTGAACAGTCAAAAGTACCGTTAGCAAGGTCAACCATTCCGTTATAACGCAAGGATATAATGCGTTATAACGGAATGCTTCTGACCTTGTTCCAGTAGGTCAAATCATTATTCCGTTATAACGGAAACTCGGTTCCGTTATAACGGAACAAAGACCTGCGCTGCAGGCTGTTAAGTCAAGGGACCACCATATAAATACCTTTCTTCCCAAATTGAAAGGGACAACTTTACCCACTTTCAATATCTGTTGAAAAGAGAAAAACCCTAGATCAAAACTCCATTGTTCAGTGAGCTTTTCATAGCCAAATCATTGTGATCCAAGCCTCAACTACACCATAGTAATTAGATCTTGTAAGAGGGTTAGCTTGAGAGCAAGTTTTTCTTTCCCGGAGCTTGAGTTTCGCCTCTCCTCCGACCTCGGTGACGACCCGTTTGTTGTGTAAGGGATCGCCGAGTTGTGTACTTCCTTTCTTTGCGGGTAATAGGAAAGGCGCACCACCGAGTTGGTAGCGTTACCCCGTGGATGTAGGCCGATTTGCCGAACCTCGTTAAAACCGCGTGTCTCCACTCCTTGTTTGCAATTTCTCTTACTCATCTCTATTTACTTTATTGCAAACTTGTTTGGCCATAGAATTGAATTGCAATAGGATTCGGCCAAAATAATCAATTGGGCGAAAATTGCTAAAATTGTTTAAGGCACCGTATTCACCCCTCTAGGCGCCATTAGGGACAACACTTTTAATTAATTTGTAGCCTAACATACACAGACCACTTCACACATGAGCTCCACCAAGTATCCATGTTATATATATATATATATATATATGATATTTATGATCTCTTGTAGTGTAAACCTAAGACTTAGTAATACCTAGCATCTATAGAAAAACTGTCTATAACGTTTGTAGGTTACATTTTGGAATGTATAATTAGTTATATTTCAGAGTGTACCTGTTACATTTTTTGTATGTTTATGAACGTATATATGAACAGTTCTTCACTGGACGCAAGATGTTTCTCTAAACTTAAATTGATTTGCCTCCGTAAAGCAGCTAAAGCTCCACAAAGAAGATATATTTACTCAAAAAAAAAAAACAAACAAGATATATACATCAATTGCATGTACGAACCTTATCTCATCTACAGTAACATGAACGGCTCAGAACCCTTGCAAGTTATATTGAAAAAAAAGTATAATCTTATTTTATCTTATCGGCATGCTTGAGTTTGGTATAAAATTTGAGTTAATTAATTAAGCAGTAGTTTGGTTAAGTTTACAAAAATCCAAATGTTTTGGTTAGTTAAGTTTCATTTACAACTATATCCAGAACAACTTTTTATACACTAATTAATTACTTTGTATATATAGTACAAGTTGAATTTTTGTATCAGAGATTAAGTACAGGATTCGTTAATTAAAGTTATACTTTCCTTGAATTAAAATCCTTATACATGATACCATACCATGCATGGCTCTTTTTTAATATATATATGCACTTTAATTTCCTAATTCTTTGACTTTAATTTTTAATTTCTACCTGAACTTGTTGACTTCTATGTTTTACATATGTAGAAAAAAGAAAATAAGGACCCTAACAGAAACTTGTCATTATCATTAGATAAATAAAAAAAAATAACTAAGAATGAAAATAAAGAGCATATCACCATCTACTTAGTATCAAACTATCAATCATGCATATATGTAACAGTTGATTAGTAGCAATTATTATGTGGATTAACTATAACCAAGAACTCTGTATATTATTATTATTATTTGTTTAAATATTAATTAATTGTTGACATATAACTAATTTTGTCCACTCGCTATTGTGCGTACTGTATAAAGTTCCATCAGCTCTATTTCATACAGTGACAGCATCTTTTATAATAATTGCAATATAACTTATCTACAAGCTTCAATCATTTGTTGATGTGTCAATCAATTATATTGTGTAAGTGCAAAATTTATGAGTAATTTTATATTAGATAGATTATTTTTTTCTCTGTCTGAATAATAATAATTTTGGTGCCAGATTTCTTTTGAAAATTACGTACGTTTACAATAATAAATGATTAAATAATCATTATCACAATTATGTGCACATGCAAAAAAAAAAAAAAATGTGGATTTTTTTTCTTACCAAATAGATGTACTAAGTAAGAAAATAAAGATCATTTTTTTTTTCATTTCAATTTAAATTGTATTCTTGCCATGGTTATATATGAACAGGTCTTTTTGGAAATACGTGTCAACAAGATTTTACTTATTAAATTATAGGATTTTGATAAATAATTTCACTGACCAAAACGGGTCACCATCTGCCTGCTGTTGTTGCAAATATTTTAATTCGATTTTTCTCTAAAAATGCTAAATTAAAACAACTAGTTCAAGTCCTGGATAAAGATATGTTTGGTGTTATGTATGATTTTTCATTTGGATGTTATTGTACAAAAATAATTGCTGACATATTTGTCGCCTTCTTTGTATTCTTTTTATGGTCGTCATCAAAAGTTCAACTTATGCACTTCAAACTATTTTTAATTTTTAATTGCTCCTGCTGCTGAACATTGATGCTAAAAGATATGGCGAAATTACTCGTCGCACTTCTCAAATCCTGACCGTTCAAACGGTCCAGATCATTTCTATGAAAAATCGTATGATTTTCTGGTTTCTACTCCTAAAAGAAGCACACATTTTTAAGAGTCCGTATTTGTTGTTATTCTCAAAGAAAAACATGGCCCTATTATTCTATTTTGGGCCGACGGACGGATCTGATCAGTCCACTTTAGATTTTAGGAGGTCTTTTTTTAAATAGATCTAATCCGTTGATTTTGATCCAACGGCCCAAATTAGAATAACAGGTCCTGTTATTCTATTTGAAATAACAGTCGATTTGAATTCCACATTTTAAATCAAAAGATAGTAGGACCTAAAGATTTCCATATCCTTGTACTATATTTTGTAGTAAGCCGTTAGATTGTCTCGAGATTCATGCCAGATCGGATCTCAAGACGACTCAACGTCTGACGTCGTGGACTACTGCACAATGCAGTATGTTGGAGGATAAGTACTCTGGTAGGACCTCCAAGATAGCAATCCGGAATAGTGGAAGGTACTAATGCACTGTATGTAAATATATATGTAATCATGAATGCGTTTATTTACCTCTTGAGTAAGTTAAGTACATTACATGATCGACATGCATATATATATTTCCTCATGATAAAAACAAATGTATCGTTTTTCTCATGATGTGAGCAGCCTAACCACCTGATGTAATGTAAACCATATCAAGTGCTGCCATAGCATTAGCATATATATTTTTCATGATTTTTTTTTTAATTAGGGGATGCATGATTACTTGATTAGTGGCATCTCACACAGTAAACTGATCATGATGATATTAGCATAGGTGTGGCACAAAATTAAACTACCCATTATCATGTGATTTAATCTCTGAGTGAGTGCTTATAATCATCACTTTCACCAAACTCCGCATATATATATATATAAGTATTCATTATGGTTAATCTTTGACCTTGTTACATGTGCATGGTAAAGTATTCAAAAAGGAACCAACAAAAAAAAAAAATATATATATATATATATATAAGGTGGTCGGATAAAATTAATTAATTAATTAATATTCTCAATAATTTATTTTCCATCTTTCCATACTAATTAATTTGAGCTATTTATACGTACAATTTATTAATTAACTAATGAACTAACTTCATCTGTTAAAAATGATTTTCTTTAACAACCATGAATACAAGGCTGTGACATTTTTATTTCTAAAGAAGTTGCTATTGCTCTGTATAATTTTGACAAGAGATGGACAGCCAAAAAAAAATCTTCTTAATTGCTTTCCTCTGTGCATGGCACCAATCATAATAAATTAGTTACCTTTCAATACAACACATGAATAAATTAAATACTCAAATACCCACCTAAAATTAGTTAGACTTGGCCTATCATTAAGCTTGGGATAGATTTTTTTTTTTTTTTTTTTTTTTTTTTTTCTCTGTATGGGATGAGGTAGAAAGCTACATTTGCCACATCAGTCTGCACCAAAACCCTAATTTCTGTGCTGGATTTGTAGGCCTAACCAGGAAAAACTATTTGCTTAGTGTTATTAAAAAAGGATTTGAGCCCATCATAAATTTGCTGCTTTTGCCTTTAGGCCTCACAGCCCATATACTATCCAACATGCTTCCCACCAAGATTTTCTTTCCCTTTCACAAATACCCACAAAAATCTGACATTTCTCCATACATTTTTTGTATATATATATTTTTTTTATGTATTTACTACATGGCTACACTACCTCTACCCTAAAAATAGGCAAATTGGTAGGCCATGCACATTTATTTTCTTCATTTATGGTACACTTTTAGTTGGCATTCATTTGCATTTAGTATATCCCTCACATATTTTGTTTGCTAAATGCAAATAATTTTATTTTCACATTTTTTGTTTGCTAGTCTCATTGTCCACAAGTCTACAACTTTTGGTTGGCATTCATTTGCATTTACTATTTTTCTCACAAAAATATCATGTGCATTAAATGAAAAGGCATGCCTCAAAACTTAAATCTCTCCTAGTGAAAAATGTATCTGAAACAGTGACCAAGCTGGAGATCAACATAAAACGAAAGCAACAAAAATACACCACACAACAAATATTTTTTGCAATACAACTTAAGATGCAATTCAATGATACTTTTTTGGGACAAAAAGATCTTCAATCTGCAATAAAAAAACAGAAAAGAAAAAGAAATAACAAGGGCATTTAAGCAAACTGAAAAAGACATTGCAAAAATTTGGGAACTTAACCAATAACCAATTACCAGTAACCATAGTAATTGTTTTGTTCCAATTTACAAAAAAAAAAAAAAAAAGGTGATTAATTAAGCAAAAAAAGCAACAACAAACGGTAAAGTGAAAAAAGTGAAAAAAAAAAAAAGAGAGCCCGGTTTTCTATAAGTACACTGCTGTATCCTCTGGTAAGATTCCCCCTCTTCTCTCTCCCCCTCTCGATTTGTACGAACGGCTATCTCCTCCTCCTCCTCTCCTGTCCCTTTCTCACTCACTGCCTCTCTAGCTCTCCTGCTAACCAACTAACAGTGCTATTTACTCATCTGGTACTCAAACACCATTGTTGTTATCTTGTGTGCTTTGCAAGGTAATTAACCAGGTTCAGTTCATACATTGGTGGTGGAATTCGATTTGATCAGTGCATTGATTCATTTGTTATAACAAATTTGACGAAAAGGAGGGAACTTTGTGGTACCCAGAACCCAAATTTGTCTGAAAATGGAGCAATTGAGGAGTGTTCTTGCCAGCATTCTGCTCTTCTTCCTTCTTCTCACAGGTATATTTATTTCTTCATGCATATTTGAGATCATCAGTGCTGGTTTGTGTTTTGGGTGGAGGACATTATTTCTTGTGAATTCACACTGTAGCAAAAATTATCACAAAATTTTTGGTTTTTTTCACCCTTTTTTTGTGAAATATTTTTCAGGTTATTTTGTTTTGGCCAGAAAATGCTGCCTGTTTTGGGGTTCCAATTTATAAAAAAGCAAGAGAGACCCACAATTTGAGCACCATTTTGTGGCTTTGCTCCCAGATTATTTTAGGATTGAACCACACTGAACAAAAAATCTACTAAAAATGAAGAAATTTGTCTACTAGTTAGAAATTCCAAAAACCCAACTTTTTTTTTTTTTTGGAATTTCACAGATTATGTATTAGTAGAGAGTGCTACATTCAACTTTGTCAACAATTGCGGGGGCCCGGTGTGGCCCGGGATCCTGTCCAGTGCCGGCAGTGCAAAACTCGAAACAACCGGATTCCAGCTCCCACCCGGTGGTTCACGAACGATTCAGGCTCCAACTGGCTGGTCAGGTCGGTTCTGGGGCCGAACCGGGTGCTCCTTTGACTCCTCAGGCCGTGGTGTCTGCTCAACCGGTGATTGCGGTTCGAACCAGATGGAGTGCAATGGTGCTGGCGCCACGCCGCCGGCCACACTGATTGAGTTCACACTTGCATCAGCTGCCGGGCCTTCGAATTTGGACTTTTATGATGTCAGCTTGGTTGATGGGTACTACAATTATTAACAACTTAAAATATTGGTTTAATTTTAAAAGTGATTTTACACTAAAAGTATAGTTTTGATTTTGGAAGTGATTTCACAGTTAGTGCCTGTAGTTTTTGACTTAAGTAACGATAATAAAAGGGGTAAATTTGAAAGAAAAGTGCGCAACTTTCATATTTTTCTCAGGTTAAATCACTTCACTTCTATTTTAAGATAATTTCTAACAAATTTAATGTAAACTTATTTTTTTTTGGGAAAATATGGTAAATCAATACTTTCAGAATATTAATTTGGAACTTTCTATTGAAATAATCATCTGCTCATATGTGAAAATGTTGTTTTACCTGAAAATCAAGTGTGATAGAGGCTGAACTGAACTTCTCTTGAACCAGCACCGAGCAAAAAAATTGCTAGTAATATTTTACCTTTTATTTCTCAATGAAAATGACAACTTCATCCTCTATGAAGGTGTCATATCAACCACTAATTATGTACTTAGGTAAAACTTAATTAGTTCCTTTCTGCTGATGTGAAGGAATATGCAAACGAATTAATTATAAATTATCCTGATTCAATTGCTTTTTAGCAAAAAATGAAATTTTTATTCTATATTTTTCAGATACAACTTGCCAGTACTGGTACAACCAAGTGGATCTTGCATGGCGACTGGGTGTGCAGCTGATCTAAATCAGAAATGTCCAGCTGAATTGCGGGTCGCGAATGGTGACGCTTGCAAGAGCGCTTGCGAGGCATTTAACAAACCGGAGTATTGTTGTAGCGGCTCATATGGAAATCCTAACACATGCAAACCTACGGTGTATTCGCAACTGTTCAAGTCAGCATGTCCAAGGTCGTATAGCTACGCGTACGATGACCAGACAAGTACGTTTACATGCACCGGTGGAGCCAACTATTTGGTCACATTCTGCCCTAGTGGATCTACTTCCCCGAGGTATATTTATGCATCTAATTCCCTTTTTTAATTTTAGCTTTTGAGCATAGTTGAAGACTTAAAAGTTATGGATCGAAATTGTTACAGAGAAGCGGTGTACTATTGTATCCATATTATACAAGTAGAAACAATTTGCCATATAAGAGTACAACTTTTAATATCCTCCACTCATTTCATTATCATATCATATCATGCTCCAAAAAGTTGTGAGGATAGCACACCAATGGCCGATTATGCTTTCAACTTGGTTCGGCTCAACAGGCCAACGCATATTTTGAACATATGCCTAGACCAATATCGGAAGGGTTCTCTGGTTTCATCTTTTCTCCTATATCGGCGAATGGAACAGAAAACTTTCTTTGATGTGTTCAGTTATTAATTTGGTAGCGCCTCTAAAAAATAGTTGGTCCAATTCCTTGTTTGCTATTTTTACTTATTTGGGGTAATTAGTTATATATCAATATCACATAATGTTTCTAGTGCAAAATAGTCCCCATTTTCGCATTACACTATAGTGGTTCCTTTTAGTAGAAATGCCCACAAGACAAATAAGCTCAAGAGCAAAATAATAAAGAGAAAGGATGTATGTTAGCTTTTATCCATACTTTATTTCTTACTGCTCAGTTTACTGAATCTTTCAGACTTTTTTATATTCTTTACCATCCTTTGAGGTTTCATCATCTAGTGGATTCAACTGTTCATTAACAGTACTAGTTGCCGATATTATATTGCGGCTTTGATTAGTTGCCTCTAATACTTTGATCTGACTCTACTTAAGGAATCTCAAAAATATATTCTAATTGTTTTCAACGGTTGTTAATTCAGCTTTCGACCTGAAACTGTGACAGCTTACATCTACTATCTGCTTTCAGTACTGATATCATTTTTTATTTTGTTATTTTGCAGTAGCAGTCAAAAATCATCAAGAGATCCAAGCTCTTCAACCCCGCAATTTTCCGGTGGTAGTACAACAAACAGCAATACCGCCCCGCAATTTTCAGGTGGCATAACCAATGGCGGTTCCGACAACAATAATAACAACAACAATGGTGTAATGTTACAAGATAATTCTTGGCTAGCAAGTTTAGCAACCGGTGACTCGGCGCCTACAAAAAGACCGAAATGCCATCTCTTACTTGCCTTCTCATTCTTCCTAGTCTTACTACTACTATAGTTTCTCATTGAAGAAAAAAAGAACAAGAAAAAGAAAGAAAAAAAAAAAAAAAGAGGTAACATACAAGTGGGCACATTTCTCTAACCCTAAAGGATACATGGTGGCATATAAGTGGAGAAGAAGGATTTAATGGCCTTAAATTGAGGCAATTTGCACAACTCTCAAAGGGAATTTTATTGGGGGGTGATCAAGTTTGACTCAGGATTACAGATTGGATGGATAAATTAAATCATGGGTTGTGGTGTAATTTTTTTGTGGAATTGTGATATATAGAATTTTAATATTGGATGCATTTAGTTAATTTATTGTTATTATTATTAATCACTGATCCATGCTTGTTGATTGATTGTTGGCAAGGAGTGGAGTGGGGTATATATATAATAGTGATGTTTGTACATTGTACACTCCTATGTGTAATGATGGCCACATGGGGTTGTAGGGCTTAGATAGAGCATGCTCAATGTAGGGTTGTGACTTGTGTGAAATATTGTATTAGGATTTGTTCTTATCAAAAAAGAAAAAAATTATGATCTGTTTGTTTTCTCCATTTCCCTTCTGAACTGTAGATATCTGTTTCATTTTGTTGGCATCAGTGAATAAATAAAATATGTTGCCATTGTTTAATCTCAGTGAGTAATTAGTTTACAAATATTGTTCTGTATGTCCTTGCTTTTGTTTGGAAGATAATTTTGTTGTGCATAAAATAAAGAGCAATTGAGGTATCCATTATATTGGAAATGGAGGGGTGTTTGTCTGAGAACAGTATGGGCAGGCAGAAGATTAGGGTTAGGTTATGGGTTAATTCCTTTGTAATCTGTTTGGGATGGGAGGAAAAGATACCAAATTGTATGCTTTATAGTAAAGGGAGGATGGCAGTTAAATGGGTCCCACCTTGATTGCTTTTTCAAGCATTGTGATTTGTGAATTTGCTGATATTGTTCCCCAAATTCTACATGAAAAACTCTTGATGATGTCATTCTATTCTAATTTGGGATTTACTAATTGCAATTCAAATTTTGTACTATCAAGAAAATAGATACATATTTATTGTATTCACTATTCAAAATTTTTTTTATTTTTCCCTAATAATTATACAGTTTTATTAAATAATGTGGTAAAGCCCAGATACAGATAACAGAATCAATTTGCCTGCACCAAATAATTCAACTGAAACATGTTATGCCAATGTTAACTAATGCTGAGAGAATAATGAAGTTCTGAAATAGAACAAAATATGCTACTAGTGTACAGAGCTACCAACTCACCAAGATCTTGGAAGCATTGTCAAAAACTCAGAGCAAAACAATAGCTGTGGTGGTAGTACTGGTACTGGTACTGGTACCACTCAGCTCATGTGGGGCTCCTTGCCAGTTGATTAGCAGCAATGCAACATTGCAAAACATTATCTTTTAATCTCTTCTTTTAACAGCTTCCTTTTTTCTTCTTTTTTTTTACCTCTTTAATGTTGTTCCTTCTTTATTTGCTTTTCCTTGTTTTCTCACTATCAATTAGAATTGTAATTGCGTTAAAGATTTACCTTTTCATTAAGTTCTAAGAGAGATGGATATATATTATGCACCAAACTTTAGATTGAAAATGCAATTGTACCGGTACGTAGCTATCAGAATTGATGTATTAATTCAATTAGTCAGTATCAATGTTCCCCAACTAATTTTGGGTACCAATACATTCCCCTGAATTCTGGAATTTCTTTCAAGTAGGGGAAATTTAATTACCTCAACATAATCATATTATCATCCCTATTATTTTCTTTAACCACTTATTTTCTCTGAATTTTTGACAAATTTTAGAATTCATGCAACTTATCTTGCATATTTTATTTACATCTCTCCAAATTATCATCAAAGCATGAACCTATCACTATGCTTCCAACAACAGATTCATCATATATATACATCTGGTATTTAAAGTTTGAAGCACAAATCTTGACATCTGATACAAAATCATGGACCCAAATCATGCATTCATCCTAATAATTGAGTACTGGTACATAACATTGGTACCTGTCAGTCAGTCATGGAATATTGATCAGATGGAATGCTATAGAGAGAAACATACAACCAATATTATATGATTTGGTGGGGACTTGATCTTATCTTTATTTACCATCCAAAATAAAGTGGTGAATTCACTGAATTGTACCATCTCTGAGCAGAATCCTCACTGTACCTGAGATTATCAAGTTAGTACCTTTTTTTTTTTTTTTGAGAAGAAGTTTTCTATGATCAAGTTAGTACCTCCTCCTCAGTCACACATCTCTGATAAAGTTTTCTATGCTGGTTTCCATGGTGCAGCCTGAAAATGTGGTCTCAGAATTATGTTACATAAGTATTAGCATAAGTTTGCAATGATAACAATTAGTAGAAATGCAGAAATAAATCTTCAATTGCATTTTGAGATAATGGAGGTGTTAAGAAGGAAAACTTTATTAATAAAAGGTACTTCAAATCACACATAAATTATACACAAATACTGATATGACATGCAATTAAAATATCAAATCTGCATAATTATTTACACAGGGGCTTTATTTATAAACTCAAGATAGCCTTTTGAAAAGCAGTAACTCCCTACACTAGTATTGTATTGGTATATATGCAAAATAGAAAAAAGATTTGTACTTGCTTTTATTAGAGGCATAATTATAAACACCTATAAGGACTAAGCTCTTGAATAGGTTAATATATTATAATATCAGCTATTGTAAAACCTAGAGAAAATAAAGGTTATCTTCTCACCATTGGGAAAAGGGGATCACCATGCTGATTCTTTCTGTCTTCTTGTGCTTTTGTAGTGGTGCCTTCTGCATATCCTGCCGACATTAAATCATTTTCTTGCAGAAATATTAGCTACCAACATTAATGCATGTTCTATATGTTTTTTGGAAGAACTAATCAGTCTATTTGCAGTTTTGATAGAGCATTACTTCAATGGAGAAGATAGAAAATGCTGAGTAATTAATTTGGAATTAGCCTCAAGAACACTGTACTGTATCTGTACCAGCATTTTAAAGTTTCACAGATATACTGTACCAGCACTCAATGTTTCATAGACTTGCTGTACCAGAATTCAAAGCAAACAGTAATTATGTTCACTGAAATTTTAAAATTTTTTTTGCACCTTATTATCTGGTTGAATCCGATTAATTAGACCCATCAACAGGCGGTACGAAAACTAATAGTGAGTTTCAGTTGCCCGTGCCGTTATTTAATTGTCCGATTCTTCTTTTGTTCTTGAAATTAGTAGCCTCAAGATGACAAGAACACTTAATTAGTAGTCGATCCAGCACAATACCCACCTGCGAAATCCACCTTTTTTGATCAATCGATCGACACAGATTTTTGTCATCTCCAGCATTATGGCAATGTGCAAATAAGGAACAATTAACTGACAGATTAGTCAGGCATTTGCACTTAATCAAGGAATGATCATGCATGCTACTGGCATATTCTGCACACAGCGGCAAAGTCTTTTTCTTTTTCTTTTTTTAGTTTCCCTGTGTGATAATGCTTAATTATGTGATTTGATTAATGCTAGTCTTTCTTGGCTGCTACAAATGGAAGAAAAAAGATGACACCAAATCATGAGGCTAATTAACTATTTGATTAATTAATTATGCTAATAATGATATCAAGTTTCTGAAGTAGTGGGATTTGATCTAGCTAACCTCTTTCCGTTCGTCATTGTTTAGATATAACATATGACATAATTGATTATATAAAAATGTGCACGCAGATTGGTCCTCTAAATAAATAAATACATGTTTGTATACTTTCTGCCGTCAAGGAAAATAAAAAAAATGATAATTTTGTGGTGCTCTTCCTCTTTTTTTTTTTTTTTTTTTTTTGGCTATGTTTGTTGTACATTAATAGATAATAATAATAATAATAATGTATTAGAGAATAGAGACTAAAGACATTTTTAGCACGAGAAATTTGGGGCTTTAGACTTGAAATGCGCAAAATAATGAGCACAAAATGACAATTTCCCTTCTGATTTCCTTCTCAATAAAGTAATTATTCTTTTTTTTTTCCTAGTAACAAGCATATCTAGTAAATAATCATTTTTTATAGCCTTCAGCACTCATTAACACATGAAAACAATACAAGAAAAAAAAAAAAGTTATGTGATGCAGGAGGGAAGCTGCATGCATTTCAAGTGGAAGTTCCTTTTTGTTTTTCTTTGTTTAATACAAATTATTTATGCACTTTCTCCTTTTGAATGTTTTGCTTGGAACTTACTGATAAAAGATGAAGAACTTTCATATCATCAGGCTCCAACTTACAATCAGTGTCCAAAGAATAAGTTCTTGGTTGCACGTGGCTTGCAGAAGGATTGAGCTTCACAAAAGCAGCATAAGCAAAATTGACAGTCAGTTTATCAAACAATTTAGAAAATGGGACAGGATTTAGAAACTTGCACAAGTTTATTGTAGCATATTCTTCCTATTTGGGACATAATGTTTGCATGTAAAAACATATGCTAACTTGTAGTCTAGTACCCTGACTTACTGCATTTGCATTGTGCAGTTCACAGTGTCAGCCGTTGGATTGTCTCGAGATCCGCAGTGGCACAAAAACAATTCAACGGCTGACGTTGTGAACTGCATAACGCAGTACAGCACGGGATATTCGTCTAGTACCATCTACCAATTCATTTTTTTTTTTTTTGAAGGAAACCAATTCATTTTCTGTGCAATATGTTGAGTTGCTTGCTCCCTTGTAGAAAAAAACCAAAAAAGTACGGAGTATATGCCAATATTATTTTTTGGAAACGTTGTGCAAACATTATTGATTGCTACTGTGTTTTTTTTCTCCTAGCATCAAAAACTTCAAAAATAAAATGGGCTTGTCTTGTGCACTATGGGCTTGTAGATTGGGTTGGACGATTACCCTGACAAGTAGCACTCTTTCGTCAACCTGCCCATTGTCCTCTTATGAAACAAATTAAATTAGGACGTTAATTCCATGCTCACACCCAGATAATTTTATTGGTTAAAGATGAATCTCATAATGGATAATATTTATTTATAGAGGAAAGCTAACTGTACCCTAACAAAAATCTCCCAAAATTGTACCCCAATCTAACAACGCGCATACACAAACTATGAACACCCAAAGTAAGCAACTATGAACACAGTTTACCAACGGTATGAACATGACTAAATTAGGACGGGTGGGCAATTTTCATTTCTGCACCTAACTGTGGGGACCACCACTATAACTGTCAAATTGCGCACGTGCTGAAATTAATTTAAACATGTTTTTCATATGAACATAACAGTTGCACCTTTTGGGTCCCATAACAACTACACCTTCTGCTGCGTAAGGTGTTCATACTTGATGTAATGAGGCATTCACGGAGCCACGGGGGGTTTTGGGGGGGACATGAGCCCCCCCTTGATCTACCCCAAACATTATAGATGCATCATTTATAATTTTTTTGGTCTTTCAAATTTCAAATTTTATATTTAGTTTAGATCAATTCACAAACATTAGAGTTCATAAGTGGTAATTTATATCAAATCTTTTGATTTTATTCATTGGACCATATATAATTAAAAAAATAATAAACCATGAGATTGTATAAAATTAACTATACTATGCATGCATATGGTCATTGTTAAGAATATATTTCAATACAAAAAAAAAATATGTTGCATTTAAATGTAAATTAAGTTTCATAATAGAATATACTTATATATTAAATGAATGTAACCGTAAAATTTTTCCCTCCATTAATTGTCTCCTGGCTTCGTCACTGTAATAAGGTGTTCATACCTTCTACATGCTCTTGTTCATAATGTGTTCATAGTATGTTCAGACCCGATGCAAAAATAGTATTCTTGCTCTTCAAGAAAAGAGTAAATTGCTATGTTGGATGTTCAGTGTTTGTTCGTCTGACTTTCCATGAGATCTGATATGGGTGTTCATACTAATTATGTTGCATTATTCATATCACTAAAGGAACTTGTTCATACTTAGCTTACACGTCGTTGACGTCGTGCAGTGTTCTTCCTCCTTGGACTTCTTGGCCAGAGCATGCGTGCACTCGCGGCCAGCAATGACCGGAGATCGTCTTCATCGTCGGAGATAGCATCAAATGGGTGGAGATAGCATCAAATGGATGGAGATCGCATCAAATGGGTGGAGATTGCCTCAATTGCTGGAGATCAACAAATATGGCATGAGACTGACAGAGATTTATTTGAGATTGCCGGAGATCGTCAAAAATCGCCGAGGTCGTGGCCTCAAATCGACAGGATCAATTCAGCATGAGCAATCTTCATTTGTTCGTGTGTACAGACGGTAAGTAGTTTACTATTTTTATTTTTTTCCAAAAATGATAAGATGGAAGCATTGTTTGTTATGCTAAAAATAGAAATGTGGGTTGGGGTATAAAGATGTGGGATTAGAGGTGGGATAGAGAAAGATTTTCTTTTATTTATAATTGTTAGATTGAAAAGAAAATTTTCTTGGTGAGTATTGGAGTACAACAACAAGACAGAAATGGTAATCAGTTGTCAAGACCCTGCATGATGGCTTATACCCATTTTTGATGTTGTCCTTCCATGATTAAGAGAACTAGATAAGCTTTGAACAATCGCATCAACAAGACAGAAAACTGTTACGATATATGATTACTGAGGATACATTTGATAAATCGACACTTCAAAATATAACATATCTGAAATTCATGATATCAGATATTACAGATATATACCTTGACCAACATTTCTGCAATGTTCAAATTAAACCAAAACCATCTTAATTGTAAGTATGATTCACTTTGTCCTAAATTAACATAATGACTAATTTAGGCATAAGTTAGCAACAACAACTGAAAAGAAAATAACAAAAAACTGTTCACTCTTTAAGCCCAAAAAAATGATGTTCACCAATCCTAATCCACTGAGCAAAAAAGTACAAAAAATTGAAGACATAATACTCCCAACAATGCAAAATTTAACCCACATTGGAGTTTCTATGCCTTTCCCTGCAACAACAAAAAGGGAAAAAAAGAAACAGATATAAATCTAAGTAAAAAGAATTTTGGGTCCGAAAATTGACAAAAATATAAACTGCAAAACATTACAACTGAGACCAAGCCAATCTTGCTACTAACACATGGAGCATTTATAGATACTGAAACCAGAAAGAAACAAACACATTCAATTATTACCTTGGATTTGTTCGGCTTCTTGGCAGCTGGTTTGACTTCTGTGGCTGGCTTCTTTTTGAACGGGAAGAAGTCCTTACCACCCATGTAGGGACGCAAAACTTCTGGCACCTCAACACCATCTTCTCTCTGATAATTCTCAAGTATACAGCAAATAGTTCTCTCTGTTGCTGTCAAGGTTGAGTTCAGCATGTGCACAAACTGCTTCGCTTGCTCGTCATTCTGTATCAACCCAAAACTATGACTATCTAAATTATGATAAAGTCAACAGTATTGATGGACAAGGTAAGTAATATTTTGGTCCCTTTTCTTTTACTCTCTTGTAATAGACATCTAAGCAACTGGCAAAGTACTTGTATCAGCTTTTACTATTACCAATGTTCAAGGCATCAGAATTATAAAAAAAAAAAGATGTGAAAATAAAACTTGCCTTCTTCTGGCCATAACCAATCCCAAGTTTCCGAGACTGGAAGTCTGTACAGTTGGAGCAGGAGACAAGCTCTCTGTACGTCTTTGAAGCTGGAAACCAAGCTTCAAGATCATACTTTTTTGCAGCGGCATCATTTAGAGCACCCGACACGATGGCCACCACTTGATATGGTAGTTTCAGCTGATATTAGAAACACTCTGTGTGACTTTAGTAACTTTAACAGATAAAGAGATAAGCTAAAGATGATTAAAAATTAATGTGTTTTGTTTTCTAATACAATATGGAGTCTGTTTTTCTTTTTTTGAGGAAAATGGAGTCTGTTTTTCACAATTAGTATCAGAAGGAAAACTGAAAATTCTATTTCAGAAAGGAAAACAAATGCAATCACAGACATTAAGGGTCCATATCAGTATGGTACTTAAATTTGCATTTGTACAGTTCTTACACTTTGATAGAAGTCTTCAGAATTCTTCAGCATTTCCTCATGCATCTGCCAAGACTCATTGTCATTTGGGCTTGTAATGCAGAATTGCTCCACCTTTTCAAATTGATGTACTCTGAATATTCCTAGTGTATCTCTCCCATGAGACCCTGCTTCTTTCCTGAAGCAAGTCGAGTAGCCAGCATACCTGTTTTGACGATCACCGGTTCACAAATCTTACAAATACTATTCCCATATGTTAGTGCTATATTCCTTGATATCACCATCCACAACAAAATGTCTAGCCCAGCTCATAACCCCATAACCCTGACAACTCCATCAATTTCACACCGTGCGTGTCTTAACAGGAAAGTGTTGGAATGGGTTTTAACAGGAAGGTGTTAGATTGACATGCAAATGCTTCATATATCTATCCCTATCTTCAGTAAACCTTACACACAAAATCTTTTACTAATAGTAAATCATTTTAATTAAAGTTGCTGGCCAAAGTGGAGCAAAAAACCATAAGCTAAGCTGCCATCGCATAAGATAATAATATGAAATGTAAACTGTACATAACATAAAGTAGGATTATTACTTTATTGGTAGGTCAGCAGGATAGATGCGATCACCAAGATGATATGCGCACAAAGGTTGCTCAGCTGTAGCGATTAAATATTTGTCATCCCCTTCACCAGTCACCTATGATAAAATAAACAATTATAACACACCCAACTGGAGATAGGAAAATGATGAATGCATGTTAGGTAAAAGATGATTACCTTGTATAGTTCCTCATCGAATTGAGCAAGCTGGGCACACTTTCCCATTACATCTTTTCTCATGAAAAATGGGGTTTGCATGAGGTTGTAACCCCTGGCCATCAGAAATGACAACCCATAATTTATGAGTGCCTGATTCAACATAACTCCACCGTCCTTCAGATAATAACCTCTGCCCCCAGCCACATCGGCACCTAATGGAAACCATATAAATTTTAATTACCCTGAATTTTCTTTGTGAAGAGCAAGTACAAAGGATAATGTAAGACTGGTATTACTGACTGTGTTAAACTCTTCCCGAGGACCAGAAGAAACACTAACGCCATTGATACGGTTGTGTTTGTTAGTAATTTTGGGTATTCAGTTGGGACACTGATGAATAATAACCACATGGTAAAAGAAATTGCATCATCAACTTGTTCACACATATATGGTCTCAGAAAACATATATCTGTCAATTAATAAAAAAACAATTAAAGTCCAACCTTTTTCCAAATCAGCAAAATCAAGCATATAAACAAGGTCAACATGGCTCTTCAAATTATCCTCCGTCCTTCTCTCTCCCACTGTTCTTATTACCGCATTGTTTGCCTGTCATATGAGCAGTAGATCTATTAAGTTTACCTCTCACAATCAGTGCTTAATACTTGTTCATTTGGTGTTGGGTTTGAAACAATCAATCATCTCAGAGTTCTACAGAACGTGATGATTGCCTATTATATCAACTTGCAAAGCTTACGATTTCAGAACTAATCATCACATTATTTTTGTTCAAACTTAAAATTTATAGACACTCAATTACTGAGACACCTGACAGCTACTGGTATCAGCACTAGTATACAGAATTGTAATTTCAGAAAGTACATGTGCAAAATTCTCAGGAGCTAAAGAGTTTGAAGTTCTGAGTTATTTAAAATAAAACCTCATCATCGCTAATCGGGACCGAATCATGGATGAGATTGCCGACAGTATCCAGCTTGGCATCAAGAGCTGCCTTGGCTGCTTGAACCTCCTCCTCTTTCTCAGCTGTTTGCTTCTTATTCTCATTGGTACTGTTTATCACCTCTGTTGCATCGAGTTTCAACTACACAAGCCAATGGAAAAAAAAAAGAGTAACCTATTATTGTCAAATTAAAAACAGGTATAGTACAGTTAAATATGAATACCAAAGAAACATACGCAATGGGCGTAGTTGGAAACTACAAAGTCTGCTCGGTACATCACAACATGATGATAAACCAATCAAGGTGACAAAAAGGAGGTACAAAAATGGCTAATTGCAGATCAGCACTGAGCAGCGAATACCAGTAGCAAGAATCTGGTGACTAAACTATAATAACCAGCCAAGCTTCTAAATACTAACATGCTATACCAGTATATGCATCCAATAGATAGCAATAGGACTACTTGTTAATTTTTTATTAACCTTCATGTCCTCAATTTGTAACCAAATTGAAAAGTGCACCTTGCAAGAAATCAAGTAAGAACAAAGAAATTAATCAATTATAGCTAACAAATGTTGATATACCATTTTAAGCCGAGCAACTTCTTTGTTGATCTTATTGAAATCCTTCCTAAGTGACTCCAGCTCGAATTGGCCTGAAATTAGCGGGAAAAAAAACAAATGATACGATTTCACTGCACCTAAAAGATTATTAATTCATAATAAATATATCAAACACCATAACATTAACCAAGCCATCATTCTGTTCAAATGAACACATGCTAACAATTCAATAACAATTCATAACTATAAATTAAGACAGCCTGAATTCAATTGAACATAAATTCAATCAACCACAGCATTCAGATCCCAAATCCCTCTAATGAATTCTATCCCTAAACCCTGATCTCCTCCAACATGACTGAAACCCCAGGGTTTTAGTTTACAAACCCTTAAAACAGTAACCGAATCCAATAGCGAAACCAGCTGAAAAAAAAAAAAAAAAAAAGAGCATACGCTGACGCCACTCCTTGTCGAGATGGATGATCTCATCGACGATCTCGACGGGGGCGAAGCGGCGGCGCTGGGACTCGCGGACGATCTCCGGATCGAAGCCCTTCTCCGCCCGGAACAGATTGATATCCAACATTCTTTTATCTTAGCTGATCTCCTCTCTGATTAATTAATTGTGAAATCGAGTGGGAAGAGAAACAAACAGCAAGTTAAAAAAGTCGACTTGAGTCTTGATAGAAAAGGGTTTTGCTTTCCCTTCCTTTCCCTGGTATTTGTTCTGCGCAGCGAATCAACGATGCGGATTAAGGGAGGGGTTTTCGAGATTGAGTTGCACGAATATTAAAGCGAATCCAACGGCCACGTTTGGACTAGGGTTCTTGGTACAGTACTGCTGCTACTGGTTGAAGACTTGAAGGGGTTTGGTTTGGTTTGGTTTATGATGAAGATGGAAGAGTTGGGCTCAAGTTTGGACTCTTCTTGAGGCCCAAGTTGGTGATTCTGTGGTCTGAAGGATTCTGGTTGCCGGGTTTACCTTTTTCTATTTGCCAATTGGTCCAATTGGATGTCTTTATCAGTTAGAATAAAATATTACAGGGATACCAAAGTTCATAACGAAATTGATACTGATTAGATTAATATTCATATTAATTGAGAAATCATTCAAATTAATGGTTTTAATATACTACTTATTTTATGTGGTGAATTATCTATAAATAATAAATTAGAAATAGGGGTAACTCTCCGAGCACCTCAACTATGCCACGTCATCAATATTATTAGCCATTGATTTTGTTTAAATCTCTTCATCTACTTTGATCCAATGGTTTATATTTATTCTCTCTTCATTTAATAAGATGATATGATATGTCTAAGAAAAAAATTTAATCTTTAAAGTGGTTCAACATTTATGTACTATTATTTATAAATTATACATCATCGTCATCATTATTCACATCAAAAATTTTAAAATTATGTTTAATTTTTTTTAAATAAATATTTTTATTTTATAAGCTTTATTATTTTTTTGTTATCATATTTCAGGGCGAAGCCCAAGTTACAGCTCTAGTATACATAATATGATATAAATAACTTCAATGCTAAATGAATTAATATGAATACAAATCTACATTAAAACTTAATATGTAATCCTATTTGGGATTTATTAATTGATGCAGTTACGTAGTCAATTATGTCAGCGCAAGACCTAATTAAGTACGTAACGTATCAATAAAAATGTTCGTTTCTTAAAGATCTATGTACTAATAGTCTGCAATTGTTCAAATTGCTGTCACATGAAAGATATTTTTCCCCCTCTTGATATATTTAATACGGCTAGTCGCTACCAAGTTTAATAGCAGTAGGGAAATGTTAGATGAAAGTGTTTTTTTTTTATGCACAAAAATGATTTCTCCTTGAATTTGCCAAGTGACAGTGGCATGGATTATAGAACTAAACACTAAATACATGGATCATTATTAAAAGTGAAGTCTCAATTGAAATTGGTCTCACGTTTACATAAAATTCTCCAACAATGCATGAGAACAAAATGATGAAAGCAAAACAATGTTCTTCTTTTTAAACGAAGAAAAATGTTCTTCAAAATAACAGAAATAAAATGGTGTGTTCACTGGAATAAATAAGCAATGGTTAAGAGTGAATAAAATAAGATGAGCAAAAAAAACTCCCAACACAGCTTCAACAATTCTTAACAACCCTCAATTAGACACGTCATGCTACTACATCAACAACATGCCAGAATCTAGATCATACTGGTCCACAAACAGATATCCTTAGAAGCAAAGGGTAGCAGTGCTCTGCATCATAGTTAGGCCACGATGCATCGTTCCCGCCAAGAAATTTCTGATGAAGGCTTGTAATCAGATCATCATAGTGCTCAATCAATTCGTAATTCAATCCAACCTCTCTTATCCTTTCTAGAAATTTGTGCAACGAGTCGCCTCTCCTCGGGGCAAGAAAAATGGCCTCGGATGCCTTGGAATGCTTTAGCAGACGTTTTACCACTCTGGCAAGGCTCTCATGGAATTCCTTGAAGAAGGTACTATTAAGAGAGTAGAAGAACATATGCAAAGATTAGCTAATTAATGGACTGTCAGATATAAATTCAAAACATAAAACAAGTGTAAGAAGTTAATTGAGATTATATACATAAGCACACTATAAGCAACAAACTATCATATATACTCCTAAAATATGGAAAATTCCGTATCTACCCCTTCTTAAGTAGTAACGATTACCTGTACCTTCCTAATCATATGAGGGGAAAAAATCATTCAAAATTCCCTCTTACATTCCTATTTGACCAGAGATTAAAATGTAGGAGGTCTAACCAAATTGTGTTTGAAGGTTTCATGTGCTATTTTAGATGTTGTAAGAACAAATGTCACAGTTTCTGATTTAGCTGGTGCATAAAATTGCATTTTAAATTTAAGTAAACATGTAAATGGACCTCACAAAAGTATTACACAACAGCAATGCTATTGAAATCTTCGCACCTTTTTTAAGAAAAAAACTGAAGAATTTTTTTAACACATAATTATAAATCTGACAAAAGAGAGACGCAATGTGAAAATAAAGCATACCAGTCACTGGCAACAATTACATCAAATGATTCCTCCAGTTCTGGCATAATTTCCTGATCCCAGTGCAGTACCATTGAATTAACTTTTGTTTCCCCAAAAAGCTCCCCATTGATGTCAACATTACGCTGAATATCTGATGGTTAAAGAATTACAAGAGAATGAAAACAGAAATTTATGATATACGAGTATAAATGCTGATACATGATAAGAGTTACATTTACAATGGTGTTTATCTAAAAGGATACAGTCGACAACTTGCGGATTTCCATCAGAAATTATGACTTCACTTGCATCAGTGCATGCTGCGATTGCAAAACCTGCTAATCCATAACCTGACCCAAGTTCAAGCACTCTTTTGGACCTTTTTAGAGTAAATGAAAGAAGACAGGATGTCAGTAATAGCTATTATTATTTAAGAAAACAGAATCACATATAAACATCAATCATTCAATACTTCTATCTTTTATATCCCATTTATTTTTTAAGTAATAAACACCTGAAGATATCTGCATGGTTGATACAATAGTAGGCAAGAACATCTTCCGATGGCCAGCGACCTAGTACAAAACAAGAGCAGAATAGATAAAAAATAATGAAATTTTCCATATTTACCAGCAAAAAAAAAGTAACATTTTCAGCATGCACCTGCTAATATGACTATATCATTTCCACCTTTCCTATATCTTTTTAATTTTTTATTAAAAAAAAAAACCCAAATAACCATGTTATCATTCTCTAGGCCTCTTTAAGGGTAGAGAATTTGGGTACCTCAAACTTCTGGTATATACTGAATTTGTGATCTCTTTTCATAAATGTATATAGCCATTTTGTTACCTTTCATATTTTAAGATTGTACCTAAAAGACTCACTTCATTCATTACATTTTGCTTTAACAATTCTATTCATTAAGGGCCTGTTCAGCAAACTCAAATACTGTAGGTTTTGATAGGAATTGAGAGTCTATAGGAAATAATTTATGTTCACTGTTCGACAGACTATACTAGGAATTTATTCTTCTAAACCACTTGTTTTTACAGGAAAATATTAATTAAGTTAGACTGGATTATATTTTTCCTATCAATGACGGACTCTTTGCAGGTTTTCACCAAATGCAATCTGGAATCCTGTTCTTATAGAACAAATTTTCTATATCAGATGTTAATACAAATAATAATGAAAAGGAACTCACATACTAATCCAGTGGTGTCAATGTTATACTTAATCGAAGCTTCAAAGTCATTCAGCTCTATCATGTCCTCCTTCCTCTGTCTGCAAACAATGTCCCCTAAATCAAGCTCAGATTATACGATCGAAAGAGCATTAAATCAAACAACTTACACCATGTTGAGTTCCCTATCACCCCCAATTGTCAAACTGTATCTAACACAGACGTCCTTGCCGGTCGATGCAACCGGCAACCTCTCAGCTGATCCACCGTCCATCACCCGGCACTTGATCAGGTTAAATCCAGCACCAGCTCTTCTAGACACATTGCTGCTGCAAGGTTGACCTGACAGTGACGCAGATCAACCAAATCAGGACTTCTTCAGGTACTAATCAAACTGCAATTTGACTGATCAGATGCAATTCTTTGAAAATGAATAAGGAAAAGGTAATGAAGCATCTTGAGGATACCAGAGAGGGACGGGGAGGAGGAGGAGGAAGGAGGTTTTAGAGATCGCCGGAGGATCTTCCACCGCTCGGATGCGCCGGACTTCGGTCTCTCCATTCGATCTCTCTTTTCAGTTTTTGCTCAGTCTCTGAACAGCTTTTGTACTCAAAAGTGACCAAAATACCCTCTGAAAGAAGTGAAATATAACATAGCTCATAAGGGTATTTTGGTCATTTTTGGTATGAAAAGCTGTTCCAAAGTAATTTGGACGCTGTCCAAAGCAACTCCCGTCTCTCTGTCTCTCTCTCTCGCGCGCGCGTCAACGACGAAGACGAAGAAGACTAGTGGATTCCGATCGCTGTCTTTTGACCGTTCGATTCGGATCGGACGGTTGGGACGGAAGAAAGTTTATGCATCTGAAAGTAATTGATTGAACGGCGATCGATCGGAGACCGTTCGTTCTGGTTTGATCGGACGGTGCAGATTGGAGATTGATTGATGTTGTATTGGTCAGAGACTGTTCTTACAGCCCAGTAGTGTATGGGTCAGATGGATTGATGTTGTATCGGTTCAAAGTTAAAAGCTCGTCTAGAGATTGGGCCCAAAGGGAAATTGATTATGGGAATTTTTGTTTTGGTATAATCTTGAAATGGAATTAAATTAGAGGTACTTTACATTGCCTTTCTGGACTTCATATTATGTTTTTATCTTTCATTTTTTTTTCTTAACTAAAATTTGGCATTCATTGGCTACTTTTGGCAAACAAGTAGCCATTTGGCATTTGAGGATTAATATTTGATTGAGATATTTCTTCCTATATTTCTCTCTGTATCCTTTTCTGTGTAAACTAATTTTGCAATGCATGGCACATATTATTCATCCAATTAGATTAGAATTGGAATCAACATATATATGGGACACTATCAAAATCTTTAATATCAATTCATTATATATATATCATTGAAGTCATCCATATCAGCAGTCCACTCATATAGGCTAAAATTAATTTTGTTAACATATCCACTGGCCCATCTTTAGCCTAAAACATACAAGAAAGACCAATTATACAAGTTAATTATAACCTTTAACCATAGATACAACATTAGGAGGATATCATATCTTAAACTTGAACATTCAAATGCCTAGTTTCAGCTCCCTGAGGCAATGAGAGAAAAGCCACGGTTGACCGGTTCGCATAATTCACAGTCACCTTATACTCCCCAAGGAACCCTTGAAAGCTGTAGGAGCCGTGTGTGTCAGTGGTGCCGGTAACTTGATTTGTGCTCCATTCTTGCAGTAGTTTATCTACTGTATCACCAGCCGGCAGGTTGTGCATGTTCATATCAGTTAGACACATCTGATAGCACCCCTTATCATGCAGGGCTGTCCATAGCATTATGCCGCTAACTGACGGGTGCGAATAGGCCTCTCTTAAGACCTCTTCTAAGTACTGGGCCTGATTGAATTGAATTCAGTACACATATCACTAATATGTTAATTTTGAATTATTAGAATTTAATATAGATTCTCTTGTACTTTTTGTAGTTAACTAACTAATTGTATACTTAAATCGTACTGTTCGTTGAATTATGGAAAATATATCTGTACTAAAGTAGCATGTGATGCAAATTGTACCTGGGTTTGCTGATTGAAAGAATTCGATATATCAATCTCAGTAAACCAGATTGGTAAGTTAAGTGTTGACAGTTTGTCCAAAATAGCTCTCATTAGCGGTATATTGGGACGACTAAAATGCCCTTCCAACCCGATTCCCTCCAGGACAGCCCCTCCATTTTTCAAATCTTTCAATCTGGACACATACGTATCCACGGTAGAAAACACATCATCACATGTTTCTATCACGTTGAACTCGTTCATGAAGAGAGTCGCAAGAGGGTCAGCATCTTGGGCAGTGTCGAAAAATTCCAGGGATGCGTTTGGTCCCAGGCGCTGCTCGTAGAAATTGTAATGCAGCATTTCGTTGTTCACGTCCCAGTGAGCGAATTCGCCTTTGTAACGAGTCATGAGGCTAGTGATTCGCGCCTTCACGGCATTTCTCAGGTCATCTCCGGTTAAATTTCTAAATTAAATGATACCATTAGTCATTAAATTACTTATAATAATATTCATTAGTCATTAATTTACTATGCTTATAGAGAGCACACATTTAATAAAAAGTACTTGTGCTACCACATTTAGGTACTTCTGGTAAAAAGAAGGGAAATATACTGGTACCATCACAATTGCTGTGTACCAGTACACAATAACTTCATTTTCTTTTATTTTGTTTTGTTGGGTTTGTCACTTGTGGCATTTTTTATTATTAGAATTCTTGCAGGAGTCAGAAACTCGATATAACAATGTGTAATAAAACAAAAAAAATATTATATACCTCACCCAAGCAGGTGTGGCGTCTTGATTCTCCCAGAAAATATTATGACCACGCACCGTGATCCGGTTAGCCCGCACAAAATCTAACAAACGATCTGCAGAGTCGAAGTTCATCAAACCTGCCACAGGCTCCGTTGAGTACCATTTCAGCTCATTCTCGAACACAGCCGCATTAAACCTCTCAAGAAACCAAGCCTGAAATCAAAGAATGTATCAGAATGATTAGTGTCGATTGACAAGCTTAGCTTGTCGCATTGAATTAAGCTCGAGTTGGTTAAAATATAAGTTTACCTGATATGCAGGGTTTCCTAACAATGTTCCAGCTATGGCTGAGCCAAGAGGGAAGTCTTTCGAGGTTTGTTCCGCAGTTACTGATGCGCTGATAAGTCGGTTGCCTTGAGCATCCGCCACATGAACTGTCACTGCACGCTTCCTCCTCTATTCATTACAGAATTGAAAGCAGAAAAATATTACCAGATTAGTTAAACATTTCGGTTTAATCTTTAATTCTGATTTTCTCATAGGATTTTGGAAATATATACCTTTCTGATGCTGTCTTCTTGATGCATTGCCCACTGCTCAGTCGAAAACGGTTGCAGTGAACCACTAGCGACACTGATTTTCATTGCACTTCTGTCTGCATTCTGATTATATAATTGATGTGACGCAAAGTTTTCAGTGAAATTATTCTGATGAGCAGTGTGCATTAAATAGAGTATTTAAACTCAATTTAGTTACAATTTTTCAAACTTAAAAAGGAATTATGTTACAGAATTAAGACAGTTTCGTTGCATATTTGGATTGCAGTGACAAATTAATGTACCTGAAAGAAGATAACTGCATTCTGCGAAGACGAATCCAAGGTAAAACCTCCCTTTAAGAAGGACCAGCATCCGCTCTGTGCCGAAACCGTACCAATACATCTGGTACCAGAGGTATCAGCTGATAGCCGCGCAGTGATTAGCGATGATGAAGTCCCTTCTAATTTGATCCAACCTATATATACCATAGATAATAACATTCCTGGTTTTCAGTATTTTATCAAATCTTTAATCTTAGCACAATAAGTTAATTAATTTCTTAATTTAATTAGCTTTCTTGGGCATCCAAAATTGAATAAAAAAATTCATTCACTTACATGAGAAGGTATATTTAGTTGATTGGTTGAGACCATAGACAACAAAGGCGGGGGAAAATACCCCAGTTTCACTGGTTTGGTATGCAAAAGGAACCTCATCTCCACTGTCTCCATACCTCAGAATGCCTCCACTGTAAAGTGCTGGCTCTGGTTGAGATTTGCACTTCAATCCAAACAATCATAATGTTAACTTTGATTAATACATTATGAGTGTAATTAGAGAAATAAAAAGGTGAAGAAATTACATGGAGAATGTGTTAAAAGGTAATTATAGTACTTTTTCACATGCGCAACTTAAAAAGGTTGGGCTTTCTGGATTTTGCACTTGGCAATATTTGTAATCTTTTTTATTCTTTGTACTTTCTATATTTTAATTTGCCCCTTGTATTTTTCTAACTAATAATGTATATGAAAATTCATATTTTAGTTTTAAAAATAAAAGGACAGATATTAATTAAAGAATCATATAAGGCCCCACAGAAGCCAGTTGACATTTCTCAATAAAAACATGCGCGCATGCATGAAACAAAAGGGCTCTTCTAAAATCAATTTAAGTAATTAAAACAAAATAAAATCATGAATGTGGAATGCCAACAACATGAAAATTGCTATGCTACCAGAAGATGATAATGGAAAAAGAGGTAAAGAACTAAATTCATATAGAAAGAAAATTATAAAATTACCTCAGTATAAGCTGTGTAATCATACCACCCATCTGTCCCAATCGATTAAAAAAAAAAAAGATGTTACCAGAAATTAAGCAGTGTCAAATGTTTTCTTCTCAACATAACAAGAATTTAAAATAGAACCATTAACAATCAATCAGAGGCTGAGAAAATTGAACTTACTGGAGGAAGAGGCAATGCATAGCATGCATACCAGTAACAGCAGTACCAGACCCGGTACTGCACTCCTCATTATAACTTCTTCACTTCTTTCTGAACCAAGTAATGTACACTACTAATATATAGTGTATTTGGAGCATATATGGAGAGAATGCATGTATGGAGGGGTATATATATAAGAAAAGAGGAAGAGTGTGTAGAAACTGAGAAAGAAAAAGTGAGTGTAGGCTTTAGAAAGAGAGGCTTTTGTAGTTTTGTTTAATTTAATAGGCGGTGCTTCCAGATGTCTACTTAGAGTTAAGAGGATGTTGAACTCGTGAGTGTGATTTTGTTCAGGGAATGTGGTGGTTAGTGGTTACTATGTAGCTGTAGCTATATGGCATATAGAATGATAGAATTAGAAACCCTTTAGATTTTCTGTTACAAGTATGTTGGTGTTGCAATTACAACCAAGAAAGCTAATTAAATTAAGACAATTATTATTGTTTTCCAGATGAGATAAGGGTCAAAGCACTAAAATTTTTAACATCTCCATTCGGATTCCGAACCCCCAACCACCCACACTGATAGCACTGCCCTTAACTACTAGACTAATTATTAAAGACCGGTTCCTCATCAATTACAACTGTTAATAAGCATATTTAAAATTGTTGAAAGTTCAAAATGTATTTGTTCTACATGTCCATACATGTCACTGTTAATCTGAGAATTGAAAAAAAAAACAACTCATGTTCTTAATTTTTTATTTTTTATTTTGGGTTCTAAAAGGGGTGTCAGTGCAGTACCACATAACAGAGATCAGAGAGTGTGGATAGATACACAGCCGGTACAGAAGTTGTGGTGTTGATGGGTTGGGAGAGTGAAAGCGCCGGAGGTGACACTTTTCTCCTCTTTTCTTTTCTTTTATCTGCTGCACTTTATGGCACCCATGGCCTTATATTCACATGTTGTCACTTGTAGTTGTCATGCCGTATTTGTTCACGGATCCAGTTTCCTCTCACCCGGTAACTTATTAGATCCGAATAGATATGATAATTCTGGTTGGTTCTGTCAAACAGAGAGGCTCCTGTCCTGTTTGCACCAGTGGACAGTGATGAGGATACTATGCTCTACTTATCTATGCTCCTTTAAAAAAAAGTTAAGTATTGAACTCTCTATTAATGGTTATAGTCTAACTCCCATCTTAATCTTCATCTATCAAATAATGAAAGACTCATATTGCATCCATTTCATATTGTATTACTCTCCATTTCTGCCTCAGCACAAAATCGAAGTGGCGAATTGTCTGACTGACGTTTTAAAGTATTGACTGCTAAAGTCACAAACACATTTCTTCTCTTCTCTTCGATTCTTTCATCCTATTTAGTTTGAATGAAAATTAAAATTGTCCGCAGCAACGTGCGGATACGCTTCTAGTATTAATAATGAGTAATACTTAGCATCCATAGAAAAACCGTCCATAGGTTACATTTCAGAATGAATTTGTTACATTCCGAGATGTATCTGTTACATTTCGAGACTTATCTGTTACATTCCGTATACATCTATAAACGTATGGACGGTTTTTTAATGGACGCAAAATGTTTCTCTTAATTAATATATATACACTGTTCAGAATTGTATTAGTAAACTAAGTTTTCTTATTCAGAATTTCGATACCAACTACCTCAATTTATTTATTTCATCTTAACTGTAGCCTCTAGGTCGTTCCAATATATACATATCACTCACTATTCCACTGACATAATGCAGTAATTAAGTAACGGATGTTGGGTTTGTACCAGCAAGACCTGACCCGACCCGACCCGGGAGTATGATGTGATCGATGGGGACTGCGGTCACATGTGAAGCGTAGCATGTAGCAACAAACGATGGTTTTCTCGTTGGTTTCATGGTTTGTCCGATGCAGAGAATGGAAAATTGAAATGGAACGGACAGGTGTCGCATCTCTTTGTAGTTTAATTGGAGTCTATTGCCATATAGGCATAACGCCATTTCTTTCTCTGTTCGGCTCGGCCGGATGCTTGCATATTGCTTTCCAAGTTGACAATTGTTTTGATGAGGTTTTGAATCTGTTTAGTTTATCTGGTTTTTTGACGATGAGAGTGCGCCACCTGTCAAAGCGTGTTGACTAGTTAAAACTAAAAAACGTGCCACTATCGAATTCACGTCGCTCCCCGTCACATGCAGCGCAGTACTATCGCATGTCATTGCAGGTGTTTATATTTCAAAGCTAGGTCTTTATATATCAAAACTAAGTATTTATATTTCACATCCATATATTTTATCTCCTAGGTTTTAATATTTCAAAGCCAGGTAATAATATTTCAAAAATTAAGTGTTTATATTTCACATCCAAGTGTTTTATCTCCCATGTGTTAATATTGTCAAGCCAGATTGCTATATTTCACATCCAGATGCTTATATTTTGCATCCAGATGTTTATCTCAAAGCCAAGTGTTTATAATTTCGAAGTCGAATAATTGCATCTCAAATCCGGGTGTTTATATTTCAAAGCAAGGTGGTTATATTTTAAATCTATGTATATATATTCCAAAGCCAAGTGTTTATCTCAAAACTAAGTGTTTATATTTCAAAGTCAGATTGTTATATTTCAAATTCGGTTGTTTATATTTTAAAGGTAGGTGTTATATTACAAAACCAGGTGATTATATCTCAAAATCGGGATGCTTAACTCAAATTTAAGTGTTTATATTTCAAATCCGGGTGTTTATATTTCAAAGTTTGTTGGTTATATTTCAAAACCATATGTTTATTTTTTGAAAATTAGGTGTCACTGCGGAGAAAAATAAGAGAACGGGAGAAGACAATAAGAGAGGCAAGGGCATAGATGCCACTGCGAGGAGAAATAAGAGAAGGGAGCATGAGAGATAAGGAGCCGATGATATTATTGGGAGAAAGGAGAGATGGGGGAAAGAGGGGAGAAAGGAGAGAAGGGAAGGCGAAATCAGAGGAGGATGAGATGAGAGGGCCGCATGGAGAGGGAGGAGAGGCAAATCTGAGAGGAGCAAGAGGAGAGTCGCATGGACGGATCTGGTTGGAGTGATGCAAGCTAGGCTTAACGTATCCAGAAGCGTGTGGGGGATTAGGTTTAGGAGATTAAAAGATTTTCACTTATTTATATATTCCCAAATCCAAGTGAAAATTTTATCCAAAAATACTATGCTTTTTTCTCAAAAAATAGAAAAATACTATACTTGTTTGCGTTAATTGAAGGTTCGTGTAAAAATCAACAAATTTGTCCTATTTTTGGTAGAAATGAACATCCCGCATTGAGTCAGAAAATCTTGCAAATTATGTCGTAGTTTTGCAATCTCAAAAGATGTTTGATTTGATATCTCAAAATATTAATGATCAGTTTATATATTACAAATTAATTGTAAATATTCCAACTTAAACAAAAAGAACCTTGCGCTCTTCGACTATAGAAAACAACACCATTCGCATCGGCAAACCATTATTCGCATCGGCCTTCATCTTTGGTTGAGTTTCATATTTTTTTTCTTCTTAGGTTGAGTTTTGATGCGTCGTATTTATATCTATTTATTTTAGAATTTTTACCTTTATTTTAGTTAGGAATTTTAGATTTAGTAGCAAATTAGTTAGTTAGATGTTTAAATCTGAGTTAGTTAAGTTTTTGGGACCCAATTCGGAGAAGATGAACAAAAATAGGCGAAGAAGCGCACAGAAGACACGGAGTGCGGACCGCAATCTCGAGAGTGCGGTTCGCACTCAGATCAAATCTGGAGCAGCTAAATCTGGGCCGAGCACAACCGCCGACAATCCAATTTTAGGGCAACCGAGTCCCTGTTCCTTGGGGAGTACGGTTCGCACTAACCGACGCCAGATCATAGGAAGGCTAAAAACTGACGGGACCTCTATTTTCTGAAGCAGTTTCATTTGAAGGTATCTAATTATGTCCTTTGCTCCAGAAATTAGGTGTTGGTTTCAGAAGAAAGAAGGCTAAAACTGGGAGCATCCAAGCCTATAAAATCATCATCTTCAAAGAAATCTTTGGTGAAGTCAAGTCGTGTTGAGTTATTGTGTTGTGAGAGTTAGTTAGTCAAGAGTCCTTTAAATTCCAGTTTAGTTTAGTTTAGAGAGTTGATAAGAAGAGGGAGATTACTCGGAGAAGAAGGATTCAAGCGCCGACGAGTCTCAACGTCATCAACAATAATCGGTGCTTTCTTCTTTATGTTATTTACATTTTCTTTAATCATGTTGTCTTTTGTTATGTCTGAGTAGTTGTCTTAGTTCTTAGGGTCTAAGATTATGTTTGTTTGTATAGATTAATTGAATATCATGTTTTAATTGTCTATGATTTGAAGTTATTTTCAATATTGCTTTGAGCTTGATTATAATTGCATTTGAATTGCTTCTTGATTGTTTGATAAGAACCTATAGATTAGGGCCCAACTAGTTGGTTAGTATAACGTCAATTGAATTGAGAACTAATACTTGTGCTAATTGGGTAGTTATCCAAAAGTAACCGAAAGGAGAAATTGTGGTTATAACGAAAGTTAAACCTTAACCTTGAACGAAAGCAAATTGAATTTAGGTTAGAAATAATACTAAAGATTTCTAATTGATCTAAAAGTGTTAAAAGTGCCAAGAAACGAGAGTTGAGGAACTTGTAACTACTTAGGATTAGTTGGGGATTGGTAACTTTAGTCAACATATTTGATCTGAAACAAAACTGTTCTCTGTTTGTTCCTTGCGGACCGTAGTGTGACAGACTGCGGATCGCACTCCCAAGTAACTGACAGGAAATCTATCTCTCAAACAGTTATCTGCGAACTGCAATTAACCACTGCGGATCATTAATCTGGTAACCGAAAGAGAGGCGAAATTGTATACCCTGCGGACCGTACTTGACAAGTGCGGACCGCAGGAAACTGATCCAGACAGCAAACTGATTCTGAAAACCCTGGGAACGCTTGTTTAGCATCTGTTTGGAGTCTTTATTTACTGTTATTTACTTTATTGCACTTGAAACCAATCTTGAAACAAAACCCCTCCAATTTTATAAAAAAACACCAAAAATATTCTAATTAGGATTATGATAGAATTTAAAGCATAATTTAGAAGTAATTCCGTTCCTATGGATTCGATCCTGACTATATTGCAATAGATCGTACGCTTGCGATTGAGAACATTATTTAGGGTAATTAAAAGCCTATACACTTTACAAGGTCAAGTTTCATATTTTTACTGAAATTCTATGTGAAACTTTTTTTTGTAAAAATGTAGGATTTTCATTAACTCATGTATACATTTTTTTGCAGCATTTCAAGACTATTCATAGAGTTGACAGACCCATCATCATTTGTACCATACATGCGATTGATTCATAATTAAGTCATGATTGTTTGTGTTGATCTTCAATTAAAAACATTTCGAATTTTTTTTTTATTTAAATTGTGCACAAACGGAGAGGATAGTAGGTGAGACCATGCATGCCTGAATTTGAGTCCTCACAAGACAAGGGAGGAATGGGAACAAATCCTAATTTATGGCTTTTGTGCACTTTTCTTCTGCATGTGGAGAGAGAGAGATTGAAGAAAGATTACTCCAGAAAAAGAAAAGAAAAGATGAGATGATGGGCATATAAAAAATAAAAGAACACAGTTGTTATTACTATTTTAAAAGAAGCACACTATTCATACAAATTAATCGAAGGAATGTTTATGTTTTTTTTTTTTTTTTTTTTTTTTTTTTTTTTTTTTTTTTTTGAGGAAAAGGAATGTTTATGTTTGCCACCAAAATTTGTGAAACCAATTATTTGCATTGGAGTGCATGCTTGAGATCCTACAACGAAAGAGCAGCTGCAATTATGCGTTGTTATGCCTATAATTGAGCCGCCAAATTTCCCTTTTTTCTCATCATAAAAGAAAAGGCAAAAGTGTACTTAGAGACCGTGTTTAAATGAGTTTTAATAATACATGAGTTGTATGTACTTTATATACCTAATAATACTTAGTGGAGTTATGTGTATATAATATGTTGTGGCCTTTTATAAATACGTTTCATGTAGGTATAAATTATAATCAAACCGTACAATATAGGATAATATATATATACAAGATTGTCTTGGTCGGTTTCTTTTCTCCTTCTAATTTGTCATTAGCGAAAATAAATAATAAAAGAGCATTATGCATTATTGTATCATCAATAATATATGTAAATTACATATTCACACATGATGGTTAAAGTAATTTTGTTATTGTATGGAAGCACAGTTATAATAGTACATGAATTTTTTTAGAAAAAAAAAAAAATACATACACGAGACCCTAAAAGGCACATTTAAGAAGTTGCATTTTTTAAATTAATTTATGGGTTAAGGAATTTTTACATTGAAAATAAACTGAAAAGTGTGAAATGCTAAAAAAGTATATAACATTACTTGAGCTTCAACTCGGTTATTGTTATTTCACTTATTTATATAGGGTAAATTTTCTGAGAGGTCACTTAACTTTATCTTAAATCCATAATTGGTCACTCAACTTCGATTTATCCGTTTTTTGTTACTAAACTTTGATATTTATCCAAATTTGGTCACTCCGTTAGTTTTTCCATCCAACTTAACGGAATAGTTGACATGACATTAATTTTATGATTTAGACATATATTTTTTCATGTAAAAAAAATAAGAATATAAAGAAAAAATTTATTTATTTTTTCCTTTATGACAATACAAAACTTTCAAATTTTTAGACATGCTATAAATTATATACCTTATATGAAAAAAAAAATAAATAATAATAATAATGCAAAAAATAAATTTATGAAAGAAAATTAAATAAAAATATTTTAATTGGTTTTATATTATCAGATGCTGTATGCTTTTATGTAAAAAAATTGGTTTCCAAAGTTTAAAACTAGGATCATATTAATTATTCCGTTAAATTGGATGGAAAAACTAACAGAGTGACCAAATTTGGATAAACATCTAAGTTCAGTGACAAAAAATAGATAAATGAAAGTTCAGTGATCAATTATGGATTTGAGGTAAAATTTAGTGACCTCCCATAAAATTTACACATTTATATATTAGTAAAGGGGATTCCAAATCTTCTACAGTAGCTGAAGCACCTTCAAAAAACAATGTGGACAGTCCATCTTAGATTGTGTTCAGATCTGAAGCGTCCATTGCTTTTGGTTACTGTTATATCAACAGTGCCGAACAGTAATCTTATTACAACCGTTGGATCAGTCTGATCTGAGCCGTCCGCTGTTTCTTCTCCAGAAGCATCTCGTCCTGCCTTGTTTATATATTCTATAATATTCTTTTCATTCTTCATAAATCTCCTCGATAGCATCAAAATATTTTATTTTCATCAAAAATTCCTGTTGCAACACTCTCTCCAAACTATAAAATTCAAGAATGAGCAGTACCTCCCTTCATAATATCCTTGCAACTTTAAGCCATGCATGATGCATCCTGTAGCAACTTATACTTCACCTTCTGTAGTATGGCCATCAGTACACAGTTTGATATATACTATGCAATTTTGAAAAGAAAAGGTAAATTCATATATTGAATATCTACTCTCGCAAATTTTCAATAGAAACATTAGAAAGTAGAAACAACATTTTTTTTAAAAAAAAATAGAAAATACAACTATATTATTACTTCAAATTGGGTGATCAACTCTTAATTCCGGTTATTAAAAATGAATGGAAATTTTAAACAGTGTCATGTACCTGACAAGTAGGAACCTCATGATAAGATAAGTTAAACTTATTAACTAAGGACATAATAATACAAAAGTAAATTGCTAATTAGTTAAGAAACCCAACATACATATATGCTTCACGAGAGGAACAAAAGTTAATAAATATAGAGAAGGACACTGAAAAAGAGAGCTGAAGCTGCTTGTGAGCCTAACAGAGTCAAAGCAAAGGATTTTAGAATTTGTATGCATGTTTGATTCTTTGCCAAAAGTTGAATGGACGCATGCTAAGTTGCTTTCCTCCGTTTTGATATTACATGATTTGGTTTTTTTTTTCCAACTTGTTTTTTAGATATGAATTTTGTTGTGAGAAAAGGAACCAAATTTGGAATTTTTGGGTATTTTTCATGTTGTTTTCTGGATACACAAAGTGGATAATGCTATTGAATATATTGATTCCGTGACACTTGTGACTTGTGGTGTCAATATTTATTTTAAGCAAGTAAAATCTGTATAGGATAGTATTCAAATAAATATTGTATACCTAACTGTTCATGTGAAACAATGTCAGGTTATCAGTAGACCATACATTGGAATATTAATTATTTAAATAAATGGATCAAACTGTCAAGTGTCAAAGACAAATATCCTAGTTTTTTTTTTTTCATTTTTGAAGGGCTCAAGGCTCTATATTATATATGGAACTATTATTTAAGCCAAATTATGAATTTGCATTTTCTTCACCAGATGCGAAACAGTCTCTGTTCATCACTAGAAATAACAATTTCATAAATTTTTTAGGTCGAGTTTCATTTCATCTTTTGGTAATAGTTTGAAGAGGGAAAAATGAAGATACAAAAAGAAAAATATTTGTGAACTTTGGTTGAAGTCCAATGGGCTTATTAAGAGCCCAAATATATTCTTCTCAAGGACATAAAAGTTCCATTTATAATGGGCTTTATACTAACTAACAAGCCTTGTATAAATTAGGCCGATATAAACATTACCATCTTGTTTACCGATTCAATCAAGAAGACTTGGAGGAATTAATTAAAAGAAAGAAAAATAGTATTTGGGTCTATTTTCGGTCCATTCGGCCCTGTTCAGTTTCACTGGGATTTTACTGTTTCCGTGGGAAATCATAAATTCTCTGAGAGTAAATTTTCTTTCCCCTACTGAACAGTGCATTTCCCTTAGAAATGGAGTGCGTCCGAATAGGCCCTTCATGCTGGCATCATCCTACATTCCTACTATAGGGTTCTGAATAATAAATAAAACTACAAATTTAATAACTATATATACCTACCCATTTTTGTTGAGATAGACTTTTTCTTGTACATAAAAGAAGAAATTATATCACCATTGAACTAATATTTAATTTGTACATCTAGTTAAAAATGGTTTGCAGTTACGTTGATATTGTCAGATTATACAGTAATTAAAGTTAAGTAAAATAATTTAATAAAATGATAACATGTTCTGAATGGTAACTTGTAGTTAGCAATTAATGGTTTGGTGATTGATATAATAGGATCCGATTAATCAAAGTTATCTAAAATAATTGGATAAGCTGATAATATTTTGAATGGTAAACATAACATGCGTGCATTTACGAGAACGAAAAGTGGAACTCGGATAGAGATGAAAATCTTTGTGCGACAGTGCTTGATGTCATATCAGTGTGGCGAGTCATAAGTGGGGGGGAACTAGTTCTTGTATATGTATATATAGGATCGGGGGGGTGTTATTATCACAGCCTTTTCAAATATAGACAAGTTGCTTAATATTTTTAATTAGAATATATATGTTTCAGAATGTCGAACTTGTAAACAATAAAATATTCAATATCACACTACCAGAGTGATATCGATAAGCCACAGGAGATCCATCTCAACTATACTTGTATGCAATTTGACCTAAAATTTTGAAGTGTGCAACACAAAACACTCTCACTCACATGCTCCTCAATTGACCCACTACATAGAATAAAAAAAAAAAAATTGAATAATTTTTTGTCTAGGCCTAAAATAAAAAAGAATTCGAAGGATATGCCCGGTCTAATAAGAATCACAAGACTATGCCTACTTTTCAAACGTCACGTTTAGAAGACCCACCTAGACGCCAGCGTTCGATTTTTTAACTTCCCGAACTTAAAAAATTTTACCAAAATTTTTCTCTGAACTTCAGCGTCTAGACATCAGCGTTCAGACATCGGCGTTCAGAAGGTTCACCTAGCCGCCGGCGTTTAGACGTTGGCATTCAGAGGGAAATTTTGGCAAAATTTTTTAAGTCCAAGAAGTTTAATAAACTGAACGCTGGTGCCTGGTTGGACCTTCTGAACGTGGTGTTTGAAAAGTAGGCATAGTCTTGTAATTCTTATTAGACCGGACATATCCTTCAAATTCTTTTTTTATTTTAGGCATAGACAAAAAAATAATTCACTTGCTGCAATGTTTACTTGTGTTGGAGGAACAGAACATTCTCTCTGCCAGATTTAATGGCTGCTGTTTTCTTGTCTACTAAATCAAAATTCTTAACGGTTGTTGGGACTTGAGAAGATAAAGATTTTTTTGCCTTATAAATTGAACACATGCAAATCAAGCAAAGGCATCGGTTTGGTAGATTTAGCTACGTGTCATGTTGAATTAAGTTTAGCCTAATAAAATAAACTATGATGATGCATAGGTGAGATGTAGCTTTCCCTTGAGATTTCATTTGGATCTCACGAGAAATCAGGAGTATTAAATCATATGTATATTTATTGTGTTATTGTGTTAATGTCGAATTTGTTTAATAACGAGTAGCACTAATTAAGTTTATAATTATACAGAGCTATAATGAAATTTTTGTAGTTCGGATATATTCATATATTGCATATAAAATTTTTGAAAAAAAAAAAAATACCTTGGCCATTCTTGGTACATTTTGAGAAATTAACAACCCAATTTTGCCGGCATTTAATTTTTTTAGTAAACAGACAACTTCTAAATTGCAGTAATTGATCAAATCTGATGCATAAAAATATAAAATCATTTAACTACAGAGAGACATTAGCTGAATGAAATATGAGGCAAAAGAAAATGTTTAAATAGATGGGGAAAAAACAATTGATTCAAACCTGTTGTAATTATTATTTGAAGAAAATCTACCAATGCAAAATATTATTTGTTCAAAAAAATTTTATGGCGTATAAAGTAATTGATAATTTGTAATAATACATTAAACATATATTCTCGTTAAACACCCGATTGACATTGTTATTATATTGTAAAATATAAAATTTTGGCGCAAGTCCTTATCCATTCCAACTTTCCATGGAGCCAAGTCAGGGTTGAGATCCGGTGCTCTTAGAAACCGAGAGTAGGGTTCTACTCTTGTGATCAGACAGCTGTTAGGTCATAAGAGCATAAGAGCATAAGAGCAGGACCCTATTCTCGAGTTTTAAGAGCAACAGATATTCACCCCAAATCAGGCTATTGGGTCTGTGACTGTGATGGTGCAGAGTGACCAAATTATTTTATCAAGGAATCCCATTTAATAATCCCAGAACCCAGATAAGACAAGTTAGAATAAGACAAACCTTCAATTTTAATTTACAAAATACAAATTCAATTGGTGTTCGTGCATGCCACAAAGTCGTTACATTGATTCGTACTACGACTCTATATTATGATTTTTGAAGGTCAATTGATCGATCCAAACCGTTCAATATGAATATTATATGTTAATGTAATTTTAGTCCAAATTTTATTTTTTTTTAAATTTTCAACTATATATTTTGATATATATAAAACAAAACATTTTCGAATGGACTATAATATTTATATTGAGTCATTTTCTAATTATCTAATAAAATAGTAAAAAAGTATCAAAATTTATAAAATTTAGTCCACAATAACATTTATATATGTGGAGATCGCATTGAGCGATTTGGATCAATCAATTGAACTTTAAAATTAATAGTATAAAGTCATAGTACGGACTATCCTGTATTATTAATAGTACGATAGCCTCACTCTGATCCTTGAATATCATCTTGCAAGCTTACAAATCAGGGTCATGCAAATATTATGCAAACGGAAACATCTTGTGTCCACTCTACAGATTATCATAGAAGACATATAAGTTACATCGTGGGTCCCACTTGTCACATTCTTTGTATCTTATATGGTTGTCCATAGAATGGACGCTAGGTCTTGCTCTTATGCAAATGAGAGCTTGACATAGGATTCTCAAAAGAAAAAAAAAAAAAAAAAGAAGAGGGATCCATTGACAATGCTTATAATAACAATCTTGACAATCAAGATTTTAAAAATTTTGTAATAATTCATAAAAAATCTTAAAAATGAAAAAACTGTTATGGATGCATTCTTTAACTTACAGATTAATAGTGTTTTAAATTTCAATCAATTTGAACATCGTTTGATAGTTTATCAAAATTTTATACATTTTTTAATGGTTGAAATTTAACGAGCTTTAAAGAGCTACCAAACGTCACTTAAATTGAATATAATTTGATACATAATCAATCTATAAGTTAAACAATATCTCTATAAACTTTTTTCTATTTTTAAGAATTTTTAACTATTTTTACAAATTTTTTAAAATCTTGATTGTCAAGATTATCATTTTAAGCATTGTCAATAGATCCCTCCTCAAAAAAAAAAAGAGCTTGACACAGGATGTGTAGCAGAAAATCTGAGCTTGACATCAACCAGGTCTGATGGAACGTAATTATTGCTAGTAGGACTGTAGGACCACATAGCCGTCACCTTTTCACTTTATTATTATACGAACTCACGTTTCAATGTTCACGGTCTTAGATGTACGTCCTGCCCCGGGTCCAGCTGGTCCGGTACCCCAGCCCCGTGCACAGAGGATTTGTGGACTTGAGATTTGAAGGTGCACGCGGTGCATGATTCCTAGAAGGCGAAAAAAAGACAAATGAAGCCAAAAAGTGGGAATTGACCGATCCTAACTAGGAAACAAATCAAAAATATTCTTTTTCTGATGAATTGACGCTGCGGTCCATCCGCATTCCGGAGTATTATTATTATTGAGTTTAGTGTTTTTTTTGGATAATTTAATTCTTTTCACCAAAGATAAATCATCTAGCTTTTCAAAAAAAAAAAAATAATAATGATAATAAAACATCTAGAACGTTGAAAATCAGCTCATTTGGTTAACTGGTTTTCAAAGGACGGTTGTATGGAAAGCTAATTTATAGTGATTAGACAGGAAAAAAAAAAAAAGATTGTTTCCGGATAAGTGAACAGATGGTATGGGAAAAATTCATATTTTGTGCACTGTAAAATGTAAATAAAGCAAAGCTATTTCTGAAGAAAAGTAATACGAATTGGTTGACATTTATAGACTTTGGGCCCCATTAAGGACAAGAGTTTAAAAGTACGGAAAAATGAATCCTTTTCTCAATAAAATAAAGCGTATAAACACTGTACAATACATTTCGTATAATTTTTAATTTTCCACCTTAACTAAAACCACGCAAGTATATTAGACACGTTAGTACGTTATAGATTTGCGTCTTAAAGCATATTTCACGAATATCAATCCCACACGTGACATTGGTTTTATTTATTTGACCATGCTCTTTTGACTTTGAATCCCTATTTTCGTTGATACGTTTATAGTTGATCCTAAGTTCCTAACTCATCAGAAGTGGATTAATGCAATCTTCTTTTCCCTACAAGTTAGGTTATACACTATATATAATATATTATACAGAAAAGAAACGTGCTTATATTTTATAATTTAATGTAACGGGCATGCATGATTATTCTGTTTGTATAATTAAAAAGAGTCTAAATAAATTAAGGGCCCTGATACTATTATGAATAGTCGATACAATCTTATTATAATATTATTGATATGGATAGATAGTAAATTAGTATTCATTAACTTGTTAAGGCTCTATGGTACAAAATATTTCGTATACAAATTTTTTATTAAACTATTATGCATAATAATAACACTATCTTAAATACGTACTAAATTCTGTCTAAAGTAAGTTGTATAATAAAAAATCAACGTTAATATATTCAAATATATTTTTAAAATCAAATAAAAATAGATAAACAAACCTAATTACAATCCCCAGCAATTAACAGTTTTACTTCTAGCTCCTTTACATTTCCATCTGACCATCCATACCAGATAAATCACACTTGACACTACAGACCACACCAGATATGCGAAATCGCGGATAGAAGAGACAATTGACAAAGAAGTGCCAAATTCACCGTCCCATCCATCATCCCAAATTCCCAACTCTCTCAGGAAAACGACATTCGCTCATCATCACTGAAAGAATTAAACCCCTTCCATCATCCCAAATTCCCAACTCTCTCAGGAAAACGACATTCGCTCATCATCACTGAAAGAATTAAACCCCTTCAATAAGGTTCAAGCAAAGTCAACAGCTGTTTGGCATTCGTTCATTACATATTACAATTAAATAGTAACAGTAAGTACCCCATCGACCAATTCCATCCAGTAATTAACCCACCCCAGTGCTCATCCTCTGTAGCGCTGCATTGTGTAGCGCAGGATGTGAATCGTTAGATCACCTCGAGATTCGTGCCGGCACAGACCCGAGATGATCTAACAGTTCACATCCTGCTCTACACAATGCAGCGCTACAGAGGATATGGAATCCCCCGCAGTCCCACTCAAGGCAGGCCTCAGCATCAGCCTGTTCTCTTCCGCGCCAATTCTTATCATCTGCTGCGCAGCTTTCTGTCCGTTGGATCTGCATCAAGATCCGTGCTCATCAATCTTGAAATCCTCCCTATAATCCACGTCCGTCGGATCGCGTCGTAGAGGGTGAGCAGCACTCCTGCGCTGATCAGGTTTGTACCAGGAATCCGGATATACCTTCCCTTGGCGCTCTGCCTGCTCAATGCTCATCCCCTCCATTAAGCCAGTACACAGTTCTAACACGCATACCGTTCAACCGTCTCAAGATTCGTGCAGCTCAAATCTCAATACAATCCAACGGTAGGGAATGTGAAATCCTGTCCGCCTGCCTGCCTGCTCTCTCTCTTTTATAGTTTTATCTTCTTTCCTTTCTTCTTGGCTTGGCTTGTTATTTATTTCTTCCTTCCTTTCCTTGGGAGGCCTAATCATTAACCCCCCTACCCACCGACTCTTCTTTCTTTCTTTCTTTCTTTCTTCTTTGGCTTCTCATTTCTATCTTCCTATCAATCTATCTTCTACATCTCTTCTCTTTCCCTTCTATCTGATTTCATCATATTCTTATTTCTTCTTATTTCTTCTTATTTCTTACCCCACAAGCGAAGCAAATCGTAACTGTACTGACTAAACTAAACTAAACCCATACCATACCATACCTGACTGATTGATTGATTGATAATCATGGAGTTCCTCCTCTTCGACCTCTTCCTAACCGCCTTCTTCTCCCTCCTCTTCGCCTTCCTCCTCGCCCGCCTCTTCTCCCCCACCACCAGCTCATCCCGTGACGCTGCAGTCGTCATCTCCGATGAGGCACCTTCGGCATCGAGGTCGGAGGAAGATCTTGCTAGAGAAGGCGGGGAGTTGCAGGAGGAGAAGATCATCGAGGTGGATGAGGTTGCTGACAAGGAAGCGAGGTCAATTGGAAGAACTGATGTGTTTGGAAGCGATGTCGTCGAGGTTGAGAAGGAGAAGGAGAAGGAGAAGCTTGATCATCATGGATTGGCGCAGAAAGATGACGGCTTTGAGGTCGAGACACCGATCGATTGTGAGGTTGGAGATGGGAAAGCAGCTGAGAGCTTTGGTTTGACCTTACTGCAGGATCGGTATTGCGTTCCCGAAGAGGAAGAGGAAGAAGAGGGTTCAAGGGAGGTTCAAATCAGTGAACCTGAAGTCCGAAAGGATGACACAGACGATTTGTGCGAAGTGGAGGGTTTGATAGAGAAAGATTGCTTCTTGAAGGAAGAACATGGATTGATGGCAGATATTCCAGGTTCAGTTATTGTACAAGAGGAGGAAGAGGTTTCACACGAGGCACTGGTAAATTGTGAAATTGCGAAAGAAAAGGGTGAGGAGTACAGTTTGCGTGAAGTGGAGGGACCGATTAGTACAATTGTTACCGAGGAATTGATTGTGCCTGAAGAAATCTCAGCATTGGTTATGGAATCCAAGAATGAGACAGAGCCAACAGAATCCAGTGAACCGAAGATGGAGGAAGGGGATTTGATTAAAGACGAGGGTCCTACGAGCGAAATTGCCCGATTGGTTGGAGTTGTAGAAGAAGATGAAGAAAAAGATAAAGACAAAGGAAAGGCATTTATTGAGGAAGAAGGTTGGGAAGGTATAGAGAGGACTGATACGGAGAAGCAGTTTGCCGTGGCAGCTGGTTATGCGACCAGTTCGTGCGGCACCGATGCTCTGGCGAAGCTTAGCAGTGATGTGCAGCTGCAATTGTATGGCTTGCACAAGGTTGCCACGGAGGGGCCTTGTTATGACTCTCACCCCATGGCTTTAAGGACCTCCGCTCGAGCCAAATGGTACATGTATTCTTTCAGTTATTTGATTATTTGAATAATTGAAATAATATGAGAAACATCTTGCATCCATCGAAAATGTGTCCACATGTCCATAGACACACCCAGAATGTAACAAATACATCCGATTTTGTAACAGATATATCTAATTTTGTAACCTATGGACGCTATGGACAAATATTCTATGGACGCTAGGTATTACTCAATTATTATAATATAGAGCATGACTGGGAAGTCCTAGTGTTCCCCCATCCAGTGAAATAGAACGAAATTGTGGTATGGATATCCAATTTGGTGTTATTAGATTAACCTATGTTTAGAATTAGTGCAATTAGGTAATCGGAAATCACTAATAAGCAACATTAATTGCATACTAATAAGCAACATTAATTGCATATTGAAACTGTTTGTAATGGTATCAGACCGTAATGATCATAGCCACCACTTCACTGGTAATGTTGTTGCTGGACAATATGTTGAAAGCCTGTGTATAGCTTCTGGGTTTAGTGGAAATTGTACAAGTTTGGTCTGAATTTTCTAAACTATAGGAAAACTGGTATGGTGAAAGCCTGTGTATAGCTTTCGGACATCACAAACTGCCCCACTTACATGCTAGCTGTGTTTTCTGGCTACTTCATTCTTATACTTTGGTATTCTGTGTGTTTAGGCATGCTTGGCAAAAATTAGGCAATATGAATCCAGAGACAGCAATGGAAGAGTATATGAATGTTCTCTCCAAAAATGTACCAAACTGGTCTGAGCAACCAATAGTAAGTTCTCAATATTTGTAATTAAATGATTGATGAGATTGGCAACTGCTGATGCATTTTAAGTTTTAATGCTGAGGTTTTATATGTTGGACTTCACATCACTTTGGATTCTGATGTTTCGTGTATTTTGGAATTTGGACAAATAATAACCAAATAGATGGTAGTTAGGTTGTTTAAGAAGAAGAAAAATAAAAATTCTTTGTCTGTGTATGCAGTACTGGTCAAAATCAAATCTCATTGGTCTTAATCTTTTATTGACAAAGAGGTTATACGTTGATAATATGAACTGTAACAATTTATATTATTTTTACAGGTTGATGTCGCACATAACAAATCTGACCAACTAACAATTGAAAGGTACTCATATTAAATAGCTTATCGGACTTCTGTGCGATATTTATTAAACATTGTTATGTGATTAGCCTTATTTGTTTTTGTGAAACTTAAGGTTGTAGACGTATATATTTTCTTACAATCTTCTAAGGTTAAATTAATTGGTTAATTTATCTTTCCTTGCAGTGGTTCTTGCATTGAGGGTTCTGCAGCATTTGGTTCTGCATCCCCAGAAAAAGGTGACCCTTTTCCATATAGGCCTTCCTAAATCCACCCGTAATTAGTGGCTGGTACTTGTTTGAAACCATTTTTCATCTGTGTTTTGGTAATTACAAAGCTTAATCTGTATATGGGTAAAACAAATTTTTGTCGAAACGGAGAATTTTAATTTGAAAACCCAATTGAAAGTTACTTAAAGGTAAACTTGTGTTATGACCAATATGTATGTTTACCTCCGCTGCACTCCATTGTATCGGGGAGGCTGCCCAACACCCGTCTGACTTCTTTATGGAGTGATGGGAGTTTGCAGAGTCTTGCATATTTCAGAAAGGTTCAAATTGTGAGCCCCATCAATTGCATCATGTGACCATCTGCAAATAACTTCAACAAGTATTAAGTTTTGTTAATTTATTTATCTGTTCACTTGAGTACATTTTAATGTTTCAGTAATATATTTTCCTTTGTAATTTCCAGGAACCGAATCACCTGCTTCCATCCAATGAAATGCAACCTAGATATGATATTGATTGAGCCTATCAATGTGGCAACTGGTTTGTGATTGGTAATATCGACTGTGTATATAGTGTGTGAATAATTAACAATTTAATCATGATGGGCTTATGCATTGTTTGGGCATCGTAGTCCATTGTTCCTTTGTTAATCCTAGGTAACTTATACTGTAGTAAACTAGTAATGTTGTATATATAGATGTCTACCTAGTAAGGACATGCATCTTCGTCTGATGCTTATTGAAGGAAATGCCAGATGATTTGGGTGTATATCTTTTGTTCTGCTTGGTTGATTGAATGAAGTTTGCATCCAGTGGATTAATCTTACCTATTATCTCTTTTTTTTTTTAAATTGAGAACCCATTTTCACTAAAAAGCTGATGAATTGGATTTTATCTACCAACATGCATTAGAGCTCTTAGCCCAAAACTCAAGATAAAGTAGGGGGGCTGAAAATGTTCTCCGAGTGCAAAACTAAAAGGGCCTGGTTCAAAAATTGGACTTTATGTAATATAGAGTCATTTCAATGTAGCCCAAAAGATGACAGTTCCATCTGAGACCTGAGAGCTCTTATTCTTTTCCCTTTCTTGTTCAAATTACAGCCGTTCAATCCAACAATATATCCCTTTGTAGTATATTAATTTTGGAAGGATCGCTACAGTGTAATAAACAGTACTATAAACAGTATTTTTTATTTTTTATTTTTTTAAGATCCTTCAATAGTATCTTACCGTTAAGTTGTTTAAGAGAATAATCTAGAAAGGATTATTGTTGACATGAGAAATGTAAATAAGCAATATACAAAATATAAGCTAAAATATCAATTAGAAGCTTTAAACTATGAGAAGATATTGGGTGACAATTGATAGTATCTCAAATTTCAATAAATTAGTCTTTGATAGCTTATCATAATTTTGTATACTTATAAACTGTTGCAAATTAATGAATTATCAATAGTTTATAATAATACTTACATTAAATGTAATTGAAAATATAGACAATCTACAAGGTTAAAGGTTAAAAGTACATGTATAATTTTTTTTTTCATTTTTAAGAATTTTAAACAGTAATTTAAAACATTTTCCAACCTCCATCATCAAATTTGTTAAGATAACCACTATCAACTGATCTTCTCTACAACTATTGCTTTAAACTTCCTTTTGTACGCTTCAATAATTGTTTTAAAAAATATTAAATATGTTGTAAATAACTTTTATCCTTACACAACAATATTTGCCGAAGTAGAAATGTCTAAAGAAGTGATATTTTTACGTTTTAGAAAAATAACTAAAAAATTCAACATCTTGGACAAGAAAAATTACAAGTGTAAGTTTGTGGAGTTCATCAAAAGATTGAAATGAAAGAAGATTAAATTTAAAATACAAGTACATACCATACATATTTAATGAGTTTTGAACCATATATGTCTTCTAAAATTATTATTTGCAGCCATTTTAGAAGAATGAAAAGAAATACTTACAAAATTTTAAATGGTAAAAATTTTATATCTAATGAGGTTTTTATAAAAATTATAAATCCAATAGCAAAAAGAAAGTTGAAGATATTTAAAATATTAAATTAATAAATCACAAAAATCTATAACAAACCAACTATGTCTTTAAAATATTCACTCACCTTTCAGAAAAACAATATAATTGTATGAAAAAACTTCAAGAAATTATGTTTATTATAATCTCCTCCACTTTTTTATTATTTGTATTATTTTTAGTAGAGATGTGTATAACTTCAGTTCCCTCTCAATTTCAAGATATATAAACGAAGTACGCAATAAGAAAGATAGTATAGCCTCTGAAAATAGCAACTTATAGAATATAAAAATTTCTTCATAATTTATATTTTTTTTCTTCACAGTTTATGCTTTTTTTTTAGTTTTTATCCTTTATTTAAGATTTAAGATTACATTTCAGTTTGTTTTTTCTAAAAAAAAAATTAATCTACCGCCGAAGCAACGCGAGTCACTAGATATCTAGTGCATATTGAAAAAAGAATGCAAATGAAAACCGGTATGCACACTAGAACCCTAAAAATTATGGCATGTGCATTATTCAAGGAAAAAACAAAACCAAAAAACATGAATTAGAAAATATTTGTAACAATGAGTACTGGTCACAGGTAATGTGCTTCGAAGAAATCAACCAATTAATTGTTGTTCTCCACCAACTTAACTTTACCAGCAAAATCTCCACAATCTCCATGAGCTTAGGTTTACCACTTGCAACACCACATCTCTGTCTTTGGCAAGTTCTTCAAACCTTGTGGTTAACCTCTCCAATTCGTTAGCTTCTTGCTGGCCGATATTAAAATTTGCTTGATTGCTGGACCCAGACATGCACAGAAAACTGCAACCTGTCCTTCGGGGACAATCGGCATCGCCCTGAAGAGGCTGTATCCTCTCTACAAGATTTTCAAAAGATTTAATTAGTGCCTCAGCATCTCGTATCCATTGCGCGGCACCTTCGGGCAAGTTTCTCCTACGGCTTAGTTTGATCACATCATTTACAATAGCAAGACTTTTTCTGAGAACTTCGAGCCTCTGTATAAAATTGGTTTGGTTGGTGCGCCGGATTCTGTTCAGCAACCACTTGACAAACTTGAAGAGCTTTCTTCCAACAGGGACAATGGAATCTGCTACCACGGCAGTTCCCACGGAAATTGCTGTGACTTCTGCCATTTTCTGGTTTTACGCCGAGATGGAAATTAAATATTCTGTACTGGAAAATTGAAATCAGGGAGGATAGTAATATTTTTGGCCCTGGAAGTTAATTAAGCAATTGCACCTTTAACTATAAAAAAAGTAGAACGATTGATCGAGCTTTTATAAGTGTATAGTTATGCTTCAATGCTTTTGAGATGAAGAATTTACTCGACAAGAGGGTTATATATATGATTGAAGATATGACTTTTCTTGTAGACTAAACACCCACTTGCATGTCAGAAGTTTCGACGAGCAACCAATAAAAATTTCTTGTAGTTGTAGGAACCAAGTCAATTCGTTGAACCAATAAAATTGTGCTAGTATCCTCTGTAATTAGGTGCATTCGGACAATTACATAATAGGATCGATTAATGGCAAGAGAATCATAATAAGTGGATCCCGTATTGAGGACCTGGTAGCTAGCTGGAAGTGGAGACCCACACACACATATATAGCAATTAAGGGAGATTCATAAGTTTTTGTAAATTTCATTCTATTTTTAAGAACTATTAATGATAATTTTATTCAAATTTTTAGAAGTTGTCACTGTCAATTAAGATCGTCAAGATAAGCATTTTCAATGGATCCCCCGGCGTCCCTCCTCACAAAAAGTACTTATTATGAAGCCATAATCTACATAAGAAAGGCATACAAGTTTATTTAAGACCACTGAAAAATGTGTTTTTAAGCGGCCTCCGAGGAAACCGTCAACAGTAAAACGATCCAGAACTAATTAATGAAAACGAAGGGAATATACCAACCTACTAATTCCAAACAAAATGAAGTCCATTGAGGCATTGACGATTGACAAAGCCTCCTTTGAAAGCTGCAAACAGATCGCGTTACAAGGAATTTAATTACTCGGAGTGGACAAATAATTGGACATAAAGAGAAATAGTCCCCAGTACGGACTACGGAGTATATATGGGTGCTACATTACAAATTGAGCGTGGAATATTCAACCAGTCGTAATCTCAGAACCTTTCAAAGGTAACAAGTAAATTACAAAGAGGTTTATATTATATATTGTTCATTCGAAAATGCACTACTTTTAATCCCAACTAGACTGTAATTCAATCGCAAGCGTACGACTAAGTTGTGGTATAGTATGGGGTCGAATCTACAGAGATAATTGACAAAACTAAACTAGACTTTGGTTATTTCTAAAACTAGGGTTTGTTCTCAAAGGAGTATTTTTGTAATTTTCCTAAATTAACAAGCAAAACAATAAAGGACTAATGCAATAAGGTAAAAGATGTTTCTAGGACTTTGGACTAGTCGATACTTGGCCTTAGGCCACGCTAGCTGTACCTGTCACGTACAATCCACACAACCAACTGAACCGCGCTCTCGCGTCTGTCCGACAAAAGTGTATCAGCCGTCGCTCTCGCGTACGAACGGAAAAAAAGAATAAGCTTCAGCAGCCTGTTTTATATCCTAATTTAGCAAATGAAATATATCATAACATATTGCATCCTGTATAAAATCTGCTGTTCATAGTTATTCTCATGACAGTAAATTACATTAGGACTATTTATAATCATTAGAGTACTTAAATTTTACAAATAGTTGTTGCTTTCAATATATATGGAATCATAAAGAGTCTTTATGCAAAATACAGCAAAATACTATAAATTTTTGAATTCATGCTTCTATACTTTTAGTAAGGACCTGATGCATGTGAATGTTTGATAATGAAAAGGATCGACCAAGATCCTGACAAACTAGTAGGTCTGGATAAGAAAATTGAAGAACTGTACTACTTGTGCATTGCCATCAAAACAAAGGACAATGTAAGTTTAATGTAAAGATGCTTACCATCAAAACTAATGTAAATTGTAGATCCGAGATTAATTAATGTAAATAGTGTAATCTGTGTATAGATAGTTTTGCATTTAATTGTAATTGTCCTAATTCTGAAAGAGAAAAGGGTAGTATCCCCGAAGTCTCATCCCCCAAGTGGTTTTAAATCAATTCAATTGTTAATGATTAACGTTGGTCAAGTCTAATTATGTCCTTAGTAAGCAATTTAAAAATCGACCAACCAAAAAACAAGATGGCACACAATATTATTTCTACTCAAAATAAAACCAAAATAAATAAAGAGAGTAGAGAAGATAAAAGAAGTGAAGACACGCCGATTTAACGGAGTTCGGCTTTTCTGCCTACTCTCTGGGACTCGCAACCACCACCAAGCGGGTTTTATGCCGATTCACTAACACATAAGTCCTTACAATACTCTAGCCTCCTTACACACCAAGGTTGAAGGACTAGGAACGAAGAACAAAAGAAACACGACGATCACAAGGACCACAGAACACGGTGATCACTAGGATCACAGAAACAAGTAACTAGAACACTCAAATCTCTCACAAAAGCTTGTAAAATATTTAGCTAAGTAAAACAAGTGTGTGAGAGATAGTGTTGTGCTCCCCGCCCGTCCCGGGCCACCGGCCCGGGCCCGTTCGGGCCCACAATCCTCGCCCGCCTGTCTAGGGTTCGGGCGGGCGGGTCTCGAAGGGCAAGGGTCTGGATATTTGTTGTCGCCCCCCCGAAACCCGCCCGCCCGTCGTCACCCTTCCCGCCCGTCGTCGCCCTCCCCATGTCTATTATTATTATTTTACTTCATTTCTTTTAATATATCAAAATAGAAAAACATAAAACTTATTCAAACTTATAAAATAAAACTTATTTTAAAAAAATAAATTGCAATTTTTTGTTTTTAATAAACAAAGTTATTTAACAAAAGTATGTTTAAAAATTTTTTTATAACTTTTCTCATTTTTTTAAAAAACAAAGCAATTGGAGCACGGCAGCACGCACACGCACACACCCGAAGTCCGCCGGCAACAAGCACATGCCCGCCCCACCCGTTGGCAACACACCCCACCCGCCGCAACGCGCCCCCAGCGCCCGCGCTCCGCGGCAAACCCGTCGCCCGCCCTTGCCCGCCAAGCCCGACGGGCAAAGGGGCGGGCAAGGGCATCCCCTCGAGACAAAACCCCTCATAGCCCGTTCGTGCCCGTCGCCCGCCGGTGCTCGCCCGCCCGTGCTAGCATAACACTAGTGAGAGAGCAACAAGAGCAAGGAGGGGATGGCCGGTGGCTAGGTTTTGAGATGAGTGAATTGGCAAGGAGTCAATAGAAGATCTTCCCTTAAAAAGCTTACCAAAATCTTGCATTCCAATTTTAACACCATTATGAATAATGGATTTCCTTCCTCCTTGAATATCATCTTTTAGTTCTTTGTCGTTGCTGCCTTCTACCAAATCTGGTGCCTTCTAGATTTGGTGTCATTTCAAATAATTCGCCCGAGACTCTGAGTGCAGCTCTGGTGGTGTAGTGCGTCAGACGCTTCATTGAACTGTCTGATGGTTCCTTTGTCCATGTTACTATTTTGGCTATAACATTCTCATTTCAACTCCAAATTGGACGATTCAAAGCTCGTTGGAAAGCTTGAAACAAGCTCTATAACATGGACATGATAGCACATGCTTTCATCCAACATCACATGCTTCTAACTAATTATGTCTTGGCTCTTTTAAACTTGCAACCTATATTCTCTACATTGACAATCTCACAAGACATATTCCCAACACCAACTTATTGTATATCCCAATCATTTTTCATCCTTGTCATTATACAATGACAATATCCAACCATAAATCACTTACTCATCATTCCAACATAACTGCATATGCACGTCAACATATTATTATTATGCAAAGTTCTCTCAAGACAAAAATCATAAATCAACGAGAAAAGTATAAGCCAAGTCCGCACTCAGTCGTACACTCAATACCCAAAGCTTGTATGTTATTGGTAATGCATATTCTCTGATACCACTAAAACTGTAACATCCCGACAAGCAGATGGAACAGTAGCTGTGCTAACAAGCACAAGGCTATAAAATATGCAGCAATATACTTTACCAATAACAAGCAAAATAACCACAATTCCCAAATATTCAACCCCCAGGTCCCAAACCCTTTATATACAGTGAAATCAGATAATAAAATGAAATCCCGTAAAATCCCTTGTGGCAATTACCGTAATCCTTTCTTTCACCCAAGTCGTCCTTGCATCGCAAACCTGTAACCTGGAACCCACGAAAGTGGAACGGGTGAGAGTCTGAAACACTCTCAGTGCGGTATTTAGTTCCAGCCGGTGGTATTTATCAAATCCACTAGTTAAACTGAATACCACTAAAATAAGCACTTTTAACAATAACATAATTCAAGTTTATCAAATAATGACAGTGCACGTCAGTGACGATAATCATTATCCCTGCAACTACAAAGAATTAGACGTCAAGTCGATATATACATTCCAATTTTATTTCAAAACCAGTTCAACGCCTTTCCTGCAAAACTACATGTACCAGTTTACTATCTCATATCAAACCAACGCAAATACCAAAAACATAAACAAAAGCAACACAAACCTGTACCAGAAAATCCAAATATCACGTATATCACACAAATCTGTATCAGACGAATCCACAAGCAACCTGCATATCCCGTGCATACCAGCACGTATCATATATCATAGAAATCAAACACACAAATCCTGTGCACCAGCACGTATATCCTCATGTACCTGACGAACTCAGAGATCCAAATAAATATCCCGTACATGCCTGTACATGCATGTCCATAAGCCATAGCGCTATAGTGAGGTAGCTAACCTCCTGCCGGTATCTCTATCCAGGTACATGATCAGCAACCACAAGCACAACAACAACAACATCAACAATATCCACAAACACACACAGAAATACATAATACTGTATATAAAATCACTTACCTTTATCAAGTCATGCAACACATGCAAGAATTCAACGCATAACCAGTATATCAACAATATAAGCAAGCCCTACGGAAACATTTCGATAAATAAAGTATTCAGTTCAATTCATAGATTTGATAAATAATCGGAACCCGCACCTGTTTGACGATCCGATATTGCGAGTCGTAATCTGATCAACCTGTTGTCTGATCTCGTATCCTTGTTCGATTCAACAATCCCACCGTAGTCAAAATCAACCTTAGACATCTTACTAGCATGTCCCTAATCAATTATAATAATATTATATTTAACTATATAGCAACTGACATGACTAATTCCTTTATGAACATCAAGAAGAAATACGAATGTCCCTATTCTTAATCTAAACCGACTTTGGACACCCTGCCTTTTCAGTTTCCGTTTGTCACTAATTAGTTAATTACATATATAACAAATTAGCTTGGTCCTAATTAATATTCACCATCCTGATACAGGGTACATGCACATATATATTTCCTTTCCTGTTATCTATTCACTTCCACGTGACACAAAATATATACAGTACTTAATTACCATGATCAATCCATTTTGCTTATGTTGATTTATATGTTTATGTGACCTAATATCCGTCTGACATGATGGAGTGCATGTATTAGCAATTATATAACCTGTGCCCGGATACCTTAGGCTTAATTAATGCATACCATAAATTAAATTCAGCCAAACTAGACATGCAAATTCATATCAGGACAGGGACAATTACAGTGTCCAACTAATATATATCGATATTTAGAATACAGTCTAGCATGCTCTATTGCTCTAGAACAAGAATTGATATGCCAACAATTAACTAATACATAATATTCAGAACCCAAACTATGTAAGAAGAGCATGATTAAGCTTGTATATATTAATGGTCAACCACGTTGCCTTTTCTCATAATCAGATTAATTAAATCGACACCCCTAAAGCCCATGACCCAATTAAGCATTTACAAAGAAATGGAAAGTAATATATACCATGATAGCTCCTGGTCCTATTCTCTATGTGGTATTTGAATAAGAGCACCCCATACACCATCTCGCTCTCTCTGCCATACACACACATACAAGAAGAGAGGAAGCATACTCATCCACAAGGCAAGAAACACATATACATGAGAGGATAATAATCAAACCCTAACTAGCACTCTGTAAATGAAAGATATCCAAGAGAACTCGAGAATGGACTAGAAGCTCGGAACCGCTTAATATAAATATAATACTGTAATTAAGGAAGCAACTTAGTCATCATGTATATTTTATGAGAGAACTCCCCAGAACAAGCCACGCATGCATGAGAGAGACCAAAATCCCATCTCTCTGTTGGGAAGGCCTTGCATATAATTAAGTGAGACATACTTTATGGAAACTTTCATGTTTATCCGTTCGAGTTGTAGTATTGTGAAGAGGCCCCCTTTTTTATTTTAAATGAAATGTCAATTTCATACTTTGGTACTCTATGAATTCTTAACCACGACAAGTCTAATTCGATAATATGATTTCATGTTAACCCTACCTATTCCATATGCCCTATAGTATGCTCGTATATACTTCACACATATGTCAGTTTATAAGTAACACTCATGATCTCATTCTAATTTATTCTTTATGGATAAAAGTATTTGGAATCGAAATAAAAACATATCTTAATTTCTGAATTTAGAAATTCAAAATTCAGATATCACAGTTCAAGACTTTTAAACAAATATGTCTAGTTAACATTGTCAAAAGCCTTTTCAAAATCTAATTTTAAAAGTATACCTTTGTCTTTGTTTTTAACCACATCACTACAAGAAAAAAGGCCTTTAGCAGCGATCATTTTGGAGGTTTAGCAGCGGTTATGCGACCGCTGTAATCGTCAGAGCTGCTAAATTTTACTAAAGACCGCTGTAAAGTTACAATTCAGCAGCGGTTATTTCTACTTTAGTAGAAATAACCGCTGTAAAGTTTTCTTTTTACAGCGGTTATTAACCAATAACCGCTGTAAAGTTTCAATTTTATAGCGGTTATTAACCAATAACCGCTGTTGGCTTGCAATTCAACAGCTGGTTTTAGCAAACACCCGCTGTTGGAGTTCAAACTCTACAACAGTTTTTAACAAATAACCGCTGTTAAATTATTTTTTTTTTTTTTTGTGTTTATTCTATTTTCAGTAACTAGCTCACGTACTAGCCCTATATATATATTTCATTCACAACAACAATCAATATCAAAAATTTATTTCATTAATATAATTCAAATATCTTACAACGTAAATTGATATATATACAATCATTTCTCAAATAAACACCACGATCTAATAGACCAATAGTTTAACCTATCCTGACCCAAACATTAACAAAGCCCTTGGTCCCAAACTTATATAACCTCAATCAACATACAAAGTAATTACGGACATGTAGCTGTCTTTTGAACTTAATCCACGAAATTTCTTGTTCACCTGATGGAATGGGTATAATTAAACAGGCTCCTGTATGTAAAAAAAAAAAAAGACATTGACAAATCCAATCAACAAGTATATGAAGTAGATGTGACTTATGTGATAAAAAAATAGTGAAGATAAAGAAGCAATTACAGTTGTGATCATGCCTTCATTGTAGCCACCTATTTGGAAATTATAAAAAATAAATATTAAATTCAGAAAATGGGTATACAAGTAACAAAAGAGTGACTAATACATAGAAATTCACTCATTGCAATTGCATTAATAAGAACAGATATGGATGCATTACTTAACTTAAAAAACTTAAAAATTATAAAAATGAGAGTTTTCAAAAAATTATAAAAATTCATAAAAAAACTTAAAAATGAAAAAAAATTTATGGATGCATTACTTAACTTATAAATTAATGATGTTTCAAGTTTTCAATCACTTTGAATAATGTGAGACCTACATACCAGTTATGATAAGAAAATTCAGCACTCACCAGCTCAAGAGCATCAAGTAGATCCATCTTTGAACTGCCATAGTCATAATGTACTGTAATTGGAACCTGACACGGTAAAAAATTAAAAGCATTAATAGCTTACTCCCTGATCTATAGGTATTATTCTTTCAAATAGCTGCTTACTCTGTCAAATAAAAAATAGAACTACAATCCTTCAAACAAATTTGCTAAGTCCTTTAATTACATGATGGGGTAATATCATATTTACCTTTCAAGTCTTGATTCATTTCATTTTTATACTCATTTATCCATCACCTCTTTAATTTATTACCAATTTGCCATGGAAACAAAGATGCTTGGGCCTTTTCTACAAATTTTTGGTTTCCAAATCTGTAAACAATGGATAATGATGTATAAATCATTTTCTACATATCTCATTAATTCTTCTCACTCAATTTCTCCGGGACATGAGTGACTTTGAAAATAGAAAACCATAAAGGCTTGCTCTCAATTTAAATTGCTCCCTGCCAAGGTGTCAAAATATTACTTCCAAAGAATAATGAACAAAAGTAGTGCCACACAAATGATTCTAGGTAATTCAACTACAATGACTTGGCCAATTCATTAATTATTCCTAAAAAAAAGATGAGGATCAGTGAGAACGAAACATGACTAAACTAAAAAAAATTCAGAAACAAGAAGTCACACAACTCACCTTGTTAATAGAGGGATGAGCATCAGTGAATCAGATATATGCTTTCAAACCATGTGGAATTCTAATTTGAACAAAACAAGATCGAGTTAATTAATAGAAAATGGAACTGACAAGAATACAAGATCGGAAGATACCGCAAAGACTCGACCAAAGTTCCCGAAGGGCAAGGCAGCAACGTCGGTGGTAGCGGCTGCCAGGCCGTGCTGCTGTCAGTTCCTGTCGGTTGGGTTTTGACGGGAGGGCAGTGGCTTCCGTTGGCTGGGTTTTGACGGGAGGGCGGTGGCTGATGTCGGCTGGGTTTTGACGGGAGGGCGGTGACTGCTGTCGGGCTGTGCTGCTGCTGGGCCGTCGGCGGCTGTTGCGCGGTGGTTGGAGAGCGGCGGAGTCTGAGGCAGGAGGCGTCGGCGGCTGCTGTCGGGCCGTGCTGTTGCGCGCGGCGGCTAGGGTTGCGGCTGTTGCTGTCGGGCAGTGCTGTTGCGCGGGAGGGAGGGAGACGGGAGAGGGAGACGAGGAGGGAGACGGGGGTTTTGACGGCTAGGGTTTTGCACGAGAGGGAGGGAGACGGGGGAACAAATGGAAATGAGATTTTTGGGATTTCAAAAAATTACAAACAATGTTGTTTAGAAAGAAGGAAGAAAATAAAAGCAGTTGCTCCTGTTAAATATAACTTAACAGCGGTTACTTGTCAAGAAGTGTTGTAGAATATCAACTACCAACAGCGGGTTTTAAAGATGAACCGTTGTTAAGTTTTATTGTACAGCGGTTGACAAGTAGCAACCGCTGTTAATTATAGTTTACAGCGGTCTTGTACTAAAAACCGCTGTTAATATGTAAAATTCTACAGCGGTCATCTATTAATGACCGCTGTTAAACTATTTAGTAGCGGTCTTTTAGAGGATGGCCCAAAAGACCGCTGTAACATAGCGTTGCTAAATGCCCTTTTTCTTGTAGTGCATCATGGATAATTTCCTGAGCTACCACTACATTGTCTAAAATATTTCTATTTTTCAAAAATGCACTCTGAGATGGTGAAACAATCTGAAAAAGGACCTTTTGAAATCTATTAGCAAGAACCTTAGTGAATATTTTATAACTGCAATTAAGAAGTCCTATTGGTCTGAATTGTGTAACTAAAGATGGATTTTCAATTTTAGGAATTAAACATAAAGTTGCTCTGTTAAGTTTTGAAATATCCAACTTTTCTTCATGAAATAATTTGAACATCCCTATTAAATCATCTTTTACTAAATCCCAAAATTTCTGATAAATAACTATGGGAAATCCATCTGGACCAAGGGTACTGTCAGGTTTCACATCAAAAACAGCTTGTTTTATTTCTAATTCTGAAAAAGGAGCTATTAACATGTCACTATCAACAGAAGAGATGCACTCTGTTATATCCCAGCTATTCTGATCCAAATAACTCCAAAGATAACCTCCTTTAGCAAATAAATTTTTATAAAAATCAACTACATGTTTCTGTATTACTTCAAAATTAGACTCTTCTTCACCATTTATAAGTAGAGGAGGGATCAAATAACCACAACTTTTGGTACCCCATCATAACCACAAAATTAAATCTCAAATAAATACATATTTATTGGTTAAATAACAAAATTTTAATTGATGGAATATTTTGTTTATATCAAATTTTATGTATAATAAAAAAATTATATCATTTTGATTTTATTTACATGTGAAATAAGTATTAACAAAAATCAACGATTCAAATTTTATGATTTTTTTTTTCTCTCTTGATGGCAATCGAAACAATATTAAAATTTCATCATTTTTTATATATATGTTATTGAGATGATTTAGAATACATCTAACGGTTTAGATTTATTAATTTATGTATAAATAATAATGTGATTATTAAGGGTACCAAATTTTATGGTTATTGGATCCCTTCTCTTATAAGTAATGAATTAATTAGTCTCTTTTTATATTTAGAAGATGCAATATTATGAAAAAATTTTGAATTTGCATCACCTTCTTTAAGCCATTGCTGTTTTGCTCTTTGTGCCCATTTAATTGCTTCTAAATGATAAGTTTCAAATAAATCTTTTTTTGCATGAGCTAAAACCTCTACTTCCATATTATCTAGATCCCTATCATGTTGTTGTAGCTCAAGATGTTCAATAGCAGAACAAAGAGCTTGTTTTTTTTTATCTTTGATCTCCTTAGAAATATTTAAAGACCAGCCTTTCAAAAACTTTCTCGTTTGCTTAAATCTAGTTTGCCAATTCTCAGATTTTTTATTACCTAATTTATACTTCAACCACAAGTCTTTAATAATATCTTGAAAACCCTCAATCTCTAACCAATATTTTTCAAATTTAAAATAATAAGGTGTTTTTTAACATTCCGGCAAGCAGGTGAAACAGTAGCCGTGCTGACAAGCACAAGGCTATAAAATATGCAATAATATACTTTACCAATAACAAATAAATAGCCACAATTTGCAAATATCCAACCCCCAGGTCCCCAAACCCTTTATATATAGTGGAAACAAGTAATGTAATAAAATCCCGTGAAATCCCCTGTGACAATTTCCGCAATCCTTTGCCTCACCCCAAATTGTCCTTTCATCGCAAACCTGTAACCTGGAACCCACGAAAAGTGGAACGGGTGAGAGTCTGAAATACTCTCAGTGCGGTATTTAGTTCCAGCCGGTGGTATTTATCAAATCCACTAGCGAAACTGAATACCAACTAAAATAAACACTTTTAATAAAAATATAAATCAAGTTTATCAAATAATGAAACTGCACGTCAGTGACGATAATAATTATCCCTGCAACTACAAAGAATTAGACGTCAAGTCGATAAGTATCCATTTCCTTTCAAAACCACTTTTACGTCTTCCCTGCAAAATCACATATATCAGTTCACTTTCTCACATCCAACCAAAGCAAATACTAGAATATACACAAACAACACAAACCTGTACCAGAAATCCAAATATCACGCATATCACACAAACTTGTACCAGACGAATCCACAACCTGCATATCCCGTGCATCTCAGCACGTATCACAAACCAAGTCAAACAACTAGAATCCCATGCACAAGCACGTATCAGATACCACACAGAACAAACAAGCACACAATCCTGTGCATACCGGCACGTATATCCTCATGTACCTGACGAACCAGAGATCCAAATATATATCCCGTACATGCCTGTACATGCATGTCCGTAAACCATAGCGCTATAGTGAGGTAGCTAACCTGCTGCCGGTATCTCTATCCAGGTACATGATTAACAACCACAAGCACAACAACAACAGCAACAACAGTATCCACAAATACATATGCAGAAATGCATAATGCCAGATATATAATCACTTACCTTTATCAAGTCATGCAAAACATGCAGACATTCAGATCAGTTCACATAATTCAACGCATATCAACAATATAAACAATCATCACAGAAACATTTCGATAAATAAAATATTCAGTTCAATTCATAGATTTGATAAATAACCGGAGCCCGCACCTGTTTGATGATCCTCTTTACGTGAGCTGAAACCTACTATCTGATCTCGCATCACCTCTTAATCTAGCAACCATTCAACAATCACCCGGCTTCAGGTATCTCAATATTTTTATCCTAGAAGTCACATATAATCATCTTATTTATAAGTACTTTATATTAATCTCTGTTCAGTTTTTCACTAATAAGTTCCAACGAATACTCATGTTAGCTCACCTGATTAACTTGGTTCTTAATTAATACAGTTACATATACCAGCTAGTTAAATGAAATCATCCACCATCATTAACATAAATAATCTAAGTACATATTAACTGTTGGACATCTTCCATATACTTTATGCTATCCTTGTTAAGGTTAATCAAATATTCCATCACAAGAATTAGACCCGAACCATAGATAATTAATTCATAACTATCCAACCTAAATAACTTAAGACCTGTTACTTTATTGCTTTTGGTTTTTCCTTTCAATGCTTCTTCGGTTAGAAACTATCCAGCAACCTAACAAGCCCTGTTTCCCATTATATAAAGATGATTTATAGAACTGGGGCATGCAATCATATTATATTCATTTAATAATTAGCTTCTATACTAAAATTCTGTCAATAGTTTAATCCTGACAAGTAACAACCTATATGTATCTTACAATATTCATACATATATATATATGCTCATATGTACACTGATACGTACAATTCAGTATCCCAAGTCCTCAACCAGCTCTTTTATTTTCCAGTATTTGATTTCATTTAATTAGAACATACTTCATCACTAGTAATGACAGCTCCAATATATATTACAGTGCATAACTGAGAGAAAAGTAAAATAGAAATAGAGTCAACTTAATACCGAGAATTCTGTGAAAGTATATATTTTTCCGTTGAAGCTACTTGGCCCTCTTAATCACACCATTTCCTTGGCCCCATTACCCACCACATGTTCACATACTTGCACACTTACTATTTTCATTTTGGATATACTTACTATTTTCATTTTGGATATAGAACCCTAACTCGGTTTGGTCATAAACGTGATAAGAGAGAGAGCAAGAGGAAAATAATTGTAACACGAGTGCACCGTCAAACTTGTGCTAGAAGAAATAAAGGAACCAGCTTAGTCATCACTCAACAAATTAACAAGAAGATGCCACGCAGGTAGTAAGAGATTAGAAGAGCAGCTCCTTTCACCTGAGAACCCGAGTAAATTAATGGATATGCAAATAGCCAGATCATCAGCTCATACTAATTTTATAATGAACACTTCCAATTTAATCCCTAAAGATATTACATATCCGTGGCCTTCCTATATATGCATATTTTATTAGGTTAGATTAAAGTTTCCAACTTGATATCCCAAACATTAATTACGTTGAGTTGATGCTGCTTCACTAATTGTCCGTATTTTCCAAAATTGCATAATTTGATCAAATATATCTATAATCATCGGTATTCCTAGAAGTGCATGTACTTTATTTAAGTTCCAATTATTCTTACATCAACAACCACGTCTAAAACGTCTAACATACTTTCGATTATCGGAAATCAGATGTCACTAAATATATCTTAATTACTGAATTGGAAAATTCAAAATTCAGATATCACAGTTTTGAAATTAATTAATCCAAAATCTAATAACAAAAGAGAAAGATCAGATAAGGATCTAGGAAAAGCTTTGGACTGTATAGTTGGATATTGATGTTCAATTTCCAAAGGTATGAAAAATCTATCTAAACATGCAACTTGAGAACTTGAACCTCTTCTTGACCATGTATATTTTTTATGGGTCCAGATATGGTGATACCATAGTTGATACCATAGTTGATACCAAGATAGTTGACTAGTCAAACATTCAACAAGGAACATTTATTTGAGAATTCTCATTGGTATAACTTGAATACTCATTGGTATAACTTGAACACTCGTTGCTATAACTTGAATACTGATATAACTTGAATTCTCATTGGTATAACTTGAATATTTACTGCTAAAACTTGAATACTGACATATTTTTCAGCCTGAACACTCATTGCTATAACTTAAATACTGATAACTTGAATTCTCATTAGTATAACTTGAATATCTATTGGTATAACTTGAATATTTACTACTAAAACTTGAATACTTGAATTCTCATTGGTATAACTTGAATACCTATTGGTATAACTTGAATTCCTGTTAGTATAACTTGAATACCTATTAGTATAACTTGAATACCTGTTAGTATAACTTGAATACCTATTGGTATAACTTGAATACCTATTGGTATAACTTGAATACCTATTAGTATAACTTGAATACATATTGGTATAACTTGAATACTCATCGGTATAACTTGAATACCTATTGGTCTAACTTGAACACTGACCAATTGCAAGCGAACTGAGAATTAACAGGGAGAAGAAGACCAGAGAGGAGAAGTCGGAGAACGAAGAGAGAGGAAGAGAACGAAAGGAGAAGAAGATCAGAGAGGAGGAGTGGGAGAATTAAAGGAAGGAGATCGGAGAGGAGAAGTTCGCGCCATGAGAGGATGAGATCGGAGAGGTGAAGTTCGCGCCATGAGAGGATGAGATCGGAGAGAAGAAGATCGGAAGAGAAGGAGATCGGAGACGAGAAGTTCGTGATTTGATTTGATTGATTTTGAATTTCATTGAACCGACGTTAGACCCGAAAAAAACCGCGTTCAGTTTTATGGTATCAACTATGGTATTAAACATGGTATCCACATAGAATTTTCCATTTTTTATTTGGACATTTATTATCTATTAAAGAACTTGAACCTCCTCTTGTGAAACATTATAATCAAAAGATACTCCTCTTTTTTCTCTTCTATTTCTTAACATGTTAAAATAACCAACCCCCCCCCCCCCCCCCCCCCCCCCCCCCCCCCCAACAACCAACACACACACACAACACAGGGACCTTGCCATACTGAAATAATATCATCTAATTCATCAATAAAATTTATCCTTAAAGAATTCACAGTAGGTCCATATACAACTGTGTATGCCCATTTTAACTTACTGTTTTATTTTCTAAAAAAAAGAAATTGAATAAGTGCCTACTTTACAGTCTAAAACACTATAAATTGATGTATCTAGTGTTGAAAAATATTAAGCCTAATTAAATGAAATTAAATAAATAAATATGTAAATAAAGTTAGAAAGATCAAACAGTGATTTGAAGAACTTGTCGGTTGCTCAATCTTCTAATTAGCATCCATTCATAGTTGAAGATCATCGAACCATAGTTGATCATCGAAGCGCACCCGTAATAATACGAGTACTAACTTTAGAGAAGTATTTGCCTCACATGGTGCAGTGGACTCATGGCAATCTCCTCCCAAGATACTTCGACTCCTGCCTCCATTGATGCTGTGCACCCCGTATAAGGAGCGAACCCGAATCTGATTACAACAATAGCTCAAAGAATTGTTATAATATAATATTTAATCTCATAAACTTTAAGTATCAATATACTTAGCTCTCTATAATATATTTTTCTCTTCTTCTCAAATTCTTATCTCTTTTGTTTGCTCCATTTGTTGCTTTATATATAACTACTGTATGACTCACACAACGGTACAATTAATCAATTCACCGTGTGCTATTGACGGTTATAACTCAACAAATTTATTTTGTATGAATAAATAAGAATCAGTTATTGTTTTGACCGAGTAAACAATATTAATGAGTACCGACTAAAATCACAACGGGTTGATATTAATCCAATATTAATGTTATTGATCCCCAACGGTCATATGGATGCACTATAGCTCTATCAAAGTTATACACCAAATAACATTATTACAAAAACTGATAATGGGTGGCCAGCCCATTACTCTTGATAATAAATAGATTTTAATCAAGTTAAAACTTATATTTCATCTTATTAAAATCTTAAAATATATATAAATTAATTAATTTCTAATTAATTTTCTAACATCTATTCCCAATAAGATAGCCCAGCAGAACCAATAGAAGGAATCCATTTCCAAAAATCAAATGAATGAGATATAGAGTGTAAAAACCTTTGTGAAAAATTTGTTAACTTCGTTTCTTGTAAACAAACTATATCTACTTTATTCATCCTAATATATTCACACAAATAAGATTTTTTTCTCAGGGGATCTCAAACCCCTACAATTCCATCAATATATCTTCATGGGACACTAGCTTTTTGACTTAACAAAATTGAAATCTAAGCTTTTTGACTTAACAAAATTAACCAATTGATCTAAAAAATTAGATAGTTGCATAAACTCCATCAATTTAATCCCTTGAATTAATTCTAATTGTTTATCAGGTTGTGCATGTAGACAAATATTTGCATCTTCAAATAAACTGAAGATATCTGCATCACTAATACTACTCAAGAGGATTAAAATCATTGAATGAGAATGATATACCTGACAGCCTTCTAGCCCTTTCTTCCCTTGCTGTCTTCATATGCCTGCAAAATATCCTGATACTCCTTCTTGTTGGAGTGTCAGAGACAGATCTAGCCCTTCTCTGTCTTGTAGGGCCTGTTGGAGTCATCCTTCCTTCAGGAACCATCACTTGAAGTGGTGCTACCTCCAGAGGTTTAGAAAGAGAACCCTCATTTGATTGATCTTCATATGGTACCAATGGTAAGGGGCTGTTAATAACCACACTGGTACCACTACTTTCACCCACCCCAGACCACTTCTTCTCCAATAAGATCTTCCTCAGTCTACCTTCTTTTTCAAATGGATCTTCAATTGAGCTATCAGAGAAATGATCCTCATCTTCAGTTACTTCCTGTTGCACTTTCTCTTTACCCTTTCCTTGAACCTCAGACTTCTTAGGAGGTGGAGAATGATTAGGTTCAGAAATTATAACACCTTTCAGTATAGGTCTTTCTGAAGTTGCATTCACCAACTCTTCAAAATATTGAGAAATCGGGCTGTTAATCATGACATTCCCGATTTATTATTATTAATTAATTAAATATTCATTATTAAATATTTAGGAAATTTTTTTGAGATAAAAGATGAGGGTTAAGCCATTCAAATTTAAATATCTATAAAAGACCCTCCATCCGGGTTTCGAACCTGCGACCTCTCATACGGAGAGCGCTGAGAGCGTTGCCCTTAGCTACTAGACCAAAGGCCTGGTTCTTTATTTAGGAAATTTTATTTTTTCCTAAATATTTAAGTATGAATTTTTATTCAATTATTATAAAAAAAATCAGGTAACCAGCATATATACCATGTTTCTTTTCTCTGCTTTACAGCATTCAGAATAATAATGTACGTATTGTAAATGGGGATCAAGAAGATTTTTGGGGAGGAAGTTATGCTTGCACCCCGGTTCAATTCGAAGCTTGCAGCTTGCTTAACCTCTACTTCAATATATATATGCTTTTGTCATGAAGCAAATACTTGATGCTTTGCCAGAAGTTTCGAAGATCAATCTCCAAAACTGAGTCAATATTTGGAACTTGAGGCGACTATATATATTTGGAAGTAGTCCTTTCATGTTTAAATATTTAACTAATTGGATAACGTATGAAGAAAAGAAACGTTATTGGCATCCTAGTACTGTACCGGGTTCTGGCTTTTCTCAGGTACAATTGTTGGGTCGATCCTAAGAGCAACAAGATCTTAAAGTTTGATAAATACCTCAAATTTACTGGCCGATGATTACAATCGTTGCATCTAATTAAGTAAAATTGAGGCAATTTTTTTGCTACAGAGAAAAGCTAGCGTACAATGGCACAAACAAAAAAAAAAAAGTTGCATTACAATAGATATGAAAAGGCTAAATCAAGCAGACGACTTAAATACACGACGCGACATTGCAAGCGACAGAGTGACCGTGCTGCCACGATCCACTGAGATCCAGCCCCACGTTGCACGGATCGTCCCAAAAAAGAAAAAAAAGCTAAATCCAAATTAATTTTCTCAAACAGTGAAAAAAGGAATGATTACATTTAATGCGCCCTTCCATTAGACACGGTCCTCTGGTGATGATCTTCTACATAACTGATTAAATTTAGTTGGATCACGAGGCCGACCAGGTAATTTTGAGCCGATCAACCCCAGCCATTCCCTCCATCTAGGTCTCTGCATTTGGTAGTGCACTTCCATTTCATAGAAAGTATGTTTGAGGTAATGATCACTGTTGATGTCAAAATTGACACCTTTCGCAAGCATTTTGAAAAGGTCACAGACATCGGCATCGCTGTCTACTTGATGCACAATTACGCCTTGCCTTGTGAGCAAGGACACATCTTCTGGTGTACGGATGAATTGAGACAAGAATACGATATAGGTGGTAATGTAATTACCAATTTCAGGACATGTTTCCTCGAATGCAAGCAAGTTTCGGAATAGGCAATGGGTGCTTGGATCGATTGTTATGCAAGGGATTTCCATGACACCTTCACAAAACACTATGTCAAGTATTGAATGTGGGTTCTCAGTACAATTTTCTTGTTTCATAAACTCAACCCCAGCTTTCTGGTATTCTGATGCCTGATGCCATTCCAGTAATTGCTGCCCTGCAATTATGCTATCTGCATCATCATCACAATGATGAAGCTGATACAATTGGAAAGTCTCTAGATTGGGGATAATATTGCTGATTTGTACTTTTTTAGGCTTTAAATGTAGGTGACACAAATGAAGCAAATGGTGAATTTCTTTTAGTTCGTGAAACCTCAGAACAGTTTTTGTGTATGGGTGGAGCTGATGATCTTCCATGAACATTGCAATGTTCTCTAGCAGTACCGAAATTGGGCATTTTCCACCTGTGACAAGTTCATATATCTTAATGACCACCAAAAAGGGAATCTGGTTTTCTAGAAGTAGTAGATCAAGTGTGAAAAAAATATTGTACCACTGTTCCGAATAGTACGCAGTGTCCATACAATTTTCATAATTAATATTACTACTACTCGGCATGTCCAAGTTCCCGATAGGTTCTACAGCTCCTTTGATCCCATGAAGAAAACAAAGTATGAGACATCCATCTAGTAACATCATCTTTAAGAACTTGTCACTGTTAACGTCTATCTCATCAGAATAGCAGCTCCTTATTTGTTGTTCTAGTCCTGCCATTGCTTGCAAGTAGTCTCTCATTTTCATCTTAGGATTCAGTTCAAGGATATATCTGAATGAGTCCCATTTCTTCCTCTCCATTTCTATTGTAGCCTCAGTTTTATGGTGATATGGACCGATCGAGACAACTTTAGGCTTGTAGACATCGTTATTTGAATCATGTGACATTCGATTAATTTTTCTTAGCAAAGGAAAACCACTTTTCTTTTCATTCATCACAACTGTGGATCCTGGTTTTAGTTGACTTCCAATAGAAATCATCAAATCATTTACTTCAATTACATGAGCTCCCTCCATCTTGCTTAAGATGATTTATCTCTGTTATAAAAGGTAAACACATAATCAGCTTGCAGGAGGCAAGAACAAGTTGTAGAATACAATAAGATAGAAATTGATTTTTGGGACTCGATCAAAGGAAGTGATGAATGCGATCAAAAAAGAAAATTATAACAAAATGGCTCAAACAAATATTCAAATTAATTCATTCTAAAATATTTTAATAAATTATGAAGAAAAGTAGGAAGAAATCCAACCTATAGCTAGGAAATAGAAGCATCCATCAAACTGTAGAGGCAAACATGTGCAATTTTCTGAAGCTATGACTAAAAAAAGTTCCTTTTGATTCTTTTGCAACTACTGTAAACTATTTTTTTTTTTTTAATTTCAGATCTGCTACAGACCAATTTGTTGTAATTGTTCTATGTATATCAAGCCAGGGTAATATAAGTATTTGAGCGGTCCAGCATAAAACAGTAAATTTAATTAGTTAAAAATAGACAATGCATATTTGATGGCTTAATTGACCGTTAATCTTCGGCTGGCGAAAATCTATTAATGCAACACTGGCCACTCCAATAAAGTAGCATTCCCTGTACAATTGATTGATCGGTCGTCATTAGAGTTATTATAGTTTGTGCAAAATGAGTATTTGAAAAATTAAAACAATAAATAAAATCAAAATATCAGTTTTGAGAATGTTTCATCTCTATTGATTGGTGATGATGTTACACATTTGAACCAGCCCTAAAGGTTTACACAAGGCGCAACAAAGATACAACCACATTCAATCATTAGTTAATTTCAAATCAGACATTAAAACCTTAGAAAGAATCCAGGGATGGATTTAGAAGATTTGATTAATTTATGTTTTAATTAGTGATTTGATTTATGTTTAATTAGTACTGTTGTTTAGGCAATAATCAAGGGCTAATAGCCTATAAGTGTATCAGGTAACGGAGGAAATAATCAAGCAATATTCAACAATTCTTTTTCCTTTCCCTCTGTGCCTTTCTCTCTTCTCGAGTCTCTCCTCTTTTCTATCCTTTAATCTATACTCACTAACACACATACAGAAATCCACCTAACAGATGACGTTTTGGCTTCTTTAGATGGTTTTCATTTAATTTTTATCATTTCCTGTTTTTATTTTGTATTTGCATGCATGTTGTGGTTTGGCTGCATGGGTACTACTACAAGATATATAGATGTAGCTATACCGGAATTCAAATCGGCTGTTATTCCATTGTGGACCGTTGGATCGAAATCAACGGATCATATCTAGTTGAAAAAGACCCCCTAAAATCTAAAGTGGGCCGATCGGATCCGTCCATTTTGATCTAACGGCCCACAATTGAATAACAGGGTCCTGTTTTTCTTTGAGAATAACAGCAGATACGGACTCGCTATACCGGATGTACTTTGGGTAATGGGCAGCATATATAGATGTTTACAGAACTGTGAGGCAGGCTGCATATATATAGATCGATGTAGCTATACCGGATTTACTTTGGGTAGCATAGATGTTTTATTGTTTTCAGAACTATGAGGCAGATGCCTGATATATTTATCTATTTTTTCTAAATAATACACTTGAAAGCCGCTGTATAACTTCAAAAAAACACAAACAAAGAGAAGATTGATCACTGGGTAATAATTATACGTACCGGTGAAAATTTTCGAACACAATATAAGTTTCACAATGAACATATATATATGACAAAAAGTGCATTGATAATTAACAAGAGCAGTCCACTGAATTCGAGAGCTCCTATTATTTAAGAGAACATAATTTAATTACAAACTCAGATTTCTGTTAAACGTGTATTGAGTTGTGAACTTCTGTTGCTTCCGACGGTGGTTTCCATGGAATGTATGGTGGAATAAATACCGGCCTTCTCCCAGCTATGATTGGCTTCTCTTCCTTATTAACATCTTCATTCACTCCTAGGAAACAAAACAGTACCTCCATCAAATGAGTAAAAGGACTAAATTAGAAGTGAGATTAAGAATGACCCGTATGAGAAAATTGGTTGATCGACAAGCGGCGGCTTACGGTTTGTCAAATGACTAGTTTCTTCAGTGGCAATTATAGCCCCCAATGGAGCAATAAGCATTCCGGAAACAATGAAGAGAATGGTTAACGTTGTGAGTGTCTTATGAGGCATTGTTGTTAAATTATGTTTCTTTAATTTATATATTTTAGATCACAAACAGCTCATTCATTTCTTTGCTTTTATATTGCTTTTTTAACATATTAACATGCATGTCCTAAGAATGATAGCTTTTTCAAGATAATACCGAGATGAATGAATATCTTATAGGCCACTTACTGTTTAAATCTTTAAAAATCTTATAGGCCGCTCACTATTCAATAGGTATGATACTATATATACTGCAATCTTTAACAAAAATAAAATATGGCTACCTATAATTCAAACAGAAAGCACAATAAGAAGAATATAATTTTTCGTTGATTATAAATTTATAATAAATCAACTTATGTTAATTAGTTAGATATTTGTAGATCTACTATCTATTCTTATGAAATATTTAAGTTATTGCTGTTAATTAACCTATCTGCAGTGGGTTTAGTCTTATCATTTTCACTAAACGGCTGAATTGGATTTTATTTACTAACATGCATTGGAGCTCTCAGCCCAAAATCAAAACCCAAGACAAATTAGGTGGGCTGAAAGTGTTTTTCTGAATGTAATAACCAAAAAAGCCTGGTTCAGGGCTGCATTTGCAGTGAAATAGGAAAAAAAAAAATTCCAAGTTTGAGAATAGCTCATCTTGATTCCTGAGAGAAGAAAAATCTCTCTCAACTTGCAATTGCATAGTTGGTGGTTCATTTGATGACAGCCATGTATCATGTATCAATATACAAATGCATTTCCATTTATAAATTTTGTTTAGCAAGATGTACCAACCGGTTCTAGCATCCATATTTCTAATTTATCCATCTATGATATTTAGAACCTGGTGCTAGCATCCATATTTCAATAGGAAGATGGGATCTAGCTCCTGAAATTCTAGTTAGGTATCACATGAACAGGTAGTTCATTTGCTGAGCAAATTATATATTTAATGTAGATGTACTATATTCAACCGTACCAAAATTCTCTATCAAACATAGACAACCAGATAATTAATGGCAAATTAATTGGCAATGTGAGCTATATTTTGGTACGATCTACAGAATTCCCAACTTGACGACAATTTAAGATACGAAGTCTAGGGAATAGTACTCTGGACGTGACCCTTTTATCTACTTCTCTTTGTTTTTTTTTTTTTTTTTTCGAAATCTTTGCGGCAGCAGCAAAGTTACTCGACCTTTGAATAAACAACAGCCCTAAGACTTCTCTCCTAACCAACTGAGCTACCATTCGTTTCCCTGTGTACTCCTGTTTGTAACAAATTGAATTGTATTATGTTGGAACCCTAGCCGCCTCTACAAGCAAACTTTTCGGTGGGGAGAGGCGGGGAAAAAGCCGTCTCTACAAGCAAACTTTTCGGTGGGAAGAGGCGGAAAAAAACCGTCTCTACAAGCAAACTTTTCGGTAGGGAGAGGCACCCTGCCTCTCCCCCGCCACTTCTATTCTATTCTAGTTCTTCTTTGTTGATTGCTTTTAAGTTTTGTTTGTTTGTCAACTCTTCGTCCGTCTTTTCATCGCCCCTTTTACTCTAAAAAAGGTCTTTTCGTTGTTCTTCAGTTAAGAGGGTTATATCATCATTTGAGAATGGATTTTGCTCCCATTTCAACAAATTGACATGTTGCTTGAAGAAATGAAGATTCGTGGAGTGCTTACGAAGTTTTTCAATCATTCCAAAGACAACAACCAAGACGGTAACTTTAAAAACAAATTGTGTGCTTCTTCAAAATTTGTTTCTCTATGTTAGTTTATCGGGACAAAATTAGTTAGATTATTGTTATAAAAGATTTGGTTGATATTTTGCGTCATTTGGATTTAGATTAAGAAAGGATTTTATTTTTCTTGTGGATGTAATCTTTTTAAGTGAATAAATTAGTTGCCTACGGGCCTTTAGTGTTAAAAAAAAAAAAAATTGTATATTATGTTCTAAATCATGACAACTTTACCACACTTTAGGCTATATATATAAATTAATATGGTAATGGAGCCCAACCTCATGTGTGGTCCTAATTAGTAATTACCCGACCGAGTCTTCCATTTGAAATCCACCTTGGATCACCTATGAACTAAGAAGCATGCCATCTATATATGGAGTATTGGAGTATTATATGGACCAGTTCCTAAAAAAAAAGAAAAAAAGAATTGAAGCATGGTTGCATGCAGTGACAAAAAATCTACTTAACCGTTTTGTTTTATTTTTTCATTTTTTTTTTCGAGGTACGTAGTAGATTTGTGCCTACGATAGTTATATATATATATATAGAGTCCGGCTACAATAATATGCATATCACGATTTTACCGTACTATGCGGTTTGTATCACCATTTCTGGTGTCCAAATAGTCGATCCGAACTAAAAAATCATACTAAACTATCTCGAAATTTTGATTTATCATTCTCATTAAATTATTTATATCAAAATCTCTTAGAAAAAAAAAAATTTCCATTTTTTGAGTTTCTTAAGTATATGTTTTGGAATTTTTTAGAATGACCTCAAAATAATAATAAAATAATGTATAAAACTATGTAATCTTTATAAGATAGGAAAAAAATACTTAAAAATCTCAAAAAATGAAAAATTTTTGTATCCTATAATATTTTGACATAAAGAATTTAATGAGACCCATAAATCAAAATTTCGAGATGGTTCAGTATGATTTTTGAGTTAGGATCACGGGAGGCCTCCGTGCTCCTAGGAGCACCATGGTTTTACTCTATATATATATATAGAATATAATTACGTTGCTTTGCAAAGTTGGGCAATTTTTTGCTTTGCATTCAAATTTCATTCTCCAAAGCTCAAATGACCAATCTAATTTGCTAAACACAATCTACATATTGAAAACATACAAAATACCAAATTTTATAATTTTTCAAATTTTTTAGCTATTTTTTTATTTTTGAAATATTGACACTTTTTGGCATCATTATTTTATTATTATTTCTGGATCATCTTTCTAAAAATCAGAAAAAATAGTTAAAAAATTTTAAAAGTAGTAAATTTTGGTATCCCATCATATTTCAATATTTAGAATGTTTTGGTTCAATTAGATTTGTTGTTTGAGTTTTTGTTTGTGAGATTTTGAAAACACAAAGCAAAAGAAGCCTGAACTTTGCAAAGCACCGTAACATGTCCCTCAACTTTCAAAAATCGTTGATAATAGTTACAATCTCCAAAAATAGAAAAAATTAGGATCCTATGAGATTTCAATATGAGAAACGCACCGGTCGAATCGGATTGGCCATCCGAGTTACGGTTGTTGAGATACGAGCGCATAGCAAAAACGTCGTTTTGCTATGCATAACACCGTAACCCAACTCTATATGTATATATATCAGAGCAAAACCTGATCTCTTATTATATATTTTTTTAAAAAAAGAATCTTCGTCGACAGCAATCTGCAACACAGGTTGATATATATACATTTGACATTTCTGATTTCTCGAATCAGAAAATGTAGTAACACCCAAGGTACAGTTACCTTTATTGCTATCGATCGAAGAACCGTGCGTTGAGTCGTTGACCTATAGGAAGACTTCCCAATTTAATTTGAAAAACATAAAAACAGTACTTCAGCAAGTTAATTAAGTTGATTGGCTCCACGCATTGACTCGGTCTTGACGATTGCTCTAGGAAATTTCTATTGATTAATAACTGACAACTTGACAAGGCTTCAAGTCTTCAAGAAGACAAGAAGTCTGTCTATATATAAGTTCTTCATGACAGAAGCTTTTTAAAAGTAGAAAGTAAGCAAGCTTCCACTTGAACAGCTAATTATTAAGGTGTGTGTGCTGAACCTCCTCCAGTAAGATCTCTTTGTTATTCCCTTAACATTCCTTTTTTGTCACTTTTAGTTAATGAATTATCACTTGTTCATGATGTGTTTAATCGATACAACAAATTGCATTGCTGATTGCTCCTTTTTAAATACTGGATTGAACAAATGTACAATCTCTTAATTAATATTTCATTTCTGGCAGTTTAATTTTCTTCAAGGAGTTTGCACCGAATTATGGGTGACACCGTAGTCGCGCTTGTGCTTGCGGCAGATGCCGTGTTGGAGCTCATTGATTTGGTTAAGAAATTCATAGAGAGGGTCAACGAAGAACAACGTGACATCAAGCAAAACCTCGTCGCTCTCAAAACCGATCTGGGCATCATCAAAGATATTGTCAATTTGATCAACAAGCGCAACTACTTGAGAGAGTTGGAGGGCGTCACGGGCTGGATGGAGGAGGCCTCAAGGCTAGTCCACGACGCCGACACGCTGCTGAAGAGCATTGAGGCTAAAAATAATTGTTCTAAGAAGAGAAGACGTCACAACCAGGAACGATTTCGCTGCAGCAAAGATGATGCTAAGCAATTGGATGAGTTGAAGAAAAGATGTGATCAGCTTGCAAAGAACAATGGAACCATCCTCCAGTTGCTCGAGCAACACCGTCGCCCATTCGATTGGTTACTTTGCGGGCGATGTTGCTAGCCTTTTTTTTTTTTTTTGGGAACAAAGCTTTCGAGTTGTTGCATTCACTTTGTGATTTTATGAATTATGAGGGTCCAAAAATCATTGGATATGTTAATTTATTTGTATTATACTGCTTAATATATATGTTTAATTAGTCCTAAGATAAGTTTTTTGTTGATTAAGAATAAAAATCCTTAAATCCACCATTATAGTGGTTCAATACTTGACCTTATATATATGAACCTTTCGATGACCGTAGTTTCGATAATATCGCACGTTATACCGATTAGCTCCCTGTTTTTATTTGACAGTCTCCTCAGTTCCTTTTATGAACCCTTAAAAGCAAACCAGGCTGTTTATGTACAATATTTTTATTGGAAAATGTTACGGTGATACCTCAATATGAGGATACCATTGTGGATACCATATAGTTTGACTTGGTCAAACAAATTAATTATTCAACGTAACATACTAAATATTCAACTTAGTATCAACTTATAATTAGAACATTAAATATTAGCATCGACTTAATATGCTAATTATGAGTTATTGTTAAGTTGAATATTTAATATGTTAAGTTGAATAATTAGTAGGTTAGGTTGAATAATTAGTTGTTTTTCTATTTTTAAGTACAGTATATGTTAAGTTGAATAACTTATACAATTATTTAACTTAATTGACGTTAAGTTGAATAATTAACATATTAGGTTATATAATTAGTACGTTTAGTTGAATAATTAGTTCGTGTGATCAAGTCAAATTATATGGTATCCCAATGGTATCATCATATCTAGACCCATTTTCATTACAGTCCGATTCATAAAAGGAATTGTTTACTTGACAAAATATTTCATTAACACAAACTAAAGATTACAATACATTACCATACTCAACTATACTACTATGCTTAATATCCATATTACCCTTGTATACTACATCTTCACACACTATACTGGAGACACTTCCTAACTTGGTGACCTACAACTTATGAAAGTTCCGCACCACTGACCCCTATTTATACCCTCTAATGTCGGTTATGGAAATATTCTAGAATATTGTTGATTCTTGATGCTATCTAGATAATTCTACATACATTAACAAAATATCTTATGATCATGTATATGCTTGAATAATCTAGAGAATTCTTGATTAGTCTTGGACCTTCCATGCATGTAGCTATCGGTGCTGATCTCAACACTCCCCCTCAGCACCGACTTGGTGTTGTCCGAATCTTCGGTACTCCGCGTCCATCGGGATCTTCATGCCTTTTGGTTCGTCTTGAATCTTGCCGAGCTAGATATTGTTCAGATATCTGCGATCGAACTTCCTGATGCTTCACTTCTTGAATTCGATTTACTAGTGGTCTCGGCTTTAGTCTTCGTCGAGCTCCGACTTCTCGACGAATCACCTGACGGGCTGTAGCTCCTTGCACCAACTCCCGTCCTTCAGCTACGGTGACACTTCTATGTGTCATCCTGATAGCATCACCCTCCTTGGTGATGGCTTCCGATTCAGCGCTCTCACGTGGCTTCTCCTCCTCAGCCACCGCGCAACTCGCAAAATCGGTCATCTCCTTGACCGGCTCCTCTGCTGGTTCCTCAAAGAACCACGACTCAAAGTCGATCTCCTCCTCAGGCTCGTCTACCTCTTCGACGTCTACTACGTCGGCTCCCGCAACCAATGCTACCGCGTCCCATTCCTCCTCAATGGGGACCTTCTCGGGTGCCTTCTCCTTCGCGGCCACCACGAGGTTTCCTTCTTCCTTTCTAAATCGGCACTCTCGCGCATAGTGCCCCTCTCGTCCGCAGTTGTAGCACACCACGCTTCTACTGCCGAATCCGCCACGTTTAGCTCCTCTGCCTTCTTGGCCTCTCGGAGCTCCCCCGCAACATTTGCATCTCTCATCTCGTTCACGACCAACCTTTTCCGCACCAGGTTGTCATCTATATTGTGCCCTGCTCGACTCTGTACGTCGACCACTGTACAGGGCCTTCTCTTCTTCGACCTTCATGGTCATGCCTGCCAGCTGCTTGGCAAGCGCTTCTTGACTAGCCAGCAAATTCTCTAACTTCAGCAGGGTTGGCTGCGTCGCCCATCCTTGAATTGCCGTGATGAAGGCGCCATACTCCGGCCTCATGCCATTCAGGATTATTCGCCGCATTCGATCATTGCCAATTTTCGCATTGGCATCCAACTGCTCAATCTCCCTACACAAACTCTTCACTTTAAGAAAGTACTCACTTACCGACATGTCGCCTTGGGAGAGATTCATCAGCTCCCGCTCGAGCAGTTGCAGCCGACTCGTATTCTTTCTCGAAAATAGTGCGGCAAAGACATCCCACGCTTCCTTCGGTGTCTCCACATCTTCAATGTGAGACAACAGACTCTTGTCGACTGTGGCCTTCAACACGAACAACGCTCGGCCAGCCTTCACCTTCCACTTCTTGTAGGCACGGATCGAGTTCGGCGGCGGCTCTGTCTCATCACCACCCACGATCTCCCACAAATCTTGCCCCTGCAAATATGACTTGATACACGTACGCCAGTCTCTATAATTATAATTATTCAACTTCTCTATTAAACCACTTATACCACTCAAATCCGACATATTGACCCAACGATAACTAACAATACACTAAGACCAACTATAACTCAAACTAAGACCGACTAACAAGAACTACGACACTAACAAAACACCGACAACATAGCTACCTAGTGGCCTAGCCCGGACTAGTAACCCAACATGACCTAACCAGCTCTGATACCAATTGTTGACTTGACAAAATATTTCATTAACACAAACTAAAGATTACAATACATTACCATACTCAACTATACTACTATGCTTAATATCCATATTACCCTTGTATACTACATCTTCACACACTATACTGGAGACACTTCCTAACTTGGTGACCTACAACTTATGAAAGTTCCGCACCACTGACCCCTATTTATACCCTCTAATGTCGGTTATGGAAATATTCTAGAATTTTTGTTGATTCTTGATGCTATCTAGATAATTCTACATACATTAACAAAATATCTTATGATCATGTATATGCTTGAATAATCTAGAGAATTCTTGATTAGTCTTGGACCTTCCATGCATGTAGCTATCGGTGCTGATCTCAACAGGAATTATCCAACCCGCTTCACAGATTACTCTCTTAGCAGTTAAACTTACAAGTCCTACGATATAAACCTCTTTTTGTAACTTGTTACCTTTCAAAGGTTCTGAGATTATGACTGGTTGAATATTCCACACCCAATTTGTAAGTATCCTCTAACATATGGCATGTGCCATTTTTCACGTGAGCCGTTGGATCACCTCGGGATTTGGGATGGTGTCTAAAATAGGTCAATGAAATCTTTAATTAATATGGTACCAATAGTATCCTACATAAATTAATTAACAGGGTAATATTTTTTATTAGCAATCCGGGTAAATTCTTTTATTAGCAACCAAATTAAACTATAGAACAATTTTAAGGGTAATATAAATTTCTTAACAGGGTAATATTTTTTAGAGGAAAATCTAGTTTTGCCCCCTCAACTATTACATTTGGTTTAAATTGCCCCATAAACTATTTTTTTTGTTCAAGTTGCCCGATATACTATTTGATTTGGTTCAAATTGCTCCTTCCGTTACTACTGCTGTTAAATTAAAATTCATTTCCGTCAATGCTATCATTTCGTCTCTCCCTTCCCAGCATTCAGGAAAGATGTATATCTTACAAACATATGAGAAAATTTATTTCCCAAATTTATTCGAACTAACAAATTAAAAAAATATATAAAATGAATTCTAAATTTTTGACGATCGAGTCTCCTCTTAAGTCTGAGTCAATCATATCTCGGTCTCTCCGATATTTTTGTTGCATTTATACAACAAAATGAAGAGATCAATAATGATGATTGAGTTTTCTTACTTGAATTACAAGCTATACTAAAATGTCAAACTGGATTACGTCAATAATAAAATATATTTACAAATGATGTAGTTTATGTTCAATTTGTTTTATGAATTTGAAAAGCAAGCCAAACTGGGTCCAAACTTCCAGCATCTAAATCAAATCCTTGGTAATCATTCTTCTTACATACATTCCCAAAATCCTATAATAACCTTGGGATGGCCCCCACACGCTGGACCTCCTGGTGACTAGAAACTAGAAAGGTGGCCACAAGCCCACAAAGATCGAATTAGAGGGTTCCAAAATTCGACCGATCTGCATCCTGGCGTCCATATAATTCCTTTACATAATTTCATGGTGGGAAGGAGCGAATTGGGGAAGAAGAAGATGATACAATAGGTGGGACACATAAGAGTAACGGAAATTAATGGATGAGTTAACAGCAGTAGTAACGGAAGGAGCAGTTTGAACCAAATCAAATAGTATAGGGGGCAACTTGAACCAAAAAATAGTTTAGGGAGTAATTTGAACCGAATGTAATAGTTGAGGGGGCAAAACTAGACTTTCCTTGTTTTTTATAATAAGATAATGTATTACTTAACAATATCTAACCTTCGGCGAACTTGGCAAATTAGGGGAATGCACTCCCAAATGTAAGAAGATTTGATAGAAAGAAAGAAGCAGCAGCAGCAAATCAGCTTATATAACAAAGCAGCAGCAGCAGACAGTCTACGCACCAAAGCTTCAGCGCGTGCGCACCAAACACGCAGCCTGTCAAATATTGATAGTTACTAAGCCGCACTTTCAGATCGCGGCTTAGTCTGAGACTAAGCCGTGATTTTAGAGTACAGTTTTTTTATTTCTGTAATTTTTTAAAAACAGTTTTTACTGTTGTAATTTTGATTTTTTATTTTTTTATTAATAAAAAAAAAACCCTAGAACTATGCTTCTTTCTTCCCCGTCAAACAATTTTCCATTTCATCTGTCTGTTCAACTTCTTTTAACTTTGTTTTTTTTTTTTGGTCAATATAAGTATCGCAACTTCGCAAGTGAGTAAGTATGTACGGTTCACAGATAGATAACGGACGTCTTCAGCAGCGGATGGAAAACTGGAGGGGGGGAGTTTGTCACAAAATCAAAACTTGGGGGGTTGTTTGTCTAGATTAAAAGTTTGGGGGGCTGTTTGTCACTAAGCGAAAGTTTGGGGGTGCACGGGCATTACCCCTATAAATTTATGATAAATCAACTTATGTTAGTTAGATATATATGTTAGTATAGCCGCTCAGGATTGCATTTGCGGTGAAATAGAATAGAATAGACCATGTTTGAGAATAGCTAACTCATCAGCCCATCTTGATTCTTGAGGTAAGAAAAATCTCTCTCAAGTCTCAACTACTTGCAATTGCATATATATATATATGGTGCATTTGATGACAGCCATCATGTACCAATAATTCTAAATTGTCTGTCTATGATATCTTGGACCTGGTACGGATGTTATCATGATTCATATTAACCAGCACCAGCATCATGATTCATGTTGGGTCAGCTGGACCTGCGCATCCAGCGCTGCATCCACACTCTCGGCCTCCACCGTGACCGCACCCAAACCATTCTCGATCTCTCCTGGTCTTACCTTATACCACGACTGGCATTCCGTAGCCCAACTCCCCGGCGTTGGAAAGTGTGCTGCCGATGCCTACGCCATCTTCTGCTCCGGCAGGAGCGCTGATGTCAGGCCTCAGGACCACATGCTGGTCCACTATTGGAACTATGTTTATGGCCCCCTTGTGGCCGCGTTGCCACGGGAGGCGGATACTCCGCCGGAGCTTCCAAAGAATGCTTGATCGATCCAAATTACAAAGGCTCATTATATAGCCTAACATACACACAATTATCTACCTAAATTAGACTCATAACTTCTTAAATTAACCAACAACTCTATTTTAGCTACTATTACAAATAAGTAATCCTAATTCTAGATCTCAACTATTATTTTTGTTCTCTATTTCTGAACTTTCTGAACCAAGGGTAAATTTAGAACCCTGATATTTTCAGACTTTGAATTAACTTCAACACTCCCCCTTAATTCAAAGTCCATCACCTTCGTCACGTCACGCGGCACCAATCAAACTTCTTTGTAACTTCGTAATTACATCTGCACTAATTCCTCAAACTGATGTTTAACTCTTTACATATTGTCTAAACATCTTCTGTCCTTACACAAACATCGCCTCCTTCTTCACTTGCTGAGTGGCTTTCATAGAAAATCTCCATCTCTTCTGTGAATAATGGCTTCTGCAGGACATGCTTGAGTTGGCTCAACCTTGATCTCTAACCTTCTCCATTATGTGTTTGTAGCGGCATGTCAATAAGAATCTCACAGCTGCTGCTTGTACATTGCAACCGGTTATCTTTTCACCAGCTGCCTCCACCAAGCACACCAGATGCCTAGCACTAGTTCTTTTCTGCGATCCGAAATCGCCGCTTGGCTTGTCGACCACACCAGATGCCTTGCTCTGGTTCCTTTTTGACTAGAAGTCTCAGCCCGACTACTTATCCGCTACTCTACAATTTTTCTTCTCATCAATTTATGATGACGCCCATGACGAATCGAGCATGGCTCTGATACCAATTGTTGGAACTCAAAACTCTCCTCTAGTTAGAGAAAAAAAGAGAAGAAGATGAACAATAGAATTCTCTATAACAGCTAAAACTCTATTAATCTGATTATTCGATTACAAATTCTGTCTCTTATTTAAAGAGATCAATATGTACCTAAAATAGAAGATAAACTACCTATATTCTATCATTACATCCTAATTTTACCAAACAAACTAAAAAGACAAACTAAAAAACGAGCTACTATTTCTAACTCCTATTTCTAACTCCTAACTGCTGTTATTTCTGTCCCCAATCTGAATTAGCACCACCATTTCCTGTTGCTATTTTCTGAACAACTTTTGATGCTATATTCGGAACAATTTCTGCTGCTATTTTCTGAACCATTCTAATTTTCACAATTGCTTCTAATTTTAGCATTCCACATTTAACTTTTGTTTCCTGGGTATGTTTTAACAATGCAGCTGCGGATGTTGTTCACAGTTGGGAAATCAGTAAAGACGTTGATATGTCATGCTCATGTTTTGTTTATGTATAAATATATATATTTTTGAAAATTAACATGGAAAGAGGTATTCTTAGATGTGTTTCCTATCTTTTATTCTTTTTTCCTTTCAGCTTCAACATGAGACCTTAAGGGTGTGTTCGGTTCCTTCCCACCCGCACAGTGGCGGGTGGGAAGGAACCGAACACGCCCTAAAATAAATAAACAAGCAAGTTTTTGTAATTGGTAAAAGTGATTTGTTGTATTTGAAAAATAATTTTTAACTAAAAATTATTGGGGTGCGGTTAAGGAGGATTTTTAAGGGGTGCAGTTATCAACTCCCTTTATATTTTTACTCATCATTGGGTTTGAGAGCTTATCACAGGAAGGAACTTACTAAAATTGTCAACTCTTAACAGGATGTCATACTTTCTATAGTGAAGGAAGGAGGTTCTATTTTTTTAATTCAAGTTCGTTTCTTATTTTTCAATTATATATCTCAGAGATATTTGTAAGAGTCAAAACATTCTGACAGTTTCTCAAACAAATAATTAGCAATTTATATCTGCAACTTGTGACAACCGGTAATTATAAAAGAAACGGGTGTCGATCAAATAATTCTAGTTTTTGAAAAATTGATAAACATAATTAAAACCAGAGATACAGATGAACATCAATTTTGAACAAACAAAATCAAAGTTTAAGAAACCAAGAAAACAGTGCAAAACAATGAATAAATTTTAGTCATGTCAACAATGCTGATTATCCGTAGAAAATATAGCTCATTCGACAAGCCTTACAACGGAAAGCATCGGCTCTCTTTGAGCAACCGAGCACAGTTTCATTATTCTTGGTGATACCAAGCACCTCGTTGTTGGAGTATCATTCTTAGCATCGATACCGTTTAACAGCATCTGCACATTGTTCAGTATGCTCTCAGCTTCTGCTCCCCAGTTTGTGACACCCAGAGGCAAGTTCCTTCGGTTGCTCTTCTGTATCACAATGAGAACATCGTTGACAATGCCGAGATCTATGTTTACAGCTCTTCTGAAGTCGGATTGCTCGGAAGCGGTCCTATCGAGCAAACTGATAATTAACTTCACAAGTGATGCGGCCAAGCTCGCGGCTGCTAGAATTCCTGTGATAGGTTCGACCATCTTTCGCAGCTAAATAATGAGTGCAGAGGCTTCATGGCGACTTGTACTTAGTTTGACTTTTAATGACCATCATCAACAAACTTCGTCAACGCGTAGAATTCGAAACATTATTTCTTTTTTCTAATGAGTTCAAACATCAATTATTGGGAACCAATCCTTTGTTAGAGAACAAATGGTCCGTGCATTTTAATTGTGAGACAAAAGTGATTACACTTCTTGACAAAATATGTGTAATAAACTCACAAAATGATTGTGTGTGTGTGTGTAAGTGAGTAATTAGTAAGAGACTTTGGAGAAATGAGGGAGAGGAAACGTCAGGTGACAGCTCGGGCGATTCTGGGGGAAGAACAAAGGCATTCAATAGCCTCGCTGCCTCCAGGGGTCATCAATGCCCCCGTCAGGCGTGAAGAAGGAGACTGCAATGAAGACGGCTGGCAGGTGGTTCTTTCAAGAAAGGCGAAGAAGGATCATCACATGGAGCAGACAACACGACAACAAAGAGCAATCAAATCTACAAACCAAGATCCACAACTACAGAGAGCTTTTCAAAGAGCTATTAAGGAAAAGCTGTGCTTTAGGTGCATGAAACCAGGCCATTTGAAGTATGCGTGCAGGGAACCTATCTGTTGCCTTAAATGCAACAAATTTGGTCATAATGTACGAATCTGTAGAGAAAAAAGGGAAATACTGGTTATAAATACCCCACCAGCACAGAAACAGTACAAAAGAGTTCAAAAATCAGTGTCTTTTGCTACTATTCTCAAACAATCACAAATAGAGAAAGTTCATTTACCAGAAATGGATAATGAACAGAGAAATTTCCTGAGGCCAGATTTGGAGAAAGTTTTCTTTCCACCAGTAAGAAGGTTGTATCGAGAGAATGACTACTTACAGAGCTCAGCTATTCTGCGTATTGAAGAAGGTCAGGCATCCCCACAGTTGCACGAGATGATTCCTGCCATCGTTTCAGCAGGGATGCCAAATCAACAAGAGGCTCTTTCCAGGATCAGATTACTGCATGTGGAGGGTCCATACTACTTGCTGGTCCTGCCCAGTCCAAACTTCTGCCTTTCAGTGATAGCTGGCAGTCCCTTTTAGGTACAAGAGTTAGGGGTAGTGTTTTCTCTAACACAATGGTATAGGGACTGGGAAATGCAAATGGAACCCACAGAATATGAAACATGGATTACTCTGAGAGGAATGCCAGTACATGCATACAATCGGTATGATGCCACAACTGTTGCTAAGTATGGTTATCCAAGGAGGATAAGGCAGTATGGTTTGCAGGTAGGGCATATTCATCATATTAGACTACTTCTGTGGGGAGATCACCCAAAAAACATACCACACCAGCTCCAATTTGGAGAAGGAGATGGGGCCTGTATTAGCCCATTTAATGCAAGAAGAAAGCCCAAAATTCCAATGAAGCTGAATATGCAGGCCAGGACTGATCCATTTGATGAAGATTTTGCGCACAAGGCAGTGGAGCAATGGGTATCTGTTAGGACGGGGATACTAAGCAAAAACTGAACTAGGTGATATTGATGGAAATGTTGCAGACAGGTGCAGATGGCAAATCCAATAGAGGTGGTAACGGGTATAATGACGAAAACTGATTCAGTTAGGAAGATAGGGGGAAGGAGATGGATCAAGGTCAACATGGATGAAGCACTCACTATGATGCAAGACTTTTGGTGTCTATCATTTGGGATAGAAACAATAGGCGGGTGTAAGAAGTTTTATTTTCTTTTCTTGCATGAGAGTAAAACCATGAGGTTGAATGAATATCTTGTTGTTGTCTTTAGTGTTTTGTGGTCTCAAGCAAATAGTCAATCAGAGTGTCATGTTTTATTTTATAATGGCTAGCAAAAAACACTTAACATAATGACATGGAATGTTAGAGGTTTAAATGACAAACAAAAAAGAAAAAATGTAAAAAAACATATTCAGACTCATCAACCTCATATTATTGCATTGCAAGAAACAAAATTAAATAACACCACGCAACAATTGATGAAGGAAATAGTTGGTAACATGTTTGATGACTCTCTGACAATAGATTCACAAGGGGCATCAGGAAGATTACTCATTGCCTGGAAAACTTCAATGTTCACGAAATTAGCACAAATCCAGGGCGATAGAGTACTCACAGTGGACTTGGCAAATAATGCAAACTCAGATGTCATAAGAGTATCAAATGTGTATGGACCAACCATGACAAGTCAGAGGCAGCTTTTTTACCAAAAAGTCATGGCGCAACCATAGAATGCAATACCATGGATGGTGCTAGGAGATTTCAATGTTACACTTGATTCTACAGACAGATCCAACACAAGCCATTCTCAATGGGAGATGAGACAATTTCAAGAGCAGGTGAATTATCTTCAATTGCAAGATCTTCATTTGCAGGGAAGAAAGTATACATGGAGCAATGACAGAGAAAACCCAACCTTTGTTAGATTGGATAGATTTCTTATTTCTGTACAATGGTCTGAAATGTTCCCTAATTCAATACAACGAGCCTTGCCCAATGCCACATCAGATCATTGCCCTCTCATGTGTATTAGCCAAACAAGATGCCCATGTCCAAACACCTTCAGATTTGTAAATTTCTGGCTCAAGTTGGATGATTTCAATCTCATGATAATTGAAACTTGGCAACAATTCCCAATAGCACAAAATGGGGCTCAATTGGCTCACAAGCTAACACAACTGAGAAAGAAAATTGTGCAATGGAAGAAAGAGAACAAGTCATTGTGGAGTCAGCAACTTAACAATTGTTTGAATTTATACTGGCTTGATGTGCAACAAGAAAGCAGACCCTTAAATTTAATTGAAAGGTTCATCAGGCCATTGATAAAAGAAAGGTTTCAACAATTGGTGGATCAAGATGAAGAAAAGTGGAGGCAGAGAGCAAAACGACAATGGATCAGAGAGGGTGATAAAAACACACGTTTTTTTCATCAAGTGGCATCTCAACAGAAGAGACAAAATACCATTGATGTCATAATGGAAGAGGGCCAGCCACATTTTGAACATGAAGAGAAGGCACAGACAATATTCAGGTGCTATTGTGCATTGATGGGGGTGTAATAGCAATGTGCAAGAAATAGTGGATCTCTCTACACTATTTACACCAAAAACGGAATTATTTCAAACTCTGCAAGGGCAAGTGACACATCAGGAATTAGCAAGGGTCATCAGAATGTTACCCAATAATAAGGCACCAGGGCCAGATGGCTTCAATGCAGAATTTTTGAAGAAATTTCAGAATCTGCTGATCCCGGACATGTTAGCAGTATACAACAATATTATCAGTGCACAGAATCAGTCATTACAGGGGGTGAATGATTCGTACATTGTATTGATTCCTAAGATGCAAGGTGCTACTCAAGTCAAGGATTTCAGACCTATCAGTCTATTAAACATGTTTCAGAAGTGCTTCTAAAAAATAATGGCTGATAGATTGCAACCAATCATGCAAGACCTCATTCACCTGGTGCAGACAGGTTTTCTCAAGGGAAGGCACATTAATGAGGGTATCATATATGCTCAGGAAATAGTCACGATGGCAACAAGACAAAGAGAGCAAATCTGTTTATTTAAGGCAGATATTTATAAGGCATTTGATACGTTGTCATGGGAATTTTTAGAGGCAGTGTTGAAGGCAAAGGGATTCCCTCATCAATAGATTCAATGGACAGCAAATGCAATCTTGCCTGGTACATCGCAAATCATACTCAACTCAGTGGCGAGAAAGAAGATTTATTTAAAAAGAGGGGTCAGGCAGGGGGACCCAATCTCACCTTATTTATTCATATTGGCAATGGATTTCTTGCCGGTATGGATAGATAGGTTGGCAGAGCAACAAATAATACAAAAGGCCATTTATTGGGTGCAGACAGTGTCTCCTATATGCGGATGACACCTTGTTTGTAGTCAAACCATCACGCCAGCAACTGCAGGTTCTCAGGCTACAGCTGCAGTTATTTCAACAGATATCAGGGTTAGCAGTTAATCTTTAAAAATCTGAATTGTTGATCACATCCATGGAGCATGAAGAAACCCAACAGTTGGCACAGATGATGGGCTGCAAGGCTGCAAAATTCCCCATAAAATACTTGGGAATGCCGTTGTCAAACAAGAAATTGAATAAAAGTCACTTTGAGCCATTAATCAGGGCAATTAAAAACAAATTACCTGGGTGGAAAGCTTCATTGATGTCCCCAGGAGGAAGATTGATCATGGTGGATGCGGTATTGTCATCTATACCTATATTTTTTATGTCTACATTCATGCTTCCAAAAGAGGTGATAAAAAAAATTGACAAAATAAGAAGGAATTTTTTATTGGGTGGGCACAAAGAAAAGGGTGTAGCTATTTGTTTGGTTGCATGGGAGACGGTTACAAGACCTAGAGATGTGGGGGGACTAGGAGTTAAAGATTTAAGTGTCATGAACAAAGCCCTCATGGCAAAGCACTTATGGAGATATCTGGCAATCATAGAAGATTACCCACTGAGAGCATTGCTTAACACACCGGATCATGTCAGACCTTGGCTTCAACAGATTGCAACTCCTTTTTGGAAAAGTTTGAAACAGTTGGATCAATTCTTTACATGCTCAACGTTGGTGCAAATAGGAAATGGTGCAATGACAAGGTTCTGGTTGGATAGGTGGCTGGGGTATTCACTGATCAATCAGTACGATAGTGTGTACTCATATGCGATACGACAGGAAGGACCGGTACAGCAGTACATTGAGGGGCAAAACTGGAATATTGAATTAGCAATTTTCGCACCGGAGATGGTACAGGAGGCATGCAGCTCACTGATAACAGCTTTACAAGGTTACACAATAATGCCACAAGAAAGTGACAGATTTCAATGGGTTTGGACAGCGGAAGGTGTTTTTACGGTTAAATCCTTTTATCAGACAATGAAATATGGGCCCTGTGTTCACGATCGGGCAAGCATCATATGGGATTTAAAATTGCCACCAAGAGTGGCTATCTTTCAGTGGTTATTAATGAAGAACAAATTGCTCACAGCGGATAACTTAGCAAGAAGAGGATGGCAGATTCCTAACATGTGCTATATGTGTCGAAGAGAAGCTAAAACGGCAGATCACCTGTTCACCCAGTGTCAATTTGCAGGCACGGTGTTTACAGGTCTCACAATTCTAATGACACAAGAGTTAGAAGACTCAAATGAGGCACAAAAATCACAATGAGATCATTTTACAAGCAACAAATGTCAAGCAACAGCAAATGCATATTACAATGAATTTTGTGTTATGGAGGGAGAGGTGTGCAAGAATTTTTAGAGACATAAGTAAATCAGCACAATCCATTTGTCAAGAGATCAGGCAGGAATATATAGATCGGTTTAGATAGGTTTTTAAGGATTTTGTAATTTTCTCTTTTATTTTCTTAGTTTTAATCATGTAAATATTTTAACGCCTCTGGTGTTAAGTAAATAGTAAAATTTGAGGGCTTGACCCTCATCTTTTTCTCAAAAAAAAAAAAAAACCAAAATGATTGTAAAATAATTACATTAATTTATGGCTCAAAAAAATATTATGACCAGCCAGCTTGGGAGAAGAACAACGTCAACAGAAAATGTGCCGAATAAAATTAATCGATTGCAAAGTCTTCTTTGCATTGTTTTTTTTTTTTTTTTTTTTTTCTCTTTTGAGATTAAATGCTAAGTCTTCTCTGCAAGCTTAATTTGCAAAGTTGCAAACAGATTGTGTTACAAGTAACTTGGATTTTTTTTGAAAAATTGACAGTGGCTGTTAATTAAAATTAAAATTGGAAAAATATAACAATCCCCTTGTTTTGTCCCCCCACCTATTGATGTGTTGGCATCTGGAGAGAGAGAGGGAGAGAGAGCTGGAGAGAGAGGGAGAAAGAGAGGGAAGAGAAAGAGAGGGAAGAGAGAGATTTTGCGGGGAGTTTCTTTGAGCATTTTGCGGGAAGTATTTTGCGGAGAGTTTTTTTGAGTGTCTTTGAGTATTTTGAGAGGGGCTTTTTGAGTATTTTTAAGTGTTTTGCAAGGAGTACTTTTTAGTATTTTGAGTATTTTTGCGGGGATTTTTGAGTATTTTGAGTATTTTGCGATGAGTATTTTTTAGTAGTTTACGGGAGTATTTTGAGTATTTTTGTAGTATTATTTTAAGTATTTTGCGGGGAGTATTTTTTAGTATTTTGCAGGAAGTATTGCCCTCTCTCTCTCTCTCTTGCGGGGAGTATTCCCCCCCTCTCCCTCTCTCTCCCCCGTTGCTCTCTCCCTCTCTCTCTTGCAGGGAGTATTTCCCCTCCTCCTCTCTCCCTCTCTCTCTCTTGTGGGGAGTCTTGCCAACACATCAAGTCCCGGGGGGCAAAACCCGGGTCTTTATATCACTACTCATTAAAACTACATATAAAACTACCACAATACTCATTATCAACCTGTAATGCCTGACTAAAGTCCATAATCGACAAAAATAGACGTGCCTCACAACCATATGCACTTGTAACCAAATTTAAGACAAAGCACCCCGTCATCAATGACCTTCTGCACAATAACCATGGCTGGTAGCTGTTTGGCTCTGAAAATCCTCGCATTCCTCTCCTTCCAGATAGCCCACGTCATAAGAATGAAGTGAGTGATCCAAGTCTGCATTGCATTAACGGTACCAGTAACTGGTACTTACTGGTACCAAACTTAGAAAAACATTGAGAAACGAATCGCTATGAACATTTGCCGTCATAGGCATGTGCAGATGTCGTGAGAGATCATCCCAGAGGGTAGCAACAAATGGGCATTGCGAGAAAAGGTGGCTAGCAGTCTCAATTGCATTGGATCCGCACAGAACACACCCGAGGGGAATATTAAAATTCCTTCTTACCATGACCTCCTGTGTGAGAAGTCTGTTGAGGAGCAAGAGATATATAGAAGAAAATCCGAACCGAAGGGGTGACCTTGGCTCTCCAAAGCATGCAATACGGCGCTGTAGTTTTCCTGCAGAGCACAAGGCTTTGTAAAGGGACTTAGCAGAATACTGGCCCGATGTTGTCCAGTGCCACCTAAGGACATCAGGAGCGGTAGTGAACCTGGGGAATTGGTCCACCATCTCTGCCTGATGATGCATAAGCGGAAGCGGTACGATCTCTGACAATTGATTAACTGCTTGTCTCAATGAAATTGAAGGTCTGGGCGGATGAGTGAGTATGTGGAATAGTTGCTCCACAACGATGTCGGTCCATCGTGCCAGAATAGGATGTTGTTGCCATTGCCAACCTCCCAAACTGCCAGAAGTAACTTGGATTTACTCGGCAAGATTGGGATCCTCTGGTGGAGCATGACTTGACAGTTGACACCACATTAATTAATATATAGTTTGGTGTTGAAAGTTTCAGGCTTAGTTGTTGTTATTATAGTTATTATTGGCTGGGTCGACTAAAGTTCTCACTTCTCAGATTATTATTGTTACTTACTAGACAAGGTCCTTCTTTCTGTTGAATAATATATTTGTATTCTGGTAATTGGGGGCAACCGGCAAGACTGTCCTAAGAAATGGATAAGAGATGCTGTGATGAATCAAGTCGATTTTAGAATCTTTTTTTTTACTGGTACAGAGATTGAACGAGAAACTGATTTAGACTGGCATCCAAGTCCGTCCAGAAAACGAATATCCGGCGGCTAGTTCAGGAACAAAATCAGATCTTTATAAACCGGAACTTAAATGTCCATATGTTATGGACCCATTGGATTTCATAAGTGCTAAAAAATTGTGATATAAGGTTTTGTTTGATATGAAATTGTTCTTCACGGGTTCAAGCTAATCTTCTAAGAAATTAAGTGAGCCCAACTGCAAGTTGGGGCGCAATCACAGGTATAATATCGTCATTTAATTGGTACCGACATTGTGTGGGGTGTTACCAGACAAAAAGTAGTTACACAGACCCCTGTATCAAGAACTTCCAAATCAATTTTTTATTTTTAGAATTAAATATAAAGAAAGCTAATGCTTAAGCACCAGCATATAAACTTTGTTTACTTTGTATTTTAAATCAAGTTGGATTTGAGAGCATATCAGAGGAAGGAACCAAAAATTGTCAACTCCTAATTAACAGATGTCTTTTTCAACAGACCAGTCTTCCGGGAAGCTGTCATCATCTAGTAGCTGATAACAACTTATCTTGGCAAACTTTGGTATGTTGATTTTCATATTGATTTTACAATTTTGATGATTATTCAGTGAAAAAAAAAAAAGAAAGAAGGGGGAAGATGAGAAGCCATTTTCATTAATTTCACTAGCTTACACTACTGTTAAACAGCCCTAATGGGGTTAGTGTGTTTTGCAAAGTGCAATGGTACCGGTACTTTGGTGCTATATCTTCTAAACCGTAGCTCAGTAGGTCGATGCAAGTTACTCACCATAATCTATATAGCGAACAGTTCATCTCCATAGCAAAAAATTATTTTCAATTCTCTACTGTACGATCACACCGTACAGTTGACATCAATATATATAGTTACAGTTCAGCTCTGTCCCCGCCTGCGCGACCCCCCCCTCCAAAATTGTGTCTCAACTTCGATTCTTCATCTTTTGCATCTTCTTCAATTCCAACTTCTGAGTTCAAGAAGACTTGTCCAACCAAAGGAAACCGACGTCTCATACGGCAACAACAACAACGGTTCAGATGGTCGCGATGATACTGCAATGGGTCAAATGGCAGACGGATCAAGTTCCTATTATTTTTTCTTTCATTTCTTTTAGGGTGATGTTTGTATTTCAGATTATCTCGATCCCCTCTTTTTGTCTTAATTATTTTCTCTTTTTTTCCATCTAATCTGTATCAACTTTTTTTTTATTTGATTTAATGAAAATTATAATAGGCATTTCGCCTGCTACATCAAAAAAATAAAATATAAATCAGATTGTTTAATTGAAAATTCTTAATTTAGCAAAATATACATAACATTAATTCAGAAGTACATACAATAGTGAAGTAGAAAATAAAGTAGTCACTATGGTGAATTAATATTAGATGATCACATTGGAATCTCATTGTATTGGTTATATACAAGGATTCAATAAATTATAAGTGACATTTACGTATGAACACACAAATCAATTTCAAGTAATGATAAACAAGCGCAGATCTTCATAACTTATAATATCACAATTTCATGTGATCGCGACACTATCTGTGCAACCAATTATGAAAGGGACGGCGGTGTTGCCTGATCAGCTCGAGGATGGTATTATTATGCTGAGCAAGGTTGTCATATCAAATCCTCAAATCGTTCAATCGCCTTGCATTGCCTCTGCTGCAATGAAGTTGTTCCTGATTGTGTCTCCTGAACCGTCGAGGGCGATTATTTTGAGCCTCGATGCTCTGCAGCAGCTTGTCGGCGTCATTGACTAGACTTGAAGCCTCCTCTTGCCAGACCATGACACCCTGCAAGTTCCTCAAGTTGTGTTTGGTGATCGTCTTGGCGATATCTTTGATGATGCCCAGACCAATTCTCAGAGTCGCGAGGTTTTGCTTGATGAGGTCTTGTTCTTCGGTAATCTTTTCCGACAGATTGCTGATCAACCTGATGAGCACCACTACAACTTCTGGTGCTATCGTAAATACGACGACATCGCCCATTGATAGGAATCGACTGGAAGGAAGACATCAAGTGAGAAAGAGATTAAAACTATTGAACAAAAAATAATTAACTAGCTAAGCAAGTTTAATTATTTTTTTAGCAATTTAAATTAGAGAATGTAAACATTAATTGTTCATACTACCTAAAACAAATTGCTAAGTCCCATAATTGACAAAAAAGGAAGAAATGTTAATGGGAGATTTTAGTCGAGATATAATTAAGCACACACCTCAAAAGAAGATCTCCACCTATACTTGCTCTTACTTGAATGCCTTTTTCACCAAGCAATTATCATGAAAATGTTATATATAGAGAAATACCTTCTGTCCATAAATAGACATCCATAGCACTCACAAGAGTCGCGTGGTGGGACCCACTGTCTCACTCTCTTGTGACTGCTATGGACCGTCCATATATGGACACTAGGTCTCACTCTTATATATATACATACAGGCAGGCTCCAAGAAGACTTGCACTCGTGAGTCGTGAGAAATTTCACAGGGCTATATATCCTCAAAAACCCAAGTCAATGCGTGGAATAATCGATAAATTGGGGAAGATTCCATTATTTATTGGTGTAGGGACATGCAATGCTTAATTTGACAATGTAGGCAATTCATTCAATAATGTGAATTTGATAAGTTTTAAAAATGTCTTAAGTCTTTAAAGTAATTTTATAGATGTATTTTTAATGGGACATGCTAACTGTCCCTCAAGAAAAATCTCTCTTAAATGTCCACAATCTGTACACCCTCCTGTACATAAGGTATGAACACCCCAATGTAATAGATATGAACACCCGACAATACATTGTATGAACACTCAAATTCAGACGGACGGTCATTCACTAGAACGTGAAATCTTGGACGGCCCACACAGAATCTTCGATGCGTAGGTATGAACACCGATTACGTTGACTATGAACACCTCATCGTGAGAGATATGAACACCTTGACGGATAGGTATGAACACTATATTTGCACAGACAGTTATTTACTATAACACTATGATATAACAAATTTGACTATTAAGTGATGGGACCCGACTTTTAGAGTCAAAATTAATGTGTAATTAGTAAGAATCTGAATCTTGAACTAAAATCTTAATTGAATCTTGGTGGGGGACATTTAGGGAGACAAGAAGAATTTCTCATTTTTAATATATAGGCATGAACACTATATTTGCACAAACAGTTATTTACCATAACGCTATGATATAACAAGAAGTTGAAATGTCTAAAATTTATTAAAAAAATTATGCAATTTACAATGAGCTTTTTGATGATCTATGAAGCAACACTAAAATAAAATGTCTAAATTTAGAACTTGTTGTTTTGTAATATTACTACGTGCTCACAAAGTATGGTGATGTAATCACATGCGTTGACATGAGTTTTTAAAAAAAGCTCAATGTTTTCGTATGTCAATATTATACATCTAGAAGGATCGATTTAGATAGTCTAACTTCACATAATTGGGTGTCATTTTTAACTGCAAGTGAAAGCAAAAAAATAATAAAATTACAAATACTACATTTAATTAAATATAAAACGTAGAAACATACATAAACTATATATATAATTTAATTTTGAACTAAATAAGAAACTAAAAGTAAACCGGCTTGAAAAAAAAATTAACCAATAACGAAACTAATTGGCCTAACATCGGTAATTCAATTTTCTTTTTTTCTTTTTTCTTTTTTTTGGGTTTGGGATGGGGGATTCAGTGAGACTTAGAGGTGGCAAATTTTGACCTGACCCGAAAAACCTGTCCGACCCATTCGACCTGACCGAGAGGAAAGTCAAACTAACTCGAACCCGACCCGACCCGACCCGACCCGAATCCGACCCGACCCATGTTCCAGGGACAGTGAGACTGACCTAAACCCGACCCGACCCGACCCGACCCGACCCGAACCCGACCCGACCCGTATTCCAGGGAAAGTAAGACTAACCTGAACCCGACCCGATCCGGGAAAAGAGGTGCAAAATCTGACCAAAAACGACCAAACCCGAAAAACCTGCCCGACCCGACTCGAACCCGACTCGAACCCGACCCGAAAAAATGCTGGCAGATGTCAACCCGATACAAGACCTGACCCGACCTGACCTGACATTTCCAATTGGCCAAACTGACCCGACCCAACCCGACCTGACCCGGGAATATGCCACCTCCAGTGAGACTCTTGGTGGTCCTTTGACTCCTTTCTTCTACTGATGAATCTACAAATATGCTGCAATTAATATTTCACAGGTACGACATCACCCAATGGTTGGTAGGAAGTCCTGCTATGAAAATTGCCATGAAGGTAGTATTAATACAGAAAATCAAGCGACAGAAACCAGCCCGATTTATTATTATTAATTAATTAAAGAGTGAGGCTATGGTACTATTAATAGTACAAAATGGCTCGTACTACGGCTCCATATTATGATTTTTAAAGTTTAATTGATCAATCCAAACCGCTCAATATGATCTTCATATGTTAATATAGTTCTAGACCAAATTTTATATTTTTTAAAATTTTTTAACCATATATTTTGATATATAGAAAAACAACATTTTTGAATGGTCTATAATGTTTATATTAAGTCATTTTCTAATTATCTAAAAAAATAGTAAAAAAACACCAAAAATTATAAAATTTAGTCTACGATGATATTCATATATGGAGATTACATTGATCGGTTTGGATCGATCAACTGAACTTTAAAATTAATAATATGGAACCATAGTACCGGCCACTTTGTACTATTAATAGTACTATAGCCTCACTCTTAATTAAATATTTAGGAAATTTTTTTGAGATAAAAGATGAGGGTCAAGCCATTCAAATTTAAATGTATATAAAAGACCTCCCATCCGGGTTTCGAACCTGCGACCTCCCACACGGAGAGCGTTGAGAGCGTTGCCCTTAGCCACTAGACCATAGGCTGGTTCTTTATTTAGGAAATTTTATTTTTTCCTAAATATTTAAGTATGAATTTTTATTCAATTATTATAAAAAAAATCGGGTAACCAGCATATATACCATGTTTCTTTTCTCTGCTTTACAGCATTCAGAATAATAATGTAGGTATTGTAAATGGGGATCAAGAAGATTTTTGGGGAGGAAGTTATGCTTGCACCCCGGTTCAATTCGAAGCTTGCAGCTTGCTTAACCTCTACTTCAATATATATATGCTTTTGTCATGAAGCAAATACTTGATGCTTTGCCAGAAGTTTCGAAGATCAATCTCCAAAACTGAGTCAATATTTGGAACTTGAGGCGACTATATATATTTGGAAGTAGTCCTTTCATGTTTAAATATTTAACTAATTGGATAACGTATATATGAAGAAAAGAAACGTTATTGGCATCCTAGTACTGTACCGGGTTCTGGCTTTTCTCAGGTACAATTGTTGGGTCGATCCTAAGAGCAACAAGATCTTAAAGTTTGATAAATACCTCAAATTTACTGGTCGACGATAACAATCGTTGCATCTAATTAAGTAAAATTGAGGCAATTTTTTTTGCTACAGAGAAAAGCTAGCGTACAATGGCACAAAAAAAAAAATTGCATTACAATAGATAAGAAAAGGCTAAATCAAGCAGACGACTTAAATACATGACGCGGCATTGTAAGCGACAGAGTGACCGTGCTGTCACGATCCACTGAGATCCAACCCCACGTCGCACGGATCGTCCCAAAAAAAAGAAAAAAGCTAAATCAAAATTAATTTTCTCGAACAGAGAAAAAAAAGGAATGATTACATTTAATGCGCCCTTCCATTAGACACGGTCCTCTGGTGATGATCTTCTACATAACTGATTAAATTTAGTTGGATCACGAGGCCGACCAGGTAATTTTGAGCCGATCAACCCCAGCCATTCCCTCCATCTAGGTCTCTGCATTTGGTAGTGCACTTCCATTTCATAGAAAGTATGTTTGAGGTAATGATCACTGTTGATGTCAAAATTGACACCTTCCGCAAGCATTTTGAAAAGGTCACAGACACCAGCATCGCTGTCTACTTGATGCACAATTACGCCCTGCCTTGTGAGCAAGGACACATCTTCTGGTGTTCGGATGAATTGGGACAAGAATACGATATAGGTGGTAATGTAATTACCAATTTCAGGACATGTTTCCTCGAATGCAAGCAAGTTTCGGAATAGACAATAGGTGCTTGGATCGATTGTTATGCAAGGGATTTCCATGGCGCCTTCACAAAACACTATGTCAAGTATTGAATGCGGGTTCTCAGTACAATTTTCTTGTTTCATAAACTCAACCCCTGCTTTCTGGTATTCTGATGCCTGATGCCATTCTAGCAATTGTTGCCCTGCAATTATGCTATCTGCATCATCATCACAATGATGAAGTTGATACAATTGGAAAGTCTCTAGATTAAGGGTAATATCGCTGACTTGTATTTTCGTAGGCTTAAAATGTAGATGACAGAAATGAAGCAAATGGTGAACTTCTCTTAGTTGGTGAAACCTTAGAACTGTTTTTGTGTAAGGCTGGAGCTGATCTTCCATGGACATTGCAATGTTCTCTAGCAATACCGAAATTGGGCACTTTCCATTTGTGACAAGTTCATATATCTTAATGACCACCAAAAAGGGAATCTGGTTTTCTAGTAATAATAGATCAAGTGTGAAAAAGCTAGTGTACAACTGTTCGGAATAGTATGCATCGTCCGTACAATTTTCATAATCAATATTACTGCTGCTCGGCATGTCCAAGTTCGGGATAGGTTCTACAGCTCCTTTGATCCCATGAAGATAACAAAGTATGAGACATCCATCTAGTAACATCATCTTTAAAAACTTATCACTGCTAACTTTTATCTCATCAGAATAGCAGCTCCTTATTTGTTGTTCCAGTCTTGCCATTGCTTGCAAGTAGTCTCTCATCTTCCTCCTAGGATTCAGTTCAAGGATATATCTGAACGAGTCCCATTTCCTACTCTCCATTCCTAATGCAGACTCAGTTTTATGGTGATATGGCCCGATCGAGACAACTTTTGGCTTGTAGACGTCGCTATCTGAATCATGCGGTATTCGTGTAATTTTTTTAAGCAAAGGAAAACCACTTTTCTTCTCATTCATCAGGACTGGGCATCCTGGTTCCAGTTGATTTGCCATAGCAATCATCAAATCATTTACTTCAATTACATGAGCTCCCTCCATCTTGTTTAATATGATGTATCTCTGTTTGAAAAGTAGTAAACATAGTTAGCTTCCTTGCAAGAGGCAAGAACAAATTGTAGAATACAATAAGATAGATTGAAATTGATTTTTTGGAATTTAATTAAAGGAACAGATGAAAGCGATAAAAAAAAAAGAAAAGGAAATTGAAAACAAAATGGCTCAAAAAATGAGAAAATAAATGGAATGAACTTTGATAATATCTATACATGCCAGTAAATCACAATTGAAGGCAGGGCAGAGAAAAATTATATAAAAGGATCAGATGCAAACATATCTTTTAAAATATGTTCAATAAATTATGAAGTAGGAAGAAATCCAACCTAAAGCTAGGAAACAGAAGCATCCATCAACCAATAAAGGCAAACATGTGCAATTTTCTGAAGCTATGACTAATAAAAAGTTCCTTTTGATTCTTTTGCAACTGCTGAAAACTAATTTTCTTTGAATTTCAGAATTCAGATCTGCTAAAGACCAATTTGTTGCCAATGTTCTATATATATCAAGCCAGGGTAATATAATTTGTTGAGCGGTCCAGCTTCAAACAGTAAATTGGAACTGATAAAAATAGACGATGCATATCTGATGGCTTCATTTGATCGTTAATCTTCTGCTGGCGAAAATGTATTGATGCAACAGTACTGGCCACTCCAATAATGTAGCATTTCCTGTACAATTGATTGATGGGTAGCATATATATATAGATGTTTTCAGAACTGTTAGGCAGGCATATAGATGTAGCTATACCGGATTTACTTTTGGTACTATAGATATCTTCACAACTGTGAGGCAGATGCCTGATGTATTTATCTATTTTTTCTAAATAATACACTTGAAAGCCATTGTAAAACTTAGAAAAAAAAAAAAAGAAGATTGCTGAGTAATAATTTTACGTACCGGTGAAAATTTTCGAACACAATATAAGTTTCACAATGAACATATATATATGACAAGAGGTACTGCATTGATATTAATAAGAGCAGTCCACTGAATTCAAGAGCTCCTATTATTTAAGAGAACATAATTTAATTACAAAATCAGATTTCTATTAGGTCAGGTGGGTATGAAGTTGTGAACTTCGATCTGTAGCTTCCGATGGCGGTTTCCATGGAATGTATGGTGGAAAAAACAGAGGCCTTCTCCCTGCTATGATTGGCTTCTCTTCCTTGTTAACATCTTCATTCACTCCTATTAAACAAAACAGTACCTCCATCAAATGAGTAAAAGGACTAAATTAGAAGTGAGATTAAGAATGACCCGTATGAGAAAATTGGTTGATCGACAAGCGGCGGCTTACGGTTTGTCAAATGACTAGTTTCTTCAGTGGCAATTATAGCCCCCAATGGAGCAATAAGCATTCCGGAAACAATGAAGAGAATGGTTAACGTTGTGAGTGTCTTATGAGGCATTGTTGTTAAATTATGTTTCTTTAATTTATATATTTTAGATCACAAACAGCTCATTCATTTCTTTGCTTTTATATATTGCTCATGCATGTCCTAAGAATGATAGCATGCATTTTCAAGATTAGACCGAGATAAATGAATGAATATCTTATAGGCCACTTACTGTTCAAATCTTTGAATATCTTATAGGCCGCTCACTATTTCAAAATATGGCTACCTATATATATATATAATTCAAACAGAAAGCACAATAAGAAGAATATATAATGCTTCGTTCATTATAAATTTATAATAAATCAACTTATGTTAGTTAGATATATATTTGTAGATCTACAATCTATTCTTATGAAATATATAATAGTTATTGCTGTTATTTAACTTATCTGCAGTGGGATTAGTCTTATCATTTTCACTAAACGGCTGAATTGGATTTTTATCTACTAATTAACATGCATTGGAGCTCTCAGCCCAAAATCCAAGACAAATTAGGTGGGCTAAAAATATTTTCTGAATGTAAAAACTAAATAAGCCTTGTTCAGAAATTGGACTTTTAGTTGTAGAGTCATTATATTGTAACCCAAAAGATGACAGTACAGCCGTTCAGGACTGCATTTGCAGTGATATAGCAAAAAAAAAAAAAAAATCCAAGTCTGAGAATAGCTCATCTTGATTCTTGAGGGAAGAAAAATCTACCTCAGCTTGGAATTGCATATTTGGTGCATTTGATGACAGCCATCATGTATCAATATACAAGTGCATTTCCATTTATAAATTATGTTTAGCAAGATTTACCAACCGGTTCTAGCATCCGTATTTCTAACTCATCTTTCAATAGAAAGATCTCAAAGATGAGATCTAGCTCCTGAAATTTTATTTTATGCTCATGGACATTTGAATACACAACATTTAAAAAATCATTCTAATTAGGTACCTGTTCACATGAACAGGTAGTTTCATTTGCTGAGCAAGTTATTTTTTATTATTTTTTTTGAGAACACTGAGCAAGTTATTTAATGTAGATGTACTATATTCAACCGAAATTCTCGATCAAGCATAGACAACTAGATAATTATGACGACAATTTATTTGAGTCCGTAGGTAGCGTCCACATTTTTCATTTATCCACCGGTCCATCGTTTTTGCAATGAACAAATATCATTTTTCAATGAACATTTATATCTCTAATGAATAGATATCATTTTTCAGTGAATAGATACATACATAACAGTTTCAAGTAAACATTTATGCAACTATGCTAAGTATATAAGTGCACGTGGTGTGTCAGAACTGTGAGAATGATGGATGAGTGACCTACTTTATAGGGGTGGACTCTACGTGTTTTTCAATTTAAAATGCAAAGTCTAGGGAATAGTTTGGACGTGACCCTTCTTCTTTCTTCCCCTGCTTGTAACGAATAAAATTGTATTATGTTCCAACTTCTAAGCCATTACAACTTTACCACATTTTAGGCTATATATATATAGAGTAATATCTAGCGTCCACAGAAAAACTGTCCATAGGTTACATTTCAGAATGTATATGTTACATTTCGGAATGTATCTGTTACATTTCGTACACATATATAGACGTATGGACGGTTTTTCAGTAGACACAAGATGTTTCTCATATATATATTATGGTAATGGAGCCCAACCTCATAATGTGGTCCTAATTAGTAATCACCCGACGGGATCTTCCATTTGAAATAATCCGCTTCGGATCACCTATGAACTAATTAAGAAGCATGCCATCTACCTATGGAGTATATTATATGGACCAGTCCCTAAAAAAAAGAAAAAAAAAAAAAAGAATTGAAGTATATATGGTTGCATGCGGTGAGTGCTTATCCGCGGGAGTGCTTATCCTCTAACATATGACACGGTGCCATTCGGCGTGTGGACCGTTGAATCACCTCGAGATTCAGATTAGGGTGAATCTTGAGGAGATCCAACGGCCCATGTACCGAATGGCACGTACCATATGTTAGAGGATGTGAAATTTGGGGGGAGTACTCATCCTCCAACGTACTGCATATGCAGTTCACGATGTCAGCCGATGGATCATCTCCAGATCCGCCTTGGCACAAATCTGGAGACAATCCAACGACTGATGTTGTGAACTGCTGCAGTACGTTAGTCCCACGGTAATGTAGTAACACCCAAGGTATAGTAACAGTTACCTTTATTGCTATCAGTTGAAGAACCGCTGAGTCGTTGACCAATAGAAAGAAGACTTCCCAATTTAATTTGACAAAAAAAAAATAAAAAAAGTTAAAAACAGTACTACTACTTCAGCAAGTTGCTCCACGCATGGACTCGGTCTTGACGATTGCTAGCTCTAGGAAGTTTCTATTGATTGATAACTGACAACTTGACAAGCCTTCAAGAAGACAAGCAGTCTGTCTATATATAAGTTCTTCATGACAGAAGCTTTTTAAGAGTAGAAAGTAAGCAAGCTTCCACTTGAACAGCTAATTAAGGTGTGTGTGCTGAACCTCCTCCAGTAAGATCTCTTTGTTATTCCCTTAACATTCCTTTTTTGTCACTTTTAGTTAATGAATTATCACTTGTTCATGATGTGTTTTATCGGTGCAACAAATTAATTGCATTGCCAATTGCTCCTTTTTAACTGGATTGAACAAATGTACAGTCTCTTAATGAATATTTCATTTCTGGCAGTTTTTCTTCAAGGCACCGAATTATGGGTGACACCGCAGTCGCGCTTGTGCTTGCGGCAGATGCCGTGTTGGAGCTCATTGATCTGGTTAAGAAATTCATAGAGAGGGCCACCAAAGAACAACGTGACATCAAACAAAACCTCGTCGCTCTCAAAACTGATCTGGGCATCATCAAAGATATTGTCAATATGATCAACAAGCGCGACTACTTGAGAGAGTTAGAGGGCGTCACAGGCTGGATGGAGGAGGCCTCAAATCTAGTCAACGACGTCGACACGCTGCTGAAGAGCATTGAAGCTAAAAATAATTGTTCTAAGAATAAAAAACACAATCGGGAACAATTTCGCTGCAGCAAAGATGATGCTAAGCAATTGGATGAGTTGAAGAAAAGATGTGATCAGCTTGCAAACAACAATGGAACCATCCTCCAGTTGATCGAGCAAAACCGACGCCCGTTCGATTGGTTACTTTGCGGGCGATGTTGCTAGCATTTGTGCATTTTTTTTTTTTTTTTTTGCGAGAAACGCTTTCAAGTTGTAGCATTCACTTTGTGATTCTAAGAATTATGAGGGCCCAAAAATCATTGGATATGTTAATTTATTTGTATTATACTGCTTAATGTATATGTTTAGTCCTAAAATAAACTTTTTGTTGATTAAGAATAAAAAATCCTTAAATCCACCATTATAGTGACACTACCGCAAAAAAGGGCAATAATGACTGTTTTTTAGGCCCCTTACTAACAGTTATGGAAGCGCCAGTATACGAGGGGTCACTAATGCTCAATAACGGTTTCTGTTTTAACAGTTATTAAAAGGCTTGGGCAATACTAACGGTTAATATGTAGAAACAGTTATTATTTCGAATGCATTACTAACGGTTTTTAGTATAAAACAGTTAGTAAAGCTCTCCTCTCTCCTATCTTTACTTTTCTGACATATGCTTGCTAACGGTTAATATGTAGAAACCGTTATTATTTCAAAGGCATTAATAACTGTTTTAAACTAAAAACAGTTAGCAAATCCCAGATTTTTTTTTTTTTTTGAAATTTGCCGATTTTCTGTGGCTAGCCCAATTTGCTAGTTGATATTAGGCATATGACGCCATAAATATATATCACAATTATACACAAATCACATATATAAAATCACAAAACAGAAAATGATAATAATATACAATTAGTACACAAAATTAAAATGTTAATAGTATCCCACATCACATAACAACAATCTCTATAAAGTATCACTATTACAAAGGTGATTACTAATGAATCTTCTACGCTAAACTTATTCTTTCTCTTACAAGGAACTAGTATGTACTCCCCAGTCATAAAATCTTCAACCAAGGTTGCTGGTTTATGGTCTCGATCCACTCTCCACAATCTGCACACAGCACATATCAATATGAATGTACTGAATTTAAGATTCTAGTATAATATTTGATCCACCAACTTAGCATTTGCATTTGAACTGGTCTTTAGTGCCATTACCTGCAAAATTACTGTCTGAAGGAAGTAACAGTAATTTAATTTGTCTACTTAAATAACAGATAAATATTTGGATGAAGTTTTATCCCTTTATCAAACAGAAAGTACCAATCATCTCAATTACCTTTCCTTTAATTGTTTCCTATAAACTACTCTAAACACTTTTGATCATTCCTTCTCATCAAAACGGATCTGAATTCCTGATTTATTCAATGGACAATGTGACGCTTTCTTTCTTCTCATTGGAAATAAGAAAGATATACATCATGGCAGTTTAATTTCTACTTGTTTACCTTATCATTTCCATCAGGATAACAATGCTTAAGTTACTGAACAAACTTAGTTTGAACTTGCTATTGTGAAGGAATGGTTGTCAGTTGCATTTCTATATCTTTTCTTTATCAAATTGATTTATGGCTGGGAGTGAGCACTCAAGTCTGAAACAAATCCAGAATAAAACAGTACCTGATCGATTAAAACCCTAACGGTGCGGAGGTCTGAGCACGACGGAGCTGGGAGAAGGTGTGTCAGCTGCCGATCCGAGCTAGAGGGCGCTGGGGGAAGTATCAGGTCGGCAATCAGACTACGACGGACTAGGGAGAAGATGTTAGTTGCCGATCCGAGCTATAACGGAGCTGCGGAGAAGGTACCGGTTGCCGATCCGAGTTGGAGAGAAGACAATCGTAATGCTGGAGAGAAATAGAGGGAGAGAACTGAGGGGAATCAGTGATGAGGAATTAAAGGAATCAGATTTGCGATATTGCGATCAAACCTTGAATTAGCTGCTAGAAGGAGGAGGTGGAGGAGTGGCCGTCAGTCCGTCATTCGAATTGGGCGGAGAGCGACGGAGAGGCAGATGAAGGAGGTGACTTCTTCTCTCGAATGAGGGAATGGGCGAAGAGGGTTGGGCACACTATATCGATACTTGACCTTTTATGAACCTTTCGATGACCCGAGTTTCAACAATATCGCGCGCTATATCGATCAGCTCCCTGTTTTTATTTGACAGAGTCTCCTCAGTTCTTTTTATGAACCCTTAAAAGCAAACCACGCTGTTTCTGTACAATTTTTTTATTGGAAAATGTTATGGTGATACCTCGTACCATTAAGGATACCATATATTGCAGATACTATATAGTTTGACTTGGTCAAACAAACTAATTATTCAGCATAACATACTAAAAATTCAACTTAGTATCAACTTATAATTAGAATGTTAAATATTAACATCAACTTAACACGTTAATTATGAGTTAATGTTAAGTTGAATTATTAGTATGTTCGTTGAATAATTAGTTGTTTTTATATTTTAAGCACAATATATGTTAAGTTGAAATGTTGAATAACTGATACAATTATTTAAATTGACGTTAAGTTGAATAATTAACATATTAAGTTGCATAATTAATACATTTAGTTGAATAATTAGTTGGTTTGACCAAGTCAAACTATATGGTATCCCATGGTATGATCATACCCATTTTCATTACAGTCCGATTCATAAAAGGAAAAGCAGGCTCTGTTTTTCTTGATCCGACGGTTGAGAAACACCGAAGTATTTTAAGATTGGTGCAACAAATACTGAAGTACTTTGAGACTGGTGCGGCAACCGATTCTGACCATCCGATCGAAAAAGCACACCCTGCTTTTCTAAGAAGATTCATTTCCAAGGAATTATCCAACCCACTTCACAGATTACTCCCTTAGAAGTTAAACTTGTAAGTCCTACAATATAAACCTCTTTGCAACTTGTTACCTTTGAAAGGTTCTGAGATTATGACTGGTTGAATAATATTCCACACCCAGTTTGTAATGTAGCACCCATATATCCTCCGTACCGGGGACTCTTTTCTTTTTATGTCCAATTATTTGTCCACTCCGAGTAAAGAAATTCCCTGTAACGCGATCTCTTTGCAGCTTTCAAAGTAGCTAGGCTTTGTCAATCGTCAATGCCTCAATGGACTTAATTTTATTTGGAATTAGTAGCTAGGTATATTCCCTTCGTTTTCACTAATTCTGGATCGTTTTACTGTTGACGATTTCCTTGGAGGCTGCTTAAAAACACATTTTCAGAAGTCTTAATTTAATAGACCTGTATGCCTTTCTTATGTAGATTATTGCTTCATTATAAGTACTTTTTGTGAGGTGGGACGCCGGGGGATCCAGTGAAAATGCTTATCTTGACAATCTTGACAGTAACAAGTTTTAAAAATTTGAATAAAATCATTAATAGTTCTTAAAAATAGAAATAGAAAGAAGTTTACAAAAACTTGTGATTGTCTCTTAATTGCTATATATGTCGTTCTCTACTTTAACTAGCTACCAGGTCCTCAATGTGAGATCCACTTAATTATGATTGTCTGTTGCCATTAATCGATCCTATTATGTAATTGTCGAATACACTAATTACAGAGGATACTTGCACAATTTTATTGGTTCAACGAATTGACTTGGTTCCTACAAGAAATTTTATTGGTTACTCGTCGGAACTTCTGACATGCAAGTGGGTGTTTAGTCTACAAGAAAAGTCATATCTTCAATCATATATATATAACCCCCTTGTCGAGTAAATTCTTCATCTCAAAAAGCATTGAAGCATAACTATAAACTTATAAAAGCTCGAACGTTCTACTTTTTTATAGTTAAGGTGCAAGCGCTTAACCTCTAGGGTCAAAATATTATCATCCTCCCTGATTTCAATTTTCCAGTACAGAATATTTTCCATCTCGGCGTAAAACCAGAAAATGGCGGAAGCCACAGCAATTTCCGTGGGAACTACTGTGGTAGCAGAATCCATTGTCCCTGTTGGAAGAAAGCTCTTCAAGTTTGTCAAGTGGTTGCTGAATAGAATCCAGCGCACCAACCAAACCAATTTTATACAGAGGCTCGAAGTTCTCAGAAGAAGTCTTGCTATTGTAAATGATGTAAACAAACTAAGCCAGAGGAAAAACTTGCCCAAAGGTGCCGCGCAATGGATACAAGATGCTGGGCCACTAATTAATTCTTTTGAAAATCTTGTACAGAGGATACAGCCTCAGGGCGATGCCGGTTGTCCCCAAAGGACAGGTTGCAGTTTTCTGTGCATGTATGGGTCCAGCAATCAAGCAAATTTTATTATCGGCCAGCAAGAAGCTGACGAATTGGAGAGAATAACCACAAGGTTTGAAGAACTTGCCAGAGAGAGAGATACGGTGTTGCAAGTAATAAACCTAAGCTCAGGGAGATTGTTAAGATTTTGCTGGTAAAGTTAGGCTGGTGGGAACAAGAATTGGTTGATTTCTTCCAAGCACATTACCTGTGACCACCCATTGTTACAAATATTTTCTAATTCATGTTTTTTGGTTCTGTTTTTTCTTTGAATAATGCACATGCCATAATATTTAGGGTTCTTCTAGTCTGCTTACCGGTTTTCATTTGCATTCCTTTTTCAATATGCATACTGTTGGATTGAACGGCTGTAATTTGAACAATTATTTTCCGTTTTTTTAATCAAGAAAAGAATATAACTGTCTATATATAACTCTATATCATTAAATTAAATTAACATAGAAAAAAATTAAGTCCAGCCATTAAATTAAGTGGGTTCTCCTCCGACTGGGTCCTCCAGCTGCAGAATTCATTTTCAGATTATCTATTACTATTATGCATCGACCAAGCAAGGCTAGCTTTGCTTTAACAAAATAATAAAATCATGTTGGCAAAATGCTCAATAAGTAAATTGCAAATTGCAATATACCTAAAACAGGGAATTAATATGCATGTGCTGACGCCAAGGTATATACATTGTAAATATAATTAACTCCTGTTGAACGAGAAATAAAGGAAAGATCTCCCCAATTTAATTTTTCAAAATGATTAATAAAAAGACTTCTGCGTGTTGACTCAGGTTTTGAGGATAGCTCTTTGAAGCTTTTTACAAGTGCTAAGTCATTATGAAGCCTTCCTTCCTCTATATAACATTGTCTTGATCAATTCGACACAAAAAGCTTCAAATCGAGAGCAAGTTTCGGCAAAGTCTACTTTTAGGGTATGTGCTTAACCTAAGCTAAAATCCTTTTCATGCTCCTATTAGCATTTTTGTTGAATATTTTGTATAAAGAAGTGGATCAATCTTTACAGATTTTTGAAAATTTGGCTTTATAGCCTAAACATCTATCATGTTCAGCTGATTTGTTTAGTTGAAATTAAATGAGCTGTTACCATTGCAGTGGTACTATCGCTACATATTGGATGCATGATAAACACTTTAGATTTAGCATGCAATATTAGTTTGATTATATTTTGTTAGGTTCTTTGAAAACCTTGGTTTTTTCCTCGTGTAGCAGACTAGCAGTGGTTTTTTTTTTTTGCTTAGAGAGAAAACGATACTAGGACCTTTTTGTAATTTTCTTTAATGTTAAAATAGGTGGTGTATTCCACCATTTTTTTTAAAGACCTCATTTCTTACTTGGAATTAAATGATTAATTTAAGTATGTAATTGTCTGAAAGATATAAACAACTTAATGCTAGTTACTTATCCATTATTCTCATATAGTTTTTGATTCAATTTTTTTCTGTTAATCTCCATTGCAGCTGCATTAATCAATGGGTGATGTTATCGTGGCTACAATTGCACCAGATGCTGTAGTGGGGCTCATCAGGTTGCTTAAGAGATTGTCAGAAAAGGTCACCAGTGAAAACAATGACATCCGGAATAACTTTATCGCCCTGAGAACTGATCTGGGAATGATCTCAAAGATATTGTCAGAAGTCAAAACAATCAACAAGTATGACTTGAGAAACCTAGACGGAATCACGGTCTGGATGGAGCAGGTTTCAAGTCTAGTCGAGGATTCCCGCGCACTGCTAAAGAATTGAGGATCAAAACAATCGTCCTCAAAGGAGACGACGAAATCAGGAGCAGGTAATCATAGCAGGGAGTGAATGAAGATGTTAACAAGGAAGAGAAGGTAATCATAGCAGGGAGAAGGCCTGGATTTTTTCCACCGTACATTCCATGGAAACCACCGTCGTCAGAGGCAACAGAAGCTCACAACTTCATATACACTTTACAGAAATCTGAGTTTGTAATTTGTTAAGATGAGCAACGCTGAGCCCATAAGCCCAACCCAAAAAGGTCCAAGGCCCATATACAAGAATTATCTAGAATTATGGAGATAATAGATATTTATTAGGAATATTCTAGAGACAAGAAAAATATCTCAAGTCTAGAATATACTTGAGAAATATCTTGAGAAAAATATCTTGTATCTAGAATTATCCACCACCCTCCATAGAACTAGTATAAATAGGGGTGTGGAGTTGGATGAAGAAAACCAAGCAAACCAAGCAAGAGATAGTAGTGAATTGGAGGTTAGGTTGTAGTAAGAAGCTAGGGGTATATGGAGGTTTAGTATTTAAGTAGTAGTTGTAACAATATTTTGAGATATAATAGAAAATATTGTTATAGCTAGTGCCTCCATACTCAACAATCTGGTATCAGAGCCGGAGTTGTCGGAGCTTGTTCAGAGTCGGTGGTAGGGGTCAAGCATAGAGCCGGAATTCTGCCGGTGTTCCGCCAGTCAATATAGTGGTATCGACAAGTTGTCGAAGGAGCCGCAGCTTGACGACAGTCCGGGACTGCGAAGTGCGGTGGAGGAGAAATCTTCAAGAAGGCTTACTAGACGTCGGCCGTCCTAGTTGAAGCCATGGATTTCTCAGGTACGATTGGTGGAATGAAGAAATTGAATTCTAGTAATTATATATATTGGAAGGCATGCATAGAGTCCTACCTCCAAGGGCAGGACCTATGGGAGGTAGTAGGCGGGTCTGAGACGACCCCGCCGAAAGTTGATACCGTAGAAGAGACGGTATCGGAACAGGTTGCTGACCCCAAAACGAAAAAGAAGAAGGCTTCAGAGAAGCCAGCCGAAACTCTGTCCGTGGAGAAGCAAGCCGAAACTCTGCGGAAATGGCGAATCAAGGCTGGGAAGGCAATGTTTGTACTCAGGACAGCCGTTGAAGACGAGCTACTGGAGTACATCAGAGAAGCGCCCACGCCGAAGGTAGCCTGGGATACCCTAGCAACACTCTTCTCAAAGAAGAACGACGCGCGCCTCCAACTACTTGAGAAGGAGCTCATGACAATCTCACAAGGTAAGATGATGATTAACCATTACTTTACAAAAGTAAAATCTCTTTGTAGTGAGATTGCTCAAATAGACCCTGAAGAAAAGATCAGCGAGCAAAGGATGAGAAGGATTCTCATCAATGGGCTAAGACCCGAGTACAGCGGGTTCATAGCAGCCGTCCAAGGTTGGCCAACGCAGCCAACACTATTGGAGCTGGAGAATATGCTCGCAAACCAGGAGGCTCTAGTGAAGCAAATGGCCGGAGTCTCGTTGAAGCAAGAAGAAGAGGCCTTGTTCAGCAACCGAAAGACGGGTCGACCTGACCGAAAGTCAAGAGGTAGACCCGAAGGAAGGTCTAGCCAGCAACGAAGGCCTAAAGAGAAGACTAATTCTTCAGGGGGAGCTCGAGACTCATCCGATGACAATGAAGACGATGACGATCGATGTTATAATTGTGGCAAAAGAGGGCATTATGCACGAGATTGCTGGCGGAAGAAGAAGAAAGGCCATGGTAATGTGGCGACCTCAAGAAGCCAAGACATTGTCCATGAGAGCAGTGGTTGTGAAGAAGAGTGGGATGCAGAAGTAGCACTCACTGCTGCAATCATGGAAGATGAAGAAAGCCTCGCGGTGACCACAGTGGAGATGGTGCCGGAGGAGGTCCCATATGAAGAAGATTGGGACGCGGTGGCGACTGTTGGAATACAGTCGGTAGTTGGCATAGAGGTTGCTGAGGTTGATGAGCCAGAGGAAGAGGAGTTCGACATGGAGTCGTGGCCGATCAAAGATGAAGAAGATGCCATAGAAGATGAAGAAGAGATCGACATCGAGGCTTGGCCCATCGACAATATACGAGACATTGTAGAAGTTGATGAGCTTGAGGAAGAAGACGTCGAATCGCGGTCCTTCATCAATGGCATAGATGTCGAGGAGGCCAGTGATCTCGAGGAGGAAGAGATCAATTTCGAGTCATCGTTCTTCATGGAAGACACCGAAGATGTCAAACAGGAATTGGTCGATGAGGAGGCCAAAGTCGTGGAGAACACTAGAGTTGTAAATTGCGTCGTGGCTGATAAGGAGAAGCTACAGAAGAGCGTTGAGGAGGAAGTCGTCACCGAAAAGGAAGATGATGATGACAAAGGCAAGATGACACATAGGAGTGTCGCTATTGCCAAAGGACGGGTGGTTATGCGAGAAGAAGCAACCCATCAGGTGATTCGTCGAGAAGTCGGAGCTCGACGAAAACTAGTGCCGGGACCACTAGTAAAGCGGGTTCAAGAAGTCCATCGGGAAGTTCGATCGCAAATAACTGAGGAGTGCCAAGCTCAACGAGCACAAAGGCGAGGTTGCAAGTATGATGATCCGGATGGACGCGGAGTGCCAAAGTTCAGAGCAACACCGAGTCAGCGTTGAGGGGGAGTGTTAAGATGAGCAACGCTGAGCCCATAAGCCCAACCCAAAAAGGTCCAAGGCCCATATACAAGAATTATCTAGAATTATGGAGATAATAGATATTTATTAGGAATATTCTAGAGACAAGAAAAATATCTCAAGTCTAGAATATACTTGAGAAATATCTTGAGAAAAATATCTTGTATCTAGAATTATCCACCACCCTCCATAGAACTAGTATAAATAGGGGTGTGGAGTTGGATGAGAAAACCAAGCAAACCAAGCAAGAGATAGTAGTGAATTGGAGGTTAGGTTGTAGTAAGAAGCTAGGGGTATATGGAGGTTTAGTATTTAAGTAGTAGTTGTAAACAATATTTTGAGATATAATAGAAAATATTGTTATAGCTAGTGCCTCCATACTCAACATAATTAAATTATGTTCTCTTATATAGCAGGATCTTGAATTCGGTGGACTGATCTTATGAAGCAATGCACTTTTTGTCATACATGTCCCTAGTGAAACTTATATTGTATTGTACTTCAAAAGAAACGTATATTGTGTTCGAAACTTTTTTACCAGTACGTTTAATTACCCAGCAAATTTTTTTTTTTTAAAAAAAAAATTGACAGCGGCTGTCAAGTGTATATTCTTTGGAAAAAAAATACATGAATATACCAGGCATGATATCTGCCTCATAATTCTGAAAACATATATGCTACCCAAAGTTGCAAAGTACGACCGGTGTTGCATCAATAGATTTGGCCAATTGTAGGAAATGCTACATTATTGCCTTATTGGAGTGGCCAGTGTTGCATCAATAGATTTTCGCCAGCAGAAGATTAGCGGTCAAATTAAGCCCTCAGATATGCATTGTCTATTCTTATCAGTTGAATTTACTGTTATACGCTGGATCGCTCATATTGCCCTGGCTTGATATATATAGAACATTGACAACAAATTGGTCTTTAGCAGATCTGAAATTCAAAGAAAATTGGTTTACAGCAGTTGCAAAAGAATCAAAAGGAACTTTAGTAGTCATAGCTTCAGAAAATTGCACATGTTTGCCTTTATTCGTTGATGGATGCTTCTGTTTCCTAGTTTCAGGTTGGATTTCGTCCTACTTCATAATTTATTGAACATATTTTAAAACATGTGTTTGCATCTGATTATTTTATATATTTTTTTACGCCCTTCCCTTTAATTGTGATTTACTGACCTGTAAATATATTATCAAAGTTAATTTATTTTATCATTTTTGTGCCATTTTGTATTTTCATTTTGTTTTTTTTTTCTTATCGCTTTCATCATTTTCTTCAATTTCTATATTATTGTATTCTACAATTTGTTCTTGCCTCCTGCAATAAGCTGACTATGTTTACTTTCCTAACAGAGATAAATCAAATTAAGCAAGATGGTGGGAGCTCATGTAATTGAAGTAAATGATTTGATGATTGCTATGAGAACTCAACTGAAACCAGGAGCGCAATTCTGATGAATGAAGGCAAAAGTGGTTTTCCTTCGCTTAAAACAATTACACGAATACCACATGATTTAGATAACGATGTCTACAAGCCAAAAGTTGTCTCGATCGGGCCATATCACCATAAAATTGAGGCTACATTAGAAATGGAGAGGACGAAATGGGACTTGTTCAGATATATCCTTAAACTGAATCCTAAGATGAAGATGAGGGACTACTTGCAGGCAATGGTAGGACTGGAACGACAAACAAGGAGCTGCTATTCTGATGAGATAAAAGTTAGCAGTGATAAGTTTGTAAAAATGATGCTACTGGATGGATGTTTCATACTTTGTTTTCTTCATGGGATCAAAGGATTAGTTGTAGAACCTATCCCGAACTTCGACATGCCGAGTAGTAGTAATATTGATTATGAAAATTGTATGGATGATGCATACTATTCGGAACAGCGGTACACTAATTTTTCCACCTTTGCACACAACCGTCAAACGTTCAAAACGCAACGGAATTGAGTTGTTTCATTAATCACAAAAAATCGTTTAACAGTGGCATTTTACTATCAAAATGGATAGCAAAATGAAATCGATCGTTTCGTTAACTGTTTCGATTCATTTAACGCAACAAAAAATCATTTCGTTTTTGTTTTGTTTAGGATGAAACGAAACGAAACGAAACTAAAAAACAAAAAAACGGTCTTCCCTTGACAGCCCTATTTGCTGAGCAAGTAATTTAATGTAGATAATCAACCGAAATTCTCTATCAAGCATAGACAAGCAGATAATTATTGGCAAATTGGCAAGATGAGCTATATTTTGGTACGATCTACAGAATTTACCAACGTGACGACAATCTAAAATATAAAGTCTAGGGAATAGTACTCTGGACGTGACCCTTCTTCTATCTTCTCCTGTTTGTAACGAATTGAATTGAATTATGTTCTAAACCATTACAACTTTACCAAGAGCCCAACCTCATGTGTGGTCCTAATTAGTAATTGGGTAGCGATAGTGCGCTGCTTACATTGTCCTCCAGGCAGGGACGGAGACAGAGGAGGCTAGGAGGGCCATGGCTCCCCCCCCCCCCCCCCAATGATTTTTGAAAAAAAAAATTTTAGTATGCTATTTTAGGTTAAATATATTGAAATATTAAATATAGGTCCTTCTTCAATATAAATTATATAAAATATGAGGTTTCTTTTCATCAATGTGGTAATAGATATTTCTATAATTCTTCGTGCTATCTAATTCTACTTTCGGATTGCTAAAAAAATATTCACAATTAAACAACATCTCAATAACATAGATTAAGTGCATCCTTAGATCCTACATAATCTTTCAAGTTGTTCAATATTGATGCTGTATGCACACTAGCTAAAAAGTTCTATCCGGCTGATTTTCAAGATAATGAACTTCTTCATCTAAGATATCAATTGCAACATTATCAAATTAATGTGCTAAATCATTGTGAGTTTCAAGACTTGAAAACTCTCAGTGCCAATGACTGGTAAGAACTGGAAATTTAAGAATTTTCTATCTAGTTGACATGCTAATACGTCTTGTTTTAACACTTCCAGTTTCTACAACAACTACAGAGTGTGCATTTTCAGCAATGAAAAATGTGAAGACTAGATTGCATAACAGAATGAAAGATGACTTCTTAAACAACTATCTCATCACTTATATTGAGAAAAAAATTGCAGAACATATTCGATCTAAGGATATAATAGATGATTTTGCAAAGACAAAAACTAGATGTGTTCAACTCATCCTTCGCTAATGAGTTCTTATAATATTAGTTGCAGTTATGTAATTTTTTTTCACTTTTAGTATTAATTTTGATATTAGTTGTATGTTATCATCGAATAGATCGTTCAATAATGGAATCATAAATATAACAACTTTAATTATTTTGATATTAATGTAATAAAAACTAATAGTTTTGACAGTGTAATAATTAATATAGAACTATTTTAATTTTAAAAAACATTTTTGCGGTACCACCTTTTTGGCCCCCCATGATGAAATCCTGGCTTCGTCCCTGCCCCTAGGTATAAGAAGCACTGGCTTCTTATTTATTTGATATATTATTCTAAAAGGCAGATTGCAAAACGTTCTAAATGAATCTTGGAAAGAGATGGACAGCAAATGGGCATTTTACAAAACATTCTAAATGGGCAACAAATGGGCCCCTTTCTAAAAGATAGTTTACAAAACGTTGTAAACGTTCTAAAAGACAGTTTACAAAATTGCAAAACTGTCAACTTGAGATACCAATTTACAAAATGTTCTAAATGGGCAGCAATCTGCCAACACATCGTATAACTGGGGAGGCAATATCAGGGGCGTAACATCTTTATCCTTAGTAATTACCCAACCGAGTCTTCCATCTGAAATCCACCTTGGATCACCTATGAACTAAGAAGCATGTCATCTATATATGGAGTATATTATATATGAGGAGGGATCCATTGACAATACATGTTTTGACAATCTTGACAATGGTCATCTTTAAAAATTTGTAAAAAATCATAAAAAATCTTAAAAATGAAAAAAGTTTATTGATCCATAATTTAACTTATAGATTGATAGTGTTTCAAATTTCAATCAATTTGAACATCATTTGATGCCTTATCAAAATTTTGTACATTTTTTAACGGTTGTAATTAAAAGATCTTTAAAGAGCTATCAAATATCGTTTAAATTGAATATAATCGGAAACATAACCAATCTACAAGTTAAGCATAACTTCCATAAATTTTTTTTCATTTTTAAGATTTTTTATAATTTTTTACAAATTTTTAAAGATGACCATTGTCAAGATTGTTAAAATATGCATTGTCAATGGATCCCTCCTCATTATATATATGGACCAGTTTCTACTTAACCATTTTGTTTTGTTTTTTCATTTTTTTTTCGAGGTAGTAGATAAGTGCCTACTATAATTTTTCATAAACAAAGAAAAGCTCCTAGGGTGGATTTGCACCCTGGTCAGTAAACACCAACTACTAAATCAACCAAGCACCTAGCTAGCTATTCTGTTGAGGGTGGTGCGTTTGGCAAATCAAGGAACAGAGCTAGAATAATATCGTTGGATTAGTAAAAATGGAAGAGCGGTTGTTGGAAGAATAGAAAAAATAGTGATATTTTGAACTACTCAAAAAAGTAAAAATGTTGTTTGGGAAAACTCGAGACTATTCTATATGCCACATGAGATAGCTAATCCGGTATTTCACCAAAGTGTTAGAATACCGGAATAGTCTAATATAATAGCTATTCGTTTTGCTAATATTGATACACATTTTTTTAGAATAGTAGTCTACTTCTACAATTCTATTTTGGAATAGGGGTTCCAAACGTGAAAAACATTCTATTTTGCAAGTTAGTATATACAGGACAATGTCTTTTGACTTTCTACGGAAAAATATAAATATCTCAATCCCACAATAGTTTTGAAGTTTAATATATATATCAGAGCAAAACCTGATCTCTTATTATATATTTTTTTTAAAAAGAATCTTTGTTAGCAATCTGTAACACAAGTTGATATATACATTTGACATTTCCGATTTCTTGTCAGCAATCTGTAACACCCAAGGTACAGTTTAGGGGTGTATAACATTGTAAACGATCACGGAAATGAGTTGTCTCCAGTGGCAGACCTTAAAAGTATTTTAAGAGGGGGTCAATTAATATTTTTAATGATGATTTACTCAAGGGGGATTTAATTATTAATCAATATTTACCATGCATAATTAAGGTTTTTTCCATTGGGGGGGGGGGGGCACAACCCCCTTTGGCCTAAACTAAGGTCCGTCTTTAGATGTTTCATTTTCGTTTCATTTCATTTAACAAAACAAAAAATCGTTTCGTTTGGGACGAAAAGAAATGAAAGAACGAAAATAATCATTTAACAATAGTATTTTTCTGTCAAAATGAAGAATGAAATGGAAAGAGTCGTTTCGTTTCGTTTAACGAAACAAAAAATCATTTCGTTTTCGTTTCATTTGTGATACGGCCTATCTGAGGCGGCAGGCCGTACGGGAACTGGTGATGGTGGGAGAGCACTAGAACTACATACGATGACGTGCTCTCCCATGGAAATGCTGGTTGTGGAGAAAATCTTTAACTGTATACTATGGTGACTTCTCCATCAATGGTGTATGTGTATGAAAATAGCGGCCCCGAGAATGTTGTCCTAGCATAAGCTCATATAGGCCACGGTTCTAAATCTAGTAAGGCAATGTCAAGATGGGTCCTTCGTAAGTTCTTTTGGGCCATATTGGACTTTCTGCATATTGCACCTCGATATGAGCTACGTGAGACTTTTTCAAAGAATTATGAATAGGACCTCAAGATGGGCCTGTGAGAGGTCATCTCGAGGATCCTACGTCATTAGGCCATAGTTGGTTTTTGGGCCGAGTTCGAGACATGGGCTCGAACTATCTTATATTGGGTCTGGAAACTTAGTCCCATCATTTGCCCCTCCAAGCCGATAAGTATCGGATGAGTACTTGTCGGGTTTATTCAGTATGCATCAGATGGTATCTCGAGCTAGGCTTTGGGAACTTAAGTACTGTTAGCTTTACTGCTATCGATTGAAGAACCGCTGAGTCGTTGACCTATATATGGAAAGAAGACTTCCCAATTTAATTTTGAAAAAACATACAAACAGTACTACTACTTCAGCAAGTTAATTGGCTCCACGCATTGACTCGGTCTTGACGATTGCTAGCTCTAGGAAATTTCTATTGATTAATAACTGACAACTTGACAAGGCTTCAAGAAGACAAGAAGTCTGTCTATATAGAAGTTCTTCATGACAGAAGCTTTTTAAAAGTAGAAAGTAAGCAAGCTTCCACTTGAACATCTAATTATTAAGGTGTGTGTGCTGAACCTCCTCCAGTAAGTTCTCTTTGTTCTTTACTTTACATCACTTTTAGTTAATGAATTATCACTTGTTTATGATATGTATAATTAATCGGTGCAACAAATTACATTGCTGATTGCTCCTTTTTAACTGGATTGAACAAATGTACAATCTCTTAATTAGTATTTCATTTCTGGCAATTTTTCTTCAAGGAGTTTGCACGTACCGAATTATGGGTGACACCGTAGTCATGCTTGTGCTTGCGGCAGATGCCGTGTTGGAGCTCATTGATTTGGTTAAGAAATTCATAGAGAGGGTCAACGAAGAACAACGTGACATCAAGCAAAACCTCGTCGCTCTCAAAACCGATCTGGGCATCATCAAAGATATTGTCAATTTGATCAACAAGCGCAACTACTTGAGAGAGTTGGAGGGCGTCACGGGCTGGATGGAGGAGGCCTCAAGGCTAGTCCACGACGCCGACACGCTGCTGAAGAGCATTGAGGCTAAAAATAATTGTTCTAAGAAGAGAAGACGTCGCAACCAGGAACAATTTCGCTGCAGCAAAGATGATGCTAAGGAATTGGATGAGTTGAAGAAAAGATGTGATCAGCTTGCAAAGAACAATGGAACCATCCTCCAGTTGATCGAGCAACACCGACGCCCGTTCGATTGGTTACTTTGCGGGCGATGTTGCTAGCATTTGAGCATTTTTTTATTTTTTATTTTTTTTTTTTTGCGAACAGCGCTTTCAAGAATTGTTGCATTCAATTTGTGATTTTATGAATTATGAGGGTCCAAAAATCATTGGATATGTTAATTTATTTGTATTATACTGCTTAATGTATATGTTTAGTCCTAAACTAAGCTTTTTGTTAATTAAGAATAAAAAATCCTTAAATCCACCATTATAGTGATTCAATCCTTGATTTTTTTATCAACCTTTCGATGATCGGAGTTTCGACAATATCGCGCGGTATATCGATTAGCTCCCTGTTTTTATTTGACAGTCTCCTCAGTTCCTTTTATGAACCTTAAAAGCAAACCAGGCTGTTTCTATACAATATTTTTATTGGAAAATGTTATGGTGATATCTCATACCATTGAGGATACCATTGTGGATACCATATATTTTGATTTGGTCAAACAAACTAATCATTCAATACAACATACTAAATATTCAACTTAAAATGCTAAATATTCAACTGAGTATCAACTTATAATTAGAACATTAAATATTAGCATCAACTTAATATGCTAATTATGAGTTAATGTTAAGTTGAATATTTAATATGTTAAGTTGAATAATTAGTTGGTTAGGTTGAATAATTAGTTGTTTTTCAATTTTAAGCAAAGTATATGTTAAGTTGAATAACTGATACAATTATTTAACTTATAAATTGACGTTAAGTTGAATAATTAATATATTAAGTTGCATAATTAATACATTTAGTTGAATAATTAGTTTGTTTGACCAAATCAAACTATATGGTATCCCAATGATAACATCGTATCTAGACCGATTTTCATTACAGTCCGATTCATAAAAGGAATTATCCAACCCAATTCACAGATTACTCCCTTAATTAGAAGTTAAACTTATACAAGTCCTACAATATAAAACTCTTTGTAATTTACTTGCTAGTTGCTACCTTTGAAAGGTTCTGAGATTATGACTGGTTGAATATTCCACAGCCAGTTAATTTGTAATGTAGCGCACATATATACTCCGTACTGGGGACCCTTTTCTTTTTATGTCCAATTATTGTCCACTCCGAGTAATTAAATTCCTTGTAACGCGATCTCTTTGCAGCTTTCAAAGTAGGCTTTGTCAATCGTCAATGCTTCAATGGACTTCATTTTATTTGGAATTAGTAGCTAGGTATATTCCCTTCGTTTTCACTAATTTTCTGGATCGTTTTACTGTTGACGGTTTCCTCGGAGGCTGCTTAAAAAGAGTAATACGTACCTAGGGTCCACAGGAAAACTGTCAATAGCGTTCATAGGTTACATTCTGTACATTCTTATAGTTATATGGACGGTTTTTTAATGGACGCAGGATTTTTTTTTTTTTTTGAATGATTAGCAGCGGCTGCTAACCTAATGGACGCAGGATGTTTCTCGCTTAAAAACACATTTTCAGAAGTCTTAAATAAATTAGTGTATGCCTTTCTTATGTAGATTATTGCTTCATTGTAAGTACTTTTTGTGAGGGAAAACACATTTTCAGAAGTCTTAAATAAATTAGTGTATGCCTTTCTTATGTAGATTATTGCTTCATTATAAGTACTTTTTGTGAGGGGGGACGCCTGGGGAAAATGCTTATCTTGACAATCTTGACAGTAACAACTTTTAAGAATTTGAATAAAATCATTAGTAGTTCTTAAAAATAGAAATAGAAAGAAGTTTACAAAAACTTATGATTATCTCACCCTTAATTGCTATATATGTCGGTCTCTACTTTTAACTAGCTACCATGCAGGTTTTCAACGTAACACCCACTTAATTATGATTGTCTCTTGCTATTAATCGATCCTATTATGTAATTGTCAAATACACCAAATTACATGTAATTGTCGAATATACACCAAATGACAGCTTCCACAATTTTGTTGGTTCAACAAATTGACTTGGTTCCCTGACGATCGGTCGCTCGTCGAAACTTCTGACATGCAAGTGGGTGTTCAGCCTACAAGAAAAGTCATATCTTCAATCATATATATAACCCCCCCTTGTCGAGTAAATACTTCATCTCAAAACTCAAAAGCATTGAAGCATAACTATAAACTTATAAAAGATCGATCGATTGTTGTACTTTTATAGTCAAAGGTGCAATTGCTTAATTAACCTCCAGGCCAAAACATTACCATCCTCCCTGATTTCATTCTTGCAGTGAGTAGTATTTAATGTCTTATGTTCCTATGCCTGATCCTATAATATATTTAACCCTAGAGGCTGTGCTGGAACTTAATTATCAAGTTAGCTACCAGTTTGCTAGAGAGAAGCGCCTTGAAAGCATCCGAATTCAGAACCAATCTCTTGATTGTAAAAGTTGATCTGGGTATGGTCAATGATGTTCTCGAAGTGATCAAGAAGAGTAACCCGAAGAAATTACCCAACGGCATCACGACTTGGAAGGAAGGAGCTGAGAATGTAGTTAGGGATACACAGAAACTACTAAAAAGGATTGATGAAAACAATCCTTTTTCTGAATCAGATCCAAGTGAAGAAACAGCTGATCCTGGAATCACTAATTGTTGGCTGTGCTGTAATAAAACAGCTCATCGTTCCAGTAAGGATGCACAGGATTTGAAAAGCTTGAGGGAGAGGCTTGACAACATCACCAAGCATAACACCACCGTTCTTGCGTTGCTCAAGAAAGAGAGCCGGACCAGCCGGTGCGTTGTCTTATGATCCTTGTCCACAAAATGTTTCTTGCTTTTTTCTCTTCTTGTGATTGATATTAATTAATAAGTTGCATATATACTCTTTTGTTGGTTTTTCTACATTTTGTAATTTATTAATCTGATGTTCATATTATAAAATTGTATATAATTAATTACCACGAATTAATAGAAGATTTCTTGATTGAATTTGTAATGTCATTATGGACTTGTTAAACATGTTTATTCCCTGACATTGCAATACTATAAACTTACGAGATCTTGGCGTTAAACAACGTAATCGATCCAGACCCATTTTACCTTTTCTCCAGAATTCTCAGATGGAAAATTTCGACTCTTTGATATGGAATTTGTCTGATGTAGGAGTCTAGTGCTTCACTTCCCCCTTGTTCTGTTGTTCATGGCTCTCCCTGCCATGGGACTATGCCTTCTATTGACTTACAAAGAAGACTTCTGAAATGAGTTTTCTTTGATTTTTTTTTTATTTTAATGAAGGTAGGGCACAAATTAAATGCGCTTCTTTGTTTTATTCCTTATTTATTTTTTATTTTTCAAAAATTGGCAGGTGGCTGCCAAGGGAAGATTAAATATTGCACTTGCTCTCAATTGATTTTATTTTATTTTTTCAGTACATTTCAATTTTGATGCATTATAAAATTGCCAACGGTATAAGAATATAAGATAATAGTGAAACCATAGACATATTCATATCACTCTTTATGTTTTGAAAATCTAATAATGGACATACATGTTTATATTTATTTACATAAATTAACATGCAGTTAATCATGAGTTTTGATGTGATGGAGGCCATAATAATTAATTTGCAGTAAATCATGACTTAAATGTGATGTAGGCCATTTTAACTTGCACTTAATCATGACTCTTAATGTCATGTACTAGGCAACCTAAAGTTTACTTAATTGTATTAGATGCCATAGTTATATAATAAGTATGATTAATAATTCAAATGGAGAAAAATTGTCTGATATGGTAAACAGTTATAAAGAAGTAGCTAGAAGAATTGGTTATAGTTAAGTATTCATATATATCCGGATTTATACTAGAGCTGAAGTTCTTATCTCACATCATAATTCTATAGTTAAATGCACAAATTAAGTACGGGACATCAATTTACTTTATCTTATAATGTGCCTAAAATATAGCATTTTTATACTATTTTCTATTATCAAATTATTTTTCAAATGCAGGTCTTGTGATATGCTAAGTGGATATATATATATTCTTTTCCGACTGAGTCCTCCTCCAGCTGCAGAATTGATCAATTTCAGATTATCTATTATGCATAGACCAAGCTAGCAAGGCTTTGCTTTAACAAAATAAAAAAAAAAAATCATGTTGGCCAAATGCTCAATTAGTAAATTGAAATACACATATAACAGGAAATTTATATACATGCATGTGCTGGCGCCAAGGTATATATATTGTTGATATAATTAACTGAGTTAGACAATTATACTAACGTTAGCATTTCGGACCGAAATGCTAACGGTTCAAAATTATGTTATCGTGTCCGAAATCATGATTTATGGTGCTCAACAAATTCTTTATATAAAAATATTGGGGGATACAAAAATTTTTCATTTTTAGAGTTTTCCTAGTATTTATTTTGAATTTTAGAAAAATACTCATAAATATTAATAAAATATTGATGTTTGTACATGCTATTTTCAAAAATGCAAAACAAATACTTAGAAAACTTAAAAAATGAAAATTTTTTGTATTTCCCAATATTTTCATATAAAGAATTTATTGAGCACCATAAATTAAAATTTTGAACACGATAACATAAATTTTGAGCCGTTAGCATTTCGGTCCGAAATGCTAACGTTACTATAATAGTCTAACTCTGATTAACTCCTGTCGAACAAGAAATAAAGGAAAGATTTCCCCAATTTAATTTCCCAAAATGATTAATAAAAAGACTTCTGCGTGTTGACTCAGGTTTTGAGGATGGCTCTATAAAACTTCTTACAGGTGCCAAGTCTTCATGAAGCCTGCCAGGCATGGCTGCATTTAACATCTTGATTGATGATCAATTGCTTTATGAGTTATGACTAAGAATATTCAAGCAGAGAGCAAGTTTTGGTTAAAATCTACTCTTAAGGTATGTGCTTACTATAATCTGTTCATTTTCCTATTGACATTTTTCCATTTGCCAATTATGAGCTTAATTAGCTGTTCTTTATAAGTAGTAGTATGACATGTTTACTTTGTGAAATAGTATAGAACATTGTGTACTCAATTTCATATCTCAACGAACAGTTGATATTCAAAATATCTGAATTTAGTTAAATTGTTGAAAGATTACAGACTATTTATGCTTGCTATATATATGTTTTAAGTTTTAACACTATTTTTTTTCTTCTTTCTGGTAATCTTCCTTCCAGTCTGTACCTATCAATGGGTGAAGTCGTCATGGTTTCGATTGCGCTCATTAAATTACTTGGGGGAATGTCAGCAAGGATTGCTGAAGGAGATGATGCCATCAGGCAAAACATTTCTACTCTGAAAATTGGTCTGGGCATTATCAAAGATATTGCCAAAACAATCAACAAGCGCAACTTGAGAAACTTAGAAGGCATCAACGGCTGGATGGAGGAGGCTTCAAGTCTAGTCAATGATGCCAATGATCTGCTACAGAGCATTGAAGCTCGAAATAATCGTCCTCGAAGGTTCTGGTTCTGGAGACGCAATCGAGCAAGAATTCATTGCAGAAACGGTGACGCAAGACAATTGGATGATTTGAGGAAAAGATATGACCAGCTTGCTCAGCATAATGTCACCATCATCGAGCTGATCAAGCAGCACCGGCGTCCCTTTGATTGGTTATTCATATGGTGTCGTGGTGACTTGAATTTGTGATTTATAAATAATAAATATATGTAATCTGGGTTGTTTTATCATTGCTTGTAATTGATTTGTGTGTTCTATGTAAAAGTTGCTTATTGTTAATTAACTGAACCAATTACAGTGAGATTCCATCAGATACTAAAAAATCTAATAAAAAAACAATATGGTGACTTCATTTCAACTTTCTTTTAATGTATGTATATGTACTTCTGAATTAATGTTACGTATATTTTGCTAAAACATTCCCAAACAAGATGAACTTAATTATAACTATGTTGATGCCGGTATAGTGTAGAATTGATAAACAATGTATAGAGATGAACTGTTAGCTACTTAGTATGGTATTGTTCTTGATTTGAATTTACCAGTTAATATTCTGAATCTCTGATAGCATAAAAATCAATAAAATGATGAAATCCATCAAACTTCGCCAGAATCTTTTGATATTCTACTCCATGTTTTCTAACTACAAGCTGATAAAAGCTCGCAATATATATCGCATAGTAATTTGCATGAGGCAATTAGTTCTCTCTCTTTCGAGTTGCTCGGTTATAATGCACGCAGATAAACAGGTAACTTGATCTGTGCAAAGTGCAAACACACAACATAAGAAAAGAGAGCCTGTCAGAGGGGTTTGACTCTTAAGAATTATGTCTGGCTATATATAGAAAAAAAAAATGGACTCTGAAGCCTACTTCTTGGCTGGTAGATGAAATGAGATCAGCTACTAGAAGATGATGGCTGCTTCCATGAAGACTGGTCTGATGAAAAAGACACCTGTTAAGAGTTGACAATTTGTTGGGTCCTTCCTCTGATACTCTTTCAAACCCAACCCAACTTGAATTAAAATACAAAGTAAACAAAGTTTTATGCTGGTGCTTCGGCATTAGATATTGTATATTATTCTGGAAAATTTATTAATGAATAAAAAACTAATTTGGATGTCTTGATAACAGGGTCTTTGACTCTTACTTTTTCATGAAAAGAGAAACTAATTTCAAGCATGAATGCATGATACTAAAAAAAAGTTAAATGTCATGATATACAAAAAACATACAAGCTAATTATTGAAGACATTTGAGAATGTATTATGACTAGCTAGCTTGGGAGAACAACTACATCAACAAAAAATCTTCTTGAATATGACTAAACAAAGGAAAATGTGTCGGATAAGATTTAGTCGATTGCGAGTTCTTCTTTGCATTTTTTTTTTCTTTTTTAAAGTTAAATGCTCAGTCTTCTCTGCAAGCATTGCACTCAAACTCCCATAAATGACCTCTCAACCGGCAAGGCTGTCCTCAGAAACGGATAAGAGATGCTTCACTAATTAATATAATGGGTAATATTATACCTGACATTGCACCCAAACTCGTATTTAGTTGGGCTCATTGTATTGCTTAAGGGGATCATTAACTGCTACTGTGATCGGAATGAAATCGTCCCCCGTCAAACAAGAAATGGAATTCGACCTTTTCCAAATCCCTTGATCGGAATGAAAAATAAAACGAGAGATGATTTCTTTTGGTACGATTTGGAGGGAAATTTTCGCTCGGAAAATTCCCGGCCAAATTGATGTCATTTGGCGCGATTTGATTTTGACGGACAAACCCTATTTTATGGTACCAATATTGTTGGTGCTGGTGGGTCGGTGATATGCCTCTTGCAAGTTTGTTTGTTGTTGGCTTCAACTGCGCGTTACAATGTCGCTTTCCTTAAGGCTTAATCGTCCCCACCAGGTATCAACTGGTGTGCAAGCGGGTACAACGAATAGCCTCTCAGGATACTAAAACCCGTCTGACAGCGTCTGCACAAACGAAATCAAACCCAAACAGCGCCGGAGATTTGACAAGACTATTGGATACTTGATACAAATCTCGCGAGCAATTTGTATCAAGTCGATCTGATAGAAAATTAACAAGAAACAAAGATACTTGTGTTGATTTGAAACTCGATGAATTGGATTGTATATCACACCATCTCATATGCAAATATGGCATGCCTATTTATAATGATTTCAAAACCGACATAAGCAAAGTCGGTTAACATGTTCCAAATCAAATTGGATTTGAATTCATCCATGCCAACTTCACTTCATATCATGCCGACTATATGAATCGGTTTTGACTCCAAGTTCAAATTGGATTTTATTTCATGTCCATGCCGATATGTTATATATCTTGCCGACTTCCATTCAAGTTTCATATATATTCTGGTTATTTCGAATTTAATTATCTTATAATTAGTCTATATACAAGATAATTCAAATTTGTTTTATGACAACACAAGTATCAAATATTTTTTTATTAATTTTTCAAGATAAAATACACCCATTTTGAAAACAAAAAATTATTTTGAAAATTCTCCAACAAATATTACCCTCGTTTTTGTTCTCCTTCACTGTCGCTTCATAGCTCTACTTGGCTCAGTGGCGTTGTCTCTCGCAAGAAGCTCAGTGGCGCTATCCCACTCACACAGGTAGTTTATACTTCTCTTAGCTTTCACCTTCGCTTGTTTGTTTCTGGTGTCTTTGTGCTCGTTTTTGCTTTCCTGGCTTGTACTTCAAAGCAATCAAAACTTTTTTCCAACTTACAATTTCTTCCATTTTCATTTAACAGTGGGCCAGTGGCAAGCAAAGTGTCATGGTTTACAACATGGCTTGCAAACTCGGCCGAGTCCGAGTCCGGAGCCGAGCCGATTTTGGTCTGAGTTACTCGGCCAAACGAGTTTTCACAGTTTACCTTGAACCAGACAGCAAGTTCGTTCAAATTGATGGTCCACATTGACATTCTTGACGATTGCACAATCAATTGTTTATAAAAGAAGAAGAAATTTCGTGTTGAACTCTCTAATTTGAGCGATTGTGAGGATTTGGGGGCGTTTTTGATAAAACCCTTCAATGGGAGCAGCGTTCCAGTGAAACGACCAAGTTTCTGGAGAAGAAGGAGATATGCCTTGCATTATTTTGGTTAGACTTGGTCTATGGACCACTTATCTTTAAGTATCAACACACAGGTTGGTCTATGATGCTCCAGGTTCAACATTAAATTAAAAGTTACGAAATCTATCTTTATATGGTTTTTGTTGTACTAATACTAACATAATATTAGTAGATTCATTAAATTAAGATTGAAAATTTATTTATTTACTATTTTTTCTATCTATAAATAATATTTTTCACATTTCATATAAATATAATGTTTGTACAATATTAAATTAGTGCACTATTTGAGTATATAATACGTATTTAACGTTATTTGTTAAAAATGATGATTAAATAATATATTTTTATATATTTTTTTCATAATTTTTAATGTGAATTAAGCTTTTTTCCGGAAAATCCGAGTTCCCGATCCGAGTCGACCGATTCCGACCGAGTCGGCCGATTCCGAGTCGACATACCACAAGCCGAGTCCGATTCCGATTCCGAGTTTGCGGGCCTTGGTTTACAATTTAATGGTGGCCTCGATGCCTTCTTTTTTTTTAAGAAAAAAACATTTGAGTTGGGATGTTTACTGTGGAATGGTTGCTTGTAAGGTGTTTGATGAAATGTTTGACCATGTGGAATGATTGCTTGTAAGGTATTTGATGAATTCTTTGTGTAAGATTAAACAATTTGAACAACGTAGCAATGATCTAGCTTTTATTCTCTTTGTGAGTGTGACTAATCCAGGTTTGTTACATAGAAATCAAAAGGCCAGTCATAGGTTATGTTCATTGCGAGTCACTGGTAAGTATGAATACTCTGTGTGTTTGATAGTCACTGCGGAGAGGTTTTTGTTAATTAAACTCAAATATAAGTGTGAAAAGGAATACTCTAAAGTCAAAAATGGTGGCTGCCGACTTCTATAGTTAGAAGCAAAGTTGAAATTGAATTCTTATCATGATAGTTAGAAGCAAATTTGAAATTTAATTCTTAGTTGTTATTGAGTTATATCTTAGTTGTATTTTGCTTAGTTGTATTTGAGTTGTACTTTGATAGATATGACGGTTTTTGCTTTGAACCGACTTTGTTGTAATTTTGATTTTTTATTTTTTTATTAATAAAAAAACCCCGTTTTATCAACTAACATAAGTATATACCATTGCACCTATTAAATACTGAGCGCCTAGCTATAAGATTTTCAAGGCTTTGAACATTGAGTGCCCTATAAGATATTCATTTATCTCGGTCTAATCTTGAAAATGCTACCATTCTTAGGACATGCATGTGGATATGTTAAAAGCAATATAAAAGTAAAGAAATGAATGAACTGTTTTGTTATCTAAAATACATAAATTAAAGAAACCAAGCTTGGCAGCAATGCCTCATAAAACACTCACAAGGTTAACCATTCTCTTCATTATTTCCGGAATGTTTATTGCTCCATTGGGGGCTATAACTGCCACTGGAGAAGCTAGTCATTTGACAAACCGTAAGCCGCCGCTTGTCGATCAACCAATTTTCTCATATGGGTCATTCTTAATCTCACTTTTAATTTGTTCCTTTTACTCATTTGATGGAAGTACTTTTTTGTTTCATAGGAGTGAATGAAGATGTTAATAAGGAAGAGAAGGTAATCATAGCAGGGAGAAGGCCTGTACTTTTTCCACCGTACATTCCATGGAAACCACCGTCGGAAGCAACAGAAGTTCACAACTAGATATAAACTTAACAGAAATCTGAGTTTGTAATTAAATTATGTTCTCTTATATTATAGGAGGATCTTGAATTCAGTGGACCGATCTCATGAATCAACACACCTTTTGTCATACATATTCCTAGTGAAACTTATATATTTTATTGTACTTCAAAAGAAACGTATATTGTGTTAGAATATTTTTACCAGTACGTATCATTACCCAGCAACATTTTTTTAAAAAAAATTTTGACGTACAGCGGCTGTCAAGTGTATTATTTAGAAAAAAATAGATAAAAATATATCAGCATCTGCCTCACAGTTATGAAAACATATATGCTATCCAAAGTGGCAAAGTACGACCGGTGTTTTTGTATCAATAGATTTGGCCAATTGTAGGAAACTAGGTTACCTTGTTGCGCCTTTGGCGCAACTTTTGACCAGGATGTTTCATGACTTCATGAGATGCTAGTGCTAGTTAATTATGCGGCAAGGAAGCCATATGAGGTTATCCCTGCCATATGAGAAATGTTCGAGATAAATGGAGACAAACATCTATATGTCATATGTGTGGTCTTTTTCTTTAAATACATGCATTTCCTTTAAAAAAAAATACAATGGTTGATAGGTTGCATATATTTGATCACACCTATTTTCTATCACTATTTCCCTTATAAACTATACAACGCTGGATACATTGCGTAATTACAACCAAGGAGCCAAGTAAGAGTTCGTGCAAATATCATTCCCCTTTTTCATGTTGCCACCAACTCTCTTCACCAGTCCTCTCCAAACTGTCCACAAAAGTAATAATAAATTGTTAATTATAAGGAAATACAGAAATCTTATCTAAACAGAAACACCTTGAGCCTAAGAAGATTCTCTTCACCAATCCTCTCCATACTATACACATTGCCTTCGTTCTTCGCTCTTATTTTCATCTCTTTATAAAACTTTAATCACTTCTAGTGAAATAAAAAAAAGACTGAAATTAAATTCACCTCTTCTTTCTCTATGTATCAATGTTGTGAGATCAGTATGCTACCCGAATATGTACCAGTACATGTGTTTTGATAGTCATTAAGATTAAAAACCTGAGATGGATGAAAGTAGAATATGAGAAGTTAAGAAAAAGATACCAACAATTATTTGTTCTAAATAAACACAAATAAATTCAAGGTGATAAATGTAAGAACTTAGACATATTATCACTAACAATATAGACAACATTTTTTTTTGGGTGTAAGAACTCAAAGTGCAACTTTGCTGCAAACTTGGATAAGAACACTACATAATTATGAAAGATAAAAATGTGTATGCATTCTTCAAATATTCAAAGTTGATCGCATGGGCTAGAGTAAGCAATGTTTTATGATTAATTTAAAGAAAATACTAAATATTTAGATCAAAAGAAAATGCACCAAGCTCCTTTACCTTGTCTTAATCTCGATTTTGCCCTTCTGGGCCCTGGGGGTTTGAACATGACAATTGGGTCTGATATCTGAACCTCGTTACTGGTACATGCTTGCTCTAATTCTCTTTTTGTGGTTGTGTACAGTTTGTCGTTTGTTGTGTGACTGAGGAAATCAAAACACACACATAAACAAAATAACACATACGAATTAATAGTTATTCTTTTATCTCCAAAAAAAAAAAAAAATGTAATTCTGATGCAACTATTTTGAAACCCTTCAGGACAATTATGGATGCATAGGCAGTAAAAATTGTAAGTACTAATTTAACTGGACAGCAATATCAAAAGTTCAAAACGACCTATTAGATTCAAATAAATCATCAAAAGCTGTCACCAAAGAGCGTTTATACTATAAAATTGTGTTCAACCTGACCGCAGTTGCTTATGCCTCCGCAAAGTTCTGAAACAATTGACGTATCTCTTGCTGGAGTGCTTATCCTCTAACATATGGTATATGCCATTCTTCATGTGGACCGTTGGATCACCTCGGGATCTGGGCCAGCGTGAATCTCAAGGGAGATCCAACAGCCCACGTGAAGAATGGCACATGCCATATGTTAGGAGATGTGAAATCTTCTTGCTGAACAAATATATTATCACTTAATCATCAAATTACCAATAAATCAATAAAAATTGCATCAAATATTCTATTAAATGTTTCCTGTCTTTCTAACATACAATATATCATAATCTTGAGGCAAATCGCTCTGACAAAAACTTGGAACACATTAAATCCATGGCCATTGCTGCTACATCAGTAGCCATGGCATGTAGTTATTATTTGCCATCCGCCCATCTCATTCTTGAAGACCCCAAATTAACAACCGCTATTTTAAATAAGTAGCCATGAAAAAAAATATAGCAGTTGGTGCTAATTTATTTTTTATTCTGAAAAACAGTTTAACTGATTATTTTAACCTACTCATAAAAGATCTGCAGTTGTTCTTTCTTTTCTTCTCTCCCCTTCTTTTGGTAATTAACCAGTTAGCTACTCATGCAATCAAAACCAACATCATCATGCAACATAGAAGTGGATGAGAATCATACTCACATTTCTGTTTTAACTTCCAATGGCTGAGGCAACCTCAGAACAGTAGGTGGAATAGCTGTTACCTCACTCACAGCTTGCACCTCGGAGGATCTTGCAAGATACCCCTTCTCTCATTATCTATTGACTATTGACAACTCTGCTTCACACTTACATTATGGATTTTGCAACATCTAGTGGGGGGTACGCACCAACATTAGGCAACTTTTGAAAACATTATGCGGTCTATGAATCTTACCCAAATCAATGACCCATAGCATGGGCAGTGCCTTCATTATGAGGGGGAATCTTTAACAAAACAACAGTAAGACAAAATTTTCAATTGTTAAACAAATTCTTGCTATAACTCAGATAATTATATAATTAGAAATCAAGTACATCTAACTAACTTAGTCGTTTTTTTTTAGGAAATATGATTGTAAAAGACGAAAGAAATACACAGTAGAAGGATTCTTCAATAAATCACTATTAAATTAAAAAAAAATGCATTCTATAAACATTAAAAAATTGCATCAGATTATTAAAAATTCAGAAATTAATTTTATACATAAACGTCCCACAATCTGACCTTGCTGACGAAGAGATGAGCTTCAATCCGAGAAGCACCAACCAGACCTCCTGTTTGAGCGCCAGCGCCATGTGGATTTCGTTGCACAATTCGACTTGTAGGGTTTGGCCGATCCTGCCGCCGCATGGACTTTCAATCGATGGCTATGGAAGAGACGCATGCTGGTTGTGAAGCCGAGGTGGCTATGGATTTTAGTGCAAGAGGAGAGGAGGACTTGCTGGGATTGGAGGGTTTGGCCGGAGGGTGGACTTGCTGGAGTGAAGGCAGAGGGCGAGGCTAGTGGGAGTGCCTAATGATTACCGATGGGGATCGAGGAAGAGTGAGAGGTGACGAGACGATCGCGGTAGAGAGAAGGCGGGACGACAAACTACGAGGCAGGGCGACAAAAGGTAACAATAGGAGGCATGGTTTGTGATGTGTTGTCTGCACAGGAGAGGAAAAGAGAGTGAACAGTGACACTTGCCGAGAGCAGAACACAGTCAGATGCCACGCGCCGCCTCGCTAAGGACGCTTGGCGGGGTAGCTATTGGCTATGGTATTTAGTGAAAGACACCTGGCCATAGCCCAGAGAAACGGAGGCAAAGAATAGAACCATTGAGCGGAGGAAAGAAGGGAATGAGAATGAGAAGGGTCAGACGCATTGGGACCCGGCCATCAAAATTCTGTGAGCAGCAATTTCATTTAATAAAAACACCTTTAAAAAGATATTCTCTGCCTCAAGAATTGAGATGGGGTTCATTAATTATGCAATCCATATCGTAAAAACTATGAACCAAGAATATCCATAAAAAATGTAAAAAAGAAGAGAAAATGTCTCATATTTGTGTGTACCCGTTGTCAAATAGAAAAAGAAGGTAACAGTTCATTTTTATTGCACACAGCCAAACGCTAGCAAAGACTATTGGATGGACGATATAGACCATGAACACAGAAATGTAAAACCAAAATGTTGCGTCACTTGCTTGCATCATGGAAAGAAGCTAGAGCCGCACGATTAAAATCAAACTGAAGACAGCAAATACAATTCACTGTGGGGGTACTATTCATTCTATGGTGGGGTCAGGTGGGACCCGAGATCCCCAATTTAAAAATTTTAATGCTACATTAGGTTTCGGATCTGGCCAATTGTACAAGGAAATGCTACATTATTGGAGTGGCCAGTGTTGCATCAATAGATTTGGCCAGCAGAAGATTAACGGTCAAATTAAGCCATCAGATATGCATCGTCTATTCTTAATTATCAGTTAAATTCACTGTTTTATGCTGGACCGCTCAAAAAATTATATCACCCTGGCTTGATATATATAGAACATTTACAACAAATTGGTCTATTGCAGAGATCTAAAATTCAAAGAAAATTAGTTTATAGCACTTGCAAAAGAATCAAAAGGAACTTTTATTGTTCATAGCTTCAGAAAATTCCACATTTGCCTTTGGGTTGATGGATGCTTCTGTTTCCTAGCTCTAGGTTGGATTTCTTCCTAATTTTGTTCATAATTTATTGTACATATTTTATAAAGATATGTTTGTATCTGATGACTTAATATAATTTTTTTTTCTCCTTAGCCTTTTATTGTGATTTACTGGCCTGTATATTATCAAAGTTCTTTATTTTCTTCATATTTTGAGCCATTTTGTTCTAATTTTCATTTTTATCGTTTTTATCAATTCCTTTGATTGAGTCCCAAAAATCAATTCCTATCTTATTGTATTCTACAATTTGTTCTTGCCTACTGCAAGAAGCTGACTATGTTTATTCTTTCGAACAGAGTTAAATCGTATTAAGCAAGATGGAGGGAGCTCATGTAATTGAAGTAAATGATTTGATGATTGCTATGGGAACTCAACTGAAACCAGCATGCTCAGTTGTGATGAATGAAAAGAAAACTGATTTTCCTTTGCTTAACAAAATTACACGAATACCACATGATTCAGATAACGATGTCTACGAGCCAAAAGTTGTCTCGATCGGGCCATATCACCATAAAACTGAGGCTACATTAGGAATGGAGAGGAGGAAATGGGACTCGTTCAGATATATCCTTGAACTGAATCCTAAAATGAAGATGAGAGACTACTTGCAAGCAATGGCAGGATTGGAACAACAAATAAGGAGCTGCTATTCTGATGAGATAGACGTTAACAGTGATAAGTTCGTAAAGATGATGTTATTAGATGGATGTCTCATACTTTACTTTCTTCATGGGATCAGAGGAGTTGTAGAACCTATCCCGAAGTTGGATATGCCAAGTAGTAGTAATATTGATTATGAAAATTGTACAGACAATGCATACTATTCGGAACAGTGGTACACTAGCTTTTTCACACTTGATCTACTACTACTAGAAAACCAGATTCCCTTTTTGGTGGTCATTAAGATATACGAACTTGTCACAGGTGGAAAATGCCCAATTTCGGTACTACTAGAGAACATTGCAATGTTCATAGAAGATCAGCTTCAACCATACACAAAAATAGTTTTGAGGTTTCACCAACTAAAAGAAATTCACCATTTGCTTCATTTGTGTCATCTACATTTTAAGCCTAAAAAAGTACAAGTCAACAATATTACCCCCAATCTAGAGACTTTCCAATTGTATCAGCTTCATCATTGTGATGATGATGCACAGAGCACAATTGCAGGGCAGCAATTACTGGAATGGCATCAGGCATCTGAATACCAGAAAGCAGGGGTTGAGTTTATGAAACAAGAAAATTGCATTGAGAACCCGCATTCAATACTTGACATAGTATTTTGTGAAGGTGTCATGGAAATCCCTTTAATAACAATTGACCGGAACACCCATTGCCTATTCCGAAACTTGCTCACATTCGAGGAAGCATGTCCTGAAATTGGTAACTACATTACCACCTATATCGTATTCTTGTCTCAATTCATCCGTACGCCAGAAGATGTGTCATTGCTCACAAGGCAGGGCGTAATTGTGCATCAGCTAGACAGCGATACCGATGTTTGCAACCTTTTCAAAATGCTTGCGGAAGGTGTCGATTTCATCATCAACAGTGATCATTACCTCAAACATACTTTCTACGAAATGGAAGTGCACTATCAAATGCAGAGACCAAGATGGAGGGAATGGCTCGGGTTGATAGGCTCAAAGTTACCTGGTCGGCCTCGTGAAACTAAATTTAATCAGTTATGTAGAAGATCATCACCAGAGGACCGTGTCTAATGGAAGGGTGCATTAAATGTAATCATTCCTTTTTTTTTCTCTGTTTGAGAAAATTAATTTTGTTTTAGTTTTTTTTTTTTTTTTCTGGGACAATCCGTGCAACGTGAGGCTGGATCTCAGTGGATCGTGGCAGCATGGTCACTCTGCCACTTACAATGCCGCGTCGTGTATTTAAGTCGTCTACTTGATTTAGCCTTTTCATATCTATTGTAATGCAACTTCTTGTTTTTTTTTTTTTTGTGCCATTGTACGCTAGCTTTTCTCTGTAGCAAAAAATTACCTCAATTTTAATTAATTAGATGCAACGATTGTAATCATCGATCATTAAATTTGAGGACTTAATCAAACTGTAAGATCTTATTTCTCTTACGATCGACCCAACAGTTGTACGTGAGAAAAAGCAGAACCTGGTATATATATATACTAGGATGCCAATAACGTTTCTTTTCTTCATACATTATCCAATTAGTTAAACATCTAAACATGAAAGGGCTACTTCCAAATAAATATAGTCGCCTCCAAGTTCCAAATATTGACTCAGTTTTGAAGATTGATCTTCGAAACTTCTGACAAAGCATCAAGTATTTACTTCATGACAAAAGCATATATTGAAGTAGAGGTTAAGCAACTGCAAGCTTCGGATTGAACCGGGGTGCAAGCATAACTTCCTCCCCGAAAATCTTTTTGATCCCCATTTGCAATACCTACATTACTCTGAATGCCGTAAAGCAGATTAAGTACGCTGATTACCGATTTTTTTAATTAATAATTCAATAAATATTCATAATTAATTAAGTTTTTATGAAAAAATAAATAAACTATGAAAAATTTTATTTTTTTCAATTACCGATGTTAGGCCAATCAGTATCGTTATTGGTACATTTTCTTTTTTCAAATCGATTTACTTTTAGTTTCTTAATTAGTGTAAGATTACATCATATATAGTGTATGTATGTTTCTATGTTTTATATTTAATTACATATACTTATATAGTATATGTAAGTTTTATATATATTTTTTTCCTTGCAATAAACTTGCAGTTAAAAAATGACATTGACATACGAAAACAATGAGCTTTTAAAAACTAATGTCAACGCATGTGATTACATCGCCATACTTTGTGATTCACGTAATAATATTACAAAATTAACAACAAGTTCTAAATACTATAGTTGGGCATGATCAATAATTTGAAAAATAAATTTATGAAAGTTGTAAGATGACACCGGAATTTACACACAATAGAAAGAGCCGATTTTCAAAATCGGTTCCTTATATTGGAACCGATTTTGAAAATCGGTATGAACAGTGTTTTAGCCACACCCGTATTGCACACCCCACACGCCACACGGGATCCATACCGAATTTCAAATTCGGTTCCAATAAAAGGAACCGAATTTGAAATTCGGTATGAACAGTATTTATTTATTTATTTGAAATTCGGTATGAACAGTATTTATTTATTCTTTTTTTTTTGGGGCACCGGCCCGTGTCCAAATCTGCTGCTTTTCTCCAATGAAAAGCAGAACCTGCTTTTCTCATCCAAGAGTTCAGATTGACGCTCGCCTTTGCGCTGCCCTGATCAAGTGCCCGAGCTTCAATTGTCACATAAAGAGAGAAAAGAAGGATGGAGCTAGTATCCTTTTTCTCCAGTTCTACATGTAGGTAGTCTCCAATTTGAGAAGTTGGCATCGAAGAAAAGGATATATGTATTGTTGTGCGTTAATAACTTATAAGAGCCAGACTATTATACTAGTTCGGAATGCTAACGCTTCAAAATTTATATTATCGTGTCCGAAATTACGATTTATTGTACTCAATAAATTCTTTATATAAAAAAATTGGGAATAGAAAATTTTCATTTTTAGAGTTTTCTAAGTATTTGTTTTGCATTTTTTAAAATAGCATGTACACACATCAATATTTTATTAATATTTATGAGCTCTTTTCTAAAATTCAAAATAAATACTTAGAAAACTTTAAAAATAAAAAATTTTTGTATTCCTCAATATTTTCATAATTTCGGACACGATAACATAAATTTCGAGGCGTTAACATTTTCGGTCCCAAATTTATGTTAGCATTTTGGTAATTTATGTTATCGTATCCGAAATTATGATTTATGGTGCTCAATAAATTCTTTGTATGAAAAAATTGGGGAATGCAAATATTTTTCGTTTTTAGAATTTTTAAAATACTTATTTTGAATTTTTTGTAAATAGCTCATAAATATTAATAGAATATTGATGTTTTGTACAGCTATTTTCAAAAATGTAAAATAAATACTTAGAAAACTTTATTGAGCATTATAAATTTTGTATTCCTCATTATTTTCATATAAAAAATTTATTGAGCACTATATATCGTGATTTCGGACACAACAACATAAATTTTGAGTCATTAGCATTTCAGTCTGAAATGCTAACGATGAGTATAATAATCTAACTTGTATATTTGTTGCAAATATTAAGAACTTGCATTTAACTACCCAACTTCACAAAATTGAGAAAAAAAATAATCTTTAAGATAACGACCCATCATCTTATGCATTTGAAACGTGGCAGCAAGATAATATATTAAAAAATAAAAATAAAAATAAAAACAACGTTGCGCCTTGCCATGATGCCATCTAATGTATATCACGTGAAGAAGAAACTTGCACGTGAGCACTGAGCACTGAGGAGCTATCGGGCAGCGGGCAGTATGCATAGCTTCAAAGAAAAGCAGCAGATTTGGACCGCACCGGCCCCCTCCCCCTCTTCTTCTCCCATCTAGGCGGGATGGAAAAAAAAAATAAAAAGGTAGAAACCGATTCTCAAAATCGGTTTCTTCCATTAGAACCGATTTTGAGAATCGATATATACTTTTTTTTTTTTTTTCGGATCCAATTGTGGCCGAACTCGGTGGTTAAAAAAAAGAAAAGAAAAAGTTCAAACCGATTTTGAAAATCGGCTCTATCTATTGTGTGTAAATTCCAGTGTCATCTTACTATTTTCATAAATTTATTATTTAGATTTTAGATTTAAAAAAAAATTTGACTAACTTGGAAATAATGATCTAGTTTTAATTACATATAACAAGTTTATAGAAATATATATGGGTAAATAATTGTCTGAAATTTATATGGAATGCTATACTCGGTCAAATGTGAATATGACATGAACGGTTGTATCATTGGTTGTTTTTAATAACATTTAATTTTAGTGTTTTTCATAGATCATAAAAAAAAAAGCTCATTGTAAAGTGCCTAATTTTTTAAAAATTTTAGACATTTTAAGTTCTTCTTTCAAACACTATCAATCTATAAAAGTACTTTAAAGACTAGAGACATTTTTTAAAATTTATCAAAACCACCTTATAGAATTGAATTGCCTATTGTCAAATTAAACATTGCATGTCCCTACACCAATAAATAATGGAAAGACTTCCCCAATTTATCGATTCCACGCATTGACTTGGGTTTTCAGGATAGCTCTGTGAAATTTCTCACAAGTGCAAGTCTTCTTGTAGCCTGCCTGTATATATATAGCATTTTCATGATAATTGCTTGGTGAACAGAGGCATTCAAGTAGAGCAAGTATTGGTACTGGAAATCTTCTTTTGAGGTGTGTGCTTAATTTTATCTCAACTAAATTCTGCCATTAATATATCTTCTTTTTTTTGTCAATTATGAGACTTGGAAATTTGTTTTAAGTAGCATGAACAATTAATGTTTACATTCTCTAATTTAAATTGCTGAAAGCAAATAAACTTGTTTAGCTATTTATATTTTGTTTATTAATAGTTCTTATCTCTTCTCACTTGATATCTTCCTTCCAGTCGATTCCTACCAATGGGCGATGTCGTCGTATTTACGATAGCACCAGAAGTTGTAGTGGGGCTCATCAGGTTGATCAGCAATCTGTCAGAAAAGATTGCCGAAGAACAAGAACTCATCAAGCAGAATCTCGCGACTCTGAGAATCGGTCTGGGCATCATCAAAGATATCGCCAAGACGATCACGAAACGCAACTTGCGAAACTTGCAGGGTGTCATGGTCTGGCAGGAGGAGGCTTCAAGTCTAGTCAACGACGCCGACAAGCTGCTCCAGAGCATCGATGCTCAAAATAATCGTCCTCGACGGTTCTGGAGACACAATCAGGAACAACTTCATTGCAGCAGAGGCGATGCAAGACGATTGAACGATTTGAGGATTCGATATGACAACCTTGCTCAGCATAATAACACCATCCTCGAGCTGATCAGGCAACACCGGCGAACCTTTCATTGGTTTCACAGATAGTGTTGCGGTCACTTGAAATTGTGATTTTATTAAGTATGAAGATCTAAACTGTGCTTGTTTATCATTACTTATAATTGATTTGTGTGTTCATACGTAAATGTCACTTATGGTTAATTGAATCCTTGTATATAATCAATACAATGAGATCTCAATGCACACTGATCACATCTAATATTAATTCACCATAGTGACTACTTTATTTTCTACTTCATTATTGTATGTACTTCTGAATTAATGTTATGTGTGTGTATATATATATATGCTAAAGCACTCCCAATTAAACAGCTGTTTTTTTTTTTTTTTTTTTCTTTTCAAACCATATAGAAAACAATGTCAGCTGTATAGTGTGATCATACAGTAGATAATTGAAAACAATGTTATGCTATGGAGATGAATGGTTCGCTACTTGAGGATATTGTTCTTAGTATAAATTGGGTAGATCGGGTGACTACTTTATTTTCTACTTGAGGATATTGTTCTCGATTTCTTCATATATTCTGGTAATCCCCCTTCCTGTTAATTTGTACCTATCAATGGGTGAAGTTGTCATGGTTCGATTGCACTCATTAAATTACTTAGGGGAATGTCAGCAAGGATTGCTGAAGGAGAGGATGCCATCAAGCAAAACCTTAATTTGTACTCTGAAAATTGGTCTGGGCATATCAAAAGATATTGCTAAAACAATCAACAAGCACTAAATGAGGGGTGTTAATGTAAAATTGTAATCATAGATAGTAGAATTTCTTGCATTCGCTTACTTCTTTATCATAGTTTGTGGTGTTACTTTGATAATAAAATTGTATTGAAACCCCATTAGGTATGTTTAACAATACTGTACGTAAGCTAGTGAAATGAAAATGGCTTCTCATCTTCCCCGTTCTTTCTTTCTTCTATCTGTTTTTTTTCACTGAATAATCATCAAAATTGTAAAATCAATAGGAAAATCAACATGTCAAAGTTTGCCAAAATAAGTTGTAATCAGTTACTAGACGATGACAGATTCCGGGAAGACTGGTCTGATGAAAAAGACATCTGTTAGGAGTTGACAATTTTTTTGGTCCTTCCTCTGATACTCTTTCAAACCCAACTTGAATTAAAATACAAAGTAAACAAAGTTTATATGCTGGTCCTTAAGCATTAGCTTTTTTTATTCTGGAATTTTATAATCCTAACATAAAAAATTAATTTGGAGGTTCTTGATACAGGGGCCTGTGCTGGTAATTATCTGTGTTAATACTTTTCGTCTGGTACCAATTAATGATTATATTATACCTGTGATTGTGCCCGAATTTGTAGTTGGGCTCATGTAATTGCTTAGAAGATTAGTTAGAACCAGTGAAGAACAATTTGACATCAGATAAATCATAAATATAACCTTATATCACAATTTTTTAGCACTTATGAAATCCAGATAGGTCCATAACATATGGACATTTAAATTTCGGTTTATGAAGATCTGATTTTTGTTCCTGAACTAGTTACCGGATATTCGTTTTCAGGACGGACTTGGATGCCAGTCTAAATCAGTTTCTCGGTCAATCTCTGTACCAACCAATTACCATTTAATTACCAAAATACAGAGATATGAGCAAATATACCGTGAGCTTAAGCTCACGGAGCCCTTCCAATATGCATATTGTTGGATTGAATAGCTGTAATTTGAACAATTGTTTTCCTCTTTTATCAAGAAAATGGTATAACTCTCTATATATAACTCTATATCATTAAATTAACATAGAAAAAAATTAAGTTTCTGAACGCTGGCGCGCGGTCACATGCACAAACTGGACGCCGGCGTTCAGACATATGCAATTCGCACCCATCCCAAACCTGACCGCCCGAATCTGACCGCCGGCGGCCTGGCCGCCCCACCCTGACCCCGGCGGTCAGAGGGGAACACTTCAACTTTGGTAATGCGGATATTTATTCTGACAGGCATCTCTGTTACTAATTTTCCATTTCCGTAGTCCTTTTTGAGCAAATTTTGTTATTTGGAGAATGTAACTTTGTTTTCATAGGTCAACTTAGATGCAACTCTTACCAAGGATCAGCTGCTGCATGGTGCCCGTCACCATTTTGTATCAATGGTAATTTTATATGAGGAGGGATCCATTGACAATGCCTTAATTTGGCAATCTTGACAATGAGAACTTTTAAAAACTTATAAAAATTCTTAAAAATAAAAATGGTTTATGGATATATTATTTAACTTATAGATTGATAGTGTTTCAAATTTCAATTAATTTGAACATCGTTTAGTGGACTTGGCTCATATTGGACTGGGGCACATTTGACTTGGTGTAAAATTTGTCGATGGTTTAGAGCAGAAACCTTATTTCTATATTTTATTTTTTGGGAGAATGGAGCAGAACCTTTTCAGTTTTATTGAAGTCACAACTTCTCATGTCAGCTTTCAAATTGCAACGACTACCACATTCTTGTTTCGTCAGGAATTTAGTTCCCCTCTGACCACCGCTGGCCATGGTGGGGCGGCCAGGCCGCCAGCAGTCAGATCTGGGCGGTCAGGTTTGGGATATGGGTGCGAGGTGCTATGTCTGAACACTGGCGTCCAGTTTGTGCATGTGATCGCCGGCGTTCAGAAAGTAGGGATAGCCGGAAAAAATGTTTTGAATCGGGGATAGTCATGTTAATTTTTTTTATTTTAGGGATAGACAAAAAAAAGTTCTCCGCCGACTGGGCCATCCAGCTGTGCAGAATTCAGATTATCTATTATGCATAGACCAAGCAAGGCTTTGCTTTAACAAAATAATAAAATCAAGTTGGCCAAATGCTCAATTTGTAAATTGCAATACACCTAAAACAGGGAATTAATATGCATGTGATGACACAAAGGTATATATATTGTAAATATAACTCCTGTAGAACAAAAATAAAAAGGAAAGATTACCCCAATTAATTTTTCAAAATGATTAATAAAAAGACTTCTGCGTGTTGACTCTTGTTTTGAGGATAGCTCTATGAAACTTCTTACTTACAAGTGCCAAGTCTTTATGAAGCCTACCTCTATATAACATTTTCTTGGTCAATTCAAGACATAAAAACTTCAAATCGATCAAGAGAGAGTTTCGGCAAAGTCTACTCTTAGGGTATGTGCTTAACCTCAGTTAAAATCATTTTCATTCTCCTATTTGCATTTTTGTTCAATATTTTGTTTAAAGAAGTGGGTGAATCTTTACAAATTTCTGAAAATTTGACTTTATAGCCTTAACATCTATTTTGTTCAGCTGGTTTGTTTAAGTAGAAATTAAATGGGCAGTTACCATTGCAGTGGTACTATGACTAACTTTAGATTAAGCATGCAATATCAGTTTGATTATATTTTGTTAGGTTCTTTGAAAACCTTGGTTTTTTTCCTCATGTAGCAGACTAGCAGTGGTTTCTGCATAGAGAGAAAACGATACTATACTAGGACCTTTTTGTAAGTTCTAAATTTTAATGTTGAAACAGGTGGCGTATTCCACCATTTTTTTTTCTTTAAAGAACTTATTTCTTACTTGGAATTAAGTAATTGATTAAGTATGTAATTGACTGAAAGATATGAACAACTTATGTATGCTAGTAATTAAATATCCATTCTCATATGCTTTTTAAGTTAATTTCTTTTCGTTAATCTCCATTCCAGCTGCATTAATCAATGGGTGATGTTATCGTGGCTACGATTGCACCAGACACTGTAGTTGGGCTCATCAGGTTGCTTAAGAGATTGTCAGAAAAGGTCACCAGTGAAAACAATGACGTCAGGAATAACTTTATCGCTCTGAGAACTGATCTGGGAATGATCAAAGATATCGTCAAAACAATCAACAAGTACGACTTGAGAAACTTAAATGGCATCACAGGCTGGATGGAGGAGGTTTCAAGTCTAGTCGAGGATTCCCGCGCACTTTTACAGAGAATTGAGGACCAAAACAATCGTCCCCAAAAGAGGCGAGGCAACCATGAGCGGTTTCGTTGCAGCAAAGAAGATAAGGGGCAACTGAATGATTTGAGAATGAGATATGACAATCTTGCTAGGCATAACCAAACTGTTCTCATGCTGCTCGAGCAAAATCGGAGTACTTTTTTTCATTGTTTAATTTGTTGGGGGAGAGCCTAGCTAGTGTTGTTTGTATTCATTCCACGCACTCTCATTTTCATTCTCACTCATATACTTGTGGGCACTCGATTGAATTTGTGATTTTAATTATGAATATGAAGATCTTTAACTGTGCTGGTATGTTTCTTTTCTTGTAATTCAATATTTGAGTGTTGAAATTAAAAGTTGCTTGTACTTGATTAAACTCCTGATTTGAACCATAGTTGAGTGAGATCTTACCTGTTAATTTATTGCTACTGAGTTGCATACTACAGATTAGTAAAATCTTTTGTGTGTGTATGTGTGTTAAAAATGGCATTTGTATTGAAAATTCTGAAATGCATTGGTTGCAAACTTGCAATAGAAATCATCAAATTGGAAAATTTTGCATAACTGCAAGTTGAGGCAAAGTTGCATAAGTATTTGTTTGAGAGCCATTTGCCAGAAAGTTGTATTACAAATATCCTGGGATGTATAAATTTAAATGACAAATAAAATTATACAAATGGATTTAAATTAAAGGAGTTAATAGAGAGCCACTGGATGGGATGATTCTGCTAAAAGATGACATCCTGTAAAGAGTTGACAATTTAATTAGTCCTCTGATATGGTCTCAAACCCAACTACAACTAGAGAACTAAAATACACAAAACAAAATTCATATGCCAGGCCTTCGATCACAAGTAGCTTTGCTATTCTAAAAAAAGTTTATAATGAAGTATGAAAAAAATTTGAATGTTTTGTATACAGTGATCTGTCTCTGCTGGTAATTTATCTGCATTAATATTTTCTTTCCAGCTATCCTGATGCACAGTTTCTGTAATATCGGATGATGGATTTTCGAATTTGGACCGTAAGCATTAATACTTTTTTTCTAGCCAGAAAGAAAGCATTATATATAATTATATATATTCTTCTTATTGTACTTTCTGTTTGATCAATTATAGGTGGCCATGTATATTTTATTTTTGTTAAAGATTGCAGTATATACAATTACACCTACTAAATACTGAGCGGCCTAGCTATAAGATTTTCAAGGCTATGACATTGAGTGGCCTATAAGATATTCATTCATCTCGGTCTAATCTTGAAAATGCATGCTATCATTCTTAGGACATGCATGAGCTAGCAATATATAAGCAAAGAAATGAATGAACTGTTTTGTGACCTAAATATATGAATTAAAGAAACTTACCTTGGCAACAATGGCTCATAAAACACTCACAAAGTTAACCATTCTCTTCGTTGTTTCCGGAATGCTTATTCCTCCATTGAGGACTATAATTGCCACTGAAGAAACTAGTCATTTGACAAACCGTAAGCCACCGCGCGCTTGCCAACCAATTTTCTCATATGGGTCATTCTTAATTAATCTCCTGATTTTTGTTTTCTTTACTCTTTTGATAGAGGTACTGTTTTGTTTCATAGGAGTGAATGAAGATGTTAACAAGGAAGAGAAGGTAATCATAGCAGGGAGAAGGCCTGGATTTTTTCCACCGTACATTCCATGGAAACCACCGTCGTCGGAGGCAACAGAAGTTCACAACTTCATATACACTTAACAGAAATCTGAGTTTGTAATTAAATTATGCTCTCTTATATAGCAGGATCTTGAATTCAGTGGACTGATCTAATGAAGCAATGCACGTTTTGTCATACATGTCCCTAGTGAAACTTATATTGTATTGTACTTCAAAAGAAACGTATACTGTGTTCGAAATTTTTTTACCAGTACGTATAATTTCCCAGAAACTTTTTTTTTAAAAAAAAAAAAATTTGACAGCAGCTGTCAAGTGTATATTCTTTGGAAAAAAAATAGATGAATATACCAGGCATCTGCCTCACAATTCTGAAAACATATATGCTACCCAAAGTGGCAAAGTACGACCGGTGTTGCATCAATAGATTTGGCCAATTGTAGGAAATGCTACATTATTGCTTTATTGGAGTGGCCAGTTTGCATCAATAGATTTTCGCCAGCAGAAGATTAGCAGTCAAATTAAGCCATCAGATATGCATCATCTATTCTTATCAGTTAAATTTACTGTTATACGTTGGACCGCTTATATTACCCTGGCTTGATATATATAGAACATTGACAACAAATTGGTCTTTAGCAGATCTGGAATTCAAAGAAAATTGGTTTCCAACAGTTGCAAAAGAATCAAAAGGAACTTTTCATTACACATGTTTGTCTTTATTGGTTGATGGATGCTTCTGTTTCCTAGCTTTAGGTTGGATTTCTTCCTACTTCATAGTTTATGGAACATATTTTAAGACATATGTTTGCATCTGATTATTTTATATATATATAATTTCTTTCTGCCATGCCATAATTGTGATTTACTGGCCTGTACATATATTATTAAAGTTAATTTATTTTCTCATTTTTGTGCCATTTTGTTCTGAATATTCTATTTTTTTTCTTGTCGCTTTCATCATTTCCTTTAATTTCTATATTATTGTATTCTACAATTTGTTCTTGCCTCCTGCAAGGAAGCTGACTATGTTTGCTTTTCTAACATAGATAAATCGCATTAAGCAAGATGGAGGGAGCTCATGTAATTGAAGTAAATGATTTGATGATTGCTATGAGAACTCAACTGATCAAACCAGGATGCGCAATTCTGATGAATGGCAGCAAAAGTGGTTTTCCTTTGCTTAAAAAAGTTACACGAATACCACATGATTCAGATAACGATGTCTACAAGCCAAAAGTTGTCTCGATCGGGCCATATCACCATAAAACTGAGGCTACATTAGAAATGGAGAGGACGAAATGGGACTCGTTCAGATATATCCTTGAACTGAATCCTAAAATGAAGATGAGAGATTACTTGCAAGCACTGGCAGGACTGGAACAACAAACAAGGAGCTGCTATTCTGATGAGATAAAAGTTAGTAGTGATAAGTTTGTAAAAATGATGCTACTAGACGGATGTTTCATACTTTGTTTTCTTCATGGGATCAAAGGAGCTGTAGAACCTATCCCGAACTTGGACATGCCGAGTAGTAGTAATATTGATTATGAAAATTGTATGCACGATGCATACTATTCGGAACAGTGGTACACTAATTTTTCCACACTTGATCTACTACTACTAGAAAACCAGATTCCCTTTTCGGTGGTCATTAAGATATATGAACTTGTCACAGGTGGAAAATGCCCAATTTCGGAACTACTAAAGAACATTGCAATGTTTTTGGTAGATCAGCTTCACCCATACACAAAAACAGTTTTGAGGTGTCACCAACTAAAAGAAATTCACCATTTGCTTTATTTGTGTCATCTACATTTTAAGCCTAAAAAAGTGCAAGTCAGCAATATTACCCCCAATCTAGAGACTTTCCAATTGTATCAGCTTCATCATTGTGATGATGATGCAGATAGCATAATTGCAGGGCAGCAATTACTGGAATGGCATCAGGCATCAGAATACCAGAAAGCAGGGGTTGAGTTTATGAAACAAGAAAGTTCTACTGAGAACCCACATTCAATTCTTGACATAGTGTTTTGTGAAGGCGTCATGGAAATCCCTTGCATAACAATTGACCGGAACACCCATTGCCTATTCCGAAACTTGCTTGCATTCGAGGAAACATGTCCTGAAATCGGTAATTACATTACCACCTATATCGTATTCTTGTCTCAGTTCATCTGTATGCCAGAAGATGTGTCCTTGCTCACAAGGCAGGGCGTAATTGTGCATCAGCTAGATAGCGATGCTGATGTCTGCAATCTTTTCAAAATGCTTGCAGAAGGTGTCGATTTTGACATCAATAGTGACCATTACCTCAAATATACTTTCTACAAAATGGAAGTGCACTACCAAATGCAGAGACCTAGATGGAGGGAATGGCTCGGGTTGGTCAGCTCAAAATTACCTGGTCGGCCTCGTGAAACTAAACTTAATCAGTTAAGTAGAAGATCATCACCAGAGGACCGTGTCTAATGGAAGAGCGCATTAAATGTAATCATGTCTTTTTTCTCTCTTCCAGAAATCAATTTTGAGTTGGTTTTTTTGTATCTATTGTAATGTAATTTCTTTGTTTTTTCTCCCTTGAATATGGCTTTATCTATACTATAGCAAAAAATTGCCTCAATTTTAATTTATTATACGATGCAAAGATTGCAATCATCAGTAAATTCGAGGTCTTTATCAAATTGTAAGATCTTATTTCTCTTACGATCGACCCAACAGTTGTACCTGAGAAAAGCCAGAACCTGGTACGGTACTAGGATGCCAAGAACGTTTCTTTTCTTCATACATAATCCAATTAGTTAAATATTTAAACATGAAAGGCTACTTCCAAATACAGTCGCCTCCAAGTTCCAAATATTGACTCAGTTTTGAAGATTGATCTTCGAAACTTCTGACAAAGCATCAAGTATTTACTTCATGACAAAAGCATATATTGAAGTGGAGGTTAAGCAACTGCAAGCTTCGGATTGAACCGGGGTGCAAGCATAACTCCCTCCCCAAAAATCTTTTTGATCCCCATTTACAATACCTACATTAATTAATTATTCTGATTGTCGTATATAAAGCAGAGAAAGAAACATGGTACGCTGGTTACCAATTTTTTTAATTATAAATTAAAAAATTCATAATTAAGATTTTAGGTAAAAATAAATAAATTCTGAAAATTTTTAATTTTTTTCTAAATATTTAATTATGAACATTCAATTAATTAATAAATCGGGCTGGTTACTGTCGCTTGATTTCTGCAATAATATATGCTACCTTCCTAGCAATTTTCATACCAGGACTTCCAACCAACCATTGGGGGATATCGTACCTGTGAAAGATTGCAGCACGTCTGTAGATTCATCAGTACACAGTAGTAGAAAGGACCACCAAGAGTCCCATGGTCACTGAATGCACCCCAGTGGCTGATCCAGGATTGATCGGTAGGGAGTGCTGGAGGGGCCAATTCATATATAGTATTATAAAGAAAATTGATGCATCGATACCATAATGGATAACAAATCAATACCGATTGTGTTGGTTTTTAAGTTAAATGGGTTAATATTCATATTAACTCATTCAGTACTCAAGATATTCGTTTACACTGTACAAATATGAGTGACATAGTAAAGTCATTAGTTTGAAACTTTGAATATAGTATCCCATTTGATATGAATACTAATACAGTCAGTATCAATTTCAGTATTATTTTTAATATCACTTTTGGTATATCTATAACATTTTTCATATAAATATTAATTTTAGTTTCTTATACATTTAGATCAAAAGATAAAAGAATTGTCACGATATACAACTTCCAGTGATAAATATTTTCAATAAAATAAATATTCAATCAAGAGTTAATTGCATATTTAATTAACAAAATACTTAAATAAAAATTATGGTCCATGTTTTGATGTCAAGAAAAGAATTTTGCCATCAAATTGATAAAAGATACCACCAAATATGAATATGAATTAAACAAATAAAACTAGGGGTCAATAAACTTTACGGGGCGAGGTGTGCTTCCAATAAACTTGCAGTTAAAAATAACACCCAATAAACTAGTTAGTTAGAATTTTTTTGGGATTGGATAGCTAGATATAATAATTTTACATTTCAGTGCACTAGTATAGATGAACTGTGGCAGATTGATGATAACATAAATCTAAAGGATCGTAGAGTAATCGAAGTAATCAGATGAGCAATATTGAGAATTATTTGGATAGAAAGGAATAGCATAATTTTTAGAAATAAAAAGTTCAGGTCTTTTAGAGCTATAGGCTACTCAATTATTCAATTAGCTTCATACTGGTGTCAGAAGAATAAGCAAGGGATCTATTTGAAATTACAATTGATCTTACCTACAAATACTTTGGATTTGCCTTTGCAGTTGGAGGAGGCATCACATACTTCAAGTATGGATTTGCCGGAGGTTCTGTTGGCTGGAGAAGAGGAAATGTAGGTGCTCATGTTGGTTCTTCTTCAAAGTTGTAGTTGTTTGAAACTATTTTGTTGCAGGTGTTTTGTTGTAATTGTTTGTTGCAGGTGTTTCGAAACACTCTATTACATAGTAGTTGTTATGTTTGGTTATGAATATGTAGCTGTTAAGGAGGTTTGTTAGTCCTCAGATTTAGATAAGGATTGATCCCTTTTTAGTAGTTGGTTAATTAAAATAGATATTAAGTACTCTCTTAGGTATTAAATTCCCTATGGATGTCGGGGATTTGTGACATCCACTCCTTAGTTTCTTAATGAAATTGGTGGGTTTCCCACTTTTTTTTTTTTTTAAAAAAAAATGACACCCAATTATGTGAAATTAGACTATCTATCTAAATCCTTTTAAATGTATAACACTGACATACGAAAACAATGAGCTTTTAAAAACTCATGCCAACACATGTGATTACATCACCGTACGTACTTTGTGAGCACGTAATAATATTACAAAATTAACAAGAAGTTCTAAATACTATATGATGCACGAACGATAGAGAGAACAAATGGAAAAGTACAAGAACAAGAGAGATTTTTATGAATTCACACAGAATTCGTTTTCTTGATAACTTGATATAAAAAACAACCACTGATTCTGCCCAAAGGGCATGAGTTTACTTATATAGAAAAGATAATTAACACCCTAACATAACATAAAGCAAAAAAACAGTCAAAATATATCTAAAAAATGCAAAGAAAGCCTAAAAGACGCCATCCATAACTGTCTGGAAATATTTCGGACCGAAACAGATCATTGCGGACCGAACTTCTTTTCTGATTCAAGAAATTCGGACCGAAATTATTCCTGCCATAATGACCATGCTGTATTAATTCGTCATTCGAGTGGGATGCCCTCCGAATACGAGAAAACCCAAAACATGAAAGTTGTAGCTCTTTTCGCTATCTTTCTATAGAATTTTGAATCACCTCATTTGGACCTATATTGAGGAAGTTATGGTCGAAATACCACAACATATCAATCTGACCAATTCTGGGGCAGACCGCCCTCTATCTGCATCATTCTCCCCCTCTAAGAAAAAAACTCGTCCTCGAGTTTTGTCTTTGTAGACTTCTTGTAAGTTGTACAACATGAGCACAAACACCAAAACATTGTGAAGAGGTCCAATGATGTTCATGAAATAAATAACTTTCTCGTTCATCATTCTTCTTAACAAATCAACAAAGAATATGACTTCCGCCAAGGTTAGATCAAACAAACCCTTGAAAATTGTTAGTTCCTTTCTCTGTTTTAGGAACGGATCTTTGTAACCATAGTTTGAGATTTTGATCTCAAGGGGATTCTCATCTTTCAACTCTTTGAAAACTTCTTTGGTTGACACAAAATATGCCTCAAAGTTTGTGGTACTTGTAACAATCGATGGTGAGTTTTCAGACATCGCTACATAATAAACAAGGTCGTTGCCAAAGGTTGGACAATTTTCAAAAGGTTTAATTTTTGATGGGAACTCGCCAACAAAGATTTGGACATCCCCACTCTCTTCGGGATAGTCATCAAAAATTGGCGGAGAATCAAAATTTATACCTTCATCAATAAACTCATCAGGATGAGATTTACCGTCAAACTCCAGAAGTTCAATCTTCATCCCAAGGTTTTGAAAGGACTCATCAGGCTCATGATGAAGCCTATGATTTCGCCTCTGATTCGGAATTCCCCACGGGCTGAATTCCTCATCACCATCTTCCATTGCAGAAGAGTCAAAGGAATCTGACTCCTCCTCTTCCTCTTCGTTGGTAGAGCCCATCCTTGCCTCTGCGAGTTGGCGCTCTAACTCTCAGATCCGTCTCCCCATAGTTGCAATCTCCAGATCTCGCTGATCTCGATGGCGGTTTAGCGGCTCTATATCTTCAAGATCGACTCCACGACCCCGACTACGGCCCCAACTTCTACCACGACCACGGTTCGCATCCGCCATCAACCTGGTTGCTCTGATACCAACTGATGCACGAACGGTAGAGAGAACAAATGGAAAAGTACAAGAACAAGAGAGATTTTTGTGAATTCACACAGAATTCGTTTTCTTGATAACTTGATAATTTGATATAAAAAACAACCACTGGTTCTGCCCAAAGGGCATGAGTTTACTTATATAGAAAATATAATTAACACCCTAACATAACATAAAGCAAAAAACAGTCAAAATATATCTAAAAAATGCAAAGAAAGCCTAAAAGACGCCATCCATAACTGTCTGGAAATATTTCGGACCGAAACAGATCATGGCGGACCGAACATCTGTTCTGATTCAAGAAATTCGGACCGAAATTATTCCTGCCATAATGACCATGCTGTATTAATTCGCCATTTCGAGTGGGATGCCTTCCGAATACGAGAAAACCCAAAACATGAAAGTTGTAGCTCTTTTCGCTATCACCTCATTTGAACCTGTATTGAGGAAGTTATGGTCGAAATACCACAGCATATCAATCTGATCAATTCTGGGGCAGACCGCCCTCTATCTGCATCACTATAGTTGGGCATGATCAATGATTTGAAAAGGACAAACTATACTTTAGGAGAAGACTTTCTTATTAAAAAAAAAGATTATATATATATATATGCTTGTCTTTGAACCAACTTGGAAATAATGATCTAGTTTTAATTACATATAACAAGTTTATAGAGATATATATGGGTTAATAATTGTCTGAAATTTATATGGAATGCTATCACTACCACAAAGAAAAACATCAACAGCGGTTATTTACGACAATTCCCAACGGTTAAGTGAGGGTTGCGAATACTAGCATCGCTAATGCTCACTAAAGAACCGTTGTTAATACTGCTAATCAACAATGGTTAAAAGCAAATAATAGTTGCTGTTACTAAGCAAACAACAACGGTTACTAAAAAAAACCGTTGGAAAATGTCATTAACAGTGATCTGAAATATTTAAATAAAATATATTTGCCAACTGTTCATAAGAAGGACCCGTTGTTGATGATAGCAAATCCCAACGGTATACAAGTAATAACAGTTGGCAAAGACAGCAATCAACAACGGTTCTTCCTAATTAACCGTTGACAATTAGACAAATCAACAATGGTTTTCATAGAGAAACCGTTGGCATATAACATTATCAATGATCTAAATTATTTAAATAAAATACATTTTCCAACGGTTCGTAGTAAGGAACTGTTGTTGATGACAGCAATTGCCAACTGTTTATAATAAATAACTGTTGGCAAAGATGTTAATCAACAACGGTTATTCCTAGGGAACCGTTGACAATTAGTCGAATCAACAACGGTTTGTTTTGGAGAAACCGTTGGCAAATAGCATTATCAATGATAAATAATTTAAATAAAATATATTGCCAACGGTTTGCAAGAAAAAACCGTTGTTGATGATGTCAATAAACAACGGTTTTGGAATTAGTAACCGTTGGCAAAGACTGCAATCAACAACGGTTTTTACCGTGAACCGTTGGCATTTATGTGTATCAACGGTTGTTTCTGTAAACCGTTGTTGATTGTTGTAATGGCCAACGGTTCCTCATTATAGAACCGTTGTTGATTATTTTCATTTGTTATTACACATTATTTTTGCCAACGGTTTTTTTTACCACATAAATAACCGTTGGTAATTTTGTTGTCGAACTGGGCATGAGCATTCTGTTTCATTCAGAGAACCAACATATATAAACACATGCATTCTGTTTCTAGTTTCATTCAGAAAACCTATTTTAATTAACATCTAAATTAACCAACATACATACATAATCACATAATTAACTATTTTACAATTCCAAACCTACACATCCTAATTAATAATATCTACACAAAACCACATTACATGAATCAACAATTACAAAAAATCCGAGATCACAATTCGAAAAGCAAAAATTCGGAACACATTTCTCGTACCTCGTCGATGTGATCTCGTTCGTACCTTTCGGATGGAATAACCTGTAAATTTAAGAGGTTGCATATATTTGAGTTAGTTGATATATAATCAAACAAAACATACTTGATAAATGAAATAGGTATAATATATACCGAAGGTAACGTCGTCGCCTCATAGCACGTATTTATTATGTCATGCATCGTCCGCATGACATAATATCCACACTCGGAGCCGCCCGGTTGCCTTGGGCCCTACAATAATGAAAATAGATCAAGAATTAATATGAATTACGTACGTTTTTCCTTTTTTTCTTTTTTTGAATGTTTACAAGCCTAATTGTATATATAAGTTACGTGTATACGTATATACCTTGATCAACTTCCACGTTAGCTTGCCTCCGTTCTTCTTGATCACTCCTCTTTTGGTCCAATAATTCCGGAAGGCCCTACAATTAATATAGATTAGTGCAATTCATAATTTGTATTTTTAATAAAAGGAGAATGGAATTTAGTTGATTATTAAGCTTACGTATTCAGATAGCCCATAATCGCTAACTTCGGCATCTCGGTGGGATGCAAGGAATCCACGATGTAGCACCGAGACTCGGCTAGGTGCACGATGAGAAGCCACCAGTGAGCCCTATAATATTAATTATTTCAGTTTATTTGCAATCCAAAACAACGAGAATGAAAGGTAAGAAATTATATTTTTTTTTTGTTAAAGTAGAGTTGAGTAATTTCGAACCCTTGGTGATACGGGAGGAGGACGAGCGAGTCGAGCGGCACCCCTTCAATGAAGTCGGTGAGGTAGGCCACCTCTCTCCCAATGTTGGTGGCCGCACATCGGTAGGGGTCCAGAAAACGAAATCGGTCCAACATCAGCGACTTGCACCGACGTGCGCTTGCACTACATTGGAAAACCAATTATCATATTTATGCTAACTACAGATTAATATTTTATGAAAGAAATATCAAAGTCAAATAATCGATCTTACATGCTAAAGATTTGGAGAATTGTTACTTCGAGCCATTCATCCTTTAGCATGTCGATGATCCCGGTGGTGGTGACCACCGTTGTACCCTCGACTCCTAGATCCTCCTTGCCATAGCCGATCTTGAAAGTGTCTACCTCTGGTGGTTGGCTCATCAGCAAGTTGTAGAGCGCGACGCCCTGCTCGTGAAGTCGCTGCAACTGAAAAACCTCGAGTAGTGGCGCCCGACTCACAGCTTGTGACGACCTCGGTGCCGATGCTCTCGGGCTCGGTGCCGATGCCGATGCTTTCGAGGCCTACGATTAATGAAACTTATGCAATCAGGACCGGGTTGGTATATATATTAATTAATTAGCTAGAATTTAATTACATACCAATTAATAAATAGTTTTTTATTTTTTTAAAAAATATATACCTGACCGGTCGACTCGCCTATCAAGTACGCCGGCCACAGAACAAAACTCCCGACTGCTTCATGAATTTCCACAAGATCCGCTATCGGAGTCGGGAGTTTGTATGACCGGCACGCCTCAACGCAAGAATCTATCTGCACCTTTCTTTGATCGGGCGGGATCGGTTGACCGTGGCATGTATCGCCCGGAACGGATAGATACATCCTTCCGGTCGCCACCTCGATCTGAGAATCTGCCGCCTCAAGATAAAGTTTGCAATTGACAAACTTCTGGAATGTAAATATTATTGTTAGCTTCAAATTAACTTAAAGTAAAAAATTTAATTCGTCGACTTTAAACCTAAATTACCTTGTTCCCGGGAGCGGGCGGTCCCTGCGGTGCCGGCGCCGCAGACGAAGAGGTACCCTGCTGAAGGTCACCTCGGAGTAGTACCTGTTGGAAGTTACCCGGGTAGCAGACGGAGTCCATTACGAGCTGGATCTTTGCGTTCATTTCCGCCGTCAGCTCCTCCCGTTGCTTCCTCATCTTCTCTTCGAACTCCTCTCTCATCCCGTCAACATCCGATTGGGAGTAGCAACCGGAGTGAGAAGGCGCGCCCCGTCTTCTCTTCTGCTTCCCGAAGATGTCTTTCCGGGATGTGTACTCCGAGCTGTGGGCCCACAATCTCCCGGGATGTTCGGGCGTCCCTAGAGCGGCGGTGAGGACATCATTTGCGCCCTCTGGGACGAATGTGCCCTCACTCGCTTCTCTTATTTTCTCTTCCTGCAATGATAAATTGAGTAAAATTAACGTATAGGCCGGACGATTCTAATTATCGAACAACTCAAAAGCATGTGCAGTTAATTTAAGATGTTAAGTTAAAAATATATACCACTTTCTTTTGGACCTCCAGAATTGTCGGATCGTCGATAACGGCAACTCCATCGACGATGCTCTTCGCCCTTGCCAACATCCAATCGCGGCTCCGTCCATCCAAATCGGCACTTATAGGAGTGCCCGATGGTTCCGACGGTGCAATTACCACATTGGGAGTCCACTTCTGCCTCCTTGCACTCGCGTAACCGCCCGAGCCGAGCCTGTGAGGATACATGTTCTTCTTGGCCGCCTCTCGCCCTTGCGCACTCTTTTTCTGTCAATTTATAAAATAGTGATGTAAGTACAATTTTTAAATAGTACCTTAGCGATTTATGCAACATGGTCGTACAAATTAAGTAATTAGTAGTGCAAATTTTAAAATAACAGTGATTTAATTAATGAACCTTAAACTCGTTAGTGTTGTGGGTTAAGCCTGCTAATGGGTGGCTGAACCCATGGTTTTATTGGGTTGGTTAGTAGTTGGGCTGTAATGGATTGGGTTATAATTTGGGTTATGACCCAAACCCAACCCAACCCAAATTTACATTTCTAAATGGATGGCCCATATACGAAAATGGGCTAAGAATGGGCGTGAATTGGGTTTAGTCTGGACTGACTCTTGACTCTCCATTCGACGAAACCCGAACTCCCAACTCCTCCGTCTCCTCCCCGACGAAACCCGACACGGCCACACACCTTGCCTCGCCGAGTCGCCGGCGTCGCCGCCACGTCTCGTCGTCGCCCAAGCGCTCAACGACAGCAGTGCACTCGCCGGTACTCGCTTCCTCCACTCCTCTGCACCGCGGGCTGGGGCTCTGCTGCGATCAGTCTTGGTCTCTCCCCAACCCCCAATCCAAGCCCTTCGCAGCCGATTCTCACATTAAGGTATGGTTTCGTCAGATTTACTGGTACAAGTGATGCGGTACTGAATTCGGTGGTAAATAGGGTCTCTCTTGGTCTGATTGATGGGATTTGTAGGGGGGTTTGAGGTCTCTCTTGCCACCTTCTTTTACTGCAAATAATGAAGCAAGAAATAGTGAAGCAAGGGGGTTTATTGGGTTATTGGGTTGAGTTGGATTGGATTTAATTGGTGGTTGGATGGAAAATTAAACATCTTTTTACTTGTATTGTATGTAATATGTATGGACCAATTTGGGTTTTTCCTCTAATTCTAGGAAATTGATATATCTGTACTTGATGGGAATTACTCTTTTTAACGATTGTTTTGTCTTTCATTTTAATAGATCATTGATTCGTTGTTTTCTTCTTTTTTGATATATAGGCTTCCTTCTTATCGTCTTGGTTTTGGTGGCCAGTTATTGCTCATTTCATTTGTCTTTGCCTAGCTGTTCTTAGGTTAGTTAATTTTTACTCTTTTCCTTCTTTTGTATTCTTTGATTGTGAATTCCTGTGTGCAGCTTCATTTTTGTGTATGAGTGTACAGTATAAATACCATGTCTGTATGAATCACTGACTAACCACTGACTGCACTAGTTTGGCCCCTTACATCATTGTACCTTATTTTTTTTTATGCTAATTACATAAATAACAACAATTTTGTGAAACTGAATTTGATTTTTAATAAAATAAGTTGTATAATTGATGAATTATTATCTTATTGTGTAGGTGATGTCATTCTCTCAAAATCAAACAAACTTTGATGTCAACGATGTTGTGGAGGAATCTGAGAGTAGACATGTATCTTTCGGAGCAGATGAAGAAGATGATAATGTTAATAATGCAAAATTGAGATCGGTGGTTTGGGAACATTTCACTAGGAGGGGAGGAAAAGCATATTGCAAGTATTGTCCCAAAAGTCTAACTGCGGCCAAAACCTCAGGAACGTCAAGCCTACGTCGCCATCTCATTTCCATTTGTCAAGGCATAAATGCAGAAGAGAGAGCGAAGCTAATAGAGAATAACAAAGATGATCTGTTCAATCCTGCTACCTTCCGGTTTGATCCAGAGGTGACCCGTAGTCTTCTGAACCTCCTCTTTATTGATGGTGAAGTTCCATTTTCATTAATTGAAAATCGATTTTGGGAACCTGCTATGCGGTCATTGAGACCGGAATATAGAGCAGTTGGGCGGCAAACATTAAGGGATGATTGTGTACGGGTGTTTGGAGTTGGTTCAGATAAGTTACTGAAGGAGCTTGAGGCTTTAGATTCTCGTGTGTCATTCACGAGTGATATATGGACATCAAGCACCAATAAGAGCTATTTGTGCATAACAGCACATTACATAGATGCGGATTTTAATTTCCACAAGAAGATATTAGCATTCAAAAAAATTCCGTATCCGCATACGGGTGTGGCTATTGCAAACTTGATTGAGAAACTTTTGGTTGATTGGAATTTGGTTGACAAACTTTTTGCAATAACTCTCGACAATTGCTCGGCGAATGACAATGCTATGGGACATCTGGAGAGGAGGGTTTCGGAAAAAATGCCTTTTGATGGGAGGCATCTGCACATGCGATGTGGAGCACACATCTTAAATTTAATAGTGCAGGATGGTATAAATGCAATTAAGCCGACAGTTAAGAGGATTCGCAAACTACTCCGCCATATTGATTCAAGTGGTTCAAGACTTCAAGTCCTAAATGCTTTTCTGCATGAGCTCAACTTGCCGCCTAAAAGAGGATTGAAGCTTGATTGTAAGACAAGATGGAATTCCACATTCGAAATGCTTAGAGAAGCTTTGCAATTGAAAGAGGCCTTATCCAAGTTTGGAGATAGCTCTACTGTTGGTTTTGGTGTGACACAAGATGAGTGGAACGAGGCAGAAGATGTAACAAAGGTCTTGGAAGCCTTTCAGGAGGCTACCAAGACATTCTCAGCTGTTCGGAAACCATCTTCTCACACATACATCAAGGAAATTTGGGGGATTCGTAGCTTGCTGTTAGATGATCATTTGAAAACTAATGCAGTTTTGCAGAAGTTGGCTGAAAACATGCAACAAAAATTCTCCAAATATTGGGAAGAACCAAATTTGATTCTAACAATAGCAACTGTATTTGATCCTCGATACAAGTTAGCTTTTGTTAAGTATTGCTTTCAAAAAGCTTATGGAGACGAGAGTCAGAAGAAGGTGGATGATGTTTATTCGTGGCTTAAGAAGTATTATGGACTGTATGAAACTTATAGTCAAAGGTCAAATCAAGCTATAAGTAGCGGGTCTTCTCAACCGACAACGAGAGTTTTTGGAAAAAGAAAGCTTGATATGGAATTCACACAATTTGAATCTGAAAATCTTCATTTGCTTCCAAAAAGGTCCGAGTTGGACGATTATTTTGAAAAGGGACTTGTGGAGAGAAGTAAAGAGAATTTTGATATTTTACAATGGTGGAGAAAGAATTCTGAGTTGTATCCCACCCTTGCAAAGATGGCAAGGGATTTTCTTGCGGTGCAAGTGTCGAGTGTCGCATCTGAGTCGACTTTTAGTGGAGCCGGTCGTTTGACAGATAATCTGCATAGTTCGTTGGCTGATGAAACAATCGAGTCCCTCCTTTGTTCAAAGGATTGGCTTGGTCCAAAAGAAGATGTTTTTGATTTGAACAGTTTTCGTCCGTTTTTTCTTAGGTACATATTTGCACTGTTTTATTTTGTTTTCCAATGTAATTAATTAGTTTAATCGCACTTTAACTTTTGTTTTTTTTTGAAATAATTGTATTAGGGATGCGGGAGAGTCATCGGCCTTAGGAAGCTAGCAAGACAATTTCTGGTACAGATTCTTGTACATTTTCTTGTACAGTTCTGATCACTTGTATTCAGCACAGGGACAGTGAAATTCTATACTAAGACAATTCAGACTTTACCATATTGTTGCAGGAAATGTTTAAAGAGGATGGCGGTTATTGGATTCAGTTGAAAGCTCTGGGTTTCAAGGAATGTAGTTGTAAAATTTGATTGCTTGGATCAGAAACTGATGAGATATCCTTTCTGTTTGGTCTAAAACTTTTTTATTGAGTACAAACATTTAGTTTTTTTTAATGCTTTGTTTGGCTTTGTACCAGGTTGTGGTACAAGTGGTATTTACTTTGGTCCAAAATGGACTAGGCAGCTCTGTGCAATTATTTTTAAGTTTGAGGGTACCACTGGTGGTATATTATGTGAATGGCTTCTTTTTTTAATATTGTAAAGCAATACAAACTTAAATAATATAACTTTGTCATTGTAATGCAATTAAAAGAAAATGCATAATTTATATGTAAAAAAATTATCAAAGGACTTAAAAGCATATAAATATTAATGACAAAAATTCAAATGTAGCAGATTGGCCAATCACTAAACCACGGGTGAGTTGGCTCCATGTTTTGGCGTTTTGGGCTGGGCAACTTTGGGTTGGACCAATGGGCGGAATTGGGTTCTTGCTGGACCAAATATGGGCCAAGTCTGGACTGGGCTTGGTTTGGGTAAATACTAGTTTGTTTGGTTTGGGTTTGGGTCAAGGCCTGCTGCAATTCCTATTGGTTTGGGTTTGGTTTGGGTTTGGTTTGCAGCCATTAGCAGGCTTAGTTGTAGTGCCTGACGAAGTCTTCCCACACATGTAGCTTTATGTTATACCGTGCGCAAGGGTCCTCCTCACTCTCCTCAAGAATGTACTTTCGGTGCAAGGTTGATTTGTGCTCCTTCCAACGGACTCCCAGTTTTACCAAGACCTTCGCCTTCTTGCTGTCGTCCGGGAAATGCCAGAAATCCTGCAGGACATATAAAAATAATTAATAATTAATCAGTTAGGCCTTTAAAATAATCATTCTTATTCTTATTATTTTTTTCATTTAATCAATGAATTCTGTATATATTAAATGACCAAATTATAAAGAAATCGCGCACTCAATGAGAGAATCAATTAATTGTACAATCAATTATGAAATTTCTATTTTGAAAGATACAAAATCAAATGAAGGTAATGTGCCACCCTTTCCGGCTACCAGCTTAAAAGAACGCGCTTGAGACGTTTTAAGTGGGGGAAAGGACACGGTCACCCCTGTGTGCGTGCGCGTGCTAGTTGGCGTCGCGAGGCGCTAACTCTCACTTACTCGCATACAAAGGTTTTTTAACATTTCAAGTGATTGTGGGGTCCCAGATTCCAGTGAGCGCAAGCCCTCACTGTTAATTACCCTGAAGCTGTTAACTTCAGGCACCTCTGATTAAGAATAGGAAAATATTAAATCATGTGTGCAAACCTAATCAAGAATGGATAAAGGAAAGGAAAGAAAAATCATAATTAAATGTTATGCATGGATGGATGAAAGACTTTTTAAATGCGAATGTGAGGGTTAGTGTTATGATGTTAGCGGGTGTTAGTGGGTGAAAACCTAGGACGTATTTGTTTGTCCCGGAGACGTATGTATCTCTTCAGGTTTTCGCGACTTGGGAATTATATGTTCATCCCGGGGACCATGTGTCCCATCAAGTCGTAATCATCGGTCGGGTGGGAAACATGATTTCGTGATCACCGCAGTCGATGTCCTAGATCGAAAGATCAGAAGCAATAAGCCTATCTATGATCGAGGTGCCAATCTTATAGTCTCACTCCTGACCACTACTTAGTGGGAGGTATGATCGACTATTGATTGGAGGAGAACCTAGGACTGACTTTGCTAGTCCCGGGGAGCTTTGCGTTCCTTGAGGTTTTCCTAATCGGAGAATGTGACGTTCCTGTCTTTTATCGTTTCTACCGATTCTTGAATGATGAGCCAATAACCGTAGGCCTGCCCGACACTCAAGCGCTTGGATGTGGCCCGATTCGAAAAATCGTTTTGACAAAAAGAGAGCATGAAATTTACCCAGATATTCATAAAAGAAGGGTTTCAAAGTGCTTGGATGTGGCCCTTTTTATTTATGCACTTTTAAATCTGAAATTCAAGAATGAGATGTTCTTATGAAATTCAAATTTTAACGAGATTCCAAATGTTTGTGCCGATGTGAAGATAAATGGAATAAAGAGAAGTTTAACCTCAAAATATACACAATTCCTATGTTCACGTAACAAAGAAACTTGTAGAAGACCTAAGACTTTTGTTTATTTGAAACTTTCATCTTTTTCATTTTTGGTCGTTAAAATATAAAGTGTGCTCACATGAATCACAAAATTCTCAAATATGTTTTAATGAGAAAAATATGTACATAATGACAAAAGTATATACAATGTCATATGTCAAAGTGTTATAGCTATTTACACACTTTATCCGTACACTTTTAAGCAAAACTTCAAAAAAAGTGTTTTTATATTTTCACTTTTAAATCTATAAAGCGATCATATAAGCATAAAATTTCCTAAAATTTGTACAAGAAAACCAAGGAAATATTTACAAAGTGGGTGGGACTTTTATTTCTGAAAATTTACATTTTTGTCCCTTTTTAAATTTGAACCCAAATTTAAACATGAAATTGCAAACTTTGAAAATTCAAAATATTTTTATGCACAGAAATCCTACAATTCACAAGAAGAATTTTAAAACTGATTTTGTGATTTTTGGAGTTCGGGAACTATTTTTAGAATTGTTTTTGGTGAAATCCCGAAATAACAACATATTTACAATTTGGGCCAAATTTCATTATGTTCTGGGCCGGATCTGGACATTGGTTTTGGGCCAAGTTGGGATCAGGGTCTGGGCCGAACTCAAAGGTTCATCAAAAACCGCACTTTTTTCTTTCTTCTATTTCACTGGATCGATCTTGGCCGCCGGACGTTGCTCGACAGCGGATCTCAGCGCTCGGAGCTCCGATTGACGATCGGTCAGTTGCGTTGGAATCGTGGGAGCATGCAGAACCCGTCTATGGTTGCCGATCGGGCCATGGAGGAGTGTGGGGCACTCGCATCAATCAAAGTTGAGGGCAGTAATGGCGCTTCGCTGCCAGTTCTATTCCGAACGAATTGTGTCACATTGACGATTGTTTTTTATGAAACTTGATCCTAAGCTAACTGTCTCAATGTACTTAACATGTTTGCCAATTAATTTGAAATAATTTCAATCGCATAGGGTATGAGGGTCTTGTACCAGTATACTGTCCTGTACCAGTTGAGCACTGTGCATAATTTATCAGTCAATGAGTTTGGACACACTTTTAATCTTAATTCTGATGTACACACGACACCTATGTCATTCAAAGTCCCTTTAAATCATGTCCATCAAATATCAAATGTCGGGTTCAGTATTTCGAGCAGACGACGTCTAAACAGTACAATGCATATGCAATTAACGTCATAATTATGCAAAATGGTATGAAACAATGCAACTATGTTGTACGGACATGTTCTCTATACTACTGTAAACGTTTTGGCTTTTAATATGACAGTTATTGTAGTGTTTAATAAAATACTCAAAAATTCCAGGAAAATACCAGAAAATGGAAAAGATTGTCAGAAATTTAATATTTTTATATGAATTTTTCTAAAACGAATTTGAAGAAGTGTAAAACACGAAACATGCTTGAAATTATACCAAGAATGCATTAAAAATGCCAAAAATATGCATTGTGAACAGAAAAAAAATATGCGCTGATTTTGGCTGAAATTTCCAGAGAAGAAGCAGAAAATAGAACTGGAACTGACCCAGCGAGGGTACTGCCTTATGATTTTTATAGGAATTTTTCTATGATGAACTAGAGAAAACTTTGTATATGAAAATTGTGTAGAAAATTATGAGGAATGCAAATAAAATATTTAAAATATGCATTAAATGAGCAGAATATGAACTATGGCAACATTTTTATGACTGGATCAGAAAACTAACAGCAGAAACAGCACTGTCTTGACATGTTTTGAATTTTTACACAAATATTTTGAAAACAAGTGGAAAAACAAATTTGACAGTAAGATAGAGTGTATTTTTGTGAACATTTTGATATCTAATTTGTATGAAATTGAGATGTCTAAAGCTAATGTTTCAATGACTTTTCAAAACAGTGACAGATTCTGGCATATTTACACAGCAGCACTTGTAAAATTCATACGATTTTTTCTACAAAGTATTTTACAAAACTTATTATATGAAAATTACTTAGAATTTAATTCTGAACATGGGAAAATTATATAAAAAATATACTGTGTTCATAGATTCATGGGAAAGAGTCAGAGTTTGCTGATAAATCATGACCTATCTCAGTTTTCTGAACTTGAGAGTATTTTGACAGCATTTTTCCTATTTAAAATAGTTGAATTGCTGTCAAAACTTACTCTTATGAATATATATTACATCTGGGACAATTTTGGCAGCATATCTCCATATAAAACGGAGATTTGTCGTCAAAATTGTCTCCAAATGAATGTAACTTCATTTCAGATTGTGAGAGGGCCATGGTTTATTGAAAATCATGAGCTCTCTTATCTCTTTAAATCTGAGATTAATTTGGCAGCATTTCCCCTATATAATATAGGTGAATTGTTGTCAAATATCACTCTTAAGAATCTATGCTTCATTTAGGATAATTTTGACAGCATTTTTCTATGTAAAATAGAAAAATGACATCAAATTTATCTCAAAATGAATTTAGATTCATTTCAAGAGATGAGAAGGCCATGGTTCTTCACCAAGCTCTAACTCTCAACTCCTTGCTTCGCAAGAGAGTTCTCCTCTCTGGACACGACCAAAAGAGGGCCCATGGAGCTATGCTCACATGTATATTTGTTATATAATTCTCCCTTAGAGCAAGCTCTTAAGGGGCCCATGGCTATGCCATGTTTAATTGTGTGTGTTATTCTCCCTTGGAGCAAGCTCTCAAGGGGCCCATGGCTATGCCATGTTTGTGTGTGTGTTTTTCAAAGAAAGAAGCAAGAAAAATTCAAGAACAATCAATAAAATGCAAACAATTGATTAGATGAACAATTTTATTTTCAGTTTTTAGCTATAAAACAGTTTTCATGAATTCAATCAAAAGAAAAGGAGAAAAAGATGCAAGAAATGTCACAATAAACAAGAAAACAGCGAGCAATAGTGAGCATGAATCATTAAAGTATGGGGAGATAGTTCATGATATTTGAACTTCTCCCTTTCATTGTAATCAAAATCAGTATCTACATGGTAGTATTACCTTCTTTCTCCTATTTTCTACTATTTTTCTTTGATATTTACAATATTTTCTGTAGCTAAAACCTAACCAGGGAAGGGGTTGTTGTAGTTGAAAGGTGGCTTCTATGGAGTTGAGTATGGAGGCTTTTGTATATGGAGGCCAGGAAGGCTCCGTGTAGAGGCTGAGGGAGGGGTTTTTATAGAGCACAATTAGGTCAGCCAAATAGTAGCAAACTTGGGGGCAAAGGCTGTTGAGATGATTGGTTGAGGGTTGCAGCACATGGATTGATGTCATCGGCTCTTTTTCCATCCCTTGGATGCAATTTGTGTTTTCTTCAACCCATAGCAATCCTTGGATCAGCCACCAATGCTAAGAGACGCCTGGAGTAATTTGGAGATGCTACTGCTGATGTACATGGCCCAGCAGCATGGCCTTCTTTACACTTTATCAACTGATGAAACGTGTGTAAGCCAACCCATGACAGCTTGTTGCTTCAAATGGACTCCTTGCTCTTGATGGCCTTTAAGCACTGATGGGCTTAACCACTTCTAATCAGTGTTAGGGGGAGCCCAATTGAATGATTTGTCTATTAAAAGGTTTAATATTGAGTTTCTGAAAATTTCTGAAACTTAAGGGTTGTAGAGGTAAAACTGCCACACTTATCAGAGCTTCAATCCTTCATTGATACACCCATTCTAACTCACCACTGGCACTTAATTGGTACAGCATCCCCTCCTACACAGCAATCTTCCTTCAGCTGTAGCCAATGTGTGAGAGCAATTAGCACTATTGTTATTTCTCCCAATTCAACCCTTTTTTTTTCTTCTTCACTGGGATAAGACTTGACGCCTCGAACACAATCACTAACTCAATTCTGGTCTTGAAGCAGTATTCAACTAAACCCAACTTCCGCCCAAGGTGGAGTAGGTGGTACTCATAGTCATGAGCATTGAATAATTGTTTTGAGGCTTTGAACATGATCAAGGGGCTGTGGGGATGCTATTTGAGCCTTTAATTGAATTAATTTCATTCCAAATCATTGGATCCCAATTCGAGTCCGGCAACACAGCACTCTTCTTCCTCTTTTCTCCTTCTTCGATTGGCTGCTTGAAACCCCTAAAAAACTCCACCGCTGTGTAGAGGGAGGAGAGACGATTCCAACGGTACCAAGAACACCAAAAACGATGGCCGGGGTAGGGAGTATTTCGCCGGCGAAGATCGGTGGTGGCAGCGGCAGCCATGGCGGGCAAGAAACGACACCCTTTTCTTTTCTTTTCTTGATTCTGACATGTGGGACCCACTCTGCTTTGAATTTCAGTACATGTCAGAGTAGGCTAGATTAAGGGATGGTTAATTCGGTTAACCGGGCTACGTGGCGTTCCCTGATTGGCTCAGTTTTTAATAATCACATACCAATCTTATAAAAATGTTCTATGGTCTCCCTTTTCTGCTATCAAAGCTTGTGTAACCCTCTGTGTAGCATTCCTTTTAGATACCAAATGGGTTGTCAGTGACCCAGTACACAAGCTTAGCCACCCTTCTATTCTGTGGTATCTTCTGTTCCCATAAAATTGTAACCTTTAGTGCGACATCCTTCTTTGAGCACAAATAGGCTGTCAGTAACGCGTTACACACAATGTGCTTCCCCTTCTAACAATGACAGATGGGCCCCTTCAGTCAGTTTGACCATAAAAAAAAATCTTCTTTGACTGCCACGTTTCTGCATCTGATTGATTGTTGAGTGATTTTTTAATATCTTGAGCTCTGGACCTCAGAATTTTATAAGTAATATATCGAAATCCTCAGAATTTGAAGGAGAATATCAATATATCAAAATAATTGGACCAATTTGAAATTATGAAAGAATCCACTTTTTCTCTCATAATGACAATTAGTCGAATTCTTCAGCTGAATTGCACTGTTTCCAGCAGAAAAATTTTATGGTCGGAATGCACTTTTCCCAACCTTCTATGGTATTGTTCAGCTGAATTGCACTGTTTTCAACCTTCCAATAGAACATTCGGAAATTACGAGAGAATACGCTTTTCCTCCCATAATGATGTATATATGACCAGCAGTCAAATTCTCTAGCTGAATTGCACTGTTCCCAGCAGGAGAACCTTACGGTCGGAATGCACTTTTCCCAACCTTCCATAGTATTGTCCAGTTGAATTGCACTGCTTCCAGCCTTCCGAAAACAATAAGCCTTTTTTGAGGGTCAACAAAGAGCCACCCACCAAGACGGGTTCTGAAACCTGCACCTGTTGAAGAACTTGTTTTGGTGTAATCTTTCATCGGCTTCTTCACTTCATCTTCTGAGCATAATCGTGTGCCTACATCGGCTTCTTCACTTATCTCTTATCTTTTAAAAGGTATTTCTTAACATCTTCTCGTCTGGAATGACATATCCGTGAAGCTTCTTGTCTCGTGGGGACTTCGACTTCGAACCATGTTCATTTGTTATTTAGCCTGGCCAAACAAATAAAACCAGAGGTGATTGTTTAGGAGACAATACCAAACCCTGTCTACCGTTTTTTATCCTGATTGGTAGACTTACCAGGGGTAATTTGTTTGTGGCACAATATGCCAAAGCCTTTCTGTGGAATGCATATGGAACATTTAATATTTAATTCCAATTCTCTATAGTGGGTGTAAGGTGTATAATGTGTACGTGCATTTGTGGACCTCACATCGCTCCCCTCATTTTACGCTATGCGCGTTTAGGTGGAATTTTCACTTATCGCTCATCAATTTTAGCTCCACTCAAAAAAGACAGTGTGTTTGTTTTTTAGCGTGCGCTCCAGATTCAACTCAATGAGTCTTTCGTCTTTCATAGAGCACGCCCTCATTCTCAGCAACTGATTCCGAAGAACCTATTACGTCATCGAATAAGTAACTTTGATTTTTGCAAACAAATTGCCGGGACTAAGCTTAAAACCCGCTTATTTGATTATTTATTCTGGTCAATTAAGTGAACCAGTGGTCGTTGTTTCAAGGGACAACTACCTAAACCCCTGCCTATCCCTTTTGTTACCTGGCTGGATGGGCTTACCAGTACGCTTAGCTTAAGGTGCAAGCATTAAAACCCCTTCATATCAATTTGATTTTGATCCTATCTACTTATAGGTGTCTGAAGGTGTACGTGAGTCTGCGGATCTCACATCACTCCCCTCATTTTATATGTGGAACCTTACCATCACTCATAGATTTTAATTTCACTCATGGTAGTGTGTATGTATGTGTGTATAACGTGCTTTCCAGATCCAAGTCAATGGGTCTTTCATAGAGCATGTCCTTATTCTCGGCAACTATTTCCGAGGAAATGGTTACGTCATCGAAAAAGTAACCTTCATTTTACAAACAAATTGTCGGGACTAGGCTTAAAACCCGCTTAATTATTTATTTATTCTGGCCAACTAAGTGAACCAGTGGTCATTGTTTTAAGGGACAATCACCGAAACCCTTTACTATATAGTGTATAATGTATTATTTTATGCATATAATATTTTATTTATTTACATATTATGTATATTATATATATATATTTTTATATATTATATTTTTTATTTAATCTTTCTTTTTTTTTACTATATACATTTTTCTCCCTTTTTTATCTTTTTTTTTATCTTTTTTCTTTTTTTTTTATAAACATTTTTTTCTTCTATATATATATATTTTTTTTTATTTACAACACATCTATTTGTAAAGCGGCACTGAGAAATAGAACTTTTGGCCTTGATACCGAGATCCGGTTTTAGCTGGCCTAATGCCAAGTTTCGACCTCATAACTTAGTCGCTCGGGGAGTTGTTGTCGGAATCATACTCCTTGGTATTGACTTTTGACTCTTCCACTTCTTTGCCTTTACGGCTAGATTGAGACACCTCGACTAGCACCAAGCGGCTTAGACTTTGTCTCCTTTCTCCTGTTATTGTGGCATTTCTCGGTTCTTCAATCCGGATACCTCCTCGCCTATCGCATCTCCTTCTCTGGTGATATTCAGCCTCTTTTACTTCACTCCTTTTCAGCTGTTGCTTTCCTTCAGTGATTGTAGGGAGGCTTCGCTTTCTACTTGTTTGGCCGTTTTCATGAATCATGCGGCTCCGCCTTAATTCGGTGGGTAAGGAGAATTTTCCCTCTAAATATTTTCTTTGTACTCTGTTTTTGAAAGCTTTGCAGTCTTCTATACTGTGTCCAATCACCCCATGATAGTCACAATAATCTGGACTATATGATATACATTCATCTTCCGGGTACTTGCTCTTAAGCACATCAAAACCCCGACGGATCCATAAGTCGAAGATGTCTCTTACTTTATCTCTTGAGAATGAATAAGGGCGCGACTTCTTCTTTCTCTCCTTGCTTTGCTCTTGAGACTTTCCCTTTTCTTTCTGTCTTTCTTCTGACTCTCTTTTTAAACGATTAAGTCTTTTCATTTTCTCTTCTTTTTGAGTCAACTCTTGCTCTACTTCATACTTCCTTTGACGGATCCAACTCTTAGGCATAAACTGTCCATCAAAGTTGCACCCTGCTGCTATTTCTCGTTTCTTTGAGGGGTTTGCGATGGCAAAACATAGATCGTGCAACACTTCCATCATTCTTGATTGTTGTTCTTGCATTTCCCTTAATTTTTGATAACATATGTGTATATCATTTCCAAGTTCTATGAGAGTGGGAATATGTCCTTCTCCTTCTAAGTCACCTCCATTGGCAAAGTGATGCCCATGATATGTGCTTTCTCCGGAATCGCTTAGATCGCTTGAACCCTCATCGCTTAAGACATAACACGTGGTTTGTGGTTCACCCTTCTCCTCTTTCGAGAGATAATATCTTGCATCCATCAGGCTTGCTTCATACTTCTTAAATGGCTCAGTGTCGGCTTCAATATTTTCTTGCTTGCCCTGCCTTATGTATTTCATACATTGATGAAGAGTCGAAGGCACCATTTTGTTATCGTGGATCCATGGTCTTCCTAACATAATGTTGTAGGAGGTGCTTACATCAATAACATAGAACTTAGTAGGGGTTTCCAAGCCACCAACTCGTAGGTTTAACATTACTGATCCCATTACTTTCTGGGAATGATGGTTGAAACCTTGAATGATCATCTTTTCATTCTTTAAGATCTTCTTCTCAATGGCCAGAGCCCTTAGTATTCTAAAAGGCAAGATGTTGACCGATGACCCTGGGTCTACTAATATCCTTCTGATCTCGTTGTTTTCACATTCCCCTCTAACGTAAAGCGGACGATTATGATTTGTGCCATCAGCCACCATGTCATCATCTGTGAAGATAACACCCGCGGTTGCGTTATTGACATGTTGCATTTCTTGCATTGGCACTTCATTGGCCTTCTTACTGGTTTCTCTCCTTTGGCTAACAGACACCATCTGACATGCCTCATCTTCGTCATCTGAGAGATAGCTTGCTTGCTCCTTGACATGCGGTGCCGGGTTTTGGAGGATATGAGCAGGCAACTGGATCTCCCCCTCTTTGATTCTCTTCTCCACCCAATCCTTGAAAACATAGCAATCTTCTATTTTATGTCCAAGAACTCTGTGGTACGGACAATAGGTAGGATCATCTGATCGTTGCATGTCATCAGGACGTTTGCATTCTGGTAGCTCTAAACCAGTCTTAACGGCGTCCTTGAAGATCTTAGCCACCTTTTCTCTTTTGAATGAGTATGGCTTTTTCATTCTATCTTTTGAGCTTTCCACGAACATTGCTTTCTTGTTGCTTGTGCTAGCCACCGCTTTCGTTTTATCTATGGAGATCGATGCGAGTTTCGCCTCGTTCTTACTTCCGCTACATGAACCATATCCTTGGGACCACCCTATCGGCGGCACATTCCCGAGATTGGAGAGAGTATCTACCAATTCCTGGTATGTACGGATCTTAGCTATTCTCAAAAAGGGTTGCAGCCAAGTGTCCATATTCTTTATCATCAACTCAACTGCCTCTCGTTCTTCTATCGCGCGGTCGCATTTAATGCTAAGGTTCCTCCACCTCTGCATATAGTTAATCATCGTTTCACCTTTGTGGGGCTTAACACTTGCCAAATCGGCCATGCTGATTCTGTCTGAGACTGTGACGAATTTCGCCTGGAAAATATTCTCCATCTGCTGCCACGTTGAGATACTATTGTTCTCTAGTGTTGAATACCACTGGAATGCTGGGCCTCCCAAACTTTGCGGGAATTGCCTTAAAAGAAGTGCCTCATTAGCAATAGTGTTGCCGCATGTGATCAGAAAGTGGGAGATATGCTGTCTTGGATCCATGTCCTTGTTCCCTTCTCCCGTGAAGATCTTGAATCTGGGTACTGTATATCCTTTTGGATAAGACACCAAATCATAATGCGGAGGGTAAGGTCTACCACACTTTCTTCCCGTATCAGGACCAAAGGTTGCACCAGCCGCTTTCAATTCTTGACTGACGATTTTCCGGATTTCTTCTTGGGTGTAAGTCTGGGTACCGGTTTCGGATGATTCATCATAGTGTCTTTCTTTCTTCTTACCCTTTTCCTTCGTCTTTTCTTTTTTTAACTTATTCCCTTTCTTTTCTTTCTTTTCCCTTTTCTTTTCTTCTTCTAAACGCTCGTCTTCATCTTCCTTATCATCGGTCGATTCCGACTTGGGTTTTCCGGAAGTGGAACCGGTGCTATTTTCACCTGATGATTCGCTATCATTATCTCTACCCTTTTTCGAGGACTTGGATACTAATTTTTGCAAATTCTCATACATCGCGAGAATCTCAGCATTCTGCTTCTTAATATTCTTAAGCTCCTTTTCCTGCTTGCGGTATTGAGCTAATTGTGCATCTTGCGCAATAATCGCTTCTCGCATTTTATCAATAAGCTCTTTCTGCCTTTTCTCTTTCTCTGTTTCCTCTTCAACTTCTTCTTCACTCTCCTCATTTCCGTGATCTTCGGGATCTACGAGATGTGGTGCCTTGTCTCTACCTTCCTCTTCTTCTTCTTCTTCAGAATTTTCGTTAGGAGGATCCTTAGAACTTTTCTTTTCCTTCATCTCTGGCTTCTTCTTTCTTGCTTTTGCTCTGCCAGCCTGATTCACTTCATGTTTTCCCTTAGATCCTCCATCATCTTCGGGATCAGAATTATCATATATCACATAAGCAGTGACATGTTCTATTTCTTGAGACATCACACGTCGCTTCTTGTACTTGTGGTTAGGCACTGTCACTACTAGCTTCTGAGATTTTGGCTTATCTTGCGGACCGAGCCTGTCGAAGACACTGGCTTTGACTGGCAATTGGTCCTTCTTAACCCATTTCTGAACTATCCTTCCTTCAGAGCCACCCAATTCATGGGTTAGGTTCTCTTGATATTTGGTCTTCTGGTATGGGAAGGTCAGTCTAGACTTCAGAGACTTCCCATACTGACTCTGCATCTGAGGATCATATCTCACTACCCGAGCTTGCTTCTTAGCCTTGACAGCCTGATGTGTCTTATAGATGGTTTCACCAAGAGTCAGCTTCCATGTCTGGGTATGGGGGTGCTGAACAGGTTTTGGTTGCGGAATCTCCCAAACTCAGCGGATCTGACCGGTGGAGGAGTTGTTCCTGACTACCCTCAGAGTGAAGAAAGGGTTATGGACAGGCACATTGGGGATAGCCACCATCTCATTAGTCATCGCGTCTAGAGCCCTCTTCTTAGAAACTGGAATTGAGGTCATGCCAGAAACTGTGGCAACTGGTAGGGGCTTCTTCTTGATTTGGCGACATTTTTCCCTAATCGGTTTCGGAGGAGAGGAGAGGATCTGGTTTCGGATCCCTTTTGGAGTCAACTGGAAGTAACTCTCTTCCTCATCAGCTGTCTCTTGGAGAGGGGGTTGGACGACTGGTTGGGAGTAGACAGGGCCAGTCACAAGAGTGGTTGGAGTCATGTATGAGAGCTCCTGTGGTATGGTGCCAAAGAAGGGCGTAGCACATGTAGTCGGTCCGGCTGGCAGGACCAGGGTAGTGCCGGGTGGAGGCGGAGGGACGTAGACCACCTTCTGAGCGACTAGGGCCCGGTTAAGAGCAGGTGTTGAGGAACCTGCTTGAGAGAACATCAGTGGAGGGTAGGCAGCTTCATCTAGGTCGTAAGTAACAAAGCTTCCTTCGCCCCAAGGGAAAGTCGGTGGTGGCGCCATTTCCTGAAACAAAAACAACAAACACTTAAAACCACATTAGACAATTTATTTACAAAATGCACACATAATTTATAATTTTCCTATTCAAAGATGAGAGGAGAATCCAGGTCCCACCGGGCGTGCCAGAACCTGTGCCACCCTTTCCGGCTACCAGCTTAAAAGAACGCGCTTGAGACGTTTTAAGTGGGGGAAAGGACACGGTCACCCCTGTGTGCGTGCGCGTGCTAGTTGGCGTCGCGAGGCGCTAACTCTCACTTACTCGCATACAAAGGTTTTTTAACATTTCAAGTGATTGTGGGGTCCCAGATTCCAGTGAGCGCAAGCCCTCACTGTTAATTACCCTGAAGCTGTTAACTTCAGGCACCTCTGATTAAGAATAGGAAAATATTAAATCATGTGTGCAAACCTAATCAAGAATGGATAAAGGAAAGGAAAGAAAAATCATAATTAAATGTTATGCATGGATGGATGAAAGACTTTTTAAATGCGAATGTGAGGGTTAGTGTTATGATGTTAGCGGGTGTTAGTGGGTGAAAACCTAGGACGTATTTGTTTGTCCCGGAGACGTATGTATCTCTTCAGGTTTTCGCGACTTGGGAATTATATGTTCATCCCGGGGACCATGTGTCCCATCAAGTCGTAATCATCGGTCGGGTGGGAAACATGATTTCGTGATCACCGCAGTCGATGTCCTAGATCGAAAGATCAGAAGCAATAAGCCTATCTATGATCGAGGTGCCAATCTTATAGTCTCACTCCTGACCACTACTTAGTGGGAGGTATGATCGACTATTGATTGGAGGAGAACCTAGGACTGACTTTGCTAGTCCCGGGGAGCTTTGCGTTCCTTGAGGTTTTCCTAATCGGAGAATGTGACGTTCCTGTCTTTTATCGTTTCTACCGATTCTTGAATGATGAGCCAATAACCGTAGGCCTGCCCGACACTCAAGCGCTCACTAAATTCGAACCTGGATATGGCCCTTGCTATGGATTCGAAAAATCGTTTTGACAAAAAGAGAGAGCATGAAATTTACCCAGATATTCATAAAAGAAGGGTTTCAAAGTGCTTGGATGTGGCCCTTTTTATTTATGCACTTTTAAATCTGAAATTCAAGAATGAGATGTTCTTATGAAATTCAAATTTTAACGAGATTCCAAATGTTTGTGCCGATGTGAAGATAAATGGAATAAAGAGAAGTTTAACCTCAAAATATACACAATTCCTATGTTCACGTAACAAAGAAACTTGTAGAAGACCTAAGACTTTTGTTTATTTGAAACTTTCATCTTTTTCATTTTTGGTCGTTAAAATATAAAGTGTGCTCACATGAATCACAAAATTCTCAAATATGTTTTAATGAGAAAAATATGTACATAATGACAAAAGTATATACAATGTCATATGTCAAAGTGTTATAGCTATTTACACACTTTATCCGTACACTTTTAAGCAAAACTTCAAAAAAAGTGTTTTTATATTTTCACTTTTAAATCTATAAAGCGATCATATAAGCATAAAATTTCCTAAAATTTGTACAAGAAAACCAAGGAAATATTTACAAAGTGGGTGAGACTTTTATTTCTGAAAATTTACATTTTTGTCCCTTTTTAAATTTGAACCCAAATTTAAACATGAAATTGCAAACTTTGAAAATTCAAAATATTTTTATGCACAGAAATCCTACAATTCACAAGAAGAATTTTAAAACTGATTTTGTGATTTTTGGAGTTCGGGAACTATTTTTAGAATTGTTTTTGGTGAAATCCCGAAATAACAACATATTTACAATTTGGGCCAAATTTCATTATGTTCTGGGCCGGATCTGGACATTGGTTTTGGGCCAAGTTGGGATCAGGGTCTGGGCCGAACTCAAAGGTTCATCAAAAACCGCACTTTTTTCTTTCTTCTATTTCACTGGATCGATCTTGGCCGCCGGACGTTGCTCGACAGCGGATCTCAGCGCTCGGAGCTCCGATTGACGATCGGTCAGTTGCGTTGGAATCGTGGGAGCATGCAGAACCCGTCTATGGTTGCCGATCGGGCCATGGAGGAGTGTGGGGCACTCGCATCAATCAAAGTTGAGGGCAGTAATGGCGCTTCGCTGCCAGTTCTATTCCGAACGAATTGTGTCACATTGACGATTGTTTTTTATGAAACTTGATCCTAAGCTAACTGTCTCAATGTACTTAACATGTTTGCCAATTAATTTGAAATAATTTCAATCGCATAGGGTATGAGGGTCTTGTACCAGTATACTGTCCTGTACCAGTTGAGCACTGTGCATAATTTATCAGTCAATGAGTTTGGACACACTTTTAATCTTAATTCTGATGTACACACGACACCTATGTCATTCAAAGTCCCTTTAAATCATGTCCATCAAATATCAAATGTCGGGTTCAGTATTTCGAGCAGACGACGTCTAAACAGTACAATGCATATGCAATTAACGTCATAATTATGCAAAATGGTATGAAACAATGCAACTATGTTGTACGGACATGTTCTCTATACTACTGTAAACGTTTTGGCTTTTAATATGACAGTTATTGTAGTGTTTAATAAAATACTCAAAAATTCCAGGAAAATACCAGAAAATGGAAAAGATTGTCAGAAATTTAATATTTTTATATGAATTTTTCTAAAACGAATTTGAAGAAGTGTAAAACACGAAACATGCTTGAAATTATACCAAGAATGCATTAAAAATGTCAAAAATATGCATTGTGAACAGAAAAAAAATATGCGCTGATTTTGGCTGAAATTTCCAGAGAAGAAGCAGAAAATAGAACTGGAACTGACCCAGCGAGGGTACTGCCTTATGATTTTTATAGGAATTTTTCTATGATGAACTAGAGAAAACTTTGTATATGAAAATTGTGTAGAAAATTATGAGGAATGCAAATAAAATATTTAAAATATGTATTAAATGAGCAGAATATGAACTATGGCAACATTTTTATGACTGGATCAGAAAACTAACAGCAGAAACAGCACTGTCTTGACATGTTTTGAATTTTTACACAAATATTTTGAAAACAAGTGGAAAAACAAATTTGACAGTAAGATAGAGTGTATTTTTGTGAACATTTTGATATCTAATTTGTATGAAATTGAGATGTCTAAAGCTAATGTTTCAATGACTTTTCAAAACAGTGACAGATTCTGGCATATTTACACAGCAGCACTTGTAAAATTCATACGATTTTTTCTACAAAGTATTTTACAAAACTTATTATATGAAAATTACTTAGAATTTAATTCTGAACATGGGAAAATTATATAAAAAATATACTGTGTTCATAGATTCATGGGAAAGAGTCAGAGTTTGCTGATAAATCATGACCTATCTCAGTTTTCTGAACTTGAGAGTATTTTGACAGCATTTTTCCTATTTAAAATAGTTGAATTGCTGTCAAAACTTACTCTTATGAATATATATTACATCTGGGACAATTTTGGCAGCATATCTCCATATAAAACGGAGATTTGTCGTCAAAATTGTCTCCAAATGAATGTAACTTCATTTCAGATTGTGAGAGGGCCATGGTTTATTGAAAATCATGAGCTCTCTTATCTCTTTAAATCTGAGATTAATTTGGCAGCATTTCCCCTATATAATATAGGTGAATTGTTGTCAAATATCACTCTTAAGAATCTATGCTTCATTTAGGATAATTTTGACAGCATTTTTCTATGTAAAATAGAAAAATGACATCAAATTTATCTCAAAATGAATTTAGATTCATTTCAAGAGATGAGAAGGCCATGGTTCTTCACCAAGCTCTAACTCTCAACTCCTTGCTTCGCAAGAGAGTTCTCCTCTCTGGACACGACCAAAAGAGGGCCCATGGAGCTATGCTCACATGTATATTTGTTATATAATTCTCCCTTAGAGCAAGCTCTTAAGGGGCCCATGGCTATGCCATGTTTAATTGTGTGTGTTATTCTCCCTTGGAGCAAGCTCTCAAGGGGCCCATGGCTATGCCATGTTTGTGTGTGTGTTTTTCAAAGAAAGAAGCAAGAAAAATTCAAGAACAATCAATAAAATGCAAACAATTGATTAGATGAACAATTTTATTTTCAGTTTTTAGCTATAAAACAGTTTTCATGAATTCAATCAAAAGAAAAGGAGAAAAAGATGCAAGAAATGTCACAATAAACAAGAAAACAGCGAGCAATAGTGAGCATGAATCATTAAAGTATGGGGAGATAGTTCATGATATTTGAACTTCTCCCTTTCATTGTAATCAAAATCAGTATCTACATGGTAGTATTACCTTCTTTCTCCTATTTTCTACTATTTTTCTTTGATATTTACAATATTTTCTGTAGCTAAAACCTAACCAGGGAAGGGGTTGTTGTAGTTGAAAGGTGGCTTCTATGGAGTTGAGTATGGAGGCTTTTGTATATGGAGGCCAGGAAGGCTCCGTGTAGAGGCTGAGGGAGGGGTTTTTATAGAGCACAATTAGGTCAGCCAAATAGTAGCAAACTTGGGGGCAAAGGCTGTTGAGATGATTGGTTGAGGGTTGCAGCACATGGATTGATGTCATCGGCTCTTTTTCCATCCCTTGGATGCAATTTGTGTTTTCTTCAACCCATAGCAATCCTTGGATCAGCCACCAATGCTAAGAGACGCCTGGAGTAATTTGGAGATGCTACTGCTGATGTACATGGCCCAGCAGCATGGCCTTCTTTACACTTTATCAACTGATGAAACGTGTGTAAGCCAACCCATGACAGCTTGTTGCTTCAAATGGACTCCTTGCTCTTGATGGCCTTTAAGCACTGATGGGCTTAACCACTTCTAATCAGTGTTAGGGGGAGCCCAATTGAATGATTTGTCTATTAAAAGGTTTAATATTGAGTTTCTGAAAATTTCTGAAACTTAAGGGTTGTAGAGGTAAAACTGCCACACTTATCAGAGCTTCAATCCTTCATTGATACACCCATTCTAACTCACCACTGGCACTTAATTGGTACAGCATCCCCTCCTACACAGCAATCTTCCTTCAGCTGTAGCCAATGTGTGAGAGCAATTAGCACTATTGTTATTTCTCCCAATTCAACCCTTTTTTTTTCTTCTTCACTGGGATAAGACTTGACGCCTCGAACACAATCACTAACTCAATTCTGGTCTTGAAGCAGTATTCAACTAAACCCAACTTCCGCCCAAGGTGGAGTAGGTGGTACTCATAGTCATGAGCATTGAATAATTGTTTTGAGGCTTTGAACATGATCAAGGGGCTGTGGGGATGCTATTTGAGCCTTTAATTGAATTAATTTCATTCCAAATCATTGGATCCCAATTCGAGTCCGGCAACACAGCACTCTTCTTCCTCTTTTCTCCTTCTTCGATTGGCTGCTTGAAACCCCTAAAAAACTCCACCGCTGTGTAGAGGGAGGAGAGACGATTCCAACGGTACCAAGAACACCAAAAACGATGGCCGGGGTAGGGAGTATTTCGCCGGCGAAGATCGGTGGTGGCAGCGGCAGCCATGGCGGGCAAGAAACGACACCCTTTTCTTTTCTTTTCTTGATTCTGACATGTGGGACCCACTCTGCTTTGAATTTCAGTACATGTCAGAGTAGGCTAGATTAAGGGATGGTTAATTCGGTTAACCGGGCTACGTGGCGTTCCCTGATTGGCTCAGTTTTTAATAATCACATACCAATCTTATAAAAATGTTCTATGGTCTCCCTTTTCTGCTATCAAAGCTTGTGTAACCCTCTGTGTAGCATTCCTTTTAGATACCAAATGGGTTGTCAGTGACCCAGTACACAAGCTTAGCCACCCTTCTATTCTGTGGTATCTTCTGTTCCCATAAAATTGTAACCTTTAGTGCGACATCCTTCTTTGAGCACAAATAGGCTGTCAGTAACGCGTTACACACAATGTGCTTCCCCTTCTAACAATGACAGATGGGCCCCTTCAGTCAGTTTGACCATAAAAAAAAATCTTCTTTGACTGCCACGTTTCTGCATCTGATTGATTGTTGAGTGATTTTTTAATATCTTGAGCTCTGGACCTCAGAATTTTATAAGTAATATATCGAAATCCTCAGAATTTGAAGGAGAATATCAATATATCAAAATAATTGGACCAATTTGAAATTATGAAAGAATCCACTTTTTCTCTCATAATGACAATTAGTCGAATTCTTCAGCTGAATTGCACTGTTTCCAGCAGAAAAATTTTATGGTCGGAATGCACTTTTCCCAACCTTCTATGGTATTGTTCAGCTGAATTGCACTGTTTTCAACCTTCCAATAGAACATTCGGAAATTACGAGAGAATACGCTTTTCCTCCCATAATGATGTATATATGACCAGCAGTCAAATTCTCTAGCTGAATTGCACTGTTCCCAGCAGGAGAACCTTACGGTCGGAATGCACTTTTCCCAACCTTCCATAGTATTGTCCAGTTGAATTGCACTGCTTCCAGCCTTCCGAAAACAATAAGCCTTTTTTGAGGGTCAACAAAGAGCCACCCACCAAGACGGGTTCTGAAACCTGCACCTGTTGAAGAACTTGTTTTGGTGTAATCTTTCATCGGCTTCTTCACTTCATCTTCTGAGCATAATCGTGTGCCTACATCGGCTTCTTCACTTATCTCTTCTGAGCATAATCGTGTGCCTACATCGGCTTCTTCACTTATCTCTTATCTTTTAAAAGGTATTTCTTAACATCTTCTCGTCTGGAATGACATATCCGTGAAGCTTCTTGTCTCGTGGGGACTTCGACTTCGAACCATGTTCATTTGTTATTTAGCCTGGCCAAACAAATAAAACCAGAGGTGATTGTTTAGGAGACAATACCAAACCCTGTCTACCGTTTTTTATCCTGATTGGTAGACTTACCAGGGGTAATTTGTTTGTGGCACAATATGCCAAAGCCTTTCTGTGGAATGCATATGGAACATTTAATATTTAATTCCAATTCTCTATAGTGGGTGTAAGGTGTATAATGTGTACGTGCATTTGTGGACCTCACATCGCTCCCCTCATTTTACGCTATGCGCGTTTAGGTGGAATTTTCACTTATCGCTCATCAATTTTAGCTCCACTCAAAAAAGACAGTGTGTTTGTTTTTTAGCGTGCGCTCCAGATTCAACTCAATGAGTCTTTCGTCTTTCATAGAGCACGCCCTCATTCTCAGCAACTGATTCCGAAGAACCTATTACGTCATCGAATAAGTAACTTTGATTTTTGCAAACAAATTGCCGGGACTAAGCTTAAAACCCGCTTATTTGATTATTTATTCTGGTCAATTAAGTGAACCAGTGGTCGTTGTTTCAAGGGACAACTACCTAAACCCCTGCCTATCCCTTTTGTTACCTGGCTGGATGGGCTTACCAGTACGCTTAGCTTAAGGTGCAAGCATTAAAACCCCTTCATATCAATTTGATTTTGATCCTATCTACTTATAGGTGTCTGAAGGTGTACGTGAGTCTGCGGATCTCACATCACTCCCCTCATTTTATATGTGGAACCTTACCATCACTCATAGATTTTAATTTCACTCATGGTAGTGTGTATGTATGTGTGTATAACGTGCTTTCCAGATCCAAGTCAATGGGTCTTTCATAGAGCATGTCCTTATTCTCGGCAACTATTTCCGAGGAAATGGTTACGTCATCGAAAAAGTAACCTTCATTTTACAAACAAATTGTCGGGACTAGGCTTAAAACCCGCTTAATTATTTATTTATTCTGGCCAACTAAGTGAACCAGTGGTCATTGTTTTAAGGGACAATCACCGAAACCCTTTACTATATAGTGTATAATGTATTATTTTATGCATATAATATTTTATTTATTTACATATTATGTATATTATATATATATATTTTTATATATTATATTTTTTATTTAATCTTTCTTTTTTTTTACTATATACATTTTTCTCCCTTTTTTATCTTTTTTTTTATCTTTTTTCTTTTTTTTTTATAAACATTTTTTTCTTCTATATATATATATTTTTTTTTATTTACAACACATCTATTTGTAAAGCGGCACTGAGAAATAGAACTTTTGGCCTTGATACCGAGATCCGGTTTTAGCTGGCCTAATGCCAAGTTTCGACCTCATAACTTAGTCGCTCGGGGAGTTGTTGTCGGAATCATACTCCTTGGTATTGACTTTTGACTCTTCCACTTCTTTGCCTTTACGGCTAGATTGAGACACCTCGACTAGCACCAAGCGGCTTAGACTTTGTCTCCTTTCTCCTGTTATTGTGGCATTTCTCGGTTCTTCAATCCGGATACCTCCTCGCCTATCGCATCTCCTTCTCTGGTGATATTCAGCCTCTTTTACTTCACTCCTTTTCAGCTGTTGCTTTCCTTCAGTGATTGTAGGGAGGCTTCGCTTTCTACTTGTTTGGCCGTTTTCATGAATCATGCGGCTCCGCCTTAATTCGGTGGGTAAGGAGAATTTTCCCTCTAAATATTTTCTTTGTACTCTGTTTTTGAAAGCTTTGCAGTCTTCTATACTGTGTCCAATCACCCCATGATAGTCACAATAATCTGGACTATATGATATACATTCATCTTCCGGGTACTTGCTCTTAAGCACATCAAAACCCCGACGGATCCATAAGTCGAAGATGTCTCTTACTTTATCTCTTGAGAATGAATAAGGGCGCGACTTCTTCTTTCTCTCCTTGCTTTGCTCTTGAGACTTTCCCTTTTCTTTCTGTCTTTCTTCTGACTCTCTTTTTAAACGATTAAGTCTTTTCATTTTCTCTTCTTTTTGAGTCAACTCTTGCTCTACTTCATACTTCCTTTGACGGATCCAACTCTTAGGCATAAACTGTCCATCAAAGTTGCACCCTGCTGCTATTTCTCGTTTCTTTGAGGGGTTTGCGATGGCAAAACATAGATCGTGCAACACTTCCATCATTCTTGATTGTTGTTCTTGCATTTCCCTTAATTTTTGATAACATATGTGTATATCATTTCCAAGTTCTATGAGAGTGGGAATATGTCCTTCTCCTTCTAAGTCACCTCCATTGGCAAAGTGATGCCCATGATATGTGCTTTCTCCGGAATCGCTTAGATCGCTTGAACCCTCATCGCTTAAGACATAACACGTGGTTTGTGGTTCACCCTTCTCCTCTTTCGAGAGATAATATCTTGCATCCATCAGGCTTGCTTCATACTTCTTAAATGGCTCAGTGTCGGCTTCAATATTTTCTTGCTTGCCCTGCCTTATGTATTTCATACATTGATGAAGAGTCGAAGGCACCATTTTGTTATCGTGGATCCATGGTCTTCCTAACATAATGTTGTAGGAGGTGCTTACATCAATAACATAGAACTTAGTAGGGGTTTCCAAGCCACCAACTCGTAGGTTTAACATTACTGATCCCATTACTTTCTGGGAATGATGGTTGAAACCTTGAATGATCATCTTTTCATTCTTTAAGATCTTCTTCTCAATGGCCAGAGCCCTTAGTATTCTAAAAGGCAAGATGTTGACCGATGACCCTGGGTCTACTAATATCCTTCTGATCTCGTTGTTTTCACATTCCCCTCTAACGTAAAGCGGACGATTATGATTTGTGCCATCAGCCACCATGTCATCATCTGTGAAGATAACACCCGCGGTTGCGTTATTGACATGTTGCATTTCTTGCATTGGCACTTCATTGGCCTTCTTACTGGTTTCTCTCCTTTGGCTAACAGACACCATCTGACATGCCTCATCTTCGTCATCTGAGAGATAGCTTGCTTGCTCCTTGACATGCGGTGCCGGGTTTTGGAGGATATGAGCAGGCAACTGGATCTCCCCCTCTTTGATTCTCTTCTCCACCCAATCCTTGAAAACATAGCAATCTTCTATTTTATGTCCAAGAACTCTGTGGTACGGACAATAGGTAGGATCATCTGATCGTTGCATGTCATCAGGACGTTTGCATTCTGGTAGCTCTAAACCAGTCTTAACGGCGTCCTTGAAGATCTTAGCCACCTTTTCTCTTTTGAATGAGTATGGCTTTTTCATTCTATCTTTTGAGCTTTCCACGAACATTGCTTTCTTGTTGCTTGTGCTAGCCACCGCTTTCGTTTTATCTATGGAGATCGATGCGAGTTTCGCCTCGTTCTTACTTCTGCTACATGAACCATATCCTTGGGACCACCCTATCGGCGGCACATTCCCGAGATTGGAGAGAGTATCTACCAATTCCTGGTATGTACGGATCTTAGCTATTCTCAAAAAGGGTTGCAGCCAAGTGTCCATATTCTTTATCATCAACTCAACTGCCTCTCGTTCTTCTATCGCGCGGTCGCATTTAATGCTAAGGTTCCTCCACCTCTGCATATAGTTAATCATCGTTTCACCTTTGTGGGGCTTAACACTTGCCAAATCGGCCATGCTGATTCTGTCTGAGACTGTGACGAATTTCGCCTGGAAAATATTCTCCATCTGCTGCCACGTTGAGATACTATTGTTCTCTAGTGTTGAATACCACTGGAATGCTGGGCCTCCCAAACTTTGCGGGAATTGCCTTAAAAGAAGTGCCTCATTAGCAATAGTGTTGCCGCATGTGATCAGAAAGTGGGAGATATGCTGTCTTGGATCCATGTCCTTGTTCCCTTCTCCCGTGAAGATCTTGAATCTGGGTACTGTATATCCTTTTGGATAAGACACCAAATCATAATGCGGAGGGTAAGGTCTACCACACTTTCTTCCCGTATCAGGACCAAAGGTTGCACCAGCCGCTTTCAATTCTTGACTGACGATTTTCCGGATTTCTTCTTGGGTGTAAGTCTGGGTACCGGTTTCGGATGATTCATCATAGTGTCTTTCTTTCTTCTTACCCTTTTCCTTCGTCTTTTCTTTTTTTAACTTATTCCCTTTCTTTTCTTTCTTTTCCCTTTTCTTTTCTTCTTCTAAACGCTCGTCTTCATCTTCCTTATCATCGGTCGATTCCGACTTGGGTTTTCCGGAAGTGGAACCGGTGCTATTTTCACCTGATGATTCGCTATCATTATCTCTACCCTTTTTCGAGGACTTGGATACTAATTTTTGCAAATTCTCATACATCGCGAGAATCTCAGCATTCTGCTTCTTAATATTCTTAAGCTCCTTTTCCTGCTTGCGGTATTGAGCTAATTGTGCATCTTGCGCAATAATCGCTTCTCGCATTTTATCAATAAGCTCTTTCTGCCTTTTCTCTTTCTCTGTTTCCTCTTCAACTTCTTCTTCACTCTCCTCATTTCCGTGATCTTCGGGATCTACGAGATGTGGTGCCTTGTCTCTACCTTCCTCTTCTTCTTCTTCTTCAGAATTTTCGTTAGGAGGATCCTTAGAACTTTTCTTTTCCTTCATCTCTGGCTTCTTCTTTCTTGCTTTTGCTCTGCCAGCCTGATTCACTTCATGTTTTCCCTTAGATCCTCCATCATCTTCGGGATCAGAATTATCATATATCACATAAGCAGTGACATGTTCTATTTCTTGAGACATCACACGTCGCTTCTTGTACTTGTGGTTAGGCACTGTCACTACTAGCTTCTGAGATTTTGGCTTATCTTGCGGACCGAGCCTGTCGAAGACACTGGCTTTGACTGGCAATTGGTCCTTCTTAACCCATTTCTGAACTATCCTTCCTTCAGAGCCACCCAATTCATGGGTTAGGTTCTCTTGATATTTGGTCTTCTGGTATGGGAAGGTCAGTCTAGACTTCAGAGACTTCCCATACTGACTCTGCATCTGAGGATCATATCTCACTACCCGAGCTTGCTTCTTAGCCTTGACAGCCTGATGTGTCTTATAGATGGTTTCACCAAGAGTCAGCTTCCATGTCTGGGTATGGGGGTGCTGAACAGGTTTTGGTTGCGGAATCTCCCAAACTCAGCGGATCTGACCGGTGGAGGAGTTGTTCCTGACTACCCTCAGAGTGAAGAAAGGGTTATGGACAGGCACATTGGGGATAGCCACCATCTCATTAGTCATCGCGTCTAGAGCCCTCTTCTTAGAAACTGGAATTGAGGTCATGCCAGAAACTGTGGCAACTGGTAGGGGCTTCTTCTTGATTTGGCGACATTTTTCCCTAATCGGTTTCGGAGGAGAGGAGAGGATCTGGTTTCGGATCCCTTTTGGAGTCAACTGGAAGTAACTCTCTTCCTCATCAGCTGTCTCTTGGAGAGGGGGTTGGACGACTGGTTGGGAGTAGACAGGGCCAGTCACAAGAGTGGTTGGAGTCATGTATGAGAGCTCCTGTGGTATGGTGCCAAAGAAGGGCGTAGCACATGTAGTCGGTCCGGCTGGCAGGACCAGGGTAGTGCCGGGTGGAGGCGGAGGGACGTAGACCACCTTCTGAGCGACTAGGGCCCGGTTAAGAGCAGGTGTTGAGGAACCTGCTTGAGAGAACATCAGTGGAGGGTAGGCAGCTTCATCTAGGTTGTAAGTAACAAAGCTTCCTTCGCCCCAAGGGAAAGTCGGTGGTGGCGCCATTTCCTGAAACAAAAACAACAAACACTTAAAACCACATTAGACAATTTATTTACAAAATGCACACATAATTTATAATTTTCCTATTCAAAGATGAGAGGAGAATCCAGGTCCCACCGGGCGTGCCAGAACCTGTGCCACCCTTTCCGGCTACCAGCTTAAAAGAACGCGCTTGAGACGTTTTAAGTGGGGGAAAGGACACGGTCACCCCTGTGTGCGTGCGCGTGCTAGTTGGCGTCGCGAGGCGCTAACTCTCACTTACTCGCATACAAAGGTTTTTTAACATTTCAAGTGATTGTGGGGTCCCAGATTCCAGTGAGCGCAAGCCCTCACTGTTAATTACCCTGAAGCTGTTAACTTCAGGCACCTCTGATTAAGAATAGGAAAATATTAAATCATGTGTGCAAACCTAATCAAGAATGGATAAAGGAAAGGAAAGAAAAATCATAATTAAATGTTATGCATGGATGGATGAAAGACTTTTTAAATGCGAATGTGAGGGTTAGTGTTATGATGTTAGCGGGTGTTAGTGGGTGAAAACCTAGGACGTATTTGTTTGTCCCGGAGACGTATGTATCTCTTCAGGTTTTCGCGACTTGGGAATTATATGTTCATCCCGGGGACCATGTGTCCCATCAAGTCGTAATCATCGGTCGGGTGGGAAACATGATTTCGTGATCACCGCAGTCGATGTCCTAGATCGAAAGATCAGAAGCAATAAGCCTATCTATGATCGAGGTGCCAATCTTATAGTCTCACTCCTGACCACTACTTAGTGGGAGGTATGATCGACTATTGATTGGAGGAGAACCTAGGACTGACTTTGCTAGTCCCGGGGAGCTTTGCGTTCCTTGAGGTTTTCCTAATCGGAGAATGTGACGTTCCTGTCTTTTATCGTTTCTACCGATTCTTGAATGATGAGCCAATAACCGTAGGCCTGCCCGACACTCAAGCGCTCACTAAATTCGAACCTGGATATGGCCCTTGCTATGGATTCGAAAAATCGTTTTGACAAAAAGAGAGAGCATGAAATTTACCCAGATATTCATAAAAGAAGGGTTTCAAAGTGCTTGGATGTGGCCCTTTTTATTTATGCACTTTTAAATCTGAAATTCAAGAATGAGATGTTCTTATGAAATTCAAATTTTAACGAGATTCCAAATGTTTGTGCCGATGTGAAGATAAATGGAATAAAGAGAAGTTTAACCTCAAAATATACACAATTCCTATGTTCACGTAACAAAGAAACTTGTAGAAGACCTAAGACTTTTGTTTATTTGAAACTTTCATCTTTTTCATTTTTGGTCGTTAAAATATAAAGTGTGCTCACATGAATCACAAAATTCTCAAATATGTTTTAATGAGAAAAATATGTACATAATGACAAAAGTATATACAATGTCATATGTCAAAGTGTTATAGCTATTTACACACTTTATCCGTACACTTTTAAGCAAAACTTCAAAAAAAGTGTTTTTATATTTTCACTTTTAAATCTATAAAGCGATCATATAAGCATAAAATTTCCTAAAATTTGTACAAGAAAACCAAGGAAATATTTACAAAGTGGGTGAGACTTTTATTTCTGAAAATTTACATTTTTGTCCCTTTTTAAATTTGAACCCAAATTTAAACATGAAATTGCAAACTTTGAAAATTCAAAATATTTTTATGCACAGAAATCCTACAATTCACAAGAAGAATTTTAAAACTGATTTTGTGATTTTTGGAGTTCGGGAACTATTTTTAGAATTGTTTTTGGTGAAATCCCGAAATAACAACATATTTACAATTTGGGCCAAATTTCATTATGTTCTGGGCCGGATCTGGACATTGGTTTTGGGCCAAGTTGGGATCAGGGTCTGGGCCGAACTCAAAGGTTCATCAAAAACCGCACTTTTTTCTTTCTTCTATTTCACTGGATCGATCTTGGCCGCCGGACGTTGCTCGACAGCGGATCTCAGCGCTCGGAGCTCCGATTGACGATCGGTCAGTTGCGTTGGAATCGTGGGAGCATGCAGAACCCGTCTATGGTTGCCGATCGGGCCATGGAGGAGTGTGGGGCACTCGCATCAATCAAAGTTGAGGGCAGTAATGGCGCTTCGCTGCCAGTTCTATTCCGAACGAATTGTGTCACATTGACGATTGTTTTTTATGAAACTTGATCCTAAGCTAACTGTCTCAATGTACTTAACATGTTTGCCAATTAATTTGAAATAATTTCAATCGCATAGGGTATGAGGGTCTTGTACCAGTATACTGTCCTGTACCAGTTGAGCACTGTGCATAATTTATCAGTCAATGAGTTTGGACACACTTTTAATCTTAATTCTGATGTACACACGACACCTATGTCATTCAAAGTCCCTTTAAATCATGTCCATCAAATATCAAATGTCGGGTTCAGTATTTCGAGCAGACGACGTCTAAACAGTACAATGCATATGCAATTAACGTCATAATTATGCAAAATGGTATGAAACAATGCAACTATGTTGTACGGACATGTTCTCTATACTACTGTAAACGTTTTGGCTTTTAATATGACAGTTATTGTAGTGTTTAATAAAATACTCAAAAATTCCAGGAAAATACCAGAAAATGGAAAAGATTGTCAGAAATTTAATATTTTTATATGAATTTTTCTAAAACGAATTTGAAGAAGTGTAAAACACGAAACATGCTTGAAATTATACCAAGAATGCATTAAAAATGTCAAAAATATGCATTGTGAACAGAAAAAAAATATGCGCTGATTTTGGCTGAAATTTCCAGAGAAGAAGCAGAAAATAGAACTGGAACTGACCCAGCGAGGGTACTGCCTTATGATTTTTATAGGAATTTTTCTATGATGAACTAGAGAAAACTTTGTATATGAAAATTGTGTAGAAAATTATGAGGAATGCAAATAAAATATTTAAAATATGCATTAAATGAGCAGAATATGAACTATGGCAACATTTTTATGACTGGATCAGAAAACTAACAGCAGAAACAGCACTGTCTTGACATGTTTTGAATTTTTACACAAATATTTTGAAAACAAGTGGAAAAACAAATTTGACAGTAAGATAGAGTGTATTTTTGTGAACATTTTGATATCTAATTTGTATGAAATTGAGATGTCTAAAGCTAATGTTTCAATGACTTTTCAAAACAGTGACAGATTCTGGCATATTTACACAGCAGCACTTGTAAAATTCATACGATTTTTTCTACAAAGTATTTTACAAAACTTATTATATGAAAATTACTTAGAATTTAATTCTGAACATGGGAAAATTATATAAAAAATATACTGTGTTCATAGATTCATGGGAAAGAGTCAGAGTTTGCTGATAAATCATGACCTATCTCAGTTTTCTGAACTTGAGAGTATTTTGACAGCATTTTTCCTATTTAAAATAGTTGAATTGCTGTCAAAACTTACTCTTATGAATATATATTACATCTGGGACAATTTTGGCAGCATATCTCCATATAAAACGGAGATTTGTCGTCAAAATTGTCTCCAAATGAATGTAACTTCATTTCAGATTGTGAGAGGGCCATGGTTTATTGAAAATCATGAGCTCTCTTATCTCTTTAAATCTGAGATTAATTTGGCAGCATTTCCCCTATATAATATAGGTGAATTGTTGTCAAATATCACTCTTAAGAATCTATGCTTCATTTAGGATAATTTTGACAGCATTTTTCTATGTAAAATAGAAAAATGACATCAAATTTATCTCAAAATGAATTTAGATTCATTTCAAGAGATGAGAAGGCCATGGTTCTTCACCAAGCTCTAACTCTCAACTCCTTGCTTCGCAAGAGAGTTCTCCTCTCTGGACACGACCAAAAGAGGGCCCATGGAGCTATGCTCACATGTATATTTGTTATATAATTCTCCCTTAGAGCAAGCTCTTAAGGGGCCCATGGCTATGCCATGTTTAATTGTGTGTGTTATTCTCCCTTGGAGCAAGCTCTCAAGGGGCCCATGGCTATGCCATGTTTGTGTGTGTGTTTTTCAAAGAAAGAAGCAAGAAAAATTCAAGAACAATCAATAAAATGCAAACAATTGATTAGATGAACAATTTTATTTTCAGTTTTTAGCTATAAAACAGTTTTCATGAATTCAATCAAAAGAAAAGGAGAAAAAGATGCAAGAAATGTCACAATAAACAAGAAAACAGCGAGCAATAGTGAGCATGAATCATTAAAGTATGGGGAGATAGTTCATGATATTTGAACTTCTCCCTTTCATTGTAATCAAAATCAGTATCTACATGGTAGTATTACCTTCTTTCTCCTATTTTCTACTATTTTTCTTTGATATTTACAATATTTTCTGTAGCTAAAACCTAACCAGGGAAGGGGTTGTTGTAGTTGAAAGGTGGCTTCTATGGAGTTGAGTATGGAGGCTTTTGTATATGGAGGCCAGGAAGGCTCCGTGTAGAGGCTGAGGGAGGGGTTTTTATAGAGCACAATTAGGTCAGCCAAATAGTAGCAAACTTGGGGGCAAAGGCTGTTGAGATGATTGGTTGAGGGTTGCAGCACATGGATTGATGTCATCGGCTCTTTTTCCATCCCTTGGATGCAATTTGTGTTTTCTTCAACCCATAGCAATCCTTGGATCAGCCACCAATGCTAAGAGACGCCTGGAGTAATTTGGAGATGCTACTGCTGATGTACATGGCCCAGCAGCATGGCCTTCTTTACACTTTATCAACTGATGAAACGTGTGTAAGCCAACCCATGACAGCTTGTTGCTTCAAATGGACTCCTTGCTCTTGATGGCCTTTAAGCACTGATGGGCTTAACCACTTCTAATCAGTGTTAGGGGGAGCCCAATTGAATGATTTGTCTATTAAAAGGTTTAATATTGAGTTTCTGAAAATTTCTGAAACTTAAGGGTTGTAGAGGTAAAACTGCCACACTTATCAGAGCTTCAATCCTTCATTGATACACCCATTCTAACTCACCACTGGCACTTAATTGGTACAGCATCCCCTCCTACACAGCAATCTTCCTTCAGCTGTAGCCAATGTGTGAGAGCAATTAGCACTATTGTTATTTCTCCCAATTCAACCCTTTTTTTTTCTTCTTCACTGGGATAAGACTTGACGCCTCGAACACAATCACTAACTCAATTCTGGTCTTGAAGCAGTATTCAACTAAACCCAACTTCCGCCCAAGGTGGAGTAGGTGGTACTCATAGTCATGAGCATTGAATAATTGTTTTGAGGCTTTGAACATGATCAAGGGGCTGTGGGGATGCTATTTGAGCCTTTAATTGAATTAATTTCATTCCAAATCATTGGATCCCAATTCGAGTCCGGCAACACAGCACTCTTCTTCCTCTTTTCTCCTTCTTCGATTGGCTGCTTGAAACCCCTAAAAAACTCCACCGCTGTGTAGAGGGAGGAGAGACGATTCCAACGGTACCAAGAACACCAAAAACGATGGCCGGGGTAGGGAGTATTTCGCCGGCGAAGATCGGTGGTGGCAGCGGCAGCCATGGCGGGCAAGAAACGACACCCTTTTCTTTTCTTTTCTTGATTCTGACATGTGGGACCCACTCTGCTTTGAATTTCAGTACATGTCAGAGTAGGCTAGATTAAGGGATGGTTAATTCGGTTAACCGGGCTACGTGGCGTTCCCTGATTGGCTCAGTTTTTAATAATCACATACCAATCTTATAAAAATGTTCTATGGTCTCCCTTTTCTGCTATCAAAGCTTGTGTAACCCTCTGTGTAGCATTCCTTTTAGATACCAAATGGGTTGTCAGTGACCCAGTACACAAGCTTAGCCACCCTTCTATTCTGTGGTATCTTCTGTTCCCATAAAATTGTAACCTTTAGTGCGACATCCTTCTTTGAGCACAAATAGGCTGTCAGTAACGCGTTACACACAATGTGCTTCCCCTTCTAACAATGACAGATGGGCCCCTTCAGTCAGTTTGACCATAAAAAAAAATCTTCTTTGACTGCCACGTTTCTGCATCTGATTGATTGTTGAGTGATTTTTTAATATCTTGAGCTCTGGACCTCAGAATTTTATAAGTAATATATCGAAATCCTCAGAATTTGAAGGAGAATATCAATATATCAAAATAATTGGACCAATTTGAAATTATGAAAGAATCCACTTTTTCTCTCATAATGACAATTAGTCGAATTCTTCAGCTGAATTGCACTGTTTCCAGCAGAAAAATTTTATGGTCGGAATGCACTTTTCCCAACCTTCTATGGTATTGTTCAGCTGAATTGCACTGTTTTCAACCTTCCAATAGAACATTCGGAAATTACGAGAGAATACGCTTTTCCTCCCATAATGATGTATATATGACCAGCAGTCAAATTCTCTAGCTGAATTGCACTGTTCCCAGCAGGAGAACCTTACGGTCGGAATGCACTTTTCCCAACCTTCCATAGTATTGTCCAGTTGAATTGCACTGCTTCCAGCCTTCCGAAAACAATAAGCCTTTTTTGAGGGTCAACAGGTAATTCAATTAATAATATAATTTGAGATTTAAGTTCAATGTTTCACCTTTATTTTGTTCCAGCAATCCCCCTTGATTTCCGTCGGGACCTTCTTCCAGTCCTCGAAATTGATGGGCACATGATCTCTTGCGGTTTGGCCCAAGAAACTCGCGAACGAACCCGTGGCTCTCCCGCATGTGTTGCCATCTGCCCCGAACTCTATCTTCCTCTGGGGGTCTTTTACCTTCCTGCGGTAAGTCTCCCTGGTGGTTGGCCCTCGTTGCCTCTGGGGTTCTTGTTCGGGTTCGGGTTGTTCGGCATTTTCGGGTTGTTGTTCGGGTTGTTCGGGTTGTTCGGCGTGTTCGGGTTGTTCGGCGTGTTTGGGTTCCATGGCTGCAGGGAGAGGAGAGGCAGTGAGAGGGAGCGGAGAGGGCAGAGAGGGAGGAGAGGCAGAGGGGGAGGAGAGGCAGGGAGAGGAGAGAGAAGAGGCTTACAGGGAGGAGAGGGAGGAGCGGCGGCGGCGGCGGCGGCGGCAGCAGCGGTGGCAGAACGAGGGTTTGATCGTCGATCGAGCTCCAAGAGAGGGTTTTAGAGAGGTTTTGGACTTAGAGAATTGCACAGTGAATTTTGAAATGAAAGAGAGGAAGTTCAAACGACATTAAAAGCTGTGAGAGAATCAACAACAGTTATTTACAAGGAACCGTTGTTGAAAACATCAACAACGGTTATTACTAAATAACCGTTGTTGATGACAACAGTCTACAACGGTTCTGCTCATTAATAACCGTTGTTGATTATTTTCTGCTTTTAATTTAAAAAAATATTTCTGTTTGTCATTAGCAACTGTTCCTCCCTTAATAACCGTTGTTGATGACATCTATCAACAACGGTTCTCCAAGGAAAAACCGTTGTTGATTCTTGCCAGTTTTTAATTCTAAAAAATTATGTTGTTGTCATCAACAACGGTTATCCAGTAAATAACGGTTGTTGATGACAACAGTCTACAACGGTTATCCAGTAAATAACGGTTGTTGATGACAACAGTCTACAACGGTTGTGCATATAAATAACCGTTGTTGATTCTTTCCAGCTTTGAATTTCAAAAAGTAATTTTGTTTGTCATTAACAACGGTTTCTTCGTTAATAACCGTTGTTGATGGTTCTCATCAACAACGGTTCGTTGATGGAGGAACCGTTGTTGATTCTTGCCAGCTTTTAATTCAAAAAAATTATTTTGTTGTCGTCAACAACGGTTATTTAGTTGATAACCGTTGTTGATGACGACAATCTAGAATGGTTTTTCATTGAAACAACAGTTGTTGATTGTTTCGCGCGTTTTTAATATGAATCGCGGGGTTTCCAGAGACTTCAGATGCGCACTGGCACCAATCTCGAGATCCAGTAAACACCGCTATTGCTATAATATTTTTAATTTAATCAACAACGGTTTTTCAGTGTAGCAACCGTTGTTGATTCTTGCGCAGGTTTTTAATTTAAAAAATGATTTTATCATCAACAACGGTTTTTCAGTTAGTAACCGTTGTTGATGACAATGATCAACAACTGTGTCTCTTTAGATAACTGTTGTTGATTGTTTCGCGCGTCATTAAATATGAATCGCGGGGTTTCCAGAGACCGAGCGTTAGCCATTGGATCATCTTCAGATACGCACTGGCACCAATCTCGAGACCCAGTTAACAACGGTTCTTCATGGGAGCAACCGTTGTGATTCTTTCACAGGTTTTTATTTAAAATATGATTTTGTTGCTTATAATATATCTATTTTTGAAATATCTAATTTTAAAATTAATACCATTCGCTAAACATATTATAAATAGCAATTATATAGCATTACAAATTCCATTCGCCACTGTACCTGCATTGATGAATTAATTTAGTTAATATATATGTATCTAATTTCAAGTATACCTAATTAAATTAAGTTATTTTATTTAATTAATTATAAAAAATGTATCATCTACCTTCTATGCGGTTTTCTTTCTTTTATTTGATCTCTTCGATTTCTTCTTTTTTCGTCTCTTCAGCCACGTTCCTTCTTCATGGTCTGTACGGATGTAGGTTGTCTCTGGCACATCATCAACTGGCAGGATGGCGGTACCATTAGAAAATGGTTCGGCTTCGTCAAACTTATCGTAGTCGTCCTCATCGACAACACCTCTGATCCCTACAATGTGCCGTTTACCGGCAAGAACAACATGCCTCTTTTTATCGGCCGGGTCAACAACATAAAACACTTGCTTTGCTTGCTTAGCCAGTATGAAAGGATCGTCACGGTATCCCAACCGACTGAAATCAACGGTGACAAATCCATCCTCATCCTGTTGGACTCCGCGTCCGTTATCGATCCACTTACAGTAAAATAGGGGAATCTTAAATTTAACGTAATCTAATTCCCATATTTCTTCAATCCAACCGTAAAATGGCTGGGGAATATCTCCAGAAGACGCTAGAGCTACTAACGTCACACCACTGTTTTGCACGGTGCTCTTGCTGTCTTGGGTCCGAGTGTACCAAGTAAAGCCATTCATGTCGAAACCTTGGTAGGTGTGCACTGTTGACTCGGGTCCGAACGCTAACCACCTGACAGTCTCACTTACGTTTTCATCGGATGGTCTCGAATGTACACTGTCTTCGAACCATCTTACGAATGTTCGATTATGCTCATTGGTGACCCAACTTTCACTTCTTGAAGGATTTTTCTCACGTAGCTCTGTCAGGTGCCGGACGACGTACGGACTTACATCAGCAAGGTGCTGAAGAATTTTGAGATGTGCCGTCTGGATCAAGTCGTGATCTGGCCTCACCAGTTTGTACCCAATAGTACCTACACCTTGGAGTCTCCCCTCGTGCCGGGGCTTGGGAAGGCCGATTGGTTCAACGTCGGCCACGTAATCGGTATAGAAACCAATGATCTCTTCAGCATCATACCCTTCAACCATACTTCCTTCGGGCCTCGATCGACTACGGACCAGCCCTTTCAACTGACCCATGGCTCTCTCAAAAGGGTACATGTGTCGCAGGAATGGGGGGCCACAGAGTTTTATTTCTCTAACGAGATGAACTGTTAAATGCACCATGATATCAAAAAATGAGGGCGGAAGATACATTTCCAGTTCACACAGGGTCGTCACGACATCAGACTGTAAGAAGTCTAGCCCTTCGGGATCGATCACCTTGGAATTAACTTTGTTGAAGAAGGAACAGAACCTGGTGATCGACTTCCTAACATGCGGGGGGAGGATACCTCGAATGGCAACTGGGAGCAGCTGAGTCAGCAGGACGTCATAATCATGTGATTTCATCCCTATCAGTTTCATCTCTTTCATGGACACCCTTCTGGAAATATTTGAAGCATAACCAGATGGCACACGAATTGATTGCAGGCATTCCAATAAACTGATTTTCTCTTTTCTTGATAAAGTATAGCAGGCCGCCGGTAAGTAGGTACGCCCTCCATTTTCTTGGGGTGCTAGCTCTGGGCGAATGCCCATTTTAACCATGTCCTTTCTAACGTTGATGACATCCTTTGTTTTCCCAGCGGTGTTCAACAACAAGCCCACTATGCTCTCAGCGACGTTCTTTACAATGTGCATCAAATCCAAACAATGCCTAACATCCAGGTGCGGCCAATAAGGAAGATCCCAAAATATGGACCTCTTCTTCCATAAGTCGTCCGGATTATCCTTGGCAACAACATCTTTCCCAAATTGGACTTCTATGTGCTTCACTTTTGCGCAAACTTCTTTGCCGGTCAACGGGACCGGAGCTTTTCTCCTCTCAAACTTGCCATTGAATGCTTTCTTTTTCCTTCGATATGCGTGGCCAACCCGAAGGAATCGACGATGCCCCATGTACACAATCTTCTTACAATGCTTTAGTCGTATGGAACAAGTTTGTTCTCCGCAAACAGGACACGCCTTGTATCCTTTTGTTCTGCATCCCGACAAGTTACCGTACGCGGGAAAATCGTTGATCGTGCAGAAGATCATAACACGGATAGTACACCATTCTTTCTTATATGCATCGTACACTCGTATTCCCTCTTTCCATAACTTCTCCAGTTCTTCAATCAGAGGAGCTAGGAACACATCTATGTCATTACCCGGTTGTTTAGGAAGGTTATAAATGCACAAGAATACTGGCCAGGTACTGTGCCAGCTACTCATGTTACCGTAAGGATTCATTCCATCGGTACATAACCCTAACCTCAAGTTTCTAGGTTCGCCACCGAAATTAGGGAATGTTATGTCAATCTTTCTCCATTCAGAAGAATCAGCGGGATGTCTGAGCATTCCATCGTCTTTTCTACACGTGGCATGCCACTGTAACAACTCAGCGTCTCTTGGATTTGCGAAAAGACGCCGCAATCTCGGTTTTACTGGCAGATAATACAAGATTTTCGCCGCAGGTTTTTTACCTTTCTTTGATGGGTTAGTTCCCGGTTTGTACCTTGAAAGCCCACACTTTGGACATTTATCAAGATTGACATGCTCTTTTCGATATAGTACACAGTCTTTCGGGCATGTAGGAATTCTATCAATTGTCAAACTCAACGGACAAAAAATTTTTTTCGCTTGATAGGTTGCATCCGGCAACTCGTTATTTTCTGGGAGCATATCCCCTAAGAGTTTTAACAAATCTGTGAAACTTTTATAGCTCCAATTATTTTTTGCTTTCAGGCTAAATAATTTGAAAACAGCTGATAATTTTGAAAATTTCGTACAACCGGGAAATAATTCTACATTAGCATCTTTGCTCAAATTAATTTCAGAAATTTCTGGAATGTCCACAAAATCGTTGGGAATGTCGTGCATCATTTCATCTACTTCATCATATTCCATACAATTAGTGCTATCTATATTTTCTATATTTTCAACCCCAATTTCCTCCCGTACATCATTATCCCGATCTAAAAAGGTCTCAGACACATTGATAGCCTTGCTTGACTCCGCATTTGCCGATTCTTCGAAGCACTCGCCATGCCACACCCAACGAGTGTACCGCTCCTTAAATCCACGACGGATCAAATGGCACCTCACTTCTTTGACATCCCTAAATCTTCGCAAGTTCTCACAATCAGAACAAGGGCATAAGATAGTTTCATCACCCCTACGCCTCATATGTTCCTTCGCACAATTAATGAATTCTTCGACTCCTAGCAAGTAAGAACTTGTATCACGCCTCCCATACATCCAACTGTTACGATCCATGTGTAAGAGATAATTAAATATAATTTTTATTATGCATGCAATATTAGTACTAGGTCTTGCTGGTTCTACAATTAATAGGTTCCGGGCCGGCCAACCATCCTAACCCACTCTTTGAATACTTTGTCTCATTAGCGAACATGCGTTGGACAATTTGTTGTTCGAGAAAAATTCGGCAGCATTTCCCATTAGATCCCTCGGGTACGCCATTGCACGTACCCGTGAGAACAAATGGAGAAATGATCTACCGAATTTTTCTCAAACAACAAATTGTCCAACGCATGTTCGCTAATCCTAAATGAGACAAAGTATTCAAAGAGCAGTCCCAAACGGGGACTATTCGAGATTAACCCCTATTGGATTAATCTCGAACGGGTAACGACCTAAAGTTATTCAAGTTCCGGTAGTTTGGTTCTAATGCATGACAATACCCACATATAAAAAATGCTAACATGCATGCAACTATATGCTAATTAATTATATAATAACTACTAATTATTCAATCAAATAGATGAATGGAATTAACCTCAATATCCCGAAACGAAAATGGGAGTCGGAGGGGGGAGTGGTATGCCTTCCAATCAACTTCGTCTTGAGCTAGATTGAAAGAGGGGGGGGGGGGGGGGGGCGCTGCTGGAGGAGGAGGAGGAAGAAGAAGGTAATTAATTTGCTAGCTGCTGGTGCGGAAGAAGTAGAGGTGGCGCTTGGAGAGAATCAACAACGGTTCCCAATGAATAACAGTTGTTAAATGGGCCATAAGCGGGAAATTTTCCCGCCATAAGAAGGAATCAGCAACAGTTATTACTAAAAAACAGTTGTTAATTCTTGCACATGAATATAATTGTTACCCAAGAATCAACAACGGTTTATTCTTTAGAAACGTTGGTAATGATAAGCCATTACCAACAGTTTTTTATAGTAAACAGTTGTTAATTCTTGCACATGATTGTTACCAAAGAATCGACAACGGTTTATAATTTCTACCGTTGGAAATCATACACCATTCCAAACGGTTTGTCATGCAAACCGTTGTTAATTCTTGCACATGAATATTTACGTTACCAACAATCAACAACGGTTTCAGCTTTAGAAACCGTTGGGACTGCTACACCTTTCCCAACGGTTTTTTATAGTAGACCGTTGTTAATTCTTGCACATGAATATTTTATGTTACCAAGAATAAAAAACTGTTTCTACTTTAGAAACCGTTGGGAATGGGATATCATTCCCAACGGTTTCTAAAGTAGAAACCGTTGTTGATTCTTGCAGATGAATATTTTATGTTACCAAGAATCAACAACGGTTTCATCTTTAGAAACCGTTGGGAATGCTGTCCCTTTACCAACGGTTTTTTATAGTGGACCGTTGTTGATTATTGCACATGAATATTTTATGTTAGCCAAGAGTCAACAACGGTTTCTCTTTGTGAAACCGTTGGGAATTATGTGCCTCTGCCAACGGTTTTGTATGTTATGGAGTTGTTAATGTTTGCAAATTAATATTTTATGTTTCAGAGGGATCAACAACTGTTTCTTCTTAAGGAACTGTTGGGAATGATATGCCTTTCCCAACTGTTTTTTAAAGGAACAGTTGTTGATTCTTTCTCAGATTTCGGGCAAGTCTTTACCAACTGTTCCTGCTGATAAACCGTTGCTGATATGTTTAATTAAATTTCCAAAATGCCACTGCCACTTTTCAACAGCGGTTTTCTTGATAACAGTTGCTAAGGTGGGGTTGTTAAAGACCATCTCTGTGGTAGTGTATACTCGGTCAAATGTGAATATGACATGAAAGGTTGTATCAGTGGTTGTTTTTAATAACATTTAATTTTAGTGTTTTTCATAGGTCATAAAAAAAAAGCTCATTGTAAAGTGCATAATTTTTTAAAAATTTTAGACATTTTAAGTTCTTCTTTCAAACACTATCAATCTATAAAAGTACTTTAAAGACTTAAGACATTTTTTTAAACTTATCAAAACCACCTTATAGAATTGAATTGCCTACATTGTCAAATTAAACATTGCATGTCCCTACACCAATAAATAATTGAAAGACTTCCCCAATTTATCGATTCCACGCATTGACTTGGGTTTTCAGGATAGTTCTGTGAAAGTTCTCACAAGTGCAAGTCTTCTTGTAGCCTGCCTGTATATATATAGCATTTTCATGATAATTGCTTGGTGAACAGAGGCATTCAAGTAGAGCAAGTATTGGTACTGGAAATCTTCTTTTGAGGTGTGTGCTTAATTTTATCTCAACTAAATTCTGCCATTAATATATCTTCTTTTTTTGTCAATTATGAGACTTGGAAATTTGTTTTTAAGTAGCATGAACAATTAATGTTTACATTCTCTAATTTAAATTGCTGAAAGTAAATAAACTTGTTTAGCTATTTATATTTTGTTTATTAATAGTTCTTATCTCTTCTCACTTGATATCTTCCTTCCAGTCGATTCCTACCAATGGGCGATGTCGTCGTATTTACGATAGCACCAGAAGTTGTAGTGGGGCTCATCAGGTTGATCAGCAATCTGTCAGAAAAGATTGCCGAAGAACAAGAACTCATCAAGCAGAACCTCGCGACTCTGAGAATCGGTCTGGGCATCATCAAAGATATCGCCAAGACAATCACCAAGCGCAACTTGAGGAACTTGGAGGGTGTCATGGGCTGGCAGCCGGAGGCTTCAAGTCTAGTCAATGACGCCGACAGGCTGCTGCAGAGCATCGAGGCTCAAAATAATCGCCCTCGGCGGTTCTGGAGACACAATCAGGAACAACTTCATTGCAGCAGAGGCGATGCAAGACGATTGAACGATTTGAGGATTCGATATGACAACCTTGCTCAGCATAATAACACCATCCTCGAGCTGATATCAGGCAACACCGGCGTCCCTTTCATTGGTTTCACAGATAGTGTCGCGGTCACTTGAAATTGTGATTTTATCAAGTATGAAGATCTAAACTGTGCTTGCTTAATCATTACTTACGATTGATTTGTGTGTTCATACGTAAATGTCACTTATGGTTAATTGAATCCTTGTATATAATCAATACAATGAGATCTCAATGCACACTGATCACATCTAATATTAATTCACCATAGTGACTACTTTATTTTCTACTTCATTATTGTATGTACTTCTGAATTAATGTTATGTATATATATATGCTAAAGCACTCCCAATTAAACAAGCTGTTTCTTTTTTTTTTTTCAAACCATATAGAAAACAATGTCAGCTGTATAGTGTGATCATACAGTAGATAATTGAAAACAATGTTATGCTATGGAGATGAATGGTTCGCTACTTGAGGATATTGTTCTTAGTATAAATTGGGTAGATCGGGTGACTACTTTATTTTCTACTTGAGGATATTGTTCTCGATTTCTTCATATATTCTGGTAATCCCCCTTCCAGTTAATCTGTACCTATATATCAACGGTTGAAGTCGTCACAGTTTCAATTGCACTCATTAAGGTCCATTTGGATTGTGCAAGGATAAGTGAAAGAATAGTAGAATAGAGAATAACAGATGAGATTAGTAAAAAAATAGTGATTTTTGGATTAACTAAAGAATAATAGAAATATGATGCTATTCGGGATAGTAAAAATGTTGTTTGGATTGTTTGTTTAGAATAGCAATGGATGGTTGTAATAGTAGCTAATTCACGTTTTATATGGATTAGTAGAATAGCAACTAATCTTACTATTCCGGATTAGTGATTGCTTGTTTGGATGCACTCACAAGTTAGGTATAGCTTACTAATCTGAATAGTAGCTATTCTTTGGCAATCCAAACGCACCCTTAAATAAATTACTTGGGGGAATGTCTGCAAGGATTGCTGAATTAGGAGAGGATGCCATTAAGCAAAACCTTTGTACACAGAAAACGGGTCTGGGCATTATCGATCAAAGATATTGCTAAAACAATCAACAAGCGCTAAATGAGGGGTGTTAATGTAAAATTGTAATCATAGATAGTAGAATTTTTTGCATTCGCTTACTTCTTTATCATAGTTTGTGGTGTTACTTTGATAATAAAATTGTATTGAAACCCCATTAGGTATGTTTAACAGTACTGTACGTAAGCTAGTGAAATGAAAATGGCTTCTCATCTTCCCCGTTCTTTCTTTCTTCTATCTTTTTTTTTTCACTGAATAATCATCAAAATTGTAAAATCAATAGGAAAATCAACATGTCAAAGTTTGCCAAAATAAGTTGTAATCAGTTACTAGAAGATGACAGATTCCGGGAAGACTGGTCTGATGAAAAAGACATCTGTTAGGAGTTGACAATTTTTTTGGTCCTTCCTCTGATACTCTTTCAAACCCAACTTGAATTAAAATACAAAGTAAACAAAGTTTATATGCTGGTCCTTAAGCATTCGCTTTTTTTATTCTGGAATTTTATAATCCTAACATAAAAAATTAATTTGGAGGTTCTTGATACAGGGGCCTGTGCTGGTAATTATCTGTGTTAATACTTTTCGTCTGGTACCAATTAATGATTATATTATACCTGTGATTGTGCCCGAATTTGTAGTTGGGCTCATGTAATTGCTTAGAAGATTAGTTAGAACCAGTGAAGAACAATTTGACATCAGATAAATCATAAATATAACATATGGACATTTAAATTTCGGCGTATGAAGATCTGATTTTTGTTCCTGAACTAGTTACTGGATATTCGTTTTCAGAACGGACTTGGATGCCAGTCTAAATCAGTTTCTCGGTCAATCTCTGTACCAACCAATTACTAGAATACAGAGATATGAGCAAATATACCGTGAGTTTAAGCTCACGGAGCCCTTCCAATATGCATATTGTTGGATTGAATAGCTGTAATTTGAACAATTGTTTTCCTCTTTTATCAAGAAAATGGTATAACTCTCTATATATAACTCTATATCATTAAATTAACATAGAAAAAAATTAAGTCCAGCCATTAAAGTGGGTTCTCCTCCGACGAATTTTTTTTTTTTGTCTATCCCTAAAATAAAAAAAATTAACATGACTATCCCTGATTCAAAACATTTTTTCCGGCTATACCTACTTTCTGAACGCCGGTGCGCGGTCACATGCACAAACTGGACGCCGGCGTTCAGACATATGCAATTCGCACCCATATCCCAAACCTGACCGCCTGAATCTGACTGCCGGCGGCCTGGCCGCCCCACCCTGACCGCCGGCGGTCAGAGGGGAACACTTCAACTTTGGTAATGCGGATATTTATTCCGATAGGCATCTTTGTTACTAATTTTCCATTTCCGTAGTCCTTTTTGAGCAAATCTTGTTATTTGGATAATGTAACTTTGTTTTCATAGGTCAACCTAGATGCAACTCTTACCAAGGATCAGCTGCTGCATGGTGCCCGTCACCATTTTGTATCAATGGTAATTTTATGTGAGGAGGGATTCATTGACAATGCCTTAATTTGACAATCTTGATAATGAGAACTTTTAAAAACTTATAGAAATTTATAAAAATTCTTAAAAATGAAAAATGGTTTATAGATGTATTATTTAACTTATAGATTGATAGTGTTTCAAATTTCAATTAATTTGAACATCGTTTAGTGGACTTGGCTCATATTGGACTGGGGCACATTTGACTAGGTGTAAAATTTGTCGATGGTTTAGAGCAGAAACTTTATTTCTATATTTTATTTTTTGGGAGAATGGAGCAGAACCTTTTCAGTTTTATTGAAGTCACAACTTCTCATGTCAGCTTTCAAATTGCAACGACTACCACATTCTTGTTTCGTCAGGAATTTAGTTCCCCTCTGACCGCCACCGGCCAGGGTGGGGCGGCCAGGCCGCCGGCGGCCAGATCTGGGCCGTCAGGTTTGGGATATGGGTGCGAGGTGCTATGTCTGAATGCTGGTGTCCAGTTTGTGCATGTGACCGCCGGCGTTCAGAAAGTAGGGATAGCCGGAAAAAATGTTTTGAATCGGGGATAGTCATGTTAATTTTTTTTATTTTAGGGATAGATAAAAAAAAAGTTCTCCTCCGACTGGGTCCTCCAGTTGTGCAGAATTCAGTTTCAGAATTCAGATTATCTATTATGCATAGACCAAGCAAGGCTTTGCTTTAACAAAATAATAAAATCAAGTTGGCCAAATGCTCAATTTGTAAATTGCAATACACCTAAAACAGGGAATTAATATGCATGTGATGACACAAAGGTATATATATTGTAAATATAACTCCTGTAGAATAAAAATAAAAAGGAAAGATTACCCCAATTTAATTTTTCAAAATGATTAATAAAAAGACTTCTGCGTGTTGACTCAGGTTTTGAGGATAGCTCTATGAAACTTCTTACTTACAAGTGCCAAGTCTTTATGAAGCCTACCTCTATATAACAGTTTCTTGATCAATTCAAGACATAAAAACTTCAAATCGATCGAGAGAGAGTTTCGGCAAAGTCTACTGTTAGGGTATGTGCTTAACCTCAGTTAAAATCATTTTCATTCTCCTATTTGCATTTTTGTTCAATATTTTGTTTAAAGAAGTGGGTGAATCTTTACAAATTTCTGAAAATTTGGCTTTATAGCCTTAACATCTATTTTGTTCAGCTGGTTTGTTTAAGTAGAAATTAAATGGGCAGTTACCATTGCAGTGGTACTATGACTAACTTTAGATTAAGCATGCAATATCAGTTTGATTATATTTTGTTAGGTTCTTTGAAAACCTTGGTTTTTTTCCTCATGTAGCAGACTAGCAGTGGTTTTTGCATAGAGAGAAAACGATACTATACTAGGACCTTTTTGTAAGTTCTAAATTTTAATGTTGAAACAGGTGGCGTATTCCACCATTTTTTTTTTCTTTAAAGAACTTATTTCTTACTTGGAATTAAGTAATTGATTAAGTATGTAATTGACTGAAAGATATGAACAACTTATGTATGCTAGTAATTAAATATCCATTCTCATATGCTTTTTAAGTTAATTTTTTTTCCGTTAATCTCCATTCCAGGTGCATTAATCAATGGGTGATGTTATCGTGGCTACGATTGCACCAGACGCTGTAGTTGGGCTCATCAGGTTGCTTAAGAGATTGTCAGAAAAGGTCAACAGTGAAAACAATGACGTCCGGAATAACTTTATCGCTCTGAGAACTGATCTGGGAATGATCAAAGATATCGTCAAAACAATCAACAAGTGCGACTTGAGAAACTTAGACGGAATCACGGGCTGGATGGAGGAGGTTTCAAGTCTAGTCGAGGATTCCCGCGCACTGCTACAGAGAATTGAGGACCAAAACAATCGTCCCCAAAAGAGGCGAGGCAACCATGAGCGGTTTCGTTGCAGCAAAGAAGATAAGGGGCAACTGAATGATTTGAGAACGAGATATGACAATCTTGCTAGGCATAACCAAACTGTTCTCACGCTGCTCGAGCAAAATCGGAGTCTTTTTCATTGTTTACTTTGTTGGGGGAGAGCCTAGCTAGCTAGTGTTGTTTGTATTCATTCCACGCACTCTCATTTTCATTCTCACGCATATACTTGTGAGCAGTTGATTGAATTTGTGATTTTAATTATGAATATGAAGATCTTTAACTGTGCTGACTTAGTCAGGTCCTAAATATATTGTAATGCGGCACCTCTGAGGGAGCCATTTATTCCTGCTCTTTTCTTTTCTTTTTCTAAATTTCTCAAACCTTATCTATGTAATCCTATTTTTATTTCGATTTTAATGAAAATTATAGTAGGCAATCGCCTGCTACATCAAAAAAAAAAAAAAAACTGTGCTGGTATGTTTCTTTTCTTGTGATTCGATATTTGAGTGTTGTCGAAATTAAGAGTTGCTTGTACTTGTTTAAACTCCTGATTTGAACCATAGTTGAGTGAGATTTTTACTTGTTAATTTGTTGCTACTGAGGTGCATACTACAGAATAGTAAAATGACAAAATCTTTTGTGTGTGTTAAAAATGGCATTTGTATTGAAAGTTATGAAATGCAATGGTTGCAATAGAAATTCAAATTGGAAAATTTTGCATAGCTGCAAGTTGTGAGAAACTTGCAAAAAATTGTACAATTATGTGTTTGAGAGGCAGCTGTCAGAGAGTTGTCTTACAAATATCCTGGGATGTATAAATGTCAAATAAAATTATACAAATTGATTTAAATTAAAGGAATTAATAGAGAGCCTCTAGATCGATGGGATGATTCAGCTAAAAGATGACATCCTGTAAAGAGTTCACAATTTATTTAGTCCTCTGACACGGTCTCAAACCCAACTACTGCTAAAGAATTAAAATACACAGAAAACAGAAGTTTATATGCTCGGCCTTCGATCAGCATTAGCTTTGCTATTATAAAAAAAAAGTTAATATATGTAATGAAGTACGACACAATTTGAATGTTTTGTATGCACTATGCAGTGATCTCTTCTGGTAATTATCGGCATTAATACTCTCTTCCTGCAATCCTGCGTACAGTTTCTGTGATTAAAACTTTGTAGTAATTAGTATCTATGTAATTATAGAACATTTTAATTTTATTTGGTAGGAATTAATAAATAAAACTACGAAAGGAGCTAAGAACTTGCATAATTTTTATGTATGGATACTTTTCTGAGGCTTCATGAATTAGTGCATGTCTAATGTATGCCTGAATTAGTACAATTTGAAGACATATTCGTCCTTTTTATCACGAATCTAGAATTTCAAATAGCGGTACGTCTGTTTTGCCACAGTTCTCTGATCCCACATTCCCACTGCAGATAAGTTAATTATCAGCAATAACAATTATATATTTCATTAGGATAGACAGTATCTACAAATATCTAACTAACATAAGTTGATTTATATATTATGAACAATGTAACAAAGCATTATATAAATATATATTCTTCTTATTGTACTTTCTGTTTGATCAATTATAGGTAGCCGCATTTTATTTTTGTTAATTAAAGATTGCAGTATATACAATTACACCTATTAAATACTGAGCGGCCTAGCTATAAGATTTTCAAGGCTTTGAACATTGAGTGCCCTATAAGATATTCATTTATCTCGGTCTAATCTTGAAAATGCTATCATTCTTAGGACATGCATGAGCAAATATATATAAAAGCAAAGAAATGAATGAACTGTTTGTGATCTAAAATATACAAATTAAAGAAACTTAGCTTGGCAACAATGCCTCATAAAACACTCACAAAGTTAACCATTCTCTTCGTTGTTTCCGGAATGCTTATTGCTCCATTGGGGGCTATAGTTGCCACTGAAGAAACTAGTCATTTGACAAACCGTAAGCCGCCGCTTGTCAACCAATTTTCTCTTATGGGTCATTCTTCATTTATCGCATGATTTTTGTTCCTTTTACTCATTTGATGGAGGCATTGTTTTGTTTCATAGGAGTGAATTATGAAGATGTTAATAAGGAAGAGAAGCCAATCATAGCAGGGAGAAGGCCTGTACTTTTTCCACCGTACATTCCATGGAAACCACCGTCGTCGGAGGCAACAGAAGTTCACAACTTCATATACACTTAACAAAAATCTGAGTTTGTAATTAAATTATGTTCTCTTATATAGGAGGATCTTGAATTCAGTGGACTGATCTTATGAATCAATGCACTTTTTATCATATATATATGTTCACAGTGAAACTTATATATTGTATTGTACTTCAAAAGAAACGTATATTGTGTTCAAATTTTTTTACCAGTACGTATAATTACCCAGCAACTTTTTTTGAAAAAAAAATTTGACAGCGGCTGTCAAGTGTATTACTTGGAAAAAAAATAGATGAATACATCAGGCATCTGCCTCACAGTTCTGAAAACATATATGCTACCCAAAGTTGCGAATCTAGATCCATTAACCAAGCCCAGGCACAGAAATGATACTCATTAATACTCTTTTGCCTTTTTAATGGTTGTGAGCTAGTGTCTTTAAAAAAAAAATTATGGCGGGCCGCCTCCAATTCATTTACAGCTACATGTCACAGACTAGAAGGTATTTTTACATTCAGTGTTGGGAACAATAATACCCACTTGAGGCTTGACTTGTAAATGCAAGCCCGGGCACGTATGCCAATTTTATGGCTCACAGTTGTACATTATACAATCGTTAAGACAGAATAAAGACTTGTTTTGAATTTAAGCATGGGCACAAGCCAAAGCTTGTCTCAGTGTAGCTCCGCCCCTGCCAAAGTACAACCGGTATAGCCACATCTATAGTAGTATGTACCCAAATGCCAAACACAACATATATAGTTATATACAAATACAAAATAAAAACAGGAAATGATAAAAATTAACTGAAAACCATCTAAAGCATCCAAAACGTCATCCTTCATGCGCATCGATCATCCATGATCCAATCTCAGCAACAGTGTGAATAACCTGTTGGTTTGTGTATTCTTCAGTAAGTCAGAATGACCAGCAACTCAAATTAAACGAGAGTACGAGGCATGCAGAAAATGTATAACTTTTCCCTTAACAAATTAAAAGAATACAAAATATCAGTAAGAGATCTGAAACCACATAATTTTGTTGAGATTACCAGGTCCAGTAATAGGACTTATCACTAAAAAAAAATCTATTTTTGGATATAGCTAGCTCGGGGTGCCTCTGTGCTCTGGCATTTAGTGTAAGATTAAATTTGGAAATGACAGAATTTTTTAACACCACTTTTATGAACATCTCAATAGAAGAGACGACTTAACGAAATTGTTGATGGTTGAGAATTCATGGAGAAAAAAATAAACAAGCTAGATCCCCTTTCAATAGAGATGAAATATTCTCAAAACTGATATTTTGATTTTATTTATTGTTTTAATATTCAATTACTCATTTTGCATAAGCTATTATAACAATTATGATCGGAGTGCTCATCCCCTAACTTACTGCATTGTGCAGTTCACAACATCAGCCGTTGGATCATCTCGAGATATGCGCTGACACGAATCTCTAGACAATCCAACGGCTGGCGTTGTGAACTGCACAATGTAGTACAACAGGGGATATGAATTCCTTATGACCGATCAACCAATTGTATAAGGAAATGCTACATTATTGGAGCCAGTGTTGCATCAATAGATTTGGCCAGCAGAAGATTAACGGTCAAATTAAGCCATCAGAAGATTAACGGTCAAATTAAGCCATCAGATATGCATTGTCTATTCTTATCAGTTAAATTTACTGTTTTATGCTCGACCGCTCAGCAAATTATATTACCCTGGCTTGATATATATATATAGAACATTGACAACAAATTGGTCTTTAGCAGATCTGAAATTCAAAGAAAATTAGGTTCCAGCAGTTGCGAAAGAATTAAAAAAGGAACTTTTTATTATTCATAGCTTCAGAAAATTGCACATGTTTGCCTTTATTGGTTGGTGGATGCTTCTGTTTCCTAGCTCTAGGTTGGATTTCTTCCTACCTTTGTTCATAATTTATTGAACATATTTTGTAGAGATGTTTGTAACTGATGACTTAATATAATTTTTTTTTCTATTTAGCCTTTTATTGATGACTTAATATATTTTTTTTCTACTTAGCCTTTTATTGTGATTTACTGGCCTGTATATATATTATCAAAGTCATTTATTTTCTTCATATTTTGAGCCATTTTGTTCTAATTTTCATTTTTATCGCTTTTATCACTTCCCTTGATTGAGTCCCAAAAATCAATTTCCATCTTATTGTATTCTACAATTTGTTCTTGCCTCCTGCAAGGAAGCTGACTATATATGTTTATTCTTTCGAACAGAGTTTAAATCGTATTAAGCAAGATGGAGGGAGCCCATGTAATTGAAGTAAATGATTTGATGATTGCTATGGGAACTCAACTGAAACCAGGATGCACGATTGAAGAAAAGAAAAGTGGTTTTCCTTTGCTTAAAAAAATTACACGAATACCACATGATTCACATAACGATGTCTACAAGCCTAAAGTTGTCTCGATCGGGCCATATCACCACAAAACTCAAGATACATTAGGAATGGAGAGGAGGAAATGGGACTCGTTCAGATATATCCTTGAGCTGAATCATGAGAGGAAGATGAGAGACTACTTGCAAGCAATGGCAGGACTGGAACAACAAATAAGGAGCTGCTATTATGATGAGATAGACGTTAACAGTGACAAGTTCTTAAAGATGATGTTACTGGATGGATGTCTCATTCTTTACTTTCTTCATGGGATCAGAGGTGTTGTAGAACCTATCCCGAAATTGGATATGCCGAGTAGCAGCAATATTGATTATGAAAATTGTACGGACGATGCATACTATTCGGAAAAGTTGTACACTAGCTTTTTCACACTTGATCTATTATTACTAGAAAACCAGATTCCCTTTTTGGTGGTCATTAAGATATATGAACTTGTCACAGATGGAAAGTGCCCAATTTCGGTATTGCTAGAGAACATTGCAATATTCTTGGAAGATCAGCTCCAGCCTTACACAAAAACAGTTCTAAGGTTTCACCAGCTAAGAGAAGTTCACCATTTGCTTCATTTGTGTCATCTACATTTTAAGCCTACGAAAATACAAGTCAGCAATATTACCCTTAATCTAGAGACTTTCCAATTGTATCAGCTTCATCATTGTGATGATGATGCAGATAGCATAATTGCAGGGCAGCAATTACTGGAATGGCATCAGGCATCAGAATACCAGAAAGCAGGGGTTGAGTTTATGAAACAAGAAAATTGTACTGAGAACCCACATTCAATACTTGACATAGTGTTTTGTGAAGGTGTCATGGAAATCCCTTGCATAACAATCGATCCAAGCACCCATTGCCTATTCCGAAACTTGCTTGCATTCGAGGAAACATGTCCTGAAATTGGTAATTACATTACCACCTATATCGTATTCTTGTCTCAATTCATCCGTACACCAGAAGATGTGTCCTTGCTCACAAGGCAAGGTGTAATTGTGCATCAAGTAGACAGCGATGCCGATGTCTGCGACCTTTTCAAAATGCTTGCGGAAGGTGTCAATTTTGACATCAACAGTGATCATTACCTCAAACATACTTTCTATGAAATGGAAGTGCACTACCAAATGCAGAGACCTAGATGGAGGGAATGGCTGGGGTTGATCAGCTCAAAATTACCTGGTCGGCCTCGTGATCCAACTAAATTTAATCAGTTATGTAGAAGATCATCACCAGAGGACCGTGTCTAATGGAAGGGCGCATTAAATGTAATCATTCCTTTTTTTTCTTGTTCGAGAAAATTAATTTTGATTTAGCTTTTTTCTTTTTTTTTTCTTTTTTGGGACGATCCGTGCGATGTGGGGCTGTATCTCAGTGGATCGTGACAGCACGGTCACTCTGCCACTTACAATGCTGCGTCGTGTATTTAAGTCGTCTGATTGATTTAGCCTTTTCATATCTATTGTAATGCAAATTTTTTTTTTTGTGCCATTGTACGTTAGCTTTTCTCTGTAGCAAAAAATTGCCTCAATTTTAATTAATTAGATGCAACGATTGTAATCATCGACCAGTAAATTTGAGGTCTTCATCGAATTGTAAGATCTTATTTCTCTTATGATCGACCCAACAGTTGTACCTGAGAAAAGCCAGAACCCGGTACAGTACTAGGATGCCAATAACGTTTCTTTTCTTCATACGTTATCCCATTAGTCAAATATTTAAACATGAAAGGGCTACTTCCAAATATATATAGTCGCCTCCAAGTTCAAAACATTGACTCAGTTTTGGAGATTGATCTTCGAAACTTCTGACAAAGCATCAAGTATTTACTTCTTGTCAAAAACATAAATTGAAGTAGAGATAAAGAAAGCTTCAAATTGAACCATGGTGTAAGCATAACTTCCTCCCCGAAAATCTTCTTGATCCCATTTATACAGTACCTACATTATTCTTAATGCCGTAAAGCCGAGAAAGAAACATGGTACGCTGGTTACCGATTTTTTTAATTAATAATTCAATAAATAAATATTCATAATTAAGTTCTTAGGAAAAAATAAATAAACTCTGAAATTTTTTTATTTTTTCTAAATATTATTTTGAATTACCGATGTTAGGCCAATCAGTATCGTTATTGGTACATTTTCTTTTTTCAAATCGATTTACTTTTAGTTTCTTAATTAGTGTAAGATTCACAACAGGAAAAATGACTAATGCCTTCGGTGAAATCCGGTGGGCAATGGCATATTTGCGGTGGGTGAAGCTCAGCACCTACCGCTGCGGTGGTTGTTGTCCCCGAGACTCATGGGCTGGTGGGTACTGGTCCGCGCCGACTCGGGATCGGTAGGCATTGACATTTGCCTACGGCTATCCAAAAGCATCACCCACCATCGAGCCGTAGGCATATCTTGGTTAGGGGCTCTGCATACGAATTCAACGCCTACCATTGCCTGTAGGTGTTTGAGCTTTTTCCTCAGTGACTGAAATCAACAACAACCACTTTCCCGTAGGCATTGCAGCATCGCCCACGGGTTCCAGTAGGCCCTAAGCTGTAGGCATTGCAGCATCGCCCACGGGTTCCAGTAGGCCCTAAGCTGTAGGCATTGCGACATCGCCCACCAATTTCAGTAGGTCCTAAGCCGTAGGCAATGCGACATCGCCCACCACTTTCAGTAGGCCCTCAGCCATAGGCATTGCAGCATCGCCCACCACTTTCAACAGGCCCTCAGCCATAGGAATTACGTGATTGCCTACCAGTTGTGGTGGGAAACTTCTCGATTATACCAGTGGGCATATTATATATTTTTTTTCATAAAAAATGACATTTAAAAATGAGATCATATATAAAACTATATAATTACTTTATTAAATATGCATATATCATCCATCCATACATCAAATTCAAATTATCATAAAATAAAAAAATATTAGAAAAAACACATTCGCATGCAAAGTTTTCCTAATTTATAACCAAATCTAGCTAGTTACTAACTTCTGCTCCCTCCGCTTCATATCGTTTGAGGAACTGAGTCTGTTTGCATCGTTTCTTCTTATTGCTAAAAATCAGAAACATATGTCAGTAACTTGATATTAAATTTAAATTTAGTACTTTATCTTGTATGTATATAAAGCCAGCATAACAAGAATCCTCCTACATAAATTATTCTTTTTAGTTTGCAGGATGAACAATTAATTATGAGAAAACAAAACAAACACTGAAATCATTTACAGAACAGTTACTAAATCATTCTTGTTTAGGGCTGCGGCATCATTTTTTATATTAATCAAGTTTCAGTTCAGCTTGGAAACGCTGCAGCAAAATGGAAAAGGGAATAAATCTCATAGCCTAATAAATGTGGGTCACTACAATATCTAATGGTATCCACTTTTCTTACTAGTCAGTAGCTTATATTTTTAAGTTGTATTGCTAATATTAGGACTACACAAAACAGTAAGTTAAGTTTGACAAGATGAAAAGTTGTATTTAGTTTGGAATTACACAAACAGTAGCTTCTCATAATTTTTCATGTACCATTTTTTTCAATAATATGTGGGAGTATTTTGTACTTGGAAATCAGAGTACAAAATTACACTTAGAAAGACTTAAAATATTTACTAGACTTTTACTAGTTTGTAACCAGGAACTCAACAATGCATTAGATATCAGCACCATTCACCTCAAGTCTACAAGTCTAATTAATAGCAAATTTAAATTAGCGAATATATATTGTACCTGTATTGGTCGATTTCTTCAGCTCCTCACATGTCATCTTCAATCATCTGCAAGTAATCAATGTAGGTTTTATTAAACCAAATTAATATTGTGCATGAAATTGGAAATTTATAGTAGTATATGTTGAAACTCACATTATCTAAGTCATTATTGTCATCACTGTTGTGTACTGAATCCTCCTCAATCCGTGGCCGCTTAGTTCTCCCATATTCATCAACATCTACTTCCTCTAAATCATCCTCCTCTTAATCATTAATCTGAACAGCTTCTATTACATTAGCAAACAATTCAGAAACATTAATCTGAACAGCTTCTATTAAGTTATTTGCTATCCACACCAGCTGGCCTTGAAAAAAATAAAGAATGTCATAATTAGGTGAAGCAAGATAGTCATTGATAGCAAATCTATAATACTGTCTTCAACTAGGCCTATTTGAAAGACATAATTACATATCAGCACTACTGGCTGAGATACGGATACAGGAAAGAACTTTGAGAACCATAATACACAACATAGTTAATTAACAATTATTATAAACTTCAGCAACTTAATCTATGAGATAAAAGAGATAATGGAGTTATCATTTTAACTTAAACTAGACACAAGTTACAAGTATCCTGTGCTGGTACTCATCGAAGATACAAACTGTACTGACAAGGTTAGGCTTATAATAAATACAAGCACCCAAATAGCTAACTATATTATGTTCCGTTACAATGCTTCCTGACAGCCTGTGTCATAAACAAGCCAACCCTCATGTAAAATCTGTTCATGCTCACTTGAGCCATGCTGCCTTACGGCTGGTAAGTTGGGCATTGTTGCATCAGGTTATCAAGACAGTATCGTGGTTTCAGCAATTTATCAAGCAACTTGTGTGCGAGATTTCGATAACTAGTTATAACTAAGAAAACACGGATGCTTATACAGATTTCGATAACACTGGTTGACAACAGGATATTATAATTTACCTGATAGAGATGCGAGATGCGAGATGCGAGATGCGAGATTCCGAGCAACCGGCAGAGGCCAAAAGTGAGCCAGAGGAACTCGTCCAGCAGGTACAAATATGCTCAAAATTTCATCTTAAATCATCTACCGCTACGAGCTGTCGTATAGAAATCTATATTAAATCTACCGACAAATTGTTCTAATCTTATAATATTAAGTTATTCACCATAGAACCACTAGCTAGATCCAAGCCAGAGATATCGATAGAAGAGAAAGAAAAACAATTGTTACCATTTTCCAATTTGAACACAAAGGAAAAGCAATTCGTTTTTTCAATATTCAATTTCACATGAAAAACAAAATTCAATTTATCAAGCACCTTGTGTGCATCCACTATCCATGTGAAAATCATATATCAATGAGTCAAGAGTATTACCCAGTCAGAACTAACAAAAACTCGGATGCTTATACAGATTTCGATAACACTGGTACGACCATCGCAATCAATTTAGAAATTAAGGCAAAGCTGAATTGAATTGTTACCACAGTAAAGTTATTGCACAATTGTTACCATTTCCAATTTGAACAGCAAGAAAAAGCAATTCTTTTTTTCACAATTCAATTTCGCATGAAAAACAAAATTCAATTTCTGAATTGGAAGAAAACAAATTACCTGGACTGAAGTTGTGTTGAAGTGGAGTAAGCGTTGGAGCAAGAGTGCCGAGCAGGAGCGTTGAAGCAAGAGTGTCTCTGTGTTGGGCAAGGATTGCTGGGTGCGGGGTGCTTGCTATTGAGAGACGGAGGGGCACGAGGGTCCTGTGTTGGGCAAGGATTGCGGGCTGGTGCTTGCTGCTGAGAGACGGAGGGGTACGAGGGTCCTATGTTGGGCAAGGATTGCAGGTGTTGGGTGCTTGCTGCTGGGAGACGGAGGGGCACGAGGCGGTGCAGGATGCGAACATGGGGTGCGGGGTGTTGGGCAAAAACTGGCGGTGCAGGATGCGAACATGGGGGCGGGGTGCTTGATAATTAACTCGCATCCACAGTTTCTGTCCTTGGATTCATCAATCAAATACTCTTTCCATTTTAGCTCCTGCCTCCAGATATGCAAATTAAAGCAATTAAATCGAATTGGGGCATTAAATTGGCTAGATAGTGACAGCCGAGTGCTTTCCATTTACGAGTGTTTTGGGTTTATTTAGAAAGAGCACCGCTCATGGGGAATCGCCGCCGTTCGCCCGTGGGAGAAGGTATTGGGTTGGGTTCAATTGGAAAGCGAGGAGCAGAAAGTATCCCTACCGGTGCTGCCCATGGTGAAGCGCCCGTGGGGAAAGGTTGAAGAAAGCCCTACCGCCTGTCGCCCGTGGGCAGGTCGGTAGGGGTTAAACAGTTTTCCTGTTGTGATTACATCATATATAGTGTATGTATGTTTCTACGTTTTATATTTAATTACATATACTTATATAGTATATGGAAGTTTCCAATAAACTTGCAGTTAAAAATGACATTGACATACGAAAACGATGAGCTTTTAAAAACTAATGTCAACGCATGTGATTACATTACCATACTTTGTGAGCACGTAATAGTATTACAAAATTAACAACAAGTTTTAAATACTATAGTTGGGCATGATCAATGATTTGAAAAGGACAAAGTACTATACTTTAGGAGAAGACATTCCTATAAAAAAGATTATATGTGCTTGCCTTTTAACTAACTTGGAAATAATGATCTAATTAATTACATATAACAAAGTTTATAGAGATACGGGTTAATAATTGTCTGAAATTTATATGGAATAGTGACTCGGCCAAATGTGAATATGACATGAAATTCAATAATTACCTAAGACGTGACAGCAAATTTCATCATATAATGTGCAAAAATTATAGTTTTTCATGGTTTATATTTTAGCATGTTATTAAATTATTTTTCAAATGCAACTCTGCGAAGTAGGATCGATTCGAGTGAAATTAAATCTCAACTAGTATATAGTTATGCAAACCTAAAAGAGAACATGTCCTAACTACAAGTATGCTGTATATATAACACCAATCGACCAAAAAGGAGAAATTTCCCCTATTTAATTTTCCAGGAATAAACAAGTTGAGAAGGGAATCAATTCACAATGCTTATCTAGACTGGTAAATGATAATTTAGCTTTCCAAAATTTTGATTTTTTTTTTTCAAATCTAAAGTTAGAAAACATACATATGAATGTATGTTCAAAACTTCTAGATTGTTTTTTTTTTTAATAACATTCAATTTTAATGTTATTTCATAGTTCATCAAAAAGCTCATTGTAAAGTGCATAACTTTTTTTAAAAAAAAATTATACATTATAATTTTTTGAAACACTATCAATCTATATATTAAAATTACATCTATAAAAAGTTCTTCAAAGACTTAAGACATTTTTAAAAATTTATCAAAATCACATTATAGAATTGAATTGCCTACATTGTCAAATTAAGCATTGCATGTCCCTATAACAATAAATAATGGAAAGACTTCCCCAATTTATCGATTATTCCACGCATTGACTTGGGTTTTTAAGGATAGCTCTGTGAAATTTCTCACAAGTTCAAGTCTTCTTGTAGCCTGCCTGTATATATATAACATTTTCATGATAATTGCTTGGTGAACAGAGGCATTCAAGTAGAGCAAGTATTGGTACTGGAAATCTTCTTTTGAGGTGTGTGCTTAATTTTATCTCAACTAAATTCTGCCATTAATATATCTTCTTTTTTTGTCAATTATGAGACTTGGAAATTTGTTTTTAGTAGTACAATTAATGTTTACATTCTCTAATTTAAATTGCTGAAAGTAAATAAACTTGTTTAGCTATTTATATTTTGTTTATTAATAGTTCTTAGCTCTTCTCACTTGATATCTTCCTTCCAGTCAATTCCTACCAATGGGCGATGTCGTCGTATTTACGATAGCACCAGAAGTTGTAGTGGGGCTCATCAGGTTGATCAGCAATCTGTCGGAAAAGATTGCTGAAGAACAAGAACTCATCAAGCAGAACCTCGCGACTCTGAGAATCGGTCTGGGCATCATCAAAGATATCGCCAAGACAATCACCAAGCGCAACTTGAGGAACTTGGAGGGTGTCATGGGCTGGCAGACGGAGGCTTCAAGTCTAGTCAATGACGCCGACAGGCTGCTGCAGAGCATCGAGGCTCAAAATAATCGCCCTCGGCGGTTCTGGAGACACAATCAGGAACAACTTCATTGCAGCAGAGGCGATGCAAGACGATTGAACGATTTGAGGATTCGATATGACAACCTTGCTCAGCATAATAACACCATCCTCGAGCTGATATCAGGCAACACCGGCATCCCTTTCATTGGTTTCACAGATAGTGTCGCGGTCACTTGAAATTGTGATTTTATCAAGTATGAAGATCTAAACTGTGCTTGCTTAATCATTACTTACGATTGATTTGTGTGTTCATACGTAAATGTCACTTATGGTTAATTGAATCCTTGTATATAATCAATACAATGAGATCTCAATGCACACTGATCACATCTAATATTAATTCACCATAGTGACTACTTTATTTTCTACTTCATTATTGTATGTACTTCTGAATTAATGTTATGTATATATATATGCTAAAGCACTCCCAATTAAACAAGCTGTTTCTTTTTTTTTTTTTCAAACCATATAGAAAACAATGTCAGCTGTATAGTGTGATCATACAGTAGATAATTGAAAACAATGTTATGCTATGGAGATGAATGGTTCGCTACTTGAGGATATTGTTCTTAGTATAAATTGGGTAGATCGGGTGACTACTTTATTTTCTACTTGAGGATATTGTTCTCGATTTTTCATATATTCTGGTAATCCCCCTTCCAGTTAATTTGTACCTATATATCAACGGGTGAAGTCGTCACGGTTTCAATTGCACTCATTAAGGTCCGTTTGGATTGTGCAAAGATTAGTGAAAGAATAGTAGAATAGAGAATAGTAGATAAGATTAGTAAAAAAATAGTGATTTTTGGATTAGCTAAAGAATAGTAGAAATATGGTGCTATTCGGGATAGTAAAAATGTTGTTTGGATTGTTTGTTTAGAATAGCAATGGATGGTTGTAATAGTAGCTAATCCATGTTTTATATGGATTAGTAGAATAGCAACTAATCTTACTATTCCGGATTAGTGATTGCGTGTTTGGATGCACTCACAAGTTAGGTATAGCTTACTAATCCGAATAGTAGCTATTCTTTGGCAATCCAAACGCACCCTTAAATAAATTACTTAGGGGAATGTCTGCAAGGATTGCTGAATTAGGAGAGGATGCCATTAAGCAAAACCTTTGTACACAGAAAACGGGTCTGGGCATTATCGATCAAAGATATTGCTAAAACAATCAACAAGCGCTAAATGAGGGGTGTTAATGTAAAATTGTAATCATAGATAGTAGAATTTTTTGCATTCGCTTACTTCTTTATCATAGTTTGTGGTGTTACTTTGATAATAAAATTGTATTGAAACCCCATTAGGTATGTTTAACAGTACTGTACGTAAGCTAGTGAAATGAAAATGGCTTCTCATCTTCCCCGTTCTTTCTTTCTTCTATCTTTTTTTTTTTCACTGAATAATCATCAAAATTGTAAAATCAATAGGAAAATCAACATGTCAAAGTTTGCCAAAATAAGTTGTAATCAGTTACTAGACGATGACAGATTCCTGGAAGACTGGTCTGATGAAAAAGACATCTGTTAGGAGTTGACAATTTTTTTGGTCCTTCCTCTGATACTCTTTCAAACCCAACTTGAATTAAAATACAAAGTAAACAAAGTTTATATGCTGGTCCTTAAGCATTAGCTTTTTTTATTCTGTGTTGAGTATGGAGGCACTAACTATAACAATATTTTCTATTATATATCAAAATATTGTTACAACTACTACTACTCAAATATTATACCTCCATAAACCCCTAGCTTCTTACTACAATCCTAACCTCCAATCTACTACTATCTCTTGCTTGATCTCTTGCTTGGTTTGCTTGGTTTCTACATCCAACTCCATACCCCTATTTATACTAGTTCTATGGAGAACTCTAGAACCTAGATATTTTTCTAAGATATTTGTATGGATAATTCTAGACCTAAGATATTTTTCTTATATCTATAATATTCTAGATTATTCCTAATAAATATCTAAACACCACATACTCTAGATTATTCTTGTATATGGGCTTTGGGCATTTTTGGGTCAGCGTTGTATTCTCAACACTTCCCCTCAACGCTGACTTGGTGCATTTTTTATTTCGGTACTCCGCGTCCATCCGGATCGTCATGTTTGTAGTTTTTCCTTCGTGCTCGCAGTGCTTGGCACTCAGTCATTTGTGGTGCTCGCAGTGGTCTCGGCACTAGTCTTCGTCGAGCTCCGACTTCTCGACGGATCACCTGACAGGCTCTAACTCCTTGCACCGACTCCTGTCCTTCAGGTACAGTGATACTTCTATGTGTCATCCTAACGGCATCACCTTCCTCAGTGATGGTTTCCACCTCGTCGTTCTCTTGTGGCTTCTCTTCATCCGCCACGACGCAACTCATAATTCCGACCTCCTTTATGACTTTGGTCTCCTCATCGAGCAATTCTTTAATTGGTTCTTTAAAAGGTAATGACTCAAGCTTACTTACCTCTTTGACATCTTCGGTGTCTTCCGTAAAGAACGATGACTCGGAATTGATCTCTTCCTCCTCGACTTCTGTGGCATCTTCTCCATCTTTGATCGGCCACGACTCCATGTCAAACTCCTCTTCCTCTGATTCATCACTGTCGGCAACCTCTATGCCAACTACCGACTGTATTCCAACAGTCGCCACCACGTCCCAATCTTCTTCATATGGGACCTCCTCCGGCACCATCTCCACTTTGGTCGCCGCGAGGCTTTCTTCATCATCCACGATTGCAGCCGTGAGTGCTACTTCTGCATCCCACTTTTCTTCACAACTACTGCTCTCATGGATTATGTCTTGGCTTCTTGAGGTCGCCACATTACCATGGCCTTTATTCTTCTTCCGCCAGCAATCTCGTGCATAATGCCCTCTTTTGCCACAGTTATAACATCGATCGTCATCGTCTTCATCGTCATCGGATGAGTCTCGAGCTCCCCCTGAAGAATTAGTCTTCTCTTTAGGCCTTCGTTGCTGGCTAGACCTTCCTTCGGGTCTACCTCTTGACTTTCGGTCAGGTCGACCCGTCTTTCGGTTGCTGAACAAGGCCTCTTCTTCTTGCTTCAACGAGACTCCGGCCATTTGCTTTGCTAGAGCCTCCTGGTTTGCGAGCATATTCTCCAGCTCTAATAGTGTTGGCTGCGTTGGCCAACCTCGGATGGCTGCTATGAACCCGCTATACTCGGGTCTTAGCCCATTGATGAGAATCCTTCTCATCCTTTGCTCGCTGATCTTTTCTTCAGGGTCTATTTGAGCAATCTCACTACAAAGAGATTTTACTTTCGTAAAGTAATGGTTAATCATCATGTTACCTTGTGAGATTGTCATGAGCTCCTTCTCAAGTAGTTGGAGGCGCGCGTCGTTCTTCTTTGAGAAGAGTGTTGCTAGGGTATCCCAGGCTACCTTCGGCGTGGGCGCTTCTCTGATGTACTCCAGTAGCTCGTCTTCAACGGCTGTCCTGAGTACAAACATCGCCTTCCCGGCCTTGATTCGCCATTTCCGCAGAGCTTCGGCTTGCTTCTCCACAGACAGAGTTTCGGCTGGCTTCTCTGAAGCCTTCTTCTTTTTCGTTTTGGGGTCAGCAACCTGTTCCAATACTGTCTCTTCTACGGTATCAACTTCCGGCGGGGTCGTCTCAGACCCGCCTACTACCTCCCATAGGTCCTGCCCTTGGAGGTAGGACTCTATGCATGCCTTCCAATATATATAATTACTAGTATTCAATTTCTTCATTCCACCAATCGTACCTGAGAAATCCATGGCTTCAACTAGGACGCCCAACGTCTAGTAAGCCTTCTTGAAGATTTCTCCTCCACCGCACTTCGCAGTCCCGGACTGTCGTCAAGCTGCGGCTCCTTCGACAACTTGTCGATACCACTATACTGACTGGCGGAACACCGGCAGAATTCCCGCTCTATGCTTGACCCCTACCACCGACTCTGAACAAGCTCCGACAACTCCGGCTCTGATACCAGATTGTTGAGTATGGAGGAACTAACTATAACAATATTTTCTATTATATATCAAAATATTGTTACAACTACTACTACTCAAATATTATACCTCCATAAACCCCCTAGCTTCTTACTACAATCCTAACCTCCAATCTACTACTATCTCTTGCTTGATCTCTTGCTTGGTTTGCTTGGTTTCTACATCCAACTCCATACCCTATTTATACTAGTTCTATGGAGAACTCTAGAACCTAGATATTTTTCAAAGATATTTGTATGGATAATTCTAGACCTAAGATATTTTTCTTATATCTATAATATTCTAGATTATTCCTAATAAATATCTAAACACCACATACTCTAGATTATTCTTGTATATGGGCTTTGGGCATTTTTGGGTCAGCGTTGTATTCTCAACATTCTGGAATTTTATAATCCTAACATAAAAAATTAATTTGGAGGTTCTTGATACAGGGGCCTGTGCTGGTAATTATCTGTGTTAATACTTTTAGTCTGGTACCAATTAATGATTATATTATACCTGTGATTGTACCCGAATTTGTAGTTGGGCTCATTTAATTGCTTAGAAGATTAGTTAGAACCAGTGAAGAACAATTTGACATCAGATAAATCATAAATATAACCTTATATCACAATTTTTTAGCACTTATGAAATCCAGATAGGTCCATAACATATGGACATTTAAATTTCGGTTTATGAAGATCTGATTTTTGTTCCTGAACTAGTTACCGGATATTCGTTTTCAGGACGGACTTGGATGCCAGTCTAAATCAGTTTCTCGGTCAATCTCTGTACCAGCAAAGAAGATTCTTATATCGATTATCCATTTCTGAGAACAGCCTTGCCGGTTGCCAACCAATTACCATTTAATTACCAGAATACAGAGATATTATTACAAAATAATAAAATCAAGTTGGCCAAATGCTCAATTTGTAAATTGCAATACACCTAAAACAGGGAATTAATATGCATGTGATGACACAAAGGTATATATATTGTAAATATAACTCCTGTAGAACAAAAATAAAAAGGAAAGATTACTCCAATTTAATTTTTCAAAATGATTAATAAAAAGACTTCTAGATCTGCGTGTTGACTCAGGTTTTGAGGATAGCTCTATGAAACTTCTTACTTACAAGTGCCAAGTCTTTATGAAGCCTACCTCTATATAACATTTTCTTGATCAATTCAAGACATAAAAACTTCAAATCGATCGAGAGAGAGTTTCAGCAAAGTCTACTCTTAGGGTATATGCTTAACCTCAGTTAAAATCATTTTCATTCTCCTATTTGCATTTTTGTTCAATATTTTGTTTAAAGAAGTGGGTGAATCTTTACAAATTTCTGAAAATTTGGCTTTATAGCCTTAACATTTATTTTGTTCAGCTGGTTTGTTTAAGTAGAAATTAAATGGGCAGTTACCATTGCAGTGGTACTATGACTAACATTAGATTAAGCATGCAATATCAGTTTGATTATATTTTGTTAGGTTCTTTCAAAACCTTGGTTTTTTTCCTCATGTAGCAGACTAGCAGTGGTTTTTGCATAGAGAGAAAACGATACTATACTAGGACCTTTTTGTAAGTTATAAATTTTAATGTTGAAACAGGTGGCGTATTCCACCATTTTTTTTTTCTTTAAAGAACTCATTTCTTACTTGGAATTAAGTAATTGATTAAGTATGTAATTGACTGAAAGATATGAACAACTTATGTATGCTAGTAATTAAATATCCATGCTCATATGCTTTTTAAGTTAATTTTTTTTCCGTTAATCTCCATTCCAGCTGCATTAATCAATGGGTGATGTTATCGTGGCTACGATTGCACCAGACGCTGTAGTTGGGCTCATCAGGTTGCTTAAGAGATTGTCAGAAAAGGTCACCAGTGAAAACAATGACGTCAGAAATAACTTTATCGCTCTGAGAACTGATCTGGGGATGAGCAAAGATGTCGTCAAAACAATCAACAAGTACGACTTGAGAAACTTAGACGGAATCATGGGCTGGATGGAGGAGGTTTCAAGTCTAGTCGAGGATTCCCGCGCACTGCTACAGAGAATTGAGGACCAAAACAATCGTCCTCAAAAGAGGCGAGGCAACCATGAGCGGTTTCGTTGCAGCAAAGAAGATAAGGGGCAACTGAATGAGTTGAGAACAAGATATGACAATCTTGCTAGGCATAACCAAACCGTTCTCACGCTGCTCGAGCAAAATCGGAGTACTCTTTTTCATTGTTTAATTTGTTGGGGGAGAGCCTAGCTAGTGTTGTTTGTATTCATTCCACGCACTCTCATTTTCATTCTCACGCATATACTTGTGGGCAGTCGATTGAATTTGTGATTTTAATTATGAATATGAAGATCTTTAACTGTGCTGGTATGTTTCTTTTCTTGTAATTCAATATTTGAGTGTTGAAATTAAAAGTTGCTTGTACTTGATTAAACTCCTGATTTGAACCATAGTTGAGTGAGATCTTACCTGTTAATTTATTGCTACTGAGTTGCATACTACAGATTAGTAAAATCTTTTGTGTGTGTATGTGTGTGTTAAGAATCGCATTTGTATTGAAAATTCTGAAATGCATTGGTTGCAATTGAAATCATCAAATTGGAAAACTTTTGCATTACTGCAAGTTGTGACAAACTTGCAAAAAGTTGCATATTATGTGTTTGAGAGTCAGCTGTGAGATGGTTGTCATACAAATATCCTGGGATGTATAAATGACAAATAAAATTATACAAATGGATTTAAATAAAAGAAATTAATAGAGAGCCTCTGGATGGGATGATTCTGCTAAAAGATGACATCTTGTAAAGAGTTGACAATTTCATTAGTCCTCTGACATGGTCTCAAACCCAACTACTGGTAGAGGATTAAAATACACAGAAAACAAAGTTCATATATATGCTGGGTCTTCGATCACAAGTTGCTTTGTTATTATAATAAAAGTTAATATATAATGAAGTACGACACAATTTGAGTGTTTTGATACAGTGAGCTGTCTCTGCTAGCTGGTAATATCGGCATTAATACTTTCTTCCGGCAATCCTGCGTACAGTTTCTGTAATTAAAACTTTGTTTGTAATTAGTATCCATGTAATTATAGAACATTTTAATATTAATTGATAGGAACTAATGAATAAAACTGCGAAAATTAAGGAGCTAATTAAGAACTCGCAGAAGTTACGTATGGATACTTTTCTGAAGCTTCAATGAATTAGTGCATGTCTGATGTTATGGAATTCACCACCAGCAGAGACAAAGTGATTGTATACAGTGATCTGTCTCTGTGCGCGGTACGCCGGTACCTCTGTTTTGACACGGTTCTCTGATCCCACTGCAGATAAGCTAATTAACAGCAATAACAATTATATGTTTCATTAGAATAGACATATAGTTTCTACAAATATCTAACTAACATAAGTTGATTTGTTATGAACAACGAAGCATTATTAAGTATATATGTATTCTTCTTATTGTACTTTCTGTTTGATCAATTATAGGCAGCCATATTTTAATTATTTTTGTGAAAGATTGCTGTATATATATATACCATTACACCTATTAAATACTGAGCGGCCTAGCTATAAGATTTTCAAGCTTTGACGCTGAGTGCGCCCCTATAAGATATTCATTTATCTCGGTCTGATCTTGAAAATGCTATCATTCTTAGGACATGCATGAGCAATATATATAAAAGCAAAGAAATGAATGAACTGTTTTGTGATCTAACGTATATAAATTAAAGAAACCAAGCTGTTGGGAACAATGCCTCATAAGATACTCACAAGGCTAACCATTCTCTTCGTTGTTTCCGGAATGCTTATTGCTCCATTGGGGGCTATAGCTGCCACTGAAGAAACTATTCATTTGACAAACCGTAAGCCGCCGCCTGCTAAACAATTTTCTCATATGGGTCATTCTTAATTAATCGCATGATTTTTGTTCCTTTTACTCTTTTGATGGAGGTACTGTTTTGTTTCATAGGAGTGAATGAAGATGGTAATAAGGAAGAGAAGGTAATCATAGCAGGGAGAAGGCCGGTATTTATTCCACCATACATTCCATGGAAACCGCCATCGGAAGCAACAGATCGAAGTTCACAACTTCATACACACCTGACCTAACAGAAATCTGAGTTTGTAATTAAATTTTCTTCTCTTAAATATATAATAGGAGCTCTTGAATCCAGTGGACTGCTCTCATTAATCATTGCAATATTGTGTTTGAAAATTTTCACCAGTACGTAAAATTACCCAGAAAACTTGTTCTTCTTGTTTTTTTTAAGTTTTACAGCGGCTTTCAAGTGTATTATTTAGAAAAAATAGATAAATACATCAGGCATCTGTCTCACAGTTCTGAAAACATCTATGCTACCAAAAGTACATCCCTACCCAAAGTGAATCCCTACCCAAAGTACATCCGGTATAGCTACATCTATATATATACCCAAGCAGCCAAAACACAACATGAGAATACAAAATAAAAACTGGAAATGATAAAAACTAACTGAAAAACATCTAAAGAAGCGAAACGTCATTCATGCGCTTCATCCATGATCCAAAATATCAAAAACAGTATGATTAACCTGTTGGTTTGTGTATTCTTCAAAAAGTCAGAATGATCAGCAACTCAAATTAAATGAGAGTACGAGGCATGCAGAAAATGTATGTTTTTCCACTTAACAAATTGAGAGAATCCAAATATCACTAAAAGATCTGAAACCACATAATTTTTGTTGAGATTACCAGGTCCAGTTATAGAATTTCTCACTAAAAAAAATCTATTTTCACCAGCAGAAGACTAACGGTCAAATTAATCCATCAGATATGCATTGTCTATTTTTAACAATTAAGTTTACTGTATTATGCTGGACCGCTCAAAAAATTCTATTACCCTGGCTTGATATATATAGAACATTCATAACAAATTGGTCTGTAGCAGATCTGAAACTCAAAGAAAATTAGTTTACAGAGTTGCAAAAGAATCAAAAGAAACTTTTATTAGTCATAGCTTCAGAAAATTGGACATGTTTGCCTCTACAGTTTGATGGATGCTTCTGTTTCCTAGCTATAGGTTGGATTTCTTCCTACTTTCCTTCATAATTTATTGAACATATTTTAGAATGAATTTATTTGATCATTTTTTGAGCCATTTTGTTCTAATTTTCATTTTTGATCGCTTTCATCACTTCCTTTGATTGAGTCCCAAATATCAATTTCTATCTTATTGTATTCTACAATTTGTTCTTGCCTCCTGCAAGGAAGCTGATTATGTGTTTACCTTTTTTAACAGAGATAAATCATATTAAGCAAGATGGAGGGAGCTCATGTGATTGAAGTAAATGATTTGATGATTTCTATTGGAAGTCAACTGAAACCAGGATCCACAGTTGTGATGAATGAAAAGAAAAGTGGTTTTCCTTTGCTAAGAAAAATTAATCGAATGCCACATGATTCAAAAAGCGATGTCTACAAGCCTAAAGTTGTCTCGATCGGACCATATCACCATAAAACTGAGGCTACATTAGAAATGGAGAGGAAGAAATGGGACTCTTTCAGATATATCCTTGAACTGAATCCTAAGATGAAGATGAGAGACTACTTGCACGCAATGGCAGGACTAGAACAACAAATAAGGAGCTGCTATTCTAATGAGATAAAAGTTAGCAGTGATAAGTTTCTAAAGATGATGTTACTAGATGGATGTCTCATACTTTGTTTTCTTCATGGGATCAAAGGAGCTGTAGAACCTATCCCGAACTTGGACATGCCGAGTAGTAGTATTATTGATAGCGAAAATTGTATGGACACTGCGTACTATTCGGAACAGTGGTACCATATTTTTTTCACACTTGATTTACTACTACTAGAAAACCAGATTCCCTTTTTGGTGGTCATTAAGATATACGAACTTGTCACAGGTGGAAAATGCCCAATTTCGTTACTACTAGAGAACATTGCAATGTTCATAGAAGATCAGCTTCAGTCATACACTAAAATAGTTTTGAGATTTCACCAACTAAAAGAAATTCACCATTTGCTTCATTTGTGTCATCTACATTTTAAGCCTAAAAAAGTGCAAGTCAGCAATATTACCCCCAATCTAGAGACTTTCCAATTGTATCAGCTTCATCATTGTGATGATGATGCACAGAGCACAATTGCAGGGCAGCAATTACTGGAATGGCACCAGGCATCAGAATACCAGAAAGCAGGGGTTGAGTTTATGAAACAAGAAAATTGCACTGAGAACCCACATTCAATACTTGACATAGTGTTTTGTGAAGGCATCATGGAAATCCCTTTAATAACAATTGACCGGAACACCCATTGCCTATTCCGAAACTTGCTTGCATTCGAGGAAATATGTCCTGAAATTGGTAACTACATTACCACCTATATCGTATTCTTGTCTCAATTCATCCGTACGCCAGAAGATGTGTCATTGCTCACAAGACAGGGCGTAATTGTGCATCAGCTAGACAGCGATGCCGATGTCTGCAACCTTTTCAAAATGCTTGCGGAAGGTGTCGATTTCGTCATCAACAGTGATCATTACCTCAAACATACTTTCTACGAAATGGAAGTGCACTACCAAATGCAGAGACCAAGATGGAGAGAATGGCTCGGGTTGATAGGCTCAAAGTTACCTGGTCGGCCTCATGAAACTAAATTTAATCAGTTATGTAGAAGATCATCACCAGAGGACCGTGTCTAATGGAAGGGCGCATTAAATGTAATCATTCCTTTTTTTCTCTGTTCGAGAAAATTAATTTTGTTTTAGCTTTTTTCTTTTTGTTTTTTTTTTGGACGATCCGTGCAACGTGAGGCTGGATCTCAGTGGATCGTGGCAGCACGGTCACTCTGCCACTTACAATGCCGCGTCGTGTATTTAAGTCGTCTGCTTGATTTAGCCTTTTCATATCTATTGTAATGCAACTTCTTGTTTTTTTTTTTTTTTTGTGCCATTGTACGCTAGCTTTTCTCTGTAGCAAAAAATTACCTCTATTTTAATTAATTAGATGCAACGATTGTAATCATCGATCAGTAAATTTGAGGACTTAATCAAACTGTAAGATCTTATTTCTCTTACGATCGACCCAACAGTTGTACCTGAGAAAAAGCAGAACCCGGTATATATATATACTTGGATGCCAATAACGTTTCTTTTCTTCATACATTATCCAATAAATAGTCGAATATTTAAACATGAAAGGGCTACTTCCAAATACAGTCGCCTCCAAGTTCCAAATATTGACTCAGTTTTGAAGATTGATCTTCGAAACTTCTGACAAAGCATCAAGTATTTATTTCATGACAAAAGCATATATTGAAGTAGAGGTTGGTTAAGCAAGCTGCAAGCTTCGAATAGAAGTAGAGGTGTAAGCATAACTCCCTCCCCAAAAATCTTTTTGATCCCCATTTACAATACCTACATTAATTATTCTGATTGCCGTATATAAAGCAGAGAAAGAAACATGGTACGCTGGTTACCGATTTTTTTAATTAATAATTCAATAAATAAATATTCATAATTAAGTTCTTAGGAAAAAATAAATAAACTCCAAAAATTTTTTATTTTTTCTAAATATTATTTTGAATTACCGTGTTAGGCCAATCAGTATCGTTATTGGTACATTTTTTTTTTTTCAAATCGATTTACTTTTAGTTTCTTAATTATTTAGTGTAAGATTACATCATATATAGTGTATGTATGTTTCTACGTTTTAGATTTAATTACATATACTTATATAGTATATGTAAGTTTTATATATTTTTTTTTTCCTTCCAATAAACTTGCAGTTAAAAATGACATTGACATACGAAAACAATGAGCTTTTAAAAACTAATGTCAACGCATGTGATTACATCACCCTACTTTGTGAGCACGTAATAATATTACAAAATTAACAACAAGTTCTAAATACTATAGTTGGGCATCATCAATGATTTGAAAAGGACAAACTATACTTTAGGAGAAGACTTTCTTATAAAAAAAAGATTATATATATATATATATATGCTTGTCTTTGAACTAACTTGGAAATAATGATCTAGTTTTAATTACATATAACAAGTTTATAGAGATATATATGGGTTAATAATTGTCTGAAATTTATATGGAATGCTATGCTCGGTCAAATGTGAATATGACATGAAAGGTTGTATCATTGGTTGTTTTTAATAACATTTAATTTTAGTGTTTTTCATAGATCATAAAAAAAAAGCTCATTGTAAAGTGCATAATTTTTTAAAAATTTTAGACATTTTAAGTTCTTCTTTCAAACACTATCAATCTATAAAAGTACTTTAAAGACTAGAGACATTTTTTAAAATTTATCAAAACCACCTTATAGAATTGAATTGCCTATTGTCAAATTAAACATTGCATGTCCCTACACCAATAAATAATGGAAAGACTTCCCCAATTTATCGATTCCACGCATTGACTTGGGTTTTCAGGATAGCTCTGTGAAATTTCTCACAAGTGCAAGTCTTCTTGTAGCCTGCCTGTATATATATAGCATTTTCATGATAATTGCTTGGTGAACAGAGGCATTCAAGTAGAGCAAGTATTGGTACTGGAAATCTTCTTTTGAGGTGTGTGCTTAATTTTATCTCAACTAAATTCTGCCATTAATATATCTTCTTTTTTTTGTCAATTATGAGACTTGGAAATTTGTTTTAAGTAGCATGAACAATTAATGTTTACATTCTCTAATTTAAATTGCTAAAATACAATAAACTTGCTTAGCTAGCTAGTTAATTATTTTTTTGTTTAATATATAGTTCTTATTGTTAAACAGAGATAAGTTGAGAGAGAACGATTTGGGTTTTGATAATTATATATTGATTCATTCTAAAATTACATATTTATAATGGAGGATTACTAGAAAATAAAGGAAAATAATAATGCTGAAATCACATAATAAATAACAGAATTTCCTACAGATTTTCCAATATCCTATAATTAATACTAGATATTCTAACACCCTCTCTCAAACTGAGGATGCCAACGAAGGTTGCATTCGAAGTTTGTAGAAGAGGTGACCGAGGTAGCAGATTTAGGACGATCGAAATCGTCGGATTCAGGACGACCAAGGTCGTCGGTTTTACAGACAGCCAGAGTCAACAGATTCAGAACAACCCAAAGGTTGTTAATTCAGATGACTGAAGTCGCAGATTGACCGAAGTCACAGATTTTTAGGATGACCGAAGTCACATATTTTCAGGATGACCGAAGTCGCAGATTTTCAGGACAACCGAAGTCATCGGTTTCAGAACGACCGAAGTCGTGGTATCAGGACGACCGAAGTCGCGGTTTCAGGACGACCGAAGTCGCGGTTTCAGGACGACCGAAGTCGCGGTTTCAGGACGACCGGAGTCGTGGTTTCAGGATGACTTTGGGGTCATGATTCAGACGGTCAAAGACCGTGGTTTTAGACGACATGAGGGCCATGGTTTCAAAAGGTAAACAAGGTAGCACATGGATCGATACGATGTCGAAGAGGGATTCCAAAGTGCGGTTGTCAGAGAATCGAAGCGGCATGACATGCTTCGATCTGTTGGCAGGTTGGATGCTGGAGTGGAGGAACAAAAGTAGTGAGCGGAGCATAGCTTGCAAACAAAACTAAAGAGCAACAGATACAGCAGCTTGTTGAGCAAGGCCATTGACTAGAGCTGCTTGGGCAGACTAGATGCAGAATTACAATATTAAATCTACAATAGCAGCAATGGCTGCAATAATCAGTGGACTACAGTATCGGCCGGCTGAGGTTAGTACGCCGACCAAGAATTTTTAGGGCTGTGATACCATGTTAACAGAGATAAGTTGAGAGAACGATTTGGGTTTTGATAATTATATATTGATTCATTCTAAAGTTACATATTTATAATGGAGGATTATAAGAAAATAAAGGAAAGTAATAATGCTAAAATCACAAAATAAATAACAGAATTTTCTACAGATTTTCCAATATCCTATAATTAATACTAGATATTCTAACACTTATCTCTTCTCACTTGATATCTTCCTTCCAGTCGATTCCTATCAATGGGCGATGTCGTCGCAGTTACGATAGCGCCAGAAGTTGTAGTGGGGCTCATCAGGTTGATCAGCAATCTGTCGGAAAAAATTGCTGAAGAACAAGAACTCATCAAGCAGAACCTCGCGACTCTGAGAATCGGTCTGGGCATCATCAAAGATATCGCCAAGACAATCACCAAGCGCAACTTGAGGAACTTGGAGGGTGTCATGGGCTGGCAGACAGAGGCTTCAAGTCTAGTCAATGACGCCGACAGGCTGCTGCAGAGCATCGAGGCTCAAAATAATCGCCCTCGGCGATTCTGGAGACACAATCAGGAACAACTTCATTGCAGCAGAGGCAATGCAAGACGATTGAACGATTTGAGGATTCGATATGACAACCTTGCTCAGCATAATAACACCATCCTCGAGCTTATCAGGCAACACTGGCGTCCCTTTCATAATTTGTTGCACAGATAGTGTTGCGGTCACTTGAAATTGTGATTTTACAAGTTATGAAGATCTAATTAACCTGTGCTTGCTTATCATTACTTATAATTGATTTGTGTGTTCATACGTAAATGTCACTTATGGTTAATTGAATCCTTATATATAATCAATACAATGAGATCTCAATGAACACTGATCACATCTAATATTAATTCACCATAGTGACTACTTTATTTTCTACTTCATTATTGTATGTACTTCTGAATTAATGTTATGTATATATATATGCTAAAGCACTCCCAATTAAACAGCTGTTTTTTTTTTTTTTTTTTTCTTTTCAAACCATATAGAAAACAATGTCAGCTGTATAGTGTGATCATACAGTAGATAATTGAAAACAATGTTATGCTATGGAGATGAACGGTTCGCTACTTGAGGATATTGTTCTTAATATAAATTGGGTAGATCGGGTGACTACTTTATTTTCTACTTGAGGATGTTCTTCTCGATTTCTTCATATATTCTGGTAATCCCCCTTCCAGTTAATTTGTACCTATCAATGGGTGAAGTTCTCACGGTTCGATTGCACTCATTAAATTACTTAGGGGAATGTCAGCAAGGATTGCTGAAGAGAGGATGCCATCAAGCAAAACCTTTGTACTCTGAAAATTGGTCTGGGCATATCAAAAGATACTGCTAAAACAATCAACAAGCGCTAAATGAGGGGTGTTAATGTAAAAGTCTGTTCACTTACTTCTTTATCATAGTTTGTGCCTTTGTGGTGTTACTTTGATAATAAAATTGTATTAAAACCTCATTAATTAGGGCTATTAATTTAACAGTAGTGTAAGCTAGTGAAATGAAAATGGTTTCTCATCTTCCCTGTTCTTTCTTTCTTCTTTCTTTTTTTCTTTTTTCTTTTTCTTTTTTTTGAAGTAGCAGGCAAACTGCCTTTTTTTCACTGAATAATCATCAAAATTGTAAAATCAACATGAAAATCAACATACCAAAGTTTGCCAAGATAAGTTGTTATCAGCTACTAGATGATGACAGCTTCCAAGAAGACTGGTCTGATGAAAAAGACACCTGTTGACAATTTTTTGGGTCCTTCCTCTGATACTCTTTCAAACCCAACTTGAATTAAAATAAAAGGTAAACAAAGTTTATATGCTGGTGCTTAAGCATTAGCTTTTTTTTTTTATTCTGGAATATTTAATTATAACTTAACAAATTTATTTGGAGGTTCTTGATGCAGGGGTCTGTGCTGGTAATTATCTGTGTTAATACTTTTTGTCTGGTACCAATTAATGATGATATTATACCTGTGATTGTGCCCGAATTTGTAGTTGGGCTCATTTAATTGCTTAGAAGATCAGTTAGAACCAGTGAAGAACAATTTGACATCAGATATAACCTAATATCAAAAGGGTCCGGATATGGTGATACCATAGTTGATACCATAGTTGATACCAAAATAGTTGACCAGTCAAACATTGGTATAACTTGAATACTCATTGGTATAACTTGAACACTCGTTGTTATAACTTGAATACTAACATAACTTGAATTCTCATTAGTATAACTTGAATATTTACTGCTAAAACTTGAATACTAACGTATTTTTCAGCTTGAACACTCATTAATTGTTATAACTTGAATACTGACATAACTTGAATTCTCATTGGTATAATTTAAATACCTATTGGTATAACTTGAATATTTACTACTAAAACTTGAATACTCGAATACTGACATAACTTGAACTCTCATTGGTATAACTTAAATACCTATTAGTATAACTTGAATATTTACTACTAAAACTTGAATATTGATACAACTTGAATTCTCATTGGCATAACTTGAATTCTCATTGGTATAATTTGAATACATATTGGTATAACTTGAATACCTATTGGTATAACTTGAATACTCATCAGTATAACTTGAATACTTATTAGTCTAACTTGAACACCGATCAATTACAAGCGAACCGAGAATTGACAGAGAGAAGAAGACCAGAGAGGAGAAGTTAGAGAACGAAGAGAGAAGAATAGAACGAAAGGAGAAGAAGATCAAAGAGGAGGAGTGGGAGAATTAAAGGAAGGAGATCGGAGGGGAAAGTTCGCGCCATAAGAGGATAACGACGGGAGGAGAAATAAACCGGAGAGGAGTTCGCACCATCAGAGGATGAGATCGGAGAGAAGTAGATCGGAGATGAGAAGTTCGTGATTTGATTTGATTGATTTTAAATTTCATTGAACCGACGTTAGACTGAAAAAAAAACCGCATCCGGTTTTATGGTATCAACCATGGTATCAAACATGGTATCCACCTAGAATTTTCCATATCAAAAATTTTTCGCACTTATGAAATCCAGATAGGTCCATAACATATGGAGATTTGAATTTTGGTTTATATGAAGATCTGATTTTGCTCATGAACTAACCACCGGATATTCGTTTTCTGGATGGACTTGGACACCAGTCTAAATCAGCTTCTCGGTCAATCTCTGTACCAGTAAAGAAGATTCTTAAATCGACTAGGTTCATCACAGCATCTGTTATCCATTTCTGAGAACAGCCTTGCCGGTTGCCAACCAATTACCATTTAATTACCAGAATACAGAGATATTATTTAACAGAAAGAGGAACCTGGTCTAGGTAACAATAATATCTGAGAAGTGAGAACTCTATTCAACCCAGCCAATAATAACTATAATAACAACAACTAAGCACGAAACTTTCAACAATAGACTTGGAATATTAATGTGGTGTCAAGTCATGCTCCACCAGAGGAGCCCAATCTTGCCGAGTAAATCCAAGTTACTTGTAACACAATCTGTTTACAACTTTGTGAAGTTTGCAGAGAAGACTGAACATTCAACCTTTAAAAAAAAGTGCAAAGAAGACTGCACATTCAACCTTTAAAAAAAAAGTGCAAAGAAGACTTTTCAATCGACGAAATTTTATTCGACACGTTTTCTGTTGACGTTGTTCTTCTCCCAAGCTGGCTGGTCATAATACATTCTCAAATTATAAAAAGTCTTCAATAATTAGCTTGTATGCTTGTTGTATATATATCATGACAAACTTTTTTAGTATCATGCCTGAAGTTAATTTCTCTTTATATTCTTTTTGAGCCATAAATTAATGTAATTATTTTACAATCATTTTGTGAGTTTATTACACATATTTTGTCAACAAGTGTAATTATTTGTATCTCGGAAAAATGCACAGACTGTTTGTTCTCTAACAAAGGATTGGTTCCCAATAATTAATGTTTGAACTCATCAGAAAAAGAAAAAAAAATGTTTCGACACGTTGACGAAGTTCGTTGTTGATGGTCATTAAAAGTCTAAATCTATGTACAAGTCGCCATGAAGCCTCTGCACTCATTATTTAGCTGCGAAAGATGGTCGAACCAATCACCGGAATTTTAGCAGCCGCGAGCTTGGCCGCATCGCTTGTGAAGTTGGTTACCAGTTTGCTCGATAGAACAGCTTCCGAACAAACCGACTTCAGAGCCAGCCTTATAGCTGTAAACATAGATCTCGGCATTGTCAACGATGTTCTCATTGTGATACAGAAGAGTAACCGAAGGAACTTGCCTCTGGGTGTCAGAAACTGGGGAGCAGAAGCTGAGAGCATACTGAACGATGCGCAGATGCTGCTGAACAGTATCGATGCTAAGAATGATGCTCCGACAACGAGGTGCTGGCCGTGCAGTAGCGATCGTAAAATGGAACTTCGGTATGACAGGGAGGATGTCAGGCAGTTGGAGAGTTTGAAGAACAGGCTTAGTGGTATCACCAAGCATAACGAAACCGTCCTTCGGTTGCTCAAAGAGAGCCGATGCTTTCCGTTATGAGGCTTGTCGAATAACAGAATATTTTCTACCAATATATAATCGGCATTGTCGACATGAAGAACATATATTCATTGTTTTGCACTGTTTTGTTGGTTTCTTTTGGTTTCTTTTACTTTGATTCTGTTTGTTCAAAATTGATGTTCATCTGTCTCTCTAGCTTTAATTATGTTTATCAAATTTTCAAAAATTAGAATTATTGGATCGACACCCGTTTCTTATAATTACCAGTTGTCACAAGTTGCAATATAAAATTGCGTAATTATATGTTTGAGAAACAGTCAGAATGCTTTGACTCTTACAAATATCTCTGAGTTATATAATTGAAAAATGTGAAAATCTTATAATACCCGACTCTTATCCCCGGACTTTATCCCCTGTAATTTTAAGACTGTATACTCCTATATATCGTCTCTACCAACGGGTCAACGGGCGTATCTGCACTACTCTCGTTTGCTTTGATCTCTCCCGATAGTCGTATATAGCTTCGATCTCTCGACGACCATATTCTTGATCTCCCAACGGTCGTAGCCTTGTTCTCTCCCCACGGCCGTAACCTCGCCGTGGCCTCGATCTCTCCCAACAGCCCTAGCCTCAATCTCTCCCGACGGCCGTAGCCTCGATCTCTCCCGACAGTCGTAGCCTCACCGTGGCCTCAATCTCTCCTGACAGCCGTAGCCTCGATCTCTCTGACGGTCGGAGCTAGATCTCTCCCTGACGGTCGGAACTTTAATCTCTCTGACAATTGCCTTCTTCATTGTAGGTGTGGTTACGTTGGATTAATTTCTCGTCTTCTTTTATTGCTAACAATTGTTTTCGCTACCTTTCATATGATGAGTGCATACTGCATAGAACAAAACACTACATAGTACTATTGTTGTAATAGATTTTGAAATATAAACACTGGCTTAAGAAATATAGGCACTTTGTTAAGGAATGATTTTGTGTAAATAAATAGGATTAGTTAGTAATTAGAGGCCTCAAAGTCATATGGACTATTTATCATCATTGGCCTAGGTTTAGAAAAAGTAGGAGCTACAATTAGAATAATTAAGTTTCAACCACTTTTCCTTTATTTAGAAAGTATACGTTAGATAGAAAGAATATAACCGTTGTACAGTAGAGATAAATAGGACCCTGTATTCAGTCAGAGAAAAAATATGCATGATAACACTTCACCCCATAATCTCTCTCAAATATTCAACATGGTATCAGAGCGGGTTTAATCCCTCTCATCATATACCTATAATCCATACCAGAAAATACCCAATATCATACTCAGCACAAAACAGAATCGCCAAATCAGAAAAGAATCCCCCAAATCAGCGAATCAGAGAGCCGAATACCAGTAAAACAGAATCGCCATGAGTCCTCAACCCGAAAAACTGACCAACATCACTCTAAATGGCGACAACTATTTACCTTGGGTAAAAGCCATGAGAGTGGCGTTGGGGAGCAGGGCCAAATACGGTCTTGTGACCGATGAAATTGCAAAGCCGGATACCGACACTCCACCAACATCAGACCAGAAAAAGGCCTTTAACAAATGGAAAATACAAGATGATGAAGTCATGACATGGCTCATCAATTCCATAGAGCCGTACATATACGATTTGTGCATGCATCTCAATTCCTCACAAGAGATGTGGGAATACCTCAAAGAAACATACGATCAACAAGAAAATTTCTCGCATATCTACAACCTCAAACAAGAAATCGCACAAATCTGACAAAACAATCGATCAAATTCGCAATACCTTGCGGATCTCAAGAGAAAACTCCATGAACTCAAAACATACCTTCCTCCAACAACCGATCCCAAAGAAATCCAACTCAGAGCCGAACGAGATGAGATTTACATGTACCTCTCGGGCCTTGATTCGAGCTACGAAACCATGAGGTCGCACATCCTCATGTCAGCCGAGCTCCCTCCCTTCAACAAGGTGGTAAGCATGATTCAGCGGGAGGAGTCCAGACGCAAGGGCATGGCCGGCCCACAAGCCAACACCGGCGAGGAGCCAGAGGCTCATGCACTTGCGGCCAAGCTCACAAACCCAAAAAAGTTCTCAAACCCTAGAAGGAGGGGCGAAACCGATGAGAGGTGCGATCACTGCAAGAAGTCCGGCCACAAGATAGATGACTGTTGGTTTCTACACCCGAGCAAGGCCCCGAGCAGTTGGGTGAACAAAGGCGCTGGCGGCCGAAAGGGGGAGAACGGAGGAGAAAAAGGGGGCGGCTCGGTTTGGGGAAGAAGAAAGGAGAACGAATCTGCTCAAGGAAGAGGTGGATTTGTGGCGATCCCCTCAGACCAGCCCTCTTGTAGCAGTCAAGGAGGCGGGTCAAGCGGGTCAGTGCATGAAGAGACCCGTGAACAAATGTTCAAGGAATTTGAGATGTGGTTCTCCAAAAGAAATAACTCCAATTTCAATGGTATAGCTTTAAATTCAATCAAATACAATTTGTGTGACCAAATGATTATTGATAGTGGTGCTACGGACCATATGTTTTGCAACAAGAAATATTTGACCAATTTAGACCAATCCCAAAATGACCAACATGTCCTTGTTGCAAATGGTATGAAAACCAAAATTGACGGTATAGGAACTTGTGAAATATTTTCTAAAAATATTAAAGATGTCTTATTTTTAAAAGACTTTACGACAAATTTGGTTTCAATTTATAAATTAACAAGAGAATTAAATTGTAATGTAATTTTCTCTTCCGAAAATGTAAAATTTCAGGACCGGGAAACCGGGAAGATGATTGGTGAAGGATTTGTTGAAAATGGATTATATATTTTGAAACCACATTTTTTGTGTGCATCGGCAAGGTCTATTGATCATGATATTTGGCACAAGCGACTAGGGCATCCATCCGACAAAGTCTTAAGTAGGGTCTTAGATTCATCTTTTGAGAATTATAATTGTGAAATTTGTAAATTAGCAAAACAAACAAGACTTCCCTTTTCTTCATCATTGAGTAAAAGTGAAGATTTGTTTGATTTGGTGCATTCCGATGTATGGGGTCCGGCCCCAATTATGTCATACAATGGATTTAAATATTTTGTTTTGTTTATTGATGATTTCTCAAAAGCAACTTGGTTATATTTACTAAAATCGAAAGATGAAGTGTTTGAATGCTTTCAAGAGTTTTCTAATAGAATTGAAAACCAATATAATAAAAGAGTTAAAGTGTTTAGATCGGATAATGGAACGGAATTTATAAATCATAAGTTTGAAAAAATTTTCAAAGAAAAAGGAATCATTCATCAAACGACATGCATTAATACTCCCGAACAAAATGGAGTTGCGGAAAGGAAAAATAGACACTTATTAGAAGTAACTAGAACACTTTTATTTCAACATAACATGCCTAAAATATATTGGTCGGATGCCATTTTAAGTGCTAACTATTTGATAAATAGATTGCGAGTCCAAAATTAAATAACAAAAGTCCCTTAGAAATACTCTACAATCGCAAGATTGACATAAGTCATTTAAAAATTTTTGGATGTGTATGTTTTGTAAAAATAAAAAGGAAAGACAAACTTGATTTCAATTCGATAAAAACTATATTTCTGGGATATTCTTCCCAAAAGAAGGGGTATAAATGTTATGATCCTATAAATAAAAAAACCTTAATTTCTAGAGATGTTATATTTTGTGAAAATGAATCATATTTTAAAAAGGAAAATTCACAAGAAAGTTCCTATATTGATCAATTGAGTCCGGTACTACCACAACTATATGGTTTAGACTCTTTGGAGAATAGGGAAATAGACTTTGAAGAAATGGAAGGAATTGGAGAAGAAATAATTGTTGAAGATGGCGGGAATCATGATGAAAGCTTGGCAATCCGAAGGTCTTCAAGAACATCGCATCCCTCAACAAGGTTAAAAGACTATGTGATGTATGCGGTACAATATCCTATACAAGATTTTATTTCATATACAAATATTTCATCTCAACATATGTCTTTTTTAACCTCCATATCAAAGGTACAAGAACCAAATAATTTTGTTGAGGCAATCAAAGACCCAAAGTGGTGCAAAGCCATGAAAGAGGAATTGAATGCCTTAGAAAAGAATGGAACTTGGAAAATCGTCCAATTACCTAAAAATAAAAAACCGGTTGGGTGTAAATGGGTCTATAAGATTAAATACAACAGTGATGGCACCGTAGAAAGGTATAAAGCAAGGTTAGTTGCCAAAGGATATACTCAAACCTACGGTATAGATTACCAAGAAACTTTTGCACCGGTGGCCAAAATGAATACCGTTAGAATAATTTTTTCAATTGCGGTCAACCAAGGTTGGGACTTATACCAAATGGACGTAAAAAATGCATTTCTTCAAGGAACTCTTGAGGAAGAAGTGTATATGACTTTACCACCCGGTCATGCACAAGAAAAAGAGTTCAATCTAGTTTGTAGGTTATACAAATCAATTTATGGATTGAAGCAATCTCCACGGGCATGGTATGAAAAACTTAGCTCTTATTTAATTTTTTGTGATTTTAAGATTAGTGATGCCGATCACTCCTTATTTGTAAAAACCGACAAAGATTCAATAACATTAGTTTTGGTTTATGTAGATGATATTATAGTTACCGGAAATAACCATGAAAAAATCAAAAAAATTAAAGCCCAATTAAAAGACAAGTTTGATATCAAGGACCTTGGACATTTAAAGTATTTTTTAGGAATAGAAGTTGCATACTCCAACAAAGGGTTATTTATTTCTCAAAGGAAATACATACTTGATTTGTTAAAAGAAACCGGTAAGTTAGGATGCAAACCGGCCTCTACTCCAATCGACTATAAGGTAAAATTAAATACCGAGGATGGTGAAAAATTAGAGAACATCAACCAATTTCAAAGACTTGTTGGAAGATTAATTTATCTTACCGTAACCCGTCCGGACATTTCTTATGCCGTAAGCCAAATTAGTGCTTTTATGCATTCACCTAGAACACCTCACCTTGAAGCAATAAATAGAATATTAAGGTACTTAAAAGGAACACCCGGTAGAGGAATTTTGATGAAAAATAATGGTTCTAATGATATATGTGGCTATTCCGATGCAGATTGGGCCGGAAGTTTTGATCGGAAATCAACCACCGGCTTTTGCACATTTGTAGGCGGAAACTTAGTCACATGGAAAAGCAAGAAGCAAAATGTTGTAGCACGTTCTAGCGCCGAAGCGGAGTATCGTGCTATGGCATCAATGGCTTGCGAATTGACTTGGATCAAGCAATTGCTAGCCGACATCAAACTCACACCTCAAATACCCATGAAAATGTTTTGTGATAATCAAGCCGCGCGCCATATTGCATCCAATCCCGTATTTCACGAACGAACAAAACATATAGAAGTGGATTGTCACTACATTCGTGAGAAGGTCCAATCAAACGAAATTGAAACGCCGTTCGTAAGAAGTGAAAATCAATTAGCGGATATTTTCACTAAAGGCTTGGATCCGACACCATTCGAAGACAATGTTAACAAGTTAGGGCTAGTTGATATCTACACCCCTAACTTGAGGGGGAGTGTTAAGGAATGATTTTGTGTAAATAAATAGGATTAGTTAGTAATTAGAGGCCTCAAAGTCATATAGACTATTTATCATCATTGGCCTAGGTTTAGAAAAAGTAGGAGCTACAATTAGAATAATTAAGCTTCAACCACTTTTCCTTTATTTAGAAAGTATACGTTAGATAGAAAGAATATAACCGTTGTACAGTAGAGATAAATAGGACCCTGTATTCAGTCAGAGAAAAAATATGCATGATAACATTTCACCCCATAATCTCTCTCAAATATTCAACACACTTGTTATCAAAATATAATGACCTGGCAACAAAATATAAATATTGTCTTAAAAAATATAAACACCTAATTTCAAAATATAAATACCGGTGTTCAAAATATAAATATGTAGTGCACAAAATATACTTCTTTAGAAATATAAATACCCGCTTCACAAGTATAATAACCCACATTAAAAAATATAAATACTCAAGACTAAGGATTGTAGGGGATAAAATCGGGGGATTTTTGTTGGGGGACTGTTAGTCTAACCCGAATATGTATGACATCCTGTTAAGAGTTGACAATTTTAGTAATTTCAATCTTGTAATACGCTCTCAAACCCAATAATGATTAAAAATTTATAATACAGAGTAAACAAAGTTTAAATGCTGGGCCTTAAGCATTAATTAGTTTTTGTTACTCTGTAAGAAGTTATCTATCTATATCTATACTATATTAAAACAATCCAGATATTCGGATACCACAAAGGATACCGTTGGGAATACCATGATTTTTGACCAATTCAACTAACCCTAAATATTTACCTTAACCTCCTAAATATTCACCTTAACCTCCTAAATATTCAACTTAACACATTTTGCTTGACAACCAATAAAAACTCCACATAATAAAAACCTAATTGCAGCATTACACTTAACACATTTTGCTTAATACATTTTGCTTTACAGCCAATAAAAACTACTCTTAATTTAACTTACAACATTACGCTTCCTAACTATTCAGCTTATCCTCCTAAATATTCACTTTAACTTCCTAAATATTCAGCTTATCACATTTTTTATTGGCAGTCAATGTTTAATGGTATCCCCGACGGTATCTTTTGCGGTATCCCCATAGCATTTTCCATATTAAAAAGCATGTAACTATTATACTCTCCTTTTTTTCTTTCTTCTTCAAATTTTTTAAATACCCATAATACTCTTCATCAAGCGGTGCAGATCAGTTTTATCAGATCAAGTGGCTACGATCGCCTCAATTTTGAATTATTCAGCTCTATTTCGAATACATGACAGCATAAGGAAAGAAATGAGAGACAATTACTATGTTATTACCATACTGAGTCGTATTGATTGGCAACAATACGTGGCAATCAAATGCGTGTGGCTATTTCTATTTTCTTAACTTTTTTGAGTAAATTTTGGCTGCCAATTATAAAAGGAAAGTGAAAGTAATTTGTTGCAAATAATTTTGATTCAAAAGCTTTGTATTTTTTTATTGCAAATATATATGAATTTCAGTTATGTAATTTTATATTTCACATACTTCTATCAAATTTTGTTGAGATAGTTTAATATTTAAATTAAGCTTTAACATTAATACAAATTGTAAGTAGTAGATTAGTTTTATACTTTTATTTCTTTTGTTTGCGGCGATCAAAATTAAAATGGCCTACACAAATGGACGGGTTTCTTAATAACGACCGCCGCGATGCACGGGTACTTCACTAGTTAATTAAATAAATACAAACATTTATTTATTTGAAGGTTTTTTGTACAGGGGTCTCTGCTGTTAATTATCTGTGTATATTTGGGATATCTGGTTTTTTGTTCTTGCAACTGCAAATAATGCAATAGTGTTAAACACACAATAGTCAAATAATTCTTGCTACTTGGTTCTAAAAGAATCTTGGGGAATGGTTTTATCACAAATTGTTGCATGATACTCCGATCAGTGTCTTCACTCTCTCGAAGACTGTTGTGATGGAAAAATACATCATGCAGCTGACAATATAAGTACTTTCTTCTTAAAACTATACGCGTATAAAGACTTAAACCAACTATAATTAACTAAAATACAAATGGATTACATGCCGGGTCTCAGCACTACCACAACCTTTTGTTATTAGAAAATTTATTAAATAGAGGGTCCCTGCTGGTATTTATCTGATTCGAAACTTTCTGGTATCTATTTACCACGTCCAAATCCAAATCGCATTCGAAATGAATTATATCGCGTTTTATACGATGCAATCCAACTGAACCGCACAGAGAACAATCAGGCCCAAAATTCAATTATGGGCCTTAGTTGGGTCGTCTTGAATGAAGGGTATCGTGACTGAGACCCTGTACTGATACAACTCCGGTCTCCATTGCTAGCTCCCGTCCCAATGTGAGCACTGTGCTCAGATACCGGCAGGAAGGAAGGCTTGTGGAGATGTTCAATGAGGCGGCCGAGGCTCTGAAGCGTTCTACATGGGAATCAACTCCTAAGGTAAACAAACCTTTTTAGTTTTTACATTTAAGTAGACATTGCTGATATATATAGACAGTGGCTTGGTTGAACATATGTTCATCCATTGTTTGCAATGTTGTGGAAGTGAAATTCAGCTGAATTAGAATTGTGGAGATTTGTTGTTGCTTCTTGCTTGTACCTTATTACCTAGCTAATACCATGTATAAATGTATATCATAGATTCCTTAGGTTGGATGGGTTATACTGTATTGTGCTCATCAGAGCTAGAGATATATCTATAAGAAAAAAAATTAAGGTTCTTTCATATAAACTCGTTACCTGATTTAACCTAGTATTGTCCTGAATGTGTTTTATATATGTTTTTTTTTTTTAATTTTTTTTTTTTTTTTTTTTTATAATTACTGGAGATACAACTTGTTTGTAAAAGGGCTCAAACATAATATAAAGCCTTTTAATCACCTGTTGGTCACTTTTAAAATTGAATTTGTATATGATGCAAAGAACGTTGTCGAAAACTTTGCATTTGGCTTTTGAAGATATGACTAGCTTTAATTTTCTAGAAGCTACTCATTTTTGTGATTACATTGGTACTTGAAACTATCATGCCTCTCTTATTATTACGTACTATTACTAATGTGGTACTTGCTGGTCATAAAGTGGCACATATGAGGCTTTAATGTGATGGCCTTTCATGAAATAACAATCTTCGCATAGAATTTTTTATTATTTGTGGTTCATTCTTTTTATTATATGAGTAATTAAATGGTAAAATAGCTCAGATGCTTGGTAATAATACAATAACAACACTTAGTATTTTCTCATACAAGGTTTGACACTTAGTAATAATACAATAACAACACTTCTCTATTTCCTAATTTAATAGTACCATTATATCATTCCCTACTATTACTATGCAGAGAGTCCTATTCTTTTTATTGACTTGTGATAAATAAACCCTTGCTTGTTGGTACAAAGCATCAAGGTATATGACAATTGAGTACCTATTCCTATGCTAGTTATGAAGATACATCAACTTTTTTCAAAACATGTACGGCTATGTTTTTCGAATTTGAGCTTTTAAATTAAGCTTTACACTTTCATCAGCAATCTTTTCTTAGCTATCAAAATTACCAAATGCATTGCCCATAGAATTTATGAATTCGGTGCTTAAGTTGTTCTTATTTTTCTTTTTAGTGTACAATACCAATTTGCTGCCACGTGTGCAGGTGTTGGGGTCAATGTGTCGTTTTGCTGTATCGCTGGCACTCCTGCTGGACACCGGCGAATTGTAATGCATAGGTAAGTTTGGTAAAGTAAGCAAGCATTAACGAAGTGCTCTATACGATTCGTTAATTTCGATGTACTTGGCTATTTGCATTTATGGTTTAAGAAAAGTTACCCCTCGCTGAGCAAAAAATGTGCGCTGTATTCTCTATTCTCCTTCGCTTATCATTTTATCAATATATCCATCTATATATTTCTATATATTCACTCTTATCTCTCGTTTCTATACCTATCTCTCACTCCGTTCTTTTAACCTTGGCGGCAGCTGCCATAAGTAATCTCTCTCGCTCTCTCTCTGTCTCTCTGTTTTCTTTTTTTTTTTAAATCTGGTAGCAACCACCATCTCCACGCCCCCCACCCCCCCCCCCCCCCCCCCCCCCCCCCCACACCACCACCACCACCTGTCACGCTTGCTAAGTTGATCGCATGCACTTGCATCTCTCTCCGGCTTGTTCTGCTGGTACGTGAGCACAATAACTACCACTGAGGTTTGTCTCAACCTTTGATACTATATATTCTAATAAAAATTTTAAAACCCTCATTGTGTGGCACTTTCTAGTTTGGTTGCAAAAATATAAATTGAGAGTAAGTCAAGAACCAGCCATTGGTCTAGTGGCTAAGGGCAACGCTCTCCGTGTGGGAGGTCGCGGGTTCGAAACCCAGATGGGGGGTCTTTTACATAGACATTTAAATTTGAGTGGCTTGACCCTCGTCTTTATCTCAAAAAAATAAATTGAGAGTAAGTTTAAATGGAAAGATCCAGTCAAAATCACTACTAGACATGTTGCAAAGGTGGGGTTATTTCTATCTAATTAAACTGGGATTAATTTAGTTTTTTGGGAAAGTTCAGATATATGACGTGTTAGTTTATTCACTTTTGCTTATTGTGCATTACAAATTAGTCAAAGTCCTAAACAGGTCTTGGATTAATTTGAAAGGTAGTATCCTAATTACATGACGCGACATAGTGTGACACGACAAATATATCTTGATTGAGCCATTTTTTTCTAAATGTGCTGTCTTGCATAACAAGGTATGGCATGGCTAAAAACAAAAAAAAGAAAAGAAATGAAAAAAAAAAAATAGAATCGACGCGCTTTCTGTGGGTTGGGAAGTGCGGGGATGGCACTTAAGAATACTGATCTAATGAAGTTAGAATTGATTGCATTTATTAAATGTTTTTATGTTAGAGATATAATGGATAAAATATTCCAAGCTTCTTACTAGCATTGTATTGCATTTGATGTGCTAATGGAATATAATGCTTTCACTACTAGAAGTTTCTCATCAGAAATTAAATTTTATGACTGGTAAATTTTACCTCATAGTACTGACAACTTTATCTTGCAGATTTACAATGAGGGACTTTGATTTGAATGTGGTCCCAAATTCTGATGTGTCAACGGGAGAGTATGTTGACATGCAACCTCTGAACGAAAATATTGCTGAGGTACATTTGATTTTAGAGTAATTGTTTGCAATTCCTACACTTTTGCTGAAGTAAGTAAATCTAAATGTAAAATTGGGCATAATCATTAATAATATCTTGCATATTTTTGTTTGTCTTATGGTGTTCAGCAACCCAGAAAACACACAAAACAAATATATCAGAAGTTGTGTAAACTATATGTTTCTAAATCATTTTATCAAGAAATCATGGCAAAGATAATCCAACTATCTCTAATGACAAATATTAACTGATGTACATACTTCTGTAGATTCCTAAGAAACGTTCAGTCCCCCATCCACGTAGAGGTAAGACCAGAAAATTGAGAAAGAAAGCAGGCCGCCGAAAGAGGGTCAGTCCTGCTGTACGTTACACCAAAAAAAAGCCGGCCTGTTTGCCTGATGGCTGGGTAGTGGATGTGCGGGTGAGACGTTCTGGCCAGCTTTCTGGTGACATATACAAGGTACTTGAAATTTTGTACATTTCCTTGTGCAATGTTATTTAATTGTCAAGAAGTGCGATATCTAATGCTCATGTCTTTTAAATAATTTTGCAAACCTGATGCATTAGTTTATTGGTTGCTTGGAAGTAGTCGAAATTTATATGTCAAATATAAGCTGTTAGTATCAATTCATTCTCTCTAAGGTATTTTGATTGTTAGTAAGATATTTATGTGCCAAGTAGGTCTCATCCATTGAGTTCTATTTCAGGCCGAAGCTAGCTCCTATTATGGTTATTCGGCTTCCTGACATATTGATTTGGGTCACTGATTTTTCCGATAGTTATGTTGAAACAATTCATTATCTAGGACATTAAGTCAATAACCTAAAGCATTAGTCGAAACTTTCTTAAGAAATCTGTCTAATTGATAATTGTGTATCTGATTGATGCAGCATTATAAAGAACCAGGGACTGGGAAGACATTTAGATCACTAATATCGGTGAAGCGTCACCTTGGTATGTTGATATAGGCCGCAAAAATAGCCCCAGGAACGGTGCTATTTGTGGAGGTAATTAATGGCAATGATATTTTACTTCCCAAAACCGCAAACAATCTAGTAATAACTTGTTTGTTACCTTTAGGTGATGAATGGAATATTTTCCCGGATTTTGAATTTTCTGATTTATTATATTCAGTTGATGTTTTGTTATTCGTGTTTTTTAGTGGTAATTCCCTCTAGCTTGTTTTTGTTGTTGGGACATGTTGAATTTCTAATTTATTTCTATTTTTCTTTTTGTTGAGATCTATTTTAAGGTGTTAAACACTTCTAACTCGGTACCATCTTAATTGGTACTCCATATCCACGTCTTGATGCGATATTTGTGCCCAATGAGATTGATTGAATATAACTTACGAGAGCAAAAATTCACATCTGCTACATATTATTATACTAAGACCAATTTTATCCTAAGAAAACAACAATTATGTGGTTTCGGATTAGGGGCACATCAAACAAACTTACTCCAAAATGACTATTAGTGAACATGGTCATTTTCTTCTATTGTTCAATACCAAAAAAAAAAAAAAAAAAAAAAATTCCAATGCTTTGGTTTCTTCTAATACTAAAGACCAAAACATTTAAACCCAAAAAAAACAAAACAAAAAAAAAAAGCAGATAGGATTGTCATTTCTAATCTCTTCTAATGACAAGAACAGCAAACAATCATGAAATTCAAAATCACAATGGTGTTAATTCAGGTTTTTTCTCAAGACTTTCAAGGATTTTGCTATAGAATCCCCATAATTGATGGCCGGGGGAAATTGCCGGTTGGCCGAAAGGATGATCTCTAACATAACACTGTACATCGTCTGCTTTAACTAAACCTTCCAAATAGCATCTTAGTTTACCATCTGGACCTGCTTGGAAAGAAACATTTATATTATATAAAGCTATGTAAATTACCATTTTACTCCATATTGATACAGGTAAATGTAAAGAATGCCAACTTAATATTAGTTAAACTACCAAAACCAGAAGAAAAAGGGGGAAAAAGAGATCCTAATTTGCGGTCAGGTTATCACCTGATGAGAATATTCCCATGGTACGTATGCTAAATAATATAAGCAACTGCCTCACTTACCCAAAGAATTATCCTCTATATCCTCAAGGCTGTATGGCACAGGAAAAATAGCTGTATGTGGCTGTTACCATCAAAATTTGGAAAGAAAAAAAAAATTAGAAAGAAGCAAGATGAACAGATTGCAAGGAATTTGGAGTTTTCGTGCATTAAAAAAAAAAGGCAGGGAATTCAGTATGTTTGGCTTCAGATCTTACAATAAAGTTCAAAAGGAAAAAATAAAAAAGAAAGAAACTTAACAGGATTGCAGAGTGCTTTGTAAGGGGAATCATCAATTAGGAGAGTATTAGCGGGGGAATATTCTCCTTTCTCAAATGGTAGGTTCGGATCTGTTTTCTCCCAGATATTCCTCAAATCTTTGAAACAAAGCTGCTTATAAACATTTTCCAACGCTCTATGGCCAGTTGCTGTGCACATCGATTGATCCTAAATACCATATGAAAAAAACGAAACAAATATTTGATTAAGGATGTAATATGCATCTTTGTCACAATATCATTTTCTCGTAACATATTTTACATTACTTTCATATAAAACCTAGTTGAAGCCAATGACAAGACAAACAAAGAATACCGAAATTGCCCTTACAATAAATCTCTTGTGCTCAAGACATTCTAAATAAGAATTTGACACCAATCATGCAAACTATTTTTTCACTCGATTTTAGTTCAATTAAGACTTAACGAATTTTTAGCGTAGACTGTAGGAGTGTCAGCCTTACATCATATATGTATGGAAAAATATAAATAATGTTATATTTACAAACAAAATAGAACATTGAGCTCTTTTTTTGTTTTTTTTCAAAACACCCAACCAAAACCAGCTCAAGTACAGAAGGTGAAATGCAACTTATTTGCATTAATAGAATCAAGTCACTTCATCACTAGTGTTGATGCAATGATACTTTAATAAATGAATAAATTCACTAGGACAATTTTATTTTCATCTTGGGATTGCAGAAAGCTTAATATTCCTCGAGTTTGGACCAAAGCATTTCTAACTTTTGCATTAGTGCATATTCTTAGATTTCTACAAGTATGCTCTAAATGCATATACCAAAAATTTTGGTCTGTTGTGCAAACATGTTATTAAACATACATGTTGCATAAAAAAATTATTATTTATTTGCCTATTTCAATAAGTGTTGCAGGTGTGATACTTGCAACTTGTGTGCTGTGACCGCAATTGTGCAATAGAACAACATATATGAAACAAACAATTATTAAAGGAAAATAATTTGAAAGTTTTTAAATGAAACCAGAACATCACTTACCCAACAAAATAAGATCTCATTTTTAAAATCTTTCATAATAATGTTGACCACCTTGGCGATATATTGTCTGAAAATTAGAAGACATGAACATCAGGAAGCAACAAAGAAAGTTAGCACAAAATTTTGTCAATTATCTATAAGCACTATGCCGTAATACTTAAATACTTTTAACAAAAGGAAAATAAGAAAAAGGGTGGCAGCAACCATAACCTCTTTCGAGATGACCATATACCGATCTTAAAGTTCTCAAAGCAAAATCTCAGAAAGTCATCACAGAATGGCCTTTTAAAAGCTGCACAGAAGAAGTTAGCGTTAGAACAAATAAACAGAAAAATTAAAGAAAAAAGACAACAACAGCCAATTCCATGTAGCATTCATCTTTTCCTTCCAATGTAGATATTTACAGCCAAAACTTATTTTCCCAACTCGTGAAAATAGAAACCAGAAAAACTGTCCATTACAAACTAGGTAAAGATAAATTGGAACAGTACTAATTGAAAAAAGAGGTAAAGATAAATTGGAACAGTAATAATTGAAATAAGAGATGACCTGGCTTTCCATTAACTCTCAAATCAGATCTCTTTCCCAAACCATTCTCCTGACGAATATCGACCAAGAGCCCGTTGAGATCGAGTACCAGGAGTTTCTTTCTGCCATGACCACTAACCGGACTATACGGAGACGCTGGTATCACCTCAGTCTTACCATCCTTCTCCGCATAATCATCAGAAATCTTTTTCCTAGAGCCCCCATTTTTTGTACCAGTAGTACCTTCTGGAGAAACATTATCAGTGGAACTTACAGAAACTTCCACATGCTTTTCACCTTCCGAGTCATCTTCGCCTTCATCTTCAGGGGTTTCGTTTCTAATGGGGTTCTTCGTTTTCAGACCTCGACCTAATTTATCTTTCTTTCTTATTTGGTGCCTTGTGGTTACTTCAGTAGCATCCGATACTGCAACAGGTACCAGTGCCGGCATCTTCCTGTTTGTCCTACAGGCAGAAGACTCCCATCTCCTCTTGTAAATTACTTTCGGCGTGCTGCTGGAAGTTTGGTTCTGGGCAGGATCAATAGACATTAAACTATGGTTTCTTAAGATCATAATACCATGGTTCAGGGTACTCGCATACGCCTTATCGAACATCCCTCCTATACGACTTTTGTCATTCATATCAGTGTGATGTCCTGATCTCCAGGTTGTGATTTTTTTATGCCGGCTCTATTTTTTTTTTTCTTTTTGTTTCACTGGTGGTCTCTGCACATGGAAATACAAACCATTAGTACAAATTTTTACACATGGCGACTATTTCTATGTAATGCATGGTGCTGAGGAATGAATATAAATAAGAAAAATACTGAAATTTCGACCCAAGGGCATTTCTAGGTCACAAAAGCTCATAAATTTGGACTTGAATTGGACAGTGTTTGCAAAATGCACAAACATAAATTAATAAATTGGCAAAAGTAGACAGATCTCTACCCTTCTATTCAGTCCTGAGCCTTCCAGCTGCCAAGATCACCAAGAATTACATTGAACTAAACTAGGAACGGGAAATTTTCATCGATCGATTACTCAATAAAGGTTTATTGGTCAGAACAAATGGTACTTGCAACCTCTCTATACTCCAAAAATCGTCAAAATACTCCCAAATGCGTGAGAATAATAGGCCAAATTCGAGAATAAACCAAAGAAATTCACACAAATCTTCCGTGCCTGTTGCCTCAACTCCAGAGAAATTAAAAATCAAACAAAAACCAACAAAATTAAAGGTACGATAATGTTGAAAGGAACTGACCAGAAAGAAGTTGGGTCGGTTATTCGGTTATTAATGGCGATACATGGCGCCACCCGGAAGAACTTGTGATCGAATTGAGAGACTTGTTCTTGTCAGCCCCAAAAAGAATCTCGCTTTGTCTCCCTCCCTCCTCCCTCCCTCCAGTGGCTGCTATAATGGCACAGTCTCTACTCTCTACTGTACAGTCTGAATCAATCCCAGTATTGTATCACAGAGACAGTACAGAGTACAACACTGATGGAATGGGATGGTGGATGGGGAATTCTATTGGAGTACTTATCCTCTGCTGCGCAGTATTGTACTTCGCAGCGAATCAACGATGTGGATTATAAGGGGGGTTTTGAGATTGAGTAGCACGAATCGTAAAGCGGATCCAACGGTCAGAATACTGCGCAGTAAGTTACTGCGCAGTAGAGGATATGAATTCGGGGAAATTGGGACGGATTGATTTGATCCGATATTACGCCGCCGAAGTGTTGTTCTTGACACCATCTCAGCCGTCCGATGTTGAAAAGGGGAGTTTAAATTTAATGAAATAAAGTACGAATCTTGATTGATTAATCAGGGCCGTTGGATCAGGGGCAAAAGGGTCTGGCGCTTGGACTTCTCTCCGCTTGTTGGCTTCCTTTGTACCATCTTCTGAATAGAAAACTTGGATTTATATCACTACTGTGCAGTATCGTACTAAGCAGAAGGCTGTCCGTTCGATTTGTTATGTGATTCGTGCAAATCCAATCTCAAAAACAATTTATACCAATCCTGTGGTCTTCGATGTGTCCATCTCTTTCCTATACGGTAAAGGACAATTGCACAGAAAGCTTCTTTAAAAAGCTTTTCGAGATACTTTTCGATTGTCGGGTCAGAATCTGCTGCCATTATTGTGATGGCAGGGTGTTGCCATAATAAATTTGGACAGTCCAAATTAGTTTGGACGGTTCAGATTTTTTGAATGATAAAAAGGTTTTTTGAGGGACCCATTTGCCATAGAGACTATGGCAGCACGCTGCCATCACAAACTATGGCAGCGGATAAAAATCCTTCGATTGTCTTACTTTACATTTATGGTTCAGAAAAAAAAAAAAAAGATGCCATTAGCTTTTTTTTTAATATTTATTAAAGCTTAGTTTATTGAGCTATATAAGCGTTGAAAGAAGAGAAATGATTATACAATTGATCAATATAAAAATAAAAAATAACTATTGAGTCACCCAACTATTTTTAATTGTTAATCAATTATTTGCTCAATCTCATCTAAAAGTATGTTCAAATTAATTTCTTCAACTTCTTGTAAATAATTAAATAAAAGATGGTCCGTCAACAATATACCGACCAATTACATACAAACAACTTGGAGTCCCATTTATGAAACAAATGAAGCCAATAGGAAAGAACACGCTTCAACGTGGCGTCCATATCAGCTGCGATCCGTGAAGGATCGCAGGAACCTGCGATCGGTACATCACACGGCTCTGAGCCACTTAAATATTTTCACGGTAGGGATTGATTAGGGTAATTGGGTCTATTTAATTGTTTGTTTGGCAGTTTGGCTCAGACCCACTTATATGATGGACTACCAATTAATATTTTAATTTGCACAAAAATTGAAACTAATATGATTTTACAAGCTATAAATATATATGAGTGAGGCTATTGCACTTCATAAAGCGTAGTGAGGTAGTGCGTTTTCACCCAATATCTCAAAATTGTAGCTCATAATTTTTTAACTATTTTTTTGAAATTTTAAAAAATAACCCTTTTTATGTATAAATTTTGGTGTATTTTATATACAACTTTCAAAAAATCTAAAAACATAGTTAGAAGAATTTTAAGAATGAAAAAAATTCGGTAATCTACAAGGTTTCAATATATATATTGTGTTAATTAGGGATTTTTTTATTAATAAAAAATCAAAATTACAACAGTAAAAAATGTTTTCTAAAAATTGCAGAAATAGAAAAACCGCACTCTCAGAGTGCGGCTTAGCATCAATAATTGGCCCCAAATCCTTTCTTTCCTTCCCTTCTTTCCTTCCCTTCCTTCCTTCCTTCCTTTCTTTCGTTTTCTTTCTATTCTACCCGACCCCAAACCCCAGCCACAGCCCCCCAACCCCACCCCCCTCCACCCCCCGTGCCCTCGGCCCCCTTCCCCCGCGCCCCACCAACGCCCGCGCCCCCGATCCGTCTTCTCGGTGATATTATTGCTTTGTTTTCTAATTTTATTTTGGAAATGTTTGTTGACATGTTCAATTAGTTAAAAATTATTGTAGAATTGGTGGTTGAATTGTTGTGAAATTCGGATTTAAATTATTGAATTGTTCTTCACTTGTAAAATTCATAGGAAATCATAAAAATTCCCGAAAAATGTGAAAGTCTCCTCACAAACACTCTCAGATTTTTTTGTTATTGTTATCATTATCATTATTATTGTTGTTATTATCATAAGTAATGTCTCATATATTTCATAAAAAATACAATCATAATTAATATCTCACATACATTTACAAAAAAGTACACTCACACTTAGTTTGAGACTAAGCCGCAATCTTAGAGTGCGGCTTAATCTCAGACTAAGCGGCGATCTAAAAGTGCGGTTTTTTTATTTCTGTAATTTTTAAAAAACAGTTTTTACTGTTGTAATTTTGATTTTTTATTTTTTATTAATAAAAAAAACCATGTTAATTAAGCAACATGGATTAGCTAACTGAGCTACGATTTTGAGATATCGGGCTGAATCGCACTACCTCACCGTGCTTTGTGAACCGCAATAGTCTCACTTTATTAATAAACATTTTCCATTATTAATATTTTTTCCGAAATTATTTTGAATTTATTAGAAAGGAAAATGTTCGGGAGATACCACAATCGATACTAAAATGGATATCATATAAAGTTAATCTAACGTTAAAATGAAACATCTAGAAAATTAATTTGAAACTTAATGAGATTAAAATAAAACACAAATTATATTAATTTTTTTGTTGCCTGTTTACTTCATCTTGCTTTCACATACATGTTCTCTTGGCAACTTTAGGGCCCGTTTGGTATTTCCATTTTCTTCCGGAATAAGGTGGAAGAGTGATCTTCCGGAAGATCTCTTCTTCCACTTTATTCCAATTTTTAGAGATGGTGTTTGGTATGTCAAATTTAGAAGATGAGAAAGAAGAGAGTATTGATCATTGATTATTGAATTAAATAGAAAATATCATTATGATATAAATATAACAATGATGCACTAAATTTTGATAATAATTATTATTTTTATAAGCATTCATTGAAAATATTTTTTTTACAGTATTCATTATAAAATAATAATTAATTCATTTTTTCACAATGTTTTCACTATTAGTCAATTTTTTTGTATTAAATTAATTATTTTATATGATATAAAATAATTATTATCAAAATGGCAGCAGTAAAATATTATGAAAAATATTAAAATAGTAGTGTTAATGTACTTAAATTATCATTATTAATTTGAATGAATTTTCAGAATAAAAGAAGCATTAATTATTATTATATTAACAATAAAAATATAAATAAACATCCTATAATATATGCATTTTAATAATTCTTATATTAGCAATAAAAAAATTATTATTTCGAATAGTCCTATAATTTTATTTATTATCGTAATTACATTTATTATTATTATTATTATTATTACTACTACTACTACTACTACTACCATAAACAATTAATATTCTTATGAATAATAAAATTAATAAAAGGCATAATAGGAATGGCATTCTTGTAATATGAGGTGGAAGAAAATTGCTCAAATGGTGGAAGATCTCTTCTTCCACCTTATTCCGGAAGAAAATGAGAGTACCAAACACACCCTTAAGGATTTAATAGTAATTCAAGTAGATGATTTAATTTACGATTTGTGTTATCCAACTTAATACTAAAACATTTCAAGCTAATACATTAATTGCTTCAAGATAACTTGTTAATGTTTCAATTTAGATATATTTTATATTATAACTTGGTATCTGTATATCTGAATCATATTGGAAAATATCATTTCCAAATAATCTCTCCCATAACATATATCTAAATAGACCCCACCCAAATCAATCCCTACCGTGTAAATATTTAAGTGGCTCAGAGCCGTGTGATGTACCGATCGCAGCTGATATGGACGCCTTGAGCGTGCATATACAAACTTGAATATTCGTCTGAGGATGCCAATTGTTAGTTTGTTACTCTACATTAATTTGATTGTGTGCAATAACCTACTATTTATATTTTATAAACACACATCTGTACCAGTACCAAGGCAGCCAGCTTCTGATCACAAGCAAATAGGTGATGCTACCCCATGCCCATATGTCCTCCTTATGCACCTGACAACGCCGAAGCGAGCAGCGGTTTGTGGGATCGATTAAATAGATCACAATTTGCTCCATCCCCTGACTGTTTTGGAAGTTCTTGAACATTTCACCTGAACTATATCGAAATATGTTTTTGTATCGTCTGTAACACCACATTTTCTTGGGTAGAAACCATATATCGTAGGAAATTCTTCTTTTATTAGACAAGTATAGGATTAAAAATTATTCTCTCTCCATTATGGTTTATGGTAACAAAAAAGATATAAAGCATAATATTGAATGGATATTATAATTGTTTTTCGTTGGCCCAACACAACAAAGTGGTACATTGGTTTCTTTCGATCCCTCTTTAAAATTAGATATTTGGTTCATTCCAGTATCTCACATAACTTAATTTGATCCATGTGTTTATCCATATACAAATGCAAGAGAAAATGAATTTGAATCAACTAAATCACACTATTTTTATCTTTCTTATACCACACAATACATTGATCATGATCTTTTCTAATCATTCATTTTGATCATGTTAGATACTACATGCACTAATCATGGGGCAATCCATAGGATAAGTAGACAATCATCCAATATGTGCGGTTCTAACTTATAACCATACATTTTTAGTTGGTGCCCATGTTTTATAAACATATTTTACTTATGGTTTTGTTTGGATACTCAAAGCCCATAAAACTTTGGATTTCATACTTCCTACCCCAAGGGAGCACTTCTGAGTGTCACACTTAATTTTTACTTCAAAACCAAGACATTAATGAATGAATGCATAAGATAACATAGGTGTGGAAGCTGAGTTCAAGTTGTTTGTTCCACGATTTGTATGTCTTAGTATTCAGATTTTCTTCGAGACTAGTTTTGTCCAAAACATAATAATAAGTCAAAGAGAGCTGTGCATGCTCCTTTTAATTGACCTTCGGTTAACAACCTAGCTAAAAGACCCGATAATCTTGGTAATTTCGTTACTTTAATTATACCTCACAATATTAGCAGCCAGTAACCTCAAGCTACATTACAATGTCCAACAAAGATCGCAATTTGAGACCGCAGATATTCGAAACTATTCTCTTGATGTCAAAATTTATTGTTAATTTGGAATTGAAACCGTTGGAGTTTTTAAAGATTTAAATATTGGAGCTAAGATCCTGTTCTTCAGCTTCAATTATTCTTACATGTTCAAATGGAAACTTGCCTTTTCAGTTTTTCCAAAGCAATCCAAATTATATTGCCTAACTTTTTACGAACCAAATTCCATTCTGAATTGTGCAAATCAAATGCATTTTTTTTTTAGCTGCTACCAGAACTTTGTTCTTTCTGTAGTTTAAGGCCGACACCAAGCAGTTAAAAGTAACCCACTATATGTTAAAAAACATTCAACTACACCCGAATATCGAATAAATAGATAAATTATATGACAATTAAAAGTTACGACTATCATTTTTTATCAAAGAAGTTCCTTCCATCCGGCATCTCCGATATTATCTGCTTCACTTCATCCACATTCTTGCATTTGCTCAATGCATTCAGAAGTATGCCAAAAGTGACATCATCAGGCTTGAGCCCTTGCTTCATCATCTTCTCAACCAAACACAGGGCCTCATTGATTCTATCATTCTTACAGTATCCATTAATTAAAGTATTGTAACAATGAAGATTTGGCTCAATGCCTGTTGCAGACATAGTTTCTAAGAGAAGTGCGGCTTTGTCAACACGACCTTCCAGAACAAAGCCATGCATCAAGGATGCATAAGTGATTATATCAGGGTTCACATCTCTCTCGTCCATTAATAAGACCAGCTTCTCGGCTTCACAGGTTTGTTGTTGCTTACACAAAGAATCTACTAACGCATTAAATGTAACCACATTTGGAGAAATATCTAGATTTACCATCTCGCGAAATAAACCAACTGCACATTTCCAATTGCCTACAGCAGATTGCCCATGGATCAAACAAGTATATATGGTAACATTAGGCATCATCCCTCTCTCCTTCATCTCCTGAAGAAGATCCAAAGCACGATGAAGGGCACCCTCTTTGCAAAAACCATCTATTAAGGTACCATATGTGAAGATGTTTGCATGAACTTTACAGCTCACCAATTTTTCATATACCTTGAAAGCCTTGTCCATATCACCAACTGTAGAAAACCCAAGAATGAGGCCATTGTAGGTATAGATATTTGGCACCACTCCTTTCAATACCATTTCATCAAAGACCCTTAAAGCTTTATCCATGTCACCTTTGCTGCAGAGACAATGAATAAGTATAGTGTAGGTATAGACATTTGGACGCACTCCTTTCACTGCCATTTCATCAAACATCATGAAAGCTCTATGTGTGTCACCCATGCTGCAGAGGCCATGAATAAGAATATTGTAAGTATGCAAATTAGGAACGAGTGCACAGGCATGCATTTCTTCAAACAGCTTTAGTGCAGCGACAATGTCCCCATTTTTGCAATGGCCATCGATGAGAGTGTTACAAGTGATGATGTCGGGCTTCAATTCATTAGCAGTTATTTCATTAAACATCTTGAGAGCCATATCCGTATCACCCTCTTTGCAAAATCCATGGATTAGAGTATTATAAGTAACTACATTGGGCTTGCATCCACCCCGTTTTGTTGCCATCTGACGACACAGCTCAAGCCCAAGTCTGGTTTCACCTATGCTGCAAAGGCCTCCAATAAGAGTGGTGTAAGTGATCAAATCAGGAGGACATCCCATGAGAGGCATTTTAACAAACACCTTAGTTGCATTTGGAATGTGCTTTTCTGCGCAGAGCCCTTTTATAACGGAAGTGAAGAGAATGGAATCAGCAGCACCGGTTTCTTTGAGTGACTGGCCAAGCACACACAATCCAAGATGTCCTTGACCAATGCGGCGACAACTATCAACTAGGACAGTAAAAGTCAGAAAGTCGGGATACACACCTCTTTGGCGGAGTTGCTTGAGGCGATTAAAGAGGGAGATGACAGTGGAATAGCGATGGGGATGGTTGGTTTTAGGAACTGCTACAAGAAGGCTGTTGAAAGGTCTGATGGACGGCCGGGGATTGTCAGTAGAGCAGAGGCAATCAAAGAGGCAGAGCGCCTCCTCTAGCTGTAAGTTACCAGATCGGCATCTCTCAATCACATAGCTGTTGAGTTGGCCGCCGAGATGTCTGCCCGCCATGGCGATCACAGATCAGCCACCAGTCCACTCCAGTTAGCTGTAGCATGGTTTCCTACTCCCCAGCTGAGTGGAGAGCAGTGGAATTCAGAATTCATTGTACCACTTCTTCTGTTTTTCTTAACTTGAAAAGAAAGAAAAATGATGTTAAGAGAGGATTATATTATAGGGAGAAGATATTAATACCCAGTGTAAATACCCCGGTCAAATCCCCACTTTGACCAGGGTCCATCAGCGTTTACAGTCAAACACTCAAACTATATCTTTATATTAAGTACGGGGTATGATATATTATCTCTGTATTATATATGGACTGAGAGGATGGGGCTGCATCTCTTCGTTCCCTTCTTAAAGGCCCAGATTGGTTACGCGGAAGTTCAACTAATTTAGGGCCAGGCCCAATCATCTCTTAGCATTACTTTTATTTTTTGATAGAAGGTAAGATATGTACTTGGAAGTTCAAACAAAGAAAGAAATTAATATTTTGCACATCCATTTCAGCATCACCTTTTTTCATTGTTTAGTACGAGCTGAAATGGATTCGAATTCAGAATGAAATGTTTAGGGTAATTAACAATGGGTTTGCAATTATTGGAATATTAGACCCCACAATCATTTGAAAACAAAAAAACTTTTGTAAGAAAGTGTATGAGAGTGAACATCTCACGACATCTACTAGCAAACGCACGCGTACAGGGGTGACTGTGTCATTTCTCCCCACGAGAAGCGTTTTTTTCAAGCGTTCCTCCGTCGACGGTCCGGAAAGGGTGGCACACAATGCAATTTATGCAATTTAAGTAATTTCAAATCAGTTTTAGCATTACAATGTGCGCAAACGACGTCTGAATTTAAAACACACTCAGATCCATTTAAATGCGTTCAAATCGCAATTTATTGCTATTTCGATTGTTATTGGGATCTTAATGCACTTATATGCAATTAAAGTCATTTGAAACCAGTTTTGACATTATAATGCGTTTTCGGTGTTATTGGGATCCATTTAAATTCCACATCTCCATTTTTAGTGTCCAAATAATCGATCCGAACCGCTCAACTTAATCTTTCTATCAAAATATACTAGCACTCCAAGTATAAAGGACGTTAAAGTGCACAACAACAAACTCTGCGCCTGGTTTGTAAGAATGATTAAATCGGGCGCAATTTACTTGAGTCTGTCTAATCTTTGAAAACTCTTGATCAATTTTTCTTAATCACATCTAAATATATTTTTGTATCTTTTGTTAGCACCTCACTTCATTTAGTGAAACCACATGAGATAGAGAATCATTTTCTAAGTCCTTTTACAAGACAAGGACACGAGTTGAAGTTTTTGTATGTCCATTATGGTTTGTGGTAACAAACACATGTATAAATCATGAGTAAAACTAGCGTGTTCTTAAGCTCACGGGAGCCTCTCGTGAGCTTAACACCAAAAACGTATCAAATTATACCCAAATTTTGATTTATATGGCTTAATATATCAAAATCATGTTGCATGCAAAAAATTTTCATTTTTAGAGATTTTTAAGTATTTATTTCGGATTTTTAAAAGTTACATGTAAAACATTGATTATTTTATTAATATTGTATAGTTACTATTAAAAAATCCGAAATAAATACTTAAAAATTTCTAAAAATGGAAAATTTTTGCATGGCACATGATTTTGATATAAAGAATTTATTGAGCCATATAAATCAAAATTTGGATATGGTTTAATACGTTTTTTGTGTTAAGCTCACGGGAGGCTCCCATGAGCTTAAGAATACTCTAGTTTTACTCTATAAATCATATTATTAATGGGATAAGTATAAAGTAGTTTTTATCTCTCATTGTCGACGAAAATGGTACAAATGGTTACCTAGTGCTGTCTTTTAAATTAGATATTTGGTTCATTCCAACATCTCACGCAAATTTATTTGATTGATGTGTTGCAAGAGATCATGACTTCGAATCAAATATATAATAAATAAATCACACTTTTTTAGTTGTTTCTGATATCACAATAGAATCATGATCATTTCAAATGATTTATTATGATCATTAAAGAAACTACTTGGGGGATCCAAATGATAAGTAGATAGCATGCATCCAATGCAATCTGTATGGTTCTTACCAGACGATTTTAGTGTTCATATACTAATTAGAAGCAGATTATTTATGCAGAATTAGACAGGGCTTCTTCACCACAATAGCAACTTTGAAAAACTTGAAAAAGAATCATTAAATATTCTCAAAAATAGAAAAATAATGTACAGAAATATTATTTAACTTATAAATTAATTATGTTTCCGTTTATATTCAATTTAAGTGACATCTGGTATCTTTTCAAATATCAGTTAAAAAATATATAAAATTTTAATAATCTATTAAACAATGTCCAAATTGATTAAATTTAAAACACTGTCATCCATAAACATCTTTCCATTTTTAAGACTTTCTATAACTTCATTCAATTTTCTCAATATTGTCATTGTCAAAATTAAGATGAGCATTGTCAATGATCCCTCCTCAAAACTATATCCGTAGCCGTAGGATCAGTGGATCACGGACTACGTTCCTCAATCCGTTAACTCACGGTCACAGCATCGCAAATTCGCAATTCATATCCTCCGCTGCGCAGGAAGAGGAAATTACTGCGCAGCGCTCCAACCATTAGATATGCTTTGCGATTCGTGCAACTCAATCTCAGAGAACCCCCTCTAATCCGCATCGTTGATTCGCTGCGCAGTATGAGCATAAGCACTCGGTCACTCAGGAGTCAGGACCGTGACCTGACGAGAGAGCGGACTGAGAGCATAAACGCTAAACCTCACACTGATCGGAACATTCGTCTCTCAGGCCGAAATCAATGGCGGCGCCACTTCGTCGGACTCTCACCACCCTTCTCTCCCGCACCCTCACCCTCTCCCTCTCCACATCCCGCTCTCCTTTAACCCCGCGCGTCCTAGCTCACCTATTCCCCCTCTCCACGCCCTCCCAATCCCGGCCCAAAACCACATTCAACACGCCCGCGCCGGGTCTGCCCGGCCTGACCGACCCGGCGCAGACCTGGAGCGACCGGCCGCGCAAGGAGACCGTGCTGCTCGACGGGTGCGACTACGAGCACTGGCTCGTTGTCATGGAGTTTGGCACCAGTCCCCCGCCTTCCGAGGACCAGATGGTCGACGCGTACGTCAAAACCCTCGCCTCTGTTGTTGGAAGGTAATGGATTTGATTTGGGAACTGTTCTTGTCGTGATGCCTCCTATGACATTATGTTAGAGTATATTAATTGTCTGCCCCTTTGTAATGTTTGGAAAAGTTGCATGGATGCTCAAACTTTTTTATGTTTAACTGCACCACTGCCCAAACAATTAAATTAATTTCACAGATGCCCAAATCAAAAGGCGCAAGTTGTACTTGCGCCCTTTAGACTCGTTTGCCTGTGTAAGTCGACTGTTTAGGCAACACAGGAAGAGGTTAAAGGGCGCAAATTGGATTCACGCCCTTAAGTTTTGGCATTGGTGAAACTAACTTGACTGTTTAGGCAATAATAGAGATAAGATCAATAGTTGGGCATCCATGAAAATTTTCCTAATGTTTAGTCTATGCATGTTCTACTGGTTGTTGTTCTAGCTGAAATGTGATGTTGAACTTGAAAGGCTTAATAACCTATATCACTTGTAAATTTGCTAAAGGTTGAATAGTAGGGGGGGTAAAACATGAAGTTCATCTTTCTGAAGGAAATGAAGAGATAAAGATATTACTTACTTTTTTTATTTTATTTTACATGACAGTGAAGAGGAGGCAAAAAAGAAAATTTATTCTGTTTGCACTACAACATACACTGGATTTGGTGCATTGATATCAGAGGAGCTCTCATACAAAGTCAAAGGTTGATAGTTGTTTCTTTGGCATTGTCCGATTCCCAGATCCTTTAAACTATTTTTCAATGAGAAAAGTAGTGTGATATATTCTTGTATTCTCAGGTTTGCCAGGTGTTCTTTGGGTTTTACCTGATTCTTACTTGGATGTACCAAACAAGGACTATGGAGGTATGTTTATTAAATCATTGTGGTGATTTTGGAGTAACTTAATTTCAATTTTAAATATTTTCATGTTATGCCCATTTTCATTATGAAAACTCGAATGAGAGCAAACAAGTTTGGCAGGTGTCAGAACAGTCCCGGTCTATTGTCACTATATACTGATGCACAATATGGTATAATGGTTCAAGATTGGTTTCCCTTTGATTTAATCAAAGAATATATTGTTGATAAACTGATGTGGCTTGCTTGAAAATAGAATGCATGACAGTAACTAAATCTAAAAATTGTCACAAGTCTGACTGCAAATATAGAACACCTAGATGACATCCCTTTAGAGAACTCGCTTCTGATTTCCTTCTTTCCTGTGGCACTATCAGGGGATCTGTTCATTGATGGGAAGGTTATCCCTAGGCCACAGTTTCGGTTCACTGAGAGGCAGCAAACACGAACAAGATCTCGGCCGCGGCACGATGCCCGGCGTGAGACCATGACGGTTGATAGGATGCCACATGAACAACTACAAAAAGATTACAGAAATAGTCCAACAGATGAGAATCAATGATATCTGAGATTTCACCATGGAATGAAATGACCAAACTGTCTATCATTATCAAGCAAGAGAATGATCAAAGCTTGTAAACTTCTGCCTTGAATTATGTCTTGAAAAAACAATAGATCAGGTATCAAATCCTCTCAAAAGAAGCAGGGATTTATGGTGCTTAGTTGAGAGGTTATATGTTTCTTTTTAGATTTTTCAGGTTTAAATAGGGGAAACGATGTATCTAAACCAGCTTTTGGTTTCTGTCGAAAGTGTTATTTTAATTAAAATAAAAAAGCATATCAATCTTCACTGGTCAGATTAGTTATTGCAAAGGAACTGCAGTAGGTTATGTATATGAACAAGAACGTTTGGATAATGTCATCAATTTTTCTGCATTTCTATTCTATTTTATATTTTTGTTTGAATCATGTCGAGCTATGTTTTTTTCTTTACAATGTGGATAAGTGCCTAATTCTTAGACCTGATATTATTTTGTTTCAAGTATCTCTATAATTTATGTTATGGAGATGGTCTCCACAAGGAGTTGTCTCTGTACAATGTTATATTTCTGAATTGTGGCTTAAATATGGAGGAATAGTGAATAAGTATGGCGCCATCAGCAGACAAGCACAAAGTCATCTCATGTTGAAATACCACATAATGAATTTCTGCTAGACTGGTAACTGTAATGGATAAATTTCCAGATGATAACACAAGAACAGAGATCATGTGCTGTTTTCAAAACAAGAAATCGTGCAGGTTCACAACACATACTATCTTGATTTGAAGGGCTCGGATTTTTACCTATTTCGGTTCAGAGTTCAGTTAAGATTGAACTATAATTTGATGAAGTGTCGGGTCGGGTCCAATTTAGTAAGGTGTCCAACAAATATTGGTGGATCCGCACTACAAAATTTTAGCATCTAAAGCAAGACACGGCATTTCCCTATTTACTAAACTCTAAACATAATGAAATGATCCTTATTAAACACATCGTGAGTGAATTTAATTTTAACATATGTTTACTTTTGTGAAGGTACGTACACATGTTAGAGAACTGGCCAGGCCGACTAAACTGAATATTGCCAAACAATAATATGTAGTTTCAAACAATCTCTATAGGCAAAAGCTTACTAAACAAGCCATCTGCATCTTAAAAATGATTACATAAAGTTCACGCTGCTGGATCCACTTGGATTTCCAGCACTGAGCTATCACCAGTACTGTGAAATGTAGATGTATCTGATGGGGTATAGTACATCCTTTCACTGAATAAACTCTCTGGATCTTCTGGAATGTTTGATGGTTCCATGAGGCTGCTCTGGAGTCTTACTAAGTATTGCAATTTCTCCACGACTTGCTTCATTGTTGGTCGATCTTCTCCTCGGCGACGTACACACCGTATTGCAAGCTCGCTCGCTTCATCGAGAACCTCAATCACCTTCTCATCGTTAGTAACAATATCCTTGTCCAACAACTCATTAAGTTCATCTTTCTTCGAATTTGAAACAAAACATGATGCCAAATGCTTCCTTTCAGAGTTCTCATCTCCAAAAATTGCGTACTTTCTTGTAATAAGTTCCAAAAGCACAACACCAAAACTGTACACATCACTCTTCTTTGTTAATACTCCAGTGTCGGCATATTCAGGATCAATGTAACCACGCGTCCCTTGCGGAACCTTAACAACATGCGAGTCATCAACAGGAACGAGGTTTGAAGCACCAAAATCAGAGACCTTGGCTTGGTGGTCATTTTCCAAAAGTATGTTGGCCGACTTAACATCACCGTGAAGAATGGGCCGTGTTATAGAGGAGTGCAAATAATCGAGCGCTTTTGCTGAATCTAGAGCAATTTTTAGCCGGTTACCCAAAGAAATTGATCTATTTCTGTCCTTTCCATGAAGCAAGTCATGGAGTGTTCCGTTTGGAACAAACTCATAGACCAAAATAGGAACTTTCACCTCGATACAACAACCTATCAATCTAACTATGTTCCTGTGGTTGAGTTGTGAAAGGAGGAGAATTTCATTTGCAAATTCTTCTACCTGGATTTCTTCAATTTCCTTTGGTATCTTTATTGCAGCAGGTTGGTTATCCTCTAAATATCCCATGTACACCTTTCCTTGACCCCCGGTGCCTAAAATTCGAGATTCATCATAATTGTTCGTTGCAATTTTTATTTGTTTTTTACTGAACACTTGCAAGCGGCCTGCCATCATCCGGTAATATCTTTGATAATTTATTTTTTCCTTGAAGTGCCTTTTACAGTGTCGGCATACGGCCTTCACAACCATCACAATCATCACAACAGAGATGTTCAGCAACGTAATAACACCTAGAGTTAATAGAACTGCATATTATGCAAGAAATTTAGTACGATTAGGGCATTTCAATTTCTTATAGTCAGGCAAGAATAAGGATGAGAAGGTAGCCTTTTCAAGCCTCCTTTATTAATTATTTTTTTGGCAGACTCATTTTTATTTTCAACTTTGCAGTTGCTGCAAAGATTTCAAAAAGGACTCATTTTTATTTTCAAATAACCCAGGAAATTCAAATGTTATTTATGTTGCGCATTTTTTTAGAAGTTTCAAATATGCATCATTAGAATATGTTCTCAATTGCAAGGCTTCAATATGTATGCATACTATATATTTCCATTAATATGCACTAATTTAATTTCATGCATGATAAGGAAAATTCTACTTAACATAATTGACTTCCCCAAACCTCTTTTTGCGGGGGCAAAAATAAAAGCATCTATTTGGAGTACAATTGTTAAGCCTACATCGAATGAAGGATGAGGTGTGGTATTGTAGAATTAGTTGAGATGTGCTTCCTTTAAATGAAAGATATGCACCAAATTCACATTGCTTGAAATGACAATTATGTCCTATTATATTGAATCGTATATATTTTTTTATGTATATTTTTATGTACAGATTGGAAACCAAATTCACAGCAAAAACACCAATTTCCCCAAAGCAAAAATGCTTACCACTAGTTCTCATATACAAAGAGCAACTTTCATTATAGACGTCGGATACAGCTTTCTTGTCACCGTCTGTTCTTTCTGTGCAAGTACATTCATAGCTCCCTTCAGTATTGTTGCAAAAACATGCACGAAGGTACACATCCAGCAGTCTAGTATACCCTTTTCAGCTCAAACAAATAAACAAAAAAACAACAACTAGAATTAACAGTGAATCAGGTAGCTTAATTAGTTGACTTCTCAAAAGCTTAGTGGCACATTATGCAACTTAAGTTGACTTTTCAAGGAGCCACATGATAAGTATCAGCCAATGTTTCATGTATATTAATTTAAATCAATAAGGCCTTAATTTATCCATCCTATATACTCAATTTCAATCGTCGTATTCTTAGATACAATGCTAATAAAATAAAGAGAAAAGTTATTAATTTAAACCCCTTAACATACACCAACTCTCTCAACATAAACCCTAAACCCTCAAATTTTAGATTTTAACTTACTATTTTAATTAAAAACTATGTCAAGTCTTTCTTTCTATACTGAATGAAGCATATAATTAACCTCTAGAGTAATAGGTAAAGTACACCTTTTATTGATATACACCAATCCACTGTATTTTTCAATTAATAGATAGTGTATTTTAGTTAACAAATATATCTTTTCGGTTAATAGATATCATTTTTTAGTTAACAGATGTATTACTATTTCTAGTTAATATCTATACAACTATGATAAACACATTAGTGTGTCAGACTGTAAGAGAGAAATGCAAGGGTTGCTCACTTTTATAGGTGGACTATATATGTTTTTCTAATATCTAAATGAGTTAGCATAGATTCATTACTTGCATATCCATTTGGAATGTAGGGATGTCCATTGTATTCTTGCAAGCATCTACAGATGTATCCCTTGTCATTGGTTGTGTTGTCACATCCGCTGTGTTTGCTTTGCCATGCCGACGATCTAATGCTGCTCTCGACATGGGATGCCAAGCATCTGCCATTTGCTCTGGAACTCCAGTCAAGGATCATTGGCTGTACATTATTCTCATCTCTCTTGTTGTGCCATTCTTCAGCACCGGCACAAGTACGTAATGAAGATGAAGGTAGTGGATCAAATGTTAGTATGTCCCGATATATTGCACCGAGATCATCTAGAAATATAGGGTGCAGGTACATTGCGTGAAGAAAGCCATTGAAGAAACCTGGGTTCAGATGCAATGCTCCAAGGAAGCCGTCAGAAAATATTTGGTGTGGTCCGTATACTACATCATCGAAAGTTATTGATTGCAGACACACGAGTGCCTTAAATTTTGGTCCTCTGTATCTACCACTTTCATTAGACAGGGTTCCCATGCCGGCAAAAATTGTTTGAGATTCAGTTTTCAGTCGATTTGGAGGCAGTTGTTGCCATTGACTGAAGGACACATTACAAGTCTCCACATATGTGCTGGTAAAATCGTTGCATCTACCAGAAAATCTATGCAAACTGCATCTGTTTTAGAAGCAAAAGAAATCATTTGGAAAGTTATTAATAATTAAACACGCCATTAGTATGTATATTCCCTAATTTGATATTGACAAGAACCGTGCTGAAATCAGCTGCGATCCGTGCGATCCCCTAAGATCCCGATCCGACGGTTTTGATTATTTAAAAAAACCCCCCTTAAAAAGCACATCCGTCGGATCCAGATCTCAGGACCCTGAGATCCGATTTGGATCACAGTGGATATGGACTCGACAAGAGCCATGAGAAATTGTGGGTATGTCTACTTACCTCAAAAAAAGGTTGCTGTCACGTGTTTCGGCACTACGAGGGTATGAGATTGGGAGGTTATCACATTTTTCTCGGCAGCTAAGAGATGGTGAGAATACCCCCACTGGAGTTGTTTGTGAAACTAGGCCGACCAGCATAAAGTACAGATAGAAATGCAATTCTGTCATGGCAAAGCCACAATACCTCTTGCTCTAAGAAACACAAACTATATAAATGAGAACTGAACTGCAAAATAATAGAAGGTGATGGTCCATTTATAAAGCCTCTCATGTCATGTTCCAATCCGTTGACTTTAAAAGAAACTAGTGCATTGCCCACGTCGTTAGGACATTACCATGTAGGCTGATGTAGCTTCCTTTTAGTATATAAACAAACAAGGATAACTTATTTAATCTGGCAAATGATTTTGGTACAGACATGCTTAGTGTAAATGTAGACAAATAAAATAAGGGTTAGTCGACATGCTTATTAATTGTAAATGTCGAAGGTCCATAATGCTTGTAATCGTTGCGCCTCTTACCATTCATCTATAGTCAATCCCACACAACCCATTTTTCAGCTGTTGGATCTTATTTCTTCCCACGTTTTTTTTTTTTTCAATATTTTTTTTTTGCATTTGAAGGCGCCTCTTTTTTTTCAGCCAGGCGCAGTGACCTTGAGAGAGCATGTGCCTGATTTTTCTTTCGCTCGAAAAAATGACAACTTCAGGACAGTCCATCCCTCGATTTTCTTTCGCTCACCTTCATTATTACCTCTTCAGCTTGAATCTGCAACAAAGGTTAGTTATGTCACACCCTGAACTAAACCGAAACGGTAAGTACAAACCGCTACGCGTACACGTAAACAAGTGTACACGGAAGGCTTAAATAAATACAAACCATTCATTTATCTCAACAAACAAACAAAAGTCCATAAATACAAGGAATGAATTTCAGCTAAAAATAATACACATATTACAATACTGTAATGGAGAGGTTATCAGATAATAACATAAGAACAGAGATCATGTGTTGTTTGTGAAATGAGAAATTGAGTAAGTTGACAACAGAAACTATCTTCATTTAAAGGGTTCACGGTTTTCACATATTTGGTTCAGAGTTCACTCAGTTAGCTTAAACTATAATTTGACTTTCAAGTAAAAGCAAACAAGCTTAACTGTAACAGTAGAAAAACAGTAAATTGGCAATCATACTTGCAATATACCTGACAAGCACAATATGAAGACAAGGTATTGAACTTCTTAAACCAATTATCAGAAATCAGATATGCCATGTTCAAAAATCAACCTCACAAAAGGAATTTTAACAAAAAGAATACTATATGATAATTTTCCTAACAAAACCCTAAGACAATTAGGCAATTTGAAGAATCTTTAATCAGTTAGAAAGAAATCAAGCACAAGATCAGAATCTCCAGCCACTCCTCTTCCTCGGCGCAAAGATCCTCGCTTTACAGATCAAGAAGCACAGCACAAACCCTAGCAAGAAGTACGCAGCCGCCGCGGCACTGCCCGTTCCCGGGACAACAACCCGCACCTTCATCCTCGCAATCTCCTTCAAATTAAACCCCAGGACAGAGGCCGATCCGGCCGACAGGAGAACCCACAGCGGCGCACCTCTCCCCAGACCCGTGTTACGCCGGGAGCCGCTGATCAGCGGGGGCAGGAGGTCGAGCGGCGGGGGGAGCTGGGCGGCGAGCGGCGAGGAGGCGAGGGAGGAGAGCAACGAGGAGAAGGCGCGCTTGAAGGGGATACGAAAGCGCAGGCGAGGGAATGCGACTCGCTTGGATTTCCTTCTAGAAGGTGCGGCCCGCCGCTTGGACGCGAGTATCGGAGGCGCTGCGGCGAGGACGAGAATCGCCATTGTTTGTGACGGAGAGCGGAGAGCGAAGAATTTGTTTGGATAATTGGATTTGGATGTCCGTATCGGCGTAGCTCGAATCTCGAGGTGATCCAACGGCCGACGTGCCTCATGGCACCGTGCCTAGATCTCAATTGATCGGAGGACCCTCCAATATCCGATCTGACGGTGATGGATTTTAGGGGGTATTTTTTGATATAATCCCAACCATCCATTTAGGTTTGGAAGATCATTTCAGCGCCAGTTTATATGGGCCGTGAATATTTGGATCCAATTTGTATGGGCCGTGTATATGTTGGATCCAACTTTGCAGTACAGCACGCGAACCGTTGGATCGTCTCGAGATTCGTGCTAGAGTGTGAAATTATACAGTTTGGACGGCTCAGATCTCCTTCAAGCAGGGTCGCACAAGGCAAACCATGTGGTTCGGCTGCTGAGCTGAGCTCAGTAGGCCAGGAGTCCACTGAGTGGTCTGCTTGTTGACTTCCCTCTCTTTTGGGCTGCGGAGAACTGAGCTCAACTGAAGACGCTCACCAGGTGTTTGCGGAAATGTCTCAAAGAGCGATCAAATATGCAGTTGTATGTATCTCCCTTTTTCTAATTCCCCTTTCTAGCTGGCCTTTTTGGTATTTAGATTAGAAGAATGCTAATTTTCTATGAGGGTAGATTAAACAGTTCTTATTCTGGTAATCTGAAAATTAGTCCAATTTTGTAGATAGGGTACATGCTTTCTTCACAGAGTAAAAATGAAGAGCATGGTATTACACTATTACTGCATTAATTGATTTATCCAATTACATTACAGTTGGATTGAGAAATCATAATGTGGAGACTACAGGAATCAGTCAGCATAGTGTGCAAATCACTGTTACAGAAAAATAATATGTGGTGACCTAATTAGATGCGCTCGCTTATTCATTCTTAACCTTATTTTCTGTTATGTGCCATTTCTGGCTAAGGATGAATAAGCCTGGTGTGATTTCTATTGTAGGAAATTGAAGTTGAATTGAAATATTACCTGAAATACAAATCTCTCTTCCAGTCTTATTTTCTGTTACATATTGTAGTTTGCAGGGATTATTACAACTTATTAGAGAAATTAACAATTTTTTTTTTTTTGGTTTTACTTTTACCCTTTCTATCATATATTTTTGCTAAAACGTCTCAGATAGATGCATTCACTGATGAGGCTTTCAAGGGGAACCCAGCAGCTGTATGCTTATTAGAAGATGATGTTGATGTGGATGAACAGTGGATGCTCTCTGTTGCCAAAGAGTTTAACATCTCCGAGACTGCCTTCTTAACCCGTGTGGTCTCAAATGGATCCAATCCTAATTGCGGCAATGAAAGCATGGCTGCCCCACGTTTCAGTCTTCGTTGGTTCACCCCAGTCGCTGAGGTTTCTCCTTCTTTATTTTGTTTATGTATCTATGTCTCAGGCTCTCAGCTCATTTACTGTCAATGTGTTTCCAACTTTCCATACTAACTATTAGAAGCATATTTTGCAGCTAAACTTGATAAATTATTGCTTAATAATAACACTAACAATGCAATAAAATATTGAGTAGTACCTAGTGTCCACTATGGATGTGTCCATAGTAGACACAAAGGGGGGTAAGTGGTCCCACATGTAACACTTACACCCCTCACATGTGACGGGTGCTTATCCCCTAACTTACTGCATTTTGCAGTTCATGATGTGAACCATCGGATCGTCTCGAGATTCGTGGAGTTCCGAGCTGGCACGAATCTCAAGACAATCTAACGGCTCACGTCATGAACTGCAAAATGCAGTACAGCGGGAGATATGAAATCCACATGTGACTACTATGGACATATCCATAGTGGACACTTGATGTTTCCGTAAAGTCTTTGACTGTCATCCTAGTACAGTAGCTGCTGTTTATTACAAAGTTTAACATGTCAAATGTATTTTCTGTCGCTCTTTCACCTTCACTATAAGTTCCTTTCATTTGATAATTTATCAGTTTCTACAAATTAGGTTAACCTCTGTGGGCATGCGACACTAGCTGCCTCTCATTTCCTCTTCACATCTGTTCTTCTAGAACATGAAATTGTAGAGTTCGTCACAAGATCAGGGCTTCTAACTGCCAAGAGAATTCGCAAGTCATATTCTGGTTCTAGAGATGGTAAGGTGAAGTTCTTAATTGAGCTGAACTTCCCAGAAGACCAAGTTGTTGAATGCAATGCAAGTGAACTTCCTGCCATTCCTCTGACTCTAAATGGTGTTTCTGTTGTTAGTGTTCTCAAATCAACTGCATCAGAGGACATTATTGTAAATATTCTCTTTTTCCTTATTTTTTTCCTGTATTTTTGTTACCATGAGGTCAAACTATCAGCCTGAACATATGCCTTTTTCATTATTCTTTTATATTTTCTAGATTGAGCTTTCATCTGGAAAAGAAGTCGCAGAATTGCAACCTAATTTTCAGGAGATTGGGAAATGTGCAGGGAGAGGGGTTATAGTAACAGGACAAGCTCCCGGTGGTTCTGGATTTGATTTCTTCAGCCGTTTCTTCTGCCCTAAATTGGGAATTAACGAGGTAACTCAAAATTAATAAATTGGTTTTTCTACTGATCTCTCTTAAGTTCCTGGCTCAATTTCCATTTGTTGATCTTGCATACGAACTTTATTTCTCTTTCATTGATAGGATCCAGTATGCGGTAGCGCACACTGTGCCTTGATGCCATACTGGAGTAAAAAACTAAACAAGAAAAACCTCACAGCTTTTATGGTATGTTGTTCAATCAATATCTTAGTCTAATATATTGCATTTAAAAAGTTGGCTCAACTGTTCTAAACAATCTTTTCAGGCTTCGCCGAGGAGCGGTGTATTGCACCTACAACTGGATGAGGAATCTCAGAGGGTGCGCATCAGTGGCGAAGCAGTCACTGTTATGATTGGAACGCTGCTTGCTTAAGGATCAATTTAACTGATTATTATTGATTAGTCCTGATTGTTGTAATAAGCATTGGCTTTGTTTAGAAGGTTACATGCAGCTACCCTAAGAACTATCTTAATAAAATGAGAGGCCTCAAATCCTCTATTCTACTATTGAAGGTTCATTACAAAAGCAAAACAATGAAGAAAAGAAAAATGATAATGATAATGATAGAAGCTTAAAGGAATATTAAAGAGGAAAATATTAATGAACAGAAAGGACAAGAGAATTTAGGTGAAGCCGATTGTATTGAACATCCATGTATGCACAGTTCCTCATATCCTCTTATCTGCAGATTGAAGAGAAATTAACTGAAAATTATTAAACCATTCATGTCTATTGTTTGTTGTTCAATTTTCTCTCAACCAGTATTTTAGTGGAGGAACTATTGAGGTTTTTCTGCTGATAAGCTGGGTCAGCTCCATTCTCAGTAACTGTGTACACGATTTCCTCCCACTGAAACAAACACATAATTAAGTAGTCTTGTAACGATTTGTTGTGTCAATTGTGCTTATAAGTAGTAAATATTTTTGAGGATGCCAATTTGACTTGATTAAATAATCTGTGTTAAAACTTTGATTAATTATTAATGTAAAGTCCAAACAAATGCTGAACAAGCTCATAGTAACAACAAAAACTTTTCTTAATGTAAGATAGGGGTATGTTCAGATATACATATACCAATGTTGATATCAAAATAGATACCAAGTTATAACGTAAAATATATCTAAATTGAAATATTAACAAGTTATCTTGAAACAATTAATATGATAGCTTGAAACTTTTTAGTGTTAAGTTGAATAACAAATCATAAAATTAAATCATCTACTTGCATCACTATTAAATCATATAAATGAAGTTGTCAAGAGAACATATGAGAGCAAGATGAAGTGTAAAGCAACAAAAAAGAAATTAATATCATTTGTGTTTACATTAATCTTATTATGTTTTAGATTAACTTTATATGTGTTTCATTTTGATCACAACATGTTTCATATTAATATTAGATTAATTTAAAAAAAAATTATTCAACCCCCTTATCTATCCCCTTAATTACCCCCAATAATATTCTTAAGAATATTCCCTCCCTCATCTTCCTTCATCTTCCAATCCTTCCTTCTTCATTCCTTTCCAATTTTCTTTCCCTTTGCCCTCCTCCGTCCCTCCAGCCCTCCGCCCTCCTCACCTCCGCCCTTGCTGTTAATTACCTCAGGCTTCGAACCCTCCGAACATTTGATTAAGACTAAGCAGAGTGATCAGATACTGGCAAATAAGTAATGCTTGATGGCTAATTAACAGTGTCACATTTTATTTGAGTTGGATTTGGGTTTGACTTCAATGTCATGTTTGAATTTGGTTTGACTTTAATATCACATTTATTTTAGATTAACTTCTATGTCACATTTGGTTATGGAGTTGACTTACGTGCCACATTTGAATTTGAGTTGACTTTTGGGTCACGTTTAACTTTGGATTGACTTCTAAGTCACATTTAACTTGGGGTTGATTTTAAGGTCACGTTTGACTTGTGTTGACTTGGGGTTACTGATGGGGTACCAAAAGTTGTGGTCATTTGATCTCTCCTCATTAGCAAATACACGTTGTATAATTTAATTATTCGTTTTTTTTCCAAATTATTTGATATGAAAGTCAAAATTACGGGATGTCACAACCAAATGTGTATTCTTATTTAAATATGAGCAAAGAAAATTGTGCTATCGCAACTAGTAAATTGAATTTGGCATTAAGCAATTATTATTAGTTATATTTAGACTGCGCAGATACCCATCTTTAAGGTTCCGAATCTGCTGCTTTTTTTCTTAGAAAAGCAGACCCTGCTTTTCCGATCGGACGATCGGTTACCGCACTGATCTTAAAATACTCAGTATTTGTTGCACGGATCTCGAAGTACTGTGGTGTTTCTCAACCGTCGGATCAAAAAAAGCAGTGTTCTAAAAAGAAAAGCAGCGGATTCGGATCCCATCTTTAAGTGTCTTTAGTTGCATGCTTTTTTTTTTTTTTTTTTAACTTGTTCTTTATCTCTTGCTCCGGCTACTGCTTCCACACTAAAAATTAACCTAAAAACATTGTAAATTTTGAGATTCGTTTTTTCAGTGATTAACCCAAACTAAGAAAGGCTTCCAATTTCCATTAGAAAAACCTAAAGCAGGTGTGTGGAATCATATCCGCTCTGTTTTTCTTTTTCATTCGCCTCCGTCAATTATAACCGAGATCGTATGTCTGTTCTGTTCTCAATTGGAATTGTTTATTTTATTTTCTATTTTATGATTTTATCAATTAACCGCTTCTACTATGGATAATTGAATGTCTATTTGGTTTCAGTATATTCTTAAGCAAATTCGGACATCCTATCAATAATCCATATATTTAATTTGTTCTTGATGAGAGTATGTATTATATACGCAGGTGATTCAAGCTATTTTGGTGAAAAAAATATATATATATATATTTTATTTCAACTGGACAATCAGAAACCACATTATTCCTTGGCTTACCAGTATTGTTGAAGATATAATTTTGCTCTTATATATGTATATAAGATACATATGAGGATTCAAATAGTCATGCGTTATATATGTATTAACTATTTTCACAATTTCACAACATTTTTTTTTTTTTTTTTTTTTTTTTTTTTCAATCATACAGAAGATGAAGCCTGAGAAAGGAGAGAAGCCAACTTCAGAACTCAAATCATCCTTCCCGTCTACTTTCGGTTACAAGCCATGGCTTATGCAACATGGCGCATCCAACAAGAGCGGGCAAGTCTTCGTGGACCCATTCACTGCGACAACCACGACAAAGAAGATAAAATCTCTTGAGTCAAAGATTTGCTTGGGTTCCTATCAAGAGTGGCTTCTCCTGGTCAGAGAATCGAGCAACGAAGCATTTCTTTTCAGCCATATTTCAAATACTGAAATCCGCCTTCCGGCTATTCAGGAACAACTAAAATCTCTTGGCGGTTTCGTGTTGTCGTCAGAACCGACCTCGCCGAAATGCACTATTGTTGTGGCATCCAAGGGTCAGAATTTCATTATACATTGTGGACCAAACGGGTCCCAATGGACCAAGGTACCATTCCCAAAATCGGGAATCAATATCATGGGGCAGATCGTTATACACAAGGAAAAGTTGTATATCCTTGCAAGTGGCAAGTATGATGTTGTATTGCTGGTAATCAACATGAAAGCGTTACAGAGCGGTATTATCGAATACTCTATCATTAGGGGTCCCTATAATTATTCACGATTTGCACAATTTCAAACTAATGACCATTTGGTCGTTTACGGTGAAGATATTCTTTTCGTTTCGATTCACTTTTTTCTTAAAGAGTTGCAAGAACTTGAAGCTTATCTTTTGGATACCTCCAACATTTACTTGGACAACTGCTGCCGAGGTAGGGCAAATAGGTGGACAAGGGTCGAACTCATCAGAGGTCACCACGTCTTTTTCTTCAGTGAAGATTACAACATGTCATTTGTACCAAACAATGCAGACATGAAATTAAATTGCATATTTCTTTTGAAATGTGAGCATTCTGGTGAGAAAATTTACAGGATTAACTTGGATGGTCAAATCGTCAGCTCAGTTATGCTGCCCAAAAGGTTATCCACAGATTGGAACAGATCCAGTTGGGTAGTACCAAGCAGGTAAATTATTGGTTGCCTTCGATTATCTTTTTCAAGTTTTTAAATTTTTTCTTGTTCTGATCGATCTAAACAATTTTCCGAATTGCAGGGCACGTACAAGAAAAGAGAAATCTACCTCATGTCAAAGCAATGGCCTCTCTGAGGTATCTTTTACACAATTTTATTTTAAGTATGGAATTTCTAAAATCGCCTCTCTTAGCTTTTTGCATGAGTTCAGTTCGTTTTCTTTGTCTTTTCTGTTAGTTATTTTAAGTTGAATTATATATACAAGGGTACTGGTTGAATTATATGTACTGATTGAAAATTGTTTAAGCAATATTAATTATGCATTTATGCATATATCATGCTCTGTTACATTTTCATATTAATGTACCAGACTTTTCTAATTTTCTCACTAAAGAACAAAAATAGAACTTTTAACAGAAATGCAAGGTGAAGGTTACGAAAAAGGGCGGCACTATCATAGGCGACACTTCAAGACCTTGGGCCGATTTGCCGATAGAGTTAGTACAACTGCTACTTCCGCATCTCGGTTTATCTGATTGCATACGTCTACCTACTATTTGCAGAGCATGGAGTGATCTGTCCAACCCTGCGCTCGAAGCAAAGACATGGCCTTTGCTCATGTACTTCTCTAACGATTGCAATACTTGTAGGCTATTTGATCCTATATGTAATCAGGAATACAGTCTAGATATGAAGTGGTTCACAGAGGGCAAGGCGTGTACTCTCCAGTGCTCCAAAGACGGCTGGGTCTTCGTATCAAAAGGGAAGCACTACTACGTCGTGAATCCGTTCACGAGAGAAACCATAGACGTTCCATTTCACGATTTCAATCATCCTTGTTCATTTTCATTTTGTTCATCGCCAACCTCAGAAGATTTCATGATATTCGGCACATACGGTAATCATGAAATGAATCCCAAATATGTGTATTACTGGTGGCCCGGAGAGAGTTCTTGGAGTACTGAATGGGCCTCCCAAAATGATTTTCATTTGCACATGGGATGGAGCAATCCAGTTTACTTTGAAGAAGAATTCTTTTGCCTCGGAAGGAGAGGTGATGTCGGTGTAATCGATCCGTGTGCACGCAAGACTACGTGGGATATATATGAAACATCTGTTCACAGCGACACACCTGAAGAAGGAACCGAAGATTGCTATTTACTTGAGCTAGATGGCGAACTCATCTCAGTGTTTAGAGAAAGAACGAAGCATGAAGTTCGGATTTTCAAGTTAGATGACGACGAGTGGCGGTGGAACAAACAGGAGGATTTAGAGGACTTAACCCTGTTTTTGGACCGACGAGGTTCGGTTGCAAAGAAATTGAAACTAGGGAGATGCTACGCAAATCGTATATACTTTCCGGGTTTTTATGTTGAAGGTGATTGCAAGACCGGAGCATACTACTCTGTCGACAGTGCTAGGTACAATTCGAGGTTTGACAAGTTACAAAAACCTTTGAATTATGTTTGGTTCGAGCCAAACTTGAGGGTGAACAAAGATTCAGCACAGTCTATGTGAACTGGACAGCGTTATTTCAGTAATCTTTTGTTTTCTAGCTTGCAAGATTTAGGTTGAAGTTTCAGCTGACATTCGAGGATTTCACATCCAATCTCGTAATTTATAATTTATCTTCTCATATGTATTTACAACTTTCCTGTAATTTTGTTGCTGGAACTTTTTGTCTCTCTCTGGTTTGTCAACTGGCTTTTGTAATGGCAAAACATTTGAACGTGCGCGCTTTTCTGATCATTAATGATAATTTCGTCGGATTTTCAGAATACTGAGATTAAGGTTCCATGGCCATGTAATGCGTTTGTTATATTAAAATATCAAATTGAAGATCTTTCTTCATTGTTATAGTAGGTTCTGAAGCGCGCAAGGTTTAATTAGTTAAATCAATGTACATGTATTTCTGTTCGGATGGTAGGATCGGAAATATTCGATATTTTGGAATTAGCTTAATTAATATTTTGCCATCTTTTTCCTCGGTCGATTTTGTGTTTGCAGCAGCACATAGAAGATGATCCAGCTATTTAGGTACAATCCTTAATTTGATGATCAATCCACTTATGCTAAGATCGAATGCTGTTTTATACTTTGACAGTACAGTACAGTACAGATGGCAGTATAGATACACCTGCTGTGAAGCGCAAGTTGTACCTTAGTTATTATATTTTTACAAGTCGAAGGAAATTAATTTAGAGCAAAAAATAATGTAATATACTCACACATTGAAATGATGAGTATATAGTTGAATATACTTCAATACATAAACCGATAAACATCAGCAGCCATCTATTTTGAAGATTTTAATTAAACAATAGCTGGCCAGGATATATTGCAATTTGTGTCTGAAAAAATAAAAATACAACAGGCCCCTTTTGTAATGAACTGTAAACGACATTAATTGCTTTAATTAATTACCTTATTATTTCTCTCTTCTAATTAGGCCATAACTTTGCACGCTAGAAATTAACCCAAAAAAGAAAGAAACCAGAAACAAGTTTTGTAAGTCGATCGTCTTTTCACATGTAAACCGATCGAAAACCCCAAGAAAGATTTCCATCAAGAAAACCTAATTAAGCTGGGCGTGTAGAACCAAGATCCATCCATTCTTTGCTCGTTTCATTTGCCTGAGATGTCAAAAGAAACTGAACAGTATGCATCTCTCCTCGCGCGACTTGAATTCTTTTTTTTTTTTACTTTCTTTTCTTTTTTAGTTTAATTACCTATTATAGTTTGAATTTCTATTCGGTTTCAGTATGCTTATTGTAATTTATGATGTTCAATCTGACATCCCAGTAATATTGTAATAATAGATGGGTTTAAGTTGATCTAATTAGTGGAGAAAGGATGTTAATGAAAAGGATTCAACAATGGCATGGCTAAAACTATTGCCATGAGGTACATCTTGATTTTGTAACATAGCATATTATTATTGAATGCATAGTTTGTAGGATTTAATTTGGCATCCATTTATCTCAAGAAATTAAGCATCCTTTATCTCAATAAAAGTAGGCATTTAAATTATGCATGTTATTACCATTGAAATTCGACATCTGTTGGTTTTTAGTCCATTTTAGACTCACTTTTGTTATAACCTGGTGTTATATATATATATTTCTGATTAGCACAACTAGCAAACTTGAGAAAGTAAAGCATATTTCTCGCAGATGATAATCGGTGGACAATTGTGGTTGTTTTTTTTTTCTTTTTCAAACCATCCAGGAGATGAAGCCTGAAATAAGAGAAGCACCTACATCAGAACTCAAATCATCCCTGCCATCTACATTTGGTTCTCAGCCATGGCTTATCCAATTGGATGCCTCCAACAAACGTGGCCAAGTTTTCATCGATCCATTCAGTACAACAACTACAATAAGGAAGATAAAATCTCTCAAAAAGAAGATTTGTTTGGGTTCTGTTGAGAATCAACGCTGAGGCCCAAGCCCATCAAGCTCAAGATCAAGAATTATCTAGAGTAATGTGGTGTTGAGATATTTATTAGGAATAATCTAGAACATTATGGATACAAAAAAAAAAATATCTTAGGTCTAGAATAATCTATAGAAATATCTATGGAAAAATATCTAGGTTCTAGAATTCTCCATAGAACTAGTATAAATAGGGGTGTGGAGTTGGATGAAGCAAACCAAGCAAGAGATAGTAGTGAATTGGAGGTTAGGTTGTAGTAAGAAGCTAGGGGTATATGGAGGTTTAGTATTTAAGTAGTAGTTGTAACAATATTTTGAGATATAATAGAAAATATTGTTATAGCTAGTGCCTCCATACTCAACAATCTGGTATCAGAGCCGGAGTTGTCGGAGCTTGTTCAGAGTCGGTGGTAGGGGTCAAGCATAGAGCCAGAATTCTGCCAGTGTTCCGCCAGTCAGTATAGTGGTATCGACAAGTTGTCGAAGGAGCCGCAGCTTGACGACAGTCCGGGACTGCGAAGTGCGGTGGAGGAGAAATCTTCAAGAAGGCTTACTAGACGTCGGCCGTCCTAGTTGAAGCCATGGATTTCTCAGGTACGATTGGTGGAATGAAGAAATTGAATTCTAGTAATTATATATATTGGAAGGCATGCATAGAGTCCTACCTCCAAGGGCAGGACCTATGGGAGGTAGTAGGCGGGTCTGAGACGACCCCGCCGAAAGTTGATACCGTAGAAGAGACGGTATCGGAACAAGTTGCTGGCCCCAAAACGAAAAAGAAGAAGGCTTCAGAGAAGCCAGCCGAAACTCTGTCCGTAGAGAAGCAAGCCGAAGCTCTGCGGAAATGGCGAATCAAGGCCGGGAAGGCGATGTTTGTACTCAGGACAGCCGTTGAAGACGAGCTACTAGAGTACATCAGAGAAGCGCCCACGCCGAAGGTAGCCTGGGATACCCTAGCAACACTCTTCTCAAAGAAGAACGACGCGCGCCTCCAACTACTTGAGAAGGAGCTCATGACAATCTCACAAGGTAACATGATGATTAACCATTACTTTACGAAAGTAAAATCTCTTTGTAGTGAGATTGCTCAAATAGACCCTGAAGAGAAGATCAGCGAGCAAAGGATGAGAAGGATTCTCATCAATGGGCTAAGACCCGAGTACAGCGGGTTCATAACAGCCATCCAAGGTTGGCCAACGCAGCCAACACTATTGGAGCTGGAGAATATGCTCGCAAACCAGGAGGCTCTAGCGAAGCAAATGGCCGGAGTCTCGTTGAAGCAAGAAGAAGAGGCCTTGTTCAGCAACCGAAAGACGGGTCGACCTGACCGAAAGTCAAGAGGTAGACCCGAAGGAAGGTCTAGCCAGCAACGAAGGCCTAAAGAGAAGACTAATTCTTCAGGGGGAGCTCGAGACTCATCCGATGACAATGAAGACGATGACGATCGATGTTATAATTGTGGCAAAAGAGGGCATTATGCACGAGATTGCTGGCGGAAGAAGAAGAAAGGCCATGGTAATGTGGCGACCTCAAGAAGCCAAGACATTGTCCATGAGAGCAGTGGTTGTGAAGAAGAGTGGGATGCAGAAGTAGCACTCACTGCTGCAATCATGGAAGATGAAGAAAGCCTCGCGGTGACCACAGTGGAGATGGTGCCGGAGGAGGTCCCATATGAAGAAGATTGGGACGCGGGTGGCGACTGTTGGAATACAGTCGGTAGTTGGCATAGAGGTTGCTGAGGTTGATGAGCCAGAGGAAGAGGAGTTCGACATGGAGTCGTGGCCGATCAAAGATGAAGAAGATGCCATAGAAGATGAAGAAGAGATCGACATCGAGGCTTGGCCCATCGACAATATACGAGACATTGTAGAAGTTGATGAGCTTGAGGAAGAAGACGTCGAATCGCGGTCCTTCATCAATGGCATAGATGTCGAGGAGGCCAGTGATCTCGAGGAGGAAGAGATCAGTTCCGAGTCATCGTTCATGGAAGACATCAAAGATGTCAAAGAGGTAAGTAAGTATGAAAATAGAACTGACTTTGAGTCATTGTTTTTTAAAGAACCAATTAAAGAATTGGTCGATGAGGAGACCAAAGTCGTAAAAGAGGCCGAAATTATAAGCTGCATCGTGGCTGATGAAGAGAAGCCACAAGAGAGCGCCAAGGTGGAAGTCATCACCAAGGAGGGTGATGCTGTCAGGATGACATATAGAAGTGTCACTATAGCTGAAGGACGTGAGTTGGTGCAAGGAGTTACAGCCCGTCCGGTGATCCGTCGAGAAGTCGGACCTCGACGAAGACTAGTGCCGGGACCACTAGTAAAGCGGGTTCAAGAAGTCCATCGGGAAGTTCGATCGCAAATAACTGAGGAGTGCCAAGCTCAACGAGCACAAAGGCGAGGTTGCAAGTATGATGATCCGGATGGACGCGGAGTACCAAAATCGGAATAGTACAAAGTCAGCGTTGAGGGGGAGTGTTGAGAATCAACGCTGAGGCCCAAGCCCATCAAGCTCAAGATCAAGAATTATCTAGAGTAATGTGGTGTTGAGATATTTATTAGGAATAATCTAGAACATTATGGATACAAAAAAAAAAATATCTTAGGTCTAGAATAATCTATAGAAATATCTATGGAAAAATATCTAGGTTCTAGAATTCTCCATAGAACTAGTATAAATAGGGGTGTGGAGTTGGATGAAGCAAACCAAGCAAGAGATAGTAGTGAATTGGAGGTTAGGTTGTAGTAAGAAGCTAGGGGTATATGGAGGTTTAGTATTTAAGTAGTAGTTGTAACAATATTTTGAGATATAATAGAAAATATTGTTATAGCTAGTGCCTCCATACTCAACAGGTTCCTATCAAGAGTGGCTTCTACTGGTAAATGTATCAAGCAATGAACCGTTTCTTTTCAGCCTTATCTCAAATACTGAAATTCGCCTTCCGGTTATGTTGGAGCAACTAGAATCTCTCGGTGGTTTCGTGCTGTCGTCAGAGCCAACTTCACCTAAGTGCAATGTTATTGTGACATGCAAAAAAAAGAAATACATCATTCGCTGTCAACCAAATGACCCGCAGTGGATTAAGGTGCTACTTCCAAAAGCGTGCGGTATTGTGGGCCAAATTGTCATTTTGAAGGGAAACTTGTATATCCTTGAAAAGGATGATAATAGTAATTATTATACATTACTGGTAGTGAAGATGGAATCGTTGCCAACTGGTATGACAGAATACACTATTATGAACGGTCCTTTTATAAGTGGTCGCGCGTATCGATTACACAATTGCTCAGATCATTTGGTAGTTTCTGGCGAGAATCTTCTTCTGGTATCATTTTACTTTTTTCATAAAGAAGTCACAGAGGTTGAAGCTCATGATCTCTTGGAAACCCCTAATATATTCTGGAAAACGAAGTTTCAGGATGTCAAAGATTGGAAGAGGGTTGAAATCAGTGATCGGCACATCTTTTTCTGCAGTAAAGACTACAATATGTCATTCGTACCACACGACGCAGATAAGCAATCGAGTTTCATATATCTCTTGCAACGTGAGAATTTTGGTGAGAAGCTTTACAAAATTAACTTGGAAACTCAAACCTTCAGTTCGTTTATTCTGCCCAAAAAGTTGTCGACCAAATGGAATGGATCTTGCTGGGTAATACCAAGCAGGTAAATATTAATTACCTTTGATTATCTTGACTTCATTGTCTAATATTTCTGTTTGTTATGATGAAAACAACTAATTTTCTGAATTGCAGGTCACGAGCAAAAAAAGAGAAACTCGTTTCATGTCAAAAGAATTGCTTGGTTGAGGTATCTATTAGAAAATTGTATATAATTCTAGTCCTAACTCTTATAGCGTAAAAGAAAAGAAAAAACAAAGAAAATGAAGAACATAATATAGAATTTTTCAATTGACAGAAATGCGAGGGAAAGATTACGAAAAAGGTCTGCACAATCACAGAAAACATTTCAAGACCGTGGGCTGATTTGCCCATCGAGTTGGTGCAGCTGCTACTTCCACACCCCGGCTTGGCTGATTGCATATGTCTTCCTACTGTTTGCAAAGCTTGAAGTGATCTCTCCAACCCTGTGCTCGAAGCAAAGATATGGCTTTTGCTCATGTACTTCTCCAGTGATCGCAATACTTGTAGGCTATTCGACCCAATTTGTAATCAAGAGTATAGTCTAGAAATGGAGTGGTTCGCACACGGCGAGGAGTGTACTCTCCTTTTCTCCAAAGACGGGTGGGTTCTTATATCAAAAAGATGTAGCAGTAGTACCTATGTTGTGAATCCGTTTACAAGAGAAAAAATTGAAGTTCCGTCTTATCGTTCTTTTTATCCATGTTCATATTCATTTTACTCATTGCCCACCTCGGAAGATTTCATGATATTCGTTACTTGGGGTGATCATAAAACATATCCGGAAGGTATGGCTTTATGGTGGCATGAAGAAGAGAGGTGGTCCAGTTGGGCAAGCGCAGATGATCTCGAAAACGATTTTTCTTATTTGAACATGGGCAGGGGCAATGCAGTTTTCTTGGAAGAATTAATCTATTGCCTTGGAAGGAGAGGCGACCTCGGTGTATTAGATCCATGGGATGATACTTCGGAGGTAGTTTATGAGACTCCAGTTCACGATGGCACGCCTGCAGTAGGATCGGAAGATTGCTACTTGCTTGAGGTAGACGGTGAACTCATCTCTGTGTTTAGAGAAAGAACAAAGAGTGGTGTTCAGATTTTTACATTGGATCATGACGAGTGGGCATGGAACAAACAGGAAGATTTAGGGGACTTGACACTGTTTCTGGACCATCGAGGCTCGGTCGCAAAGAAATTGAAGCTAGGGAGAGGTTATGCAGATCGTATATACTTGTCAGGTTTTGATGTCGAAGGTGATCGCAAGGTCGGTGCGTACTACTCCGTTGACAGCGCTACCTATAATGCCAGTTTGGACAGTTTACAAATTCCTATGAATTGTGTTTGGCTGGAGCCAAACTTCACTGTGAACAAAAATTCTGCAAAGTCTAGTTGAATTGAATAGTGTCATTTAAGTCATTTTTTTTTTCAATTAAAAAAGAGTTAACTTGGAAGCTTAAATGGACGTTGGATATATTGTCCATTTAGTAAATTTACCATGTCATATGTGTTTTTTTCTTTTTTTTTCCCAACTTTTTTTTTTTTTTTAATATATATATGGAACTTGTATTTTTCTCCTATATCCTTCTTAGCAGTAATAATATAGTAAGAGTTCAGAGTTGAACAAATTGGTGAGTGGTGAACATGACAGTTACTGTCCTATATTAGCGTTAATTTAATTCTCATCTGGCAGTAAACTCAGTAGAACACTGTGCTGTTGTTCTTGTAAGTTTCACAAGTAAAGCTTCTAAAAGTTTAATCCAATATTTAATTTTGGTAAAGATACTGGTAAATAACAGATTGCAGGGTTCCTGGCTACATTACAATTACTCAATCAGTTATTATTAAGAAGACGTCTAATGAGAATTTGGTGATAGATGATAGATCATGTTTGGAGAAATATTACCCATGATTCAAAACATCCTCTCCTATTTTTTTAAGGATCAATTTAACTGATTATTATAAATTAGTGCTGATTGTTGTAATAAGCATTGGCTTTGTTTAGAAGGTTACTTGCAGCTACCATAAGAACTATCTTAATATATGAGAGGGCTCAAATCCTCTTTTTTCTACTAATTGAAGGTTCATTACAACAGCAAAAGACTGAAAAAAAAAAAAAATGAAAATGATAAAAGCTAAAAGGAAGATCAAAGAGGAAAATATTAAAGAACAGAGGACAAGAAAATTTAGGTGAAGCCGATTGCAGAGAAATTAACTGAAAACCATAAAACCATCTATGTCTATATTCCCTCCGTTTGGCAAGCGTAGTAAATTAATGCGGAGTAAAACACTAATTCACCTTAAAATAGTGGTGTTTGGTAGTAGTGAAGTAAATTAATGAAGTAAAGTTGGTAATTTAGTTTACTACACCTTAAATAACTTTCGTTTGATGACTTAGCACCTCAATCACCTTACTACAATATTATTACACTACCAAACGGGTGAATGTTTGTTGTTCACTCAGCCAGCATTTTAGTGGAGGAACTACTGAGGTTGTTCTGCTGACAAGGGTGAGTTCCATTCTCAGTAACTACACACACTGACACATGATGCCATCTCACTGAAACAAACAAATATATATATTCAAGTAGTCTAATTGAGGAGGATGCCAATATGACTTGACTAAATTATCTGTGTTAAAACCTTGATTTTTAATGTAAAGAAAAGGATAATTAACATCCTAGCAGGTACTCCTGAATAATGGGGTCATCATAGAAAAGTCCAAACAAATACTGAACAAGCTCATAGAAACAACGAAAACTTATCTCAAAGATATGGGTATGCTAGAAAACCAAAGTCACAACTTAAAAGCTCTAGCTTAATACTGATTTCTTATATTGGACAAGATTTTAATACAAAATTTATGGAACAATATGAAAATCTTCTTGAATTATATAACATCCGGAATTAGTTTTTTTTTTTTTTCCTTTTTTTTAAAAAAAAAGAAACAACCTAAATTATTATTTATATATATGAGTTTGGCTACGGTGCTTCCATAAGCATTTCGGACCGAAACGCTTATGGTGCAATTTCAAAAATCCGTGATCCAAAATTTTGATCTAAATAGCTAATAATAATCTTGGCATAGTTAACTTGTATGTTACCAATTTTTACCATTTTAGGAATTTTATTACTATTTTTAATGAATTTTTGAAGATTGACATACAAAATTGATTTATTTTTAATTATTTTAAGAGTCATCTTTTAAAAAATCATTAAAAATAGTAATAAAATTCCTAAAACAGTAAAAATTCGTACCATACAAGTTAACTATGTCAAGATTATTATGAGCTATTTGAATCAAAATTTCGAACGACAGATTTGTTTTTTTTTGAGCTATTTGGGCCGGTCCGAAATGCTTATGAAAGTACCGTAGCCAGACTATATATATATATATATATATATAATCATTATTAGATGTGGCAGAACCTGACCCGACCCGGGAAACCCGCCTGACCTGACCCAAACCCGACCCGACCTGAGATCAAACATCATGGAATCAAACTGAAATCAATATACGATCCAAAAAAGGTCAATATCAAAATTGACCCGACCCAACCTAACCCGAGATCTTCTAGAAGGTCAAATTGACCCGACTCGCCCGACCCGAACTCGAACCCGACCCACCCGTCCGATTTGCCACCTCTAATCATTATACATGAAACTAAAAATGTCAGTTCATTATATAAACAACAAAAATGTTTCACAGTTGTAGTTACCTTGACCAAACAAGCGAACATGTTACATGCTATTTGACTTGATAACGAAGCTTTCTATGTTGTTTGCACCACACAAATAAAAAATTAAGAGTAAATTAGGTCGATAGTCCTCAAAGTATCACATCTTTATCAGATTGGTCCTTAAAGTTCCAAAATAATAATTTGCTACCAATTTAGTCCCTAAAGTTTGCGATGCACAATTTTGATCCTTAAAGTTTCACTAATATATCGTTTTGGTCCTTAAAGTATTATATTCATACCAAATTAGTCCTATCATTATCTATTGTTTATAAAATTTACTTAATAAGTATTTGATAGCATGCAAATATATATATATATATATTTGTACATTATTTATGTTTTTTAAATAATATATTATGGTTATTTGTAATGCTAAAAATTAATATAAGATAAAAGAAAATAATAATTTTGAATAAAATACTTAATTTTGAGACCAATTTGATAAGTATAACTTTAGGGACAAAAATGATATATTAGTGAAACTTTAAGGACTAAAATGGTATACCCCAAATTTTAGGGACTAAATTGGTAGCAAATCAATACTTTAAGGACTAGATTGGTACTTTTAAAACTTTAAGGACCAACTTAGTAAAATGGTGATACTTCAGGGACCGTTCGTGTAATTTACTCAAAAATAAAAATAAAAAAACAAAAAAACAAAAAGCAAAAAAAAAAAAAAAACAAAAGAAAAAAAGAAAAACCCAAAGAAAAAAAAAACAAAGAAAAAACACAAAGCCTTGTATCTGTATCCACATGTATGTTACATTTACAAGTGATTACGGGAGTGCTCATCCCCTACTTACTGCATTGCATTGTGCAGTTCACAACGACAACCGTGGGATCGTCCGCACTAGCACGAATCTGAAGACAATTCAACGGCTGACATTGTGAACTGCACAATGCAGTACAACAGGGGATATGAATTCGTGATTATGGATGCGTGTCCCAACTTCTAGCTCGCGCACATTGCAATCATAGTAACAAAATTCGCAAATTATTCTTTTTTGACCTTTCACGAACAGAATACCAAATAATATGCTTAATCCCGAACAATTCGCTTAATACACGAATAATGCGAATAGTTACGAATAAGGGTGTGTTTGGTACTCTCATTTTCTTCCAGAATAAGGTGGAAGAAGAGATCTTCCGGAAAAAAGTTGCCAAACACTTATGGAATAAGATGGAAGATGAACAAAAAAGTTGAAAGATTTTTCTTTCACCAAATAGGTGGAAGAAGAGATCTTCCACCATTTGAGCAATTTTCTTCCACTTCATATTACAAAAATGCCATTCCTATTATGCCTTTTATTAATTTTTTATTCATAATAATATTAATTGTTTACAACAACAACAACAACAACAACAACAATAATAATAATAAATGTAATTACGATAATAAATAAAACTATACTACTATTAGAAATAATAATTTTTTTTATTGCTAATATAAGAATGATTAAAATGCATATATTATAAGATGTTTATTTATATTTTTATTGTTAATATAATAATAATTAATGCTTCTTTTATTCCGAAAATCATTCAAATTAATAATGATAATTTAAGTACGTTAACACTACTATTTTAATATTTTTCATAATATTTTATTGTTGTCATTTTGATAATAATTATTTTATGTCATATAAAATAATTAATTTAATATAAAAAAATTAACTAATAGTGAAAACATTGTGAAAAAATGAATCAATTATTATTTTATAATGAATACTGTAAAAAAATATTTTCAATGAATGCTAATAAAAATAATAATTATTATCAAATTTTAGTGCATCATTGTTATATTTATATCATAATGATATTTTCTATTTAATTCAATGATCAATGTTCAATACTCTCTTCTTTCTCATCTTGTAAGTTTGACATACCAAACACCATCTCTAAAAATTGGAATAGAATGGAAGAAGATATCTTCCGGAAGATCACTCTTCTACCTTATTCCGAAAGAAAATAGGAGTACCAAACATGCCCAAAACGCATACAATTCGTAATAGTTTTCAAAGATTTTGCGACACAAAGTTCAAGAGTAAGGCTCATGATGATTTCTCTTGGAATACGTATTAAAGAAACAAAAAAATTATCCATGTGAAGTGTCAGAACACCTACATGACTATATCCAGAGTAGTGTAAAACTTTAAATATTATAATACTTGTAATCTTCATCTTCTGTGGCTAAAATTTGGAACTACTCTATTGACTATTGTATATTACGATTTTACTTTTATTTTTTTTCTAAATAATGAGATAATTTAATATTTTTTTATAAATAAATAAACGAATTTTTTTCGAATTATACCCAATAAAATTTTTGACCTCACCGCACGTTTTCCCAACTAATCAGTTACATCAACATCTGTGTCTCCACTCACCGCTCCACTGAGCTGTGAACGACTCTTAAACAAAACAACAAGCCAACGTTGTCCCAATCCCCAGAGCAGTCAACGACTCTAACAAATCATAAATGGCATCGGCGTTGGTGCGGGGCGGCGCGACGCGGCGGTTCCCCTCTGCGCTGCTGCTGCGGCGGGGATTCGCGAGGGTCGCCACGGGAGACGACATCGTGGCGGCCGCGCCCGGTGCGGCGCTACAGAAGGCCCGCACCTGGGACGAGGGCGTGTCGTCCAGTTTCGCCACCACTCCCGTCAAAGAGCTCTTCCAGGTCTCTCTCCCCCTTATTAAACCCTCAATTGGAACAGATGGAGTATCAATTGCAAGTTTTAGTATTTGAGGATTTGTTATTGTTTTTCAGGGCAAGAAAGTGGTCATCTTTGGTCTGCCGGTGAGTTCCTCAGTTTGAAATAATGTTCTTTTATATAATTATTATTTGAATTGTGAGACTGGCGAGTAGATGTAGCAAAGTTAGGCCTGATCCCTGCCTTCAGCTCCAATCAAGAGAATTTGTGAAGTGATAGAAAGTCCAGTTAATCTTCTCTCAATATTGATTCTTGCCTCAATCGGAACTTTGTATATCTGAATTAAACAACTGAAATCTGGCATCAATGAATTTTTTATAATTAGAATAAGTTATATGCATCTAAAGATGATCGATTTGTATATACTTTCGATATGTCCTACATTATGTAGGTTATATATATTGGGAAGGCATCTTAGTTTATACTTTAAGTTGTGGATTAGGATGCAAAGGTGATATACTAGAGAAATAGCAGAAATGATGTTTACATTTAATATCCAACATTGCTAATGTTATCTATGTCTATTATGCATCCTAACTAGATATCTGAATGTCTTATGCATCTTTGACTATATGTCAATTTACTTGAAAATTTAAAATTAACTTTTATGACCTTTGATGCATAATTGCATATGAATTCGGCCTGTTTGTCTACAATAAAGCTGTGTTCTTATTTTATGGTCTTGAAATATATATATTTTTTTAAACTTCGATATAAGATCCTATTAGTATTTTTGAAGGAAATTTTGATAAAATTCTGGGGATTAGATGCCAGCTGACACGTACTGCACTCATGTTTCTTTCATTAGTCTAATTGTGGTTTTAATGCAAAAATCGTTGTACCAGGGGGCTTATACAGGAGTCTGCTCAACACAGCATGTGCCAAGTTACACAAAGAACATTGATAAATTTAAAGCAAAGGGGATCGATTCTGTTATTTGTGTCGCTGTTAATGATCCTTATACCATGAATGCCTGGGCTGAGAAACTGCAGGCCAAAGATGCGGTGAGATGTTTTGTTAGCATAATTACTTTATTATTTTGTTTTACACATCGTCTATGAACTAACAAGCACAATTGTCTTCAAGTTGTAACGGAGCAATATTAAGTAGTTCAGCATTGGTTGATCTGGAGAAAAGTTGGATGTGTATGGAAGTCTAGTGTAACCTTTTTGTGTGAATTGAAAAAAGAAAATCCTAATTCAACCACTTTTCATAAGGCTTTAATCATCAATTGGAGTTTGGGCCATACTTTATTACTTGAAGGATCTGAAATAAAAAATTACCAGTCTATACTTTTCAATCATTATACACAAGAATACAGATGGTTCATTTACTCATGATGCATCAATTTGCTCCATTGTAAAATGGACATTCTTAATTTGTTGTAGATTGAATTCTATGGGGATTTTGATGGGAAGTTCCACAAAAGCCTGGAGCTGGATATTGACCTTTCTGCTGCTTTACTAGGGCCGCGCTCTCATAGGTGCTTCTCTTTCTGTATTACACTGTTAATCAGAGGTGGGCAGACATTGTTATATGTGTTGGGCCATTTCAACTCAAGTTCAGTACAGGTTTTGTTGTGGATTGATTTAGGCTTTTTCATATTGACTTCAGGCCAATATGGGTGTCGGCACATAGTTTTGTATGGTTCTGTTTTGTATTTCAACCTATCTGGTAATTTCAGTTCGCCTATTGAGTGGGTCCTCCAAAGAAGGTTCAAACATGCATTCAGTAGCTAGATCATCGAGACACATAAGTAAAGTTGTATGAAACAAGAGCAAACTAGCGCAGAAGAATCCACTGCAGAACAAGTTTCTGCAGAGCAAATGTCTACAAATACAGACGAATTCACTGCAGAAAAATCTATTATAAAGAAAAAACCTAATTTAAAGGAATTAGTGCAACTATTTTTTCTAGAAGAAAAAGAAGTAAAAAAAAGACATAGAAGCAAGAAAAGAAATACAAGCAAAAGAAGAACTAGAAGCAAAAGAAAAAATAGAAGCAAAAAAAAAACTAGAAGAAAAAGAAAAAAACCTTGCTTCTGCTGATGATGAAAATGCTAATCAAAATTCAGAAAAATCAACAAAATCAAGGTTTTGAGATCATTTTGTTTATTAAGCAACTATGATAATTGCACCTGAGGTGGCATTCATGTCTGACATTACCACCTCTAATCGAACCACATTTATGATCCACTTGCAAAAATTCAGATGTATCATTCAGCCATTTGCCTTCTTTGTATGGAACTATCTGCCATACTATGTTTGTCTCCCTTGACAAAGAACAAACTAAAATTGCTCAAACAATGCACCTGTATAAAGTTGTGCACCTAAATAGCGTCCTCATAGAACCAGAGCTTTAATGGTACGGTACTCTAGCCTCAGTATGTCTTTGACCAGTACAGGATTGAAGAAGCACACTAAATCTACTTCAATAAAACCATTGTGAATTGCAATAAAGGGAATTTTTATGGTGAAAAAAAACATTCATGAGCATTTGTATGGACTAATTGGGGTAAACCAATTGTAGGTGGTCAGCGTATGTGGAGGATGGCAAGATCAAGGCCTTGAATGTGGAGAAAGCGCCGTCAGAGTTGAAGGTGTCTGGTGCCGATGTCATCATAGATCAAATTTGAGCCAGCCTCTACAGTTTTTTGCTTAGATCCTTGAGATAGAACGTGTGATCTAATAAGGAATGGTATCTGCACTTAAAACCATGCTCTTCTTGTTTTCTTCTTACTGTAATTGTTTTTTTCCTGAGGTTGAATTGATCTTTCAATTCTTCGGGTTCTGTAATTTCACATTTCCTTTTGTTGCCATGTTTCATGGTTGATTACATAAAAAAGAGACGGATGCCATTTCATCACTTGTCACTTGTCAGATAGACATGAGGACATTTCTAATAAATGGCAATTTTTGCTGTCTTTTTATTTCATTTGTGTACATAAAGCCTTCTAATAACAACAAGATTTGCTTATTTACTGTCATGTTGGGGACTTGAGCTCACTATACATAATGCACAATCTGGATCTTAGTGAGATGATAAAACATAACAACATCTCTTGGATAAATGCTGACCAAAAAGATCCATAATTCACCGAGGTGATAATTTTGTTACTGTCAGTGAATTTCTCCTGTCAAACCCAAACACAATGCAAGTGTCGTCAAACTGTTGAAGTACAGATGGTAACTTCCACTGTTGGAGTATGGTCTAGTTTTATGACAATCACCAGTACTAAAATTTTGTAACAAAATCAAAATTTAGTACTAACACAGAGCATAAACAAGTTGATAACACCAAATGCTCTTTTAAACCATAATAATTCCTAACTTTTTTCTCATTCAAAAGTTTGCTGTTGATTGCTCTTCACCTTCTAATTTTAAAAAATATGAGAGGATGTTTTGTATCATGGGTAATTTTTCTCCAAACATGGATCTATCATCTATCACCAAAATTCTCATTGAACGTTTTTTTTTTTTTTTAAAAAATAACTGATTCGGTAATTGTAATGTAACCACGAATCCTGCAATCTGTTATTTACCAGTGTCTTTAGCAAAATTAATATTGGATTAAAACTTTTAAAAGCTTGTGAAAATTACCAGAACAACAGCACAGGGGCCAAAGTGTTCTACTGAGTTCACTGCCAGATGAGAATTAACGCTACTATAGAATAGTACTATGGAATCTTGTTATTTTATTACTGCTAAGGAAACAGGAAAAAAAAAAATACAAGTTCCATCAACAAAATTTTGTAAAATAAAAGAACACATGGCATGGTAAATTTACTAAATGGATATATCCAACGTCCATTGAAGCTTCCAAGCTTAACTCTTTTTTAATTGAAAAAAAAATGACTAAAATGACACTATTCAATTCAACTAGAGTTTGCTGAATTTTTGTTCACAGTGAAGTTTGGCTCAAACCAAACACAATTCATAGGAAATTGTAAACTGTCCAAACTGGCATTATAGCTAGCGCTGTCAACGGAGTAGTACGCACCGACCTTGCGCTCACCTTGAACATCAAAACCTGACAGGTATATACGATTCGCATAACCTCTCCCTAGCTTCAATTTCTTTGCAACCGAGCCTCGATGGTGTAGAAACAGTGTCAAGTCCCCTAAATCCTCCTGTTTGTTCCACGCCCAATCGTCATGATCCAATGTAAAAATCCGAACATTGGTCTTTGTTCTTTCTCTAAACACGGAGATGAGTTCACCGTCTACCTCAAGCAAATAGCAGTCTTCCGACCCTACTGCAGGCGTGTCATCGTGAACCGGAGTCTCGTAAATTACCTGCGAAGTATCGTCCCATGGATCCAATACACCGAGGTCGCCTCTCCTTCCAAGGCAATAGATTAATTCTTCCAAGAAAACTGCATTGCCCCGGCCCATGTTCAAATAAGAAAATTCAACTTCGAGATCATCTGCGAGATCAACTTCACTTGTCCAACTGGACCACCTCGTTTCTCCATGCCACCATAAAGCCATACCTTCCGGATATTTTTCATGATCACCGCAAACAACAAATATCATGAAATCTTCCGAGGTGGGCAATGAATAAAATGCAAATGAACATGGATAAGAAGTATGATAAAACGGAACCTTAACGGTTTCTCTTGTGAACGGATTCACAACGTAGGTGCTATATCCTTTTGATAAAAGAACCCACCCGTCTTTGGAGAAATGGAGATTGCACTCCTCACCGTGTGCGAACCACTCCATGTCTAGACTAAACTCCTGATTACAAATCGGGTCGAATAGCCTACAAATATTGCAATCACTGGAGAAGTACATGAGCAAAGGCCAAATCTTTGCTTCGAGCAGAGGGTTTGAGAGATCACTCCAAGCTTTGCAAACAGTAGGAAGACGTATGCAATCTGCCAAGCCGAGGTGTGGAAGTAGCAGCTGCACCAACTCGATGGGCAAATCAGCCCACGGTCTTGAAATGTTTTCTGTGATTGTGCAGACCTTTTTCGTTTTCTTCCCCTCGCATTTCTGTCAATTAAAAATTTTGTATTATGTTCTTCATTTTCTTTTTCTTTTTTTCTTTTTTTTTTTTTACGCTATAAGAGTTTGGACTAGAATTATATAAAAGTTTCTAAAAGATACCTCGTCCAAGCAATTTTTTTGACAGGAAACAAGTTTCTCTTTTTTTGCTCGTGACCTGCAATTCAGAAAATTAGTTGTTTTCAATTTTCATCATAACAAACAGAAATATTAGACAATGAAGTCAGAATAATCGAAGGTAATTAATATTTACCTGCTTGGTATTACCCAGCAAGATCTGTTCCAGATGGTCAAGAACTTTTTGGGCAGAATAAACGAACTGAAGGTTCAAGTTTCCAAGTTGATTTTGTAAAGCTTCTCACCAAAATCCTCACATTGCAAGAGATATATGAAATTCGATTGCTTATGTGCATCATGTGGCACGAATGACATATTGTAGTCTTTACTGAAGAAAAAGATGCGGCGACCACTGATTTCAACCCTCTTCCAATGTTTGACATGCTGGTACTTCATTTTCCAGCAAATACTTGAGGTTTCCAAGAGATGAGCTTTAACCTCTGTGCCTTCTTTATGAAAAAAGTAAAATGATACCAAAAGAAGATTCTCACCAGAAGCTACCAAATGATCCGAGTAATTGTGTAATCGTGACATGCGACCACTTATAGAAGGACCATTAATTAAAGTGTATTCTGTCATACCAGTTGGCAACGATTCTATCTTCACTACCAGTATTCTGTAATAATTACCATTATCATCATTTGCGAGGATATACAAGTTTTCCTTCAAAACAACAATTTGCCCCACAATACCGCACGCTTTTGGAAGTAGCACCTTAATCCACTGCGGGTCATTTGGTTGACAGCGAATGATGTATTTCTGGTTCTTGCATGTCACAATAACATTGCACATAGGTGAAGTTGGCTCTGACGACAGCACGAAACTGCCGAGAGATTCTAGTTGCTCCAACATATCCGGAAGGCGAATTTCGGTATTTGATTTGAGATGGGGCTGAAAAGAAACGGTTCATTGCTTGATACATTTACCAGTAGAAGCCACTCTTGATAGGAACCCAAACAAATCTTCTTTTCGAGAGATTTTATATTCTTTATTGTCGTTGTTGCACTGAATGGATTGACGAAAACTTGGCCACGTTTGTTGGACACATCCAATTGGATAAGCCATGGCTGAGAACCAAATGTAGACGGGAGGGATGATTTGAGTTTTGAAGTAGGTGCTTCTCTTATTTCAGGCTTCACCTCCTGGATAATTTGAAAAAGAAAAAAAAAAAAAAGTTGTACACCTATTATCATCTGCTACTGAAAATATGCTTTAATTCTCAATTTTGTCAGTTGTGCTAATCAGCAATATAGATAACACCAGTATATAACAAAAGTGGGTCTAAAATGGACTAATTAAAAACCAACAGATGTCGAATTTCAATGGTAATAACATGCATAACTTAAATGCCTAATTCTATTGAGAAAAAGAGATGCTTAATTTCTTGAGATAAATGGATGCCAAATGAAAGCCTACATCATGCATTCAATAATAATATGCTATATTATGAAACCAAGATATACCCCCATCACAATATCTGATCACCACTAATTAGTTAGATCAACATAAACCCATCTATTATAACAATATTACTGGGATGTCAGATGAACATTGTAAATTACAATAAAAGAATTCAAAGTATAATAGGTAAACTAAAAAAAGAAAAGAAAAGAAAAAGAAAAGAATTCAAGTCGCGCGAGGAGAGATGCATACTGTTTCAGTTTCTTTTGACATCTCAGGCAAATGAAACGAGCAAAGATCAATGGATGGATCTTGGTTCTACACGTCCGGTTTAATTAGGTTTTCTTGATGGAAAACTTTCTTGGGTTTTTGGTTTACATGTCAAAAGACGAGTTTTACAAAATTTGTTTCTGGTTTCTTTTTTGGGTTAATTTCTTGCGTGCAAAGTTATGGTTTGGAGAGATAATAAGGTAATTAAAGCGATTTAAGAGATGGAATTCCTGTCTATCTACAAATACAAGTACCAATTAGTCAGGGTTAATTATGCAATGGATCAGATAAAATATGGGCCGTTCATTTTTTATAATCGGATGGTTACGATATGTCTTTTGAATAAAATTAAAGAGACATTTGATAAGAACCGTTCGATTTAAAATTAAATGTTGCTTAGCCGATTTAATGTTGGTTACAATTCATTACAAAAGGGGCGTGTTATATATATTTTCAGACACAAATTGCAGTTCTCAGAGCACCGTAAAAACAATCTCTTTAATACCGAATTTACCGTTCTTAATTTCCTATATTGGCATGTAATAAATCCTGGTATTACTGGGCAGCAGCTAAAGTTTCATAAATAAAATCTTCAAATATAGATAGTTGACGTTTACATTATTTTTGTGCTCTATGTATAGAAGTATTAGTATAGAAGTATTCGAGCTAGACTATTATACTAACGTTAACATTTCGGACTGAAATGCTAAAGCCTCAAATTTTATGTTATCGTGTTCGAAATCACGATTTATGGTGCTCAATAAATCTTTATATGATAATATTGGGGAATATAATTTTTTTTCATTTTTACAGTTTTTTTTTTTTTGCATTTTTGAAAATAACATATCAAACATCAATATTTTATTTATATTTATGACCTCTTTTCTAAAATTCAAAAGAAATACTATTATTTATATTTATGACCTCTTTTCTAAAATTCAAAAGAATATTTAGAAAACTCTAAAAATAAATTATGCAACGTGTATAATTTGAAAAAAAAAAGAATAATTAAATTATGCAACGTGTATTTCCTAATTAGATACCAATTACCCCTTAAATTGTACAATTAGACACAAAAAAATGTACAGAATGTATATAATAGGCAATAAATCGGATGCTAAAATAATATAGTAAAATGTATATATTGAGGATCCCTTACAATGCTAACTTTGACAATCTTAACAATAGAACATTTTAAAAATTTATAAAAATTTATAAAAAATCTTAAAATTAAAAAAAAGACTTATGGATGCATTAGTTAACTTGTAGATCGATAGTATTCCAAATTTCAATCAATTTGAACATCGTTTGATAGCCTATCAAAATTTTGTGTATTTTTTGACGGTTGTTATTTAATGGATCTTTGAAGGGCTATCAAATATAACTCAAATTGAATATAATCGGAAACATAATCAATCTACAAGTCAAGAAATAATTCTGTGAACTTTTTTCTATTTTTGAGAATTTATATGATTTTTCACAAATTTTTGAAACATCAAATTGTCAAGATTGTCAAGTTAAGGATTGTCAATGGATCCCTCCTCTAATATGAATACTAATGCAGTGGTGTGATTTTAGTATTACCTTTTGATATTGGTACGGTATCTATGTTACTATGTACTTAGTAAAAAGCATACGCTAAAATTGTTATTTCTTATAATAAATTTTTAAGATATGTAATGGGTCTTAAATTGAAATAATTTATATTGACCTTTAATTTTTTTTTTTTTTTGAAGCAGTTGACCTTTAATTTTAATGGGTTGAGAACACCAACGAGCATTAACGTACGTCAACTGTGATGATCAATCTAAGTAAACAATAAACAGCTGAGATTTATTCCTGTAGGAAAATAGACTTTTGATGTTAAAAAATTCAATATGCTTTTATGTAAGGATTAGTTCCCTTCTCATTGTACCCTGATTCAACGCAAGTCCGAGTCAGTTTAGACATGACATGAATTGGGCCTGTTATGGAGACTGGACAAACTAAAAGCCCATTTAATCTTCCTTTTTCTGTTCTCCATAGAGGTGGCAAATTGGGCGGGCAGGTCGGGTTCGGGTTCGGGTCGGATCAGTTTGACTTTTTAGAATATCTCGGGTCAGGTCGGGTCGGGTCGGATCAATTTTAATATTTACTTTTTTTGGATCGTATGTTGATTTGAGTTGGATTGGATGCTACTTGATATCGGGTCGGGTTGGGTTCGGATCAGGTCGGGTCGAGTCGGGTCAGTTTGACTATCTGAAAAATTCTGAGTCGGGTCGGGTTCGAGTCGGATCGGGTCAGACGGGTTTCTCGGGTCGGGTCGGGTTCTGCCACCTCTATAATGACAATTGACAAACAAAACAAACAAACAAAATTACATACAGCTTTATGAAGCTTCCTCCAGAAGAGAGGAATTTGAAGTTCTAAACCAACGGAAGGGAAACATGGCTAGCTAGGTAGAGAGACGATGGAGAAGAAGAAGAAGTGGAGGAGAGTGAAGAGGGAGGAATGCTTTCAGACCAAGCACGACGCTTTCTTCTCTCCTTGGAAGGTGACTTTACTTACCAGAAAAAAAAAAAAAAAATGTCTGATTTAATGAAATTAGAGACCTTTTGGTTCATAATTAGCACCTCTGCTGCTGAATTCAGATGTAAAGTAGTTTTGGGTTGCTTGAAAATGTAATTGGGAAGGATTGATTGAAATCAATTGGTAAAATGTTAAAGAAAAGATGTATTCTTTTTTCGGCAGCTTGGCCTCAAATTCAAGATTTAACAGCTTGCAAATTGGAATTACTATTTTGGGTCTTGATTTCTTGACCCTATGTTTTATTGTATTATTATTGGGTAGATACTTGTGGGGCCGTCTGATTGGGACGATCACTGGTCTGGCAAGGAGGGGGCTCACAGATACAGAATCCACAACCTCCCAGAGAACTTCCCGGGGTTGTACGAGCTAGGGATAGCAAAACCCAGTACCGGTTTTGGTACAAGTACTCGATCTGATGATCTCAAGGATATCATGGTCGTTTATTTGGGGCAAGCTGACAATGTCAGGACGAGGCTTCAGCACTACGGCCGTACCGGGTCACATTTAGAGTGTGGGAAACAGGATTCTCTTGTGAAGGGTGGACATGTGAAAGTCAAAGAAGAGCCGGGCTTGTTTAGGGAGGTCTTTGCTCGGGGCTGCTCCATTGCCTTCAGATGTGTCCCGGTAAGAAACTTATCAGCATTTTCAGTTGAAAAAAAAAAAAAAAAAAACACTAGTTCATTGAATATGGTAAAATTGGGTGTTGGTCACGTCACAGGTTTTGTTTCTTGGGCCTTCAGTTAGTGTTAAATTCTGGTTAATCTGATTTTCAGTTTACTATCATGTTAATTCAAAACATACATGGGGTTCATATCAGTGTCATGTCACCGATTGCTCAGTTTCAGATTGAGTTAGATTTGGTTTCCTTTTAGTAGGGATCTGGATAAAGCCATTTTCGCAGAAGTCATACTAGTCATATCAGGTCATGTGATGTGATGTCATTTCCGTTCATACAGCCTTTGGTTTGATTCTGGTTAATCTAAGTTTCAGTTTCAATCAGGTCACATCATGTCACTGCAGCATATACAGCTCTTGGTTCGTACAGTTTTTGTTCCTCCATTTGTTCCATTTTAGATTAAGTCGGATATGTTTACTAGATAGTAGAGTGCTGATTAAGGTCCATTTTGGGGAAAAAAAAGTTTTCTGCCAATCAACTTGGTTTGATCTTTGATGTTGGAACCGAGTGAATCAATCTAGGTGGCTTCTCCGACATTCCAGCTAGGTTATAAGTTTTACAAGTTTAGACTTGTATAAATTCAGTTCTGATTGGCTTTCCTTTCACTGGGCATTCTGATTTTAATGCTTTATTTGTCTCTGGTTCAATTCACCTTCAGGTTCTGAAATATCAAAATTGGGTATCGCTGGATCTGTGTTTTACTGAATTGCTTAGTTAGGCAAGCTGTTTGGGTTAGTCAAAATTTATCCAGCTGTACCAACTGTTTCGACAATATGTGGTAAGAGGTTTCTTAAAAAATTGTAGAAGTCTAAAAGTTGGTCATACGACCACAAAACAACGATAGTTTGCCCAGAAACCTATGAACGACACTGATTTTTATTTGTTGTCTTTGTGCTTACATTTGCAGATGAAAAACAAGCTAGAAGCAGAGAAAAGAGAAGCACAGCTACTTGATTACTTTGATTATGCATGGAACCAAATATATAACGGTTCCTGTCGGCGTGAAGAGATTTTGTCAAAACTGGAGAAGAAATTATCCTCCAGTCAGATGTCTTCTTCCATCCATGATAAAATTCAAGCTTTGAAGAGGATGTTGTCATTTCAAAAACAGGTTGGAGTACGAATTGACAACAGTGTATTATTTGAAAAGTACATGGTGCCTGAGGTTCGGAAAGTTGGTAAATCTTGGCCTCAAGTACTTCAACCCGGCACTGAAGTTCCACTGACAACAACACCGAGTGAAAATATATGTGGAGTTGCGCTTGGTGATGGTAGTGTGTGTGCTAAAACGCCGGTGCAAGGGAGAAAGAGGTGCAAAGACCACAAAGGGAGAAGGATAGTCGAAACAAAAAAGGACCGATTACTGAAAAACAATGATGTAGGATGTGATAGTGAACAGGCATGGATAAATGTCTGTGGTGTAATCAGTGAGATTGATGGGTCCGGTTGTAAGAACCCGCCTGCTGCTGGAAGGAAACGATGCGAAGATCACAAAGGGAGAAGAAAGACCACCAAACAGATTTTAATTCCCGTCTATTAGTTCCAATTTGTTTGTTTTAGTTTACAAATTTAAACATTCAAGAAAAGGATTCAACCAATTAAACACATTTGTTAATTAAAAAACTGTTGTTTTAATAAAAGAAAAGATCCCAGAGACTAGCTAGCTAGTATTGCTCAAAATTTTTTAATTTGTCTAAATTGTTTTGGAGTTCTATTTGTTAGGTTTTTGAAAGCCGACTGATACTGGTAAATTGTTATCGACCAATTGAAAATATTTTGTTAATTATGAAAGTGTTGCTAGAATAAAAGTATCCCAGATACCGGCTAACTAGTATTACATTATCTGAATTGTTTTGGAACTTTATTTGTTTGGAGTTCAAAAGCCGACTGTCAACTGATACCAGTAAAACGTTAAATTCCAGCTTGTATTAGTAGCCAAAACTAATAACAAGAACTAAATGGCGCAGTTACACCATCTATACATACATATATCAAACAAGCCAAGCCAAGCCAAATTAAATAACTCCAAACATATATGCACAGAGCACAGATTCCATATCCTCTGTAGCTCGGAATGTGAACCGTTAGATTATCTCGAGATCTGTGCTGGCTGGAATCTCTAGATGATCTAACGGTTCACATTCCGCGCTACACAATGCAGCCTACAGAGGATAAGCAATCGCAGAGCACACCCAAGGAACTCAATTAACTTGATTGACATACATTTTCATAAAGATCTGTACCTGAATCATGATAAGTTAGAACGTGATATTTTCTTCCCTTTTTCCCTAGCTTTAAATTTTCTAATTCTGCAATCTAAAAAAAATTAAATTCTAATTCTTGTACATATAATGCTGTATTCATTTTTTTTTTTTCTGTTATAAATATTCAAAAGCTCTAAGGTACACCACAGGTTTAATTATTCGAGACGCTTTAATGAAACAACATTCATCATTTTAGTACCAGAATTTTAAATTATTAGAAAGCATTTCTAAAATAGTTTTATTACCAGAATGAATTAGTAGGAAACCTTTATTCAATTTGTGTAAGAAACAAATATGCCGGATAAGTTCAAAACGTTAAACAAGCAGAGTTCCAAGCATGACAGTCACTGCATCGCCACGGATGCGCACTCTCTGAGTCTTCTCCTCCAATTCCACATACAACACACCAGTCCTGGGTGAAGCCTGAAACATAGAGTTACAATAAGCATATCTCAAATTTTGTATCTACATTTTGACGAATAAACCGATTTTAACATTATTCGAGTATTAACTAAGTTGAACACGAATAATCTGAATACCATGAAGGAAGTAAAACTTTGCTTATTCAGCTTTTTGCTCCAGTATGGTGCCAACGCACAGTGAGCGCTGCCACACACATGGTCCTGCGTAGAGAATAACTGAGATCAGGTATCCGAAGGCGTGACAGAATTTGATCTTGGTGCTGAGTATATTACTGAAACACACAGATAAACTGTTGAATAATTTATGAATCCAGAAAAGAGTATGACCTCGTCAAGATCGAATTTGGGGCAGAAAACTCGTGTAAAGAAATCAAATTCAGACCCCTGCGGAGTTGACCCCGTGACTATAACTCTTCTCTCGTTACAATTCTTGATTTCCTCAAAGTTTGGTTGTAGCAATGCAACTTCTTCTCCAGAAGAGAGCTCTACCTGAGATAAATTTTCAGGATATATGTTAATCATATATCTGTAACTATGATTGTTTTATAAAAACACGAAGAAAAATCAAACAACTATATAGAGAAATCAAGTACCAGGAGATCATTAGCAGAAGTTCTCTGAACGCAAACAACAGACACACCATTTAGAGTTTTGGGTAGTGACGGTTCAACTACACCTTCCAAAGGAACTACCGGGAAATCCAGTTCAACAAAGAACTTATCTCCAGCTCCTTTTGACTTGGTTACTTTCTTAGCACTTAGAACTCCAATTTTCGCAACGTAACTAATGACATCATGTTTTACAAGATTCGACGTGAACAGGTAATGACTTGCTGCTAATGCTCCGTGCCCGCAGAGATCAACCTAGGAAGATTAAAAGTGTTAATGTTGTCTACCAGTATCATAGGAGATGCTGGAATTTCTTCCCAAATTATCTGGCTTAAATGTCCAGCCTGATTTAAAATTATGTGGTATTTGGTAGGAGGCAGATTCTCCTATTTTGGTTCACTTCACGCCCACAAAAGGGAAGTTCACAAGGTTTGATATCAGTGGTATGGCCTGGTAGTCTGTGGTAGTCTGGTACTTGATCTTTATATCCATCTAGTTTCAGCTGGTATATAAGGGAGAGTAGAAACTCGGTAGCTGCGAGTCTTAACACATAATCACAGGAATAGTAATTTGGCTATCGCACAGGGTGCTTAGTGAAACCGCTAGGAATAAGCAACCGGCTGGTTACCACAAGTCTTTTTTATCATTGGATAAAATTATGTGTAACCAACTCTTTTTTGACGCAATTGATGATAAGTAATGGTGCACACAAAGTGTTCGATAGAAAGCCTGAGTGAAATTCTGTATTAGAACCTACAATGTTACAATATGTCAACAAAATAGGAATTCGGTATCGGATGTATTACTAAAAATGAAATGAGTGTACATGTCCGACAAGTGATTGCACGCAATTAAGAAGTTAATACAAAGCATATTTAAGTATTCCACATGATATATAACTAAGGTATACCTCGGAAACCGTGGTAAACCACCAGATACGGAACTGCGGGACATCATCGATACTCTTCACATCATGTGTATCTGAAACAATCTGAGACAGGAAGACCGCCATTGGAGCGTTGAACTCTTTGGCAACAGATTGCATCCATTGTTCATCCCCCTCAGCATTTTCTGCCAGCAAACACACGGCTGCCGGGTTCCCCTTGAAAGCCTCAGCAGTAAATGCATCCACCTGAGTTTCAGAAAATAATTGAAAGTAATAATCAACAACCCAACATGCATACACCTATTGCTGTTCAAAAAAAGGAGTTGCTGAGAGCAGAACTGACCAATGCATACTTGATAGGTTCTTGAGGCATTTTAACAAACATCTGATGTGTGTGGAGCTTACACAAGTGTTGTAATTGTTTCTGCCCCAAATGATTGGAGAAACTGTGTTGAAATTGTACAGGCAAGTATATATAGTGACTAAATTTTCTGTTTTGGCACCTGAATATCTTCCAAATTCACATTTTGATGGGGTAGCAAAACAGATTTGGACTTCTTGATTTGATTGCCAGCACTCAGTCAATAATGATGTTGTAAGCACTTTAGATAAACAAATTTGTTGCATTAAATTAGTGCATTCAAAATAATATAAAATTGGCCCAATTGCTTGGAACTTTCATAGAATTTTCATCCACTTATAAAAAGTTAGGAGTTCCTCAAATGTAGTCAGCTAAATTAATTTTAAGAAACTAGTTAGAACCCATGCCTTAGATTTGGGCTGAAATTGTTATTTCTTATAATATATTTTTAAGATAACATGTAATGGGCCTTAAATTGAGAAAATTGGAGTGATCAATCTAAATAAACAATCAACGACTGAGATTTATTGCTTAGAGAAAATAGAACTTTCATGTCAAAAAATCTAATCTCCTATAAAGATGTAACTATCCCTATGAAGAAATAGTAAGCATTCCTAACTCCATGCCTTAGAATATGGGTGTTAAATTGTTAATTATAATTTCATCATGGGTACAGAAGCAAACTTCCATATGAAATTTACTAATGCTATAATGCAAATCTCCAAAGTCCTAATTGTACACTCCAATCGTTAGTTGAGTGCGGCTTGAGGGTCAAGTTTGGATAGTATTTTTCAAGGACCACTCCCAATTTATTATTATTGATGAAAGTAATATTTTATATCCAAAATTTTAGACCATCGTTTCCTTGGTACCAACTACCAATTCAGTAACTCAGTGTTACTATCAACTATCAACTGATCTTGGAGCATCAGTATCAGTAACCCTTTTTATTCTTCCTTTCTTTTGTCATATGGAAATGGCATTGACGAGATAACGTTGAATGTATCCGCACTTCATTATCATCAGATAAACATTGGTTTTACTAATAACATTTTCTTACCTGTTACCATTATATATAACTAACAAATAATTGATAATATATTGTAAAGATTGTGCTTCCTAACATTTTGCTACATGCCACTCAAATACCCAACTGTTTGTCCTGTTTTTATATATTAACATAAAATCACAAACATAGAGAAACTACTTTTTCTTTTTTTGAGGGAAAACATAGAGAAATCAGAATCGTCTCTTTCTTTGCTTGATAGGTGCATGCCACCATTTCCTGAAAACATTCAAACTGCAACCTGTATCTATCATTGTTTCATTAAAAACCCATAAGCTAGCTGACACCGAAACCAGTCCCATCAAATACCAAATCTGATTGACAGTGGCTGCTTAAAGAGCTGAAATTCAGCAAAGTTTACATCAGATTTGATTGAGCAGCCTTAAAGAGTCAATTACAAAATTGGTAATTTTTCCTCGTGCATATTATCGAGTATCCATGTCAGCAGGTGCCGCACTGACTCCTTTGAAAGAAACCCGCAACTTCCTAAGAGCAGAGCTCCTCTTTCCATTCTTCTCTGTCATGCCACTGACATGTATTGTATCTCTCGCCACTTTACCAAGCAGATCATATAATGGGACGCTGAGATTAGATCGTGTCATCTCTTCTAGAGTTGGAGGTGCTTGCATGTAAAGATTGTTGCCTTGATGACGTACGCTTGCTTTGGACATTAGTATATCAGGGTGTTTCTCCAATCGCTCTATAAACTGGAGAAGTGAACAAAGAATCAGCATAGGCACATAGTACATTCAAGGACATACCAGAATGCAAAGAATGATTCAAAATCCCCAAAGAACCACAAGATAAAAAAAGTAACAGTACCATGCTAAAGTTGACTTTGGACATTTCTTATGAAATGGAAGGTTCAATGTTTCAGAAAGTGAGGACACAATATACTAAAGAAAAACTACATATTAAAGGTATTCCCCTTCCCCCCTCCAAAATTTTTCCGACAGAAGCAATATTAATGTAAAACCAAAATATGCCAGTTCCCATCTTACTTGTGTGAGGGTATATGAAAATTATGAATAAGATAGAATGAAGTTTACAAGGAGAAGACTTCCCGTGTTTTATAACGTTACAGACTCATCATTTTTACAAGGAAAAAATGAAAGTTTACAGTAAAACAAATGACAGCAAGAACACCCATTACCTCGGCAAGAGTGACTGAAGGTTCTATCTCAATGAGAGTACCAGGCCCACATACCAGGCAGTCTTTTTCTCTAAAAAAGTCTGTTACTTTTACGTGAGTTCCTTCTTGACCATTGTATCTAAACAAAAGCAGCATTGACGTAACAAACATGAGAAGAAGCCTCTTTGAGGTAATAAAACATATTCAACATCTGATACAGATTCAGACTACTAAATCATCATTCTGTAGCATTTAGGACAAATACTAGTGCAGTAACAGTATGTACAGGCGTGTATGAGCAAAGGCGGGACAAACTTGTTTTATTTCGCTTTTTTTTTGTTTAGAATGTTGGCACATAAATAAGTGAGGTTCACCAAAATTAAATTTAGGATCAGACTTACGTCATGTAATTGGATAAAGTTTTGCTACAGCCAGAGACAATCTTGAAGACCTCCAGCGCACATGCAGCCGATATAATCGCATTTGTAGATGCTATGGCTGGTATTATATTCTTCACCACTCCCTGTTTGTAAGAAATAAAAGCAAGCATTTCATTCCTTGAACCAAATACTGTACGGTAAATGTCTAGCCTATGAACAAGTCTTCAAGTACACTGCTGCAAAGAACCAGCCAATCCAATTACAAGCACTCCCATAGATGGTAATACTTAAAAACAAGGTTCTAAATCGCGATTATAGCGTCATCGCGGCGGGTCTTCGGAAAAGCTATCGCCGCTATAGCGTGCTATAGCGAAAGCTATCATACGTAGCGTGTCCATTAATTTTATGAATTGTATTATATTTTTGTATTAAATTTCAACATTACTAAGAATTCTATAAGAATTCTGTAGAGCAAATAATCAAAACAAAATAATTAACAAACTTATGTTTTTGCATTAAACTAGTACAAAGTCCGAGTTGCTATTCAAAATATCTGATATAAAATTGTTTTCTATACAAAATGATCTAGACTGTCACAAGTTGTGTCATTTTCTGCACAAAAAATGTAATTTCCTGGATTCCTGTGCAAAAGAGTCATTAATTCTAAGTCATTTCCTGCACAAAAGGTCACTAATCATATTATCAACCCTATACAAAATATCATATATATCAGGTTTTACTCTAATTTCAAGTCAAACTATATATTATTCTATAGATTCTTCAGACACTTCATTATCTGTTAGCTCAGTATTAGACTTAACTGGCGGCTCATTGCGCAATGTTGGCCAATAGCATCGCGTTTTGGGTCCAGAAAACGCTATAGCGCGCTATAGTGACGCTATAGCGCGCTATTTAGAACATTGCTTAAAAATAATTTCAGCATACCTGGGCGAAAGAATATGTTACTCCGGAAATGCCGAAAAGTTCAGCCCTCTTTAAGGCCTGTACTACAAAAACATAATTAGAATTCAAAAAAGAATGAATAAATGAGTGACAGGAAATTCAAAATAAAATAAAAAATAAAATGAGGCACTAATTAAAGAACGGGACCTCTTCATAGACCCACTGCATGTGATCAGGATTATCAGCATCAAAAGCCTTCCCACTATGCACCTGTCATAAAAGAAGCAAAAAAGATTCTGAACATAAATCCACATTATTAAGGCATACATCGAACTTCGAACTTGACCTTAACAAAAGAAGATGTGATGATCTCTGAAATATCCTATACCTTCAGTGCTTAACAGTACAAATATATTTAGTTACAATTTTCTGTTTGGGTTTGTACTAATTAACAGATTTCAAAGTGGAAGTGTGCATCAATTAAAGAATCACAACAAACACGATCTATCAAAATTGGTTGCCATGATATAAAATAATATATATAAAAAGATCCAAAGATAAGAGCTTGACCAACAGCAAGTTGAAGTACATACCTCGTCCCATTTGATAAGATGAGCATATTCAATGCAATGTGCAGCAGTTCTAGGTGTCTCTGCAAGTGTACAAAGAGGAAACTTGACCTGAGGTGGGAATAGCCATATGTTGCACTCAAAACATGGGGTGGTGCCAGGCAGAATCACTCTGGCATGCCCCTTGAACCCCTCAGTACCACCGTCTACCATTGGCTTCACTGTATCAGGTACTGGGTTATCATCAGCATCATACTCTGCAACATGAGAACCATTGAGAAACCGAAATAAGTGGTTATTGGCAAACTTCCCATATGACTAGTAAATAATACAGCTACAAAAAATGTTTGCATATTTTAAACCACCTGCAGAAATTTTTCAGAAAGTTTATCCCTAAAGGCTTAAGCCCAATTTACCCCCAAGTAGAGTCAGCCCCGCAGATCATGGTTCATTTTAATGTGCAAGTTAGCTCAATTTAGTTCACAAACCCCTCAATTGTGCAATTCAGTCCTTAGCTTCCCTCAGAGATTTCAGCTTAAGCTTATCATCAATTCTGTTATTGAGCTTCAAAACATAGCTTATCCTAAACTAGTTTAGCTTATATTATTCTAATTTTGCTGATTACCAAATAAGAAAAGAAAGAACCAAACATCTAGAGCATAAAACTTTGTTTTTGCAGGATTTGCAATAACTAAGTAATGAGAAGAACTAAAACATTACCAAGAAAACCACAAACAACTGAATTTATATAGCTCCTAGCCTCAATTGAATCAAGGCCCAACACAATTATGTCAAAGTTGCTATAGAAGTCGAGTTCTTTATCTTCTATTCTTCCAAAGTGTGGCACAATACTGACACCACTGACCCGTTCCATGACCCTTTTTGCAGCAACCTCAGCCTTTGATTTCCCCACATCATGAAGCCTATTATGTAAATGTAAATAAGAAAATGAGGAGAACATTACCATACAATTCTTATGCCTACTATTTGGAGAATGAAAAAAGTCATCTCAAAGGTCTATTTGTCCCTAAATGAAACCTTAGTCATTGATTGAATCGTATTTAACATCACAACCATCAATGTAAAGGTTACTGATCACTTCAGCAGCCAATGTATTTTGTTGATTTTAGTCATCTTGGAAATTGTTAACGATTGGTGGACTCTTGAACCATGTTGGTACATTAAAAGGATTGCCACTAGTTATATTTCAATAGGTCCAACAGTATTTGCATGGATATATCTATTGGCATGTAATTTGGCTTGATTTAGACTCTTTCTGGAGACACAGAAGAGAATGACAATACAAAGGTTTATTTTAAGATAACAAGAATACAACGAACAATGCTATGCAGGAACTTCTATCGCTCATACAACTCGAGCTATATATGAAAAAATTATGTCAAAATTTTGGTTCAGAGAATAGTCGCTTAATACCTATGGTTGTCTGTTCATCTAAAGTTGGCCGTACAGAAAAGGAATTCTGGGGCCTTTTGCCTTCTGGAGTGTGCAATTTTAGCAGGAATGGTTGGATGTGATTCCATTGATGGTGCCCTTAATATGATGGGAAAGGTACTGTTGCGCCCATTGTTGTGTGTTCTATCAATGCTATTTTTTTGGAGTTTATTTCTTATAGCTCTTTCATGGCTAATTACTGGTCCTTGTACTTATTTTGGGCACAACTCCGTATGCATTAGTACTAAAAATGTATGATGAACCTTTTTTTGTGGTCAATATTTGTGCTTTAAGAATCTTCTTATATGTAAATACTTGGAACTATTTATATTTAGAAAATGTCATTACCAATACATGCTGGCTGGTATGTAATCGGCTTAATATATTGCTGCAGGTACAAGATTGGATAGGACTTCATGTAAAAGGGAGTGCTTTCCAATGAAGCTGATCACTTATTGTTTGACATGGCCCATCTGCTAAGCCACATAGCATGTGCCAGGAGCTAAGATGAGCAGTAACAACGATAGGCCAGATGTGAAGCTAGAAGTTAATTGAAATAACAATCAAGATCCCTATATCTAAAACTGTCACAAATTTTTAGGATTTTCATTTCACAAAATAATTCTAAATAAAACAAAGTTAGTGCAATAGCACAACTATTGAATGCCGAATATCTTTCACTTTTTGCTGCAGTCAATGCATTTAAAATTTTAAATAGATAGAAGTATAGAACTGATAAGGTAATTGAAAGGGCGTTGTGGGCATATACTGGAGTCATATAGAATTAAGGTTACATGTTGCCAGCAGCTCATTATATTATTCTACACAATATATAGTGAAAAAATTTTGTTGATACTTATAAGTAAATAAACTTTACTTTATCTTTGTTCTTTTTTTAACATTAAGAATTAAAATATTATCAACCACCACCGAAATGCGTGCGCAACTGACTACTTATGAACCATAATAGGTATTTGAACTGGTTGACATGGACTGGTAGGAATTTCGTAGATATTATGTCAAGGTTTTATTCTTTCTAAATTTTGGGTTCTTGGTAAGCACATTATTGGGTTCAAGGAAAGTATTAATGCTTGGCTGAGTTACATTCAAGATCACAAGTAAAGAACTGGAAAGTCCTTATTTAACATCTGTTACAAAACTATAGTAACTTGGTAACAAGATTTTGTTTCCATTGCAAGGAAGGGGCAGTAAATCAACAGTTGATCCAATATATTTAGGACTCCCCATTTCTAGAGTCAAGCAGATATTAAAACTCATAAACTCATTGAGGGCACCAACTTATATTTCCACACTGGTACTCAATTTTAGAAATTGAAGTTTCCAGAACACAATAAAAAGAGAAGAAATATGGATTCCACCTGAACAGGAATTGCCGATTTAGATTAGAGACCTCGATGGTATCCATGTCGATGACCTCGATGTTTTTGAAACCAGACAGAGCGAGATCTTTCAGCAATTCACAGCCGAGACCGCCAGCTCCGACCACCAGCACTTTCACTAACTCCCCTATATCATCTCTCAACTGCATTATTTTGATTGTGCATCATATTGCTTACAAGATCATAAAAAACATCTTAAATTAAATAAGTTCTTAGCTCACACAAGCTTAGCATACATTTCCTTTGAAAATTGTACACAGTAAAAGGTAGTATCAGCAGATTGAAAGACAACAAATCAGACTCCAAAGATAACTACCCTTATGATAACTAACTACACACTTCTCATACAAAAATGTCGTTACAGCTTTCACACAGAATTTCTTGAATTTCTTTTTCCGATTCAGGTTCGACTCAATCTACCACACTAATCCAGTAGGAGTTCAAACCCCGGCCAATTAACTCCCAAACTTTCCAACCCTGACTGGAGGTTATAAACCCTAAACCCTACATTACAGATCAAGACCAACGGGGGAAGAAAAGAGAAAAGAAAAAGAGGGAAAAGGAGCTGACAGTGGGGCTGGGCTCGAATTCAGCGGAGACGAGGTTGCCGTGGCGAGACAGCAGCCGGTCGACATCCCTCCATCTCGCTTCCCCCGCCATTGCCGTTCTCCCCTCTCTTTCGCTTCTTAACTTCTACGCAAACTGCGAAGTCTGAAGTGAGAAGAAGAAGAACGTTGAGATTCGGAATTTCCCTTCAGAAGCCTGCGAGATCGGGTGGTCTCCACCGTCCGATCGACGAGTGCTTGCTCATACCCGGACTTACTGTCGTTGGATCATCTCGAGATCCGCGCTGGAATGAATCTCGAGACAATCCAACGGCTGAGGCTGTGAACTGCACAATGCAGTACAGCAGGGGATGTGAATTCTCAATTGAGGGTGGAACGGGTTGGGTTAACGGAGTTTGTGGATGGGAAACTGTTAATCGGACGGTGGAGAGGTTCGTTAACTTACTCCGACGTTTGTTTGATGGAGATTTTTTTAACATTCGGATTTTATTTACGATGGGCCGAATTGTGCAGGCTGTAGTAAAAGTATTGGGCCGAATTGGGCCCAATAGTGTAGAATATCTTGTATGGGCTTTGACTGTTGGCTGGGGAATGGGCCGGGATATAGAGTCGACCATTGGGCCGAACTGGATCAAGAAGTTGGGCGCTATTAATACTAGTATAGTGCCACGCGTTGCAGCGGGGTAATAATATGTTTATTTGTATTTATTTCTATTATTAAATTTAAAAATTAGAATAGCATCTAACTTGCTATTATATCATACTAACATAATCAAGTACTAAAAATACTAAAATATTATCCAATAACTAAATTTTTTATAATGTTTGACAAAAAAAGAATCTAGACTATTATACTAACGTTAGCATTTTGGTCCGAAATGCTAACGCCTCAAAATTTATGTTATTGTGTCCGAAATTACGATTTATGGTGCTCAATAAATTTTTTATATGAAAATATTGGGGAATACAAAAATTTTTCATTTTTAGAGTTTTCTAAGTATTTATTTTGAATTTTAGAAAAAAAAACTCATAAATATTAGTAAAATATTGATGTTTATACACACTATTTTTAAAAATACAAAACAAACACTTATAAAACTCTAAAAATGAAAAATATTTGTATTCTCCAATATTTCATATAAAGAATTTATTGTGCACCATAAATCATGATTTTGGATACAATAACATAAATTTTGAGATGTTAGCATTTCGGTCCAAAATGGTAACGTTAGTATAATAATCTAACTCCGACAACAATAATAATAAATGATATTACTTCCTCCGTTCCTTAATAAATAGATTTATACCCCTTAAACTTTGTCTCTTAATAAATGAATTTATACTCCTTAAACCTTCTAGAATCCACTTGTCTAGAAAAGTATATCTATACAATTTTGGTGCCTTTTGTTCTTCTGGTTGGATTGTTTATTTGAATTCACAATTCATTGTGTATATTTAATTAAAATAATTATTATGTAATGATTATAAATTGAGGATATAAAAGTAATTTTACTTTTCCACTAATTTTGTTGACTTTTCCTAGAAATCTATTTATTAAGGGACGGAGGAAGTACCATAGAAGCAACCCATCTCATGGCTCCCAAATCTTCAAAAAAAAAAATGAAATACAAAACTTTTAGACCAATGACTAATGAGTCAACAAGCAAATATATAAATATATGTATGATCTAGCAAAGCAGTCTCAACCCATGTGTCCAGCTAAGTTTTTAGATTAATTGAACAATAAAGTATCTGTCCATTTTCTCAAACAAGAGAGTTGCTAATGAATGAAGAGGGAAGAAGGCACGTGCAGGCTGCAACTCCCTATAAGCTTGTAGTAACTTGATGGGAACATTAAAGGACAAAAAGATGGAGCCGTTGATTAAAAATTGATGCTCCGGATTTACTGTGCCGTAATGTGCTGCGTAGTAGAGGATAAGCACGCAAGGGTATTTATCCAATCAAACGATATTCACCCTGCCACACGCGTTTTCTTTCAACTTTTCCAAGAATGGGTTGGGCATTTAATGTCTCTGCAACGAAATCGAATCACCAATCTAGATAATCAATGGCGCTCGTTAAAATAGATTGATGCATCCAACGGTTGAAAATACTTCTGAACAAGTCATTTCAATCTCCAAATCAATGCATCCTTTTATTATTAGTAAGGATAAGAATTATTAGTAAGGATAAGAAACATATTAAGAAAGTTCAGAATTTTTTTTAAGAGATAAAGATGAGGGTCAAACTACTTAAATTTAAATGTCTATAAAAGACCTCCTATTCGGGTTTTGAATCCGCGACCTCCCACACTAGATCAAATGCTGATTCTTTTAAAGAAATATGAGAGTCTAGCTCCTCAAATTTCATTTTGTAACTATGGAGATTTGAACTCATAACCTCTTAGAAGATATTCTAGTTAGCTACACTTGAGTGAGTTATTAGATCATTTGCAACAAATTTAGAAACTGTACTCAAGCTAATGAAAAGTCTAATTCAAGTAATCCAATATCATGAACCCAAAAATTCGAATTGAGAATGTTAAAGTTACGTAAAGAACAAAACATACACAGTAGAGATTATTGTGACATTGTAAGTTGTCGATCGTAGACAACTAGCGATTGTGAATTGATTGGTATCCGCCATTCATTCAAGCCCTCTTAATTTTGTCCAATTTGGGTACTAGACTAGACTTGATGCTGGTAATATGTACTAATTTACCAGTCAAGAACGTTGATGTAAGAACATTCCAAAAATCCCTGTTGCTTATCTCCATGTTGTCATCAATCATCCGCACCGTGCGCTGAAATTGAGTGTTCGTTTCTAGAATACATTTTGTCATTTTCTCAAGAAATTAAGGAGCTACATTACTGCCTGCCTTCATACAATAAAGTCATTGCTTATTGTCCACGTTCAACATTGTTCAAATAACCATTCCCTTAGTGATGTCATTGATATAGTTGTATTAATGTAATTTATAAAACACATGTAATTGTTATATATTGTGGCACTTGTAACATCTATATATTTTATATATTTCAGAAATGCAAAATTTAACTGCATATATATGAACTAGTAAAGAGCCAATGTGTTGTTTTGGGCTGAAATTATTATTTCTTATAATAAATTTTTAAGATAATATGTAATAGACCTTATATTGAGAAAATTGATATGAGCCTTAAATTTTAATGGACTGAGAAATTAATATCAATGGGCATTAAATAAATCAACGGTTCTTATCTATCCAAAAAAATGATCAACAGCTCAAGTTTCTTATTTGGGAAAGATATCCCTTTCATATCATTTTTTCCAATATGCTTTTTATATATAGTAACGATATAATATATTTCAGAAATGCAAAATTTAACTGCATATATATGATACATCTTTTTATATATATGATTTTTTTTTTTTTTAAGTATATGATACATCTAGCTAGCTAATTCTCTTGCGTTCTTGGGTTCGATTCTGCAGTGATTGTAAAAGGCGTCTCACGGCGGCTAACTGAAAACTATGAAACCATATCAAAAAGTCAACTCTATTCCCTTCTAGGCAAGTTAGTTGCAGAATGTGTTATATTAAAAAAATGTTTTAATTTCAGATATGATTCTATGATTGTTAGCATTTCCCTTTCATGGCAGTTTGGCTTTATGTTCCCATTTGTGTTCGGTCCGTCTCCGTCAAAGCCGACCTGAATTATCCCTTTTGAATTCAGAAACTTCGTGTCATACAAGTCACACTGTGATGACTGTTTACATTTGGATTTATATGGAGTTCAGTTGTTATACTATTTATTATTTTTATGGACTGTCCATCCATTTAATAATTGAACACCTCTGCTATTTTTTGTTTTTTAATTCTTTTTAAGTGATACCGATTGAGAATTTGAAATAAAAGAAATAGATCTACATCCAATATTATATGTAAGCTGTGGCTTCATTATGATTGCTATCCATGATTATAAATAAATAAAAATATCATGATTATATTCTTTCTGTCATCAGGAAAATGACACCTCTTTCTGACTTGCACAATATGATCTATAATTTCTGAAAACTAGGTTACACACCCGCGCTTTGCGGCGGAGAGTTTTACAATTTGTTAAAATTTTTTTTCTGCTCTTTTTTGTGTGCATCGTGTAAAAATCTTTGATCTAACAATGAACAAAATAACAGTAAATGTTTTATCTATTCCAATTATTTTTTAATTTTCATAAAGAGCTTAGATCTTTAAAACTTTTATGTCTCATTCACAAATATAATAGCAGTTTTGAAATAATTTGAAGCTACTAAAATAAGTTCCTAATACATATAGTTGTTGTAATAAAAAAATTTGAATAGTTGATTTTTGTTAATGCCTAATGCATATATAAATAAAATCAAAATGATATAATTTTTCGTATACACATGAAAAAGTAAATTACTGTGGGCTCAAGCTCACAAAAGCCCTTTCGTGAGCACACATATAAAAGTTTTTTATTTTTGAAAATTTTTAAATATTTATTTGAGATTTTTTAAAAGTGACCACACAATATTAATTAAAAATGATAAATGTTTATTTATCGCTTATAAATTTTAAAATTAAAAATGTTTTGTATCCCATAAGATGTTGGTATAATTTGCGCAATATAAATTGAAAATGTGAAAGGTGTTTTGGTATGTTTTCAGAGGTATATGCTCACGAAAATGATCTGTGAGCTTAGCTCACATGTTTTACTCTAATAAATATGATACATACAATACATTCCATCAATTAGTTTTTGTTGTTTAAGAGTTTATAATTTAGTTATTTGAGATTTAATTTTGTGGTCACCGATAAATCATCAAAAAGATCATTTGACCCCTCAACAAAATGACATAAAGTGGGTGAATTGTACCGTCGCGAAATTCTCACAAAAATAGATAAAAGGCTTAATCAAATCTGACCGTTCACCCACTTGCCCCATAAATCCAACGCCTCTCAGCTCCAAATCGCTGAGAGGCCAGCATTCTCCCCCTCTTTAAGGGGTATATGAATATCTTTTAAAAAAATTGCAACAGTGGTCCTACTATGATTACCTGGAAATGGAGTTGATTGAAGTACATCAACATCTCCTCTGTATTTGACAAAGCACATTATATATATCTTCAATTATTATACATATACATGCCTCAATCTCTGCCTCTTAATTACACTTTTCTATCAATAAATGGCAAATGCAGTTGTAGTTTTAGTTCTTGTTCAAATATTCTTCTCTCTATCACACAATTACTCCCATGCACAGCCACAATCAAGCCTCAGCAAGCAGTTTTCGCAGCGAGTCGAGCAACATGACCAACCCTTCCTTATCTCGCAAGACGAGACATTTTCTTGCGGATTCTATCCGGTCGGCACGAATGCCTTTGTGTTCTCCATCTGGTTCACCAATTCAGTCGACAAAACCGTGGTGTGGACAGCCAACCGAGACTCGCCAGTTAACGGGCACCGGTCCGAAATCTCGTTTCTGAGTGATGGTAACTTGGTCTTGAAAGATGTCAATGGGTCAACGGCGTGGTCTACCTCGCTAGCATTCTCCACTGCATCAACCCTCTCCCTCTTTAACAATGGCAACCTCGTGATAAACGACACGAACGGTAAGACCGTCTGGCAAAGTTTTGATTACCCTACAGATACACTCCTACCTGATCAATCCTTGACAAAAGGAATCAGAGTTGTCTCTGCGATGGCGAGAGGCAGGATCGGTTCGGGTTACTACAGCCTCCTTTTTGATAATGATAATGTGTTGAAGCTTATGTATGACGGGCCAAAGGTTTCAAGCTTATACTGGCCGAATCCTAGTGCAGCAAATGAATTCGCCGCTGGACGAACCACCTATAACAGTACAAGGTTAGCGGTATTCGAGAAATCCGGAAGCTTTTTTTCTACTGATGGCTTTAGTGCTTTGGCTAGTGATTTGGGGCCAGGTAAAGTACGGAGATTAACCGTTGATTATGACGGTAACCTAAGAATGTATAGTCTGAACACTTCAGCTGGCACATGGGTGATGACCTGGGTGGCTTTGCCGGAGCTATGTTCTGTACATGGGTTATGTGGTGAGAATGCAACATGCGAGTATTCACTGGGACTGATGTGCTCGTGCCTACCCGGTTATGTGATGAACGACCCGAGCAATTGGAATAAAGGCTGTAGGCCTACCTATAGTTTTAGTTGCCACCAAAAATCTCGGTTTGTAGAAATACCTAAAGTTGATTTTTATGGGTTTGACTTGTGGTATAAAACTGCGATTTCGTATGCGGATTGCAGGCGTCTGTGCTTGCAAAACTGCACTTGTACGGGCTTTGGCTATCGATCGAACGGTGAGGGAGCTTGTTATCCCAAAGGCTTACTTTTTAATGGATACAAGACACCATCTTTCCCCGGAAATTTCTATCTTAGACTTCCAAGAAATTCCAATAACTCCATTTTAAACACTCGTTCCAGTTTGGTCTGCAGCCGCAACATCTCGGAGATCTTAATAGGGTCGCCGAGCACGTTACATGGAAACCGAAATGATCCGAAATGGACATATCTGTATATATTTGCTGCTGTTTTGGGTGCACTGGAGGTACTATTAATCTTGGTCGGATGGTGGTCCCTATTCAAGGACAACGATTTACCAGAATCGGTTCAAGAAGGCTATAAGATGATATCGAGCCAATTTAGGCGGTTCACCTATCGAGAACTGAAGGAGGTCACGGGGAAATTCAAGGAAGAGATCGGAAGAGGGTTTTCTGGTATTGTGTATCGGGGGGTTTTAGATGACAAGAGAGTGGTGGCTGTGAAGGAGTTGAATGATCATGTCATGCAAGGCGAAGAGGTATTTTGGGCCGAGGTGAGTGTGATCGGTAAGATTTACCACATGAATCTAGTTCGTATGTTCGGCTTTTGCTCCGAAAGCCGACACCGTCTCCTTGTATACGAGTACATAGAGAACCAATCACTCGACAAGCATCTTTTCGAGAGTAGTACAATGCTCCAGTGGAGAGACAGGTTCAAGGTTTCGTTAGGCACCGCCAAAGGGCTCGCATATCTTCACCACGAGTGCCTAGAATGGATCATACATTGTGATGTTAAACCCGAGAACATTCTGTTGACAAGAAGCTTTGAGCCGAAGATTGCAGATTTCGGGCTTGCTAAGTTGACGAAACGAGACGGACCGGGTCTCAATTTCACCCACATGAGAGGTACAATGGGTTACATGGCCCCTGAATGGGCGCTGAATCTTCCGATAACATCAAAAGTCGATGTGTACAGTTTTGGGGTTGTGTTATTGGAGATAGTAACCGGTAGTCGAATATCGGGTGGAGTTTTGATTGATGGACAGGAAATTGGATTGCGGAGTTTTGCAGACATTGTGAATCAAATTCTAACATGTGGGGATGAATCGGCGATGATGAATCTGGTTGATGTCAGGTTGCAAGGACAGTTCAACTTGGAACAGGTGGCTACCATGTTACAGGTTGCCCTGACATGTCTTGACGACGATATGAATCAGCGACCGACCATGGATGAAGTCGTCAGGGACCTCAATGTTCTTGCTGAGCAAGATGAATACTTTTCCAGTTCATTGTAAAATTGCCAAGCCATGAAACTGCAACTTCTGTAAATTAGTTACTACATACTACGTCCAATTTCTCTTGTAAAATTCAATCATTCAGATATGAGGAAAATCTATATTGTTGTGCTCTACTCTATATGGTTTCTCTTTTAATGATTTTTCTTATGATATAAGCTCTGAACTTCTTTTTGCTCATATTTTTAGAGGTGAAATATCTTGCAGCTCAGTGCAGTTTGTTAGCTACTTATGAAATGTATTAATGTAATGCATCGGACCATAATAACTTACGTACCAGTAGTGATGCCTTATGATGCTTAGGGTATGCTCCATAAGGGGGAGGGGAGGGGAGGGGAGGACTGACCAAGTTTGGAGTTACCTACTCAATGTCATGTTACTTGCTCCACAACTACAATTACTAGAAAGGAGAGGAGGGTAACAAGACATAAATTATAATTATGGAGCAACTAACATGACCTTGTACAGGTAACTCCAAACTTGATTAGCCCTCCCCTCCTCTCCCTCCTTCTGGAGCAAACCCTTAGGCACACTTTTTTTTTTTTTGGTTGTCCGTGCCCAGAAAAAAAATGTGTAATATTTATGCTGAGATGATACGTCATTAATTGTTTTGTACTCGAATAATTTTTCTGATTTAGAAAGGTGCATGCGGATGATAGCTATAGATTTAGTTTCCCTGCAGCCGAGGTACTTGTGTACTGATTAAGTGGTCTGTTTAGAGCTCATAGTTATAGCTAACAGTGAAAGGCACAAGACCACACTGTCAAGGATAAGTTTATGGTTTTTAGATATTGCTCGTCGTCAGAAATAGAATCAGCAAACTTGTGATCAGTTGATGTCAAGGTTACCTTTTACAAGTTCCGACAGAGCCCTTCGCTATCACCGATCGAATAGATGCGGTTAAATGAAGCAAGAGCAGGACAGAAATAAACTTACATCTCTTTACTACATCAATATGCCATCGTAACAAAGTTTGCTCAACTCTAAATTCTTCCTTTTTTATAACACGGGGACTATCTCCTCTAACTAGCTCCTCAGAATTAAATAGATGAACATTTCTCACAGCCTGCAAGTGCCAAGTGTTCTGACATTATCAGCACAAAAAATATTACAAACAAAAGGCTAAGCCTACAACAGCAACAAAACAAAACTAAACCCACCCACAACAATGTGTTAGCAGCTCAGCATCAGCAAATTATCTGCACTTAGAATCATGAACAGAAGAAGTATCTCCACTATTGAACCCTCTTTTTCTTTATGTCTGGGAACCCATCCAACACAGACAAGTCATCATCTTCATCATTTACCAGAACTTCCTCTGCAATCCCCTTGTGTTTTCCATTGCCATCAGATATTTCTTCCAATTTGCGTTTTCCGCCAGATGTTGAAGAGCTCTCGCCATTACTTGATGTACTTGTTTTCTCTGCTTTAGTGGTGGGGCCTGACCAACCAGTCAGCACCATGCCATCTGGCTCCTTTTCTTCATCGAATTCATCCCTGCATGCATGATTGCCGATACACAAGTCATATAAATAGTTAAGCTAAGTAATTAGCAATACTGGTTACTGGTACTAAACTATAAAAAAGACTCATGTACTCCATCAAGAATATTTCTTAGACAGACAGCCCATTGACTCCAGTATAATTCTTACTTGCATATTCCATGCTGGTCAGGTCTAAGATAGGTCATACTTGCACAAGTTATGGTTAGTGCCGGATATATACTAATATTATGCCAGTGAAAAAAATGGGAATTGAAAGTAACCTGTGCTTGATGTTTATATTGCATTTTAGTTCCTGCTGCAAATCTTCAACAGAGAGAGTTGTGCCATTTGTTACTGGTGTGGTAAACTCAGCCAAGATCTGCAAGAAAGAAAATATCACATATAGAACAGTAGAAGACACATGCACACTTACATGCACAAACATAGCTAATATTGAGGTAAAAGTATCATACAGGATCCACACTGCACAAGACAGTATAAAAATATGAGGCTGGTTTTCCAAAAACTGCAAAAATGTCACCTTCCTAATTTTACTTCTTAGCATGTCCATTTTGTTCATTCATAAACATTAAACATGAGCTTCATGTAGCGAAAGCCTACAACATTCCTCTTTTCTTAACTTATGATTTTTTAAATCCTTAAACTATGAAGGTACAGAAATTACCGTATCAAGATTGCGAGTGTATCTTGCAATCATATCAGCCTCGAGATCATCACCCTCCTCATAAATCAATGACGAGCCTTGCATGACTAAAGGAAGGTTCATGCCGAGCTTACTCTTCACTACCTTCTCTACCACATCCCTTAGTTTGGTTGTGGCAGTATTTACCTCCAACAAAAGCGGTGTCTGATACACAAATGAAGATAACAATTTAGTAACATCTCTTATTTAAACACCCTCCACATCTCGTACTTTGTACTCAATATGTAAAAGTTCGGGTCACCTTGATAATGTAAATGCTAACTTGAAGATGCTTGACCTTTTTGTTGTTTTTTACTATATGAAGGTGTACACGCTTATAGTAATGTTGGTTTAGTTAAGCCTTAAATATAAGCTTCGTCGCAAGAATTCAATTAAGCCCATTAGCACTGACTACTAACAGGTAAAAACATGAAGTACCTCAGAACAAACATAGCAAGAAGGATTAGCTTCAAACGGTTCCACAGGCATAAGAAGCATCTTTCTATTTGGGTGCTCCAGACAATACGTCATTCTGTATACAAGTAGTCCATTTTAATTATACAAAGATCATAATATAAAATTATAAATTTCCTCACACATATTTATTATCAGCACGTTATAAAATACACTGAGAACTCTTATTCCAAAATTATTTTGCATTACAAATTATTTTGTGCTTAAACTGCACGAAATGTTAGAAACAAAGAACACTATAGGCAATTGAGCCTCATCATTTACTATAACAAATTCAATTGCGATTTCAATTGTACTTGGTATATAGCCCCAGATCTTTGATCCTTCACTGATTCAACTGGAAATATAACTGACACTTTAAGTATGGACCGACCCCTTTTATGAAAGAATATACTGTTTATTATCATGAGATATGCTCAACAAACTGTAGATATTATTTGCAAAATATTTCATTTAATACAAATGTGCTGTAGGTTCCGACATTTTTGAGAAAAAATTCCAAAAGACTTGAACCAGTTTTATTTACCTGTAATTCTTAGAATCTCTAGATAGCACTTTAATTGCCTCAATGACAATGAGACCTGCAATTATAGCATTGGTTGTTGCCACAGCATGAACTATATTGCCAGCAATACCCTTGGCCTCAAACAAGCTGTGAAGAGGAATGCCAAAAGAAGATGCACGGATATTTGCCGCAGCTGTGACAAATTCTACTGCTAGCTGGTCATCCTTGTCAAAAGTCAGACTCCCAATTTCCTAAAAAATTACAGAAAGGAAAACATTATATCAGATTTGCTAATAGAACATACAAAATGCAAAAGGTGTATAAGAAGTCGCTTCACTATCATTTCTATTTACCATAGGTCTCTCTGCTACAGATAGTCACTATTTAGGGGTCCGAATCTGTTGCCATAATTGTGATGGCAGCAACCGGCCATAATTAATCTAGATGGCTGAAATTAATCTGGACCGCAATGAATTTTAGATAATAGGGGAAATTTTTCTGTGGGTCCCATCTGCCATAGAAACTATGGAAGCATGCTGGCCATCACAAACTATGGCAGTGGATAAAAATCCCACTAATTAGCATCTAATACAAATTCGATTTAGTTAACTTTTACAAGTGGATACTGTGTGCATGTAGGCGTGCTTGTGGACTCCTTGGCTGGTGATGCCATCTAGCTTTCTTTATTACTCCCAGAAATCGGTGTCTTAAATTAAGATCAAGCCCACTCTTTAACTGTGTCTACGTTATCATTACCAACACATAGTGTGCTTAAAACCTAGGCTGTACTCCACAAGAGGAGGGGGAAGGAAGGGAATGGAAATGAGAAGGGAGTAAACTCTCACACCCTGATTAAGTGTAAAGTTCTGGTGAAGTTTGTATAGAAGGGTTTCCCTCCTCCACCCTCCCCTCCTCCTCTACCCTCCAATTTAAATGGTTGAGCAGCAAGTAAGCTCAATTGGCAGCTCTTCACTTGGACATCAATTCTCCTTCCCTTCTGTCCTCTACCCTCTTTTTCGACCAAACCCCAAAATCTGGTAGGTTGTCAAATTTCCTATGACCAAGTCTCTGTGCTCATGCTGTTAGTACTTACTTCTGGTCACTAGATTGTGTTTCATGTTCATTCATACTGACCAGATGCATCACATCAGAAAACTAGTAAATATCAGCATCAGCAAACATATATCTGTCTTTTTAACTGATGTGCCCGTAGGCCATCAGAAAAGTTATACAAGAGAAAACAATATAGAAACTCAGTATCAGCATGAGCAGGAAACCTGGTCCAGACAAACCTGGAAAACACAACTTCCTTTACTATGGACAAGTACAATAAAGATGAGAAACAAATGAAAATGGAACTAAAATTTTCCAGTAGACCATACTTACCTTATCTCTTTTTTCAAAGAACAATCTCACAGACTCCAAAAAAACCCTGGTATTCTCAGATAAACTCCAAATTTCCTGGGGGTTCTTCAAACCAAGCAACTCCATAGCTGATGGAACAGATCCCACACCATCCTCATAAGGGATGCCTCCATTTTTTTCTCCTTCTGACAGTGCATCTCTCACGTAAATGGGCCTTGGCCGTATTCTATTCTTCCAAGTCTCCTCATTTGACAGTGCAGCCTCAATATTGCTGCCAAAGACATGGTCATATATCTTTCGTGCATACTGATCAGGAGACTCAACAGGACTTCGCTCAAACACATCATTTGATGCATCGGACGATTTGCTTCCCTCATCTGAGCCATTAGAGGAGGAGCGGACATTCAAATCATTTTCTTGGTTCTTGTCACCAAATAATTTTGCAAACAGAAGTTCCTTGGCCCAAACTATGCAGTGCACAAACTGAGGCAAAAGGAAAATTTAGTTACAAAAAAATGTTAAATACAGAACAGTCAAGATAATACCAGCTATTAGGAAGCAGTCATATCAGAACAGGACCAGTATTGTTACTTTGAATTTGCAAATAGAATCCACCATATATTGTATTTACAATTACAAATAAAATATTCATAGATATTCACATAAGAACTTAACTATGAGAATACTATGATCACTCAACCTATATTCTGTCACCATTTGACAATGCTTAACACATCTCTAAAAAAAATTTCTTCCACAAGTACAAATTAAACTAAAATCAAACTCCGAAATATGTAGGGTTGTTTTAATTTATATAGATTGAAAATTGGGAGCATTTATTTCATCACGAAGATAAAACCAAGCGACAAGTTATGCTCTGCTTAACCTTCAAATAATAGCTAAGAATATTCTGCTGCAACCCAGTAACATCATGAGCAATTTTGGCTGTTCCTGTAATGTTGAAAATCTTTCACAAAAGCCTGGTACCCATTGTCTTTCTCATCTTCGCTTTGGCTGAGAACATCTGAAGAAATGGTTCTATAAAGCGATGCAGAGAGCTGAGACTTGGGGGCAGGTATTTGTTGTGATTTGCATCACTTGAGAGGTTGCCAACATTAATAGAACAGCCGGCAGCACGTACCAGTCTTATCATTTTATCAACTAAAAAAAAAACTGTAAACAGAAATGTGAAAAGAAAAGGAATAAATATCACTAACGAACTGCTATAATAAAGAAGGTAAAATTACCTTAGAGGGGGTGCTAGTGATGGTACAGACGGGATAGGTCTTGGGAGTTGGTTTTGGTTGGCATTCATAGCACTCTGTTTGACCCTTTACGTGAACTGTCACCTATAATAAGACATCATATCAACAGATAAGACATAATAATCATGTTTTCTCACAAAAACAACAAATGTGGCAACCTCATAACAGTAGCAGTCTGACTGAGGCAAGTACAGTTACTGCAAATGATCTAGTACATGTGCTTGCTTTTGACTTTAAAAAAAATATAATTTAATTTTTCAATTCTCACTCAAAAGATGCCCTCAACTGCATAAAATAATGTGAACCTAGAATCAAGATAATTCCATAGCTAAATTAGCCTTCATATCAACTGGCATCCATCTGGTAAACTTAACAGTTTTCTAATGAGTACAGAAATGATTTAAAACATCTTAGTGGAAAGGAAGAAATGAAATTTACCTGACCCAAAAATCCGGTAGTACCACTTTCAACCAGAGGTACCTCAGCAGCGAGGCAGAGCCTGTTGACATGCCTCCTTGCATCAAGATTATCAAGCCCATTTAGCACCACACTAAATTCCTTAAAGAATTCAACATCAAATTGGGGATCCTTCACATTTGCATGGTGTGCAGTTATGTTAATGTGCGGCCTAAATTTCAGTACTGCTTCCCTAGCAACCTGAGTGAAAGAAAGGGAATCAAAAACTCAAAATAAACATGTATTATGCATGCTTGTCCACATTGTGAGTTACCACACGAGTTACCTAGAGACAAAAACATATTTCTTAAAATTAGTGCTATACTTTAATTAAGCTAAACTAAGTCACCATACAGGCACGGGGACAGACAAGGAAACCATAAAGCTTATCCATACTAGTCTTTTTTGGATGATAAAACTATTTTAAAGCCTAATTTGAGCTAAGTTCATTTATAACCTAAAGCAGAATTAAAAGGAACACCAGTAAACAACCACGAACATGCCATAGCAGAACATAACCAGTACGTATCGAGACCTTGTATAGTAACTAGTGAATGGCAGAAAGCATGTACCTTAGCCTTAGATTGGCCCACATGGCTCTGACGGAAGAGAAACTGCCGGTTCAGATTGCTCACTTCAATAGTATCCATATCTATCTGATAATCAACATCACAAAATAAACCATCAAAACAAGCCGAAACAATCACACTACAATCCCATCCCACACAGATGGAATTCATTCATTCATTCATCCAACTTTATTTAAAACCCTAAACTAAACTAAACCAAACAATAACAAAACCAGCTGGATTCAAATAAATAAATGAACAGACAACACTCCCTGAAGGAGGCTTACGCACTATGTGAATATCTTGGAATCCGGAGAGGGCGAGCGTCTTGAGCAGCTCGCATCCTATCCCTCCTGCGCCGACCATCAGCACCTTCGCCCCCTAAATTTCAAAATCCGCAAAGAAGGTCCGAGTAAGTAAGTAAGTAAGTAAGTAGGGTTTACAGCTAGCTAGGTTTAACAGTTTAACAGTCCGCGCTCGTTCACTCAACGAGAGAGAGGAGAGTGGGGTTCACTGAGTACTACCTTGACTGCCTCGCTCTGGGAAGTGGAAGCCATGGCGTCGGCACGAGCGAGCGAGCGAGCGAGAGAGAGAGAGAGTAGCGGAGGCGTCAACGCGCACCCGAATCCGAATTCCGAAGAGACGGACGGGGACTGACTTCGTGAATTCGTTCGATGGATTCGTTCGACGGTGAGACGAGAGCAGATGAGTCCGTATCTGCTGTTATTCTCTTAGAATAAGAGAGTTCTGTTGTTCCGATCTGGACCGTTAGATCTAGACGGACGGAAAAGATAGACCCCTGATTTAGATTATAGGGGGCCTTTTTGAATTAATCTCATCCGTTTATTTTGATCCAACGGTTCTTATTGGATTAGTAGGGTCCTGTTAGGATATAAGAATAACAGTGGATGTGAATTCGAGACGAGACCACCACGGAGAAAGATGAAAGATGCTTCTTCTCTTCTCCTCTTCTCGGGTTCCATTCTGCTACCGTGGTGTTCTTTTCTATATGGCGGGTTGCTGTCGTACGATCTGGACGGTCTATTTTCATCTCGACAGTCCGGATTTTGGTTCGTGGGAGTAATTTTCTTGTGGGACCCAGATGTCAGAAGGTAATGACAGCGTTCTGCCGTAGAAAACTATGGTAGAGGAGGCGAATCCGGGAATGCTCTTCTCCAGTTTTTACAGTACTGGATATCTCCGTGGATTGGAGTGAGGTCGGAGACTCGGACTCGGAGTTGAGGTTCTGGTCCTGTGATCTTGTCCAATTGGATGGATGGATGGTTGGGGACAGAGAGGAATCTGGACCGTATATTTTAGATCTGACTGTTGAATTTTGGAAGGGAAATGACGATTGGGTTTGTGGTGTTGGAGCTGGTTGGGAAGTGATTTGGTGAGAAGCTTCCGTGTTGTTTCCTTCTAGACTTCTAGGCTAGGCAGTCAACCTTTTCAGTGATGGAAAATATTAAAAAATATTGGCCAGTTTAGGTACTGGTTTTTTTTTTTTAGGGAAATTTGTCTAGGTGCCACTCCAAAGTTTAAAATTCGTCAAAATACTACTCCGAATTTTGAGTTGGCCAAATTGCCACTCTAAAATAAAATTTCTGTCTAAATTACTACTTTCAGCCATTTTTAATTCTAAAAATTAATTTTTTTATGGAAAGACAAAATTGTCCTCCCTTCCCTTCCTTTTACTATTTCTTTTTCTCTTAGTCCGATTAAACTCACTTTCGAATCAAATCCTCTCCTTTTCACTTTTCGCTTCCCTCAGCCGCGATTCGCGTCCCACTCAGCCGAGCTCCGATCCCCTTAGTCACGGTTTGCCTCCCACTCATCTGAGCTGAATTGAGAAAAAAAACATGCACGTAGTCCTCCAAACAAGCTCCTCTAATTGAGCAGAAATCAATGGCATAAATTAATGCATGGCAGACCACATATCTCCCACTCTCTACGTGTGCATTCATGTTTGTCCAATTGCACTGCATACCTCCAAGCATGAGTGCATGACCATCCATGTCCAATGCGCTGACTTCTGCACATATATCACCGCTGACTTCTACTCTTTAGCGATAGTGGTCGAAGGTGCCGCGATGGGCTGATGGCGATCAGAGGCGTCACGATGGTGGACAGAGGTGGAAGAAGAGCAGGCTCCGCTCTATGCGGCGAGTTTGTACGGAGAAGACTAGCTAGCGACACCTCTGGTGGAAGAGCAAAACTTACCTTTTTTTTTTTTCCTAGAAAGACTGGTGGGAGGAGGTGAAATTGGAGAGGGAAGAAGAGAAGAAAGGTGGAGGGCAATTTTGTTTTTCCAAAAGAAAATTAATTTTCAGAATAAAAAATGGCTCAAAGTGGTAATTTGGACAGAAATTTTGGTTTAGAGTGGCAATTTGACTAACTCAAAATTCGGAGTGTCATTTTGACGAATTTGAAACTTTGGGGGGGCATATAGACAAATTTCCCTTTTTTTTTATTATTCATGATGTAATTAAGTGTTTTTTCAGTCGTCTGGGACTGGGAGTCAACAATACTCTCAACTCTCAGGTGAACAATTTGTATTATGAAAGAAAAAACGTTGAGCTTATAAAATTGAATATAAGAAAAAAATATATATATACGTATACGTATATTATATATTATGAAAAATATAACAATACTCTCAACCATCAGGCAGCATTCTTTTGGAAGTTGGAACTCGTCTCTAAAGTCTAAATAGATTTTCTTTTTCTCAAGTAACAAGTAACAACTAACAAGGCAAATTCAAAAGATCAACACTTATTAACATATGAGTGAGGCTATAGTACTATTAATAGTACGGAATGTCCTGTAATACGGCTCTATATTATTATTTTTGAAGTTTAAACGGTCGATCCGAACCGTTCTACGGCTCCATATGATCTTTATATGTTAATGTTGTTATAGACCAAATTTTATAATTTTTAGAATTTTTAAACTATTTTTTTAGATAGATAAAAAGTTACATTTTTGAATAGTTCATAATGTTTAAATCAAGTCATTTTCTAATTATCTAAAAAAATAGTAAAACTGTACCAAAAAATATAAACTTTCGTCTACAATGATATTTGTATCTAGAGATTATGTTGAGCGGTTTTGATTGATCATTTGAACTTTAAAAACTATAATATAAGCATTCACGGAGCCAAGGGGGGTTTTGGGGGGGACATGACCCCCCCTTGATCTACCCCAAACATTATAGATGCATCATTTATAATTTTTTTGGTCTTTCAAATTTCAAAATTTATGTTTAGTTTAGATCAATTCACAAACATTAGAGTTCATAAGTGGTAATTTATATTAAATCTTTTGATTTTATTCAATTTGGACCATATATAATTAAAAAAATAATAAACCATGAGATTGTATAAAATTAACTATACTATGCATGCATATAGTCATTGTTAAGAATACATTTCAATACAAAAAAAAAATATGTTGCATTTAAATGTAAATTAAGTTTCATAATAGAATATACTTATATATTAAATGAATGTAACCGTAAAATTTTCCCCTCCATTAATTGTCTCTTGGCTTCGTCACTGAATATAAGAGCTGTAGTATGGCTAATTTGTACTATTAATAGTATCATAGCCTCACTCTAAACATATTATGCCCTCATTGATACACATAAATGATCTTTTATCTTTATTATCCCTTTTACTTTTGTTGGGTTTCTCTTGCCATCATATCCTATACAAAGAAGAAAAAAAAAATCAACAAAATTGTAACTTTTTCAGCATTGTAATCGAAATAAACTATAATAATTCTAAACATATAGAATGTCTTTAATTTACATGTACAACATAAATATATAGGCTCATGATTCCTCCCAAAAAACTGATAATTAATCACTTAATATTTCCAATCTAAAGCAAATTTATTCTCTAGCTACAATCTAAAGCTAGACCACAGATCTAAGTCCCACAATGAATCCAGATAACCCCAATTCTCAATCTCTTCATCCAATTGCACCAACAAATTACCATCTCCAATATCACTAAAAATGTCATTGTTCCAATTTACAGTACTATCTGGCGCCTCTTTGCTTTCATAATTCAAAAAGTCCTCCATATCTCTGAGAAATTCACTCAAGTCTGGGCTACTAAGCTCATTTATTTTCTCCTCCTTACTGATGCAAAGCTCATCAGTAGTACATGAAAATTCTGAATTGTCAAATTTTATTGAGCTACTAGAAGGCCCAGTATTAATAGCATCAGCATCACTCATGCTTGAAAATTCACTCTCAGCTTTTTCACCACAATGTTTGGTTAAACTTAAACTTTCTGGATGTAAAACTTTGACAGTATTTTTTCTCTGCCTCTTCTTCTTTGTAGTCTGAGCTATTCTTTCATTGTTCTTGTTTGAGCTCTTGAGAGGTTTTACCGGCATGACCTTGGAATTTTCCTTACATTGGTTGACTTGCTGGTAGTAGCATATGCTTCTGCTGAGATGAGTATTCCAGTAGTTTTTTATGTCGTTGTCTGTTCTTCCAGGAAGCTTGCTAGCAATGTGTGACCACCTAGTTATATTTGTAAACATGTCAATTATAGTAATTAATTAATAGGTGTTCACTGTTATGCTTGTTTTAAACTTTTAATGACTGGAAAAGGGTGGTGATTTTATACTTCATTGAAGTTAACTTGAATCATTGTTAGATCAACTTCAATAAAAATATTGTTAAGTTGAAATATCATAAAAGTTTATTTTGAAACTATATATGAAGTACTTAGAATTAAGGGTGAGAGTTAAAAGGAGGGAGAGAAATTGACACAATTTGTGAGTTAATTCAATCTTAATAATGTTCAAGCTAATTATTACCTTCAATATTTCACACTGAGTGGGTCTGATTTGACTATATATATATATAGCTCAAAATAGTACCAATTTTGGTAACGATGATTAGTTAGCGGTACTTGTTGAGTATTTTTCAAATAATTAAATTTAAATCTAATATTAAGTCATTGTTTGTTTTTCTATTTAACAGGTACATACTTATTTCCAAGACTGGCATGGAGCTTGATAATCAGATCTTCCTCTTCCTCAGAAAAGTTGCCCCTCTTGAGACCTGACCGCAGATAATTAATCCACCTCAATCTGCAGCTCTTTCCACATCTTAGCAGACCTAATTAAAGAAAATAATAGTATTAAAGACAATGCAATATTACATATATATGAGCTAGACTATTGTGCTAATGTTAGTATTTCGCTCTGAAATACGTGCTAACGCCTCAAAAATTGTATTATCGTATTCGAAATCGTGATTTATGGTGTTCAATAAATTCTTTATATAAAAATACTGAGGAATACAAACTTTTTCTATTTTTGAAGTTTTCTAACTATTTGTTTTGAATTTTTGAAAAGAGCTCATAAATAATAATAAAATATTGATGTTTTCTCGTGCTTTTTTCAAAAATACAAAATAAATACTAAGAAAACTTTAAAAATAAAAAATTTTTATTTACCCTTATATTTTTATATGAAGAATATATTAAGCATCATAAATCACGATTTCGGACACAATATCATAATTTTTAGGACGTTAGCATTTCGGATTGAAATGCTAACATTAGCACAATAGTCTAACTCTATATTTACATCAATGTTCACTCTTAATTTATCTAGTGCATTGAGAAGTAGTTTTATGCATGGTAGTAGAGTATCATCTCTCTGACATAATTGAAAACAATCTTATATATATATGTTTGTATATATCAAAGAAATTGATGCTATACGAATAAAAGTTGTAACCTTGTCTTAAACACAATTATATATGTTTTCCAACTGGGTACATATATACATTAATTAATTACTTGCTAATGAGAAAAAGAAAAATTAAGTCAACTTAGAGACATCCATATATAACCTATATATATACAAATTTAACAATACATAATTAATACGTATTGCAAAAAAGTTCACTTCAATAAAAGGCCAGATTTCATGCATGTATGCACCTATCAATGGATCAATTGAACTATAAGATTAATAAGAATATATATTATGTATGTATATACCTGCTTTTTTGGGCAAGGATCTCCAAGAGCCTTCACCATGGATTTTGATGTAGTTAACCAAAATCTCATCCTCCTCCTCTGTCCATTTCCCTTTCTTCAACCCTACCTTGTCACAACATGGTGCCCTCCCCATATTTCCCCTTCACACATGCACACTCTGATCACAGTACTAGTAAAGAAGCTGATTAATTAGAAAATTAATGTTATTTGCTTCTGACCCATATATATATATGTAGCTATGCATATATATGGTTGTTGGCACTGAATGGTTCAACTAGTGGTTGGTGAAGACTGAGGACTATCTACATATGAAGACCAAATTACAGGGTTTACTGATTAATTACTCCTGATCATGTAGAATATTTGACATGAGTTGTGTTGAAAATAATTAACTATATAATGTCATTGTCTGATGAGTTTACTAATTAATTGTATATATAGTAGCTGCAATTGTTGAGCTAGTCAGTTAAGACTTGAGCTAGAAGATATCAACCTTTAGTTAACTCACAACATCTGTAAGTAATGCATGCATATATGGTACCTTATCTGAGGATGCTCGATCGGAGATGCCGCCAAGGCGCCAATTAACCTTTGAAACGAAAATCTGAGAGTAATCATACATATATATATACCATATAATTAACATTGCCAATAATCCAATATGGCGATGATGTGAAATTCATTAGATTGTAATATATATTCTTCACATCCTTAATTAGCACTAAAAATTAAGATTTGTAAGATATATATACAAATCTTAATTTTAATTCTAAATTGCTGAATAACAAGGAAGATCATTAATTTCAACACAACGAGTATGTTAATTTAACTAATTATTTATGTCAGTCCACTGCAGCATGCTGCTGCTGGCTGTGAATGGTCAAACTGTTAAAGGATCGTCTCTTTCGATTGGCGATTAGCCGATTAATTATAGTACACTATATATATATATATATGTGCACTACAAAACGTGTTGACTGTCTATATATATTGCCTAGTCTATATGTGTGACATAATTAAGGTTCACTACTAAGTAATCTGCATTTAAATTAATCATATGTCTACTCCAGGTACCTAATAATTTGTGTGCCATGTATGAAAACTTTTCGGTTTAACGTCGCTCCGGATCGATTGCCAGAATACTGAATACCTCTTGGTTTTGGTTAGGCATGTATATCTTGCCATGGCAATATATGAGATGTTTGGTACTTAATACAGAAATTAGGTTTCCTTAATTACATGGGCACAACAATGGAGAGATTAGAGAATTATATATAGGCAAAAAGAGCATCCAAAACCAGGTTTCAGAAAACTTAATTAATTTGGTCGGACTGGAATAATATTACAGTGCCGCTGCTATGGCTAGCTAAGGTTTTGACAAGACCACCAATTATAATAAACTAGAGCTATAGCTCGGGCTTCACCCCGAAATATGATATAAAATATATAATAAAACTTATAAATTTAAAATATTTATGTTAATATAACTGAACAAAATTTTTAATTTTTAATGTGACTAATAACAATAATAATATAATAATTTATAAATAATATAGCACATAAATCTTGGACCATTTTATGGAATAAATTTTGTCTTAAACATATCACATTCATCTTATTAAATGGGGAGAGAGAATACATATAAACCATTGGATCAAAGTAGATGAAAAGATTTAAACAAAATCAATGGTTAATAATATTGATGATGTGGCATAGTTGAGGTGATTGGAGAGTTACCCCTCTTTCTAGTTTATAGATTATAAAAGGCAAAGTTATATATAATTAAATCTTCATAAAAACATTTCATTTGGTAATATATATTTATCATGTAATTTTATGATAAGAAGTAGCAAATGAATTTTACAACAGTCACTATATATAGCTACCAAATTAAAGAAACATTCTTTTAGCAACGTTTGTTCCGTTTGTTCAAACGTGTAGTACCGGTCGTGGGACCGATTAGTGTGTGGTAGCACAGTCAATAATCATGCTTGAAGGTGTCATTACGGACTTGTGGTCGTTAATTTGAAGAATTAACATTATTTTATATATATATATATATATATATATAGATTAATTAATTGACATATCCATATATATATTTATGTATGTGGATGCATGCAGAGTTGAATTCAAAGGACGAATGATCGATCTATGTAGAATTAATTCGAATCAAATATAAGCAGATTAACGATCAAAATTGATATTGTATATATTAATTTGAAGTCATATATATATGAGGAGGGATCCATTGACAATGCTTATAATAACAATCTTGACAATCAAGATTTTGAAAAATTTGTAATAATTTATAAAAAATCTTAAAAATAAAAAAACTTTTATGGATGCATTCTTTAACTTATAGATTAATAGTGTTTTAAATTTAAATCAATTTGAACATCGTTTGATGGTTTATCAAAATTTTATACATTTTTTAACGGTTGAAATTTAACGAGCTTTAAAGAGCTATCAAACGTCACTTAAATTGAATATAATTTGATACATAATCAATCTATAAGTTAAACAATACCTCTATAAACTTTTTTCTATTTTTAAGAATTTTTAACTATTTTTAAAAAATTTTCAAAATCTTGATTGTCAAGATTGTCATTTTAAGCATTGTCAATGGATCCCTCCTCTGTATATATACCACTTCATCGGGTTCATATATTTGTGGGACCAAATTAGTTTGACCCAAATAATATAAATAATCCGATGTTGAATTTGAAGTACACATGAAAGAATATGCAATTAAATGCAAGATTTGAAAAGACATGTGACGGTCAAATTCCAAGATATATATTATAGCATTGCAGGTATACAAATATTTTTTATATTACTATATATTGTTAATTATACATGATGATTAACTCTTGCTTGTTTGACAATTAATTTGCAAATCAACTTTAAATTTACAAGTTTTTTGAGTATACCGCGTTGATCGATTTTAATTAGACGTGGCAAAATCTGACCCGACCCGAAATATCTACTCGACCCGATCCGTTTTTTAGGGAAATTCAAACTGACTTAAACCTGACTCAAATCCGAACAATTCGAACCCCAGATGACCCGGGATTTAGGACTGCACAAAAAACTCATAACTCGTAGCTAGCTCGGGATCGACTCGGTAATAGCTCAAGCTAAACTGACTCGAGCCAGTCTAACTCGTATAGACATATGATTGAGTTTGAGTTAGGCCCAACTCGACTTGTAACTCGACCATATAGCTATATTATTAAGACTAATTGATATTTAGTTCACAATTAAGACATATTTGAGTATAATTTCATAATACTTAGTAATAATTCTTGTTTGTTCGCTAATAGATTATGTTTATTACATAAATACAATATATTATGTCGTCAGAAGTAACATATTTGCAACTAAAAATATTTGTTTATTGATTTTACAAAAACTAAGTTATTTTACATGAGTCATGAGCTGGCTCGAGCTAGCTCGAGCTCATTCAAATTGAGATTTTAGCTCGAAACTGATTTGGCAAGCTTGCTCGAGCCAACTCATATAATGTTCAATCCGAGTTTGAGCTAGCCCCAACTCGAGCCAACTCAACTCGTATGCAACCCTGCTCAGGAATAGAGTGCAAAACCTGTTCGACCCAATCCAAAAAAAAAAAATTGCTGGTAGACGTCAACCGATACCCGACCCGACCCGACCTAAACCAAAAAAATACCGGCAGCCGTCAACTTGATACCCAACCTGACATTTCCATTTGGTCAAACTGATCCGACCCAAACCCGAACTCGACCCGACAATCTGCCACCTCTAATATTACTATATATATATATATATATATAGAGAGAGAGAGAGAGAGAGAGAGAGAGAAAGAGAGAGAGAGAGAGAGTAAAACTACCGTGCTCTTAAGCTCACGGGAGCCTCCCATGAGCTTAACACAAAAAAAGAATGAAACCATATCTAATTTTTTATTTATATGGCTCAATAAATTTTTTATATCAAAATCATGTGGCATACAAAAATTTTTCATTTTTAAAGATTTTTAATTAAACGAATAAACAGTTGTCATACAGTAAATAAAAAAAAATCGGCCAAAATATTTATGAGAAAAGTTGATCATCATGTGTATGTACATGACTTTGTGCATATATCTCTGTTACGATTGGCTTGTGTTTACATTTTTGCATATTTAGTGGATATCTTGATTTCATAAAATTATTTAGAGTTGGGTTACGGTGATATGCATAGCAAAATTACGTTTTTGCTATGCGCTCGTATCTCAACAACCGTATCTCGGATGGCCGATCCGATTCGACCAGTGCATTCTATATATCAAAAACTCATCGGATACTAATTTTTACTATTTTTGGAGATTTCTAACTAATTTTAACGATTTTTGAAAAATGACAAGAAAATAATAATAAAATAATCTATTTAGAACTTATAATTAGGATCATTTTTTCAAAAATCGTTAAAAATAGTTGGGAATCTCCAAAAATAGTAAAAATTAGTATCTGATGAGTTTTCTCCAAAAATCATCTGAGTTACGATTGTTGAGATACGAGTGCATAGCAAAAACGTAGTTTTGCTATGCATATCACCGTAACCCAACTCAAATTATTTATTTCTTAAAATTTTATTGTTATAATTGATTTATTTATCTCTGCACATTTCTTATATTGGCTGACCCATTTTAAAATTTTAGTAATTAATTAATACGTATATATATGATCTTTTTACTGTGTTTTAATATAAATTTTATTTAACATCTCAAGATATATATAGTTTAATCTACTAACTACATCTCTCTTCATCAAAAACTATTTCTTTTCTTTTCCTGCACACCTATCATATATATATGTTTTCACTTATTACATTAAGAAAAGAGTTTGCTCGTCAAAGATGGGAAAGAATTAAACAGTATTCAATGTTGAAATCAGGTACAATATATATATATATATATATATATATATGTATGTATGTATGTATGTATGTATATGTATATAGTCCGGCTACAATAATATACATATTACGGTTTTACCGTGCTATGCGGTCCGTATCTCTATTTTCAGTATCTAAATAGTCGATCCGAACTGCTCAACTTAATGTTTATATCAAAATATACTAGCAAACCAAATTTTATAAAATGATGGGGAGAAAATGACTACATGCAAGGGATTTGGTTTATACAAAAATAGTGATATTGTCCCCATCATTAAAAATAGCAAAAAAATTTAAAAATTATAAAATTTGGTTTGCTAGTATATTTTGATATAAAGATTAAGTTGAGCGGTTCGGATCGACTATTTGGACACCGAAAACGGAAATACGGACCACATAGCACGGTAAAACCGTGTTATGCATATTATTGTAGCCTAACTCTATATATATATGTTAATTTTATTTAGAACTAGTGAAAAGCCCATGCCTTGTTTTGGGTTGAAATTGTTATTTCTTATAATAAACTTTTAAGACAATATGTAATGGGTCTTAAATTGAGATAATTTATATGGACCTTTAATTTTAATGGGTTGAGAAAGTCAATGGGCATTAACGTACATCAATGATTCTGATCTATCCAAAAAAATGATCAACGGCTGAGGTTTCTTATTTGGGAAAGATAGTCCTTTCATGTTATTTTTTCCAATATGCTTTTTATATATAGTAAGGATATATTTTTTTTTTCAAATTAATTTGTGCGCGCACTAGAGAGATGAATAATTTTTTTTTGATGTAGGAGAGATGAATAAATTTTGAATCGGTACGTAGAATTTAGTTGCAATTTTTTTGGTACAGTTAATTAATTAAATGAGATACCGTCAAAGAAGAACTACATTAATCAATTAAATGATTACGCACTTGGATTGACTATCATAGAGCAGAGCTGTCGTAGAGCTTAAAGTTTTCTTTGTCTCAAAAATAAAAAAAGTTTTGATCAATGTTATATTCAACTCAATTAATAGTGTACGATCATTCTAACTATATATTAATTATGATTAACCATTTGACAAACATAAGAGACTTCCAAGTTAGGATGGTAGTATTAATTAAGAATTGAAAATAAGTTAATTGTACGTTGAGATATTATAAATCACTAGAGCATTAATTAGCGCGCAGAGTTTGGATTGAAATCAAGGGAGGACTAATTATAGATGCTAATTTGTTGTACTAAGTGATTAGGAGGGGGGCTAATTATATATAAAATGAATGGTATTTTTATAACTTATAGATAGAGTAAAGCTACCGTTCGTGAGTTTAAACTCATGGAGGCTTTCTATGAGCTTACCTCCAAAAACATATAAAATCACCTTCAAATTACGATTTGTATGGCTCAATAAGTTCTTTGTATCAAAATCTCATGGCATAAAAATAATTTTCATTTGTAAAAATTTTTAAGTACTTAATTGTTTGAGATTTTTCAAAAGCAATTATCCTATATTAATAAAATAGTCAATTGTTTTATATATCACTTTTTAAAAACATCTCAGAGAAATACTTAAAGATAATTTGATATATTTTTGGAGATATGCTCACGGGACTCTGTAATTTTGTTCTATTTATTTACAACAATAAGATGAATAATAAACTAAACAATTTATGGTATCCTCAGTTTATCATCGTAACATTTTCCTATATGTATTAATCATTGGTTAAAGTATGATTAATAACCAATTCGATATTACTTGCATAGTGATGAGTTGGCATACAAATTATAGTATATAATATAGTTAATTTTGTGGGAAACCTATGCAATCATATACTAATTTGCTCTTCTAGTTAAGTCTTTGTAGTTTGTAAATCAAAAGAACAAGGAGGATTAGGTGTTATTGATCTAAACTTAATGAATAAAGCCCAGTTAAGTGGATGATTAGATTTAAAGACCCCAAAGTATATGGTTACTGGAAGGATATAATTAAGGAGAAATATGATAATATTAGATCTTTAATTAATATGTCATCATTTTGGAGAGGGATACAACAAGTTAGTGACATAGTCAATTGTAGTAAAAGTTGGAATTTAGGAAATGGTAACTCAATTTTGTTCTGGACAGATAGATGGTGCAAAGATATTGACTTTGAAAGTTTATACCCAGCTCTTTATTCAATACCCTGTCAAAAAAAAAGTCACAGTTTTTTCTGTTTTGGATACAAATTTGAATATTCTTTCTTTTAGAAGACAGTTGGTAGGAATATATTTAGAGGAATGGAATAGTTTATTCACTGATATAAGGAATATTCAGTTACAAATAGGAATAGATGATATTTTAATTTGGAGATGGACAAACACTAGAATATTTTTAGTTAAATCCTTATATGATTGGTTAGAGTTTGGGGGTGTTACTTCTTACAAATTTGATACTCTGTGGAAAACTAACCTACCATTGAAGATTAAAATTTTATTTCAAACTAAGGTTAATCTTGTCAAAAAAGGAATGCAAATAGATACCAAATGTGTCTTTTGTGGTTTAGAAGAAACAACTGATCATCTTTTTGTCCAATGCAGTTTTATTAATACTATTTGGCAATGGATAGCATCATTTAATAACTTCTATTTTGATGATACTAGATTAGATGATTTGTGGTAAATTGATGCATCGGTACCACTGAAAGATGCTGTTACTTGGAAATAGTAAGGGGTGCTGTGATTTGGTCGGTTTGGTTAGAAAGAAATAAGATTTGTTTTAAGAACCAGAAAGCTGGTAGTTTAAGATCTTTAGGAATTAAGATAATTAATTTAGCAAGGTTTTGGTGTCAAAATAAGAGTAATGCTAGATTATTAAATTTGTCTCTTATCCTGCCACAGGATATAGAGGATCTTCCTTTGCAGGTCCTTCAGTGGTAGAGGTGGAGAGTTTGCATTCAGAGGAAGAGGATTTGCAAGTAGAGGACATGTCGTTGCTCAGAGTAGAGGATCTGGAGACATTGTGATGGGGGAAACTTCTACTATTCCTCAAGGTAGAGGTGTTAGATATGGTGTATATTCCCTGCAATGAAGGGGAGGATGATTGCAAATTACCTTGTTCATAATTTTTAGTTAGTGGTTAATGATGAATAGTGGTTATGGATGTGTGTTCAGTTCTGAAGTTTAGTTGATTTTGGTATTCTGTTTAGTAGTATATGATACTAGGGTAATCTTGCTGTTGGTTTTGTAAATAACTCTTAGAAGTACTTTTTTTATTTTTATCCTTTATGTCAGTACTAGTTGTTTAGTACTCCACCAGTTTCAATGAAACTGGTGGAGTACTCCACTATTTTCTAAAAAAAAAAACAAAAAGTTAAGTCTTTGTTAGACTATTATAATTAAATACATGGTTTTTTTTTTCCTGGTCCATCCCTATTGTAGCTGCATTAGGAACATTTTAAATAATTAAATCGCTCACTGGTCACTACTTGTTCCACTAATAATAATGGTGGCAAAAGAAAGTAAACTAAAATTAATATCTATATAAAGTTTTAGGAAAATTAATTCCCATGGCTCTATATATATATATATGCTAATTAAATTGCTCTAGTTAATTTAGAATCTTCTCTTTGTGTATTAATGTCAAGTCAATAAGATGACCATGCATATATATATATATAGTAATCCCTACTCAATATGTCAAGTTTGGTAGAAATAACCAACCAATTATAATTAATTAATAAGTGCTTGCTGCACACATAAGTCTAAATTTTTGACTTGTTCTGGTCAAACGCAAGTGTATCTGCATAATTTTGACTGCAGTATATATATACAAGTACAAGCCTCATAAATAAAACAAAGAAAACATACCTGCAACTTGTGAGATTGCATGTTTTTCTCAGTTGGTAGAAAATTTACAAGAAATGTTCACATTTGTGGAGATCTTTTCCTAGTATTGACATCAGTGACGGATCTAGAGTGTGATACAAGTCCGGGCACAATATATACATAAAATAATAATGATGATGATGATGATGATGATGATGATAATGATAATAATAATAATAATAATAATTATTATTATTATTATTATTATTATTAAAATAACAATATTATTACTATTATTAAAATAAATCAATATTAAAATAATAATATTATATTGATGTATATCATATACATGATATCCGAATCATATAATAAATCTTCTTAAAAATTTTAGTTGAGCTTGAGCAATTAAAAACTAATTAATATTATAGTTAGGAAGTAAGACAAATAATAAACTTTGGAATTTGGATACCACAAACTAATTAAAAACATATAACAATACTAGTAAGCCCAACAAGGTAACAAGTACGGCCCAAGTGCTCAGCTATATATTGTTTACATTGCTATGGTCCAGCTGTCAGACCCTTCTTCTTATTTGTGATGCTGGCTCTTTCCCATATACATTTCCAATGGTTAACCAGTGTTTTTTCTCACACAAAACTCAAATGATTCCTCGATTTAGAAAAGCACGGGCACAATCAGACAACCAATATCAGTGAAGCCCGGGCACAATCACATTAAAAAGATATTTGTTTGGAATTCAATAGCCAAGAACCGGTAATCTTACAGCTACTCTCAGAAATCAAGCCCGGGCACTTGCCTGGGCTTCCTTCAAATAGATCCGCCCCTGATCGACACGTACTCGCATGCAGGGGCGGAGGGGGTGACATGTACCATGTGATTTTTGAATTTGTGATTATGGTAAGATAATTTAAGCATATTTAACAAAATTTTAGATATTTACTCTCTAATAAATTAGAATAAACACTTTTATAAATTCTATAAACTAATAGTTGAGTTATATTAAATTTATACTCTAGCAATCGAGATAATACACTCACTGGTGCATATATTTTGTTTTCTTTTTAAAATGAGAGGATACCTTGATATATTGGAAAAAGAGAAACTTATATGTAGGGTCCAATTATTTTTTATATGGAATTGGTAATTGTGGGCTTTAATTTTTATCCCACTTTAATCTGAAATTTAATTGTTTCTAAAATGCTTTTGCATCATACCCACATTAAATAATTTACTGGGTATCAACTTAGAAGTTTTTTTACAATTAGTTTGTATCAAATTTTCATTTAGTCTACCTACAGTTGACATCACAGTCAAGTACTTTTTTTCATTTATGACAAAAATTTGCATTCATTCAAATTTGAACAAACGAAACAATTATTTATGCAACAATAAAAATACCTTTTTTTTCATCACAGTCTACTAAAATTTGAGCAAAGAAACCGGAAAATAATCTCTAATAACTTTTAGAGACGAATAAAACTTAGATTAATACTTGTTAATAGAACTATTTTTTTCTTACTATCACAACAAAAACTCTAAAAACTCAACGACGACATCATCATTTTTTTTCCTCGCCCCCCCATATAAAATTTCTAGCTCCGCCCTACTGGCAGAAAAGTTCATAGCTCGTAACTCGTTCGCGATCGACTTGATCTGAGCTCGAGTTAGATTTTTAGCTCAATTAGAATTTTTGTCATCTCGAGCTCGATTTTTTCTTGATTCGATTCGTAATAGCTCGATATATAGTAATTTGCATATATTCTGAACTATTTTGTCCAAATTATATTATTTAATTAACAAAATATACTTATTTTATTGTTGAATTAATAAAATATAAATTTTTGTAACTATAATTTATTATAAAATTAGTAAAAATATAGGTAATTTATAATTAGTATATGTTCAAATAATGAACAGCTAGCGTCGACAATTTCGTTGATATATATAGTCCCTCGATGTGTAAATTTGACTGCATATGTGCATGCTCCACAAATCACATGTCAGTGATCACATTGACAAGAGTATTATTAGGCATGCCTGTTATACTTACTATTTGCTTTTGCATTTCGTAGAAACTTTAGACGAAATTAATGTTCATATGTGAGTTGAAGTGGACTTCTTCTCTGTTCTTTGACACGTACTTGCATGTCATATATATGCATTAGGTTTACTCGTGTTTTCACATGATACACCGAAAGCCACTACACCAGGTTTGGGGTGTAGCAAGACTTTCATGGCTGGACTTTCTCCTTGCACTACTAGAAAAATGAGCATCTACGTGCATAAGTTTTGATCTTAGCGTGCAAACTAGAAGGAAACACGCTGATTCAAAATGGTGTCAGAATGGTGGGGCCCAATCTGAACGCTAAGGTGCTTAGCTGCTTGTAGTTGATATGCACGCAGTGTCTTCTCTGACTTTAGCACGCGGAGGGGAAGTTTTTTTGCACGCTAACTTGTAGAGAAATTATATTTTATTTAAAACATAAAAGAACAAAGTAGTGTGTACATAAAAGGACACACGTGGCCTTGTTTACTTCACAAAAACTACCCAGGGGATGTGAGCTCAAATCAAATACAATCAATATGCATAGGAGGACCCTCCAATCCCATCGGACGGCTGAGATTATTCCGAAAAGTCCCTCTTAAAAATATACAGTCGTCAGATAGCAATTGGAGGTCCTCCGATCCAAATTTGGATCGGAACCGATACAGACTCGATGTGAAGGCTCAGCACAGTGCGCTCGCCTCAAAGTTTTGGTCTCCATTTTAGAGAAACTGGAGGCGTACTTTACAAATGACAGCTCTTCGATTCACATCTGATGGACCAAATGACCAGAAAACTAAAAACATGCTTATAAAATATAATAAAATATCTAAAAATAAAATAAAATTTATAAATTAAAGCATTATGCTCATATTTATTTAAGTATAAAATTTTGTCCGGATTTGATTTAATTTGATTGGTCAAATACATTAAAATATCAAGGACCGTTAAATTTCGACGAAAGATCGCAACGGTAAAACATTATCCGATTAGAATTTTTTTTTTTTTTGTATAAGATCAGAAAGAATAAACAATATGATTATAATGGTTACTTCATCTAACAACTGATATAATTCTTCGATCCGTTACGCACAATTTATGTCCATTAAATAATGTGTTTTTAAAGTCAGTTGATCGACATCATCCAATGCTTCAAACCTGACAAAACTTATATGGTGTGTAATCAAGTTGATTATTTATCATATGAGCGGAACAGATCGCTAATTTGTTACCTTTTAGGTATTAGAAGGCACAATAGTGAACACTTCTAGTTTATGTTCAATGCATTAGTATCATGGATATATGTCAAAATGCTTTTAAGTACATCTAAAATGATGTATGATCGATCAAAACCGTTCAATTTGAAGAACACTATATAGATTGTGGAAAACCGAGACATGATCAAATTTTAAGCTAATTTGACCATTGATCATATAAAAACAAGTGCTAAATATAAATGGTTACGAATTAATTACTACGATCGATGAAATATAAAAGTTGCAACACCCAATCGGGCTATGCTAGAACAATAATCTAACTAATTAGTATGCGTGGATGAAGAATTAAACTTTTTATTAAAAATTTCACCGTTAAATCTTTCATTTAATTTTGTGCCGTTCATTCTAAAAATAACAGTATATCTTGCAAAATAAAAATATGCGGATCCTCTACAATGAGAATCGTATATAAACTACAAGAGATTCATAACTTCTCTTCCGATCTAATGATTTTGTTCATTGATGATGAAAATCTAACCTACCAAACTTCAATTTTATTCTTAAGTTAATGCATCCAACCATGACATATCCCAAAATCCTGTAAATTGCGCCTCCCTCACAATTGCTTTGCCCCCAAAATTTTCAGCCAAAATTAGAACTAAGTTGAATCAGCCGCCTCTCATCTCATGCCGCTTTACCCTAACCCTTTCTCCCTCTCTCTTCCGGCCACTTCCTTTTGTTCCTTCTCCTGTCTTCTCCGTCGCTCTTCCCTCTCCACAGCCGTCTGATCTGATCCATCTCCCCGCTTCCCCTTCCCCCTCCGCCACACTCGTTCCCAACATGAGCAGTGCGCTCGAGAGGGTGGTGGAGGCGGTGCGGGTGCTCAACCACGACACGCTCTCCTGCAACCGGGTCGCGGCCAACCAATGGCTGGCGCAGTTCCAGCACTCCCGTGCCGCCTGGGAGATCGCGACCTCGCTCCTCGCCTCTTCTTCCCTGCCCCTGCCTCCCGATTACAACCTCGAGGCGCATTTCTTCGCTGCCTAGTTCGATGGAAGAGGAGACGAGGAATGAGGAGAGGGAGACAGAACAATCTCCGGCGGCAACTCCCGCCTTGAGTACCAAATCCAAGGTCACTCGATTAGCTAATGATAATGGTTTAATTGTCATGCTGTATAATTGTGTGGATCATCACTGTTTGAACTTTGACAGTGCCTGTCTCAGATCCATAGATACCTTTCCCCCTTATAATTCTTCAGATTCTGGTACATGATTGTTACATAGGCCAAATTCGTAATCACTGTTTGTTCATAGTACATACTGTACCTTTTGATCTGTGATTTAGGTCTCCCATATATTCTGATAATTTTAGTTTAGAAGGAAAAAAAAAAAAGGTATTTGTTATCTTAAGTAGTCCAGTGCCTCAATTTTTCAAGTGGAATTTTGATGCCGCATTAGTTAATCACATATTAATCAAACCCCGTTGACTCCTCTAATCTACTCGCAAGGAGAGCTGCAAGAGAGAAGCTCGAGAGAGAGAGCACAAGTCAAACTATAATTATAAGAATATAATTATTATTTTGTTGTTACTTGTTCTAATTATTACATTTGTCGTTCTGCCTAATCGCGCCGCCTACCTGCTCTTCCTAATTGGCCTCCTCCTGCTGCTGGTCGTCTATGCCACATGGAGGGTTGTACGTGCGTCCCCGCAGCAGCAGCAGCACCCAACCCCAACGCTTTCACCCAGGTACTGGTTGGGTTATACACATAGTGCTGGTATTGCTTGTTAGCCTTAGAATTATACAGGATGCTTGTTTTCTGATTTTAGGCATTGCAGCTTGCTAACATCTGTATCACTGAACCTTCCCCATCTTCGCAAAACAAGCCTCGTGTGTCTTCACAAGTACAGTTCCTCACTCACTGTTACTCTGAATCAGGAAAAAACCAACAATAGTTTGTATATTGACCTCTTAGATATCCGGGTATCTAACTCATTATTATTATTATCATGAGATGGCTGTGATCGCTTTCTACATAGTGCTGGTATTGCTTGTTAGCTTTTGACTGGTTGGTTCAGCTGAGCAGTTGTCTTGCTGTTCTTTGCAGGGTTTGTTGTATGCAGGGAATGACACTCTATTCGAGTCCACTGGCCTCTACAAAAGGGTATGTTTCTTGACAATGTGGCTTGTTTATGAATCTGACTCAGATTTAGTATTTACTGGTATATTTACTGAGGAGAGTTTTGCATTTGTTTTATTGTAGTCGTCGCTTCGAGAAGTTCATCTTCAATCGGGAAAGGTAAAATATTTCACTTGCTGTATAGAATGTGATTATCTGAATGTTAATCGAATTGATTGAACTGAATTGTGAATTAGGAATTAGGTCGAAGCTAATTGTGACTATTGCATCTGAAACCAGGTCCAAGCTAGTTACAAGATGGATGAATCTTTGTTTGCAGAAGGCCTGACATTATTAGGTGAAAGGTCTCTACTAAATTTTCTATCTAGTTACTATGTTATACTGTTATCAATGGTTTAAGGTGTTGTTCTTCTGTGCTAATTGCAATTATTTGTCTTGGTAGATTGTATCAAATACTGTGGTTGAAAAACGAAGGCTTCATATACAATTGATATGACTTCACCAAAGTTTGTACATGATTTTTCTTCTCATGTCATTTATATTGTTTCTGAACAATTAAGGGAGCTGAATTTGAACCACCCAAAATGGAAAGTTCAGACCTGTTTAGTTACTAGTTGGGCTGAAATTGTTACCTTTTTTGGTTTACTTTGTCCTGTGAATTTGCACAATCTGCATCATTAAGACTTATTCCAGATCAGTTTCCCCGAAACGGAATGTGCAAGGCACATTATAATGTTACAACTTACATGGTCCTTGTTCGGTATGAGTATGCAGTAATAACTGTTGTAGTATGTACCGAAGCTTTTGACATTCTTAAAGTTACCTTTTCTTTTATATTTATAATATCCTCTCAGTATGAGAAATTTTCCCATGAAATGAATGATGGATGGGGTCTGGCTACTGATGGAGAGATCTTATATGGCAGTGATGGCAGTTCATCGTTGTATCATCTTGACTCAAATTTCTGAGGTTATTTCTAGCTTATTTACTTAATTGATTTTGTAAAATTTTTTTGCAGCTAAATTAATCTCTTTTCATGTTCAGCGTTGAAAATAGTGACGGTGAAATATCATGATCTTGAAATTATTAATCTCAATGAGCTGTAGTACGTAAATGGTGAAATCTGGGCAAACATTTGGCTGGTCTACACCACCTGCATTGCCCCAATCTCGGTTCCGGTCCGCAGATCGGTCCCGGCTGTCGAACGACCCGGCGATTGTATATGTGGAATCTACAAGGTTTGTGTAAAGTTAATAGCTATTGTTATCTGGTTTTGCATGATGTGAGTGGAAGTATTAGGATTAGTCACCATCTGCTACAATTTTGAGATCTCAGCAAGCAAATTGACTTGTTAATTGACAAGTAATAAGCGTGCCTGCCAGATTCATGCACCATCAATATCTGATAGTATGCTTTATCCTCTTATGCAATGGTTTAGGGTGGAGTCTCCATGTGCAGTCATATGATGCAAGTATTTAATTCTTTTTGTAAATTGTGGTTGTTTTTTAATTTGCTTATACTTTTTTTATATTATTTTCAGGGGATCATAAAAAAAAATATGATGATTTAGGGTGCATGAGAGATGGCACTGCAAGAACTTCAAGATGTGTGATTTATAGTTATTGAATTTTGTTTGGATTTATTTAGTTCAAATATGGGATAAATGTAAAATTATATTCTAATATTGTTCCTTTTTTACATTTATCACTGTGCATTGATTGTGAAATTAATATATAATAATTAATGTTTTGTTATTGGCTCTGGTTATGTGTATGTTTGAATTACGGTACAATATATTGATGCTCGCATAATTGAATACTATAAATTTAATATAATATAGAAATGCTATACAACAAAAACTGGTGGGACAGCTTTGTTCAGAATTGTGTTAGAAATTTGCGTGGTTAGATTCATGTTCGAGTATAGAGTTAAGCACGTAGGGATAGGAGTCAGCTGAGCTGTCAAGCCACAAATTTTGCGTGCATAGTTGCACGTGAGGGCATAGAATATACCCACCTTGTTGTGATTTGCGTGCATATAGGAAAAAAGAACCACCCAGTTGCCGTATTAGAATGGGAGGCACCTGCGTGCTAAACTTAGCGTGAGAAGGCCCACGTTAGGGCCACATAGCGTGGACTTAACCACGCAGATCACCTATTTTTTAGACACGCTGATGCTCTTTTTTCTAGTAGTGTTGTCTTGCTAATTTTAGCCTTTGGCAACACTCATAGGCAACATTATGGTTTGTCTGGCAAAGAAAATAATATCTCTCCTCCTGGTGGTCTCCTTGAAGAAGTTTATTTCCATATTCATTTATTTTGCAAGACAGGTTGCAAGACAAGCAAGGGTAGCCAACACTTTCCAGATTTTGTTCTTGGCGCTATTTTTTTTTCTTTGCACTTCTGCTGTTGATATGTAGAGGTTTTATTCCCGCCCTTTTTAATTTTATTTGGGTAACTGTGTTGTAGCCAAATGCCCAAATAATCATTTAATTAGGACATAAATCTCTCTGATTGAAAAAAAACTTTTCAACGAAAAATATGTCAAACAAAAGAAAATGTGAAATAACACCAAAGGCACAAAATTAACAGCTCATTCTTGTTTGATAGTAGGTATAATTTTTTTTTATTACAAATAGTTCAAAAGAACAAATGTTACAATGAAAAGGCAAAATAATTGTATTTTAGAATATCACAATATTAATTGCATTGAATCACAATATTTTTTAGAAGATAAAAATAATTGTATTTTTTTTATTAATTGCATTGAATCACAATATTATTCATAATCAATTTAGAAGATCAAAATAATTGTATTTTTTTTAATTAATTGCATTGAATCACAATATTATTCATAATCAATTTAGAAGATCAAAATTTTCCAAGAGACATAAACCTAAATCATCAATTTATTCATAAATTTATTATCTAATACCAATTAAAACTAAATCTTATAACTATATTGTAAATTCACCACTCTTCACATGATTTATCCTCCCAAAAGCATTCCAATTAGTTTAAAAACAAAACCGAACCACACAAACTCAATATTCCATGCCATCCAAATTAGAGCCAATGGAGTTAAGCAAACTCATAAACCCATCTGTAATTCCTTGAGGCGGCTGACTACTGGAAGCCTAAATAATCACACAAGTGAAATTAACAAGTTATCAGTAAGTGAATACTTTAATTGTTATCATATCAAATGTTTCCAATTCACATAACATTCTTTTACCTCAGCACTACAAATCTTGGACTTCAATTGATGCACCTCAGATTCTAATTGACCCAATTGAATACGCATGTTTGCCATTTCCTCAACCAATTGCTGATATTGCTGACATAACGTCATTTCATCCACTGTTGAGGTTTGTATACCTCGCAACCGACGTGGTGGCTCAAGCAAACTTTTTGGAGATGGAAGCAATCCAAATCCTTTCACACGTCCATTTTTATCTTTACCCAAAACTTGGGAGTAGGCATCTCCCTCCCAAGCAATCTTTCCTTCCAAGTTCCTTGCTGCCTCAGGGTGTTCATCCATATACTTTTGAAGTTTGATCTACAGATGCACAATGATACAGGTAGTCAAAGTAAATAAATATTACAAACATGAATAAATTGAGCAGCCTTTTGTGCTTACTGCAGCATCTTCATCTAAATAGGAACCGTCTGGGCGCTTGTGAGTTACAAAGTATAGCTCTGATCTATTGGGTTCCTTCTTTTCCGGATCCTTCATTTTCTGCAGAATATTTGAGGGAAAATAGTAAAATAAAAGATCCAGTGCAAACAAAATAATTAATGGAAAGATATCTGGAAATTAGTTATTGCGAAGTATCCAGTTTAACAATTACCATATCGTGGGCAACACGTGCAAAGTTCCGGATGGTTATGCCGGGAACATATCAAGGTGTGTGAATGAAGCAAAGTGTAAATTGGTTGGACTCAAATCACATGATATTCATATTCTAATGCAGCATCTTATCCCTGTGGCTATACGGGGTTTGCTGCCCAAAGATGTGACTGATGTTTTGTTTGACCTAAGCGGGTACATTAGAGATTTGTGCTCTAAGGAACTTCACCCCGACAAACTTTTGCAGCTCCCACAGCGAATCAAGCTAACTCTTTGCAACCTAGAGATGATTTTTCCTCCAGGATTCTTTACTATCATGGTGCATCTCTTAATCCATCTTGTTGAACAAGCTATCCTTGCAGGACCTCCTCATCTTCGATGGATGTATCCTATAGAAAGGTTTAGCTAGAAATCTGTATAATTAAATTTATTTATTTCCCCACATGCAATGTGTTACAAATAAGTACTAATATATCTATATGTATACATTTTCAGTTTTCTTGGTGAATTAAAGTCTTATATTCGCAACAAGGCTCATCCAACAGGTTCTATTGCTGAAGCTCGTTTGGTTAGGGAAACCATAAATTTCTGCGCATGGTAAGTTGGTAACTACATGATTTAATTCTAAAAGTTTTGTTCAAGAACTTATGTCTTACTCTTGTTTTCTGTAGGTATATAGATGGATTTGGTACTAGTCTAACACAATATGTGAGAAATAAAAATGGTAGGCAAAAGCCCAATACTTCAACAAGAAAGCCAAGTTCTTTACAGCTGCCACATGAGGGAACTCCACTACAGCAATGTGGTACACACATTTTGTCAGATTTGGAAAGGGTACAGGCACACCGCTATGTACTTTTTAACTGTCAGGATGTCATTCCATATCTTCAGTAAGTGTTAAATAATATTTAATTACATAACATTCAACTCCAGAGTCTTTTTTTTCATATTATCGGTCAATGTATTCACTTAAATATTTGTGTGAGAACGTCTTAACTAAAAGTTTGTTGTATCTATTTTTACAATACTGACTTTCATTATTGGATTTATCTGTACTAACTTTCATTAATTGGTTAAACTGTCTTGTAGAATGCATGCTTCTGAGATTAAAAGAAAAAATCGCCACCTTCGTCGTCGACTTACAATAAATGCCATTGAACGCATTCAGAATGCAGAATTTCATGACTGGTTCAGAGATTATGTAAGTATTCAGTTTGAATATCATTTGCACTATCTACAAGTACCTGTTGGCTTTTATTTCTGAGACAAAAATATCACCACTTGGATGACTCAATATTATTGCAAGTACCTAAGGATTGTTGGTTAGCAGAAGCTATTAACCTCTCAAAAAAAAAGGTACCTAAGGATTGAACATAGGACAGGTTTTGGAATCATGTTCAATTATTATATACTCTTCTTCTTATCAAAATAGGACTCTTATGTGATTTATAATTGCTGTAGTTCATTATCTACATAGCTTGGTTCTAACTCTGACTTCCCATTTTATGGTATGGCTCATTATTTCAATACAGTTGTATGTGGGAACTTTTGGTTTGTATATAACATAATTAACTTGTAAGTTCTCTTATACTTGTCTAGTAGAAATGTTGTGTCAACTATTTATCATTGTTATTTACTGATTTAAGATATATTTGTAACAGGTTCTTAAATTGGAGATGGAAGGAAACATCGATAGTATGCCAACAGATCTGGCATGGCTTGCTAGGGGACCAAATATAGTTGCAAGGAAGTATAGAGGTTTTTGTGTAAATGGTTATAAGTTTAGACCAGCATATTATGACAAAGCAACCCAAAACAGTGGAATTGTTCTTGTAGCAAAAACCTCAAGTTATACAAGAGCCAATGACAGTAACCCAATATTGGGGGATGTGACTTATTATGGGAGTCTGAAACAAATAATAGAGTTGGATTATATGGGTAAATTTAGTGTTATGTTATTCAAGTGTGATTGGGTTGATGTCACACTTGGAAGGGGTATTAAGAAGGATGATTATGGTTTCACACTTGTTAACTTCTCACATTTGATTCACAAAGGGGATAAACTAGAAGATGAGCCATATATTTTTGCTTCGCAAGCTGATCAGGTCTTTTATGTTAGAGATCATTCAGATCCGGAATGGTTCACTGCTCTTTCGGTTAAGTCTCGAGAAGTTAATCATATGGGGAATGAAGAATCTGTGGAAGATGATGAAAACGAGCTATATCATGCAAGCTTTTTATCCAATTTGACAGAAAGTACAATTCAAAGTCGAAATTGGGTTAGAAGAGACATGGAAGGGACAGTTGTTGAAGTTGAGGAGACGCGTCATCGGAGGACTAATAGTTGGGGTTGATTGTTGTCGGTTAAATCTTTCGATTCTTGCATTTGGTAAGATATTATTTCTTTTTAGCTATTATATATTGGTTTTCCTTAATTTGGACATGATGTAATGAGTTTTTTAATTGTTGTACAGGAACATGGAAAGATATATTTCTGATTGAAGATAATGCTACTTCCTCTGCAACTAGTCATGCTGGAAACTTCTAAGAGAAATTGGCAGCAGGCCCATACTGGCAAATGCAATCTTTAATGTCTGAAATGAAATGTCTTGAATGTATGACTGTAGGTTTAATATTTTCAGTATTATTAAATTTTGGTATGGAATGGAGTACGTGTTTAAAAAAAATTTGTATGACATTTGATTATGTTATAAAATAAATGTGTTTCATTTCTGAATTGTATTTTTCTTACAATTTAATTGGTGTGATTTTTCTTACAAATTAATTGGCGTGTTTAAATATGAAACAAAATAGATATTTAATTGCAATTATAGATACACTAATATGTCTTGCTATATCTCATAATACGGTCTTGCAAAAACTTTTGGTAGTTACACAAATAGGTCTTGCTATTTCATGGTAATGTCTTGCCAAAGTGCTCCAAGGGAAATTAATGATGTCTTGCTATATTTCATTGTAATGTCTTGAGAGCAATTTGTCTAGCAAGACTATTTAGTGTTGGCATAGTTTGGTATCCAGTCTTGCTAATTTGCAAGAGAAGTCAGAGACTTGTACCAGGATAGAGAATTTGTCTTGCTACAACACCTTGTTACACTACATATAACAAGACTTCAAAGAGTCCTGCTGCAAAAGCTAGCAAGAGCTATTTGGACATATTGCCACACTTTTTTGTCTCTCTACAGCCCAATCCTGGTGTAGTGAGCTACCTAAAAAATTGCATATATATACTTATTCAATTATGTGAATATTTAAAATTCATACATAGAAGTCGAATCATGACCAGTTCAAGTTGTTACATATATATTCAAACATTAACGACGACAAGATTCATTGAGAATTAATTAATTCCGACTGTTAATTATCACTAATCACGAATTCATATGTCTTCCGGTTGACGTCAATCCCAACTACAATGTACTAGTCACGATTTCATATATGAGAAGGGATAAAATAACTATATTTTTGGTGACCAATTGATGCACCGCATTTTTACCAGACTTGCACCTTTATTTTGACCAAAAATTCCTAAGTTCATATGCATTTAGGTAGTTAATTGTCTAGAATTCATTTACTGCTTTGCTTTGGTCCTATTTTCAGGAAAATGGAGCTTTTGGAGCTATTTAGACTAAATTTGGAGTAAGGAGCAAAAATAGGCGACAGAATGCATTACTTGCGGGCCGCAACCACGACGCAACCGCAATCTCTATTTCTTGCCGGCTCGCAACCGACTCAAGCAACCGCCAAAGTGCTATTTCAAGCGACCGACATGCTATTTCAAGGGCTTGCGACCCGCAAGACCCTATTTGCGGGCCGCAAGCAGGTCAAAACCGACTGGAACTTCTATTTTATAGCGCATTCGCTTCTTTTAGGCAATCTCTTTTGGGATCTCTCCCGAATTTCCCCTTAAGAAACCAGAAGTCGGTTGTTTATTTCTGGGAACGTCCTCGCCTATATAAGCATCATCTTTGAGGGTTCTAGATGTTGAGTCGTGTCATATCAAGTTGTATCAAGTTGTGTTAGGAGTTAAGTTAGAGTCAAGTTTTAGGGAGTCAAGAGAAGGTTTGAACGCCGCTCAAGTTGAGAAGACGGTTACTCGTGCCTTCTTAATCTTCATCGGTGTTTTCTTTTTCTCTTACTTGTTTTTGTTTAATTTAGTCATGTCTGAGTAGTTTAGTAGTTCTTAGGGTTTAGGATGATCGTTTGTTTGTATAGATTGATTGCATACTTGTTTAGACTTACGTTATTTTCAATTTACTTTGCACTTTCATGAAATTATGCTTATATTGTTTCTTGCTTGTTTGGTAAACCAGTGGATTAGGCCAAATCTAGTGTGGTTAAAAATATCATCTGACCAAGAATTGATATATGTACTAATTGGGTAGATAACTTGTTGTCTTAGAGTACCTGAGAGGAGAAATTGCGATTTGGCGAGAGTTGAATCAGACCCTAGAACAAAAGTGAATTGAATTTAGGTTTAGAGATAATCCCATAAATTTCTATTAAACTAAAAGTGCTAAAAGTACCAACACACGAGAGTTAAGGGACTTGTAATAGCTTTGGTTTGATTAGGAATTGATAACTTGAGTCCAAACAACGAAATCATAACATAACCGCCGTCTGTTAGTGCCTTGCGGCCCGCAAGCACTTGTAGTTGGTAGGAAAATAGAGGTGCAGCGTTGATTGTGATGCAGGAGACGTCTTGCGGCTAGCAAGCAGTGTTGAACCCCTGACCTTTGTACCCCTTGCGACCCGCAAAGAGACATCTTGCGGGCAGCAAGCAGTTAATCCAGACAGCAAACTGATTCTGAAAACCCTGGGAACGCCTGTTTAGTATCTGTTTTAAGTCTTTACTTACTGTTATTTATTGTTTAGCATATTTTACTGTTTATGACATCAATCTTTGATAAATCCCCCCCAACTTTTATACAAAAAATACCAAAAATACTTCTTTAGGACTTGGAATTGCATTTAGTTTAGAATTAATTTCCGTCCCTGTGGATTCGACCCCGACTGTACTGCATTAAATCGTATACTTGCGATCGAGGGCATACTTAGGGCATTTCAAAGCCTATACCATCTGAGCGTGTCACCAATCTGTGACCATGAAATTAAATCTTGAATAACTACTTTTTAAACTCTTAAATAATAAAACAAATTGATAGAATATGTTGTATCTATCATATTTTATGGGTACACAAAAAATATATTATTTTGATTTTATTTACATGTACATCAAGCATTAACAAAAATCAACAATTCAAATTTAATGATTTTTTCTCCTCTCTTGATAACTATTGAAACGATTTAAAGCTTCATCATTTTTTGCGTATATATTATTGAGATGATTTAGAATACATCTAATGGTTTAGATTTTTCAATTTATGTATAATAATAAGATGGTCACCATGGACATTGGTACCCATGGTTATTGGATCCCTCTTCATATATAGCTTCCAGTTGAAACTGTTTTTAATTAGGGTCTTGATCCTCCTTATAATTATATAGTCTAGAATTCGAGAAGAGTATAATAGCTTGTGTCCACTCTTTTTACTTGTCTACAAATCCACCGTATTTTCAACGAACAAATATCATTTTTCAGTGTTTCCAGTTAACATTTATGCAACTGTACTAAATGTAAGTAGACTTTATCGTGCTCAACTACTTACATACAATCATTATCATAAGTACAACTAATCATCTATAAGGTTTCATTAGTGGAATTAAGAATCATGAAAGCACATCAAGGATCTTAGAAATCATAATCTCCACAATTTCAAAACAGAAATTAATCAATAGATTAATACCTTAATTTGTCCATGGCAAACGGTAGAGTGGTACTTGAGAGACTTTAGGTGTTCTTCGTAAACCGTCAGAAGAACCGTAAGATGATTTCTCTCCTCTTTCCCTTTCTAAGCAATGACAACTTGTTCTTTCGGAATGAGATGAAGAGAGAATCAACCTTACTGTTGGTGTTCTTTTATATGATGTCTGTCATAAAAGAGTATGATTTTGTGGCGCAAATATATATGATCTTCAATGGAACACCAAAATTAAACAAAGAAAAAACAATAAAAAAAAATTACAGAATAGAAAAAAGAAAAATAAGAGAAAGCAACACACTAAATAAGAATGGACAAAAGAGTAAGCAAAAGCACGAAGAAACTAAACCATATAATGTAAAAAGCTATACGTTGAAAGAAACAATGGAATACATGCAAAGTAAATTTGCAAGAGAAAGAAGATAAAAGAGTCGTGAGATTTGTATTGCAGAGAGGGGAGGGATAAAGATTTGTCTCCAATGAGAAGGGGACATTATAATCAAGAGCGGAGGCGGCTGACAGTCAAACAATGAAAAACCCTCAGCGAATTGATCTTAACCATCCAAGGATCGGGACAAGTAGATCCAGTGGCCCCAATCACTCCGATCTCAATTTGTTAAATCTGGGCCATTCAAATTTGAAAATATCTAATCTTGATCGTTGCACAAGCTGCTTAGTAAAGAAGTAGGGATAGAGATAGGGGATTACAGAATACCTAAGTACTGTATAATTAAGCCGGACAGACGTGTCTCTCTTACGTACCTAGGTATGCAGTACAATGGAGGAGGGCATAAGATTTTGGATAAATATAACTTGCCACATACAATGCCCCCATAACACTCCAATGTACTTGGGAAAAATTTACAAAAATATCTCTCTTTTCAGAAAATTTTACAGAAATATCCTTTATTTCTAAGAAAATTTACAAAATTACCTTACTATGAAAAAATTTTACACAAATGACCCTCACAATTTTATAAAAATGTACCTCCGCCCCACAAAATTTTACAAAAATGACCATCCCCACCCATATACCACCTCATCACAGAGTTATGGAGGCAAAAGCTGTGGCATAGTTTCATTGTCCTAAGATTTTTGGCATATCATGTCGTAACTTACCTGTCGATGACTCTTGGATTTTGAATTTTGACACAAGTCTTGGATTTTGAATTGTAACACAAGTTTAGTCCCACATCTGATATAAAAAGTTTTTATTGTATACAAATTAAGGGTGAATCCATATCACCTGTTATCCGGATTTTGGATAACAGGGCTCTGCTTTCCCCTTCGGCACCATTGGATTAAAATGGACGGATGAGATCTATTCGGTAAAACTCTTTGTGGCTTTGAAAACCGAACTTTGGACTCAATTTCAGCCTCTCGGTATGATCCTACGAACCCCAGGGACGGAGAGAGGGGGGCTAGAGGGGGCCACGGCCCCCTATGATCCTAAAAAAAAATTTTAATATGCTATTTTAGCTTAAATATACTGAGATAATTAAATATATTGAGATATGTTCCTCCTATGATCTTTGAAAAAAAAAATTTAGTATGTTATTTTATGTTAAATATATTAAGATGGTTAAGTATAATGCCTTATATTATATTGATTGCATTTATAATGAAACCTAATAGTTTTGACTGTGTAATAATATGATATGAAACTATTTTATATTGATTGCCTTCTATTAACACAACATTTTTATGGCCCCCTACTATGAAATCCTGGCTCCGTCCTGACGAACCCCCGAACGCGATAACTGGACCTTTGTTATCGCTGGGAATAACAGCAGATCGATTCGAACTCTACAATGGGTGTCCTTCGAAATGAAGCTTGAGCTGACATAACTACATATAGTGCATGAACTACTGTATGTATGTATGCACTCTCCATGCATGTCAGTTAATCTGAGAAATCAACAAGAACCAGATGTAGAAATCGATTTTCTTATATTGCAATTCGTCAATGTGTCGTTAACACCGGGCTGATACGGCGCTTCTTTAAATTAGAAACTGTGACTAGAATGCAAGGGTATTAGATCGAATTACAAAACAGTACTGATCTATATATATATATACATAACCTAATTAAGCAGTATACTGATTTAATTACATCGATGTAATTAAACCAAAACAGTTGTAAGAACAAGTGGGACCTACATGTCAGAACTGATTATCTTGTATTGAAATTCTTCAATGTGCATGTCGTTTAATTTCTAAACGATACTAAGATTCTTCATTAAGAATTGCTATATATTTAGAACTGTCACCATATATATATAATATAGAAGTATTAATTAATTAGAAATACGAATTACAATATGGAAAATTCTATGTTGATACGCAATTTGATACGGTAATTAATACCAATAAACCGGTCGTACTGTGAATTAAAAATAAACTGGGTGGGTATATATAAGAGCGGTGATATATGACCTGTCTTCATCATAATATTTCAAATCACTTTGTATCATTCTCTTCCCATCTCTCCATTTCGTTCTTATCTGTTTCTCTCTTCTTCTCCCTACTCTCAGTCTAATCCTCTTTCATTTCTCTCTTCCTCTCACCGAAGATGACTTCATTTTCTTCATCGTTCTACTTAAATCTAATCTCACGTATTGCTCTCTTCCTCTTGCGATCTCCCAGTCTATCTTCAATCTCTCATCCTCTCCAACTCTTCTCCTCTTCCATATGTGGAACCTTCTTCCACGATCTATCCAATCCGATTGCACACCATTGAGATGCAACCTAAGCTAAAAAATCAAGAAAAACAACCAATATGATAGAAAGGTAATCAAATTAAGATTAATTTACTTGATTTTGTAAGTAATTGAGAGATATTTCAGATTATTTTGTGTTATTTCAGTGTTTCTCTTTGATTTTAAGCCCTAACTTTACTGTAATTGTTTCAAATCTAGAAAAATTTTAAGTCAGTTGTTCAATTAGTTCATCCGACTTTCATTTGTACTTTTGAATCATCTTATCTAATTAATCGAGTTTATAATCATGTTATTAAACTATTTATTCATACAATTGAAGTAGATATCATGATCTAAACAATTTATACTCTCTGATATTATAATTTTAGTCTGAAATGAGATGTGCTTGTAATGTTTAAGTGTCAGATCTAATAGATCTTCACTGTATTCAAGTTATTCAAGTTACTGTAATGTGTATTCAAATTATTCAACACTGTATTTAACTTATTTCATATTTTCTTCACTGTTATCATTTTCTCCACAGTAGAGGGGATGGAGAAAATCAAGGAGAAGCATCAACATCACGAGCAAAAGAAGGAAGAGCATCAGGAATGAAGAAAGGTAGTTAGATTGAGTACTTTTGTGCTTTTTTGAGTGTATTTCTCTGCATTTTGTAAGCAATTGCAAGTTATTCGATTGTGTAATTTTGTATTTCCTTTTTTAACTTGAAACCCTAGGTTTTCAAATGATCAGATTTGAATTACCTTGCCCAAATTTCTGGTAATTAGAATAATATTGCGCTATATATTCAAGTTATTATGCTAATACAATGTAATTTTTGCAATTTTACTCTTGGAAATTGAAAGCTTAGGTTTTCAAATAATCAGATCTGAGTGATTTTCTTTAATTTGTTTAAGAAATTTCAATGAAACTATTCAATTGAATGAAATTACTTGTGTTTGTAATGTTTAAACATTAGATTTGACTAATCTTCTTTGTATTCAAGTTATTGTTCTGTGTATTTAAATTGTTCTTCACTGTATTCAAGTTATATCATATTTTCTTCACTGGTATCATTTTTATTCACTGAAGATTAACTCAAAAGAGATTTTAACAGTGACGATAGCCCTGAAGAAGAAGACTAAAGCAAGATCCTCGAAAGCAAATCTAAGAGAAAGATCACGAGCAAATAATTGTATAATTTGAATAATTCTTGTGTTTTAGAAATATTTCAGGGTTTGTTAATAGTCAATTGTAATTGTGTCTGGCCAATCTTGAGTAACTATGCAAATTTTACTTAAAAATATTCAAGTTATACATGATAGTATTCAATATATCTGTTTTCTTGTAAGAATACCAAAAATTCAGGTTTTGCAGAAATTTAGGTGAGTTAGTATTCAAGTTTTACTTGAAAATATTCAAGTTACACATGACAATATTCAATATATTTGTTTTTTGGTAAGAAAATCAGAAAATCAGGTTTTACAAAAATTTAGTTACAATATGAGTTAATATTCAAGTTTTACTTGAAAATATTCAAGTTATACATGATAGTATTCAATATATATGTCTTATGATAAGATAACCAGAAAATCAGTTTTTACAAAACTTTTAGGTACAGTATGAGCCAGTATTCAAGTTTTACTTGAAAAATATTCAAATTATACATTTTTGTATTCAAGTTATACAATATAATGTTCAAGATATGTGTGTTATGGTAAGAAAACTAGAGATTGAGGGTTTATTTGCAGTCTACTCATTAGTATTCAAGTTTCAGTAGTAATTATTCAAGTTATGCCATATAATGTTTAAGATATGTGCATTCTGGTAAGAAAGCCAAAAATAGAGGGTTTACTGTTAATTACTTGTGCAATATAATTGTTAGTATTCAAAGTATGTTTGCCAATATTCAAGTTACACTAGTAAGTATTCAAGTTATGCGTATTATGGTGTTAAGTTGCAGTATTATTGATAATTAGTTGTTAGTTAGTATTCAAGTTTTACTTCAAAATATTCAAGTTACACTATGAAATATTCAAGATTGTCATTACTAATTTGTCAACTTTCTTTGTTTTTTTGTTTTGCGTAGAAAGTTTGCTCGGATGAGGTTGAAGTTTAATTAAAGTTTAGTTCAATTTAGTTGAAGTTTATTTTTGGTTTAGTTGAATTTATTTAGAAATTTCAAGTTGTTTGATTTTCTGTTGTTGAATGCTTGTATGAATATTTAGTTATTAATTGATATTTTTGTGGAAAACATGTTACTTGTTAAATATTTGACCGGTCAACTATCTTAGTATCAACTATGGTATCAACCATGGTATCATCATATCCGGACCCTTACAATATACCAATCCAAATACAAAACCTGAGCAGTTACTTACTTACGCTTATATATATTTCTGACATACTTTGTGCTGAGAGCACACAAGACATGCATGCACTTCTGGTTCGATATTTAGTTACACAAGTAAAACATCAGATTCAAAAAAAAAAATTGTAGTGTTTTATGGGACATCTTAAATTGATTTCACAGACCCGAGTAATTAGTGAAATTCAGTATGTTTGACTTAGGCAGGCAGCACAATTATAAAAAAAATATCTATGTATACACCTTAAAGCTCAACATATATAGAAATTCCATTGCTCCTCCAAAATACAACACTCTATAAGTTGTGAGACTCAGACAGCAAATATTCTCCTCACTTTCTTCATCCTCCTCCGGCATATCGGGCATGTACCAGCCTCATCAGAAATCCTGCCATAAATGTATTGCAAAAGTTTTAAATCAGAGAACTAGACCAATATACTTGTCTGTTGGTCACTCTATGGAAAATTACCAGAATTGAAATGACCCAAATGATCATGCTATACAATAAGGTGGATAAGCCAACAAAGAAGTTTTTTTCAAGGGTTTATATGATAAATATTTTGGACCTTTTGGTAAATTATATTCTTCCATTGGTGATCCTTCCAGTGTAAATATTATGAGGACTGATAATGAGCAAAAAGATTGAAGATAAGGCAAAACTAGTTACCATACTCTAAATAGGTCAGATAACATGCAACTGATGATAGTATATTTAATAAAGGATTTTGTATTATAGTACTGTATTTGTAAGGGTCACGCGTATGTATGATGTATCAATCGGATGAACTAAGAATATTTAGATATTGTGAGTTATTATTTCTATTTATTTATAGTTTTATACACTCATAATCTGTAATGTCCTTAGCTATTATGTCTCACCTTTCTCCACATGCATAACATGTAGCGGAGTGGCCGCAAGGTAGGAAAAAACAATCTCTCGGTGCATCCCGACATATTGCACAAAGGTGGTGGGACCCCCCTTCTTCTAGAGACTTCGCCGCCTCCATCTTGAACCACTCTTCGATGTCTTCCTCATCATGTGATATCGACTCGTATGACGAACCCAAGCTCGAACTGTCATCGTCTTTGTTTGTCAATAAAGGGGCTCGTTGGTCGGCATTCGCAGGCACTTCATAACCCGCATGATGGCTGCGTAGTAGGTTGTTCACAGTCTTGTATATGATCAGTAGGAGGATGGTCATAATTGCTACAAGCAACAAATTAAGTTTGTTATGAAGATGAGTTATTGTGCTACATAATTGTAACGAGACATGCAAGTTTCCGAGAATCCTAATAACTTAGTTACAGTGCAAATTTGGATGAAAAAAGGTGCTCATAAATCATAATAAAGACCTATTGCAGTATTGGAGTTGCTTAAGTAGCGCAAACTGGTCATAAAGCTGAAGTGGACCATTTGATGTTAATTTGTATATAACCTGACACCAGACATTTTAACATTTCTGACAAGTTATCACCGTAGAGTTAGAAACATTGCCTTCATTGATCGATAATAGTTACAAATTAACTTTAAATCACCTGAGCCAATAAAATAGATAATCCACCGGGGCCCATATGACATCTTCACATAGAATGCATCAGAATCCTAACATGAACAGAATGGTCAACATATACACTATGATATAAATTATAACATAATCTTACTCTACGACAGTATTCTGTCACTCTGGTAAGACATAGGAATCATTGCAACTTTGAAAGGAGAAACAAAGATAGGAACTTCGAAACAGTCGACAGAATGTTAATTGATTAATTGAATGGTTACCTTCATTGAACCTGTAGATAACAATGCGAATGCAGGTTTTAGCATGAAAACCTTTAAAGCACACTGCGCATTTTTGGGCGAGCACGTGTAGTAAGCTCCAGTTGTGTCATACAAGATGCTGCTTATTTTGAACTCCAATTGTACCTAAAACAAAATGACAGTAGTAGAAAATTTTCAGTTACCTCACAGCCAACATAAACAAATGATTAGATCCCCACCCCCCCCCCCCCCCCCCCCCCCCCATTTTATCAGAATTCAGGGAAAAAAAAAAATGCCTTACCTCTGCTTGGTGGTTATTTAAGTTTACCACAGCAATGTAGTAGTCAGAGGCCTTCTCAATTTTCTGACTGATTGTGCCATTTCCTGAAATTTTACAATTTAGAACTTATTTTCTTATTTAAATTTGCAATCCACTATTGATCTTCACATACTCACCGTAAATTAGATTCCATGATAAGGTGTTACTTGGTTCCGATGGATTCCCTATCCATCGAAGAAACTCTTCTTGTCCTGGAAAAGATGAAGAAGAAAAATCAGATCTCTTATATATGCATATTTGCAAGGCAAATGTGCAAAAAAACGAACTTTTAATGCTACATATGCTATTTACTAACAGTGTAAATACATGTGCTATTTGCATAACTACAAGGTTTATTGTAAAATGATTCTGAGAAGCAGCTATTTTACCTTCTGCGATTATAAGGTTCAACGGATATGATCCTTTGTAGTTAGCGACATATGATATATTTACCTCGGAGCCTTTGTTGAGATAGTATACCCAATTCTGTATCAAGAAAATTGATTAACGTATTTGAAAATTAAAAGAACATAACAAAACAAACTAACAGAATATTTTGATTTTGATATGAGAAATAGCTGGAGTACATTGCCTAACATTTGTTATGTGTTTCAGTGCCTGATTAAAACTTCTCAACAAATCGGTACTCGGAACAATTTCTACTCACCTTATGGAAACTAGCAGGTATAGTTATGCTGTTATTTTCTGACCAATTCACCGGCACGTTGAGAGGTGGGGGCTTGAGGAACCCGTAAACCGTCAGCTTATTCTGGGATTCGCCTTCTTCTTTCACCTGAAAATTACCATCCAGTAAAACTCTATTAAACCCCCCCATCTTTTGATCAAAAAAAAAACTCTATTAAACCATGTAATGTCCCGATTTTACTTCATTCATGCCTCTTTTTATCCATCCGAAAAAAAAAATGCACAAATTACCCCCAATGCTGTAGCAGTTGTGAGAGCAATACAATAGTATAATCATTTTTTATATGCAGAGGATAATGTAATTAGTAAGCTTTATTTTTTATATGAAATTTACAGATACATAGTATTATCATTTTTCTAAGAGTCCACCTATAAATAAACCAAATTCAAAATAAATATTTTTTTCAAGTATCCAATTAAATGTGACCTTTAAATGAAGTAACAGACTTGCAAAAAATAGAAAGAAATATATGCATTGATGTGACTCCACAAGAACATTCAATAATTCAGGTGCATTCTATAGATTTGAATAGTAGCATATAAACCGTTAGATTCTTTGGAGAATATGTACTGGCCTTGATGTCCTGAACCAATAAAGAGTTGGCCGGAATCAACCGTGAAGTATTGGGTCCCAAGATGATCTCGCTCGGGCCGTATACGCCGAGTATCAGCGTCATCGAAGCTACAAATATACAATACAAAGCAGAAATTAATTAACTATATAAATGCATCATATTACTTGTCCAAATTAAATATTCTTTTGGTGTTAACTTTTAACTAAAATCTAGATAAAATAAAACCAAACAAAAGTGAATGTTTACCAAAGAACCAGAAGGTGAGGAGGATGACTAGGCAGGAAAGGGCATCGTCCCTATCAGCGGAACTCACGGCATCGGACCATGATATACTGACATGGTATGAGACACTCTGCTGTTGTGTCTGATGATTCTCTTGGACAGCAGGCGCAGGAGATGAAACGGTGTCATTGGTGTTACTGTCGTCGTTGTTACTTGTACTGCTTGATGGTGCGTCGGCCATCGGAGCCTCGAATTTGAATGAGAGATGAGAGAGGAGAAGAAGAGAGAAATTAAAAGGGAAGGAAGGTACCAAGAAGAGAAAAGGAGAATGTGAAGAAGGCTTTGGAAGGGTGAAGAGAACTAACGGTCTTGATTTCAAAACCTGACTTTCAACTTTCAAGCATCATTGGAGAATGGTAGTTGGCTCTTCAATAATACAACAGTTTATTTTCTTTTTCATTTCAATCGAGACAACATAGAAGTTAAAAGTCAGTTAATATATTTTCTTCAAGTTCTTAAACTGGAAAATGATAGATGCTTCAATAAGATGCATACTAAAAACTCGAGTTCGCAGAGCTTAGTTTTAACAGGGTAATTGTTTTGCTTCAGTTCATTGTTTTGTTTGGGGAGATGACGTCAATTCAATGCTGCACTCTAATGGTAAAGTGTAAACTGTGAATGCATTTTATTCCTATGTCATGCTTGAAAACTAGAAATGAATTTTGAAAGATAATCCATTTACCCAGATGGCTCCAAGTTTAGCCCTCCAAATTGGTTGCAAGAAACACAATCTTGGATCAATGGTCATGCTTAACTAAAATTAAGAGTCATAAATGTTATATATAAAAAATTTACAGAATTTTTAAGTGAAAAGAGAAAAAAAAATATCGGTATGTCAACAAAACTTCCACATTTGTGAAGCAGCATATAGCAAGACTAAAAGACTTTAATACCAACTAATACAAAATTTACTTCAAGCAACCCTTTTCGTTGTACCAATAAAAAGAACCAAAAAGGTTTCCCAAGACTTTGACCCTGATCATTGAGATGCATATGTTGCATTTACTTGTCACGATAGAAATCCAACATCTGCTTTTCCATGTCATGAGTTTTTCCAACTATAATAAGGCAATGCAAAGGATCACCAAAATCAACTGTCTTCAAGCTTTTCATAGGACCCGCAACTATTTTCTGACTGTCACTCCCAAGCCGAGCAATCCCCACACACAATGTGTCTTCATTATACACTATGAATGGAAGTTAGAGAGCAAAAAAGTACATGAGGCCACATTAATGCACTATATATTGTCCCTACTCCATACAGTAGTATTCTTTGCATTTTGATCCCTAAAAAATTTCAAATTTTCTATTTTCATCTCTATGCATTATGGTTCGTAACAATTGGCTGGGGTCATTGTCTTTCAGTGACAAAAAAAAGAAAAATAAAACTGACAGTAGCCCAAAAAATTCATCCGTGTCAACTGCCAACATCTGTTAGGACCACTTGCATAACTTATCCAGATTAAACTTTTTCTTTATATGAAAAAACAAAGCGTACCAAAAGAACCATACTTCCTTTCACAAGAAAAAAAAATATGACAATGCTAAAATTTATATCATTTTACCAGATTCTCCACGAGAAGCTTCCACATCCAAAAGCTGCTCTATTGCAGTATTAATGGTCATGAATTTTGGAGGTTCATATACCTTCTTTCCTCTAAAACAAAGGTGTTGTACAAATGATTAGGCTTTCAGACTTTCCTTAACTAACACCTGATGTGCTACATAATTAATCTCAAGAAGGCAGATAATAACTTTGTCTTTAAAATGTACCTGCACAAAGACTCAATAGTAGGTTCCTTCACACGTATATCTGCTCATCAAAAACAACAAATAAAAATTTCTACACAAAAAAAATATTATAACCATCAATTATGGTCTTTGAAGGACCAGTTCTTCTGCATCAGATGTACTAATTAAGCACAAGTACACCAACGATGTATCTGCAGGTACAGATATTAGGCAGCCGTTTGGTTCGCAAACAGCACTAAATTATGTTTTCACTGGGTATTTCTATTCTATAATTTAAAAATACAAGCAGCTTGCATATAATGTACAGAATGTAGTACAGAAGAAGCAAATAACATTAAAAAGCGGTACCGTAGAATGTCGAGTAGGAGATAATTAAACACGTACCTAGCAAGCAAAGAGTATGAAGTCCCAGCTGCCTGTTATTTTTAATTTTCACATAAAAGCTATCAGGCTTCCATGTCTCAGTAAAGAACGGTATTGAGATTGTCTCGCCGTATCGATAAAGCTGAAGCCCACATGCCCCAATTGCATTCATTACCGAGGCATTGTGCACCACTTTAACCTCCACTCCCATCTCTCTTGCTCGCACAACTATATCAGTATGTGTGGTGGCCCTGCAATTAGAAGTTAAATTAAATAAATTTTCCTGAAATGGACAGACAATTTTTTTTTTTTTTTTTTTTTGGGCTTCAACTGTAAACAACTTAACCTATTTTTCTATAAAGCAAAAATTTATTAACAAAAAGGAACCAAAAAGTAATGAACAATTCAACATAGTTTCATACTAAAACCAGACAATACCTATTGTTAAGTACCAAAATCCATACTATCAGTCCTAGAACTCGGAAATTATATTTAACAAACCAAAGGAAAAACTTTCTCAGTAACATAGAAAATTACAACCTTGAATGGACAAAACTGGTACCATTAATAAACAAATAAAAAGGGCATTCTAGAATTTGAAATACCCAAAAGGATCACCGACTACAAGAAAGGCCACATCCTCCTCCAGGGCTTCCTCCAGCATTCTGTCAGCCTTTTCCTCGACCATCTCTCTATCAGCCACTACGATTTCCTTACCATACAATTCCTCCTGTACAGTAATAAGAAAAGGAGACAGAATACTGAATTAAGAGAGTCTTGATCTATTTCTGATAGATCTGTTTGTGGAGTCTTGTTATGATAAAAGCAATAAGTATAGATATACATAGTTTAGATGATACTGGTATGCAGGGGGTGTTTTTGATCCCTGTTTGGTAATTTTTTACTTGGTTTTTATGCAGGTTACATAGGGTCAAAAATTTATATACTTGTGGAGAGTCTGGATGTTTTGTAAATACTGGTTTTCAATCAATGAAAACGGGCCTAAAAAGCTTTTCTTTCAAAAAAAAAAAAAAATACTGAATTAAGAGTCAGAATCCAACATTCAGAAGCCAGGGTAGAGCTAAACCCTGATTACTAGGCACAATGTCACAGTTAAAGAAAATTATAATTTCTTTTGCATTCAATTCAAGTAACCCTAGCTTAATTCATACTTAACTGCAAGGCAAGGTATTTATATCACAATTCAGATAAAAAAAAAAAGCACATTTCTTACTACAAATGAACCTTAATCAATCAGTACCACAAAGATTCAGCGTACTGCATTCCCATTTACATAAAAGGGAGCAACATACCAGCTTAGAGAGGCCATTGGAGGCCAGACCGAAGGAGAGGAGAGAGGTGTATGCCTCGATGTACACCTTGGCACACCTGCGCACGCAATCGAGGCCTCGGAGTGTGATGTCTCGTTCATCCCCCAGCCCCAGCCCGACTATGAAGAGCATGTTTCTGGTTCGAGCTTCCTTCTTCTCTGTGGGAGTGGAGAGATGCCAGGCACGGAGAGGAAAATTGGGGAAGGAAGGGGTTAGGGTTTTGGTTGGAATGAAGAAGACTGTGTAGAAGAAAGAGGGTTAGGGCCTAGATTGTTATTTCATTTTTGGGCCGAAACTATTTGTGGGCCATGATTTGTTATATGATTATTGGGCCGTAACTATTTGTGGGCCTAGATTTGTTATTTGATTACTGGGCCGAAACTATTTGTGGGGTTTGATTTGCTATTTGATTTTTGGGCCGAAACTATATGTGGGCTGTGGTTTGTTACTTGATTTTTGGGCCGAACCTATTTGTGGGCTTTGATTTGTTATTTGACATTTGGGCCGAAACTATTTCTGGGCTGTGATTTGTTATTTGATTTTTGGGCCGAAACTATTTGTGGGCTTTGATTTGATTTTTAGACCTAAAATTGTTCATCTTAAGGAATTGGGTTTTTATTTTCAGAATTCTGACTCATTTGAGATTGGATCGTTATATTTCTATTTTGAGAGGATTTATGAGCAGCAATAAAGGAGAAAATGTTCAGTTAGGAAACGGAGAGGAATGAAAAAATAATAAATAAGGAATTGCTAATCCATGATATATTTTTCCATGCATCTCCTGGTAATTTTGATCATATCGTTTTGAGTGGTAATAGCAGTAAGAGCATCTCCAAGAGACTCCCTTAAAATGGATCCCAATATATCTATATTGGGTGTCATCCTAAATTTTTTTAGGAGCAAATTTCACCTCAATCTCCAACAGATTCCCAAAATATGGATCCCAATACATTTAAACTGGGCCAAAATATGGATCCCAATACATTTGAACAGTCTAGATTTGACTCTAGTTTTGGGAAGTTAGATTGGGAGTGCCCAAAAAGGCCACCAAAATAGGGAGATTTGGTTATGGTTTTGGGAGTGCTAAAAATAGGGATAACTTTTTGGGTATCTCTTTTGGAGACGGTTTTCTCTCCTTAATTCCCAATTTTTGGTTTTAGGAGTGTTTTAAGAAGTCTATTGGAGATGCTCTAAGGTACGTTATATATTAGGATTGTAAGTTTAACAGAAGTTTAAATATAAATAGTAACATCAAAATATTTTATAGGTGATGGGGATATAGAATCTTTAACAGAAGTTTAAATATAAATAGTAACATCAAAACCATTGCTTCTGAAACTGCATCGCATATTCGTAATTCGTCTATGTTTCTTTGTTTTGTAAACCCGAAGTTTTAAAATCTAAAGTGCACCATCACTAGTCACTACTGCCTTATAAAATAAGGTTGAAAATGCTTGAATGTTTTGCTCCCGTCATACAGTAATATCCTTACTTTTACCTGAATTTCTGAGATGTTTAGTCTGTCGATTCTACTTACGTACTTTAATTGGCACAATATGACGAGATATTCAAAAGTCAATACCAACTTTCATAATTTTAGAGTTAAAAATTAAATTTCACATTGCAATTTGCAACAGCATTTTTTACTTTAAATTTTGGCACCGCAGTTCCGAGAAGAGGCAGTGAAATATTCAAGAAGGTTGGAAGCATGCAATATATGAGAAATTGATAACTCAGTGCACACTAATTTAATTGTATTATGTTTTACTCTAGTAAGTGTTAAATTTCCAGTGATTTTCAAGGAGGACTATTATTATTATTATTTTTTTTGTTACCATGGACCCTCAAATATTTTGCTCACTGAGTGACTGTCTTTTTCCATCAGGAAAATGTTTGGCAAATGCAAATTGGTGCAGAAAAAAATTGATGTTAAAACGACATAAATTGGTATGATATTATTCTACGGAGCTTATATATGTTGTAAAGTTGTAGAAAACTTCTTTTTATTGTAAGTATCTATCAGTAAATGCAATAAATAAACTTAGTTACATATATAGGTTCGACAAGACGACAACCGTAAATTGATTCACATACAAACCATAAAATAGGTTGTTAAGTTTTTCTAAAATATAAAAAATGATAGAAATTAAATTCTGAACTTTAAGTAAGAAACAAAGATTCAAGCTTACCTATTATTAATAGTATTATTTGATCATATTTTGTATCAAATTATTCATTTTAAAAATGTAAAAAAAAGAGAGGGTTAGTCACTTGATAGTTACTATACTTACAATATATATTTCATTTTCATAAGAGAAAAAAAAAAAAAAAAAAAAAAAAAGACATGAACATCCACTGATCAATATTTATCTACAGTTGTAAAATTTTCCATTTATTTCCATCATTATTTATAATCATACCAATATTACATCCAAATTAAGACTTCTCCCAAGAATAATATCTAACTGGGAATCTCTATCAAGAGACTCAATAATAGAAGCTCCACATTGATTAAGAGAATACGAAATCACGAGAACTCATTTAATGAAGTTATGAAGTCAGTAATCTCTTGTTTGTTTTCCCTTTTAATTGGCGTTCCATGATTGGTGTTAATTAATTCCTTCATTCATAAACCCCCCCTCGATCCTGCGTTTTCTTTTCTTCTTGCAATCCCTTTCTTAACTCCGTATAATTGTTCTGAGATTTTTAAGTGAATTAGGTTATATATATCCCTCGCATTTCAAGTATTTCCCTTATTTTTATGCCCTTGAGAACTATAATTCAATTACAAACTATTAACATTTTTATTAAAACAAAAGACGCATGCAATATGTAAATGCTATAAATTTGTAACAAAATAAATAAACAAGAATCCCACCTCATTTTTAATTTCTTAAAGAAACACATCATGAGGTGAATATATATAGTTTAATTTTTCTGGCATCTATAAAATCATTCTAGCTAGGTTTTTAATTAAATGTTAGTATGTAATAATTCAATCAAAGCATTAATGAAATATTGTTAAGTTTAATAAAACATATTTTTGTTCAAGAAAAAGATGCTGCCTAGGGGAAGATATTTACCAAATTAAAGAATTGAACCAGTAATACAATTTAATAGGCATACAAATTAAAAAAGGGAGAAATCAAGCATAGTTGCACAAATTGACAGTACTCTCATAAGATGTCCACTAAAAAAATTAAATAGTCCAATTTTTCACTAAAAGAACCAATTGCAATGAGAATTATAGTACTGAAAACTAATTACTATTTTAAAAGGTCTTTTAGGCAATTATATTACCCTCATTAATTTGCCATCCTTTTCTGCGCCATTAATAGGTTGTTTGTGAGCACACGCCTTAACATAACATATATAAGAGATGAGAATTGCGAAGAGAATAATAGTGATCAATTTTCATACTTCCAATCTGCATTATTGTTGTGAGAAAGCAACCAATCGCTTGCTCTTGATAGAAAATATTGATTATTTCAACCGCCACTGATTTTTATTTTTTTTATATTTTCAATTTAATTAAACATAAAGCATGCATATATTTATTTTTTTTATAACTTAATTTCATTATTTTAAATTATAGTTTTCAAAATTATAATACAAAATTAATCGGTACATTATTTATGAAGTGGATGGATTGAGTCAGAGCGCATTTCTGTAATTAATTATGAAGATGAACATATTATTTCTGTAGTTATTCTATATATAAAAAAACTTCATGGATTATTCTGTTGTTCATAATTCAAATTAATCTTCTAATTCTAAGTTCATAAGAAATTTCAGAATTGCATTTCGGAATTTCAATTGCTTAATTATATGGATTAATTAGCTTGACCCTCGTTTTAATTTATCTCAAGACTCATATATGTCAAGTGATACTTACGTTATCATAAATTAATTATATTCTATAACTTAATTATATATATATCCTGTCACTAACTATATATGTTCTGATAGCTCTTACTTAATAAAAGAAGAGGACATCTAGAAATAAGAACTATACAATATATATATACTCCTGATGCAATTGCGCAGTTATACCCGATGTACGTACGTACGCAAGTGTTAAGAAATTCAGTCATTTGGAACAGCAGTTGCCTAGTATATTCCCCGTCTCATACTGTCATACAAACGTTTTAGTTACATACATATATAAGGAATTTTTTTTTTTGTCTATGCCTAAAATAAAAAGAAATCTTAAGAGTATGCCTGCTTTAGTCCAAATTATAGGACTATGCCTACTTTTTAAACGCTGGCGGTCAAGCGGACACATTAAATGCCAGCATTCAGAGATTGATGTAATCTCGGACTTGTAATTTTTTATGAAAATCATGTTTTCGAACGCCGGAATTCGAACTCTGGAGTTTACACGTGTATTTCAAACTTCGGAGTTCGAACTCTAGAGTTTATATGTGTATTTCGAACTCCGGAGTTCGAACTCTGGCATTCGAACTCCGGCGTTCGGAGCATGATTTTCGCAAAAAATTTTAAGTCCGGGATTATATTCATCTTTGAACGCTAGCGTTTTCGGTGACTTTTCGAACTCCGGCGTTTAAAAAGTAGGCATAGTCCTGTAATTAGTATTAAAGCAGGCATATCCTTAAAATTTCTTTTTATTTTTGGCATATACAGAAAAAAAATTCCATATATAAGAACATCAAAAAATATATAGGGAAAACATTAAACTGACACTGTACTGTGTCTGTATGGAAATTGGTAAAGGCATGATTTGGTTGATACTATACTATAATATACTACCTCTGTCCCATTTTAGATGGATTTTTTGTAGTTCAAATGAACTACAAAAAATCCATCTATTTTGAGACAGAGGTAGTACTACTTACTATAGTACTTGCCTATAGCTTGTTATTGCCTTGCCTTATTAGCCTTTAATCATGATGTCTTATAGCACGTTGACCAATTAAACTGGCAAACCTGGGTTGTGGGCTCCACTCGCCAGAATCCAGGAACTAATTAATATCCTAGTATATTAAAAATAGAGGCAGCAGAGAGGGAGGAAGGTGGGGGTGTACCAGTACCAGTACCAGTACCGGATGGGACTGTAACTGTTGTGCTGTCTTGGGGCAGTTGCACTGGTACCTTTTGGTCAAGATCAGAGGTGTGGTTTTAGAAAAGGGAAATTTTTAGTGAGCCCCCCCACCCCCCCCCCAACACCCTCAGATCAGATCCACTGTGCCCTTAATTTCCATAACTTAGTTTGCTATATGGTGTAAGAATTAAGAAATTAATGTCATTAGTTTTGAGGTTTGGCAACTAATATTAATATGTATGTTGAAATTAACTTTTTTTATGTTTCAAAGTTAGTTTGTGCAGTCAGGTACGTAGTGGTCAAAATTGTTGAAAAATACATGCACAAATTAAACATACATTTAATTTTGTGAAAATGGTGTGAAATAGCATTCACTTACTCAAAGATTTTGAAATTTAATGTTAACAAACTTTTTATATTCCTATTAATTAAATAGTACTGCATTTGAGTTTGGAATAAATTTCATTACCAACTTGAGGGCAGATAATCCATTAAATAGTCAGTCAGTAGACAGAGCACTTCACAAAGATTTTATTGTGCATTTTCATGTCATTTCAGGAAATCTGGCAGGTAATAATATTCCTAATATATATAATCTTTCAAAGAAAAATATTCCTGTTATATATGCATAAGAATAAGATCAATTTGACAACTGGCTAAAAAATATGTTGGTGGCAGAACATAACTGTTGGGGAAGGTGCAAACAGGATTCATATAAAATTATAAATATATAATACATTGTTTTAGGTAAAATTACAAATATATTATGCTAATTGGTGTATTTTGTAGGACCCAAAAAATAGATTGCATATATCTTGTGTGACATATTTAAAATTTAAATGTCACTCTAGTTATAATATTTCAAATATATTATGGTAATTAAATTGGTGTATTTGTAGGACCCAAAAATTAGATTGCATATATATTTATCTTGTGTATCTTGTGTGACATATTTAAAAAAATTTAAATGTCACTCTATTCATAATATCTATTGGGATTACTAGGATGTTTCCCTCAAGTTTACTGTCACTTTGATTTGTGTTGGGGGTTCAATTTTAACTTGAGGGTGTAAATGAAACGACTCAGTAAAAATGGATGATGTTAATTCAATAATAAACATCAAATCATAGAGAAAATTAATAAATTGATTAGATTCGGCATATAGACCACAAGACATTTCAGTAAAAAAATAAATCTTATTTTTCTGATGCACAAATAGAAGTCTGATAATTTAACACCACTACACAGCCTTTATATATATGCTGTTATTTCGGCTAAGATAATCCAATTAAATTTGTATTTTGTTATAGGAATATGGAAAGTTTAATTAATTGTTCATATTTTGTATCATCGCCATTAATTTATACAAAAATCAGTTAAAAAAAAAATACTTCATTCCTACTCCATCAAAATTCTTGTGCCAATCAATTGATAATATAATTTTAAATAAAATGACATCAATTACATAATTAAATATATTTTCCTTATAGGACATTTCTTGGCCTGTCTGTCTCCAGGAACATAAAATTGCTTACTTAGGTAATTAGGTTATGCAAACAATATTACATTACAAGAGTGCAAGAACTCATTAACAATTATACAGGTACCCTTTTGCACATAGGCATAATACAAACCCCCCCCCCCCCCCCCCCCCCCCCCCCCCCCCCCCCCCCACACACACACAACCATTACCAACACAACAAATCAACATCCAATGAAAGTGAAATTAATCTATTTTTTTCCAACAAGGTAGACAAATGTCAGAGATGTCAGGACATCAGAATAGTACCCCTAACTGAATTTAGAATCTGTCTTTCCTGAAAGTAGGTTTACATGCATACTACATGATTCATATTTTCATGTTTGTTTACAGTACAAAAGGCAACAGTATATTAATTGTACACAAATATGAAATATTGGGAAAATGAAAAATTCACATTGTTAATGTAAAAATAATACATGCAATTAAAATAAATTGTTAAACATAAAAACAAGTAGCACATTTTTTTTAATTATTGTTATTGTTTCCTTGTTAACAACTAATAATTAGTTGGATGAATTATTAACATGATATATAAGCTCTTTTGTGGCCTAATTAGATCAATCCAGCAGGCCAACACTTATGGATGGTTTAAATTTGATATAATTCGTCAAATATAACGAACTGTGCCGACACAAAAATGGACTAAATTTATGCCAGGCTGACTATTCTACATGCATTTAATTTGACAACAAATAATTAATATAAAGTTTCAGTCTTTCAGGATCTCATCCCAATTAAAGTGCCCAATACTTGTGTGCATTTGCTATATGGAACTTGGAAGCAAAAAAACAAAATAAAATAATAAAATTTAAAAATTTAAATAGAAACTTAAATTTGAACATTCTAGAATTAATCTAATTATCTAAGACATATGTATATTATATATATATTCCATTACAACTTACCTAAGCAAGGATAATCAAAGTATCATACACAACTAATTAACACACAAAACTTAAATATGTACTGTCTCCATCGATCCTCATTCCTAATCAACTCATTGCGCAATCCCTGAAATTATTATTAACAAACTACAAAAAAACCAAAACCAAAACAAAAAAAAACCAAACAAAAAAAAGCAAAAAAAAAAAAATTGAAATGTGGCCAAACAAACATTGCGCAACTAATGATGAACTTTCTAACTTTCTAATGGTACCTACAGGAATGCATGCTGTTGTGACCTCAATTGTTCCCTAAACCAAGCAATAAATTCCTCGGCTTTCATGTCGACAGCGCCGGCATCCTTCCTTCCATGATGATCTTCATCCAGAAAAGGCGAGTCGGTGACTCTCAGTTGGCGCGTACCGACCGGCGTCTTCCAACTGATCCAAGGAGATGGCGACGCCACCACCGACTCGACATCCTCGTCTTGTTGGTCCCCCATGTCAAGAATCTCGAATATCCTCGTCACGTCGTCGACTTTATGATTCGACTCTGGCGGCGGCGCCAGTGCGCGCTTGTGGCTCTTGCGAAAAAGCCTCGGCTTTTTCGACACATTGCTAAAAGCCGCAAAGGGTTTACAATCGGGCGTGTTGCTACAACTGAACTCAACTTCCCGCGGCACGTACACGGCACTCGCGGGGTCCATGGACCGGCAAGAGAGCACCGACATGTAGTGCCTCACGTTGCTCCTCGCCGATGGTTGGTGGTTGGTAAGCCGCTTAAGCGACTTGGCAGCCAACCGGCCCCGCTTGGCGAGAAGGTGGAGCTCTAACGACAGCCACTGCTTGGAAATGCCCTTGTAGAGGAGGTAGTAGACTGCTTGGAGTATCTGCCATAGCCTCTTGGCTGGCGTTTGTGGGTCATGTGTTGCCATGCTTTGCAGTTGCACCATTTTTTTTTTTTTTTGGGTACTTTTTGGTTTTTTTTTTTTCTTTGAATTTAGAGAGAGAGAGAGAGATGGTTGCTTTGTGTTTGTGGGGATGGGTTGTGTTGTTTGGAGAAGAGAAGAGGAAGAGAGGGGGATTTAAAGAGGCGCAAATAATTGAGGGATTTCTAGTGAGAGATGAATAGATGAATGCCAACGGCCGGGCAGCATGCAGTTCACACTAATTCACTCCCTTTCGGAGAGACGAATATAATTTAGTTTGAGGGTGTTTGGGCATATTTCATGGACCTGCTGATCCGATGTTTGTTAGCTAGACACTTTTGTAAAAGAGACCTCAGTATATTTCAAAATGTTTTACGTGAGAATGATAGTTTTGGTATATATATATATACAAGTATATATAAATTGAAGCAGCCAATTTCCGGGTATTTGCGTGTATATATATAATTCAGTAGTCGTCAGCTTTGCCTTCTCTTCGCCTGAAAAGAAGCACTGTTCATTGTGGGCGGATTTTAGCAGAATATCAGAGATGATCAATCGTCATGGTATCAGACTAGCAGAACATGTATACGTACAGGCTTTTCTGTTTCTTACAATTTACAAATTAAAAATGTTCTAATCTGATCTCCAACTGAAGAACACAATGCATGGATGCGTCCTTTATTTAATTTACACTTAACAACCATCAGGAACTACTTTACAATTGAAACTTAAAATTCAATTAAAAATTTAAAATGGATGCTGCAAATTAATAGCAAATTACAACTCTTCCAAAAGCTTATATCACATATATATATATATATATAATTTTGCTACCGTGAGTCACGGTCCAAAAACATATCAAATCACCTTCAAACTTCGATTTATATGGCTCAATAAATTCTTCATATCAAAATCTTATAGCACGCAAAAAATTTTCATTTTTGGAGATTATTAAGTATTTGTTTGAGATTTTTTAAAAGTGATTATACAATATTAATAAAATAATCAATGTTTTATGTATCATTTTAAAAAATCTCAAACAAATACTTCAAAATCTCCAAAAATGAAAATTTTTTGCATGCTATAAGATTTTGATATGAAGAATTTATTAAGCCATATAAATTGAAATTTGGAGGTGATTTGATATGTTTTTAGATCGTGACTCACGAAGCAGTCCGTGAGTCATGGCTCATTTTAGCATAACTATATATATATATATCTCCCAAAAATTGGGGAAACTGGAACTCATATAATAATTGGAGATTATTTTGTTTGTTTATTCTGTATTTTCTCTATTTTAAACCCTCTCCCCAACACCCCCAAATTAAAATATATATATATATACTGCACTACTTGATAATTTATATGCATAAAAGTGGCTTGAACAAAGGGTTTCGATAATATAAATAAAGAATTTTTAGAAAACGGGGGTTAACTGTTAATAAGTACTAACAATAAGATATAAATATTCTTTGTACAATTCTTTGGTACCTCCAAATAATAATATTGTCATGTGAGATATAGTATACATGATGTATATATCTCAATATGTATATAAAAAAATGCAATTAATTATTGGTTTGTGACTAATTATTTGTTGTATAATTGGTTTGTTTTCTAAGGACATTAAAAGCTTGAAGACTCATAAAGGTGAGACAATGGCCCCAGGCTGTCTGTCTGCCCCCTCCCTCCTTAGTCCTTCCAACATTGAACACAGATCTTCATCTTCATCTTAATTCATCTTTCATCTTATCCTTGCCAAAAGTGTGTATTCACCATCTGCAGCATGTGTTTAGCTTGCTTATTTGGGAAGTCTGTTGATGTATGATAAGATTAGTAATTATGGGCAGATAAGAAATGCTTATAACTTTATATAATAGAGAATTAATTTTTGTCTAATGGCAATTGAAATTAAGAATTTGAAAATCTTGAAGCAACTTCCGATAGGGAATTTCATCTAAATGTATTTTGAGCCAAGAGCTATGTAAAATTAAAAAATGGATTCTTGGAAACAATATCAAATACAATAATGATCTTTCAATCAAATTAAACTTTTATAAATTCCCAAAAGAACCTAAATTAAACTCATAGTATAATTTTCTAAAAGTATAATAGTCAAGATTCAAAATTCATAAGAAAGGGTAAACCTCACTGCTCAATGATTGCAGAATTTATGGGTCCAGTGAAAGAAATGCCAGGAAAATTACACATGGACCTGACTAACAATTAATTGAAGAAAAACCATATAAGAAAATGGTTACAAGTTTATAACATATCAGATAAGTTCTCAAAATGCAATTAATGATGAGGGAGATTTTTTGTTGACCCACCAGGAAAAAATCATTTGAAATTTTGAATAACCATATATATATGGCACGACAGCTCTTTTGTATGTCTAATTTGTAATTCATTGTAGTTTTTGGGGGATGATTGTAACGTTTTATGCATTTTTGTGTTATCAGCCTTATGATTATTATAATGGAATTATGGAAATATGCACAGCCGCTTGAATTATAATTTATTAAGGTATAACCTTAATTATGGTCATCTATAAAAGTAAAATAATAATCAGTGGAATACATATTATCTGAAAAAAATGGTAAATAAAAGAGAGTTTTATTATTATTGCAGATTGACAAATTGTTCTGGCATCATAAAAAATTGATGCAGTATATTTTCTGCATTTTTTTTTCTTATTAAAGCTAGAGCTCAAACACTTTTTATATGCTTGGTACGTACGTATGCTTTCTATAATTGTTGTATTGTATTCAACATATAAATAGTTGGACCTTTTCAATAAAAAAAAAAAAACATAAAAATCTCATGAGTGGAGCCATATCGAAATAGAGGCTAATAAGGAAAAAAAAACGCAAGGATGACAATTTGCAATCAAACCACTCATTGTACGCAAACCTTGTTTTTCATAAATAGACCTTTCCTCTTCTACGAAAGCAATAGAAATAGTGAAATATAATAGGAGGCAAAATTATAATAACAAAAAATTATGATTATTATTCTGTGTTTGGATCTAGTTTTTCTTACGAGAAATCTCTTATAGAAATAATAATAATAATAATAATAACAATTTACCAAATAGTAGGATTTTTACCAAAGAACTCGGAAAATCATTTACAAGGTATTAAAATTAAAAAAATAAAAAAAAAACAGTAGGATCATATCATATAACATAATAACAATGTATATACGGTTTCTTCATATGAAATGTTGCAATTCCTTTTCAGACCCTACATTGAACTCTTCTATCTAGGTCTTTCTTTTTTTGAGATAAAAGACCCACATCCGAGTTTCGAACCTGCGACCTCTCACACGGAGAGCGTTGCCCTTAGCCACTTAGACCAAAGGCCGGTTCTCTATGTTGGTCTTTTTAAACAGTCCTTATCAAGTTTAGCTGTGCTCAAAAATCATCCTTGAGTTTGGTGTGTGCTAAACACATTTAATTGCGTGTTAAAATGTGGTATTGGTAATCAATTAACTTGGTAAGAATTAAGAAGCTAAGAAATTAATTCCAAGAAATTAATAAACCTGAAGCCAGGATTAAAAACAGTATTTTGTGGCTTGGGTGTTAAATTGCTAATTTAAACATGAGTCTGAAAATTAGCCACAATTATAAGCAGATACATATAATTGGTTTTCCCTTTCAAGTAGTTGCCTTTTTCCATGGACGGCATTACAAATGGCACCTAATTAACCATCTAACAATTCCTCATTTATTGCTAGAAATTATAAGAAAGACTTTTCAAGTTTTCAAGCTAATTAGCCTACATTTCACGCATATTAATTTTCTCTCTTAATTTTACATTTTTTTATTTTTATTTTTAATTTTATTATTTTTTTTTATTATTTTATTTTTTTTTTAAGTTGATCGAGTTTGCAAAATTTTCAGCCATATCACATCACGCCTGCCGCCAACCTATCTGAAAACGGAATGTTCATTTAATTATGTGTTTAAAGTCTAATAGAACATTTTATGTTCATCGACACAGTTCTTATGTAAATAGTTTTGGTGTTATTTACTAATAAATTTGTAATATCTCGGACAGATATAACTATTTTTTCCAAACATATCGACAATTTATTTCAATAGAAGCCTATTTTAAATGTGTTAACTCCTGAAAATGATATTGTTTATTTTGTGATCTAGACAATAGCATTTAAAATAAGTTTTGAAAATTATAAGAATTTTGCATGAAAAAAAAATCTGTTTGTACAAATATTGTTGAACCTACAGATTAGTTATGTTTCACATTTCATGCCATTCATGTATAATTTGATAATCTATTAGATTTAGAGACAAATAAGTTGGAACTGTTGCAAACTGTATAACTTCTGGATATTCTTTGATCAATTATAAAACAACGTATAAAATTTAAAATAATGTCTACATATATGTTCAAAAATATATCCACAGTATTTTTTATTTTTGAAATTCACACTGACATGAAATTCCGTTGATAAGACTGTAATTCCTCCTCATTTATTTGATAATATAAGAATACATTATTTATTTTTAGAACAAACTTGAAAAAAATAAATCTTGTTGATAAGCAATTGCAAGAAAGGGATTGGGAGGCCCTTGATTGGATTCGAACTCGCGGAGGCCATGACACGTCTTGCTTTCACCAAGTAAATGATTTGGGATTAGCTGTTCTGTTTTTTTTTTTTTTTTTTCAAAATCTTTGCACCAGTGTAAAGTTGCGTACGCGGGTATCAAACTCTCGACTTTTGGGTAAACAACACTAGTTGTTCTGTTCACCCCTAACAATTGGTGAATTAATTTGAATGTTAACCAATAAAGATCTAGCTACCATCAATTGTCAACCATAACATAACATAAAAGATAGGTACTAAGAAAAACGGCACATTTTGATAAACCTTTATCGATGATTGCTAATTCAGAAAAAGAACTTACTCTAATAATTTATAGCCAATCAATAGTTAAGTAATTAATTAACATATAAAGCTGCTGACAAATGACAATACATAAATTGATTTAAGGACATACATGTCCACTGAAAAATTGCCAAGTGTTGCCCTTGCCCATACAAATACAATGTTGATTTTGCTTCATAAAAATTACTCATTAAATGCCAGCGAGACATCCACAAGCTAGCTACGTACTCTGTTAAGACGACCTAGAATCGTAGATTGTTGACTGTACACGCTGTACACTGCCTTCGTTTTCTTCTGTTTCTAAATGACTTTCTAATTAATTAAATTCTGTTTATATGATAAGCGTGTTATGCTTTGGAAGTTCGTGTTTTCTTGTAATCAATCTATTTCGGACGGGTTGTTTTCATCATTTCAAGTAATTATAATACTGAAAAAAAAAAAAAACCCACTAACAAATTAGACGGAAGCTGTTTCAAGATGAAATCAATTATATGGAGTCAGAAAACATACATCAAAAATGCTTACTGTTTCAAGATTACTCAGGAATTCAGGCTTTAAGTGAGTTTAAGAGGGACTTTTAAATATTTTCATAATTTCTTATAGAACACACTTTTTTTTTTTCATCCCTAAAGTAAAGCCCGAAGTTGGTTACGTTCGCGGATGATGTGTAAACAAAAGAACTTTTTTCTACATCAGCAAGTTCACATGGAAGACTTAAACACGTACATTTCATCATTTTTTTATATGTAAACATTAAAAAAGGGGCAAATTAGTATAGAAGTCGAGAATATTATCATCGACCATCTAGATCAACACAGACAATAACTCATCAATTTACAGAGTAGTCCTCTAAGCCGAAATGACAAAAAAATATACAGTACGCAGAAGACCCCAAAGACGACCAAAGCAGGAAACGCATATTTCAAGATCAGTTGTCATTCAAGCTTTGCATGAGCTCGTACCACTGTTATCAAAGAACAAAAATCAACAACCAATCTACATACCATTCTTACAAGTTTTACGAAGTAACAGAAGGAACAATGTATGGTTACCTGTCTCAACAAATCAGCAAGTGTGCGTGGAAGAGCTTCAATGTTCTTCAACACAATATAGTATGGAAATGGGAATGAATCCAGATATTTTTTGAAGGACAGCTTATCTCCCTCAAAAGTAGCTTCCTGCGAAAGTACAGATACATATTATATTCACATCCAGATCATTCAAACCAATAAAAAAATGAATATGAAAAAAGATATCCATGAAATGTGTACCATCATGTCCATGATGGATTCTTGGGGGCTATCTAGAAGAATAAATGCAACCATCCTCTTTCTGCTCAAGACATCCCTCACATGTCGCCTCAGGTTTTCCTTCTCATGAAATCGTCCATCAGCTATAATGAGTACCAACTGGTGAAGAGGATTCTGCCCAGATGGAGTACGCGACCGTGCAACCGCCATATCAAGCATGTGGTTCAAATACTTCAACAGATCAACCACAGGCTCATCAGCTATGGTATTATCTTGCTTAAATGTAAAGCTTGAGATCATCTGCCAGCAACAAATGCACCAGTTAAGCACAATCGAAAATTGAATAAGGAAGGATTCTTGGCAAAATTATCAATCTACCACAGATAATTCCATATGATATATTATGGTTCTTCAGAGTAACTTTAAAAAAGGGCAGTGAACTTGCCTTAATTCCAGCTTCTGTTGTAAATGTCTGGTCAAAATCATGAAGCAACTTAACTTTTCCCTTTTCACCAAAGCTCGCAACAGCAAACTGGCCAACCTCAAGTTGTGACATCGCTCGGCAAACTGTAACTAACGCTTCAATAGCCACCTTCCCACAATGGCTCTCTGACATACTGCGTGAGTCGTCTACAGCTACCACCACTTGGTAGTTCCTCTTGTTGGGTTTAGTTCGCCTCAACCAGATTTTATCTTTTCGAAAATGACTAGCAATGTATGGAATAACCTACGGCCAAAAAATTAGAAAGATTTCAGCAAAGATATATATTGAAAATTTTATCATTTCAAAATAACCAATGTTCATAAATTATCACATCTGCAAAGGAGAGAAAAATAGCCAGTACAAGAACCTTAAATGGACCAGAGCAGTAGGAACAAAGTTCGGGTAGCATAAAACATATAAAATATAAAAATAACCTTCTTCATGTTGATTCGCTTTCCAGTCCGGTAATCTCCTTGAAGCTTACTTGCAAGTGTTGGCTCCATAACAAGTCGTAGCTGCTCAGCCAACTCATGTGACATCCTCATAGTAGTAAGTTCATGTGTTTTCCATTCAACAACAGCCCTTTGCATGTCTTCGCCAGTCGACATCTCCATCATCCTCCCCTCATCAGAAGTACGATCTCCACTGATTAGGGACTCATAAACAGGTGCAATTGTTTCGTCCATGTATGATCTGTTGAACAAAACCACATCTTGGCTAGATTGAACGTCTGAACCCCCAACTGGTGCTTCCTCCATTGGGGTATCCGTGTCAACTTCCTTCCCAACAGCCTCATCACTGGTCTCATCTCTATTAACTAGAGATTTACAAGCCCTCAGAGAAGGCATTTTTTCAGTATTCTCTACCGTATCTATATGGGTGGCTTCCTCTCTATTTCTTACATCATTCTCATCTGTGGTTGGTTGGGCAGCTTCATCAACATCATGATTCATCTGATCAGATGTAGCTGCACCAAGTGCTTGAGAAGTGCTTTTCTGTCCCTCTGCCACGTACATGTACTCATCAGCATCCATATCGCTCACATTGTCAGGTACTGCCTCTTCTTGATCTTGATCAGCGGTCACTTTCGCTCGTTCTTTCCACTCCTTTAGGGCATCACCGATGCTTCTGAAAGGGTTTGTCTGCTGCATTTGGATGTCAATAGGAGCATTTCTCTCTAAGGTATCAGGTTTAGGATCCGAGGATAGTCTAGAGCCATAGCTCGAGTCTGGTATTGATATTTCCATCTTGGTAGAATCATTGCCAGGTGCTAAGGAAGAACTCATGTCAATAGAATTTGCCCAATTTGCTTCTGGTTGCATATTAGGATCATATCCATTAACGTTTGTCAAAGGCATAGACTGCGAAGGGTCCGGCATTGACTCAATATTGTCAGAATCATTTTTATCCTCATTGGACTCCATGTTTGCTTCATCATTATCATGCTCAGCACCGGTAATGTCACCATTATTATCCTCAGTTGATACTTTATTATCCTCAGTTGAAATGTCGTCTTGGTCCATGTCATTCGGAGAACCAGGTTTATCTTCTCCTTCCCCATCTTCTGCTGGTTCTGATTCTCCATCCTCAGCTCCTTCTTGCTCGGCATCACCCATCAGCTCAGCATTTTCAGCATCATCCATTTCAGCATCTTCCATATCCTTCTCTGGCTCCTGGAACTGGACCTCAGACGGGTCTTCAAATGCCTCGCTCTTGTCCATCTCCATCCCCTCTTGATCTTTCACATCCTCCATAGCTATTAACAAAAGATGGAGAGGAATTTATGTCAAAATATTAAAAACCTTGAAAAAAAATGTCAGTTGCAATCTTTCATCTTTTTCAAAATATTTATATCAACAAAACAAAATCTGGCTCTTCTCATTTTACTACACCTTTTTCCTCTCTGGTCTCTTCAGCTGTGGTGTCTTCATCAATCTTCTCAGACTCATCAACTCCAAGGGAATCATCATCCTTCGCTCTGAGCTCCTTAGTGCTTGGATCTGTCTCTTTGATAGAAGAACCCGATTCATACTTCTCAGAAGAAGGGTCAAGATTTTCATCTTCATCTTTACCATCCCAAGCCTTTTCACCAACTGCCTCCTTGTTTTCTCCAGCATCGCCCATCTGAGATTCAATGTTTTGCTCGTCACCATTCTCTTCTTCGTCATCTTCTCCAGAATCCTCGCTCACACTACACATATCACCATTGAAATCATCTTCCATTTCGATTCCCCTGTCCTTGCCACTTGGCTGTTTATCTGACTTGTCCAGGTCATCCTGAAAGATTAAGAAATCCAGAGAAAAATGGTAAAAACCTAGCAGTGCCAACCCTGATATGAATTGCACCCAAAATAGGGATTAGGATTACAGAAATTACCTTATCTTCAGTACCAACAATTTGAGATTCATCTTCTATCTCATCACTCACATCTTTCACCCCCTGACCCTCTCCCATGCCTGTTCCTTTCGCATCTTGAGAACCAGCAGCTCCATCTGCTTCTGTTGGTTCTTCAGCAGACCCAAAACCCTCAGTAAATAGTAATATAAAAACTTCGCCAAGAGCATGAGTCATTTCACACGTCTGCAATGAAACAAAGACTCAGCACGTTTGCAGAAAATAGATAGCAAAAAGAATACAATGAAAGAATGAAAGAAAACCATTTTATGCGCATCAAGGAACTCAGATAAAATGCCATCACCAAAGGCTAAGACAGGTCCCAAGCGCTGATAAACACCTTTCAGCTGAACCTCTATAGAAGAGCACGGTTGCACCATGTTTCTCTGCACATCACAACAGTTCATCCTTTAAAATGCCACAATAGGAACTAAATTTACGATCACTGAACAAACTTGAACTCTGTCAAGAAAAAAAAAATAAAACATGAAAAGTAGTGAGCATACTGTTTCATTGATGACCCTGTCAACTGAATCACGAATGTGGTCAATTTGAAGGCATGTTGCCTGTGACTCCAGAAGGTCTTTCCAAAGAGTTATGTTTCCAGTAGTAAGCTCTTGTTCTTGGGTATGTAAATCACTTAGCTTCTTTAATGTCAGAATAGCATCTCTTAAAAGCTTTATTGCCTCTTCAGAAGTTTGATGAGAGAGGTTTGGAACCATTCGAGGTGCACTGCACACCTCCTTGAAGTCCTTAATCTTCTTTCCCTACATGGTAAGGTTGTACTCATTAATTATTTACCCAATTTATACCCAACATACTAAAATTTTTACCCAATGAACTAAGAAAATCATATAGATGGGATTGCCATAATAAAAAAAAATTTATAATCAACAAGAATTATTGCTAATTTTAAGCATGCGATGGGAAATCTCTCAGCAATATATTTACTAGACAAGCTTTAATGATTGTCTGAAATCAATCTAAAAGTTTCAAATCCAAAGTGATGTTTGTAGGCACTAATGGAAATTTAATAGCCTGCTAAAAAAATTCAGCAAACAGAGAATTATTTAAATGATAAATTTGCACAAAATATCATGAAATGCATAATAAGATTACCAGGGTTGCCAAGTTAAATATGTGCTACAGGACTCAAATGCATCATGTATATGCATAAACTTCTATACTTAAACATGAAGTTATGATATCTATTTCAAAGAGAACAGTCTTCTCCAGCACTTCAACCACAGAAATTAAGTCTAACCTCCTTTATTAATACTCTGAACCGGCCAATCAGCACATGCATTACTGATTTCATTGGTCCAACCATAGAGGCCAAGCACTCAATCCGCTCTCCAAATTTGCATAATGTCTGCATGTTTGATTCCAGTTTTTTCTCCGTATCCTTGGTAGCAAGTGGCATTCTCTTAATACAAGAAATAGTTGTACCTCCAACAAGGTTATTGTCAAGCCATGCCTGAAAGCAAAGGAGTATAAAAAATCACGACCTTGCGAACCTGAATTATGAGAAATGTTGAACAATAAGATAGTAAAGTTAACCTTGCATTGCTTTAATTCTGGTAGGACCTCATTTAAAAGAGAAGAAAAGGTTGCAGACTCTTCTCGAATTTCTTTGCAGTTGCTAAAATGGCAATCCTCAAAAAGTCCCAGTAATAAGTTTGTATCTTTACACAAAGCAATCAAGCTATCAAACAGTCTCTGCAATAGAGGGGGAAAAAAATCAGAACAAAACAGTACAATAGTGTGTGCAAAAAGCACAAATGTGTGTCTGTGAGACGATAATACCTTCTGCTGCCACATGCATGTCAGTACCTCCTCCTGTCTGATAGACAGACCACTTGAAATTTCTAATAAGAGCAATTGATCCCTTAAGGCACTCAACTGCTCAAAGAGGCAATATGCAGAACGTCTTTGCTTGCCAAGCACAACCATCAGATGGTCCATAAAGGATTTGGCTCGATTAACCTGCACATATACATTAATATGCATATCAAGCCCCATGCCTTGCATGAAGTATAACTACTGTGATATGATTATTGCCATCTCATGATATTAAAAATGTCAACCTGCTCGAGATCAAGATCCTTGTGGAACTTCAAAGAACTCTGAAAGAACTGCTGGACCATAGCCAAGCATTTGAAGTAGCACCGGTTTGCTGATTTCCATTCATTTTGATGTTCATCTCTGCTTGACTTGGTGGCCACTATATTGGTGCTTTCATTTGTCTTCCCACCTTGCGGATGCAAAAGCAAATGCTCAATTTCATACGACGGTTGCAAGAATAAGCTCATCTGATTGTCTGACTGATCCCCGAGCTGCAGGTGCTGAGAAAAGAATTACAGTGTTACTGAGCACAGATAAAACCTTTTAAGATGTATAACAGAACTACATAGAAAGAACTTATACTGGTAGGAAAGTCTAAGAAATAAAGAGAACAAATTTTTTAACAGTACCGCAGCATCCACAAGCCTGTGTTTAGACAAACCACAAGCTTCAAGTGTTTTCAACAAATCTGTAAATGCCCTTCTCTTACGGTTCTTTGTCCCATATTTCAATACATGACCAAGCTCGGCAGCATTTAAGCAGATACTTTCTAGAGATGTCCAGCAGTTGTCCCATTCTTGCTTAACACCAGCTGAAACAGTGCAACAGAAAGTTGTTAGCTGCAAACCAAATCATTAAATAATAATAATAATAATAATAATAAAATGTTATAGACGTGCCAAAAGAGATACCAAAATTGATTCTGACTATTTTAGTATTCATTTTAAATAGGTATGTATTCAAATTATTTGTTTCCCTGTGCAACTTACTTTCTAGTGTAATGAGATATTATACAAATAAGTTAAGAGGAGGGATCCGGTGCCAAGTCTGATCCGGTTGCAACGGTGCGAAGTCTGCGATTTTCATATCCAAATTTTGATTTATATGGCTCAATAAATTCTTTATATCAAAATCTTATAGCATGCAAAAAATTTTCATTTTTGGAGATTTTTAAGTATTTATTTCGGATTTTCTAATAGCAACTATACAATATTAATAAAATAATCAATGTTTCATACATAACTTTTGAAAAATCTGAAATAAATACTTAAAAACCTCCAAAAATGAAAATTTTTTGCATGCTATAAGATTTTGATATAAAGAATTTATTGAGCCATATAAATCAAAATTTGAATATGAAAATCGCAGACTTGGTACCGTTGGCACCGGATCAGACTTGGCACCGGATCCCTCCTCATAAGTTAAATATCTTCAGTGAGTTAACTTGAATATCAACATATTTAATATGAATGCTAAAACAACTGGTATCGATTTTGGTATCTATGTAACAGTTCCAATAACAATAATAAAAGAACTGCATCAGACCTTCATCTTTTAACAAAATATATTCACCCATGCTCTCAAACATTGTGTCAGCTTTGCTTTTCCACTCGTTGTACCACAAGAACCTGCTAATGAAACACAATACTGGACATATGAACTTTTAACAAAGAAATTTGAATAATAAGAAAAAATGGAAATAGAATAAAACCTTTCTGAATTTCTAAGCTTGCCAAGATCCATAGGAAATTCTGGCAGTTCACTATTGACCTTTTCAGGCTCCTTTCGATCAAGCCAAGAGGAAGTCTTATCCTTTGGCTCTGCAACTCGCTGATTAACAAAGGTCATCACAGGTTGTTGCAAAAAATCCTGGTATGAAAATAAATTATTGTCAGGCCTTTAAATCAGACAACTAAGCCCCAAGTACATATATAAATTCTTGTCAGGTTTACTAAAATGAACAAAGACTAAGCTATGTTCTCTAAAGCTGGAAACACAACTAGCTAGCACATTACATTGAATTTTTGAATGAGCTTAAAAGCTTTTTGCCGGCTCTTCTTGAAACGTTCTATTGAGTAAACATTTGGGTCTTGCTCCCAGCGGTAGAGCTTGACATTTTCTTTCAAATCCTTCTCTATAGATCTTTTCTCAGATTCAATGTGCTCCAAGACCCTAATGACACAGCTTATTATCAGTAATATGCAAACAACAACTCTAAAAGTCTAAAAAACATCAATCAGGGAAATAGCTCACAGGGGTGCAAACTGAACATAAAATCCGAATGCATTGTACAGAACATCTAGCTTTTGGCTCAAGTTAGAACTGCAGAAGGCACAAATTTATTAGATTACAGAAGCAGAAAAGAGTAACAAAAAATAAGATTAGACTACACATATCAATAATTAACAATTTCGAAACCAACAACACAAAGCAGAATACCTGTTTTAACATTTTTGTGTTGTACATTGCCTATCTAGCATATGCATTAAATAGTTCTTGGCAATTGAAAAGCAATGAAATGTGAAAAGCAATGGAACGGGATATAAAATAAAACAAAAATCAGTTCCCAAAAGATGGCACAATTCATCACCTTGACAAAATATCCCAAGAGATACATCTTGAGAGTTCTCTGTGCAAAGCCAGCAGAAGTAGCAAGCGCCTCTTAAACTCCCCATATGTGGATGATTGAATAAAATCCTCAATGCTATAATTTTTAAACGATGAATGATCATCCTGTTAGTACTGCTACATGAAAAGGTACATTTAATTTGAACATTCAATATCTTTTAAGCTTGTTTCTCTTTGTTACTCATCCGGTTTTTATGTGCACAACAGGATACCTTTTGATTGTTGACAACAAGTCCCCCTTCTGAAGGATAGTCCTCAAGGGAAACCATAACTGCAGACAAAGTTTAACAGTATTATTTACAGACTCAACAGAAGGAAATGCAAGTCATGTATCAAAAGATCTAAAAATGCAAAAAGAGGATAGACTGACTGACCTTCCCAGCACTAGCATAGTGCTTTTCCTCAACCCCACTAACCATTGCAGGCCAAGACTCCAATTCCAATTTTTGCCATGAGGATACAAGCACATAAAGGGGTGGCAGTTGTGCTGTCACAATTAAACAGATCAAATATTAATGAAAAATAAAGCGACAAGCTAAAAGATTCCACATTCACCATCCATTACATAGTTGATAATATAATCATGATTACCTTTGAAAGGAAATCTGTTGTCTGTCTCTTGCAATGATTGGATCCGACCAACCAAGAGTTGAAGACCTTGTAAAGCCTTTAAATACACTCAGATGTGATGATTGCAAGAAAAAAAAATATACAGAATCAACAAACAGATTGCGACATTGTTACCTTTGAGAGAGGACTATCAACCGGCATCGATAAAAGGGTCTCACTTATCTTTAGTATCCTCTGAAGAACTGGGTGCTCCGGCCAGTCAATCAGATACATATTGACTCGGTCTTGGATTGCGATTAGTGGGTCCACCATTTTGAACAAAACAAACGCGTTCGCATCCTGTAAGAAAATGTTATAACATGTAAGCTAAAACCAACGAATGTTAATAATACGATATAGTATAAAAAGGTTCTAAATATACCTTGTACGTGTTGTATGACTTCTCTCCTTTCAATGGAACACTATTACACTCCAAGCACACACGGAGAAGATGCTCCGGCGATAGGTTCTCATCGAACTTGGATGTAGTTAATGATTGTAGATCTGCATGCAAATAAAGTTCCATTAAGAGAAGTCCTGAGTAATAGATAAATAAGTGACAAACAATCAGCAAGTAGTTTTGGACCTTTTATAATTCTCGTCCCTATATCATAAGAGTCCATGAAACACTGCAGCTTTTGCTCCTCCGTGATATGGTGTATTCCAACCTAGTAACATTATTATAGTAAATAATTTGCAAGTACCTAAGGGAGTGCTGTGAAACATTTATGTTATACTACCAAAATACCTGCTCAACAAGGTCCTCAAATCCAAATAGCCGATTATGGATGAGTACTAGATTATTCAGTATTGATTCTGGTATTTTGTCCCAGACTTCCTCTGTAACTTCATCCTCTTTAATATCTTTCTCCTGAACAATATAGTATTATTCAGCACACAATAAGTTGAAAAAAAGAGAATTTAATCAGCAATTTAGCATTCTCCTGAAACTAATTGCTTAGAGAAAATATAAGCAGACATACTGCAGAGTTGATGAATTCCTGCTCCATTCTCTCCTCAATCTCATTTTTGAACTGGACATCCTGATCAGCATCCAGCTCCGAAAGAGAAGAAATATCACACTCCACCACATCTTCTAACTTAATTAGACGAGGCTTAAACTTAACTATTCTCTCCCCATCGTTCTCCTCGTCTCTGGATGCAGATCTTTTCATCTCAAACCACAGATCATTGAATTGATTAAACATGCCATGCATCAACTGCAAAGAAAGAAAATCAGTAAACAAATAAATGAGCACCGTGCAACAAGTTTTTCCCTTTCTTTTAAGCTGCATGAATTAGGTTGATTAAAACAATACCACAAAGGATGCTTTATCAAGGAACAAAGAAGAAATGACCCGATCCGCAATCCTGACTAATGTGACATGGCTAATGGTAGCATAAGAGACCTGCATTTAATGTGAATTTGTTAGCCGGATACATTTTCCTATCAACACTAAGGCAGAACTAGAGAATGTAAATTAAATACAACCTCCTTATTATAATCGCCTTCATCAGATAAAGCAATGAGCTTCTTCAGTAGACTGGTGAAACCAGCTTGAGTACATCTGATTTCAGATGGGTCAACCACTAAAAATTCTGATTCCAGTGACAGTCCAGATGTTACTTCAGCAGGAAACTTTACAATATAAGAGATTGCATCCTGCAACAGGGTTTGATACGTCAGCTTTATGAACCACAAAGGCATAGTAAATCTTGCATTACAACATGAATCACTAAGATGCCTCTCATCAAACAAAACAAAGCTTCAAACCATTTGCATCACCATTAAGCAAGACATCCAAGTTTAATAACGGTCAAGCACCATTGTTAATATATTTTCTTGTTTGATAACGATGCCCAAACTCCACTTTTGTGATCATTGAAGTTAACAAATTTCAGTAAGTTAGATTAAGGATGCTCTAAGCTATAGCTAAGAAGGCAGTGTACTTCTCAACATATAACTTGCTTAAGGGCAAAGCCACACTTACAAAAATTCCATCTGTATTTTCTTCCTTAGCCATCTTCAGGTACTGTCTCTCAAGGGCACCGGAGAGAGCAGCTGCTAAGCCAAGCTTCATTTCATAGATAGCAACTTGGATTGGCTGAATCAAGTCAACATACTCGGGAAATTCTTCTGAAAGCCGCTTGATAAAGTTGGCTGCAGTCATCTGTAAGAAAAAGGAATGGAGGTTACATTAAACTGTAAAACAACATATTCCCAAAATAGATACACAGAATCAACTGCCAACTGCCAATACACAACTATTTACCTGCCAACTGCAGGCCTTGTCAACTGCCAATTGCAGGTTTTCACTGTCCTTTAGGTTATCCATCACCACAAACGAACATGTGGTTATTAGCTCCTGGAATTCTGCACAAGCTTTCCTAAGTTCCTGGAACTTGCAAGGTTGGGGACGGAAAACCACCTAAAAAAGAATACTGTCAATTGTCAGATCTGCAAAACCAAGCAAATAGTAAATTAACAGAATTTACTTGATAACAATTTGATATGACCTTTGTCCGCAAGTTCTTCTCTTCAGCACTCAATTTCTGTAGTAAAATTTGCCTTTTACCCAGATGATTTTCTGCCATGCTGCATCCAGCAAGTTGCTCACACTCACAGCGCACCTACAATGTTTTAAAGGACAAAGGTGCATTTCATCGAAAAAGAGTAAATCATATATCTTGAATGGTCTACTGCATCTCTGGCAAACAATATGAACCAAAAAAAATGATAGCAGAAGAGCGCACCTTTATATCAAGCTCCACCAGAGATATCTTTTCTAATGCATGGGAGTGTTTGAAAGCGTACTTCATAGCAGGGTCAAGGCCATATGATCTCAGTAGTAGTTCAAATCTTAACTCACCAATATGGAACCAAGCACACCCAAGGTTGTACAACATTTCTAAGAATAAAGGGGGAAAAAGTTAATGTTGCTTATACAGCCAAACAAGTGAGCAAAATGAGAAGAAACTAAGGTAAATCTCTGGTCTGCATGGTTGCGGAAATCAGTATTATTGATTTGCCACTAAGAAATACATAACAGTTACCAATAACTTCAGATCAAAATATTTCATAACAATGAAATTACTAACCAGTAGAAGCGCATTTGGTGTACAACTCCTTCAGCAGGGGCTCAACAGCCTTACTCCAAAGAGAACTCAAACCGTCATGGGTTGACAAAGATATCAATGACCCTAAAGAAGCCAAATTTTCCATCTACAATAGATAGATAATTAGTAAGCAAGCAGAAATTACTGTAAAAGAGGTCTTAACTAAAAAGACAATTTCTTCATTAGGCATCACTAGAAGCAATTACAACATATAATTTAACTATATACCGTCAAACCATTCTCCACTAATTGGACTAAAATCGATTCAAGTTGGCAAAATGTGTCGTCCTGAAAATGCTTCCTGTGCACAGAAAAGATCTGTTGGAAAAAAAAAAAAAAAAACATTAACGTCGAGGAGAATGATAATGATGAAACCAAACATAAGTAAAAAACACAATGCCTAAATATTGACACAATTAGTACCTGTTTCAAGAGTTGATCTGCAACTGAATGCAAAATTCCAATTAAACCACCAGGCAATCGAACATCCTCCCAAAGGTTTCTCAAAACAATTCTAAGCTTATAGCAACTCATAGCATAATCCTTAATAGAGGTTGTGTCTTGCCTGCAAGATAATCAATCAAACCATCAACATTGTACCCCGAACAACCAATGAATGAGCAATATAAGGGCGAACTTATAAAGAATACTCTGATCATCTTACAGAATTGAAGCTATGGCAGCAGTTTTGGAAAGGCGTGTCAAATGACAAGGCTCACTGTAGATACCCTGAAAGTGCAAGAAGAAAAACAATTATGATAAACAGAAACATTGAATTGAAAAGAAAAACCGGGCTTAGAATCGAACCTTCAAAGGTCCAGAGAAACAATTCCACAGAGAAGAATGGTAGTTGTACCACATTTGCATTGTAGCTGTAGCAATCCTTGTACTTGCTGCAGCAACATTATAAAAAATGACTCAAAAGAAGAGAGCGAAAGGGAGGAAAAGGACCAGGTAGAAGGAAGTGATGCTTACCAGAATCTACAGAAGCCTGCTTTTCTTGGATCCACAAGATGATCCGTTGAGGGGCAAACTCAGCAGGCGACCTTGATGAAAACTCCAATGAATAATTGAGCGCATACTCTACCAACTTTAAGGTTTCTGAAATATTCTGTACGGGCCAAAAAATATTTTTTAAAAATGTCACATATATCTTCAAACTACAAAGCATTTTGTTTTGAACTTCTGATTGTACATATCATGCTATTTCCAAAACAAAAGAGGTATTCACCAATCAGTTCTCTGGTTTGTAGCTACATTCCCCTCATTTCTAATTGAAGAGAGATCAAATGACCACAATTATTGGTGCCACGTCAGTGAACATGAAAATAAATCTTAAATATTACAGTTTAAGCTTAAATTGATAAACTAATTGATGGAGTCTTTTATAAATATCATGCCTTATATCTACATAAAAATTAATATCAGTATTTTGTATATATCATGCTATATATTTACATAAAAAATTATATCATTCGACTTTCTTTATTTACACATCAAGCATTACCAAAAATCAATGGTTCAAATTTTACTATTCGTTCTCCTCTCTTGATGTCTATCAAAACAAGCTTAAAATTTCAAAATATTTTACGTGCATGCAATTGAGATGATTTAGAATATATCTTACAGTTTACATTTGTTATTTAATTTACAAATATATATAAAGTCACCACGGTTACCAATGTTGATGGTCATTGGATCCCTCCTCTTACTAATTAGATGCAACAAATTATAGAAGGCGAAGTCAAAATCATCTAAAGCCAACAAAACAAATAAACTATAGTTCAAAGCATAATTGCAAAGCAATACCTGTACTGTTTTGGAAGAGATTGACCAACTGGCCTCTACTAGCTTGGGAAGCAACAATATATCCAAGCTAACACTCTTCAGATCAAGTAAAGGAAGGGCAGCTTGCCAGCTACGGAAGCTGTCTCTTCCACATGGAACTGCTGAAGACATCAAACAGCACGCAGCCATTCCCGAATTAGGGCATTTTCCTTCTTCGCCTAAGCGGAAGGTTACCTCAAGATTCCTCTCACTTTTAACCCGTCTCAGTAATGGCTAAACAAAGAAAAAGATTCAGCTAAGGAGTAAAATGCCTCCACAGAAGTAGACCAATTGAAGGTACTTACCTGATAAATATCTTCAAGTTGAGTCAAAATCTTTGCCTCATCTTCACTAAACTTAGATACAACAATTGCCGACATACATATACCTGATCATCAAGCATAAATGTCGGTCAAGCACAAATTCATATACAACATTTAATGCAGGAACCCACTGATAGCAAGAATCTAAAAAATAACCGTTCTTAATCAAACTGGTAAATTATCACAGCAGTACCTACTCAATGGCTTCATTTATATTAATTAAAATATAGAAACAAAGTTTTATTCACAGGCACTAATAAATGTGTGTACTCGCTGACTAAATCTCAAGTTATCTCGCTAAAAACATCGATCACAAGAATGAAGCAACTGATCACAAATAAAGTAGGAGAACAGAAAATCACCATCCACGGCTAGCCATTTCAGCTTGACATCAGTTGACAGAACCAAATCCACAGGCGAGCAGTCACCTGTATGTATGGCATTTAATCAAATAAAAATATGAATGTATTTCTATTAATGATATTATAAATATGTACAAATCTTACAGTTACGGTTTAGCTTCAAAAGACCATTCCTGGGCCAATGATTATCAATGAAGGTCAACATCTCCTGGAATTTTCTAAAAACAGCACCAGAGGATGGCACAAACGGATGTCCCCCCTTACTCCATAACGTTGGTTTTTGCATCCCAAAGTTGAAGACAGCAAGATTTTTTAGTTTTGATCTTTCCTCCTGTAACAGTTGATTAATCAGGTTGAGTCAACTTTATTAACAACAGAGGAAACACTTGCATTGAGAATATTAACTAATCACGCTTCATTTCATTGTGAATGACAAGGCAATAGAATGTGATTAAGTGACATCAAGTCACTGATTTGATGTTTAAGAGAGGAGAAAACTAACCAACAATCTCCTGAGTTCCACTGGGAACCTTGGTGACAATTTCATGGCTTCTTCCTCCAAGAAGCTCCAAGCAAGAGCAAGATATTCAGACCGAGAGGAAACAAGGCAATTCCAAAACACTCTATGATACTCAATTATGTTTGAATATATATCACATAGCCCCTGTTCTACAATTTTGCTCAGCACCCTTTTCTCCAATCTTCTAAGGGATTTCAGCAACTGTAAAAGATTTTCCACCTTTTTCTTGTCTGGAAAACACTTCTCAGACTTCCACTGCTGGATGCTGAGCAGAAATGGTTCAAAAGAATCCAATGCATTATTGAGTGAAGCCTGGCAACTCTTAAGAGTATTGTCAAAAGAACTTAATTCTATCAACTTAGGGGAGCGGAGAGCCAGTGGATATGCATCAGTGTCAATCTTAAAATGAGAGATCACTTCTCTGTAGTGCAGGAAAATGCATTCCCATATCGGACGGCCATGTTTTTCTTCAAATATCGTTCCCAAAATACTAAAAATATTGCAAAAATTTCCGAACTGCAAATCATAGAACTTGAATTGCTTTTTGTAAAGGAGACGATCTCTATCACTGACCTGCTCAATAACCCAATTTGCTGCAAACAAAAGCATCTGATTGGCTAGACCTGTATCTAATCTAAAAGGAATATTCTCAGACTTGGAAGACCATTTCTCTGGGAATAACAGCTGACCAATGACACGAAGAGGCAGCACAGAGATGTGAACATCTCTGTTCCTCACTGCATCTCCCTTACCAGAACAGCATCTGCTCAACTCAAAAGCAGCAAATTGTGCACCTAGAGACTCAAGATACATGCAATTTTTTCTGACACATGCTTCTCTAGGGTACCAAACAAAATCCGTCATCTTCAAAGGTGATGGCCATCCACCCGGCAATGCTCGAGAATAACCCAATAGCAAATCTGAGTGGCCACTAGCAGAATCTGTCAATAATTTTGATTCCCCCAAGTCACCTGGTAAAGATACACATCCGGAACACAAATCTGACCCACAACTGACAATACCAGTTAGGAATTTTAATTTACCCTCCAAAATTGTGTCACTGCCTTCAATTTCACCAAGAGAAGGAAGATAAGTGTGTTCCCAGCTGAGATGAAGGCTCCACATAAGCTTATTTCCTTTCAAGAGCAATTGCTGGAACAACTGCACCCAGCGTGTAAGCTCAAGGAGAGAAATACGGACACCTACCCGCGAACCAGTCTCTTTTGCAAACATATGGGCATCAGCCATTGCGGAAACTAACTCTGGCCTAGCAATTCCAGATGTTGTTAAGAACCTGATGACATCCATCTTGAGATCACTCACATAATTTTGATTTAAATTGTCACCTACTGAACTACATTTCTCTAACAAGAAAACTTCAACTCCACGGTTTCGCATGGCTCTTGAGACCTCACCATATTGAGGGTTTACAGTAAGAAACATCCTAAATCGGGGATGTGCATGCAAGATCACCGGCTTGCCTTCAACAAGTCCACACTCGTTAATTACAATGGAGCTATCTGGTTCAGCCAAAGAGTTAATCCGATCAAGCACCTGAGATGTAAGATATTAAAAGCCATCAGCCAAGCTTACAAAAATAGAGTTAGTAAAAGCAGAGAGGTCATCTCGACAACATGTGTAAGCAATAAAAATTAAAACATAAAAATTAGGATATTTTATGAATTTTTCCAATACGAACCGTTGGATTGCAGAGGTTTGCATTGTCCAGCACAACCCATTCGCCACTCTCCATGGCCTTGACCAAGTCACCGGCAACCCATTCAAACTTGACCTTCTGCTGCAATGATTTGCTCTTTTGTAACTCCTGGACAGATTTAAGTAATCTATCTAGGTCATCGACTGACCATGAGACAGGGTAATTCAACACCTCCAGATCAGTCTTCAAATGTTCAATAATATCAACAAGGAGAGAAAGAGAGTCAAATGATCTAGCATCCCACGAGTCCATTAAAGCAGATACAGGCATGGAAGAGCTGTACTTCTTTGAAGCAGTAAATTCAAACCACTTTGCGTACAAACCCTTTCTTTCAGCAATTAACTCCTTCCAGTTCATCTCCGACTTAACACTGAAATATTCATCTAAGTACCGTTCAACCTGGTATATAGCAGCTTTGTAATGCCGGAAGAGGCTGTATTGCTCAAAACATCCAAGCAGTTCCGACACATCAGTCCCAGCAGATAGGTTTAACTCATGCAATGCATTGCCAGTTAGCTGAGCCAGCAAACGGATAAGTGAAGTCTTACCAGAGGAGTGCGGACCTACAAGAATACACAGCCATCCCTGATTTAGACAGTGCATGATAGCCTCCATGCTATATAGATTCCCTGGGAGAATTTCAAGCTGATTCATCCAGGTTTTAGATGGCTGGAAGTGGTTCCTCTCAATGCATGCACTCCCAATGATCAAGTTTGTAGGGTTTATGTGAAGCTTAGGGTAAGTATTCAAAGAAGGTTTTGATTCAAACACCTCTTCAAACAATTTGATAACTTCATCACGATCAGCTAAAGTGCGCATCCTTTGAAGATAAACTACATTCAAGAAGTCAAAGTTCCAGCCTTGCATTGAACCTTCAGATCAAATAATGAAAAGTACTAATTAATAGAAACATATGTTATGCATTCATATGACAAAATCTTCGGTAATAGACAGAGCTATCTAAGAATTCAAAAAATTTAAACTTCCATACTTGAAATCATCTGACATGACCGTATGACGTCTCGGAGGTTAAATTCCCATGGAGAACCCTCCTGCCCATACTTCTTGTGGACCATAGTATCCAAGTGGAGCTGCTTGTTGAATGTAATCAGCTTGGAAAGCAGTGAAGATGGGATTGAATGGTAGCGTTCCTGACAAATATGGAGATAATCATCTCCAGATAGCTCATCAAGGTATACCTACAAGCACCATAAATTTTATATAAGCCACCAAGAATTACATATCAGTTTATGGGCATACCAGGAATTCCAGTATCCTAAACTGCAAAAATCTTGAAAACTTTCATTTCCATGACAAAGCCACAGGCCATCTCATATGTAATTGTCATGGTATATTTTCAAATATAGAAGAAAGAATACCCACCTTGGCGAACCGGTTAAGAAAGGACTTGGGTAGACCCTTCCTACCACCACCCTGAGACGAAGGATTTTGGCAGGCAAAGACACGGAAAGAAGAAGGACAATTAAATGTTTTACCAAGCTCCGGAATGAAAACCTCCGCACGATGATCCAGGATTGAGTTCAGACCCTGTCTCAAATTAATCATGAAAGTATCACAAATAAATTCAGAAGTGCTCAAAAACAAGAACATCTCAAGTTTTTTTACTTCACAAATTCATGAAATGGAATCATTCAACAAAGAGCAGTAACCTACCTCTAAGACGGATTGAGGAGCTAGATTAAGCTCATCTAGCAAGACCCAGCTACCTCTTTTGAGAGCCTAGACAGTCAAAACTTGAACATGTATTACACTCTAATTAATTAGCTGAAAGCAAAAATCAATTATTGCTAAGAATAGTCCAAATGACTCAACCTGCAGCAGGATGCCATCAGACCACGAGAACTCCATACCATTTTCACCCTGAACCGGTAAATCGGATCCTAGAAGATCCATCATGTCCGTCTAGTAAACAAAGACACAAGCACTAGTTAGATGCCACAAACAATTATATGCAGATTCTTAGAAAACTGAATGCACATAGAGTGCAAATTATCATTGAAGAAACAAATATTGTTATGTCACTGTTCCTATGGGCTGCCTTGGTTCTCCACTCCAACAGTCTTATCATCATAACAGAAGTAAAATGTAAAATGAAACTGAAAGCAGTACAGGGAGCTGGCAGATTCAAACCTGCTCAGACAGATTAATTCGAACAACTTCATGGCCAGAAAATCCACCAAGCGCTACAATCAAGCTAGTCTTCCCAATCCCAGGGCTCCCTTCCAGCAGAACTGCAATAAAGAACTCAACACAATTCACGTATGTTCATATTCAGGGTAAGAGAAGGAGAGGGAAGAGAGAGATGTAGACAAACTTGGCTTGGACAGTTGCATCGCACGCAAAACCCGCAATACATTCCTCTTTGTAGTCGGAGCCATAAGTTGGTAACGCTCGGCTTTACAAGCAAAATCACCTGTTCAATTTCAGTAATAGAAAAACAACAACAAAGCCGTTAGTCCCAAAAATGTTGGGGTAGGGTAGAAACGTAACCCAACCAGAGTCATACAAGATGCATACATGAATTACATGTACATAAAAAACAGAGGGAACAGAAATGGAAATGATATAACCAGATTTCAAGACAAGCATCAAGAGGCAGCATGGACCTAAAAGCATGGCTTACAAAATCGGCCGAGTCCGAGTTGCTCGGCCGAGTCGGATTGGAATAGCCAGAGGGTGAGGCGATTTTTTTACCCTATTCCTCAGTTGAAGGGCAATTTTTGGGTGATAACTCTGTGGAATCGCTTTAGATTGGAGAACCCGCCGAGTATCGGGGAGAGTCGGCCTAATTTGGTGCAGAATCCGAGTAAGATTGTCTTTTTTTTGGGTCCCAACGGTAAAGGTCGGCATGGGTTTCCATTTTTGCGTTGTTTCTTCCAACAATGGGTTGTAACTTACAAGCTCTAAGCGGGTTAGGGAAGAAAGGCACTGAGAACCATTATGTTCTGGAGGTGTCAGAAGAACAGGAATAATATCTTTCTCAAATTGCAACTGATCTTACCAACTAATACATTTAATTTACCAATAGTCTCTGCATATGGAAGAGAATACAGTTCTTTTGCCAGAGGACCTCTTGTCTGGCGAAGAGAGGCTGTAATGACTAAGGATTCTAAGATTCTGAAGGATTAAATTGGAAGGAAAAGCTCAGTTTTAAGTGTAGTTTAATGATGCATTTTCATATGAACTTGATATTAATTCTGTGACTTTTTTTATGATGTTTTGGATTGGTTATTTTGGATATCATATAATGTAAAATGATTATGTTTTGGTTGGTTTCTTTAGTAGGTTTAAGTTTAGGAGTAAGACAATTGAATTATCTATGGATACCATGGATTTGCGGTATCCAATCTAGTTTCTTAATGAAACTGGTGGGTTCTCCCACTTCTTTCGGGGGAGGAAAAAAAAAAAAATTATGTTCTGGATAGAAATGCATGGGTCTCTAGCGTAGTAGACAATTTGATGTTTTAGTATGGTTTCACAAGGTTCATGACAACTAAATTTTTAACCATTATTTTAACCAGCATAAACCCAATAAAGCAATCATCTTATCACTCCCTGGACAATTGTAATTACTAATTACAACAAATTTTCATCTTTGGTAAATGAGCTGATAACATAAAATTACAAAATATAGACTAAAAATGAATAATTTGTCTATTATTCTAGTTAATGGGAAAATAACATATAAATTTATAAGTGATTCATTAATAATTGTTTTTAACATTTTACATTATAAATAAATATTTTTGTTATATAAATTATAGTATGACATATATTGTAAAAAAAAAATAGGATAAAATGCTTTTGTATTTTATAACATTTAGTGAATTATTTGATTGTAATATGTTGCCTTAACATCATTTTGCTATAAAAATATTTTTATTTATTGTTATCTATTTTTAAATGTAAAATAAGCTTTTTCTGAAAAAAAAAAAATTAAGTTCTCGATCTGATTCGGCCATTTCCGCCCAAGTCAGCCGATTCCGAGTTCACGGTCCATTAGCCGATTCCAATTCCGAGTTTGCGAGCCTTGCCAAATAGATGTACAAAACTTGACATAATTAATGACAGACAAAAGAAGCCTAATTAGAGACTTACCATTAGAAATATAGAAAGGCTCAATGCCAAAAAGATCTTTTGTGTGAACAAGTTTGGAAGGAATGTTTTCTTCAGCTGAACCCCATCCATAATTTCCAAGTTTCGCCAACACTGAGATGGACATATTGTTTTCAACTTTCTGCCAAAGTGAAAAAATAAGGTTAAAGATACTTCCCATAGACCATAATAACATAGAATATCATGACAGTTCAGTTACAAAAGGTTAAATTATAAACCTGAAGTTCCTCCAACAGAAAGGATAAACAAGATTCTCTGAGTCTATTGGCATCATCCCAAGTAATACCAGTACCTAGAAACAGAAAAAAAAAAAAAAAAAAAAAAGGAGTTTTTAGCAGAAGTCATCATTTACATGCCACTACTGAAGTAAAAAAATAAACAATGTCAGAGCAAAAAATACTCTGTTAATCACGGAAAAAAAAAATGATGAAAGAAAGATAGTTACCCAATGTAAGGCCATCCAATAAAACAAGAAACACCCCATGAATTAGAGCGGACTCTGGACCAAGCTTTGCTCCAGTAACATTAATAAATGATATCCAGGATAACAGATCTCTGATGGTGAGTGTCCTACCAACTTGCAGTTCATTGAACCACTATGAAAAATGGAAAAAAAAATATCCTTATAGAAACAAGAAAGAGGCAAACGCCTAAAGTTTAACAAAGTTAATCCAAAAAGATAAGAAACAAATGGCTATCCTCAACCAAAAAAAATAAACTAACTAAACAGGTTGACGTGTTTGATACCAAGGTGTTCCGCAAAAGAAAATCTTGTATTACATGTTTTATACTTACTATGATACTCCGATTTTCCATTTACTTGTAACACTATTACACGACAGATGAGAAATACACAATTAATTGAGTTGATATGCAAATAAAATACACCAATGCATGTACCTTCCAGAAGTTGACAATACATCGTGAAAGTGAGGGAGGCTTGGGTTCATTGAATCTATACGAAAAGAGTAATATCAGAATAAGTAGACTAGTAAACAAAGGTAATGAAAGTAAAAAGTAAGACATATCAGTAACATAGCAACCAACAACTGTTCCAACATTCAATGCCCATTTATGCCAAAATGTAACAGTGTCAGAGGGACACCACGACATCAAGGATCCTAATTTTACTTCTCGATTTATATCTTTGACAAAATGCATTTCCATCATTTGAAGTTTTGAACAGATAATATGCACATGATAACTTTCTGATAAGATGGCACTGCTACATTCTAAACTGGAGCAATGTGACCTAAAATTCCTTGGTAATTGATCCCCTGGTCTGAAGCAACCATAAACACTGCACAAAGGAAATGGCTTAATCATATAAACAAGCTCACAAACACCAATAGAATATACCTGGCATCAGCTATCGAGTTGAGTTCCTCAATGTCAGTGACTGCTGGAACCCAAATCTCGGTGAACCTATTCCTCAGTGCTGGTGAGAGCTCCTTTTTTCCGTAATCACCACCAGGGTTCATTGTAGCAAGGATGAAGAAATTCGGATGTGCTGTTATCTTCTCAAGTACTGAACCACCTTTCTCCGGCAAAGACTTCAAATCACAATAAACATTGCATTACCAAAATTGTAAAGTAAGTGGAGGCCAAATCTTACTCCAATCAGAGGAACCTCCCAAGCTCAAAACTCAATCCACCCATATAAACCCACCGCAATTTATGCAGAGAAATCCAACAAGATGAAAACTAAAATGACCAATGGAAACGAACAGGCCTGTAACCCATACAACATATCTGAAAGCAACAAGCCTGTAAACTTGAAAGAACCAACACAAGACCAACTGAACCTTAAAAAGTTATCAACCAAACTATAACCTAACAAAGTAACAAATCCACCACAGCACAAGTCTTTTTCATTATGACAACCTGACATGGAGACCAAGAAATTAAGACCTGAATCCAATCAAAATTGTCATAAAGAAATGAAGAAACCAACAATAGAAAACAAAGCAAAAGCATCAAGAATCCAGCAACAATCTAACCCGAACCAACCAAGACTATTCAAATCAGCTAGCCTCACCAAGAAACCATTACTAAACTGAATTTATACTCCGCATACAGTCCCAGAAGACACTTAAAATAAATGAACTATTATCAAGACAACTGAAAAGAAGTGGGAACTCACCAATTTCCTCTCTGGTTCCAACACGCTGTTGAGTCGTTCAAGAACACTATCATCAGCCAGAGAAATCTCATCTACCAGAAACAGATCTCCCCCTTTCATTGCCTCCACAAGAGGTCCATCTTGCCAGACAAAAATAGCTCGCCATTTCTGATGCAGCTTTATCAGATTTTGTTTCAATTTTTCCACTGCATCAATGTCCTCTTCAGTAACACCAAGATACAAACTTTTCTCCATTCTGCAGCTTCTTAATACTTCATTAACTCTATTTATGGTGGAAGGAGCCTCGGATATGTTAGAAGATAGAACCTGGAGGAGAGATGTAAATCAGGTTTTTACATTTATACTTCAGTGAAAATATGATAAAGCTTATACTCACTGTTTCTTCCAAGGTGGATATGAAAAGTTTAGATTGCTTCAGATTCAAAATGTGATGTTCAAAATCTGCAGCCAATCTTGACCTGTCTCGAATTGGGCAAAATCCCTACAAAACAGAAAAAGCATAATGCTTCATAGTTCACATGATTAACTAAACAAAAACACGTCATACAAACAACAGTTTAAAGGATGTAAAAAGCAATAAATTCAGCATTCAACTAACCCCGATAAAATCTGACGTTTCTGTGTATTGGTGACAATTCAATATATGCAACTTTGACCCAAGGGCCAAGCTCAGCAGCTGGCAGACAGTGGTCTTACCACCTCCTGTCTCACCTACAAGAAGTACAGGCTCACGTAACTCGTAGCACCGTTTTACAAGAAAGTACAGCCTCTCCATGCTCTTTGTCCAAGCAATACTGAAATGGGTTACCTTCAATTTTAGTTAAAGAAATACACTCATTTGACTGTAAGAAAAAAGGCAAGGATAAAGTTGCCAAAGACAAATATAACAATTTTTCTCTCTTCAAGAAGTCAAAAGATATTTCAAATAAGCAAAATTAAGCAGCATATATGACACTAACTTGCCAAAGCGCTCTTGCACTCTAGGATCACCAGTAAGCTGAGAACGTCCCTGACCAGATTTCTGTATATCAAAAGGAGTTCATTAAATAATTAAAAGAATGAACCATACTACCATTAAAAGGGCATAATACAGTCAATGAGGATTTTGGTGGCGGTACTGTTCATAAACAGGGATGACAGTTATGCCAGTAACTATCAACCTGTTCAGCCAGTACTTTTAATACTATTTTTTCTGGTTCATCAGTTATTAATCACATTGACTGGTCCTAAGATAATTTGTTGCCAGTTGTTTGCTTCCTTGAATCATTTCAGTTCATGTAGCAATTCTATTCAAATATATGCATGCTCGCATGTTTTTAATGATTCTTCTGCTCATGCCGACTTACCCAGTTGCACAATTTTTTTAAATTCAGGTCACTCCACACGTAACGCTTCAGTGCCTCGAAAACCACAGTTTTCTCATTCTCATCACGCAATCTCTCAGCAAGCAGAAGGTACCCATCCTTTGCCAGATCCTCTCTTGAATTGCCGAAAGCAGTGTATCGGTTGGCCCATCTGAACAGATCCCTAGGTGTGATGAACCCTTGCTTGCCAGCAAACACCCTGCTATTCTGCCTGTGCAGCTGCAGCTCCTTCATGACCTTCACCATATCCCCAGCATAGCTTTCTGGAATGTTGCACCTTTTGTAAAGAATATGGACTAATTCATCTTCTGGAATCTCATCAACTTGCAACTCAAGAAATCGGTTCCGGAAAGCGCGGGAGAGGACCTTACGGCCCCCATAAAGTACAGGCGGATTCTGAGTGGCAAACAACATGAAATCTGGATGAGCCTGTATTGTCTCCTGCAATTCTGGAATGAATAACTCCCTATTATCATCCAAAAGCCGATTCAATGCTTCTAAGACATCTGAAGGGGCCAGATTCAATTCATCTAACACAATCCAATGACCTTCACGGACAGCTTTGACCAAAACACCCTCTTGGAACTGGAGTTTCCCATGTGAATCCGAGACGTACGTACCAAAATACTCTTGAAGATCAGTGTGCTCATGATTGTTTATTCTCACAAACTCATGTCTAGTGATTAAAGCCAGGAAGCGAACAAGGCTGGTCTTTCCACTGGAGGTGGGACCCTGCAGCAAGACTGGATATCTTTTAATGTACACTGCACGTGCTAGGTCCTTCAGATGCCCATCTACACTACTTGTCTTAATATAGCCTTTTGGCTCTTCTGCTAGACCTTTCCCCCCAGCAACCTTGTCAAGGTACTTGTCAAAAGGAACACTTTGCGGCACTTTTCCATCCAACAGGTGTATCACTATTAGATTGGTCATAATTTTCACACTAGATTCATCCAGAAGTGTGACGAAGAACATGCAAAAGCCATCATAGAGAGCCTTTTCCAAACCAAAGTCCTTCTCTGCCTCCTTAGCATAATTCAAAGCCCGTGCAAGGGATCTCAGGCTAAACTGTGGTTTCTGACGTGCACCATCCTGCAGCCTATCCTCAGACTCCTTTTTGGCTGCTTTGTAAAACCGAATTATCTTTTCTGTGTACTTGGTACCAGCTGAGGTTTCATCCAAGTACTTACTAACAAATAGTCGTAGATCGTCATCCTCCAAAACATCATCTACAAAGTATTCAGTAAACCTACTCCTGAAAGAGTATGGCAAATCACGTTTGCCTGCATCTGTTGCAGGATTCATGCATGCAAAAAGACGAAAAGATGGGTGCCGGTCCACATAATCGATGTCACCCCTCTCAGCCAGACAGAGGGTACTTCTCTCTCTGTCCAGTACTGCACCGATTCTCTGCAGAGTTTCTTGTGGTGCCAGATTAACTTCATCTAGCAATATCCAGTGCCCACTTCTTAAAGCAGTTACAAAGGAACCCTCCACGAACTTGAATGACATGCCACTCCCAGAACTAATTTGTTTCAGTGCAGCCTTCAACCTAGCAGAGAGAGACTCCCACTCAGAAAGAAGAAAACGTCTTTTTCTGGGCTTAGATGGATCGCTGATAAGTCCATAGAATTCATCAACTCTTTTCAGGACATGACGAAGTAGCTTCTTCCAGCTCTTCTCTGCTATCATCTTATCACATCTAATAAACAGTTGTTCGTTACCCTGGTTGCAAAAACACAGATAACATTTAATAGAAACAACAGAGAACAAATTGGGCCTTTCAGATAACAATTTAGCAACCTTTTGTCATAGTAGACTCACCTTTTTAGAGAATACTTTGCAGAAAATATCCTTGAACTCATGATAAAGGGGAATGCACATTGACCGGGCATCTGTTGGCTTAAAGCCCCCCAGAAGATCAGTCACATCGCTTTGCTGACTCAGATTCTGCAATTATACATGTAAAACAAAAGGTTGACATGTTGAACACATGATAACAGAACAGAAAAGACATAAAATCAATCCATAACAGCATACCATAACGGTGAGTGGGTGTCCGAGCCATGTGGCAAGATTCTGCACTAATGTAGTTTTACCAGTGCCTGTTTCACCAACCAGAAGAACCGGTTCGTTGTACTTCACAGAACAAGCTATCCTCTCAAGGGCTTGCAACGAACTCCTTAAACCAACAAAAGGCCGTCCTTGCTCCATCACCTATAATTTGAACTGTTAGAGCCTACTAATATCACTAGCTGAGTATATCCAAAGAGCTGCTCTTGGATAGGGAGGCGTGGAAATTAGCAATCCATGTACCGGAACCATGATGAACAAATCAAATCCCTCGCGGTTATTATTATATTACTATTATTACTATGACTACTATTTCACTATTATTATTGTTATTATTTCTATTTTATTTACTTATTTTATTTCTCTTACCATCATCATCATTGATATTAGTATTATATTATATAGTATCATTCTCATCACTATTATTATCATAATTATTACCATTACTATCTTATTATATTATTAGTATTTCACTATTATTAGTATTATTATTGTTCTTTCTTTATTTATTTATCTTATCTTTCTTAGCATCATCATCATTGGTAGTATTATTATGTAGTATCATTCTCATTACTATTACTATCATTATTGCTATTATTATTATCATCATCATCATCATTATCATCATCATTTTTTTTTTTTTACTATACTATTATTTTCACTATCAGAATACTATTATTTTCAAGATCATCTTTTTTGTCACCGCTATCACTACTTGGTTTCATTTCTAGGCTACCCCAACTTGTTTGGGACTAAAGGCTTGGTTGTTGTTGTTGTTGTTGTTGTTGTTGTTGTTGTTGTTGTTGTAATATACTGTCAAGAACGAATTAAAATACATTTTACCTAAAGATATCAAACTTACTCTTCACTTGGTGAATTTTAACCCTACACAATTTTGTTGGTCTGTTTTAGATCCTATCAATGATATTACTTATCTAAAAGAGGATCATGAAGATATCTTAGATATAGATATTGACATGAGCAGAAAGCTCAAAGCATACAGAATATGTACCGGTATCTCCAAGCACTCCAATTTGGCCCTTCCAATTTGTAACTCTGTCTGATGAGTCTGAACATGCATAAAACCAAAAGTACGTTAATACATCGTGCTCAGATAATATGTTAGATGTGAGAGCTAATTGGATTGAACTGCCAATCTGTATCTTCCTTTTTCCCAAAAGTATGGTACAAAGGTATGCTAGTTCTATTTTGTGATATAGTTTGTTCTTCAGATTGTATCAGCATCATTAACCTGTATAATTGGCTTGTAACTCAGGTGGACAGAGTCTGGTGCAGGCAAGTCCAACATTCGAGCAATTTCTCTCATGACAGACAAACGCTTCTCCAAGGAAGATATATTAGCAGCAAATACATCAACAGCCTGTATGAACAAAAGAAGAACATTCCTTAACAAACATACTTCCAGCATAAAACAATGTAGGGGTAACGGCTCAATAAAGTTTTACCTCCTGATAAATAGTCTGGAAATCAGAAGATGACAAACCATGGTCAGAATAATGAATGCCAGCACCCATCAATCTATAGAACCACTTCAGTAAATCCCTTCAGATGTTATAGCACAAATCCCATTAATTACATGATATACGTAACAAATAAAGTAGTAACTAAATGAAATAACACCTATGGTCCAAGAAAGAAGCTAAAGATGCCTAGCAAAACAAAGTAAAAAATAGTTTCAAATTTACATAGATACTATGAACCCAAATTGCATGGCATCTTACAATGAGATTATACACACCTCAAGGAGAACCTAGTGCAAGATCCAGCGGATACAGATCCAAAGAGTTGCAGAGACATCATTCTGTTGATTCGTTCAAAGATATCTTCACAAAAGAACACTCTGTAAAGCTCAATAAATACAGGGGGCTATTAAAAAAATATTAGTTGTAAGCTGAAAATATACCTAAGAGGTCAGCTGAAATCCATCTCAGACTTGGATACCACATGTGCACTATCTCTAACATATCTTCTCTCTCAGGAGCCCTAACCATCACTTTTCTCCACAGAGCACTAAAATGTTGTCCTGAGAAAAATGAATATACAAAGGATGTATCTAAGTAATTAGAATTTAGTCAAAAAACTAAAATAGAATTCTACGAGATAAAAGCTAAAAGAGGTCACAACTATTCCTAATATAAAACGTTAAGCAACCACTCAAAAGTCCTAGGCTTTCAGAGCAAGGGAAATTAGTTGCTTGCTTAACTCGTTCTTTAAGCCAAAAGGCATGGATTTAAATGTAAGTTTTAAGGCAGATTAACTCTGCCAAAATAATCCTGTACGTGACAAGCCCACAAAAAAGCCACAACAGATGGAAGGGGATGTTAATTATAAAGAAGATTCAGTGCCAGATTAAATGCCCATTACTCGATCAGCTTAAGCTTTTATGACAAACAAGGTGCAGTTGTGGAGCTACACCGGGCCAGGATAAGGCACTCTCATTCCCAGCTCTAGAGAAATAGCTCAAATTTGCTGTTCTCACCACGGAAGTTTCAAAAATAAAAAGTAAATGTGCGATTGTTCAAAGTGTTGCATCCCACCATAGGAAAAGAAAAGATTAATAAAGATGCTTCTTAATCCACCCCTCGCAGGCTTGCAAACATTTCTAGTTCAACCAAGATTCAATTCTGCATGCTATATTTATATTTATTATCATATTCTTCACTAAAGACAGACGGGTGAAAACCCTTGCTCACCTTCAATATCAGTTCCTGATGTCATCACAGTGGCAAATAACCTAAACCTCTCAGAAACTTCAACCACCTACATAAGGAAGCAAACAATCATACACTAAAATTTAAGAACAACACAGAGATTAATATGGCACTAAAAAACACGTTCAAAAGGGTAACCTCTCCATGGCCAGTGCAAAAAGAAGCCGAGCCTTCCAAAAGCGGCAGTAAAACTGACTGAACATCACTAGGTGCTTTATCAATGTCTTCAAAAACAATCCAGTAACCCTTCACAATCGCCTGAATAGGAAATTTCCAAAGTGCATAATAAATAAACAATCATATGTTGTTTTTCTCAGAATGTATAATTAGGAAGGGACAAAAACAAAAACCTGAGTAAGCGATCCAGGATTCCAAATAAATTCTCCTGGTTGTTCTGTGCAAACATAGCTACCTACCAGTGTCCTACTATCCATCTGTTCATCCATGTGAATGAATATCACTGAAAAGATTAACAATAAAAGTCTTTATCAAAACAAGCACTTGATATAATACATTAATTTCTTTTATAATTGCTGCAAATTGTACAAAATGGCTAACTATGATACCACGATTCCCACTAGCAAGTCTGTTGATCAATGCAGTTTTCCCAGCGCCTACAGGGCCATAAAGAAGTACAGGCCACTTTTGGGTAACAGCCATCGAAGCCACTTCAAAAGCCTTGGTCATGCTAGCAGTGAGTATGAATGGACTAAAACAAGCACAAACAGCGCATGCATAAGTCACTAGGGCAAACTATGATGAAATATTTTACCGCTTACTGGCAACAAATAAATTGTTATATCTTACCACAGGTCACCATTCTCTTTTTTCTCTTTGGTCTCACAGACGTTCAATTCCGATAAAGAGTCTACTAAATTCAAGCTGTCCGGAGATTCCATCTTGAAATTACTTGAAGCAATGCCATCAGTAGAGTCACAAGAGCCTCGTTCGCGTCCTTCAAGATATACGCCAGCCTTTTCTACTGAAGTATCGGTACAAAATTCCTTCCACCTATGTGTAAAATACGGCAACAATGTTTCATCACTATTGCAACAGGTGCCATAACTGGCTGTGAGCATCCCAATAACAGCCCTCTCTACATGGCCATTCATACTGGTTAACTAACATTTTCTTCTTAACATGTGCCACAAATCATCATGATTGCATGCAGTTCGATTTGGTGTTTTCCCTTCAATTGTCGGATTATACATAACAAAAATACAATTGTCTATAATAAAACCATTTCAATATACTATGTCCAAATCCTTTTTAAGAAAAAATTACAAAACAACAGCATTACCTTTCATAGCATGTAATTGCTTCATCTGCTGAAAGGCCAAAATTTTCTATAATCCTATCGCTGGATTTAAGAACAATGGATAGTATTTGTACTGTACACCATCTTAGTTCCAACTTGTCATCCGATTGTGTGATTTCATTCAAATTAAGATCACCAACGCTCTGTAGCAGATCCAAGAAACAAGACCAGTCCCAGAGTTCGGAAAATACTTTGGGTTCCATCACAAGAAAACGGTACGACATGCGTGTGATCTCAAGTAATAAGTTATATCCCTACAACAATAATAATATAATATAGAGTATATCAGCGGAATGTTGGAATCACATACACCAGACCCAATTATTGTACCAAGGCAAAAGAACAACATAATTGTAGCAATGACAGATGCAAATATTAAACCTGATTCAAGGAAGGCAGAGATACATTCATAGACATGAACCTTCCAAATGGTGGCCGAGAAAATTTGAAATAATTTAGGACACATCTGTACCAGATAAAAAGAAAAAAAAAAAAAAAAAGAACAGCTGTTAAACATGTAAAATCATGAACAAAATTGCTCAAATCATGTCCCTGGATTCATCGCCCGCATGCTTTGACCCAGCAACCATATGTTTCCTAAAGATTAACAATAAAGGTCTTCAATTTTCCCCTCTCAGTTAACTAAAGCATTATTCACCCATTGGAGTTCTTTTGTTCAATTTTCACCTTCTGATTGATACACTGTTTCCTCAAAATTCGGAAATTTCAGCATTTTTTTTCTCTGAGGAGATTTTTTAGATCTGTAGTTCATGCACAAAAGTTTAGTTACTGCATGAACTTACGTACAGATTATTCATAAATTAGTATAGATATATGCTTTAGCGTTACAAGCACCTGATTTAAAAGAGTCCACACCTCGTTCAGCTTCTTAGCAAAACAGTGTTCTTAGTGTTCACTTCCATTTATTTTAATCATGTATGCATGAAAGCAATGGATAGTACAAATACATGACTCAGTGATATTAACAAAAACATAATAATATTAAAAGTGTTTAATAGCATAAATGCTTAATTCAAAAATATAGTACTAGCTTGAGTTTTTTATCAATATGCACACCTCATTGTCCGCTTTCATTAGCATAAAACCTATCAGAATAATATAAGCATATATTGCAGCAGTGAAAATACACGGTTTACAACTACAACCACCAACACCGACAACGCACAACATGCTATCCTCGAATGAAGACATAAATTCCTGTTTGGACATGGTGGGGACAGACATCTCTTTTCCTTTTTGGTACCAGATTAACCACAATTTGTTACTCTAAATAGTAAAACAACTAATAAGACTGGCTTAGGGTATAACCAAAGGGGTTGCAAAACTGTTAGACGCTCTATAAAGACTTACTCTGACTACCATATATAATCAAACCAAACGGACTTCGGATAATTGAGGCATATCGGTCAGCATGAGACCAGCAAGACCACAATTCCCTAGCTGATCCTAATTATAACTTCAATTCAGTATTTGTGCATGAACAGGTGGTAAGGACTCAGCAGAGTAAACGAACAACCTTAACAAAAACGGCGCGAGGTCGAGTGCGCGGCACAGTGCAAGGCAAGCGACCTCATGGAGCCTCAGTCCCCTCCCGCGGCGCAAATAGAAGTCCACGACCCCCAAACCCTCGCCGATCTCCTCATCCACACCAGCACGATTCTCCGAGCTCAGACTCGGTTTCACGGCCCTCAGCTTCTTCACGGCCCTGCTCACGATCCTCTCGCACACAGGTCTGAAGCAGCCGACGACGGGGATGGTGTAGTTCGGGTGGAGGAACGGGTCGGCCAGGGCGTCCACCAGGTCGTCCAGTGGTACATCCAATGAGCCGCTGGAGAGCTTGGAGAGCTTGGGGTCGGCGAGGAGAGCGGGGCAGCGGGTGAGGAGGCGGCGCAGGGAGACAGCGGGGGAGAAACTGCCGTCGATCGACATCGCGGGAGGAGAGGCGCGAGCGGCGGAGAAGAACAGAAGAAGGGTTTGGTTTGGGAGTAATGGGGAACTTAACTGGGGTTTAAGTTCAACTGTTTAAGGCGGCAGGAAGAAAGGAGGGCGTGCTTATAGTTTTCTGCTGCGCAGTATTGTACTGCGCAGCGAATCAACGATGTGGATTATAGGGCGGGTTTCTGAGATTGAGTTGCACGAATCTTAAAGCAATCTCAACGGCCAGAGTGCTGCGCAGTAATTTACTGCGCAGTAGAGGATATATATTGCAGGAAGAAAGGCTGCTAGGGTTTAAGGCGCGGCAGAGAGGGGCGCTACAAGGGTGAAGAAAGAAAGAAAGAAAGAAAGAAACGTGTAAAAAACGTAAACGAAATAACGAATGGATGCTAATTAACTGTGCGCTTCGGATCGCAGGGTGAGATCCTCCACCAACGGCTCAGATTAATTAAAAAAATCCTCTATAAGGTTTTGTTCAGCGGTCACTAATTCTAGAGAAATTTTTTTCTATTAGAACAGGATTTCATATTACATTTGGTGAAAACCTACAAAGAGCTCATCATTGATAGAAAAAAAATAATCCAGTCCAACTTAATTAATATTTTCCTCTAAAAACAAGCATTTTAGAGAAATAAATTTCTATTGGGAATTGATAATATAGTTTGCTGAACAATGAATAGAAATTATTTTCCATAGATTCTCAATTCCTATAGAAACCTATAAAATTTGTGTTTGCCGAACAGACCCTAATTATATGCATCTGTTGGACTGAGATTAATTAAAAAAATCTTCCTATTAATTATATGTGTCCGATCATAGTCTTAGAGTCTTGAGATCCTATTTTGATCGCAACAAATACGGACCTTGGTGCTTACTATTGAGGGATGATGTCATGATGTACGATTATATTTCGAGAGAAAAGAAAATATAGAATTATCAAAAGTATTTGTTACATGTTAAAAGAATTTTTTTTAATTAAAAATACATTGGGGATAGATGAGGAGGATTTTTAAAGGGACAATTATCACCTCCCTTATTATTATGAAGCCACTGCAAATTTTTCAAAAAAGAGAAAAGCAAATATAGAGTTATTGATGTATTCTGGACTTTTAGATTGAGAAATGAGAATACTCTACCTTTCATACAGTTCGAGTCGTGATAGCTTATTCGTATTTTATGTGATTTTTAATTGCTCTAATTTTAATGATATATGATGGATTATTAAATATTTACTAAACTTGTTTGGAATTTGAAAACATAATTAATCTATAAGCTCTAAGACCTTTTTTTAAAAGAGGAGGGATCCATTGACAATGCTTAATTTGACAATCTTGACAATGGGAATTTTAAAAAATTTGTAAAAATTCACAAAAACTCTTAAAAATAAAAAATGGTTAATGGATGTATTATTTAACTTATAGATTGATAGTTTTTCAAATTTCAATCAATTTGAACATCGTTTGATGCCTTATCAAAATTTTGTGTATTTTTTAACGGTTGTAATTTAACGGATCATTAAAGAGCTATCAAATATCGGTCAAATTAAAAATAATCAATCTATGAGTTAAGTAATACTTCTGTAGACTTTTTTCTATTTTTAAGATTTTTTATGAACTTTTATAAAATTTTGAAAGATAGGATTATCGATATTGTCAAAAAAACCATTATCAATGGATCCCTCCTCTTTTTTAAATATCATCAACTTTTAGTTTTTATAACTACATAACATAATTAACCTTTTTTTTAAACATAACTAAAGTTGCTTGAAATTTATTTCTCCATTAGGTAATCGGGTTCATAACAGAAACATAAATTAAATTATTAAACGTAGTTGGTGATTGAAAATTGGAGTCACCATTTTGCTACATGAGGACCACAATAATGTTGCTTATTATTTGGTTCAAACATATATTTCGCGTTCTTAAATCAAGAAATCAGCGGCATATGTATGTAGAGGAGGGATCCAATAACCATGATTATTGGTGACTATGATAACCATTTTATTATTTATACATAAATTGGTAAATCCAAACCGTTAGATGTATTCTAAATCATCTCAATAATATATACACAAAAAAATGATAAAATTTTAACATCATTTCGATAATCATCAAGAGAGGAGAGAAAATCATAAAATATGAACCGTTGATTTTTGTTAATGCTTGATACATATGTCAATAAAACCAAAATGATATAATTTTTTGTGTATACATTAAATATGCAACATATTCTATCAGTTACTTTTGTTATAGTTATTTGATCCCTCCTCATGTATGTATTTATACTCTTCGCAAATCCAACAAGACAGTCCTTTTTTTTCCCTTTATCACCGCTTGAATAATGTGATGCAAATATTCGTGAATACTGATACATTACCAATTTCTAAGAATGAGTATTTTGTGACAATCCATCAACCATAACTCACTTTCTATGTGTGATGCATCTACTATGCTTATAGCATTATATATACATACGACGACAACAAGTTCAGCCATTTGATGTGTGTAAAACTATTTTCACTTAAAAAATTGCAACCAAATAAAATTGACATCTCTAATCAGACATTAGAGAAAATCAAGATAGTTATAATGTTATTTTCACCAGCGTGATACTTAATAAAAAAAGGTAAGTACCAAATGAGCTGCTTGTTTTCAAAATGTTACCGATTTTAATAGTTTTTTTCGTATATAAATGGAGGACTACTGAATGAATAATCAAAAAATTAAAAAAAATATATATATTTTAGTTAAACCTAAGGAGAATCAAACAGCAGATCAAAAAGGTTCTAGATATTTTTGCTGTATCTTTGCCGCTAAATGTAGTATTCCAGATTTTTTTAGGTTACATAGGAGAAAAAAAAAAAAGAATAGACCAATAACTGAGTAGATAAATTTGTACTCTCTTTTTTTTTTCTTTTGTTTTTCTTTTTCTTTTATTTCGTATCATGCAAGAGCGTCCAAATTCAAATATACAAAATTGATTGTACATATTTGAATTTCAGGAAGCAGCAGAAGTCAGAAAGCATAACCAAAACTACCAGTAGACGGACATAGGAAATCCACATTTGAAAACCTCATTTCCTGTGTCCGGGAATAGTGATTTTTGAACAGTGTTTTTTGGTTATTGTGAGCCGTCCGATCATGATCTGGTGGTCTAGCTCCTTTCTGCTGACGTATTTTGGTGACATACGCAGGCAGTCCATTTTTCCGGTGTAAGTGGTTTGTTGTGAGCCGTGCTGCCTCTTTCTGGTGTGGTTTTGGACAGTGTACAGCTTCTTCATTTTCGGTGGACTGCTATGTTATTTTTGTGCTCTTGGTGTTTTTTAATATTTGTATACCATGTGTGCCTCAATGTGTTTTGGGTCTTCTTGAAGTGTCTGGTCTTTGGGTTAATGGTGGGTAGAGTCTATACCGCTTAAGAGGACTTGATGTGAAATATCTATGCTAATAATCCCTAACACTAAAACGGTTCAGTTCACAAGCGTATAAACCTATCGATGTAGTGGTCGGATGTCGAACCACAAGGACAACTAATAATGCATTGGTTATCAATTCAATCACCGATCTAGACAATTCAAATTTCAATGTTTGTTTAAGGAAATTAATTCTAAATTAACAACTAATGCTAGCAACACTTGATGAACGCAATTAAACTTGAACTAGGGATATTGGTTTAATTATCCCTTGTAGAATTAATTCACTCGATTAACACTTTGAATTATATTATTGTGAGAGGGTATCAATCAATTGTTGGTACTAAACTACGGTTTAATACCGTACACAAACTATTGGATTTCACTATTAAGTTCCTCACCCTACAAGTCTATGTTCATTATGCTCTTGATATGATTAATCAACTACAAATTCACACTTCGCGGTTAAGCACATCGCACAATTAATAGTTAATTCATTACTCCTAGGTTCATGATTTCACGGTTAAGTATCTCACCAAAACCTAATTTTGCTTCTTTGATTCCAAAACTACGAGTTTTACTTGGCAAGTTCTAACCCTAGTTTCTAAAATGATATGCATAGCAATTAAGCAATACAAGCAATTCAACAAATAAACAAAATCACAATTAACATTAAAAGCATCATCCGAGTAAATTAAACTACAAGTTCAAACTACAAACCAACATCCCTAGAGAGGGGATTAGCCTCTCATGACTACAAGAAACAAATCAAGTTTCATGTTCAAGCAAGACATAAAGAAAAGAGAGAAAAGAAGGAAGAGGAAACCAAACACCGAGATATCGCGAGAATTCCCGATTCCGATCTCCAAGTTCCTCTCTAACCCTAGTTCTAGTTCTTAGTTCCGTTCTCAAAGATGCCAACCAACCCCCCATAGTTATCTCCCAGTCTCTATATATAACCAGGCCAAAAAATAGACCAAAGGTTGCCTAAAAACATCAATAACTGCTCAGACAGAAAATTCGTCAGCAAATATTTCGGACCGAAATTATTCAGTTCGGACCGAAATATTTACAGATACTTCACTGCTTCAGACTACACAATTTCGGTCCGAACTGATTTTCTTCGGTCCGAAACTACTGCAGTTTTTCTTCAATAAGTTCGCGTCTTCCTTCGGTCTACTTGTTTTGTGTCCAAATCTCTTCCAAATTCTTCATATCTGCAATCAAAATCAAGAATGCGGCAGTATCTCAAACTTGAAATAAAAACTAAACTAAATTAACTCAAACCTAAGCGAAAAGGTTTAGTTTTAGAGACAAAACCCGAAATAAAATAGAGTGCAATTAAGACTCATCAGGACTTTCTGTGGGTTTCATGTTTTGATCTTGGTTTGTGTGCCAGGACGCCTTGTACTCGATATTTGCAAGGCGGTTACCAGTTTGTATCATCTATTTTTTGCTGGTAGTTCTGCTGTATTGTGGCTGTGTATTTCACCTTGAGATCTGCGCATCTCCATCTCGAAGGGGTCTTTCGCTCTTTGATATCGTGCATTGTTGGTGCAGTGTACTGATCAGTAGTGGGGGATGGAGTTTCGGTTCGGTGTGTCTTTTCTAGGTACGCTCTCTCTATCCTCTATTTTGTGCTTGGTTCAGTCCGTGTATTGTGACCATTTATTTTGCTTTCAGATTAGTGCACTTCCGTTTTAAGGGTATTGTGCGCTGTTGGATATCATGTGCTCTTTGTGCGAGAATGCAATGGGTAGTACAGGATGTCCGTTCAGTTCTTTAGTATCTTTTTGGGGAAATGACTCCACACCCCCCTAAACTATCCCCTTGTGACAAGTTGCCCCCCAAACTTTTTTTTGTGACAAACACCCCCCCAAACAACCTAATTGTGACAAACACACCCCCAACATCCAATTAGCCCTCTAATATTCAATTATGGAGTGCGAAAAGACCAAAATACCCCTGTATGTATATGTCATAATATTTAAAATATTAGTACTTCATAAAATTATTATAAAAAAATATTGTTGCATGATATATAACCGGAATAAATTTGCTTACTTAAATATAAATAGACAAATTAATGAAATTATAAACTTTTAATTTTTTTATAACTGAAATAAAAAAAATAATATTTTTTTAATTTATATATTATCATGAAATATGTTCTATTACATAAAATAACATTTAAAATCAAATTACAAATATAGCTTAATAAATATTTTATAATAAAGATATCCAATTAATTATAAATATTTATATCTATAATTATTTTTTTAAAATTAGATTTTATGAAACACTAATACTTTAAATATCATGACATATACATACAAGGTCATTTTGGTCTTTTCACACTCCATAATTGAGTATTAGAGGGTTAATTGGATGTTGGGGGTGTGTTTGTCACAATTAGATAGTTTGGGGGGGTGTTTGTCACAAAAAAAAGTTTGGGGGGTAACTTGTCACTAGGAGAAAGTTTGGGGGGGTGTGGAGTCATTTCCCCTATCTTTTTTTCAGGATTTCCAGCTTTTCCAATTTTGAATTGGATCTCGGGCTCGATCTGGTTTAGTATCAAAGTGATTCTTTTTTTTTTCTCAAAAAAAAAAAAAAAATCTTTTCACAGGTGTCAGAAACGAAGGCTGAAGCTCTCATCCCAACTATCTTATGTAAAGCATCTGTTGATGATAAAGTAGTAGACATGCAGGAACACTTTTTTATAACCTACCTCACACACACAGGACACGACCAAATTTGTGACAATTACTTCACACATCACAAACCTACAAAATAACTTCCCAATGCACCAACAGGAGTTGCGGCGAAGCCGCAACAAAAAATCTAGTATGTCAAATTTCGTAATTGTTTCAACTTCCAGTGAAACTCTCATATATTAAAGTAAGAGATCAAACGCTTCGCTATTATTACGATATGCTTCTCTACAATAAAACCTTCCTACTGTATGATGTGTGCATTTGTTCTTGACCCAACTATTTCTATTTTTTTGTGCCCCGACTTGTCGAGATAGAAAATTGTAATCGAAGGATTTGATTTTTCATATTTTTATTTTGTAAATCATTTAATGCAAGTTATTATTTTCTTATGCTGCAAACATCTCAACAAATTTAGATTACTTCATGTATGTTCTATGCATCACAGTTTATGCTCTGAGGTCTATAGAAAGAAGGGAACGTTGATGTTATGTTACCGAAATTAACCAATGGATTCACACGCATTGCTTGAAAAATGCCTGGGAATATCGAACTAATTGAGTAGGATAGTTGCATTGACAATGTAATGTAATATATGTGTGCAGGTGCCCTCACGATGAATTCATATCCTCGCCCGTGCTGCAATCGAGTCCGACAGAGAGAGAAACTGGGTCCCACCTCGGTTACTCTCTCTTTCTCTCTCTGCCGGGCTCGGTTGCAGCCGGTCAGAGGATAATCATCCCCTCATGATGGGTGTTTTTGGCATTGACTAAACCCAATGATCGACCTCGGATCAGCCTATTGTACAATTTTTTTTTTTAATTTTTTTTGGATCAGCCTATTGTACAATTTTTTTTTTTAATTTATTTTCATTTTTTTTAGATAAGGTTGGATATTTAAGCTACCCGATTCTTAGCAGTGAAAAAAAGGAAGATCTAAACAGTATTATAGAGACAAACTTTAGGCAGGTTGAAAGAAGAAGAAAAATAAATAGTACGTATATCATTCATTAATTGTCATGCAAAACTGAGTTATTTTGTTAATCGTTTCGTTTTTCGTTTCGTTTGGAACGAAACGAAACGAAAGAATGAAAATAATCGTTTGACAGTAGTATTTTACTGTAAAAATGGATAACGAAATAGAATCGATCATTTCATTTCATTTAACACAACAAACAATCGTTTCGTTTAGGACGAAATCAAATAACGGAAAATGGTATTCCGTTGACAGCCCTACGCATAATAGGCTGGTATCGGTTTTGGGCTCCTTGCATTCGTAGAGGCGTTGAACAATGAGTTTATTGTTATATGGTAGGATAGGCCCACTACCTGAACTGCACAAAAGTTCAATGTCATTTTTGCATTCAAGATGCTGATCTAATTATACGTTAACACTAAGTGACTATACAATTAACAAAATAATCAACATTTTTATATCATTTTTAAAAAAATCTTAATCAAATACTTAAAAATTAAAAAAAATGGAAAATTTGTGCATCCCGTAAGATTTTGACATAATGAATTTATTAGGCCATATAATTTAAAATTTGAGAATGATTTAATATATTTTTGAGAGTACGTTCACAAAAAGCTCTGTAAACTTGAGCTCACGATATCTTTTAGTCCTATATCAAATATATGATAGGACCCAACAGTCCAGTACCTGAACTGCACAAAAGCTCAATGTCAATTTTGCATTAAGTTGTTGATCTAATTATACGTTAACAGTTCGCGTGATTCTGATATGGCACACGTGTGAATGATATCAAAAGGCCTCATGTAAAGTCTTTTGGCATTGAAAAAGTACAACATAAAAAACCAGTCTATTATATTTGCCATTAAATGTTTGGAAATGGAGCTAATATCAGCTTAGACGATTACTTAGGCGTGTTCTCTTTCATAATTTTGCATGGCTTTGTAAAAGTTATGACCATAGCAAGCCAAGTTTAGAATATAGCAAGCCACAACTCCAAAAATCCAGTAGGAGTGGATTTTTTGAAAACCTGGTTTTGGGGCTTATTTGACTTGATTTTTAACCAAAACCATGGCTAACATTATACAAAACCTGGTTTTCAAAATCATCATAGAATACCCCAAAACTAAAATAAGTTACAACTATGGCTTGCTAGCCCAAAACCACACAAGAGAACACACCCTAACAAACATGACAAGTGTTCCCTGACATATTTTTCTTTTACAGTAATTATCCTATTCTGTTCTTCCAAAATTCAAAATAAGTTGAGAACTATAATAGAGAAAAGATAAAGGACAATAATTTAAGTTCATACTTAGGTGCCTATAATCCAAGCACAGTGACTAGCATGCAATTTTATTCTAATTAATCTCTTACACATCCTCCCCTTAAATTACAGAAACTATGTTTAACTTGCCTCTGGATCCCTTATTAAACTATCAGCAAACCAAATATAGAGATTAATAAAGGTATAAACTTCAACCAAATATAGAGATTAATAAACCTATTTAGAACCACTGCATCCTTCAGTCTTGACAGAAACTGAAACGCACGAATCAAGGGATCTCCTTCGATGCAAGCATTTCTTTGCCACATCCTTCATTGCACTTGCTAGATAAAAATTAGGGTTTAGCCTAATTGTGTTGTTAAACTTCTTGCACATAGCCATGTGCGCCTCCAATGCCTTTTCCTTCGAAACAGAAGGATCTTTGCTTAGCAGTTCTTTAACAGCCTCGGCGCAAAGGCCGCAAATCCATTTCCCTGAAAAGGATTCGCGGATCTTAGATATGTATGTAGGTGTGCAGTCTTCTTCCATGCCACAGCATTCACACTTTATCATCTCCGGTTCGTGTGAGAGAAATGCTGAATCGGATAAGGTTTTCTGTAACGACTTGTTTTCTTTCTGGCATAATAAATAAATAATTGAAAATTTGTTAGATTATCACAAAATATATAAACTTACATCTATGCAAGAAAAAACTCATAACTTTCATATGCAAATGCGATGAAAATAAGCACAAGTGCCATGGTGTTTGTTGTATTCCACACACAAGCTTACAATTATCAACAAACTTATTATGTTCAGTTTAAGTTTGCACTCTACTAAAATAATGTGTCTATATATATGAGAGATGATATGTGCACATGCTTCAAGGAAATACTAGAGAGAGACTACATAGAAAAATGTCTAACACAAGAAAAAATAGGAACTTAATTATATTATGAGGTGCTAGTTAAGAGCATGCAAATACAGCTCAAGGCACTATAAAGTGAAAGTAAAAAATTGAACAAGAATTTCAGTAATCTTACTCTAGGCATAGGAAAAGGAGTTGTTCCCTCTCCAGCGCTTACAAGATGAGAATGCATTATTAATTTATTTGTGGAATCAAGATGTTTTTACTATTTTATTGCAGACACACTTACTTGAGTCTATATGTGCTAGTTCTGTTGTCCATTTATAGGCCATGGAGAGCCGTAAAATGCGCAAGTTGAGTAGAAGGGGGGAAGAACCTGTCAATTGTAAGGAGCATCAGAGATACAGTACAGTAAAATCTAAATGAGTCCTTATCCCTAAAAAAGATAAACAAAAGAACGTTTAATTTATAATTAAAGTGCATTTGTTAATGTTATTAAGAGGGAAGATACATAATGACAAGTTGTCAAAAATATTGATTTGCTACCAAATTATAGTACCTATTATACATTCCTTTTAAGGAAATTGAACTTTGTTTTCTTTGCCATGCCTTATTGTATTAGAAAAGGACTAATTACAAAATTGTATATGTAGTTGAGGTATAATGGATAATCGTATTGACATATCAGAGAGACCTAATCAAGGTAACTACTGGCACTATATTAGAAAATAATTTCATATCTAAAGAAAAATTCTCATACGTACTGAAGTTATACAGACTGTGATCTATACTGAAGTTAATAAATTATACAAGTCGTTTTTGCATGTCACCTTATCTAGCTATTCTGAAGTTGAAAAAATAAATAATTAAGTTATGTTATATTTCACTAGAAAAGATGAAAAAGCAACATTGCTTTCAAAGAAGCACGGCAGAAGAAAATATTAAAAGACTTTTTTGTTCTTTATAACAGAACATCATGACAAGAGCTTCTCACTTTAGTAGATGTTATACATGAGTTTTGAATGGCCCCTTTACTTTTCTGTTAATTTGAGGATTCAATGCAAGAATGTCCTTGTTGCAAGGATTTGTGTACCACAGCACCATGACTCAGGGAAGAAACTAACAACCGTTGCAAATTGCCCAAGTGGGGAGGAGCAATCAGTCTTGTACACCCCCCATCCTCGGATGCACTTGTTTACTTTTGATCCACGAGTTAAAATATCTGTATTATATAATGCATGCACACAGCAAAAAATTATAGAAGCGGTGAATAACAAAATGCACAATATTCACTATTACAATCGTGAAAGGAAACAATTATCATGTGCATTTGGTTATCTCTCCTTTTGAAATAATAAACAAAATCAACTGTGTTGCTTATGGACAACGTAAACTAGTCTTGGTGAGTCTATCTGCTGCAGCAAATGCAAATACAGCAGCATTTATTACAGCATAATTGCATTAATCAAATTTTACATGAGAATTGCAAAGATCAGATATGTAACTAAGATTTATTAAGAATATACTTGGGACATAAAGAGGATAAATATGGGAGAGAAAGGACACTGAACCTGATAGCAGATGCTCCGGTTACTATTTTGACTGCTTAATTGAGGTCAGAATGCTCATATTTGCATCACACTAATTAAATGGTTCAAGATTCTAAACCCTCTTAAATCCAGTCCCCCACCCTGAATTTTATTCCCTTTTATTTCTTATTAAAAGAATGACATCTTGGTGCTAAACTACAGAAATCAAATGCCTGTTATGCATGCTATTCAGCCATCAAACAGCCTCTAAAACTAGATGCTCTGTAAAGCCCAGCCCATGAAGTGCTGGATGTAATAGAAGTAGGGTTGGCTTCCGCTTGTTAAGCTGACTTAAGAATAGCAATCTTATAAACCAGTTGCACGTTTGATAGAGATTAATGACCCAAATTGCTCTACATGCATTTTTTTGTTCTATATTTTTAATTATCGGTGAAATAGAAACTTTTTAGAGAAAGACATTTAGCGTATAAGAAGAACGGATAAATCCAAGTGGTTGAACGAAACAGTGATTTTATCTAATAGTATCAAAACGCAGTTGCAATGAAACAAATAGATTCAGTTTTTCATAAAAAAGAACATAGCTTTCCTTGTGACGGGTTCAAATCACAGTTGCAAACCATTTGTGGGCAAATCACAGTTTATCTAATAGTATCAACTGGGCTTTCAATATGAGACCATCCACAAAAAGGGAAATGCAAGCATATATACCAACTAAAACTATTCATATTTTAAAGGGAAAATTCACCCTCTGATCCTCAAACGATCTCAAATAAACCAAGTTTCTCCATAATTTTCAAATTGGTCCTTAAAACTTTTCCAACATATCTAAATTGCTCTTTAGAGCACACCATATAAGTCTTGAACTTTTGATATTAAAACTAATATGATCATAAGTTTTCCATCAAAATAAATAAAGTTGATCCTTACACTTGCACAAGCTGACTTCACCAGGTATGAACAATGAAATATTGATAGCATGCGCCTCCAATATTCTTTACTTGACTCAAAATCTATTGAGTTTGGTTCAGGGGGAGCCAAACTCATGACGAGATGGTGGCAAAATTTTCAGATGAAGCATAATATTGTAACTATTTTTCAACATTGGTATATTTTTGCAAAACTTTTGCAGTAAAACGTTGATTAAAGACATGTTTTTGTAAATACTTTGTAGGGTAGGGAATATTTTTGCTATTATCTTATAATCTAAGCATATTTTTGTAAAAATTTATGAAAGGACCAATCTAATAGTATAAGAAAAGGTGTAAGGACCAGTTTGGTGCTTTTAAAAAGTTTAAGGAGCAATTAGGTGCAAATGAAAGTTTACTGACCAACTTGGTTTTTTTCAAATAGTTTGAGGACTACAAGATGAATTTTCCCTATTTTAAAAGGTACTGGGTATTAAAACAGTATTATGGATGCGCAACCCAAAAAGTAGGCAATAGTATACTGTACTTATGCTACAAGCCATCCACTTTGAAATCCTTTTAGATGTACCTGGGGATGAATTATACTGGTCTAAATTCTTTTTCTATCGAAACTGAAACATTGCTCTGCGTTCATTTAATTATGTCACCAGAATATCTTCATTAATATGTGGTAGTAACTACGGACCTGGTCACAGCGTAAACCAACTAGCTTTTAGAACAGATTACACTTTTAAAAAATTGTAGGAATTATGGTCAGAATTTAGAAGATCAAAGAGTAGAGATTTGCAGGATATATAAGCTGCCATAACAATTAACAAGTCAATGAGCCGAACAAATGTATAGTAACATATACCTTCTAATAACATGTATCTAACTCAACAAAATTACCTCTTGTAAGATAAATTGAATTGCATTAAAGTTTTTACTTCTTTTTTTTTTAGTTAGTTTGCATTATATGTAGGGTATGTCTGGCTTTATTTTGTCTAATTTATATTAGTATCTTTCTTGTTCAATTGTTTCTAAAGATATTTGTTGCTAAAAAAGAGCACAAATATCCAACTTGTACTTTATACACTTTTCAAATTGAAACTGAACCTTTCTGAATGATGTTCATGTGTATAACAAAAAGTGAGACCTTGTCACCTTAGTGCTATGTCAATGTATTGAAGTGAGAAAACCTTTTTTATCTTTTGCTTTTGTTGAAAAAGAACCATCATTAAAGTAATTCATGCATGTAGCCCCTATATAGAAAGTGCAGAGAATGTTAAGGAACCATCACTGTTATGGCTTGTGATTGATCACGGAAACAAAAACTATTACATAGAGCTACTTGTACAAAACTTTTAGCCTACTATTTTCATATTCTTCTCCCTCTCTCTCTCTTTAAAGAGAGTCGGAGTTTCGAGGAAATTTGGTTTCTTCTTTTCAATGAGGAAAAATGAACTTCTTCAGACGGGTTCCTGTGCTTGTCCGGGAAACAACGTAAGATGTTCAGTAGTGGACATAATGAAATTTACAAGGAAAACTGCTTGATTGTTTTTTATTATATGAAATTATAGGGAATTAAAAGGATATCTAGAATATTGCTAGTATGGTTGAGAGAATCCAGATTCACATGAGAACTGTCACAATCAAAACTAAAGTGATGTACTTGTTATAATAGTGATTTCTCAGTCTCTATCAGGAAGAAATAAAAGAAGAAACGATATCAGTTGTTTTCCATTTATCAATCATCCTATACACAAAAAATTGGAACTTGAAATAGGAGATCTACTTTGATAGAAAATTCGTAAGTTGCATAAGCACAGCAGCTAACGTGAAATGAACTATTTGGAACTATTTTTTTAGCAACGTCTCCAAATTATTTTTTAAGGAACAGAACTATTTGGAACAGAGAAATGAAAGGATTTAGCACAACAATTAAAGGGAACACTGCAGGTAATAACGACAACACATCAAAATAATTTATAAGTACAAAATACATGTAAGGCATGGCGGTCGAAAAGGGCAGAGTAATTAGCAAAATTGTTGTTTTTTATTTTTATAATAAATAGCAACATAAATAGATGCTGATTTACAGAATATGAGCCATTCTATATTCAACCAGTTAGAAATAAATCATCAGAATGTATAGACTAGATTATAAGCAACTTTTGAACCACCTACCTGGATAAATATCTCAGAATCTCAACTGTTCTCCAATTTTTGTAGCAAAGAGCACCAGATTTCCAACATGCTACAATTCTAGGAAAAAAAAAAAAAAAAGTGAAGCCTAAGCATAGTAAACTCAAACAGAATTGGAGGGTTTTGGGCCCAATATATAGCCCATCAAAACATGATAATTGATATCTATACATTTGCACATTTGCACACACTCACATTCTGACTCTGTCCATATAAACACTGTGAAGTAACAAGAAGGGGACAACTTCTGCTCCCTTTCATGGAGGTAAACTGAAGATAAATAGGGTTGGCTAAGATGATTCTGTAACAGCCACAGTGTTGTAATTGTTCCTCAGGGACCCAGTTCAAAACATGCAAGCTGTTTTATTCCCCCACGAATCTCAGTCTAAATTGCAAAGATAATAAATAAATAAATACATAAATGAAGTACCTTTGTTCTACAGATCACACTGCCTGGTACCAGTACCAAAGAAAATGGCAGGACACTCATCAGTATAGTACTATTCTTCTGTGCGGCATTTCGTCGAACACCTTGTGTGCATAATCCTCATCCCAACATACAATACCTCCTTTCACCAAACACCCGACCTGCAGAATTGCAAGCATAGTGGAACGATTTCCGTTACAAAATCTGCACACATTACTGTTTCATGCTGGTTCCAAAACAAATTACTGCTCTGAATTAACGTTTCTGTTCTTTTGGTTTGGAATGGGAGCAGGGAATTCACTGCGGATTGGAGAATCTCATCAAACCCTCTGTCTGTCAGTGAAAAACCATTAATCAACGCGAGTGCTCATCCCCTGACTTATACTGCATTGTGCAGTTCACAACGTCAGCCGTTAGATCGTCTAGAGATCCGTTCTGGAACGAATCTCGAGACAATCTGACGGATAACGCTGTGAGCTGCATAATACAGTACCGCAGGGGATATGAAATTCAAGCAGCGCATGGAACTGAAAGCATTTCGGCCCACTGCCGGTCCGATTTTACCGTCTGAACAATTTAGTTGAGTACAAGAAGCCCAAAAAGGCCCATAAAGGCTCAAAATGTTCAACTCTGCCGCTGTGGCCCATTTAGCCCATTATTCTTTTGGAATTATAAGCCCAATTTCGATCACTTCTAAAGACGGCCCATATATAGCCCAATAACAAAAGTGGTACCAGTTATTTTGGGCCGGATATAGGCCCATTTATCCTTTTCATTTTCTTATATGCTACAACCTACAACACAAGCACAAATTAGTTTTCTATTTCTTTTGGAAGAGGAACAGATAATGGTTTCTGTAAGATGAAAGCAAGCAGGCAAGCAAGAAAAGAAATACTGGGAAGTGAGGTATATGTATCCTGCGATCTACAATTAGTCAATTATTGATAATGCGATGATATAGACACACATGTGCTGTGAGGTGTGTTAATTAATGTGTGACCTGATTGGTTGCTCGTGGCCTTCAGTCACATCATGTAGTAATGTAAGAAGCCACTTACCCACTTCCTAACTACATTTCATTTCAGACAGGAAATCTTTTGCTGTTTTTGTTTCCCTAAAGTTTACAAGATAAGTGAAATATAATAAATAAATTCGAACTTTTTGGGAGAAATTCTCTGAATTACTTTTCGAGCTCAAATAATTATGTTTTATTTATTCTTTCCTTTAAAATTAGACAAACACATTATACTAATAACAAGTGCACCTTAATAATGTGGTATTACTTTTATCATTTATTTCCTCAACTCCCTTTCACCTTTCTACGCGTCCTAGTTATTATAAAGTTCAAAGTTATTGAGGAATCTCAAATTTTGAAAGGATTTAACGTGACTAAATAGTAAAATTCCAAGGTTTAACTGTTCATAACATCAATCCCGGGCAATTGTTAAATGCGGTACCATAATTGGACCAGGTACGGTTGCTGCCATTGACTCGTGTACAAACTTCAATTGTCTCAATAATGTAAATAGTGTGGAACCATGCCTATATAGGTATTGACAGCAACACATAATTAGTTAATTACACATTTCAAACAAATCATATTTTTCTTGTTATTTTACTTTAAATGTTATATATCCCCCATCTAGCGTCCGATTCCGCTGTTATCCTAACCGAGGATAACAGGGCCCTGCTTTTCCGCTCGGCACCGTCGGATTAAAATGGACAGATTAGATTTGTTCAGGAAAACTCTTTTTAACTTTAAAAACCGAACTTTTGTAGTTTGCACTGAACCTGAACCGTTCGGTGTGATCCGACGGTGCCGAGCGGAAAAACAGAGCCATGTTATCCTCGGTTAGGATAACAGCGGAATCGGACGCCTCCCATCTACGTTATAATTAAGGAATCGGATATTGTCCACAGCTATTTGGACGGTCCAAAGGATTCTAAGAGCTGTACGATCTAATTATTAGTAATTGATCAACCGTGATTTAATCATGTAGGTACTAAAAATGACATGTTGATTATATTTAGAATAATGAGATCACATGCTATCACCGTTGATAAACATATAAATTGAATCGAACGGTTTAGTAATGACTTTGGACAGAGGCCATCCAAATAGCTTTGAACAAAATTCTAACCCTACAATTAATTATTAATTAGCAATATCACAAAAAATGAAAAGGGGCAATGATAATGATGAATTCACTTAAACAAAAAGGCACACACACATGCAATAATAAAAACCACTCAAATCTCACCAACTCTTATCCATCCATCCATGTGTGCATGCATCATGGCATGGTGATGCTTAACCTTACCCATTGTTGCAATCCATAACACCCCAAAAATAAAAAAGAAGGAAAAATTATAAAGAGAGGAGGAAGGTGGATTCCCACCCCCTCGCACGTGCCTGCACGTGCAATTAGACGTGATCCGCACTATTTGCCTTGATTAATTACATTTTTACATCCCTTTCTTACATAATACCACACTGTTAAAAACTTAAAATAGTTTAACACGCTACTAATTGCTGTAACCCTTTCTCTACTATAGTCTGAGGTAGAATTAATCATGCCATGTTTTTCTAAATTAATTGTGTGATTAAGAGTACTCAAGCGGTATGCTTAATGAAACCATAACAAAATTTAATAGGATTGTTGAATTTAATTAATTGATTTTTATATTTGAACCCTAATTACATGCTGTCATTTCAATAGAATAATGCCCAATATTTTGTTTCTATAATTCAAATTTAATTGAGCAAAACAATATATATATATATATATATATATATAATAAATATAAACGTAAAACAGATGATATTTATAAGAATTTAAGTAATAATATTTTTCGTCTTCATTATATACAAATTCCATAAAACCAATAGCACGTAAAGTTGTTGCTTTCTGCAAAATAACTGGTCACTAAAATTAAGTAAAAAATATCCTATTAATTATTAATATAATCCAGCAACTCTTTACCTTTGATTTCTTCAAAAATGGGCACCATGCCACATGACTTTAAAAAATTCAAAATTTTGACGTCTCCAAGCAACTGAGGTTAAAAGATTAAAGCAAATAAATTAACCAAAGAAACCATAATATTATACTTAAATTTGTTCTTAAGTAATCAATTACTCCAACGCCTCCCCATGTGCTTTCTTCACAGTAAGTATGCATAACATAACATAACATAACCCCCTTCCAATTTTCCACCAATCCACCTAAAATATGTCCCCCACTCATAACAATCGAGATTTTCTTCTTCTTGTTTTTTTTTTTTTTGTTCATTTGCACCCTAAAGGTTGCTTCTTTTCCAAAATATGATGAAAGTTCGTTTACTTTTTTACCATTTTATGGTACGACAATGTACTCAGCACCAATTATATAAGTTCATACATATAATATTTTTTTTCAGCTTTTTAAATGTATATATGTAGGTTTAAGTGATTATATATATTTTTTGGAAAACAGTTTGCTAGTTATATAGTATCATCTGCCCGGTCTTTGAGACATGAATTAGTTAAACATTTGAAAACCAATATGGTTTTTTAGTTGGAAATTGGACAGTTGGATTTTTTGGCAATGGTGGGCACATTTTAAGGACAAGGAGCACAAATCAAAATTTTTTGCCCTGAAAGAAAATCCGCATAAAAAATTTATATTCATTTTTCAATAGAAATAATTAAAATGGAAATTATCACTCTCTTCTACCTTTTCCAATTAAGCACATACAATAGTCAATAGCAAACATGGATATTTATGTACTAATAATGTAAAGATATAAATCTTTAAGGGGAAAAACGGGTGGTCACTCAATTAGCTAGTATAGAAATCTTAGGACTTTTGAGGTCAGAGTTTGATATCTGTCTACGAAACTTTGCAGCCGCTGCATATAAATCTTTAAAGGGGGGCAGTAGAAAAACTTCACCTCACACTCACATAGAAAAATATTGAGCAGCAGTTTGAGCAGAGCATATGTTATTTGTACGGGTCCTAAGATTAAAAATTGGTACATTAAACAAATAAACAAATAAATATTCCAAATCCATCCATCCATCCATCCATCCTCCTTGACTTTATAATAGGAGGATTAATATCATCTTCCCAAAAATCCTAGAGAGAGGGGAGGGAGGGGAATAGGGAATTCAAATCTGCTGTTATTCTAAATCTATTTAGAATCTAAAGTTGGATCAAAATCTATGGATGAGATTTATTTAAAAAGACCTATAATCTAAAGTTGGTCAATCTTATCCGTCCATTTTGATCGAAACGGCTAGGATAAGAATAACAGTATCTTGTTATTCTCTAAGAATAACAGCAGATGCGAACTCGGGGGATAGGAAATAGGGTCCATCTTCTATGGATCACCAAAGTCAGTGTCTGGGATCACGAGGACACTCGCCTCAAGGATGAAGGATTCTCCTCCTTCCCTCATTCATTCATTCCTTCCTTCCCCCCTTTTTTAATGGCTAATTGGTTTTAGTTTTCTCAAATTCACATGGATAGGTCACAGGAGATAATTTTGTCATTAAATGTACACACCGAATGGTCAGAATGGACTATGGTCTATGGAGAATTAATGAATTGACAAAAATATTATTTTTTTCTTAGAAGATATGTATGGGTAAAAGAAATATTGCATTTTTATTCTTGTTATGAATAAAGAAATTTTATGTATAGTGTCTACAATCTTCAATTATGCATTATAATATGAGGAGGGATCCATTGACAATGCTTAATTTGACAATCTTGACAATGGGACTTTTAAAAAATTTGTAAAAATTCACAAAAAACCTTAAAAATGAAAAATGGTTTATGGATGTATTATTTAACTTATAGATTGATAGTATTTCAAATTTCAATCAATTTGAACATCGTTTGATGCCTTATCAAAATTTTGTATATTTTTTAACGGTTGTCATTTAACGGATCATTAAAGAGCTATCAAAGATGGCTCAAATTAAATACAATCGGAAACATAATCAATCTATAAGTTAAATAATACTTCCGTAGGCTTTTTTCTATTTTTAAGATCTTTATGAATTTTTATAAAATTTTGAAAGATATGATTGTCAATATTGTCAAAAAACCCATTGTCAATGGATCCCTCCTCTTATAGTATATATAAGAAATTTATACTTTTAACGAAAAGTATTGTGTGAATGCATAACAATGACTAGTTATTTGTAAAGGAATGAAGCTAGTGGTATGGTTCCTCTTATAGATTACTTTTTGCTTAGATATTTTATAATTTTCGATTATGAGAATACCTTAGTTTGGTATGATCTTTTTTTTATTTAGTATTTGATAATTTGATATGTGCCTATAATGATATATACTAAAGATAATTATGAATATATATTTGTAAAAGGATTACGATATTGTTAATTGAAGATAATATATAAGAATATAAATTGGATTTAGACATTTCCTAAGTTTATTTTGAATATATCATTAATGAAATACTAAATCTCCTTTAATTTTCTTTTATTGACACAGACGTATATTTATACATAGTGACGGAGTTTGAGCCCATTTCAAGAGGGTCAATCGATCTAAACTCTTATACAATAATGTATTAAAGATTACAACTAATTCTCTCATTCCTAAATTAACAGTCACAAAATGTCTCAATGCATTCACAATTTTTTAAGTTTCACGGTAATTTTTAAGATGGATTATGTTATATATCGAGAGAAATATGGACTATTCATTATTCAAAATCAACTGATCATGATATATCCTATATACACAACTAAATTAAGAAGAATGATTGATCTATATAAGCAGAACAACTCCATTCAAAAATAAATAATTGTTCAATCAATTCATAACAAAACCCCTCAATTTTCAAAATGATACGAATTGGACACTTTTGCAAATGAGGTTTGGCACAAGCATTGAATAGGGGACGGTGTTTCTTAAACAAAATGACGATGAATTCAAAGACTGTGAGTAAAGTTCGCCCCTCCCCCATCGGTCGTCACTCCACGTGACACTCTCATTGGGCGCCCATTTCTTGAGTTAAATTACTTTCCTTCCCTCGCTAGCTGCCTGCTGCCCTCTCTCTCGATCCACGATCCACCTTACTTTTATAATCTTATTCCTTTCCTTCTCAGTTCTCACCTTCTTTATTATTTTCCTATGTTAAATTAAACCATTTTAATTTAATTTAATCCCCTTTAGTCTTGTTTGTATTGTATGTGTGTACAGGTTTATAGAGTGCTCATCCTCTTCTTTAAGGTAAAGTGCGTAGGGGTGAAAACGGATCGGATATTATCCGTCCGTATCTGGATTTGTATTCGAATTTTTGCGGATACGGATACGGATACGGTTTCCGATATGGAAACGGATACGGATACGGATAATTATCCAAATCCGGATATATTGGTAATTCGGATATCCGTTTTAAAGGCTTATTATATATCTTTCAATTAGATTTTTTATGTAGATTTCAAATTTAATGAAGTTTATATCTAATTAGGCTTTACACTTTATCTTTTTTCTAATTTTTGATACTTTTAATTAATATTATAATAATAATTATGGATTTTTCTTAACTAATATGTGAATATGTTTGATAATAATGATCGACGATGAACTAATAACATATTTATGATCAGTGATTAATTTTTATAGTAATTTAACTATTATAGTTAGTGATTTATCATGAAAAAAATTATATACAATATATTTTTTTAATAATAAGTCTAATATCCGAAGTATATTAGTATTCGCATTCGTATTCGTTAAATATCCGATCCGCATTCGTATTCGTTTGATATCCGATCCGTATTCGTATTCGGAACTATCCGTATTCGTATTCGTATCCGAAAAACTAAAGCGGATACGGATACAATTTTGACTACTATCCGTCGGTATCCGATCCGTTTTCACCCCTAAAAGTGCGGCATGACACGTGGACCGTTGGATCACTTTAAGAGCCGTGCAGGCTCGAATCTTAAGGTGATCTAACGGTCTACGTACCATGCCGCACTCTACCTTAAGGCAGATGATGTGAAATCAAGTTTATAACAGTAATCCCTGTGAATTGAAAAAGGATTAAAAGAGGAGTGGAGTAGTGGGGCTAGCATGTGGAATTGAGAGCCCGGATCGGACTACGACGCATCCCATCCGGTGCTTTGTTTTTGTTTTGTTTGTCCCGGTCCGGTCCAGTCCAGTGCAGGCAGAGTTTATTATGCCGTACGCTACCGCTACGTTCTTTCCTTCTTTGCTCTTTTAGATTTTTTTTTATTAATTACTACCGAGAAATTCTATGAGGTACCCACCTACGTGCACCAGCTGACCCATCTTTGGTCTTTTCACTAGAACTAGAATTGGCTATTGGGTTCTGGTATTACAAAGCAGTAAAAGGATTATGAATTATGATGTAAGTAACAAATTATGCAATAAAAATTGCTTTTGACTTTTTAAGAAATGTATGATATAAAAACAAATTTGTCAAAGTTATCATACTTCATCCCCTTCGTTCCAGACAACGGCCAATTAATTTAATTTACTAGCATCAATACTAGTACTTGCATTTTACTTTTCATAATGCTAATATTTACATATGCATTTATTATACATCTACAAAATTATTTTATTGAAATTTCTGCTTAAAATTTATTTTGGCTTCATCACCATATATTGCCAATTGATGATTGACATTTGCCCTAAAATATCTCGTGTTTGTTACTCTTTTACTGTAAAATATTTGTTGTAAACTGTGTTACCCGGATTCGTCGCAAACCTATCAGAACACATATCGGGTACGTATCGGGTGCTGGTGCGCGTCCGATACGGTACCGGTGCGTACCCGATACGTCACGTGTTGCACCCCATTAGTTTAATCGGTCAAACTGACCGATACAGTCTTCGATACAACTTTAGTTTGGCCCCGATACGCCATTTCGCATTCCTGACACGTTTCAGATACGTCATTGAAGAGAAGTTACATGGACCGCCTGCACGGATTGAGCCATGTATGATCCCCAATGCCGCAGCACGTTTCTTCAGCAAAATTAATCTTTAAATATCATGTGGCAGGATTTGAACCTAGGTCTCCAAGACCTATTCAGAGTGCCTTACCTCTACGCCAGAGCCTCTTTGGCGATATAAATACTTCTTATTATAATATACTGATACAATCACATAACAGACACAACATGCACCTGTGCACTCTCTCAGCAATATAAATCTCTGCACTGGTTTAAGATTATTTTACTATGTAAATAATTTACTTTTAATATTAATATATATAATATCGCCGCACCCGTATACCCAATTTTTTGAAATTAACGTATCGCCGCACCCGCACCGTATCCGATACGATACCCGCACCCGCACTCATGTAACATAAGTTGTAAATAAAGAATGGTTTCAATGATGTTTCTTCTTTTAATGTGCAAGTCTTTTGGTGTAATTTTTTTTTCTAACTATGGCCACTTTTAGGTCTCCAAAAATTGGATTTGGTAGATGATTCAGGATGTTTCTCGATCTCATATTAGGATAAGTTTTTAGAAACTTAAAGATAGTGAATTCATATGATTCAAAGAAAACGGTACAGAAAATAGAACTTAGCAGCAAATAGAAATCGAATTAGCGGATTAGCACATCTTGTGATGTCCTATTCGATTTTAGAGTGTGTTAAAACTCTCTAAAAATTAAAAAAGCTATTGGAAGAAAAAAAATATATATAAGGTCAAAAATGGCCTCATTATTAGAAAATGTATTGTAACTTAAAATTGGCAATGCAAAATGTGCATCTCACATTGATTCTCAACTGAAACCAAAACTGGGAGTGTCTTACTAAAACAAAATGAATCATCATGCTGCAATTTCAGAGCTCAAGTTGTGTGACTGAATCATACATAGATAGGCGCACTATATATAGATAGGTCCTTTATCTTTCTCTCTTCTCTCTACCATAAACTTAATATAATAATATCAAATGATTGCTAACATTCTGACCATTCAAAAAAATTTACTACCCACTGGCAACAAAAGTTAATTTTTATCCCCCACATGGTCCCTGCAGGAAATTAATCTCCCTAACAGCAACTTGCAAACCGTACAGCATAAAAACACTCACAGGCCGGTAAATAAATCACTGCCACCGCTCACTAGCTTAGTGGTACAATTACCTGATCCAAGCACATATATGGTGCATCTAATTAAGATTACTATAAAAGTTTATAATTAAAAATATACAAGGACATCATATATCATCAAATTTTGTCACAATTCAATATAAAACAGGGTTTTCCTTCATTTTTGAATTCTAAATAGTTGGTCACAATGGATAAGGTCTATCCATCTATGCACAGTGATATTATACAGCCTACATTCCCTGGAAAGTGGGCCAGTGTGACTTATATATCTTTTAGGTAAAAAAGGGGAAGGTTTCAAGCCCGGTGAGTGAGTGAGGTGAGGTGATGAAGCTGAGGAAGGAACACAGATTCAAACTATCACGTGCAATCTATGGTACAGACAACATGCATCCGTCCATCCATCCATCAACCCCTTCTTTGTTTGGTTGCACACACTATTTATATGCACCTGACCCCAGGGAAAGTTGACAATTCTATAATCTTATCATCTCACAAACTATAAAAAAAAATTGAAATCTGTAATATTATCTGCAATTAGATAATAGAGACATGATTTGTTTTAATTTTTGGTATTTTGGATCTTTTTTTTTTTTCAATGGTAAGAGAAAGGGTAAAAGTAAAACAAAGGGGTTGAAGACCCAAACAAAAAAAAAGTTCTCAATTACAATGCTAAATTCCCTAGAATTATTTTCTAAGGGTTAGAGGAAAGAACTTAAAAATGAACAAATAACACGAAAATTTCAAAGCTCCATCTGATCATGGAGTCATCATCATAACTAAAACTAAAACCATAAACAACCAAAAAAAAAAAAAAAAGAGGACAAAATCCTAAATTGAAGCTAAATTCTGCAAATTAAGTCCTTTTACAGGTACCAATTCTAAATAAGCTGCCGAAAATCAGGACCAATCTGATGATGGATCAAAAAGTCATCGGAATTCTGTGCATGCAACGGTGATGCACCGTGATGCAAGATCAGCTGCTGGTGCTGCAGATGCTGCATGTGCACCTCCTTCTGGCGCCGCAACTCGAGCACCTTACGGTGCGAGTTCGAGTGCTTCGATACCATGAACGTCGGGCTTGCAGCCGGTCGGTACTCCGGTACAAGCCGGCCCGACTTGTACCGTACCCCGCAGGCATTGCACAGGGTCTTGGGTCCCATTGGCCCGGTGCGCCATTGCGGCGTCTTGTCAGTCTCGCAATGCAGGCACCTCCGTCCCCCTGACGGCGGTGCCAATGCGAATACCGGCGATGGGTCCTTTTTCTTCAGCTGTTTGACAGGTTTCTTTACAAGAATCGGGTTGATGAAGTCATCAGAATCCATCGGGTCCGAGGGGCCGAGACTGATATGTACCGACGGCCAGATTTTTGACCGTGCCGTCCTCGGCTGCTTGCTGCGTGCCTTGCGGGGCGGCGGGGACAGCGGGCCGAGATGGTGCGTGGCAGCTGCCGAGTGGCGGTTGCTGAAGGATGAGGAAGGGGAGGGCACGGTGGTCACCGCATAGCCCGGTTCGGTTTTAATCATCGTGGCGGTGAGGGCCTCGGTCTTAATTACGGGGTTTGCAGATAAGGTGCTCGATTTAATGCCGGAGGAGGGCGAGATGATCTGCAGCTTCTGGAGGTCCTCACTGGAGAAGGACTCCTCGCCGTAATTCGATATCCATTCGAGCTCCGCTAGCACGTCTAATTGCTGGTGAATTGAATCATCATTGCACACATCAATTGTTTGTTAAATATATATAACTCCAACAATATTTACAATGGAAATTGCGGTTCAAGGTTTTAGTCTTTAACTAGAACACCAGAATTGTGAATTTCTACTGCCAATTAATTCCGAAATTGCACGAAAAATGCTCGGAAAAAAAAAACGATAATTAACCGAGACCGAAACGAAACTGAAACTGAAATGTATGAGTTACAGACTTGAAGTGTCTTAATTCCAATTTAATTAATTACGGAATTAAATTAGAGGTACAGGTTCAGAAATTGGAATGCAAGAAATTAAGGACCACGAGAATTGAATTGAATTGTGTAAGAATTGACAGAATTGCTTAATGGCTGAATAATTATAACATTAATGAACAGCCAGAAGCGCAAATTCATGAGGTGCAGTCAGAAAAGAAAATTATTTGCGCTCCTGTAACTCTTTCAATTACTTGAATATTTCCGAATTCAAATATTCAATTGCCAGGAGCGAAAACTAAAAGCGCTCGAAATTTCAAAATGAAATTCAAAATTACGTAAAAACTTAAAAAAAAAAGGAGCTGAAAATGACACTTCGTTGCTTCACAATTCAAAATTACACCGGAAACAAAAAACAAGAAACAACAAAAAAAAAAAGATTTATAATTACAAACAATTGTGACTGAGAATAAATATTTACTCCTTTCATTTCCAGTAAAACTGTACAAATTCACTCCAATTACTCGAATTACATCACACAGACTCACAATTGTGGCGAGTAAAATCAATTACCGGTTCGCAGAGGTCGCCGGACAACCCGGCGCCCGCAGCGACGAAGCAGCGGTCGCCGCCGGAGAAGGAGGAGTTGCAGCTATCCACCGCCGTGCTGCTGACAGTCGAGGTCTCGTTCGAGAAGTTCCCCTCCGCGGCATCGCCGCATCCCAGCTGCTGCATCGCCACCTCCTCGTCGTCGTCCTCGTCGGCCGCCGCGTCGCCTCCCTGCGACAGGTTGAGCAGGTCGTCTATGTTGTCCATGTTGATCACCTTCTCCATCGAGTACTCCATGTCCAATGTCCAAACCCTCTCAATTGTTATCCGGCTGCTTTACAATTATTCAGTGTGGATTGCAGGCTTAGGGTTTATTTTGAGGAAAGAATGGAAGAGAGAAGGAGACTGAATGAATGAATGGCGGAGTAAATAAAGCTAAGAAGAAGAGATTGCAGAGGGAGGTGAAAAGAATAACAAAAGAAAAGGGAAGAGGATTGTATATACGTGCAATTCTCTCAGGAAGGCAAAAAACAAACGGGAAGGAAAAAGAAAAAGAAAACGAGAGACCTTACTGATGCAGTCATGCCCCTGAATCCGCGCACCTTATTTATTTACCCGGAGGGTTTCGAGTGCTCATCCCTTAACTTACCGCACTGTGCAGGTAACACTACCAGCCGTTGGATCGTCTGAAGATCTGCGCTAGCATGAACTCGAGATGATCCAACGGTTGACGTTGTGGATTCAACAGTGCAGTACAGCAGGGGATATGAACTCGAGGGGTTTTAGCCGAATTACGGCTCACCGTTGGATTCTGGACCGTCGGATGGGGAGGTTGGACGGTGGGATCTGAGGGCGGGGGTATTTAGGCAGCGGGTTGCGGGTACTACAGGGTGTCGTAGGTTTTTGAAGCTTTTTTGCATTAATGCGTGAAGTGGGTTTCTGACAGACAGCGGTTATTACTTTGTTAAAGGGGGCCGTGCAGTGTCGGAATTGCCCCCGTAACTAAAACGGATGGTACTGTCTGGTGCGGAGCAGGTAGGGGTAAATTCGGTAGGTTGGGGTGAAAGAGTAAAAGTAAAACTTGATTTGGAGGGAAAAAAAAGGGAGGGTTTTGTGAAGTAACCGGGAATTAATTATACTTCAGCGTTAATTTCTCCGGGTAAAATAAAAGTAACTAAAAGGTATTGGAAACCGAGATTAAAGAAGGGGACGGCTAATTGTATTATATCTTTTAAGTAAAGGAGATTAGAGTTTTTAAATTTAAATTTAAAATTTGTTCAAATGAGAATTTAAGATTTATCTCCAGCCGTCCAATTTTCCAGCCGGGTTCTAGTGCCTTTTTTCTCTTTATTTCGTCTCATGCATGTCTAGTACTAATTTATTTTTGTTGGCAAAACCCTCTCAAAATCACGGATTTATTTTGTGTAATGAAAACGATTTTCATTTATTCGTTTATGCTAATTTGAAAATTTATTCATTTATGAAAATGGTTTGTATTGGTTTTAGACTCCGCAAAAAGGATGGTTTTAAAGGGTATTTAATAATTGTGATACCTTAAGTAAATGTCAAATATTAGGTATTTACGTTTGTATGTAAAGATATTAAAATGTTTAAAAGTTTCTTAAAACATGATTGCAATTAGTAAAGGAATAAATAGAAAGATGTGTTCTTCTGGTCTAAAAAAAATGAACAACCCATATTTTTTTCCGATTCATATAGCAGAATCCAACAAACAAAAAATAAAGAATAACTTTTATTCTCTTTAGATAACAATTATCTATTTATTTATCGTTACCTATCCATGAATCTATCTATAAGAAAATTCTTAATTTGACAAATTTTAACAAAATTCTTATGTCTAATATGAAGTTTCTTTTTTTGAGATATTTAGACTTGAAGCATCCTAAAAATGTTAGCAATCCAAAAAGAAAAAGAAAAATGAAATCCAAATATCAATGACTATATATCCGGTGCAATTATTTAATCTTACTAGCACATCCAAAAAATATATTTATCTCGACATTATTACATATTATAAATAAAAAAAAGAGCATTAATTATTTATTGAATTTTACTTCATAAGCTAACAAATCCGAGCACCATATAAAACAATATGCTTCATCACAAATACAATATAATAGAAAGGGAGTTGATAACTGCACCTCTTAAAAAACCTCCTTAATCTCACCCCAATACATTTTTAGTTAAAAATTCTTTTTTAAATACAACAAATCAATTTTACCGGTTGCAATTCACATCTTCAATCGAACAAAACACATATATATATATACACACAATAGAAATATCAAGAATAAAAAAAAATTCACTCATAAATAAATTTATGAGAGTATGAGAAAGAAAGAAAAAATATTACCAATTTAGTTTTGGGATGGATAAAAGAAATAGTTAAGGAGCAAAGATAATTTCTCTAATAGAAAATATAATGCATTTGAAAATGAAGGCCTGGCAATTGCCCTACTGTAGACACGCACTTGATCATGGAACATAAACAATGATAAGTCTCGTTTCTCTAGATATAGTGATTCAGTCCGGATATTCGGATACGACTCAGGATATATACACATATTCGGATATTCCAAATTTCCAATTCCGCAAAGAAGCGTCCAGAAGAAATTAACTGTTGATGAGCTTAACAAGAGCAATCTTGTACAAAAATATAATAATAAATTGATTTAGTTTGCTGTACAAATTAATTTCACAATATATATTGCACAAAATGAAGTTGAACTCTTGCATGTATTGAGTTCAATTCGAAGATTATAAATCGGTCATGCCATTTGCAAAGTGTGCCTTGCAAATGAATGCACATAATTTAGCAAAAAATTTTTATGTGTGTTTAATTGGTTGCAACCTGTAACAATTTCGATGAGAAAAAATTACAATTGCATTACAATTTACACAAATAAGCATAGCTTGATTAATCCGTTTTTTTTTTTTTTTTTTTTTGACCTAATATGCTAAAATGCGAGTATAAAATATAGCATCTCATCTCAGTATCAAAACTACGATATGACATTGTGCCAATTAAGTGGGGTGATGAATTTGTTAGGCCATAATGCTTCCAAAATTCCATTATCTTAGCCCTTGTACGAGCATCTTCAAGAGACGTCGTAAAACACTCCTAAAACTAAAAATTAGGAATTAAGGAGAGAAAATTGTCTCCAAGAGATACCCAAATAACTATCCCTATTTTTAGCACTCTCAAAACCAAAGCCAAATCAAGCTATTTTGGCCCAGTTTTTAGTACTTCCAATATGACTTCCAAAAACCAGAGCCAAATCCAGACCGTTCAAATGTATTGGGATCCATATTTTGGCCCAGTTTAAATGTATTGAGATCTATATTTTGAGAATCTGTTGGAGATTGAGGTAAAATTTGTTGTTGGAGATTGAGGTGCTCCCAAAAAATTTAGGATGACACTCAATATATTTATATTGGGATCCATTTTTACGACATCGGAGATGCTCTACGATCGATCAATGGGGACATAAAATACCACAAACTTTAAACATTTGAGTTCTGCCTTATAAAAAACCACTAGATATATATTTTATTGAATTTCCTGGATTTCATGTGGCAGAGGCTAGCGGATCTGTCACATGTGGGGTCTGACTTCTGAGTCTGAGAGAGGTGCATTTATATATATGATGTGGAACCCATATACATACAGGGCCGTTCGGCAACTCTTCCTTAGCCCTCCTTAGATTCTCTTTAGCTTCCTTAGTTTCTTAATAATTCCGAACGCAAGCTCCTTAGCACGGATTAAAAGTTTTTCCTTAAGCCTCCTTTTGACTGGGGTTTAAGCCTTGCCCGGATTCCTAAGGAAGCAATACTCATAGCTTAAGGCTTAACCTTTCTTAAGCCCTTTTTATTTTTCCGAACGAGTGTGGCTTAGTGAGGCTTAAATATTTAAGTCAACCACCTTGCCGAACCACCCCACGTAGGTTAATTAAGAGCTCACTTATAATTAAGGCATACTCTGCCGGTCTGTCCATTCTGTACAACCCAGACTTTACATTAAAATTGCTGAATTTAATCCTCCTTCTGACCAATACATTGAACTACATGTAACATTAAAAGCATCTATATTATTTTCTTTACAGATAATAATGCTATCACGAAAATAAAAATATACATTGTTATAATTTGTAAGTATACGCAGAATTAATTGAAAATAGATGCAATTAAATAGTTTTAGAAGATAACTAAAACAACTCCCTTGGTACCAAGGCAAAAAACACAATCAAAATTAAGGTTCCAGTACATAAAATTACAGTGCATGCGGTTGAAAGTTTGTAGTAGGTTTTGATCTCAAAATGAGAAAATATCGTGCCTATCGAAATTTTTTTATTAAAATAAAAAAATAATGAACCATAACAATATTTGGTAAAGCTCAATTTGCAGTCAAACATTACAAGAACAATTATACACAATAGTGGAGTTTGATTACAATTTAAGAGGGCTACAAAATTTCAATTAGAAAATCACTACTTCCTTTTCATCTAATTTTACAATTAAGGGGTCTTTTTAATGCATCAGTCCAATTAGGTCTTAAAAAGTAAAAATACGGAAATAGGGTGCCATTAATTTAGAGCACTCATCGGCAACTCTAAATTGAACAAGCATGGCATAAACCATACTCACTGGTCATCAGTATTCAGTCCCTCACCTTGGAAAATGGGAATAGAGAGTTTCTAACTTGCTTTACATCTCTTTTACTTTTCTAGAGCTTGGTCTTCTCTTCTCTGCTCTGCTCTGCTCTTTAGTCTTTACCTTTCTCAAAAGAAAAAAAGAGGATTTATCTTAATGCATGGCACCTATTGCGCTTCCTGATTAGGTTCCCCTTTCTTAATTAAATCCTCTTCAATCACCCATTAACCCAATAAATTAATTAATCCTACCTTCTGAGTTCTGATCTCTATTTATTTTGTAAAATAGAAAAAAAAAAATGAAACATAGAATTATAAGAGCCATCTTAAAAAAATATATTTTTGACATATAATTCTCTGAGAAATAAGAACACGTCAAGACGTCATGCGCATAATTATAATACAACATTAATTATGTTCTTAAATTGCTATTATTATTTTTTTGGAAAAGAAAAAACTGTTTTGGCGCCAATATTTTTTCCTCAAAAAAGAAAACTTCAACATAACTATACATAAAAATATCAGCAGTGCAATTATAAGATAATTGACTATATTGGTCCGAAAAAAAAAAGTGCAATAAAAAAATCACAACGAAAATATTATTTTCAATAATAAAATGAACAAAATTTTACCAAGACCAAGATACTGAGTATAAAGTATAAACTATATAAAAGACAAACCGTTCAAAAGGGAAAGAGCTCCTTGCATCCCCCATTTCATGAAGCCACGTTTAAGCACGTTAATTACAGCTCAAATCAAGCAATCAACGGTCGAGATCAAGCCACGTAGTAAAGCACCTAGTAGTATTCCAGTCCACTTTTCACGCTGACACGGAGAATATCCACGTTACTCCTCCAGTCTCCTCTCGCCACATGGATGCTGGATCCCATATAATCATTAAAAATATTTGGTACTGCAGCGGAGCCACATCTGACCGTTGAATTTGTGGAACTGGACACGTGGCGGAGATCCGTGGTGCTTGGTGAGTCTCTGAAAAATGTCAGGGATTTAAGAGTAGGTCCAACTGGGCTCCGATCCCTATGTGGATCTGCTTTGGAAAATGATTCCATCCGCTGTTTAATTTAATTTAATTTAATTTAATTTTAATATTATCTCGTGATCAGATCAAGTGGAAACAGTTCGAACTTCAGGAATTAATTACATTTACAATTGTTGTTGTTTTTGTAATTTTGTGATGATTTAATAAGGGTTAATTTGTACGGTGGGGATCTGTTGGGAGTTTGCTCAAGCGGTGTGGGGGCGAAATGGACGGTGGAGATTGGAGGGGAGTGAATTGGACGGTGGGAAATGGAAAGCACGGAGTTTGAGTTATGGAAAGAAGATATTTTTTATGTTTTGTGTGGCGGGAGAGAGAAGTGAAATCATGTGATAATGTGACTGACAGGTAGGGCCATTTTTGGTTGTCAAGAACTGATAGGTTTGAAATTGGTGTGAGCTGCATGTGTTTTCTGCTATGAAAGTATTGAACAACTCATGAAATTGTGTGATATTTTCATCACACATGCTATGATAAGATTTGATGCACTTGATGAAAAATTGTTGGCTTTGATATCTTTTAACATTGTTGTTTTCACGTAAATTCATAAAATAAAAAAACTGTTGGAATTTTAGTTCACAAACTTGTAAAGATTGTATTTCTAATGTACATTATATGAGAAAAAAAAATTGAAGATTTCCTTTTTATTTTTAAATAGAGCCACAAATTAATTATATGAACTTGAACATGCTTTCAGAGGAACTAGCAGATTAATTTATTTCTAGTTATTTTTTTCACACATGGCTAGAGTCAATGCCGCCTTTGATTCGTCGTAAATATTAACTAGCTTCTTGTATTTTAATGATGTATAAAAATTCACATAAATAGTCTTTGCTTGTTGTGAGCAATAATTGATTTTCTGACATCCCTTTGGAATAAAAAAAAAAAAAAAAACTACTGCTTGGAGATATTTATTGGCTGAAATGTACTGCACCACGTGAGTTGACTCGGGGGAAGGACATTGCAATATCACATTATCAGTAGGGGTGTCAATGGAACAAGTTTTTCTGTTGTTCCGTTCCGTTATAACGGAACATTCAATGGAACGGATGTTGGTTACGGAATGGAAACAGAAGCAAATTTGGTTCCGTCCGTTATAACGGAACAACCCATTTCCGTGAACGTTTTGAACGTTTGACACCCCTAATTATCACCGCCAAATTGTTATAATTTACATTCTCACTTTATAAAATTATCCTTACTCTGATAAAAGGAGATTGAATTTTTTGACATGAAAATTTTATCTTCTCCAAAGAAGAAGCCTTAGCCGTTGATTGTTTACCTAAATTGATCACCACTATTGACGTACATTAATGTTCCAGCCAATTAAAATTTAAGGAGGCACATATTAATTTCTTTACAAGGATTACAAGGAATGAGATTTCGGCCATTTATTATAAGATATAATAATTTTAACCTAAAGCAAGGTGTGGACTCTTTACTAGTTGTTATAAAAAGAGAAAAGTCCGATTTTGGTCCCTAAACTATTGCATTTTGCTCAAATTGGTCCCTAAACTATTTTTTTGTTCAAATCGGTTCCTGAACTATTGGATTTGGTTCAAATTGGTCTTTGAACTATTTTTTGGTTCAAATTAGTCCCTGAACCATATGGTTTGATTGATATTACTCTCCATTTTACTTCCATTTATGCTAACTAATACAGTTTAGGAATGAATTTTAGTATTAATTAGTATAAACAAAAGTACCTGGGGGGAATATATGTACCAAAGCTATAAGTTCAGGGACTAATTTGAACAAAAAAATAGTTCAAGGACCAATTTAAACTAAATGCAACGGTTCAGGGACCAATTTGAACAAAAAAATAGTTTAGGGACCAATTTGAGCAAAATGCAATAGTTCAGGGACCAATTTAGCTTTCTAGGTGTTATGTATTTGATTCATTTTTGGTTAATTCAGTGCAATGAATTGCTGGTAACTAACGTAATATTTTACTTTTTCCTATGTGTGCGGGTAAGTTAAAATTAAAAAATTCTTTTTAAAAAAGTTAAAATTAAAAATGAAGCAATTTTTGGTGTAATTTTCAGCAATGTAGATATGATGACATTTTATTAATTTAGAACAAATTACATCAATAGGTTGCTACTTATAATTGCAACTATCCTTACTACTTATAAAATGAGGAGTTGATTTGGAAATTGAAATGGCTATTTGTCTAAATTGATTTTCGACCATTGGATATATCAATATGTTTTAATCTTTACCGTTGATCATCTAATTTTAATGATTCAATCTCCAGCGGTATTAATTAATGCGTTGTCTTTTCTCAAAAAAAGAAAAAGAAAAATGAAAACGCGTATAGGGAAATGGGGGTATTGGGCTAACACTAACAGAGACGCATGAGTTAAATTAAATTGCGTTGTCTTGTTAGTTTTAATTAAAATCAAAAGTTTATAAATAAGAAATTATATTACTTGGGAATCAGCGGTCAAGAATAATTATTCACTTAGACGTTTGGTTATGGATTAATATTTTTAGGTGCCCCGCTATACATATAACATATATCAAAATTATATAAGTTCCAAAAATAGCACAAATCTCATTTTAGATTTTGTTACTAAATTAATTAATTCATAAAAATAAGATAAGATAAAATAAAATAAAATAAAGGTGACATATGTTACAATATCATTTTACGTTGTATCTATTTTTTTTTCTTCTCATTAAACATTGTTCATAAATTGAAACTTATTAAAAACTAATAAGCAAAATGACTTCAAATCTTAATGTTTTAGTTACGAATAATTTTATTTAGTTATAACACTATTAAAAATATTCATATCAAGAAATTTTTATTAAATAAGACCCGTTGCAACGCATGGGCAAGATACTAGTATACTATACATTTGAAGTAAAATTGGTCTTTGTGTGAGATATTATTTGGTCACATTAAGTACACCAAATGGAAATTTGTACATACTTCAGTACTTGGTGGAATCTTTACATAACATGCCAATATTTCCTTTTCACCAAAATCATTATTCCATGTTTTGGGAAGGATATCTATATATCTATCTTGGGAAAAAAAAAAAAAAAAAAAAAGTATCTTGGCAGTTGGGCAATGAATACAAGCTCTCATATCATATCATATGATCATGCATATCACTTGTACATGAGACACACACACACACACACATAGTGGTCCTTTAAGATATATTTTGCTTGGATTAAAAGGGAAGTTTGAAAAAGGGAAAAGACTCAAAGAGGGAAGGAGGAGGAGGAAGTGGGGAAACTGAAGAGAACACTTACAGGAACACAGCACTACTCAGGTTTGTATTGCTTAGCGTAGAGGCTTTATGATTTTTTGGTTCTCCTTTTCTTTTCTTTTTCTCTCTTTTGTATGCAACTATGCATGCCCTTTTGGGTTAAAAAACTTGAAATGCGCATTAGATATACTTTAACCGTTTAATGGGCCTCTTTGTTTTAATGCGACGCACGCTGGTCTAGGCCCGGTTATAATAAGATCGATGCGTTTTAGGGTTTTTTTTATTTTTATTTTTTATTTTGGCATCAGATATTGTTCAAAGCCATTTGGACAGTCCAAAAAATTCTGAGAGCCGTACGATCTAATTGTTAATGATTGATCAACAGTAATTTAATCATGTAAGTACTAAAAATAGCATGCTGGTTGTATTTAGAATGATTGGGTCATATGCAATCATCGTTGATAAACATATAAATTGAATCGAACGGTTTAGTCATGGCTTTGGACTCTAGTCTTTTTTTTTTTTTTACCTCTCCTGTTAAACGAAATGGAGAAACCTTGGAATGGACGTTAACATTTTTTTATTTTTATTTTTTTGTTATTTTTCTTTTCGAACAATTGGTAATTGGTAGAATTTTTATTTTTTTTTATTTTTCGCGCATGGCAGTACCAAGAAAATTATATCACCTACGAGAATTACAGGGATATGCAGAATTGATATTTCTTCATCATAGTATCGAAGCATGCACAAGAAAAGTGTACCCAATAATAAATCCCATCGATCATCATGAATATTTCAAAAAGTGAACTTATATCCCTTAATTTGAAATACCTCATAGCAAAAAAATATAATCAAGTATAATTAATCAGTATATAGATCCCATAATCAGAAAAAATAAATAAATTATAATTCCATCGAAAGGTTCAGTTGCCTCAAAATTCAACAGACGTCACACACACACTCCATCTTTATTATTATTATTTTTTTTGGTAAAATTCTGCCTCCATGCAATTTCTTTTTCTTTTTTCTTTTTTGGATAAAAAGATGGGAGTGCCTTGCCTGCATGCAAATTTGACTTGAATGATTTTATTAATTTGAAATGGTAAATGACAATGCATGCAATGAAGAGGCAACGCACTATTTCCATGACCCAGACAAAATAACGTCAATATTAAGAACTGTTTTTTTTTTTTTTAATTTTTTTTATATATATATTACAGTCCTTAATTTGACCAGATGTATATGTTTTTTTCTGAGTTGCATGCACATTGTGCGACCATCCTGCCACTAGCTACAAAGTTCAACATTATTTTCCCTTTATTAACCCAAACTTCTTTCTTTAAATAATTCTGTCCTTCTTAATATATCATGAACAGTTTTTGTAGGTTGAGCACCTTTTTCAAGAAAAAAAAGAATACCAGAAACATTTAAATAAGTTTTTTTATTTATTGGATCATAAAAACCTACTTTTCCAAGATCTCTTCCTTCTCTTCGGGACCGAGCATCAATTGCAATGATTCGATAGATGGCTCATTGGGATAGATATAGATAAAAAAAGTCTCCCTAGAAACGTATATGAAATTTTCATCTCATACGGCTCAAGAAAAATAATTCAAATTTCTGTATAGAATGCAAAATGGACTCAGAAAATCATGAATTATACTATGATTCAAATGGAGTTCTTTTTCCTTTTCGTTATATAAAAAAATATCATAATATTTTTTTTACTCATGACTCAAGTTAAATAAAAAATTTTTAAGGGGCCGTTCGGCAACCCCTCCTTAGACTTCCTTTAGCTTCCTTAGTCTCTTAATCCTTCCGAACACAAGCTCCTTAGCACGGATTAAAAGTTTCTCCTTAAACCTCTTTTTGACCGGAGCTTAAGTCTTGCTCGGATTCCTAGAAAGCAATACACATGGCTTAAGGCTTAAGCTTTCTTAAGCCCTTTTTTTTTTTCCGAACGAGTGTGACTTAGTGAGGCTTAAATATTTAAGCCAACTACCTTGCCGAACGACCCCTATATATGACTTAACATAAAAGCATGTCTATGATTAAATTAATCTTAAGGGATTTGACATATATTCTTGGCAATCTCACAAAATAAAATACCATTATTTTGATATGAACTTTAAAAAGAAAAGGTATTTTCTACAATTTCAGGTGATTTGAAGTTTTATTAATTTGGAATTTATAATTAAACAAAATCTGTTGTATTATCAAATTTATTAGTTGTTAGGTTATATATATTAATGTGTCCCATGATCATGGGCGGATAGCGTGGAGAAAGAGGGGGGCATGGGCTCTCATATGATGGCATAGTATATATAAATATTTTTATTTTTTGCATATATTATATATTTTTTAATTTTTAATTAAAATTTAAAATTTTGTGGTTTATCTACTGTATGGTGTATACCCCATTAACACACACACACACAGCCACACACTAAAAAATCCAGTTGTCTCTGCCCATAAGGTCATAACATACATAAAAGTTATATTATAATTGCATAAATTTCATTTAAAAATTTATGATACATTAAAGTAATTAATTTCGAGTGATCTCTAATTTCGAGCAGCCAATATCAGTAACAATGTACCTGTGTTTCAGTCTGAAAATATGATAATTTGTAAATTTAATTTAATATTGTTTGTTTTCTCAGAAAAATGGAAAATGTTTTTCTCTACAAATTTCTAAGTATATTATAGAAGTAAAACAAAATATAAAATAACGTTGTACCTCCATCATTTGCTACATGTAACACGATTAAAAAAAAAAAAAGTAATCATCTGTGCTATCTAAATAAAAAATAGAAATGTCTTTTGTAAGTTTTTGTGATAATGAAAACTAAGAAAGTGATTAATTAAGAAATTGAATTTTCACTTTTCAGTATGCATTGAGCCAATTAGGCTTAGAAATTTACCTTTTTTTTTTTTTTTTTTTTGGCAAACTTATTAACATAGTACTACGTACGCATAAGGCAAAAAATTAACAAAGTTTAATTACCTAACTATCAAGAATTTCATAATTAAAAAAAAGCTCTTTGCACGAAGAATTCACTTATTCGCACCAGAAAAATGCTATAGGGATACCGCAAAAGATACCTTCGGGGATACCATTAAACATTGATTGCCAATAAAAAATGTGATAAGTTGAATATTTAGGAGGTTAAGATGAATATTTAGGTGGATAAGCTGAATAGTTAGGAAGTGTAATGCTGCAAATTAAATTAATAATTTTTATTGGCTGTAAAACAGAATGTGTTAAGTGTAATACTGCAACTAGGTTTTTATTATGTAGAGTTTTTATTAGTTGTCAAGCAAAATATGTTAAGTTGAATATTTAGGAGGTTAAGGTGAATATTTACGAGGTTAAGGTGAATATTTAGGTTTAGTTGAATTGGTCAAAGATCATGGTATCCCCGATGGTATCCTTTATGGTATCCGAATATCTGGAGTATTCACACAATTCACTCTCAAAGTTATCAGCCATCTTGTTCGTTAGTAATGTTGGCAAGTAATACCAGCCACAGAGTCACAAAATATCTCCGTTCTGCGATCATGTTTTGTACCGGAAGGAAGGAAGGAACCAGGATCTAAATTTAAATTTGGATTAGCACAAAAGTTGGTCACAGTCACAAACTCACAGATCAACAAGCGGTGGTCAACTTAACTACTACCACATTTCACTCCTCACCTTCCATCTTGCTTCCTCCGCACGTGCTCCTTGACCCCTTCTCACATGCACCAGAGGCCACCGGGCAACACGTGAGCACCTCACGTGCCAAGCCCCTATCTAAACAGAGGGGTAACTCTCCAAACACCTCAACTAATCTCTTCATCGATTTTGATCCAATGGTTTATATTTATTCTCTCTCCCCATTTAATAAGATGATATGATATGTCTAAGATAAAATTTAATCCTTAAAGCGGTCCAACATTTATGTGCTATTATTTATAAATTATACATCATCATCATTATTCATATAAAAAAAATTTAAAATTATTTTTAATTTTTTTAAAATAAATATTTTTTATTTTATAAGTTTATTATTTTTCCGTTATCATATTTCGGGGCGAAGCCCGAGTTACAGCTCTAATTAGCATAGTTTAGCACCATTTTTCTTTTCTTTTGTATAACTTACACATAACTAACACATATAAATTGTGGATGGAGTCCGTATGATCATGTTATCCCAATATGAACTGTTGGATCAAAATGAACGGTTCAAACTAATAACGAAGTATCCTTTTTTATGGAGGAAAAGATTTTTCAAAATAAATCCAATCCGTTTATTTTGATCCAACAGACATGATTAAAATAAAGAGCCCTGTTATCTAAAATGAGGATAACAGGTGATTCGATCACATATTGGACGAGTATGTACATAATTGTATGATTTTGACAATTTAGGTTTGGATCATCTCGAATTGATAGGATTAATAATAATAATAATATTAATAATTCATGCGATTTGAATTGTTTTAGCTACATTAGAATCTGAGATTGAATTCAGATGAAATCAGTCGGTCTGAAGTATCTAGCAAGGGAAGTGAGACAGGAATCAGATTCGGATCAAGTCAGTCAGGCAGAGGCAGTGCATGTGGAAGGAAGGGAAGGAAGCGGAGGTTAGACCGCTCCAGATTAAATGTGCCTATTCAATTTGGGCGGTCGATAATTGTCATTTATTTTGCTTGGTTTGGCAGCATCATCGTCGGATTTTTTTTGGATAATAATCTCTGGATCCTCTGTGTCTCCAACCATGATACTTACTGGTTACTTATGCATATGTATTATTATTACTTACTGAGCTATATAGGTAATTAGGTACAGTCCCAATTATATATTATTGTATCCAACTATCAAAATTTAATATAAATTGCTGGATACTTATAAATTGTTAATTCAATTAAATTGTTAATTCATAATTGTTAATTTAGATACTTATAAATTGTTAATTGTTGATTTAGATACTTATAAATTGCTAATTCAATATAAATTGCTGGATAGCTAGATTAAAAAGAAAATTTGAAGATACATTTTTTTCCCTTGGTTATTAGTAGAAGACTAGCAAACATGCAACTTACCAACACGAAAGTAATATATGTAGACTAGAGAGCAAGGACTGGTAAAAGAAAATTTATTCTCTACTTGGGAAGGCAGCAAGCTGCCAAGTTATATCCTCACATCACCAATTTTAATGAATACCTTTTGTTTTGTTTAAAATTCTAATCCTTCCGCTTATATTTCGTGCATTGACTAATAATAACACCTCATGATTTTTTATGTGGGCTTTTATTTAACTTTTAGCTTTTAATTCCGGAAAAAAAAAATAGAGAAAGAAAAAGAATGAAATTGGTGCCTAATTTTTTTAGAAGCACACTTTTCCGGGTCGTACAAGAGAAAATGAATGAGAGTTTAGTGGGCCTGACATTATAAGCCTATTTATATGATTTGAGAGTTTGTGAATGTATCAAATTAAAAATTTAAAATTAACTACTATGAGGCCCAGATGCCCAATGGTGTCCCAGTATCATCCAACACTAAACTATAATGCGAAGTGGGCTCAAATTTGGATTTAGTGCACAAATGAATCATTCAATGACATAAACATTAGTACGGAAATTTCACCTGAAATGTTTAAGGATAAAAATATAGAATTAATAATGTAAATAATATTTTTGAATGAATTTTAATTGGTTTGTTATGATAAATACTTTCGAGGACTAAATGTCACTTTTTGAGACTAACACGAACTCAATAAACTCAAATTCGAAAATAATTTAATATGATTTTGAGCTTTATGCTCCGAGAAGATTTTATTTTCCCGAGTTTAAGCTCACTTATATATTTACTCGTATAAAGTATAAACAATATTTTTAAAGAAAAAAATAGTTACTGAAAAGTTATTTTAGACATCCGGCCGATAAGTACCCAGTATATATATATATCTTTTTAATTAAGAGGATGGATCCATTGACAATGGTTATTTTGACAATTTTGACAATTGTAACTTTAAAAAATTTATAAAAATTCATAAAAAATCTTAAAAATAGAAAAAAAGTTTATGGAACTTATGCTTAACTTATAGATTGATTATATTTCAGATTATATTCAATTTAAGCGATATTTGATAGCTCTTTAAAGATCTTTTAATTACAACTATTAAAAAATGTACAAAATTTTGATAAGGCATCAAATAATGTTCAAATTGATTGAAATTTGAAACACTATCAATCTATAAGTTAAATAATGCATCCAAACAACTTTTTTCATTTTTAAAATTTTTTATGAATTTTTACAAAATTTTAAAGATAATCGTTGTCATGATTGTCAAAATAGGTATTGTCAATGGATCTCTCCTCGTTAATTAATTATGAAGTTTTTACCGATTCTGAAGTAAATGGATATATATGCCCTATTCCATTATTATAACATTTGATGAAATGAAGAACTGTACAGAAGTCGAATCGCATAGATAAACTCTCTCCTGGTCGATCACTTTCCTGCTTAATTTTTAGAGGAGGGATACATTGACAATGGCTATTTTGACAATTTTGATAATGAAGTATTTTATAAGTTATAAAAAATCATAAAAAATCTAAAAATGAAAAAAAATTATGGATGCATTATTTAACTTATGAATTGATGACGTTTCAAGTTTCATTCAATTTGAATATCGTTTGATGCCTTATCAAAATGTTATACACTTTTTAACGGTTGTAATTTAACGGATCTTTAGAGCTATCAAAATGTCGGTTAAATTGAATATAATCGGAAACATAATCAATCTATAAGTTAAGTAATACTTCCCTAAACTTTTTTCTATTTTTAAGATTTTTTGTGATTTTTTTATAAATTTTTGAAAAATACCATTGTTAAGATTGTCAAAATGACCATTGTCAATGTTTATAAATTTATGTGCTAAGAAAATACAAGATGTTGGTATATGGGTGATGCATTTTGGTGCAGACTTTGACAATTTCCACAATTAATCTGCTTGTCTGTTCTTTTGAGTTGGTCAAAACAATTTTCGTTTTTTCAGTTTTTTATCTGTTTTTTTTTTTTTCAATAAAAATGAGAGTCTATGTCACTCGAATTTAAATATGATTAGTAATATCCACCTATCCACCGTACTTCAATTACAAATATCATTGTTCAGTTAACAAGCATATCTTTACAAATATCAATTTTTAGTTAACATATATAACTGTTGTCAGTTAATATTTATTGAATTGTAAAAAACATATGGGTATATATGTTAGACCGAAAGAAGGAGACAAAGAGTGACATACTTTTATAGGTGGACTAAACATATATATTACTGTTTTAAATTAATATTTATTAAATTGTAATAAACATACGGATGTATCAAACTGAAAGAAGGATATAATAGTAACATACTTTTATATATAGGTGAATTATACATATTTTTCTTCAAATATATATAAGAAACTCCCATCCAAATCTTTCACTCTTCTTTACATCTACTGACCATCAATGGCTGTTACCTCCATGTTCCTATCAAAGTTATGTACTGTGGGACAATGGCTGATTAACTTCCTCATCCCTCCGCCTCCGACCAGGATCTACGGCTCGGATGGCGGCCCGCCAGTCACCGCAAAAAGGGTGCGTCTCAAGGACGGTCGCCATCTTGCGTACGCCGAGCACGGCGTGAAGAAAGAAGATGCCAAGTACAAGATAATCTTCTGTCATGGGTTCATGGGCACCAGACTTGACACTGTTAATGCATCTCAGGTTGATTGAGCCTGTCAGATTATGGGTGTTAATTTTCTCCTCCATGTTTTTTTCTTTTTCTTTTTTTTGAGAAAAAGATTTACCATTTTGTGAAAGGAAAGCTACAAGAATTAAATATGACTAATTCTGCTAAGAATCTGATGAAATATGGGCCGTTCATTTTTCATACTCGGATGACTATAATATGTCATTTAGACACAATTAAAGGGAGATGTTTGATAATAATTGTTCGATTCAAAAAAAAAAGTTGCTTAGCCGATCCATAAAAGAACAACTCTTAAGTATATATATATATACGTAGGCTTATACATGTCATAGTATGTTTTCACAAATTTGAAAAATTTGCATTGTACATTTTTTTTCCTAAACGAACTGACGAACTAAACATAATTCTGTCTCATGATTTGGTGCCTCTACGTACCATTGAAAAAAACAAAAAAAAAAAAGATTTGGTGTCCTCTAAAATGATTATTGGCACATGCATATATACTTGAATGATAGCAAAACATGATTATAAGTGTAAAAAAACTACCCAAATCAGCTGTGCTATTAATTTTGTAATAAGACAGGTGATGTTGAAAAACATAATATAAATTTGTTCTTTGCATAATAGACCCGATTGATCATATAACTAAGATAGTGCAAAATTTTTGGATAATAGACAGAAATTGATGGAGAAACTAGCTAGGTGTCTACATTGTCGGGTTCGATCGAGCTAGCGGGGTACGGCGAGAGTGATCCCCCGCTCGATCGAACCCGACCCGAACCGCTCTGTTCGCAGTACAGCATCGGACATAGAACAACTTGCCGATGCATTAGATCTCGGTACCAGATTCTACTTGGTTGGCAATTCCATGGGATGCCATGCCGTCTGGGGCGCAATCAAGTATGTATATTCCTGATAGGTATATACCAGCACATTAGTTGCTAATATTTTGCCTACTAATTTATTTTTTAGTTATGGATATTAAGATTTGAGACATACTAGTAAAGTAAAGAGCACATGCATTTGCTTTGGACTGAGATTGTTATTTCTTATAATAAATTTTTAAGATAAAATATAATGGGCCTTAAGTTTTAATGGGTTGAGATGTTAAAGTACATCAACGGTGGTAATCAATCTAAGTAAACAATTAACGGCTGAGATTTATTCCTTGGGGAAGATAAAACTTTCATGTCAAAAAATCTAATATTCTTTTATTATGAGTAAGGATATAGAGGTACTTAATTCAGTATGAAATTAAGTGTCAATATATAAGAAAATACTGTGAACTCTCATAAATACTGTTAAGTCTGTAACAGCTGCAGGATATCAGTGCACTGGTACCAAATCAAGTCAGAATTAATTAAGAAAGTATATATGTACCGGCTTATACATGATTCCATATATTGATAGGTTTTATTATAGTATAATACATACATCAACTAATCATTCTTTAGAAAAAAGATTACTGAATACAGTCAGTATCTTTTGCAGGATAGCGGCGGCTGTTCTGATGGCGCCTGCGATAAACTACAGATGGCCGAAATTCCCGAGACAGCTATCCTGTGAAGCCTTCAGGAAGTATGAGCGAGCTCGGAGATCGATGGTTGCTGCGGGTCTCGTATTACGCACCGAGTATCCTTCATTGGTGGCTGGAGTAGGGCTGGCTGCCTGCTTGCACCGTCATCAGGGGCACCACGAAGATGCCGAACAAGTTGGACGCGATGATGTTTCGAAACAGAACGGAGTTTGATAAAGTTAGTTGGTTTCAAGCAGAAATTGTTTTGCTTGATAATTTTATGAAGTTTTTGATGTTGCTTGATAATGTTGAATTTTTAGGTACTGAGAAATGTTTGAAATGAAGAATAGAAAGTTTTCACTATTCTGATTCAATGTGATTTACATGACGACTTTTATATGGCAGTCCCAACGGCTATTCTAACGGCTATTTTAACGTTACAATTTCCAATTTCAAAGATAAGGTTGAGATGCCTTTTTTTTTAAAGTGAACTCCCTATTTCTATAATATGGGCCAATAATGAAACAAGCTCATATGGCTTTGAGGCCCATACTTCCTAATTTACATTTATTTCAAGTTTATTTCTCAATACTCCCCCTCAAGTTAGGCGTGTAAATATTGAGCATTCCTAACTTGCCAACATTTTCACTAAATGGTCTTGGGTCGAGACTTTTAGTGAAAACATCGACTAGTTAATCTTCACTTCTCACAAACGGCGTCTCAATTTCCCTTGATTGAATTTTTTGTCGAATGAAGTGGTAATCAACTTCAATATGCTTTGTTTGCTCATGAAACACTGGATTAGAAGCAATGTGTCGTGCGGCTTGATTGTCGCAATACATCTTCATTGGCTTTTGAATTTTAACACCAATGTCCGCGAGAAGTTGCTTGATCCAAACTAGCTCGCTTGCCGTTGACGCCATGGCTTGATATTCCGCCTCGGCACTTGATCGAGCCACAACGCTTTGTTTCTTGCTTTTCCATGTGACTAAATTTCCGCCTACAAATGTGCAAAAACCGGTTGTCGATCTTCTATCGAAACTTCTGGCCCAATCTGCATCGGAATAGTCACACACATCATTAGAATTATTTATTTTCATCCAAATACCCTTTCCGGGTGCACCTTTCAAATATTTTAGTATTCTGCTCTGATACCAAAGACAAGAAGGATTGTTATGGGTAACCAACCACCTGAAAACCCTGAGGCCAAAGCCTTCTCTATCCAGAACCGGAGCTTCGAACCCAAGTCGAAGATGCGGGTGGAGGAACCAACACTCGTCTCGTCGATGCCCTCTCTTCTACAAAAGTCACATCGAGTGGTTGAGTCTCCTCGCAATACAATACCAACACTCGTCTGTAACGATCACGAAAATGAGCTGTTTCGTTTAACAGTAATATTTTTCTGTCAAAATGGAAAGAGTCGTTTCGTCGATTGTTTCGTTTCGTTTAATGAAACAAAAACTCGTCCTGTTTTCGTTTCGTCCGGTCTTCCATTTCCACCCCTAATTGCAACTATGCAAGGATATAATTCTCATGAATGATCAACCGTTAATCTGCGTACTTCATAATTATAGAATAATTAAGACTTATTTGATGAATAAATAGATTGAAATAATTAAAAAAATTATATAGAATAAATGTTTAAGCAGAGAGTTTTCTGATCACAACATACAATACGATCGATCGATCCTTGCAGAGAGTTCGTCAGGCAACACAGTAGGGCAAGTACGAGTTGCTCTACAGGGAACTGAAGGTGGTGCTCGGGAGATGGGAATTCGACCTGATGGACCTGACCGAGCCGTCTTTCCCTGTCATATCTTTCAGCCTTCAGGGCACAGAAGACGGACTCGTGTCTGTCGCGTCGCAGAGGCACCTCCCCAGTCAGCTCGGTTGGATCAACTACCATGAACTTGCTGGTACCGGCCATCATCTAAATGCTGTGAAAGGGTTGGGGAATGAGATCCTTCAGACCCTGCTAGGCAAATCTTTAGATTGAATTTTTCATTGTGCAAATCTGACTAACCCGAGGCATGTATAGTGTCGTCTGGCGATGAAATCAGCTGAGATCCAAACCCAGCAATCCCCCCTTGCAATCCATCTTTTAAAGGATGAGATTAATCCAAAAAATCTCCCCCTAAAAACCGTATCCGTCCGATTATGATCTCAAGACCCTGAGATCGGAATCGGATCTCATCGGATACGGACTCGTCTGGTCTGGTACAATGAGAACCGAGTCAGGGTTCAGACATTTACATATGTACGTAGACAGGGGCGGATCCAGGATCAATATGAAAGGGGGGCCGGAGAGACGAGTCATGGTCTAACGTTTCTAAGGTTTAGTCCAAAAAGGGGTTTAGAGAGGCTAATTCATAGTTAAAACGGTACAAAAACAATAACTATTATAATATACGACTTTTATATGTATTCAAAAAAATAATTATGATTAAGAGTTAATTGTATACTTAAGTAACAAAATATTTAATTTGTTAACTATTGTCTATGTTTGATATAAAAAGAATGAATTTCGGCATCAAATTAACAAAAATTTATACCAAATATAAACTTGAGTTAAACAAAAAAAATCGGGGTTCAACAACTTTTACCGGACGAGGGGGGGGGGGGGGGGGGGGGCGGGGCGCCCCCTGGCACCCCTCTTAGATCCGCCCCTGTACGTAGAGGAGGGATCCAATTACACACAAAATTTTGAGACAAATGTTACACCAAATCATATAAATTTATAAAAAATCTTAAAGATAGAATTTTTTTTTACAAATATGTTCATTTACTTCTAGATCGATTGTGTTTCAAATTTCATTCAATTTGAGTGTTATTTGATACTCCATCAATTATCTATCATCAAGTTTATATGGTAATTAGAACGGTCTAAATTTAATGATTCTTGATAGAGTATCAAATGACACTAAAATTGAATAAGATTTGGAACACAATCGATCTACAAGTAAATGAATATGTTTATAAAAGATTTTTCATTTTTAAGATTTTTTATAAATTTATATGATTTAGTGTAACATTTGTGTCAAAAAGGACGAGATATATGTAATGGTAGTGCTGATATATAATATCCATGATAAAGGAGAGGTAAAAAAGGACCAAAAAAAAGGATGATAGTGCTCGAAAGGTAACAACGAGGTGCAATATATTTTTGTGCGAACCATTTTGGAACCGATATAATATATCTTCACTCAATGTTAAAAGTTCTTTCACTCCAAGCATGTTTAATTCATGAATACCTGTCGTGCTTCTATTAATTGCATTGCTGGTTCTGCTACAACTACAAATTAAATAACATAAATGGCTTTGTTGATATGTACGCATCCAAATATAAAATTCATAAGGAGAGATGCATGCATGCATGCCACACGATTGATCATTCATTTTATTTATATGACAAAGTCATACCATATGTGAGGGATATAACATCATATATTATTATGCGCTTCACTTCGTTATCAATGTGTATATGTAACAAATCTAATTTGCAATTTACTTCATTTTTTTATGGGCTTACAGAATGAATGAGATTCAAATCGCAAGTTGGAGACAAATGCTAAATAGTGTATAAATCATACGATATTGGAGGAAATTGATTAATAAATACCAATAATTGTTTATAGGATGTTGAGAAGAGAAGTTTTTATTTTGATATAAAGACTAATTGAGGCAGTGATAAGTCCTATTATCACCTCCTTCTCTTCTGGTCGGTATTACCTCCAGATGTACGTACCTCCAGATATAAAGAAAGGAATTTTTTTTGATATAAATGTACCTCGTTCTCTTCCTATCCGTATCACCTCCAGATTCTAACAACCGGAAATGACATTGATAACATGTTTATTTTCGTTAACTAGGGCGACCGGGGCCGACGATTGCTCACAAAGCTAATTGGCTTCTCATCTGCTGAATTGATCTTTCGAAAATTGTTGCGTCAACCATTATCACCGTAATTGCTTCGGTTAGTGGAATGATTTGTAACATACTTATCAACAAAAGCTTTCACATCTCAGTCTCAAGCCAATCTCTCCAATTCATCATTTAAAGTTTGGATAAATATATCACGCCACCCCTTTCTTCCCCCTCCACTCTCGATGCGCTGGCAGAGAGGGAGAGAGAGGGAGAGGGTGGGAGAGAGGGAGAGAGAGGGGGGAGAGTAAATTGTCTTTTTGTAAACTGTTTTTTTATCTTTTAAAATATTTAGAACGTTTTATAAACTTTTTATATATTTCAAAATTTATTTAGAACGTTTTGTAAACTTTTCATTTGTTTTCAAATTCATTGTAGAACGTTTTATAAACTGCCCATCTGTTCCCAAAATTTATTTAGAATGTTTTGTAATTTGGGGGCAACTGGGGGGCAATACATTGGGGGGCAGTGTATCATGACCTTAGCTGTCGTGGAACTCACTGTACATCCATTTCATTCTTTACCTCATACGCTTTCAAACGTCGGGATACCTCAACACTCCATCTTTCTGAATCTCATGTAATATCTCTCCTGGGGGCTTGGAAAGAGTGTGGTACGTGTTGTATGCCATGTGGGATGACCCTAAAAAAATCACTAACATATGTAAATTCTATAATGCATGCAATTAATGTCAAATTTATAGAAAATTCGCAGGTCACCATATGAAATTAAGGGAGATGATAGATCTCCCTTAATATTATATGATTCTTGATGCATTTAAATATACAAGTAATATGTTGAATGACTAATATAGTAAAGAGTAACCTGATTTTTCATTTGCATTGAAAATGCACATCATTTTGTATTCTGACTGAATTGAATAAAATTACTAATTTCATTATTTTTTTATGTATCTAAAGTTTGGTTAAGAAATTAAATATAATAAAACTGTTTTACCTTGATGTGAGAAATAAATAAATGAAATCAACTTGTTTATACGAAGCTGCGAAATGAACTAAGCTTTTAATATTTTCACTATTGATTTCACAAAAAACTGCTAAATAAAACATTTTTTTTGAGATAAAGATGAAGGTCAAGCCACTTAAATTTAATTTAAATGTCTATAAAAGACTCTCCATACAGGTTTTGAACCCGCAACTTCCCACACAAAAAGTGTTGCTCTTAGCCACTAGATCAAAGACTGGTTCTTGCTAAATAAAATATTAATAAAACATTAATTAGAGACCTAAATTTACTAATATAGGAGCATAGTTTAACATGATTTATGTTAAATTAACATTCAAAATAATTCACATAAACTCTCCATCACCACTTATTACTTAACAATATTCAATTTATTTTATTACCTTCATAATTAATTTTAGTAAGTTGTAATTGGTTAACAACCTTGCGACGAATTAATCATAAACATTTCCAAAGAAAAAATAGAAAAAATAAAAATTTGACGTCTATTCTGTGCTCAAGGATTTACAAACAATACAAAAAAAAAAAAAGAAGGAAAAAGAAAAGAAAAAAACTCAAGAGAATTTGCCGTCATATTAAAAACCTCCCATGGCTAAGAGGATCTTTAAACAAATAAGAGGCGTTTAAAGGGCTTTCATGTAAGCAACTAGGCATCTTTAATTAAAGTATTTTTTTTTTTTTTTGAAGAAAGTGAAATTTCTATAAGTTTTATTGAAACTTTTCATTTTATGTCTACATGGTATTGAATCTATGACGTGTTGAAAGTTATCCTAATCAGGGCTACTCTAGCAAATTGCCTTAATTAAAGTATTAAACCCACTCTTCCATGCTCTCTCGAAAAGAACTGTTATCACTTATCACTCCCGAGAATGCATAATCCCAGGAGAAATCCATCCAAAGCCACCACCAGCAGCAGCAGCAGCAAGGTACCCACTACCCACTGTCCTCACAGCAATCCACAATCCTCTTTTACACAATCCCCCTTCCACAACCTCATTATTTGTACTTATTAATTTATAACAATCCAATTCAGGGCGAGGAGCCATGGCTGGCGGTGAGTTTGAGGCCGGAGAACCTCCTGCCGGGGGTGGCAATCGGGTTCCTCTTCGGGCTGTTCTTCGACATCTCCTCCTTCCTCACCCGAGGCGGCGCAGCACCCAGCTCCTCCAGTGTGCCACCTGCTTTATCCAGGAAGCAGTCTGACGCCCTCTCTACTACTGGGACCACTGGGGAGGAGCTCAAGGTGGTGTTAGTGGTCCGGCAGGACCTCAAGATGGGCGCCGGGAAGATCGCCTCTCAGTGCGCCCGTAAGTAATTGGGGTTTGGTTGTATGATTGTATCATAAATCATAGTTTTTGCTGATATATGATTGAATTTGGTACTTGTAGATGCTGCTACCGGCTTGTATGCGGAACTACTGCAAAGGTTCCATCTTTTTTTTCTGTTACATTCTTTTCTGTTTATTTAGGTTATTTTAAGTTGAAGAAAAGAATGGCTTTACAAGCATCACTGTTGGATTCTGGTCTCACTGGTATTGTGCTATGACACTGGCTTGCATTCTTACGGTACCAGCCCTTTCGTAGATAGATAGGTTGCTTACTTAATTGATGAGACAGGTTGATGCGAATTGAATCTATTTGTTGTTTATCCTAAACTTATTTGAAGTCCTTGCAAAACTGTTTTCTGTAAATCAACAAGGCAAATATATCGCTTGCCCAAATCTGTTTTCATGTTGGAATCTGGTTTCTTGTGCAGGAATCGGTCTCTTCTGAGACAATGGGAGCAATACAGTCAAGCAAAAATCGTTGTGTCGTGCAAGAACCAGCAAGAGATGTACACATGCTTAGTTTATTAACAATTAACTTATTAGCCCTTACTAAAATGAGAAGTACTTCTTCATCTACTCATAGATAATCAAGGAAATCACTATATTTTTGTTTGCCATTTAACTTTGTGGCTTGTCCGGTGTCTCCAGGACTTGTATAAAGGAGGCCTAGTTTTTGATAAATGTGAAATTCTCATTTTCAGGGGTATAGTGGAGAATGTTTCCAATTTTGTATATTTGAGGATTTTGTTAATTTCATTTATTATGTTATGATGTCAGGAACAAGTTGAAGGAAATGGCAGATAGATGCGGGCTTCCAACTTTTATAGTTTCAGATGCTGGCCGTACTCAGGTAATAAAAATACAGATATAATTAAGAAGAGAAGGCAAAATGAAATGATCAAATGAATATGTTAAATGGTTGTTTCTTTTCAACTTGATCATTAATGAGTGTTGCTCGATACTGGTTGATATAGATGGTATTCTGCTAGTCCCAACTTATAATTAGTGCTCTCTTGAACTCTCGGTATCCTTTCTTACTATTAAGATGCATTTTGTAGTGGTGTCCTAATTTGATTTCATTGATCTCTCATTTCTTTCTTGATCATATAAAGATACGATCTGGGTCAAGAACGGTGCTTGCCATTGGACCAGGTATTAGCAATGATGAAAATTTATTTTGAGTTATTCTTAACAGAATATTCCAAATTTCCAACAGTACTTTGATTACTATCCTTATTTTCTTTTGTGTCTTTCTTTCAGGAAAGAAAGCAGATGTAGATTCAGTTACTGGAAAATTGCGCCTGTTATAATAATTTTTGAGGTAATTACTTGGGATACTGTATTATGTACCTTGTTAGAAAATCAGATTGTCACCAAAATAAAATAGCAGACGAATTAAGCAAAAAGTTGTGGACTAACTCCCGCTATGTTCTTTGTTTAATTCCAGATGATAGATGAATGCATTGTAGTCTTTAGAAAAGGATTAGCTATTTCTACATGATTTGTCGAGCTGATTTTTTTTTTTCCTCCTCCTTAATGTACTTTACAAGGCCTGTATGGCTCTATCAAATTCATACCTCAATTGCTAAATTTGAGTTCCTCTAATTCAGCATGAACTTGAGGGCTTCCTCATGTGCCTCTTCTGGCATTAACCATTCATACTGAATAATTTTGTTCAGTAACTTATAAAATAGGATTTTCATATAAATTTTATTTTGTTATTGCTAGTTTTAATAGATAGATGAACTCCCTCCTTTCTAGTCCAAGCCATCTGATCTATCAGACGATATAAATGGACAATCTGATCAGAAAGAGGCTGCTGCTCTGCTGGTTCATCTATTGTAAAATCAAACAATACTGGTCTGAACAGCACTGCTGTATTATCTATTCTTAATGGCAGCAGATCCTAACTGAATACGATAACATTGAAATCTGAGAGTAAAATTGTGGAACCGTTCATGTTCCGACGTCCTGCACAATGCTTCTATAAATCATTAAATAAAAAAAAAATTAACTTTTCAACTGCCAGTACTCAGTAGAAAGCAGCAAGGTTACTGCCAAGCAGGTAAGTAACCAATAAGGGCGTGTTCGGTGGTCGCAGAATTTTATGGGATGGGAATTTTTGGGAATAGGAATTCAAAAGTGTTAAATTGGGAAATATTGAGACGGAAATGGGAATGGGAATATATAAAATGAATTGTTCGGATATTTGATGGGAATGAGAATGGGAATGTATAAGAAAATTATTATTATTATAAATTATAAATCAAATTGATTTATGATTCCAATTAGTTAGATAGGGAAAATGATTGCTTGACTATGTTTAAACATGTTTAATTAACTATAATTTAAAATATGATCAATTTATAAATTTAACAATAATAAGTTTAACAACAAATATTGACTTAAAATAAAAAAAAATGATTAAAATGTATCATATTTTTTTTTCTCATTTCTTAATTAAATTATGTTTTAAATTATAGCCATGAGTCCACATGACATATGCTATGAAGTAATATTTTTTAAGTTTTGTGCTCTGTGTCGTGGGAAGAAAAAAATCAACTCCGAGTCAATTTTTTGTACCGATGGGAATGCTGACGTAAACCGGTGCAAATGTTCCCAAATAGGTTAGATTTTCCATATTGAAACCCTTATCCGATAACGGCAAATGGAAATGTATTCCCAAATGATAACTTTTCCCGGGTGTACCCATGGGTTTGCTCGTCACCGAACAGGGCCTAATTCTCCTCAAAAGAAAAAAAAAAAAAAGTAACCAATAATTCTCCTCCCTGGGCCTTGGGGTACAAACTCCCGTGGGCTGTTTTGAGGTAAAATTGATCTCCAATAAAGAGCTGCAAGAGGGTCCCGGAAACATAAATAGTATCAACATGATTCCTTCTAAAACAAAGCCCAACAGGCTTCCAAGTTCCAAGCATAAACAGTAGTATGTTGCGTTGGTATTACGCCCAAGTATCAGAATTTTCGCCCTGTAGCTGCGGACTGTGGCCGCCCGCCTGACCGGCCGCTCTTCCGCAACAATTTCTGTGAAAAAAAAAAAAAAAGCTGTTCGGTGCTGGTGAGGGCGCCAAGCAAGCAACGCAGCAACCTCACAGAAGAGTAAAGAAAAAAAACCCAACCAAAACCCGCTCCAGAATTTTTCGAATCTCTAAAACCCCCTCCAAATTCAAATCCCATACCTTCGTTAGTACATCAGCAGATTCAGCAGTCGATTTAAGAATCTGAGTTCCTCTCCAATTCTTCAGATTTAAGATTTTCTTTTTGAAGCGGTAATTAATAACGGAGTTATGAATAACAAGAACAATAACAGCAGTTCTACTCCGTCCTCCGCCTCCGCGTCCCGGCGGCGCGCGAACCCTCGCCTGTCGCCGTTCTACCAGGACCTAGCCTCTCCGATCTGCTCCTCCTCGTCGCGGCACCTCTCGCGCCTCCCTTCCTCCTCCTCTCTATCCGCCGCCGATCCGCCGCCGCCGCCGATTTTTACCCTAGAGGATCGGGCCACGGCAGGCGGCGATCTGTCCCCCGAGCATGACCACGCGTCGCCCTCCAGCTGGACCCCGCCTCTCCGATCCTTCTCCAGGTCGCCGTCCCTGTCGTCCCCTACCATGCGCAGTGTTACGTCCTTCAGGGCTAGGTTAGAGGAGGCCGGTGGATCCGGCAGCTTCGATAGAGGTAAGGGATCGGGGTCGGCGCCGGGGTCACCGATGGACGGCGTCGTGGAAACCGGCCCGCCGTCGATCGCGCAGTCCCCGTCACCGACCGATGGTAGTCGGGGTTTGAAGAGGGTTGAGCTGAGAAGAGGAAGCGGTGAGGCCAATGGAGAACCCGATGAAGCCGAGTGGGTCACTGTCTTCGGGTGCGTGGTTATTGTTTATTCAGATATTCAAATTCAAGTATTAATTTGCGTTGTTATGTTATAACTGTGTAGGAGGAGTTTAATTAAGCCGGTATAATAGTTTGGATATCTCTTGCTCAAATTGCATATATTTGTGTATAAATTTTAAATGAGAAACATCTTTCGTTCATTGAAAAACCGTCTATACATCCATAGATATGTATGGAATGTAACAATACATTCTGAAATAAATTTATGGACGCTATAGACAGTTTTTCTATGGATGCTAGGTATTACTCAATTTAAATAGGCTGAGTTTGCTGTTATAAAAGTTTCCACAATTTTGTGAAATTGATTGTTGGAGTGGCAGGCTTGGGTTGTAATTGGTAGTAGAGTTGACCAAAAGAATGTTAGTTTCAGCTGAATTCACTATAGAAATGAGTTATTTACCGTTTTGCAGGTTCTATCCGAGCGATACGAATCTTGTCCTGCGGGAATTCGAGAAATGCGGGGTTGTATTAAAGCATTTCACCGGCCCCAGAGATGCTAATTGGATGCACATTTTGTATCAGGTACTTGTTATGTCTCTATCTAAGTTTATGAGATTGTGATTTTGTAAGGTATTTCTCTTCTCATCAGGACTCAAATACAACTGTGAAGAGTCTAAAAACACAAATTTAAGCCTGCTTGAGTCACGATTGTCTAAAAACACAAAATTATGAGTTTCTGTTATATGTTTCCTGTTTTTGTCCTGTAAGCTCTGCCTTGTCCAATCTATAAATCAGAAAATAGTGCAGAGGGTCTGACCTCAAGTCTTGGAAGAAAATAAATGAGACATGTTGGTGTTCATACTTTTGTTCATTTTAGTACCTGACTCCTTGAATTGCAAGCAATAAAATGTATCTTTATGTGGTATAGAGCCGATACGATGCGAGAAGGGCACTCGAGAAGAACAACACTCAGATCAGCAGCTGTTTAATAATTGGGGTGAAACCAGTCGACCAAATGCAAAAGCAAGTGTTAAATGAGAGGCTCAGCCAAAACAAGGCAGGTCAGAATGGCTTCATGGTTTCATTGCCTTTGAAAACACCTGCTACCAGAGGGAAGACCAATGCGGCCACCGTCAATGGGACGCGTATAGCTGGAAATGTTGCTGCTCCTGTCAAATCGGTTATGTCTAAGGCACTTGATCTTGTATTTGGAATTTAAATTGTGGGTGTGGACGAATATGGTAGACTTTTCCAGGCTAGCCCTGGTGTACGGAAATTAGAAATTTTGATCGAGTAACTTACATGTTACCTCCCTGAGGAATCTAAAAATTGAGAGGCACTAAAATATATCGGTTTATTGGAAGCCTTTTCATCTCTTGAATGTTTGTAGTATTGTATTTTTCGGAACTTATTTAGCAATCGATTTTCTTACAATTCGTGATTGAATAATCTCGGGACTCAATGATAGACTTATTCTGGACTATGGTACCAGTAAAACAGGTCTCTGCATTCTATTATCCTCTAGAAAACATTGTGGTATTCTTCATCTTGGCACCAAACCTACCATCTATGACAGGTGGGGTCCTTGGTTAAGTTGGTGTCATGGTTATGCATGGCAGGTAAAGTATGGGAAATTTGAAAGTGTAAAGATGCTTAGATACTTAAATCCAAAAAAAAAAAGATACTTAGATTGTCTATCTCGGAAATTGGAAAATACTATTCCACAAAAACAGCTCAATTTTGGTGGTCTGAACTTTGGTTTGCCTTAGGCTGATATAGGTACCACTGTATCAGTTACATGTGGGTTGGCGATGGGGCTTGCTCCAAAGTCCAAACAAATTCTTGAAATTATGTATACCTGAGCTGATTCTGGTTGCTAAATTTATATATGAAGGGTATAAATTCTTTTATGTCACTCCAACACAAAATTATTCTGGTTGTTAAAATGTTGCCATCGAGACACTACTGCACAAGCACAAATGATGCTCAATTGGTTTACACTGCATCAATCCGTGGACAAAATGTGTATAATCTGTTTGGACTCCATCACGCTGGCTCTTTTTTGGTGCCGAACAGAATTTACAACGCATCAATCTGTGACCTAATACTTTTAAGTTTTTTTTTTTCACATGCTTCAGTTGTTTAGTTTACAATCTTTAAAATAGATAATTGATTTCTATATCATGAAAACAAACTGATCCAACAAAACACATTAATTATAATTCGTATTTATCTAAATTAAATCCTACTTTTAAAACACATTAATTTTCTCTTCTGTCCAATCCGCCAACAATCACAAGTTCATATCACACAAAAAGGAAGTATCACTAACTCAGGGGTGTAAGCGAAAAGCGCCAAAACCTTCGGTACGACTACGCTACGAACTCAATTCATATCCTCTCTGCTGCTCAGGAACTTACTGCGCAGCATCCAAACTGTTAGATCTGCTTTAGGATTCACGCATCCCGTATCTAAAAAAACCCATACAATCCACATCGTCAATTTCACTTCGCAGTAGAGGATGATCCTGAGCTCGCCTACGAACTCACCCTCCGCTTGGCAAACGCAGTAAGTTAAAGTGAAGTAAAACACTAAATCACCTTAAATCAGTGATGTTTGATAGTGGTGAAGTAAATAGATTGAGTAAAGTGAATAGAATGTGTAAAAGATATAAAATATTGATGATTTAGTTTACTATACCAATATAGCTGCATTAACTTACTACACCTTAAATCACTTTCATTTGATGATTTAAACACCTTAAATCATTTCCATTTGATGATTTAAAGTACCTTAAATCACTTACTACACTTTTAATATACTTGCCAAACAAGGTCAGTTTACACTTTACACAAACACTCCGAGTGCTTATCCTCTGTAGCGCTGCATTGTGTAGCGCAGGATGTGAACCGTTAGATCATGTTGAGAGCTGTGCTGGCTCGAATCTCGAGATGATCTAACGGTTCATATCCTGCGCTACAGAGGATATGGAATCCAAAGTCCAAACACTCCCACTCACTGGCAGCAGCAAAGTTCGAAAGAGAACCTGAACCTCCGTCCCAAACCCAAAACCCTAGTGCCTTCCCTTCTCTCCTCTCGTCCCCTTTCTCTCCATTTCCGGCGAAGGATGCCCGGACTACCTTCCGATTCCGCCTCGCTGATCCCGTACGCACTGGAGGGGTCCAGCCAGCCGCCCCCCGTGTACCCTCTCCATCACGGGTTACGGTCGCCGCTGCGGCGGATACACATCTCCTGGTCCCGCGGGAATCTGCTCCACGTGACGTGCCTGGGGTCCCCGCCCGAGGACGAGATGGATGCGGAGGATGACGATGAGGACGATGAGGTCGGAGGGAAGGCGGTCGAGGTAAGGATTTAAAATTTTGTCATTGAAAGAAAGAAATTACATAGCTATGAACTGATCTTAGAAGCGGTTTGGGGTTGTGGCAGCTGACGCTGGGCGGCGCGATATTGGAAGGGAATGTAGGAGAGGATAAGAAGCGCAGGATTGCGTATGAGTCGGTCAAGAGCTATGCGTTCTTGCATGATAAGAAGATCAGTCTTGCGAAGATGCAGACTGGGGACAACCTGCCATCTCCTGCTCTAACCTACTGGTAAGAACCCTAGAATTCATATCCCCTGCTGTACTGCATTGTGCAGTTCAAATGTCAGCCATTGGATTGTCTTGAGATTCGTGCCAGTGCAGATCTCGAGACCAGCCAACAGCTGTCGTTGTGAACTGCACAATTCAGTAAGTTAGGGGATGAGCACTCAGAACCCTAGATGTCCATTTCCATAACAAAATTGGAGTTTTTTGCTGGGATGAGGTGAATACAATTGTTAACCTTTATTTTTAGATGATAAATCTGTTATATCGTATATTGGTATTTGTTATAGGAAGAAACAAAAGACCAAGGAAATACCTTTTTTATTTTTTTTTGAAAGAAAGGCGCATATGCCCATTTCCATTCATGAAAAATATCATGTTTTTACAACTCACAGACACAATAAAACCCCGCACCATATATACAAATTCAGAGACCCTAGCCTTTTGCTATCTATCTTCGTATGACCAAGGAAATACCTATTTTAACATTTTGTCCGGCTGCACAATTTTCCCTGTTTCTGTTTGCTCTGAGGAGCAAATTTATTCCCTGTTTCTGTTGGCTCATTTATTTTTTATTTTGCAGGTGGCAATACACTCTTGAGTACAGCAAAAGCATAAAAAATTTGCTTGGTAATCAAAGACCACCTCGCTCATTAATTGAAGACCCTAAAACTTTTCTCAAGGTCGTATTTTCAACTTAACATTTACTCTGAAATACCAGTGGCTCTATTTTTCTCGGTTTGCCAAAATGTCTTAATTATAACATGGCTAGTTGACCTGGTTTGTCATAATTGTAATCATATTGATGATTGATCAAATGTGGGATCTATTTGCATAGCTTTAGACCAAATGTGGCAAAATTGTGTTAATTTTAAGTCTTTATGCAACGAATTGAGGTGATAAATAGTTATGGATACAACAGGTCAAATTATTGTTTGTTAAGGAAATTTTATTTTAGACTGAGAGAAAATTTAGGTAAAATAAAGAAAGGCAATGACCATATTTCTCAATTAGCATGCATATGAATATTCCATATTTCTCAATTCAGAGCTAGCAAACATGATGGTGGTTAAGACAATGACTGCTTACTCAACTGAACTATAATTAAGGTGAAATTGTGTTACAATGTAACATACTTGCAAGGTTTAAGGGATTCTCTGGCTTAATACAATCATTAGATCCTTTCTAAATTTTATGCTTTGTCTATGTCCATTTGATAACCAATTCTCTTATAGGAAGGTGAGCTACCATTTGGTATAAAGGCTGCATGGGAGTTAATGGAGATATTTTATGTGGATATACAATTGTTGAGCTGGCTTCCTGAGCGGCTTGTTGATTGGTTAGAAGTAATGTGATTTCTCTAATACAAAATTTATAAATTTGCTTTTCTTTAAGCATGCATGAATTTACACATTTTTTAAAACAGTTGGAAAACTTTTAATTTGAATAATAGCATGTACTAAATCTGTAAAATTTGAAGCATCATTTCTTGTGTTTTATTTTGCTCAACTTTTTTGTCAATTTTATTTTCTTGCAGGAATATGATAGCCTTTTGTCCAAAACTGAGACTACGGTCCATGCAAAGCTTGGAAATCTTCAGAGAAAGCTCAGCAGCTTGCAGGTATTAGTTCACAAAGCTTTTCTTTACAATTATGTATATTGTATAGGTAGTTGAGGATGAACCTGATTATTGGAAAATTTCATATTATTCTCTCTTTAATAGTAGGTTGGTTTGTGTAGGTTGTTGAGGATGAACCTGATTATTGGAATGGCCTTGCCTCTGCACTTGCAGTGGGATGGCTTCATGTGGTGGTAAGCTACTATACTTTTAAATGGGGCATGTAGGTGCTAGAGCAGACCTAAGCATTTTTCTCAGCCTATGGATTTGGCTGATAAATAAATTTTAATGTTTGATGTTTTTAGCCTCATTTTGGTGGAAATTAAATATTGAAATCTTAATAAGTGCTTTAACTTATACTCAAGTTCTGGAATTGTGCTTGTTAGTAAGATAGCTTAAGCTTTTTATACTGGAATTTCAGGTGAAGCTTCTGAGGTTACATGGATCTTACAACCCTGATCAGTTTGATAAGAGAGAGGTTTTCACTTTCTATTAGTTCAAATGAATTTGTTAAACTATTCACTGTTATCTTTCTGCAGTCTTCTTAATTGTCTCCCTTGAACAGACAGAGAATGGATTGGTGGAGGCAGTGGTCCTTCTTGTCTCTGACATGCCCCGTATGCGACATGATCTGCCTAATGGAAAATTAGGCGTATGCTATCAGACCAAGCACGACTATATAAAGGTTTGATGTCCTGCTTTTCAGTTTTAATTGTTCTGGAAACATTTTATGAAATGGATTCCCTTCTGATAGTTTGAACCATTTCTTGCCTTGCACAATTCTGAATCAACAAAACAATATTCTTTAAGCCAACCGGCATCTTGCATTATTTTATAAGTTATAGGTTTCCAACTTGGTCACTTGAGGCACATTTGCTTTCCAATGTACACACATAAGGAATGAACTTGTTCTACAAACCTTAATTAGTGTGGTGTATTTGATGGCCTATCTTGTTAACATTTGTCAATGTATTATGCAAAGTTTTGAGACTGATTTCTAATCTGACCTGATTCAGAGGTTGAATTATATTTGTTGTAAGATTTTTTTTTTTTTCATGTTATTGGAGAACACTGTTTAGATATCTTGTTTTTGTTGATCTCCTGATTTCAAAGCACTTGCCGGTAAAGCTGACAAAATTCAAAAAACAATTTCTTATCTAGGGTTTGGAAAAATGGCGGGGCAAAGTGAGTGGTCTTGAGGCGAGTCCTTTCTGGGTACATTGCAGTCACCGTAAAACCCGAGATGGCTTAATCAATTTGCTTCATATTTTACTTGGAGATGCAAAACATATTGCTGATGCAACATGCAATTGGTTGGAACTGCTTATATCCCACCTTCTTTATATAAGACCTCTAACAAATGTAAATTTCTGTGGATTAATTTGGATTTTATATTTTTACGATGGTAACCATCAACTTATGAGATCAGTTAAGGAATATCAGGGCCAAATGTTTGCTCCCTATTCTGATTTTGTGCCAGGCAGAGACCATTACAAGTATGATCAGAATATCGAGTGATTATGTTGCTGTAAGGGCTTTTGGTAAAGGGTTTCAACATGAATTACCATATTCTTGGCATTACTTTTATAATTTTATTTATTTCCCAGTTTCTGTTGCTTCTTGGGTGTCTACTTTCTCTGGTGAGGGTACTTGGGTTAAACTGAGCCTTTATTGCATGATATGAGTTGATAAAGGAAAGAATGACTAATTGGGTTTCAAATTTTGGGGCACTCTGCTAGAAAATTTCTAGAAATTTTAGAATGTATTCTTTTTTTTAAAAAAAAAAAATCTGAAAGCAATGTTATTCAGGGATTGGAAGGAATGAGTAATCTAGCAGAGAAATGCATGCATCTAAAACCATCTGCCAATAATGGTCTGACGAGCCTTCTAGTTGGTATTCTCTCTGAAAATCCAGAGGTTAATTTGAACTTAAGCTTTTTATCTTTCTTTTATTCTTATTATTTATAGGATACTTAAGAATCTAGTTGAATTTACATTGTTCCCTTTTGGGTTTTGAGGAATAAAATCTTGTTCATCAACCTTTGAAATGTGCTGTTCATCATTTCAATAAGTTGATCTCATTTTTTTAATTTTTTTGTGGTGGCCTTTTATGTTCAGTATTCAATAAATTGATTTTTGTTTTTGTTTTCTGTAGATTGTCTTAGCAGATTGCCTGAAAACATTTGGACCATGGTAAGTAAAAGGGAAAAAAAAATAATAAGATATATTGAAGGTTTTACTTGGGTTCATGTTTATTTTGTCTATGCTCCTATTGCTGGTGAGATTATTTTAATGTGTCATGTAGATTAATGGAATGAACCGATAGGTAAATCAGCATTTCCAATTTATCATGCAATAATTTTCTTATCTTTTGATACATTAGGATAGTTGCACATGCGGTGGACTTGCTCACAGCCAACAGTGAATATACCGATGGACTGTTGAACGAGGAGAGATACCAACTGGGCGGTGCCAGCATAGGAGAGCTTTATATGCTTGTCTATGCACAAGCATTGGCTTCTCATCCTTTGACCTGGCAAGTAAGCTTTCTAAACTTTAGACCAAAGAATGCTGCGTTTTTAATTATTTTGTTGTAATCAATAGTGCAAGGAGTCTTTACCTTCTTTTTGGCATGCATCTGTTGTTTGGTGGTATTTGCACAACAAAGACCTTGGCTTATGGGTTGTTATTGAGAATAAGATCCTATATAATCTGACTATATTTTGAACTCATGTCTGACTTCATTGTGTCACTTCCCTTTCAGGTTGCTCCAGCTTATCTGTCAACGTGCTTGAACCAAGGTCGAGGTCTTTTGGAGATATTATTATTAAAGCAACCTGTGCAAAACTATCGTGCTGTCCTTAAGGTGATTATTATGATTTTATTCAATACATGTGATGTATACGGCTTGAAATCCAAAAAGAATCTTCAATGAACTAACAGGAAAATTGCCCCCCCCCCCCCCCGGAACGTGCTGTTAGAAAACACTGCTGAATGACTACTTCTTGTTAATATTAAATAAATAAAAAAATGGCTACATGTTGTAACTAAATGTACTGTGAAATCAGTATTGACATTTTAAGTGAACTTACAATTTTCGGTAGCGGTGAAACTTGTCCATTGTTTGAGAGATAAAAAAGTTCACCCCGAAACGAATCAATGTTGTTAAATGCTACTTCATTTAATAAAATGAGCAGGTGGTATACTCGACACTTTTCTTGAATTACCTTTTTATTTAAGATTTGTGAGGGTTACAATAAAAGACTTATGAGAGCTAGAATAAAAGACTATTGTAGTTAAATTCGTATGCTTGATTCTCATTCTTGCTTTATTACCAGACCTTGGAGATTTGCCATTTATATGAACTGGCGAACATTAGCACCGACATCATGAAGGTACTCTGCTCTGTGACAACTTATATGTATTTTCTTCTAGGTACCTAATTTAATATCTTCATCTTCGCAATATCTCAGCCAGCCATTCAATATCATTACCTTGTACTGGTTGCTTTTTGCCAATACTATACTGGCCTGTATTTTAATTTATGGATACATGTGGCATCGATAGATAGAGATTGACAATGATGTCAGAAAACACCACCTCTATAATCGAGTGTACCAAGGTGTACACCACTATGGATATTAGATGAGTAATGTATCAGCAAAAATATCCTTAACCAATAGCATCAAATATTCTGTTTGGGCATTGCTTATTTGCAAGTAAACCATATCTTTGAGACAACCAGAGTTTACTACAATCCAAGAATAATACTATTGCTTATATTTATCTGAAAAATAGCCCCCGAGAAGGAATAGGCGGCTTTTGATTCTTCCAGAATGTGTCCAGCATTTTATTGTTATTACATTTATGTAATATAACTTTGCAGATGGCAGGAATGTACCAATGGAAACATGGGCATAAAGGGCTAGGGATCTACTGGTTTCAGCAGGCTCGTGACAAAACACGGCTTAGTCAAATTGCACACAAACTGTTTGACAACATTGGCAAGTCATTTTCTGATGATAGCTTTAAGGTACTTGCTTTTTTTTGCATATTCTTAAATTTCTATCCCGTAAGGGCCCTTACACACTAATTTGATTTACTAAGGCTTAGATAATTTAATAAATGCCAGCAATGGGAAGGTTTAATGGAATTGCTCGGTTCAGATGTTGGCATCGCTGGAGGTCTTGAATTTCTTCACAAGTAATTGCCAATTTTCTCGGTGCCTTTCTCTTACATTAATTCACTTTATGGTGTGGATTTAATTGGCGGTTTTGCTTTTTGCAAAAATAGATATCGTGATTTTAAGAAATCTCTGCAACAAATTCTTCATGAAGGGACAAACGAAGCTGCTAAAAAGAGTACCGAATTACTCATTCAGGTGCCTTTAAGTTTTTTTCTTGTTTTTTCTATATATTTTGAAATTATTCTTGCAGCTTTTAGAAAATGAGATTAAAATGCAATCTTTTTTCTGTTATATTTCTTCAGCTTATGAGAAATCCTTCAACACCACAACGATTTTGGCTTCCTCTTTTGCATGATTCTGTAAGTCTTGGTGTGAAATTGTGAGGCCTTCCTGTATGTATTGGTTGCTAGTCATTTTGTACAAGTACCGGCTGACTGTGAGGCCATCTATTATTTACACAAAGAACGTTAGCTTTGGGAAACCTAAAAGGATGGTAGAACACCCTATGGTTTTGCTTTGGTAAACATATATGCTTATATTTACTATGATAATGCTTTACATTATCTTCGTGTTAAGTATTTTCTTTTATTCACTATTAATTTAGGTGAAGTTACTTGAGTGGCAAAGTGGACCTCTTCTGGGTGTGTCAGAGACAAATCTGTTGCTAGGCAAGTTGCAGGAGCTATCTATTGCGAAGTCGCGACCTGACTATTCTGGAGGTGATATTACATCTAATGCATATGCTACTGTCCGATTGGCTCTGGCAAAAAACCTCGGCCGTGCTATCCTTGAGGAGTCATAATATTTATTTGGTTAAGTTGATTATGTTTTTCTTTTGCCTACATTAGAGGGGGTTTGTACCATTGTACATGGGGTTTAAATTATATGAGGGACCGGTTCACATTCATTACTGAGTTGTGTAATTGAACATCTTTGCCCAGCTGGAACTTTAGGTGTCCCCAGTAATTATATCATTACTTTATGACGATGCTCGAAGTAAATTAATGGCTGATAGGATGGATATTCTAGATTTCTAGCACCATCGAGCACCATGTATTTTGTACCTTCTTTCCAACCGAATTACCTGAATGAATGAAATCAGAGTATTCAATAAAATCTGGCCTAGTGTGGTTGCCGATCCTGTTAGCATTGTTGTCATGATTTGGGAGTTGTAATATCTAGTGCTGTTAGAGAGGAAAAAGGTGTGTTAATGAGATATTTCTCTAAGGAGTGCAAAAGAGTGACAAAAGAGTTTCATCACTGGCAAAATTAATTTGGTACAACCGAGCTATCAAGATTTAAGGACCAAATTATTCTTGTTACAGCACATAATCACCTACTTGTGTAGTCATTATTATGTGAAGAAGTCATAACAGTAAATTGAGTCTTTGAGTCCAGCTCAGTCCATTCGGTCTGTTCACTCTGTTCCGAGCATTTCTGTGGGCGAAACCAGACCGGCTTAATTGATGGGTTTTAAGTTCCAGTACGTTATATATGTCAAATTAAATTAGGTCTGCTCCCTAGTCAGGAAGATAAGGAGAAAATTTAATGTAAGGGAAGGAAGTTGAAGGGAGTAGAAAAAATGTTGAGGCTGCTCTTCTATTTGAAATTAGAGATGAACATATTTTGAAACAAAATAATTAGAAGATTTTCTAATGGAAAATGAGGCGAGCTAACTGTATTCCAATAAAATTCCCCTTACAAATGTACCTTGCTGGCATATCCTTAGTTAATTAGGTAAAAACACTTTGATGTAACGTACATGAATACACGGCTAAATAATGTATGAACACACAAGTTACTGCAGACGATTATTCACTATAATGTATTATTTAGGACGGCCCACGCAAAATCTTGAATACGTAGGTATACATACTAAATTTATCGACTATTAACTCCTCATCATAACCTGTATGAACACCATTGATTGTAAACAGTTATTCACCATAATCATGTGTCATGATGCAATAGATTTAATGGTAGAATCTGACTTCTTAATTTAAAATAAATGATTAAGTAATTATAGTATAAATTTTAGAATGAAATCTTGTAGATGTTACATTTTAGGAGGACACGGGAAGAAGATTTTCTCATAAAGATCTTCTCATAAAACAAATTCCCTTACAATTGCACAATATGTCTAAATTTCTTGCGACGTGTAGTAAGGGTATGTTTGGATGGTGAGGGAATAGGCTGTTCCAAAGAATAACAACACTAATCCCATTTGGATGTCATCCAAACAATATAGAGCTATTCAGAACAGATTGAGAATAGGGCTAATCCGCTATTCCAGCTGAGAGTCGGAATAGTAGGAATAACGATTAGGGAAGTTAGAAAAATCAATAAAATAACATTTTTCCTATTACTTTATTTGCTTCACTTGTACTTTCCTTGCCACAAAAACACATTTCTCCTATTACTTTATTATTTCCCTTCAACTTTTCCTACCACACATAGGGCTGTCAATGCAACGCGTTTTTGCGTTATTTCATTTTGTTTCGTCCAAACGAAAACGCAAGACGCAAAGGTTTTTGGTTATGTTTTAAAAACGGGATGGAAGACGCAACGCTCATCCATTGCATTAAAAAAACGAAACACAAGACGCAAATCGGTTGTATCGTATGGTTTATTTGCATTATATCGTTCGAAATTCAAAAAGAGTTGCTACTATTGAGTAATACATAGGTCAGCTTAGCTTGTCTTTGTTTGTCAATTTTTGGAGCTTTTTGGGAATTTTGCGGATCTGATATTGGTACACGAGTTGGTTGCAGGTACACACTGGTATTGGTTTTCGATATTGGTACACTGGTTACTGGTAGTGCAATAGAATAGGATTTAGGTTTTAGTGCAACTCGACTGTTGGAGGTGTTTTCCAGTTATTATGATTTTTATGTATTTATTTCCTTTTTCCATACAATAATATGCAAGTTTGTTTCCAAAAAAACTGTACAAAAATTTGCGTCTTTGAACGCAATTGCGTTTCGTTTCATTAAATATAACGCAACAGATGACGTAAGGAATTATGGTTTCGTTTAGTTAATGCAACGTAGTGTTGTGACAAAACCTGCCTCACCTCCGACCCGCCCCCCTGACCCTTGCCCTTCGCCCGTGCGGACCCGCCCATGCGGGGATTCAAACGGGCCAGCCGGGTCCGACGGGTCAAGGGTAAGGGCGGGTAAGGGTCCGGGTTTTGGACCTCACCCCCCGTAACCCGCCCGCCCGTCTAAACCCGTGCTTGCCCTTACCCGTTACCCGCCCTTCTCGCCCGTCGGACCCGTGCCCGTGCCCGCCCGTCGGACCCGTGCCCGTGCTCGCCCGTCGGACCCGTGCCCGTGCCCGCCCGTCGGACCCGTGCCCGTGCCCGCCCGTCGGACCCGTGCCCGTGCCCGCCCGTCGGACCCGTGCCCGCCCTTCGGACCCGACCTGACCCGCCCTTCAGACCCGACCCGCCCCCCCGACCTGACCCGACCCGACCCGCCCTTCGGACCCGTCTGACACCACCCCGCTCCCACTCCCACCGTCCCGCACGCCTCGGTCCTCGCGACCCGCCCCACCCCCCGGACCCGCCCGCCCGACCCGCCGCACCCGCGCGAACCCCGCCCCCCCAACCCGCCCGAGCCGACCCGCCGGACCCGTCTGACAGATTTTTGAAAAATTTCCGTTGGATTGCAACGGTTGGAATTTTGAATGCCCCCCCCCCCCCCAATTCACACCTATAAATACACCCATACATTCAACACTCATTTCTCACAAACAAACTATCAAATTCTCTCAATCTCTTGCATAAATCAATTCTAGTTTTATTTTTACATTCTAATTTATATTTATTATTTCCAAAATTCCAAAAAACTAGCATATTTATTTTATTACAATCTCTTGCATTAGTCAATCCGATACTCGCCTCTCCGGCATTTCCGCAAAAATTCGGAGGTACGTTCTATTTGTATTATTTTTTTATAACATTATTAGAATACTATAATTTGATTTATGCAATTACACAATTATTTTAAATCGGATTTGGCAACATATGATAAAATTGTACTCAAAATAATTGTATTTATTTCTTTTATATTTTTTTCATTACTTGTAAAATAATTTCAAATTTTCAAAAAAATTGTAATTTTATCATAAAGTTGTAATCAAAATATTTTATTATTTTATGATAAATTTTTTCATACACAATTAGTTTAATTCGGTTACTTTTATATTTCGTTTTGCTTTACATAAATTAAATCCGTTTTTTTTTTCTTATTGTAGTGAGAAATGACAACTCCACCACATGACTATTCTTACCCGACGGCCCCGCCACCCAATCCCGTAGCCTACACGATCCAACAATTAAGTGATCAATTGTTCGGTGGTCCCACTTATCCGCAAACTACCTATGAGACGAACTACACACATCATACCGTCGGAAGTGCCGCGGGGAGTTCTAGCACATTTGCTCCTCCGACCATCGGCGGAAGTTCCGATCGATATCCCGAAATCCAAACAATAGAGGAAGAGCCGGCGGCAAGCACGCCACCGGGGCCGAGAAAAAGAAAGAACCCCCACTCGAAGTACAACGCACCTTGGTGGCGTTTCTTCGAGCAAACCATCGACCCGTCGACCGGCAAGTGCATAAACGCATGGTGCAAAGTAAAAGGTTGTAGTTCTAGTTTTACTTATAATGATAATAATAGTTCTATGGGTAGACATGCCCAACGGCATATCACCGCTGGTCAAGAACCACAAGAACAACCCGACAATACACTTGTCCAAACCCAAATTAATCCGGATGGTACACGAACTCACCAAAAATATGACGAAAAAAAAATGTTAAGTGAGTTTGCACGGTATTGCCCACAAGGAACAACCAGTTAGTATGATCGGTTGTTTGGGTTTTGCTCGTTTAGTTATTAGAGGTTGCGCTCAACCATTTTACAAACCATTTTATTATAGGAAAATCTCAAACGAAATTAAAGAACAATTTACTTACTGCAAAAATGAATTGCTTGCCATATTTGCAACCGCACCATTTAAAGTAGCACTCACGTCCGATATTTGGACCGCTGGTAAACATGGTTTATCTTATATTTGTGTTACCGCACACTACCTTGATGATAATTGGAGATTGCAAAAAAGAGTACTAAGTTTTCGGATTATAGAATACCCGCACACCGGCGAAGTAGTTTTTAATGCAATTTTGGGTGTTATGAATGAATTTAATTTGAAAAATGATCTCCAAAATAAAGTTTTCTCAATTTCTTTTAATAATGCTAGTAATAATGGTAAGGCCGTAGAATATTTTTTGCGTTCATTATCTCCAATTGCGAATGGAGCTTTCTTTCACAAAAAATGTGCATGTCATGTTTTAAACCTCACCGTTAAGGCGGGACTTAAAACGCCCAGTGATAATGATTTAATAACAAAATTTATGAAGGCGGTAACTCATATTTTTACTAACGGCATTAGAAAACAAAGATTTCATGATATGTATAGTAGAATGCAATTTACTAAATTAAGAGTGCCATGGGACGTAGATACCCGTTGGAACTCAACTTATAGAATGTTGAAACGATGTTTTCCTTACGCACATGCTATTAATGCAATTTTGAATGAGACGCCCGAGGGTATGGAATTAGCTCTCTCGATGGGTGAATGGGATCAATTGAACAAATTAATGAAATTTCTTGAAGTATTCTTCAAAGCGACGTTAGCATTGTCTTGCTCATATAAACCGACCGCGCATGAGTTGCTTCACCACCTCTTACGAATCTCCCAAGTATAACATGAAATGAAAGGTACATTTTTAATTTCATATTTTTTTTTATCAATTTCGGTATTTTTATAAATTTCGGTTTTATATTAATTTGGTTTTTTAATTTAATTTCGGTTTTTTTATTCGTTTTTTTTCTTAGTTCTCGAAGAAGTCCACGCTTCTCTCGTTCCAATCGTAGGAGCCATGAAGGAGAAGTTTCTCAAATATTGGGAAGCCGTACCACTCGTCACGATTGTTGCAAATTGTCTCCATCCGACATACAAGAAGGTCTACACGGTAAGAATGCTACGAAAGTACTACACTAATTTGGACATTATGAACACAAATGTGGATCAAACCGTGAGCCAAGCGATTGAAGGGTTGTTTAACGCATACAACGCCCAAATGAATGTCCAACAACCGGCTTCTACAAGTCAAATCCCGCGGTACATTTTTTTATTTCCGATTTATTTAATTAATTTCGTTTTTTTTTTAAATTCAATTCGGTTTTCTTAATTTAAATGGGATTTTTAAACTTTATTTCGGATTTTTAAATTTGAATCCGATTTTAATTAATTCGGATTTTTTTAATTTCATTCGATTTTTTATTTCTTAAAATTTCATAGGACCCAATCGGGCGACGGATTATTGTCAATATTGGAGGACGATGGTTCGGATACTATGTACAACGCCTCCAACGAGTTACAAGTCTTTTTTTTTCCGTAAAGGGAACACCGGAGGGAATTGATGTTCTTGATTATTGGAAGCAAAACAAAAATATTTTTCCAACTTTATATACTATGGCGCGGGACATATTTGCCGTTCCCGTTTCAACCGTGCCCTCTGAATCTTGTTTTAGTTCGGCAAATCGGATTCTTACCGATAAAAGGTAAATGCCTATATTTTTTTACATCTACACGATTTTTTTATTCATTTTAAATCACATTTTTTGTTTTACTTACTACATTTGTTTTTTAATGATATTAGAAGCAAGTTGGGTCCAAGGGTTTTTGAGCGACTCGTATGCCTCAAGGATTGGATTGATGCAGAAAATCGTGAGCAATATAAGGAAATGGAAGCATCTTTATCCGGCGCCGAAACTCAAGGGAGCGAGGAGCCGCCCTCGGATGATGAATGCGAACCCGAAGAAGAGACCGGCCAATGGTATATGAGATCAGTCAACTAAAAAGGTAGTTTCGGTTTCGGTACAAACTCTACGCACTCTTCTATTTTCTTTTCATTTTTCCAATTTATTAAACATTTTCTTACTTTTATAAATATTTACTAACATTTTTAAAAAAGTTAGAACTCTGCCTATGTTATTTTATAATATCATAACATAGCCGGTCCCAAGCCCGAAATAAAGGAGGAGGGTAACTTTTTTTAAACCAATCAAATTAAAAAAAATTTGTTTTTCAAAATTAAAGTTTCAGATTTTTTTTTAAAAAATTGGTTTTAAGAAAAATTGGTTTTAAAACATACTTGGTTTAAAAAACTTTGTTTTGAAAAACTTTGTTTTAAAGAATTTTGTTTTAAAAAAATTTGTTTTAAACAAAACTTTGTTTTAAAAAGATTTCGAATTTTTAAGTTTCCGATTTTTTGAAAAATGCTTTGTTTTTAAAAAAATTTGCTTCGGATTTTTTAAAAAAAAATACTTTGTTTCTAAAAACTTTGTTTAAAAAAACGTTTGTTTTAAAATAACTTTGTCTTTATCGTTTCGGATTTTTAAAGTTTCGGGTTTTTAACGTTCTTCGGAGTTCGGATTCTAAAAAAAAAATTGTTTTAAAATTTATTTCGTTTTTTTTGTGTTTTGAAAAATATTATTTTTTAAAAAAATTATTTTAAACATTTTCTAAAAAAATGTAAAAAAAAAAAACACGCCGGAATTCGCTCGAAAACGTCAGAAAATGTCGAAAACCGCCGGCGATCCGCTCGAAGCCGACACGACCGCACTCGCCCCCCACTCGCCCCCCGCCCGCCCTTGCCCGCCCGTGCTCGACCTCGCCCGAAGGGCGAGGGGCGGGTAAGGGCATGGGTTTTTCCCCAAACCTGCCGGACCCTTCGCCCGTCGGACCCTTCGCCCGTCGGACCCTTCGCCCGCCGGACCCGTCACCCGCCGGACCCTTCGCCCGTGGGACCCTTACCCACCCTTTTGTCACAACACTAATGCAACGCAACACGCAATGCATTTTATTTGCGTCTGTTAAACGCAACGAAAGACGCAAGAGTCTATCTGCGTGATCGTTTCGTGCGTTTGACACCCCTAACCACACACACCATGCCATAGAAAGAAAAGATGAGAAACTATTTTCTTGCCGGTGATGTGAAATATCAATACTAATAATACCTAACACAATTTAGTTCGGTTCACAAGCGCATGAACCTACCGTGTAGTATATAGGGGTGTCAATTCCACAGAGACAACTCGTAATGCACTGGTTTACAATTCAATCACCGATCTAGACAATTCAAATTTCAATGTTTGTTGAAGAAAATTAATTCTAAATTAACAAATAATGGTAGCAACACTTGATGAACTCAATTAACTTGACCTAGGGACATTGGTTCAATTATCCATTGTAGAATTAATTCACTCGATTAACACTTTTAATTATATTATTGTGAGAGGGTATCAATCAATTGTTGGTACTAAACTACGGTTTAATGGCTTAATACCGTATACAAACTCTTGGATTTCACTATTAAGTGTCTCACCCTATAAGCTTATGTTAATTAAGTTCTTGATACAATTAATCAACTACAAATTCTTACTTCGCGGTTAAGCACATCGCACAATTAATCGGTTCTTCTCTAACCCTAGTTCTAGTGCTTAGTTCAGTTCTCCAAGATGCTAACCAGAGATCACACAGTTATCTCCTAGTCTCTATATATAACCCACCAAAAAAATAGATCAAAGGTTGCCTAAGAACATCAATAACTGCTCAGACAGAAAATTCGTCAGCAAATATTTCGGACAGAAATTATTCAGTTCGGACCGAAATATTTACATATTCTTCACTGGTTCAAACTACACAATTTCGGTCCGAACTGATTTTCTTCAGTCCGAAATTCTTGCAGTTTTTCTTCAATAAGTTCGCGTTTCATCTATCTTCCTTCGGTCTCCTTGTTTTGTGTCCAAATCTCTTCCAAATTCTTCATATCTGCAATCAAAAGTAAGAATGCGGCAGTATCTCGAACTTGACATGAAAACTAAACTAAATTAACTCAAACCTAAGTGAAAAAGTATAGTTTTAGAGAGAAAACCCGATATAAAATAGAGTGCAATTAAGACTTATCAACCGGCTACTCAAATATCCGACAACAAACTTACCAATCATCTCCGCCGACAGATCGACTGCACTCTCCTCGTCAATTCGAGTCGATCGAGATCTGTCTTGCCCACCATTCCTGTTTTCTACCGAGCTCTCTTTCTCACTATCCCATTATCGGCCTTTGCCTATGCCGTGGCTGCTGCATCACTTAGCCATGGCACAACCTTAATTCACGTCTCTGTTGTTGCTTGCCTCAGACCAAAGTTTTGTATTATAAGAACACTAGAGCTGTAACTCGGACTTCGCCCCGAAAAGTGGTATCAAATAAATATCTAAAAATTTTATAAGATTTAAATATTTATATTAAACAAAAATTAAAAAAATTGTAATTTTTTTATGTAAGTAAATAATAATAATAGTAGTAGTAATAATAATAATAATAATAATAATAATAATAATAATAATAATAATAATAATAATAATAATAATAATAGTAATAGTAATAGTAATACTAATAGTAATAATAATAATACAATAATTTATAAATAAGATCATATGTAAATGTTGGACCATTTTAAGGGTTAAAATTTGTTTTAGACATGTCATATTTATCTTGTTTAATGAGGAGAAAAAAAAAATATAGGCAATTGGATCAAAGTAGATGAAGAGTTTCAAACAAAATCAGTGGTTAATAATAGTGATGATGTGGCATAGTTGAGGTACTTGGAAATCTACCCCTCTTTATGGAGTATAGATTGGATTGGATAGATTTTTATCATTTCGTATTATTGGTGCAAGGATGGAGCCAAGGTGCTACAAAAAAAATGTGCTTGTTTTTGAGCTATTGTCTTGTAATATTTATTTGTTTTATTATAAATTTAGTAATTAATAATCAATATTTTATTAAGCATGAAATAGAATCATTAAAATAAGAGTTCAAAGCCAATAACAGCTAATAACCTGCAAAAGAGAGATAAAAAAAAATCCATTATTTTTATTCATTTATCCAATCACTGTTCCAAAGATATAATCCAAACAACATTTCATTTTTTTCGAATAGCACTAATTTTTATTATTCTTTATTACTAATCCAAATCACTATTTCTTACTTACTATTCTCAATTCCACTGTTCTTGCACTGATCCTTACCGATCCAAACGTACCCTAAGTATATATAGGGGCGTGCTTGAGAGTGGGGACAGCTCACTGTGCTTGGCGCTTGCCATTGGTCTGTTTCACCATCTCCTTTGTCATCCAATCCAATTTCACATATCCAATCAACCAGTCACATAAATAAGAGGACCCTACCAGTAACCCTTTTACTGGTCAGAACCGCGCTGAAATCTGCTACGATCCAAATTGGTTCGTAGGACCCTCCAATCCGACCTTCAATGGTTCAGATTATTTCAAAAAATCTCAAAAAATCTTCTCTAAAAATCACAACCGTTGGATTTTTAGTTCCTCCAATCCGATTTGGATCGTAGCAGATACGGACTCGTCAGACCACTGATATTTTTTATCAGTAGGAGTAGCTTAGCTCGACTTCTTCAGAGATTTATTTTTCTACAGCAAATCAAAACTAAATTTACCCTTTCAAATCAGAATAATTATAGCCAATTTAGCTTATAAAAAACTTAGCCTATTGTTTAAAAAACTTTCTCTCAACTAAACTTTCTATTTACCATATCAACTCCTTAGTAATATCGAGTCCATATCGGCCGAATCGGATCGAAGGACTCTCCAACACCTGATCCGACGACAGTAGATTTTAGTGGAGATTTTTTAGAATAATTCTAACCATCCATTTAGGATCGGAGGTCCTCCGATTTGATTTCGATCGTAGCTGATTTTAGCGCTAATAATATCTACTATGCTTTTTACCAAACAAGACAATATGCACAAATTGGATCCAAAATTTTTTTTAAAATAAGTAAAATAATATACAAATTAAAATAATTTTCTTTAAGGCCTGTTTGGTAGACACTAATCCTATATAAAATTGTTTTCATTAGAACATGATTTCATAATATTGCATTTAGTAAAAACCTAAGTGTTTTAGAGGAAAAGATTCATATTAGGAATTGATAGTATAATCTGCCGAACAGTGAATAGAAATTATTATTTACTATAGACTCTCAATTCCTATAGAAACCTATAGAATCTGTGTTTGCCGGACATGGTTCAAAATTTCACCGTTTCTTAAGGTTGACATTGCAATAAAAATAGGCACCCAAAACAAAAGCCTCAACAAAATCACTCATTCATAGAGGTGACAAAATCTGAAAAACCCGCTCGACTCGACCCGAGTTTTAAGGAAAAACAAACCGACCCGAACTCAACCCGACCCGTGTTTAAGAGAAAATTGGACTGACCTGAACCTAACCCGACCCGACCCGAACAACCCGAAACCCGAGTTGACCCGAACGACCCAAAACCCAAGCTGACCCGGGAAAAGAGATACAAAATCTGACCAAACCCAAAAAACCCGCCCGACCTGACCTAAACTCGGCTAAAAAAAAATGCCAACAGCCGTCAACCCGATACCCGACCCGACATTTTCCATTCGGTCAAACTGATCCGATCCCGAACCCGACCCGACAATCTGGCACCTCTACTCACTCATCTCCAGTTACCAATTTACCATACCACCCAGTAAAAAGTAAAAACTAAGAAACTGTAAGATACGTTCTTCAAGACTTCACCAACAACCCCTCCAAAAACCCTTTCTTCCTTCACAAATACAAGTCTTCGCTTCGCCCCGTCGTCTCCTTCGCCCCTCTCTCCCCATCGCATCGCAGCAATGGCGAGGCCCAGCGCGGAGGGATCCGGCTCCCTCAGGAACGCCTTTGGCGGCGTCCTCAGCGCCTTCATCCTCCTCCTCATCGGCCTCCTCGCCTTCTCGATCCGCCTCTTCTCCGTACGATCCGCTCACTTCTTTAACTTATTTCAGATCCTGAATCCTAGATCTCAGTATGAACCCCTGTAGCTGATTTGATTTGGTTTGGTTTGCTTTCAGGTTATCAAGTACGAGAGTGTGATCCATGAGTTCGATCCTTACTTCAACTACAGAGTCACTCAGGTCCGTCCGATCTTCGTTCCTGCTCCAAATTATGCATCAAACTGATCGCATTGATCGATCTTGATTCATGTAAATTTGATAATTACTCTTTCCTATGAACTATGTATGACACAGACCAATGGTATGATCAATTCATCCCAACTCAGGAAAAGTAAAAAACAAAGAACATGCTTTATATTCTTAGTGCAATTCGGAGTACATTTTGTATGAATTGAGAAAGAGCTCCCTTGTGTAATTGTGTTGCATTGTATTGATTGTAACTGCATTGTTTATTTGTTTCAGTTCCTCTCGAAGAATGGTATATACGAATTCTGGAACTGGTTTGACGACCGAACCTGGTATCTTATTATTATTATCATAACAATATTTTTTTCATGATCAAGACATTGTGCATTTTCTTATATATATATATATATATATATTAAAAAACTTGTTCTTGGTACTAATTTTTAGGTATCCTCTTGGACGTGTGATTGGTGGTACTGTTTATCCAGGATTGACATTGACAGCTGGTACCATGTGGTGGTAAGTTCAGGTTCTTATTTTGTTGTAGCAGTGGTCAGCATACAAGACCTGTGTTGTACATAGTTCTCTTTGGTACAAAATGTATTCTGTAAGGAAAAGTTCTAATTTTAACTCAAAGGAGACTAAAAGCCTCATAAACCCTTTCTTGAATACACTGTTTTACACATAAATACATTCTAAATTTTCTGTGGATTTAGGCTAGCAAATTCCTTGAATATTCCTCTCTCGGTGGAGACAGTCTGTGTTTTTACAGCTCCAGTCTTCTCAGCTTTTGCTTCATGGGCCACTTATCTTTTGACAAAGGTATATATTTCATAGTTAAAGATCTTAACCTTAGAAAAAAGCATGAGATTCCACATTGGAGACATCTTCCATGTCTCTTGGTTGAAACAATGTTCCTATTTTTTGCTGGGTATATATATGGCAGTATAAACAAATTGTTAATTTTTTTTTTAATTTACCTATCTTGTAATTTACACAGGAAGTGAAGGGTCCTGGAGCTGGAATTACAGCTGCTGCTATTCTGGCAATGGTAGTCTTCTACATTTACTGCCCTTTATTGTCACTTCCATTTCTTTTGTTGCTCTATTTAGTGACCGTCGTCAATCTTCTATGTATCTCTCATGAACTTTATGTTTATGTATAGATTCTTAAGAAACCCTCAAATGTAGGTTCCTTCTTATATCTCACGGTCTGTGGCTGGAAGTTATGACAATGAAGCTGTTGCTATTTTTGCTCTGATTTTTACATTCTATCTTTACATAAAGGTAACAATAACACAACAAAATCAAGCTCTATCTTCATTTTTTTCATCTTGTTCTTATTATAATAACTGTATCTGCCAATGGTTATGAAACAATTTCATATCACCATCATCATTGTTGGTTTTGTTACTATTAATCTATACTGTTGTGTGCCGCCAACTAACTTATGCAAGCCAATATTGTGCAGACACTGAATACAGGATCTCTCTTTTATGCAACACTCAATTCTCTTGCCTACTTCTACATGGTATCGCTCTCTCTCATCATTTAGTATATTATTCTATAGAGCAACCTTGCAAGTAGAGCCTGATAGTTTTTTTTTATTCCCTCTTCTTTAGGTATGTTCTTGGGGAGGCTACACGTTCATCATTAACCTTATTCCAATGCATGTTCTATTGTGCATTGTGACAGGTCGCTATTCCTCTCGCCTATATATTGCCTATGCACCACTTGTAAGTACTTCATATCAAAATCAGGGGATCTCTTATTATAGAAAAGCCTACTTAATATTAACTCTTCGGATGTCTGAAAAACCCACACACTGTTTGAATAAAAAAACTAGCTTACTCCCAAGAAGGTGGCATATACCATACACACCAGCAATAAAAAGATAATAAAGTATATCTTTATATCTCCTTTATTTCTAGGAATGATATCTGAAGTAGTCCTCTTAGCGTTTCTCCCAGATAATTGTGGGAGAAACAAAGGTACTTTGAGGATAATTAGATGACAGTTGTGTGATTCCCCATGCTCCACAGACCCGGAATAGACTTGAGAGATATTCATATGATATAAGAGACATTGATGGGTAATTGAGTTGTTCCTGTTTAAGTTTGAATAAATGTACCCTTTTTATCCACTAGGTTGTATTAGGTACATTGCTTGCAGCTTTGGTGCCTGTGGTTGGTTTCAATGCAGTGATGACCTCAGAGCACTTTGGTTCTTTCCTGGTTTGTTCATATTTTTAATAAAAACTTAGCCATCATCAGATCTTTTTTCAACTTTGCCTTCTTATCATTTTACTTGGATCTTCTTTACAACTTAATTCACATGTCATATAATCGAACTAGACACCGGTGTGGATGGCTAGTATTCTCTTGATATTATTTGATTTAGCACAGATAATTTCTTAAAAACTTCTCATATATATATATATATATATATTTTTTTTTTTTTTTGAATTAAGCGGGCTCAAACAGTCCCACCGATCTCATATATCTTAAATACTTCTCATATATCATATGTGATTTTTCTAGGTATTTATAATTATTCATGTGGTGGCTCTTGTGTACTATATAAAAGGAATTCTGACACCAAGGCTATTCAAAGTGGCTACCACACTTGTCCTTACCATAGGAATGTAAGTTTCTGACTCCAAATCTTCATCCTACTTTTTTATTGAAAGTTATAAATAATGAAAACAAAAAGGGCATAAATTTAGTTTCCATGCCAATCTAATTTGAAGTAGGGGTGTGCGGAACATGCCCCATTGATTGGACCTGTTGGGTTTAGACTGACTGTTGGATTTGCAGCCAGACCCAAGTTGTTCTGATTTTTAAATTATTCTATTATAGTGGTAATAGACAGTGTCAATCTCTACCTGTCATTTGATAAAAGAATACTGATCCTGACCAATGATATGTGTACTATATGCAGTGCAATAGTTGCATATCAGATTTTTTTTTATATGCATTTTTAATGAAAACATGGGGGTAATTGGAAATTTAGTGCTTTGTTTTATAATTGTGATCTTTATGTATTCAAAATCGAAAGACAACCTGATAGCATTTTGACTCTGAACATTCCTGATTGGGAACTTACCCATTGGCAAATGTATTGCCCCAAAGTTGGTCATGTCAGGTCAGGTTGGGACTAGAAATTGCGAGCTCTATTTCAAATAATAATGGCTTTTTGAAAGCATCAAACATAGTTTCATCAGATCATGCCTTACAAAAATTTGCAAGCATCAAACATAGTTTGCACTTCACATCATAACCTTTCTGAAGGACCCCCGGAACATTATTTTCGGCCTCCATTCTGTTATTTTGGTGGTAGGCAGTGCCAAAGTGGCTATTGTCTGATACTCACCTGTAAGCTTTCTTTATTACTTACCAGTTTCAAAATAATCTTTATTCCAGGGCTGTTTGTGCTGTAGTGATAGCAATATTAATAGCTTTGGTAGCATCCAGCCCTACCAAAGGATGGAGTGGCCGTAGTTTGAGCCTTCTTGACCCGTAAGTGTTTTCTCAAACTAACTTATTCTTATGTTTTATTAATTTGAAAACTGTACATCTGAAGTAGGATGTTTCCTAACTATTGCTAGAATACCAAACAAGACAGAAGGTATAGTCATCTAAATGAACATATTTAAAAATTAGATGCAAAAAGCTACTTAGCAAGCAAAATTCGAGCAAGGCAATGTGATCAGTCTTTATTGGTTTTTTTTGTGTTGCTTGCTCAGTCCATAGTTTAATTTGCTTGGATTAGACTTAGTTACACAATTGATACATTCTTGTGCAATGAGCGCCATTCTGGTACATTTTTATTTGTGCTACTGTGCTACCTAATTAACATGTAACCTACATGTCATGTTTGTGTTATGATTGAAGTTGGGATGGTGAATAACTATATTGATCTTTCTGTGACAGAACATATGCGAGCAAATACATTCCAATAATTGCTAGTGTCAGTGAGCATCAGCCACCCACGTGGCCTTCCTATTTTATGGATATTAATGTGCTTGCATTTTTAGTTCCAGCTGGTATTATTGTAAGTACTACAAAACTTTTTGTATATTAGTACTTAGTAGTATCTCCAGCTCAATAGACAACTTCATTTGGGGAAAAAAACAGTTCAAAAAACCTTCAATGATATGCTACTTGTGAGCTTTGTATTACTTATTTTCTTCTCCCTAGTTGCTCATTTGCATTATCTGTTGTTATCTTTATTACAGGCATGCTTTTTGCCATTGTCTGATGCAAGCTCGTTTGCTGTCTTGTACTTGGTTACTTCTGTGTATTTCTCTGGAGTTATGGTATGTGAAACGATCTCACCAGTTAAATTCAAAAAACAGAAGTTCTATAAACCCTGATTCATTAGTCCTTTTCTTTGTCATGAATGATGTTGTTTAGCTAACTTTTAGGTCCGACTTATGCTTGTATTGGCACCCGCTGCTTGTATAATGTCTGGAATTGCGCTATCAGAGGCATTTGGTGTATTAACGAGATCAATCAAATATCATATGAAGAAGTATTTTGAATTCTCTCCTACTGATACTCCTACTGTAAGGGTTTTTCCTTCTGAAAGTTTATTTACCATTTATTAGATAAATTATTAGTTGATAAGTGCAGGGTAAATTACCCTTTTGGGGCTTAAATGAGACAGAATTGCAGAGCACTAAGATCTTTGCTATAGATTGTGGTTTTCTTTGTTTAAATGCTATTATGTATGCTTTCAATTATTTCTTAGCTTTTCTCGTTGGTGTTGTGTTTTTGTTCATTTTTGTTTACCAGTTTTACATTAAAATCAATGTGGTATATGCTGTTTTCTTATGGATAAATCTTATAGATGTCGCTATCTGTTTTGTATCTGGTAGTAATTATCTTTTGACTTTTGTACTTCTTTAGTTGGGGGACAGCACTAGCACTACTGGTGAGAGCTCAGCACCTCTTCAAAATGTGGTAAAAGGTGATACCCTAGAAAAAAATGAAGTTGTTAAGAAAGAAAAAGTTGCAAGGAGGAAACAAAAGAAAGAGAAGGAAATCACTGAGGGTGCTCCTGGGAAGTCAACACTTGCTAAGAAGGAAAAAAGACCTTTGGTGTTGCCATTTGAAGCATCTTTTGTCTCAATTCTTCTTCTTATTGTGCTTGGGGGTTTATATGTGGTATGCAAATTTTTAGAACATTTAAAATTATGTTGGTTCTTTCTAAAGCCAAGCATACTTCAAACGTTACAATTTCATCTGGTATGTTGTCCTGGATCTATTTCCCATGATAGTGTGCCCGTCTCTTTAAATGATCCATTTTCAAGTGCATGTATAGAATCCTTGAAACTTCACTGTTTGTGTTTTCACCACTTGGATTTAGCGAAGTTCCTCAATTTAGCATGATTAATTTTAAATTATTCTAACAATATAAAAATATTCCAACCTGATTCCTTTTGGATTCCGGTGAGCTTTCTTGTTTTATAACAGTCAAGTGAAGTTATGGCTCAGTTTTACCAAAGCACCCCCTTCTCGTTGATAAAAATAAATATGCCAAAAGAAAGGGGCAAAACTGCCAAGTTCTAATATCTACATCTCGCAGCTTCACTGTGTGTGGGCGGCAGCAGAAGCATACTCTGCACCATCAATAGTCCTGACATCACACTCACATGATGGGTTGCATGTATTTGATGATTTTCGTGAAGCCTATGCATGGTTGCGACACAATACAGAAGTTGATGACAAGGTACAATTATTTTATATGATTTTAACAAAACATACTGCTTAATAGTTTTATTGTGGTCCAGCATATGAAATGATAGGTTAAACGTCCTAATTTGAGATCAATCCTTGAATAACATCTCTGAATAATTTGAGAAAGTTTGGCCAAAGCTAATTGCAATTTACATCATATGATTCAGAGCAAAAACTTGCTAAACTATTCTGTGCTATATTACCTTAGAAAGACATGGACAGCTATAAAATTATGCGCTACCAATTGCTGGCAAGCCTTTTGCATTGCAACTAAATAATAAGAATCCGCGTATAAATTTTGAACTGAGTTGCATTAACCTTCTGCAAAAGATGGTTATCAGATATATATTTAATCTCTCTATTGTATCAGCGCTCTTATATTTTTGTTCTTTTTACTATAACTGTTGTATATTTTTTGTTATAGGTTGCATCTTGGTGGGATTATGGTTACCAAACAACCGCCATGGCAAACAGAACGGTCATAGTTGACAATAACACTTGGAACAATACACATATTGCTACAGTTGGTACGGCCATGTCTTCTCCAGAGAAGGCTGCCTGGGAGATATTCAATTCTTTGGATGTCAAATATGTACTTGTCGTATTTGGAGGTGATTATTCTTCTTTTCTTTTTAGGAATCAAAATTCAGATTTGCAGTTGGGTTTCAAAGTTAATACCCAAATAATCCTTTTGCAGTAACAGTCAAATTATGTGAGTTGTTTGCATATGACACCATAGTGTCAAGTTACAGAAAGCAAATTACTGCTGAATTGCCTTCTGACTCAGACTTGACTGTTACTTCCTGGCCCTTTTAGGCATAAAAACTCTGCAGGCTGGAGTGCTTATAACTTGAGAAATGTTCTTGTTGGTTTAGTTGTAGTTCTATTTGAGAGTTGAAAAAGTGCAGCCATGCAAGAGAAGTTTGTCAATACTAATTAATCCATGCCGTTTGTATTGCTCACTTAATGATTTCCAATTAGATATTTTTTTTTTTCTTTTGCAAATGTGAAGTATGTTGGGTTTGATTTGTAAATGAATACAAACAAGGTGCCCTGCATAAGGGCTGCAAATCCGTCAATTAATGAACAAGGTTGTTATCTCAGGTCTTGTCGGTTATCCTAGTGATGACATTAATAAGTTTCTATGGATGGTTCGCATTGGTGGTGGTGTTTTTCCTCACATAAAGGAAGCTGATTATCTTGTGAGTTCTCTATACTTGATTCATGAGTCCTGCTATATTTTTTCTTGGGATCAAACCTGATATTTTTTTGGTAATTATTGAACTTCTATATGATATATAAATGTGATTACTTCTAAATATAGAGGGATGGAAACTATCGTGTCGATGCGCATGCTACACCGACCATGCTCAACTGCCTTATGTACAAGCTTTCTTATTATCGGTAAGATGTTTGCTTCCTTTTAAGTATTTGAGATGCAGTCCAGTTTATCATCTGGAACATATAAATATTAGATTATTCTTTATCTATCTTTTTATTTATTTTATTTTTTTTGCTGACTAGGTTTGTAGAGACAGACGGTAAGGGATTTGATAGAGTTAGAAGATATGAAATAGGGAAGAAGCATTTCAAGCTAACTCATTTTGAGGAGGTAAAGCAGTTTTTGTTCACGAGTTTTTCAGTCTAATTTGTTTTTTATAATATAGTCAAAGCTGCTTATTTCATTTTGAAAGGTTAACAGATTGAACCAGATAAAGAACTTGTTAATTACATATGGGGAGGGATCGCATGACAGTGGACATTTTGTTAACTTTTTATGAGAGATGGGCATGCGGACTCTATAAGAAATGCAAATGAAAGTATAATTAAAAGAACTAGATTGCACGGGGTATCTGTGGTAGTCCTTTCTAATATCGATACTTAACTGCAGGTCTTCACAACCCATCACTGGATGGTTCGGATTTACAAATTAAAACCTCAAAAGAACCGGATCAGAGGAAAGTCCAAGAAGTCAAAATCGGTATGTGAACGTAATATTCATAAAATTTTATTTTGGCATTGAAAACTTGATTGTTTTTTCCAGGCCTTAATTTTGTTTTAATGGTTCCCCACTTATAAATATATCCTTTCTCGGTCTTCTGCCTGCAGGGTAATAAATCGAGTTCTTCAAAGTCAGGCGGAGCCCCAAGAAAGAACCCATGGAACTAATTTTCTACTAGTTTAACAATAGGATTCAAGGACTCGATACATAGATTCATCTTTGTAGGAATGGACAATACATTAGATTAGAGCTATTAAAATTTTGTGATCTCTCGGTATATTGTATTTCTTTCTAGGTTCTTTTTTTCTTCTTTGGAACAGGCTTGACCGTATCAAGTTTTCCTATCTATTTTCATTTTTCCTTACTGAGATTACAGGAACTGACAATACTAAGGCCATTTGGGACAAAACTGGTATTCTTGCTTGACCCTAGCGTAACCTTGGTACATTAGAAAACGGGGCTCTGCCTAAAAGTTGCATGTATATTACCAATAAATGATGCTGAAAAAATTGTAAGAAATACATCTATATGTATTCAATATGAAACTAGTGGACTGGAATCCAATATCACCAATATTAACCAATTTATTGAAATTATTAAAGACAATATTGCCGTTTGAGATAAAAGTAATGTTTCTGGGTGAAAGATTAAGACAGACGTTGCAAACTATTGATTTATATTAATATTAATGAAATAATGGTGGCAAGGTGGCAAGACTGTAAAATTTTCTGGAAGAGGAGCATTCGACCGTAATATATAATTTATAGAGACTAATTTCAAATGATACAGAAACGGATATACATGATCAAGAGATTTCAAGAAGTACAAATTTGTGAGGAATTGCAGATGAAGTAATTAAAAAAATGTATGATTTATTCAATTCCAATTATTTTATCAAATTAGAAAGAATAGTTAGTATTATTTTGAATTATGGAAAAATAGAAAAATAAAAGCAAAATTGGAGTCATCAACCTGACCCAATCTGATCCGAGTACAATGCATGAACTGTATCCTGTATGCGTTGTGAAAATCATTTTTGATCAGAGTAAACGGCATCAACATCGTCAAGTTCCAGCAATTTGGATATCAGATCCTTGTTTAGCTCCATAGCCTCATCATCAGCCTGATATACGAAGCGAAAATGTCACTGTCATGTCTAAAATAGTAAGTTACTCTAATAGTTTCATATTATGAGGAAATTAAAGCTAAAAGGGAAATTATGTAAATGGAAAAGTTTGTTTAGGAATTACCTCAACTGGGTTTAACGGTAGCAACTCATGGCCATTATCTTGTTCAAAAGGAATTCCTTCTTCCCTTAACTTGGATAACACATCCTCATAACCTTCCGATGAAGTTACTATCTTAAAGTAACTATCAGGAAAAAAAAAATAAAAAGACTTGTTTTAGTATTGCAAAACAAGTTTTAACTTGGCAGTTTATTTGATCTTTGATACGGTAATCCCCTTTAATCAGTAAATGATAAGCAACCTACTGGATGCAGAACAGTGAGTTTTAAAAGCATCAATGTTGAGTATAATAGGTCAATATTAGGATAGAAATGACGATTCTAGTCCTGGGCAATCAATTAACCAGAGTTCATATTAAAATCAAAACGACAGTTGTAGTCCTTGTTTCTACCCAAATCTAATCTAAAATTTGGTGTACCATCAACACCAGTTCCACCCAATGATACTGGTAAAACATACTTCGGTTTATATACCTCTCTTCGCTTCCATCATCACCGTCATCATCTTCAATATTTGCTGGTTCAATGACATCTTCAGCACCTGCATCTAAAGCAACAGAAAACAACTGATCCTTATCAGCATCTCCTGCTTTTATATTGACAACCCTGACCCTCCTGAACTTGAACGTAACTGAGCCAGGATCCGCTAGCTTGGCACCGCAGTCCCTTATCACATTTTTTACGTCTTGCACTGATCTGGTTATTTTGTCAGTCAAGACTTCGACTATCATCCCCACACCACCAAAGCCATGCACCTGGCCCAGAAAATAGTGATTAGTAGCTCCAGGCCATATGGAATTGTTCATCATGCAAAACACAGTACTGGTCAGACTGGCATAATACCATAGAAATTTCCTTCTGGCAAGATGGCAATTATGGGGCCTAATTATGGATGTAAACAAAAATATGCAGGTGCCTCTAGTAGGTACAACAATAACTTGGTATCTCACATACGTACCTTTTGCTTCAAGCAAATTCCAGTAAAGCGTTAGTCAATGGTTTCTAATATGATAACTAGATATAACTGTAAGTCGTTCTTTAATAAAAACATACCTCATATACCTTCTCAATGAACGTATCTTGCCCTTTCTCGGACCCTTTCTTCATATTCCTCTCAACAATTTCCTTTGGCACGTCAAGAGCTCTTGCCTTCTCTAAGATTGCAGCTAAAACCGTGTTTGACGAGGGACTTGGACCCCCTTTCTTAACGCTGCATCAGCATGTGGAAGAACAATATCAATGTACCTCTATTTAAGTGAAACAAGAACTACCAAGCAAACCGCATTATCCCTCAGATCAGTCAGTTCTTCAATACAAGCTAATTAATTCTAAACAACAATTATAATTTACACTCTCTACCATGTGACTCACTAAGCATAAAAAGAGGAAAAAGAAATTCAAATAGAAACACCTTCTGTCCATTGAAAAATCGTCCATACGTCCATAGACGTACAAAAAATGTAACAAATATATACTCCATAATGTAACGGATACATCTCAGAATGTAACCTGTGGACTATGGACGCTATGGATGATTTTCCTATGGAAGCTAGGTATTACTCAAATTTGAAAGCACAAACAGATAGTTCGATTTTGTTAGCCCCAAACAGTCAACTGGTAAACAATTAAACATGCATACGGTACCAGCGTCGGTAATATTCAAGACTGACTCTAAAAAACAGTGATAAAATTCACCATAAAAATACAGAGTTCGAACTTACGCAGCGGCGATTTCCTTCCCGATCTTACTGTTCCTCTTCATCTTCTTCAGATTCTGAGCATCCTGTTCATTAAAAAAACACAAATCACAACATAGAATTGTTTGCATAGCAGCAATCATGTCAACAATGCAGATCATACAATGGAACCGCACTTTTCTACCGGCGATCTTACAAGATCGTCTGCCCATGCTAACAAATCGAGATGCGCGGAACCGCCTCACACTCTGCACATCTTGAACATCCACTCCGACTCCGCGGCGTCCCAAATCAGCTCCCAGGACCTCGATTCCTACATAAACAATGAGAAATTAATACACAGAAAAGTCTTTAGAGTGGGTTTCAGACTTGTAGGGGGGGCTTACGGTGGAGGGCAATGGAGGAGGAGTCCGCGAGAGAAGAGACGGAGCATCTGCGCATGAGAGCTCTCAGAGACCTGGCGAGGGAAGCCATGGCGTCTCCTTTCTTTGATTCAGTGGGAAATTTTGTTCAAAACCGCGCGCGCAAGGTGTTTGTGGAAATGCGGACTTGCATTTGTTTGCTTTTAATGCTTTCCTTCAACTTCAAAGGGATCAATTCAAAGTGTTCGGGTCTGGTGGGTCGGATCAATTTAAATATCAACTTTTTATTTAGATCGTGTGTTGATTTGAGTTGGATTAGATGCTATTTGATCTCGGATCAGGTTGGTTTCAGGTTAGGTCGGGTTGGGTCGGGTTAGTTTGACTTTTTGAAAAATGTCGGGTCGGGTTCGTGTCGGGCAGGATTGGGCGGGTTTCTCAGGTCAGGTTCTTCCACCTCTAAGAGTCCGTTTGGATTGTGTAAGGATTAGTGAAAGAATAGTATAATAGAGAATAGTAGATGAGATTAGTAAGAAAATAATGATTTTTGGATTAGCTAAAGAATAGTAGAAATATGGTGCTATTCGGGATAGTAAAAATGTTGTTTTGATTGTTTGTTTAGAATAGCGATGGATGGTAGAAAAGAATAGTAGCTAATCCATGTTTTACAAGAAATAGCGGATTAGCCACTATTCGGACTAATCCGGATTAGCATGTATGTGTTTGGATCACACAAAAGTTAGGAATAGCTTGCTAATCCGATTAAACTGCTATTCCATAGCAATCCAAACGCACCCTAGTATTCATAGTTTATTTTTTGAGATAAAAAGATGAGATGAAGCCACTCAAATTTAAAATTTAAATGTCTACTGTATGTTTTGAAACCTGCGACCTCCTATACGGAGAGCGCTGTCTTTAGCCACTAGACCAAAAACCGACTCTTGTGATATATAGTTTATTATAAACGTTTATTTTCTGCTTAGCGAGCAGTAAAATAACATTAGATCAATCATGTTTAATTTGTTTAATAATGCTTAATTTTGATAGCAGTAATTCAAATAGATGAAATGTGCTAAAAGTTATAAAATTTGGTGATATAAATTTTAATTTTTAAGTAATTTACTTCACTTCAAATAACCTTAATTAGTCTCTTTCATTTGATGGATCAAAACACTTTAAATCACTTAAACCAGTTTTATTATACCCATCAATTAAACAGGAGATAAATGAATTATTATGTATGCTAACAATTTTATTATGCATCACATTTGTATATTTTTGTTGCAAATTTTTATTTTTTACTATATTTTTTTGGTCCATCTTTGGAATATCTGAAAAAAAATATTTAAAAAATCTTAAAAAAGAAATTTTTTGTATTATCTAGATTTTGATATAAATAATTTATTTAGACACTAAAATCGTAATTCCAGATTCGAAAAAGGGAAAAAATATATTTTGAAGCATTTGTATATGTGCAACACAAATGATACTATTCTTAGATTGAATGTTTTTTTAGCGTAACTTTGATCAACAACTTCTTATACAAACATATATAGGAAATATATCATGTCTACAAAAACGTTATGAAAAGTTAGTTTTGAATCTTTGTTTGCAGTTAATTAACGGTCAAGACTTTCAGAAAAGAAAGAATAAAATGGACTTTAGTTAAAAAAAAAAATGGTATCTGGAAATAATTAGGTTGATCTTTGTAATTTGTTTTATAACCTGGATAAACTGGAAGTTGGTTTACTGTAGGTTGATTTTTTTTTCTTTTTTTTTTTCAAATAATTATGTTGGAGCCAATTAGGACATCGAGCCAGGAAGTTGACATAGACGTTATAATTTTTTCCATTATATATTATGAATGAAATTGAATGTAAAGCATACACAAATGTACATCATAGGAGTGACATTTATCTAACAAATCTATACTCCATAAAGAGAGATAGATTTCTAAGTACCTCAACCATGCCACATCATCACTATTATTAACTATTGATTTTGTTTGAACTCTTCATCTACTTTGATCCAATGGCTTGTATTTTTTTTTCTCTCCTCATTAAATAAGATGAATGTGACATGTTAAAAAAAATTTTAACCCTTAAAATGATCCAACATTTATATATGTTCTTATTTATAAATTATTGTATTATTATTATTATTATTATTATTATTTACTTATATAAAAAATTTACAATTTTTTTAAAGTTTTTTTAATATAATATTTAAAATTTTATAAAATTTTTAGTTAATACCACTTTTCGGGGTGAAGCCCGAGTTACAGCTCTAGTAACAGTAACAGATAAAAGACAGCACAATTTGCAAAGCATATACGGTGAGCAGAATCCGAACAGGTAAATTAAACTAACAATGCAGTTAGCTAGCTAGAGGATCATCTAATTTGTAGCAGGAATTGTATACTCCATACGAGAAATTATATAATTATTATATGCATCAATATTAATAATGTACTAGTAAAGAGCTGACTCCTTGCTTTGGGCTGAAATTATTATTTCTTATAATAAACTTTTAAGATAATATATAATGAGCCTTAATTTGAGATAATTTATATGGGCCTTAATTTTAATGGGCTGAGAATGTCAACGGCCTTTAACGTACATCAATGGTTCTGATCTATCGAAGAAAATGATTAACAGCTCAGATGTGAGGATAGCCCTTTCATATCATTTTTTTCAATATGCTTTTATTATTAGTAAGGATATATATTCTTTTTTACAACAGTAACATTATCATTTATCACCCACTCAAAATTGAATGCAAAATTGAAAAACACACTGCGTCCATCGAAAAATTGTCCATATATACAAGGTGTAGAGAATGTATCTGTAATACATTCCGTAATGTAACATATGCATTATGAAATGTAACGTATACAAGGTGTAGAGAATGTATCTGTAATACATTCCGTAATGTAACATATGCATTATGAAATGTAACGTATAGACACTGTGGACAGTTTTGTTGTGAACATATCATCTGACACGTTAATCTTACTCATGACCTAAAAATAGTAAAAATTGACAAACTGTACGGACGGTGAGTAACGGTTCCTTGCAGGGCCTCTCTGGAATCCAACGAACAGAAACCGAAACTATTAGTAGTCAATGCAACAGACTGAAACAGATTTGCCTCCAAAATCAGACCTAAAAATTCCGGACGAGCCAAGCGCGAGGACCGATGACGAACTCGGGCAACAAGGTGATGCCGGCGATGCAGTCCCCTCGCGAGGAGGTCAGGAAGGCGCCGAACGGCATTACCTTGACCCCCTTCCAACTTGCCGACATCCTCTTCTCGAGGCCATCTCACCTGTTCAACGTTTCGAATGCCGATGAAGATGATGATGTTATGTCGAAGCCGCTGGTGAATGCGTTCTTATGTACGTTGGATAACATCAACCGCCGCTCGTCGCAGACCGACGAGTCTTTTATATCTTTTATTAACTATGTCACGAGCAGGACGAACCGTCTGCTGAGACCGATCGACGTGCTCCTCCCGAACTTTCTCATGAACGCGCACGTTGCGGTGGCATTGCAAAATGCCAGCATCGACACCACGGTGGTGCAAAAGGAGTTCTACAAGATGCACAGTAAGAAAGGGTTGCAGAATCCTTGCAAGGCTATCAGAGCTCACGGTCGCGATTTTCTGTTGGAGACGGCGCAGAAGAAGAGCTGCATCCGTGGTCGGAAATCGGAGATCGAACATTTGACAAGAACTATCTCTATGGCAAACACGAAGACTAGTGCAATCCTGATTGGCGAGCCGGGCGTCGGGAGGACATCCGTGGTCGAAGGGTTTGCGCAACGCCTCCTGAAGGGGAGGCTGGTTTATGACCTAATGGATAGAAGCATCGTGGTTGTCGATACGAAAGCCGTCGTCTCAGGAGCCAAAGATCAAAGCGTGTTCAACAAGAGGATAGTGGCCATCTTGAAAGAAGTCGAGAGCTCGCACGGTAAGATAATTCTCTTCATCAAGGATGTTCACCTGATTTTCCATGACGGGTCATCGGATGAGACCGCGAAGAAGAGTACTGCCGGTGCGTTGCTCAAGTCGATGATCAACGAGCAGAAGGTGCAGTGCATTGCCACCACAACGCCGAAGGAATACAGGAAGCACTTCGAGGAGTGCTGCGATTCGGAGAGGAAGTTTGAGACGGTGATCGTGAAAGAACCGAGCAAGGAAGAGGCGTTGGTGATGTTGAAGGAGACGAAAGAGTGGTACGAATCCTCGTACTGTGTTCGGATATTGGACGAAGCTCTTGAAGCCGCCATTCTGTTGTCCATTCGGCATTTGCCAGGTTAGTAATTTGCTTAATTTATTACTTGCAATATTTTCTTAAAAGTTTCAGAAAACTGCAAAAAAAAAGTATTTAAAGAACTTTAATTATATATACCATCTCTCTAAAGATTTTTTTTTTTTTGGGTGTTGCAATCATTTCAGATCGCCATTTACCAGAGAAAGCAGTTAGCTTGCTGGATGAAGCTTGTCTATCGGTTACCGGAGGAAGACACCAGGTATATTGGCCTTATGCAAATCCATTCTAAGAACATGTTTTTTCTTACCTCCTTTTTGTTACTTTTGATCACATCAAAATGACAATTTGTTGTATATATGACAGGATAGGAAGAGCAAAGATATGCTGAGATCGAGGTCGATGAACATAAAGGAAGACAAGACCAAACTAGAATCGAAATCGCAGAAGAACCACAAGAGGAGTTTGTCCCTGTTGCACCGTATCAATTGTTTTGCGAAGGAACTCCTCGGTAGCCAAGGAAGTATACTTGACATACCGAAACCTGAGGAGCGCCTTAGCGTCGACCTCACGGGAAGACTGACTGTCGGTTCCAAGAATATCATTGAGGTAAACTGGTAAACTGATCTCAAAAATTTCTGGCTGGAAATTATATTTGGACACGAAATTAAGGTATATGTATGTATATATCCGAAACCGATCGGTGTAAATTCTTATCGATGCGTTTCTTTCGGATAAGAATTTTAAGGACATTTTATTATATTATTACTCCTTATTCATTGCTTTTGTATACAAAAATCAACAATCTAATAGTATAATTTGTGTACAGGTGGTGAACCGTTTCACGGGCCTACCAACGAACAAGCTTGGGCTCCCGAGATCAGTTGACCTGGCGAGCAGATTGCGTGAGAGAGTGATCGGCCAAGACCACGTGGCAGACATACTCGAGCAGAGTATCAGTTTGTCAAGTGTTGATTTTTCCTTCAGGAAGAAGCCACTCTGCTCATTCCTCTTTGTAGGAGGAAATGGTGTTGGGAAAACCGAGCTAGCTAAGGCACTTGCATCCGAACTATTCGGTGATGACAAGGCGTTCGTTTCGGTTGACATGTCGGTGTACCAGGCAGAGCAATCCTTTTCAAGACTAATGGTTGAATCTATAGGGTAAGTACTGAAAATCTTTTGGTGACCCATTGAGGTTATTTCTGTCAAAAAAATAAATAAATAATACTGAGATTCTCTTGTTTTATCTTATATCTTATATTTCAGGTTCGAAGAAGGATTAACGGAATCAGCGAGAAGAAGGCTCGACATGGTCGTCGTGGTGGAGAGGATCGAGATGGCGCATCTTTCATTTACAAATGAGCTTCAACAGTTTCTTCAGACTGGTACCGTGACAGACGACCAAGGGAGGACACTTGACTTCACTGATGCCATCTTTATTGCCACTTCAAACCTTGGATCGAAACAGTTCCGCGATGTACCGACTGACCCTACTTCATGGATTGAATCTGAGGACCATATCATGCAGGAGGTAAAAAAAAAAAAAAAAAAAAGGCAACACTTGTAAAATGATTATTCTGGTACAATGTCAGTCAGGACAAATAAAAATGGATGTGCATACTTGTAGATACTGGTAATTGGTACCAAAGTCCATATCTCAATCAATAGTAGGTAGATATAATATAGTACTGGTAAATCTAATACTGGTACAATAGCCTAGTAAAACCAACTTATATGGTAACTTTCTTGTCTAAATTACCTATTAATTTCTTTCATGCAATTATACATAGGTAAAGAGCCAATTTAGCACGACATTTATCAGCTTGCTCGATGAAACGTTCATATTCAACCCGCTCTCAGCTGAGCATCTCAAGCAGATACTTTCATCTCAACTCTCCGACTTGAGAAACCGTCTACACCAAGACGATATCGAACTAAATGTATCCGACAAAGCTGTTGAGATTATGCTGGAGAAGGCATACATATCAGTAAGCATTGCCTCAATATTCAATAGTCATCAGAACAAAAAAAATATATATATATAAACAAAAAACATGATCTGAAATTGAATTAAGAAGTGTCAACAAATAGAATAAATACTCATTATTAATACTAGTAAAGAGCACACGCATTGTTTTGGGATGAAATTGTTATTTCTTATAATAAATTTTAAAGATAATATGTAATGGACCTTATATTGAGAAAATTGATATGACCCTTAAATTTTAATGGGCTGAGACATTAACGTCAACGGGTATTAACGTAAATCAATGGTTCTGATCTATCCAAGAAATTGATCAACGGCTCAGGTTTCTTATTTTTCCAATATGCTTTTATATATAGTGAGGGTGCTAACACTATTTTTTTTTTTTATTTGAAGGGATGTGGTGCTAGGCCAATTAGAAGGTATATAGAGAAGAATGTGGTGACAAGACTAGTGGAGATAATGTTGGATGGAGAAGAGAATGATGCTATCACAGTTGTTTCCATTGATGCAGCTGAGGAGGCAAATGAGCTGAAGTATCATACATCTAAGAGCAGAAAGTCTCTGGCACTAAATTCATAATGCTGAAGTTGTGTTCAGTACTAACAGTATGTGTCAGAGCAATTGGGCTTGTACTCAAAACTAAATGGAAAAATTTATGTAAGCAGTTGCCAGGTCTTGTACTTGATATAGGTGAGATATATTTGTTAATTTTCAGTTGTTGGTCATGGCATTCAATTAAAACGTGTAAAGATTCAAAACTCGAAACATTTTGATTCAATTTGGCTATCTGGTCTTTTCTGGTAAGAGAAGAGGTAATGAAATGAACCATAATGCAAGAGAAGCTTAGTCTTACTGTGTATCATTTGGGCTGCTATTGAATATGCAAAATACACAAAAGAATATAAAACAAGCCCAAAAATATTTTAACAAACATAAAATAAACTATTAACTGAGATTCGTACCTAGCATATCTGTACCCACATCTATTTCCCCATTAAAAACTCCAAACCGGGCCGACATTTCATCGAACCGAATCAATCAATCCATTATCCATACAAGAACCAAGCCCAAATGTCAGCAGACACAGGCAAACGGCCCAGTGAGTCGGTGACCGATCAATCCAGCCCAACCAATTTCTTAATACACACTCGAATCAACCCAACGTCGGTCGGACCACCCAACGAACCGAGTTAATTTCCCCGAGTGTTCATCCCCTGACTTACTGCACTGTGCAGTTCACAGCGTCAGCCGTTGGATCGTCTCGAGATCCGATCTGACACGAATGTTAAGACAATCCAACGGCTGTTTCTGTGAACTGCATAATGCAATACAGCAGGGGATATGAATTCAATTTCCCCACCGCACTGATGAGCGACTGAACCAAGTACCAACCGAGCCACCGACCCCGTCAGGACCGAGTGCTCATCCCCTCAGTACTGCAAGCTGCAGCTAATCATATGGACCGTTGGATTTCTTAAGATTCTTGCGGGTTTCAATCTCAAGACAATCCAACGGTCCACGTGATTACCCGCAATTTGCAGTACTGCGGAGGATATGAAATCGTCAGGGAGACAGGGACCATCATTATTGATTAAAAAAATCAACTGCCAAATTACGAAATATCCATCCGTCCGTCCGTCCGTCGGTTTCAAGGAGTCACCACACCTGGCGCGATCCTAGCAACTCACACGAATCTCGAGATCCATCCGGCCGTTGATTCGGGACCCAAAATGTCGGGAATTCTCGCGCTCTTTCCAGTAGCTTCTTCCTCCTTCGCTTCACTTCTCTACTATTCCAGACAGTACACTGTCGATCACTCTACTCCTTCCCCTTTAAAACCCTCGTCTCCCCCCGCCAAGGAATTCGCAACGATCAAATCAAATCAAAGCAAAGCAAAGCTCACAGTATACGAACGCAAACTCTGATCACGATCACTTCTGATTTCAGTCCGAATTCAGTAGTGAATTTTAGTTGATTTCTTGTTTGATCGGGTTGAATTTTGATAGGTTTTGAGGGGAGAGATGAATCCGGACAAGTTCACGCACAAGACGAACGAGGCGCTGGTGGCCGCGCAGGAGCTGGCGCTCAACGCCGGCCACGCGCAGATCACGCCGCTGCACCTGGCCGCCGCGCTCATCGCCGATCAGCACGGGCTGCTGCGGCAGGCCATCACCAACTCCTCTGGTGACCCCTCCTCCGCTGACTCGTTCGAGAGGGTTGTTACCAATGCGCTGAAGAAGCTCCCGTCTCAGTCCCCGCCACCCGACGAGGTTCCTGCGTCTACTTCTCTCATTAAAGTGATCCGGCGCGCGCAGTCGTCGCAGAAATCGCGCGGCGACTCGCACCTCGCCGTTGATCAGATAATCCTGGGCCTGATCGAGGATTCTCAGATCGGGGATGCGTTGAAGGAGGCTGGAATCAGTACGTCGCGCATTAAGTCGGAGGTGGATAAGCTGCGCGGGAAGGAGGGTAAGAAGATAGAGAGTGCTTCGGGGGACACCAATTTCCAGGCTCTGAAGACGTACGGGAGAGACCTGGTCGAGGTTGCGGGGAAGCTTGATCCAGTCATTGGCCGGGATGAGGAGATCCGTAGAGTGGTAAGGATTCTCTCTAGACGTACCAAGAATAACCCAGTACTGATAGGTGAGCCCGGTGTCGGAAAAACAGCGGTTGTGGAAGGCCTCGCGCAGAGGATTGTGCGCGGGGATGTGCCGAGTAATCTGTTAGATGTGCGCCTTATAGCGTTAGACATGGGCGCACTGGTGGCCGGTGCCAAGTACCGAGGTGAGTTCGAGGAGAGGTTGAAAGCCGTTTTGAAAGAGGTTGAAGAGGCGGAAGGGAAGGTTATATTGTTCATAGATGAGATACATTTGGTGCTCGGTGCCGGACGGACCGAGGGGTCGATGGACGCGGCGAACCTGTTCAAGCCGATGCTTGCGAGAGGCCAATTGAGGTGCATTGGCGCTACCACATTGGAGGAGTATCGCAAGTATGTGGAGAAGGATGCGGCGTTTGAGAGGAGATTTCAGCAGGTGTATGTGGCTGAACCTAGTGTGGCTGATACCATAAACATCCTGAGAGGTTTGAAGGAGAAGTATGAGGGTCATCATGGTGTGAGGATACAGGATCGGGCTCTGGTGATGGCAGCTCAGCTCTCGAGTCGGTACATTACTGGTGAGTAATCTGAACTCTTTGCTTACTTCAATTAGTTTGCTTATTTTAGTAAGTTATAGTTTGTGTAGGATCCAAATATAATGTATATTCCTTGAAAGTTAGTTTGGTTCAGTAGTGATATCCAATTACTATATGGTTTGCTGGAAAATTAAATAAAAAGTGTAAATCTGTGATTGTATGGTAAAATGGGAAGCTTAGAATGTTAATTCTTATCAGTGCTATTTATAGGGAGAACTGGTACAGGGCAAGTGCTTAGCTAAAATACCGATTGTTACTTTGTGACTGCTTGAAACCTGTACTGTCCAGTTTGACTTACTGTTGTTTGTGCTATTTTACTTGTAGGTCGACATCTACCTGACAAAGCAATCGACTTAGTAGATGAAGCGTGTGCAAATGTAAGAGTCCAGCTTGATAGCCAGCCTGAGGAGATTGATAACTTAGAGAGGAAGAGAATCCAGCTGGAGGTCGAATTGCATGCACTAGAGAAAGAGAAAGACAAAGCCAGCAAAGCCCGGCTGGTTGAGGTAAAGAAAGAATTGGATGACCTAAGAGACAAGCTCCAGCCCCTGATGATGAAATACAGAAAGGAGAAGGAGAGGGTAGATGAGATTAGAAAATTGAAACAAAGACGTGAAGAGCTGCTCTTCTCTCTACAAGAGGCTGAGAGGAGAATGGATTTGGCTCGTGTAGCTGACATAAAGTATGGCGCTCTGCAAGAGATTGACACAGCCATTTCCAAGCTGGAAGGCGAGACCACGGGTGATAACTTGATGCTTACAGAAACGGTGTGCCCTGAACACATTGCAGAGGTATGTGTGAGGTCTTTTGGGCTTCAGAAAAAAAAATATTATATGTATGTGTACTAACAAGATTTTGTTTAACAATCTATAGGTTGTCAGCCGTTGGACTGGCATTCCAGTGACTAGACTTGGTCAGAATGAGAAAGAACGGTTGGTTGGTTTGTCTGACAGATTACACCAGAGGGTGGTTGGTCAAGACCAAGCAGTCGATGCTGTGGCTGAGGCAGTTCTGAGGTCTCGGGCTGGTCTTGGAAGACCGCAACAGCCAACTGGGTCGTTCCTATTCCTAGGTCCCACTGGTGTCGGCAAGACCGAGCTTGCAAAAGCATTGGCAGAGCAATTGTTTGATGACGATAACCTGCTTATCAGAATTGACATGTCGGAGTACATGGAGCAGCACTCAGTTGCACGCTTGATTGGTGCCCCTCCTGGGTATGTTACTTTTTTAATTTTTTATTGAATATACAGTGATTACTTGCTGTTTTGATGTATGCTTACATGTTTTTCTTTTGATGCATAACAGTTACGTTGGACATGACGAAGGGGGCCAATTGACAGAACAAGTAAGGAGGCGTCCGTACAGTGTCATACTTTTTGATGAAGTAGAGAAGGCACATGTGGCAGTGTTCAACACACTGCTTCAAGTGCTTGATGATGGTAGACTGACTGATGGTCAAGGACGAACTGTTGATTTCACCAACACCGTCATCATCATGACATCAAATCTCGGTGCAGAACACCTCCTTACAGGAATGTTAGGTCACACTTCCATGAAGACTGCACATGAACTTGTGATGCAAGAGGTATGGTATCTTTTTATGGGTTTTATAATCTTTGCTGAAAATTGCAAAGTGGATTTGACCAATTTGACCCTATGGATATTGGAATGCAAAACTTGCAATTATCGACGAGTGTTGTAACAGAATGAAGTCTGTCATTATTGTTAGTATTTAAAATTACCAATTAGAAGCATTGTAGAAAATGAATAAAATTACAATATTTATACCTCTTTGTGGTTGTCTGTGTATTGATTCTTGTGCCAAACTGCTAACAAGTTTCTTTCTTGGATTTCAGGTCAGGAAGCACTTTAGACCAGAACTGCTGAACAGGCTTGATGAGATTGTAATATTCAATCCATTATCACACGATCAACTTAGGAAAGTGGCAAGGCACCAGATGAAGGATGTTGCTGTACGTCTGGCAGAGAGGGGCATTGCCTTGGCTGTTACTGATGCTGCTTTGGATGTTATACTTTCTGAGTCCTATGACCCGGTAAGTAAATTTATGCCCATTAGATTATATTCCTATCATAGCTTATGGCTTAGTGGTAGGTGGTCTGAATCAAATTTGTGAAGTAATGAGAGTATGAACTGGGTTTGGCCAATTTATTTTACTTAAAACCGGGTCTATAATAAGAACTTAAATTGGGCTTAACTAAACAATAGGGTGAATAATAAAACTGGGCCATGCATACAGACTTGAAATCTAAATTAAGCCCTTGAATATTGTTCTTTGTTTTGTTGTGAAGATCACATTGCTGACTCCTGGCTTTGTTACCCATTTCTACAGGTATATGGTGCGAGACCAATTAGGAGGTGGATAGAGAAGCGTGTTGTGACCCAGCTGTCAAAGATGTTGATCCAAGAAGAAATTGATGAAAACTCGACTGTGTACATTGAGGCAACCAAAGGAAAGAACGAGCTGGTTTACCGAGTCGAGAAGAATGGCGGGTTTGTTAACCCAAAGACTGGACAGAAGTCCGACATACTGATCCAAGTTCCAAACGGGTCTATCAGGAGCGATGCAGCTCAGGCGGTCAAGAAGATGAAGATCATGGATCCTGATGAAGAAGATGTCGATATGGATGAAGTGCTGTGAACAACCCCTCGTCTTTGTTAAAAGAACTCTTATCTAACAGTATATGAGTTGTAGGTCCTTTCTTTTCTTTCTTTCTTTTGTGTTGTGAAGAATATGTTTCCTCGTTGGTTGTCGAGTGGTTTATGAGAGTTGGGATATGGGTGTATGAGTTGGATGTTTAAGAGGACTCCAATAAAGAGAGGTGTGTTTTGTAAATGAACGAGGAAATGTACGTTTGAAATTTCTTGTTCTTCAGCTATAACTTGTGTTGATTTTACATTTTAGCTTTCTTCTTGTTTGTACATTTATAAAAATCTTCTTTTGGGCCTTTTTCTATATGTAAATCGACTGAAATTCATTGTGTAGCAGGCATGTATAAATCAGAATCATCGTGGAATTCTCAGATGGCTAGTTTTATTAGAAAGACAGCTTGACAAGTCTCTTACAGTCTTTACCATTTATACATTTTGATTTGATAAAGTTGATAAACACATATTTACATTACAACTAACATAGAATAGAACTTCTATACAAACTTCAAATCAACAACTTCCCTGAGATTTGTACCTAGCATATTTGTACTCATATTTTAGAGCACACCTATATCTAGCTTACACTTTACTTACTGCCTATTTTCCTCTTTGATGCCCCTTTTAGTTTTAGTACACTTTTAATCTAACAGATATCATCTCTACTTAATTATAATTGTTTCTCAATACATACAAAAGGTTCTCTATTTGACTATTTCCTTGGAATCCAGCAGCCATGTAGACCGTATGGCAGGCCGTATGGGAACCGGGCGCGCGCTATCTCCTTGAAACTGGAAGCGTCGAGTACCAGTGCGTACCCGCCCCCGTTCTTGGCACTGACTATTGAAATCACCACTCCTGCATATACCGAACCGATAATTAGATTTCGATCAGATTACGATGTATATGCAAACTGATGTCAAATGAGAATAATGCCGGTAAACTAACCGTCGTCTTCCCTGGTTGCCCCTGGCCTAGCGACAAAGAAAGGTTCGGATGGTACCGAGCCGTCTTCATGCCAGTTCTTTGCTTTTTTTGTTACCAGATCAATCTGAAACATTATCAGAATCAAACATTAGTTTAACAATTAACAATACCATGATTAAGTCTGTTCAAATTGTATGAACCATGAAAAATATCTACCTTGGTAAGGGTATTTGGAAAGTTGCAGGGGCGGCGAGCTCCGCAGGCATAGGCATACCGGTACTTCTTGCCCAGGTATGCCGGGTTAATGCTGCACATATCCATACCTCTTCCATGCTCCTCGGGATCTAATGCCGCATCAAGGTCCCCAATTGGGTATCCGTCTAGAGGGATTCTGAACCTCCCGACCCTGATCAACAGAAGTTCGATACTTTTATATGTCAGTACTGACGACATACTGAATTTTCTGATAAAATGCTCCTGGTAGGAATTAGGAATTAGTTACCTGGCATCGGGCAGCACATCTAAGCCGGTGGATGATCGCAAGTTGTTAAGCCGAAGCAAGTCCAGAATGCTGGCATCGCCGTTGTGCTCACAGCAATCGGCAATTATCGCCGTAGCTCGGCCCTGCTCGTCCTTCTCCTCGTATGCGTTTATGAAATGGAACGTAACAAATGGCGGTACCTCGACACTCGCCACCTGCGTACATTATTAGTACAAAAAAAAATCATAAATTATCTGAATGTTTAATTTAACCAAGTATTTTGTTTAATTTAAGGATGAAAAAAAGGGAAAAGGAAATTAAAGGACTTACAATTTTTCCAGTAGTTTTGCACATGGCATGCATATAGCTGCCCGACGCAGGGTGCCATTCGAACTTGTACAGGGGTGTCGGTTCGGCACGTAAGAGGTTCTGCACGCAGTACCGCAATGGCATTTCCGGTACCACAACGTAATTCTCCGTCACCGGGAAAGAATGGACCCAGCCCGGTGCTGGCCCGCCCCGGCAGTCCACTCTTCCAATCACTTTCCTCTCGTTACTACCCGGCTCCATCCTGGCCACTATGTACCCGGGCCGTACCAAATCTGGCAGAAGTGTCAGGAACTCCGATTCGGTCACAATTGGATGTGCCGAGTGGATAAATCCACCTAGGTTATCGCTATACTGAAACCTCCCGATCGTGTCAAGTGTGTTCGGATCAATTTGGATCGAGCCTTTTTGGGTCTCGGTCAGACAAACCACCCGGCCATCACCGAGCTGCACAACGCCCGTGTTGGCATTGTCAGTGAGCGACGAGCCGGAGAACAGGCTGGCCAGCTCACTGACATACGAAAAAAAGTTCTTGGTCTTTGGCGTCTCAGAGAATTCCCGGTAGCAGACGCGACGGTTCTTCCTTGCGGCCTTGTACGCGTCCGACTCCACCTGGCGGTGTCCGGCACTAACACGACCGGCGTTGAACGAGACACGTACCAGAGTCGCATAACCGTCGAAAAGGTGGCGGAAGTGGTGCTGGTCTATGTTCCATAGACCTGGTCCATTCCTTAGGTAGGTTCCATCCTACATTTTGTTAACATATATAAATTAGTAATTAGTCAAACATAGCAATGATCCAGATTTTGTAGCCTTTTTCATTTTTTGGTATATGACTATATGTTGTCTCTCTATTTGGTGACACACAGACACATGTAGATATCATGCCTGATTCTAAGTTTAAGTTTTTTTATATATACAATATACATACATATAAAACATATATATAACATAAAGAATATATATTTGTCAAAGAGATTTATATATATATAATAGTTGCAAATCAGGAATATATATTTCATTAGGTCAAGAACAGCAAGATATTACTTGGATAGTAAAATTTTTTCATTTATAATATAATTTTCTCAGATTTTCTTTCATATAATTCAGAGATTTTGCTGTCCTAAATAATATGGTTGCTGTCCTTATACCTGACCATTTCATTAATATTAACATACCAGCCAAAGGGGTATCTTCCCTTGCACGGTCAGTTCGCCGGCCCACCGCTCTTGCCTGACGCTAGTCCAAGCCGATAGTTTACCGCCATCCGGCCGCGCCGTCTCCGCCTGAGGCACCGGCACAATCACGCGCGGCTCGGTTGCAACATGCGAAACCACAGATTGACCAAGTTTCTTGTCAAGCTGGTGAATGCTACTACCTGTGGAAGGTGACAATGGCACTGGTGAAAACATTGGCTTCACGAGGGGAGGAGGGGGGTTGAAAGATAGCATGGACGCCATGAAAAATGGAATTGTGTGTGCTTGTTAATTATAATTTGTTTGTGTGTGTTTTGATTTTGTTTTTGTTTTTTTTCTTTTTTGAGTGTGTTGTTACACGTGTGGAAGTTGTAGAAGTGTTGAAACAAGAAAGATAGGAGTTTGGAGGTTTGGTTTGTTGGATGGGGTATTTATAGTATTTATAGGGGTTTTTTGGACCCTACAAGTCAAGTTATAGGGTGATTTTCTTATTATTCTGAATATATATTTTATTTTTTATGAAAGAAGAAAGGTTAGATTGAATCCGCATCTTATATTGCGCAGCTTATTTTGGGCATATAAAAAAAAAATGGCATGAAGATCTCCAATGAAGAATATATGATGGTTCCCCCATTAATTTCATTGAATATTATTTTTTGATGAAAAGTGATAACAATTGGCATGTTAGTTAATTTTTTAATTTTGGAAGAATTTGTTGGTTTGAATTAAACTAAGGTAATTGGTGTCCGGAATTACTCGAGGATTCTAAATCACATCTATTGATCTTTTTTTTTTTTTTTGACTAAACATCTATGCAAGACAAAAAATTGTTCCAAATAATTTAATTAACTAGGTTAATTATATTAGTGACAGTCTTACTAGCTCGTATTATTTTATGGCCCTCCGATTTAATTATCTAAAAAGTTGCTAAAATATTACAAAGACGAAAGCAGTATTAATTAATGCAAATTAATTAATTACCAACTTGCGAGAGAATTTATTGAATATTTATATATTTTGCCAGGCGTCATTGATTCGGTCAAATATATATGGATGGTTCAAGAACCTTGATTTACTATGTTTTTCATGTTAGTGCTTTAATTAGCTTAGCTCTTAACAGCATATTAGCCTAGCTAAACGCATCATTACATGTGAAGAAAAAGTAACATTTATGTGATGTCATAACCATTATTATACTATTAGTAGCGAATATTTTGTAGGTTGTATATCTGGTCATAGCTCGGTAGACCATACTTGTCTGTCCATGATATATATATATAACAACAAAAAGAAAAGAAAAGAAAAGAAAAAAAAAAGTTTTATATATTGAGGTTTTATTGTAATGTAATAGGAATATGCTGAGATTCTACGCCACCTGGTCTCCTCCTGAATAATGTTACAGAAAAAGGACTATTAACAGTTTAAGTTATTAGTTAAGTCTGTCTCTCCCATGTAAACAACAGAAAGAAAATGATCTACTGTTTCTGTTTGTTCAAATAAGGGCAGCAATATATTAAGTCCAACAAAAAGCAGGGGAACTGGGGTAGGAATAGGATCTCACTTAAATAAGGGAAATGATATGGAGATACCATGTATATATATATTTAGAATTTCGCAGGTTTGAAATATGGATAGTATTTTTTATAGACATTTAAATTTGAGTGGCTTGACCCTCATCTTTATATAAAAAAAAAAAAAACAAACTATATATGGAGTGCAAATGATTTGTATATGGTTTGGTTTTAGTCATAATGCAACGAAAGTTGATTATTATGCATCCAAAGTTTGTTATGATGCAAGTAAATTTAACTCGCGAAATTAAATATATCTCAAACAAGACGCGGTTAGATATTCAGTTTAGCGAATTTGAACCGGTTCACGACCCGTTGACCGGTTCAGTGTAGCATCCCCCTATTTCTTTCCTTTTGCTTTTTTTTTTTTTTAACATGTTATATAGCTTATTATGGAAGTTAATGCATTATTACGCAGCTAATTTATATAGTACGGAGTTGTTGATTGTAAAATGTACGTTAACAAATGAAAATATGTAAAATAAATTAATAACCTTTAAAGGACATTTATGTAAAAAAAAGAAGAAGAACATTTGTGTACACATTACAAAACCTGACAGAACCAAAATGAGCACATTATGACTTTATTTTTCTCTCTCGTTGAGAAATATAGTAAAAAAAAAATGGTATATGCGCGAGATGAAATATATATATGGGTGTACTATAAATTTTTGGTTAATATTGCGATTGGTACATATGATTTAACAGCACTTCCATTTTGTTGTCTTCCCACTCCTTAAATAGTAATATTCATATGCAATATTCTCTTTAGTGCTAGAACCCTTTAGTAAAATAAATAATAAATAAAATTGACAATTTTTCTTTTTTTTTTTTACCATTATTCATTTAAAACGACAAATCATAATTAGGTTAGGCTATGGAATTAATAGGTTGAGTGAGATTAAAATGGTTTGAATTTTCGTGTGTTCATACAAACTTCATATTAAGTCAAATTAGCACCCATGATTAATTATAAGATTTAAGTTGCACTTTATTATTATTATTATTTTTTTGGCATAGTCAAATGAGCTTTCATGATCCCCTAAAATTGAAAAGGAATGGCTACAAAGTACTACAAACTGTTTATACTTAATCAATCGTGTGGTTTAAGTGAGAAGCTGTTAGTGATCAAATTGATTATCATTAATTAATTCAGTGCTCGATGCTATTGAAAATTGAGGAGGGATCAAATAACCATGTTTTTGGTGACCGATCGGTGACCGTGAAATTAAATCTTAAATAACTACATTTTGAATTCTTAAAAAACAAAACTAATTGATAGAATATGTTGTATATATCATATTTTATGCGTATAAAAAAATATATCATTTTGATTTTATTTACGTGTGCGTCAAGCATTAACAAAAATCAACGGTTCAAGTTTTATAATTTTTTCTCCTCTCTTGATGACTATCAAAACAATGTTAAAAATTTACCATTTTTTATGTATATGTTATTAAGATAATATAGAATACATCTAACGGTTTAGATTTTTCAAATTATGTATAAATTAAAAAATGGTCATCATGGACACCGATGCCCATGGTTATTGGATCCCTTCTCTTGAAAATTTGCCCTAAAAAAAATGAAAAATGAAATAATGGTCTTAGAGCATCTCCAAGAGACTCCCTAAAAATAGATCCCAATATATCTATATTGGGTGTCATCCTAAATTTTTTGGGAGAAAATTTCACCTCAATCTCCAACAGATTCTCAAAATATGGATCCCAATACATTTAAATTGGGCCAAAATATGGATCCCGATACATTTGAACGGTCTGGATTTGGCTCTGGTTTTGGGAAGTTAGATTGGGAGTGCCCAAAAAGGCCACCAAAATAGGGAGATTTGGCTCTGGCTTTGGGAGTGTTAAAAATATGGATAGCTTTTTGGGTATTTCTTGGAGACTGTTTTCTCTCCTTAATTCCCAATTTTTGGTTTTATGAGTGTTTTAGGGAGTCTATTGGAGATGCTCTTAGCTAGCTGCATTGCACGAATGTGTGTGTGTGTACAGTGATCATATTCAACGATTCAGATTCCCATTCTTTGACCATCAAATTTTGTGGAGGGATACGTCACACTTGCTCTCAGAGCAATGTATACACAACGGTGTAGTGTACAAATATCATTTTTCAGTAATATTTATTTATAACTTTCCGATCAGCATGTATCGTTTTCTAGAAAACATATACATTATATACGGTCTCCAGTAAATATTTATGCAACTGCGACAAGCACATGGGGTGCACATAGGTGTGTCAGATTGCGAGAGGGGTGAATGGGTGACCTACTTGAAATTTACATGCTTTTCCATTAAAAGAATTGGACGGTTTCTCTTGAGGGAGGGGAATCAAGTGGCAGAAAGGAATCTGGGGTTGGATTCTTTACCATTCAAAGTGGGGAGGAATGAATGAATCAATGAATGAAATTATGAATGAATGAAATAAGGGGGTGGGTGAATGGTGATGGAATGGAAGTGAAGGCTGCGCCCCTTTTGTTGGGTCTTTTTCGACAAGTGTAATTATGCTGCCGCTCTTCTCCATTCATTCTAGGTAGAGGTGGCAAAACCTGACCCGACCCAAAAAAACCCGTCCAACCCGACCATAGCCGACCCGATCCGACCCGACCCGACCCGACCCGACCCAAATCCGACCCGACCTGAGATCAAACAGCATGCAATCCAACTTAAATCAACATACGATCCAAAAAAAATTGATATTAAAATTGACCCGACCCGACCCGAAAAACCCACCCGACCTGACCCGCCTATCACCCAACCCGACCCAACCTGAGATCTTCTAAAAGCTCAAACCGACCCGACCCGCCCGACCCAAACCCGGACCCGACCCACCCGCCCGTCCGATTTGCCACCTCTAATTCTAGGAGCCAGATAGCCTGTTCGGCAGAGCGGATCAAGCCTCCTCAACGAGCTGATCCCTCTTAATCCGTCCAAACAGGGCTGCCTCAGCTGGGATCAAGACACCTCCTCAGCTCCATTTCTTAATCCACCCCTCCCCCTTCCTCAAGATCTGCCCCTCCTCAAGCCCCTCCTCAACGCTTTCTTACAGCTTTTTTTGGATAAATTTGATCCAGTTGGAATACTTTTTATGGAAGATATCATTCTTTAATATTTTTTTGTTCTTTTCATCTCCACACCCAGCATGATATTGATCCTACCATGTCACCGAACAACAGCTCCTCAGTGGGGATTAAGTTTTTGATATCTCGTGTCTTGATCCTAGTTGCCGAACAGCCCCAGAAGGTTCAATTTTTGAATGGCACCTTGGTTTAATCATATTTCTCAATTTGATTTGTGTAATTTGTATACATTTTTTTTTTTAACAAAGATGAGATTTCTTAATAACCAGTATTTGGTCTAGTGGTTAAGGGCAACGCTCTCCGTGTGGGAGGTCGTGGATTCAAAACCTGGATGGGGGGTCTTTTATAGACATTTAAATTTGAGTGGTTTGACCCTCATCTTTTTCTAAAAAAAAATGAGATTTCTTGTTATACAAATTATGCTATCAATGAAAGTTGTTAAATGATTATTCTGTTTAACTAAATCAATCTTGTGATCTCCTTTTATCAAAAAAAAAAAAAAATCTTGTGATCAGGACTAATTAAACTTTTTGTGTAATACAAATTTCGATCTGCAGCTGAATTAGCCTCTTATTGTAATTTTTGTTGCTCAACTACTACATATTATATACACATCTCAAGTATTTAGAGTTTAATATAGCAACCAACTTTATTAATAGATGACAATAAATTTTTTTGAGTTTTTCCTCTCAAAGCATTTAATGTTAAATAAGAGATGTGGTGAATATTAAAAAAAATTGAAGTGGTAATTGAAATTATGCGCACTAAATTTTGTTTGCAAAATGGTCCTTGATTCAATGATTAATTTTACAGTCAAAATTTATTTTTCAAAACTTTCATCATCTTATTACTATTTTTATTCAAATTATTATTTTTTTTTTCAAATTATTGCAACCCGGCCGCCCACCGTTAGTTTGCACATAGATACCAAAACGTGCTTCTCTTTAACGTAATGCCTTATACATAGCATCTAATGTTTTAAAGCCATATATATATAGAGAGTTAGAGTATTATACTAACGTTAGCATTTCGGTCGACTATTATATTAACGTTAGCATTTCGGTCGACTATTATACTAACGTTAGTATTTCAGACCGAAATGCTAACGCCTCAAAATTTATGATATCGTGTTCGAAATCACGATTTATGGTGCTCAATATATTCGTTATATGAAAATATTGGGGAATACAAAAATTTTCCACTTTTAGAATTTTCTAAGTATTTGTTTTGCATTTTTTAAAATTGCATGTACAAACATCAATATTTTATTAATATTTATGAGCTTTTTCTAAAATTGAAAACATACACTTAGAATACTCTAAAAATTAAAAAAATTTGTATTCTCCTATATTTTCATACAAAGAATTGATTGAGCACCATAGATCGTGATTTCTGACACGATTACATAAATTTTGAGGCGTTAGCATTTCAAACCGAAATGCTAACGTTAGTATAATAGTCTAACTCTATATATAGATATGAATCAATAGTACAGAGTAATTTGTACTATTAATAGTATAGTAGTCTCACTATATATATAGTAAATCTAGCGTGCTCTTAAGCTTACGGGGGCCTTCCGTGAGCTTAACTCCAAAAACGTATCAAACCATATCCAAATTTTTATTTATATGGCTCAAGAAATTCTTTATATCAAAATCATGTGGCATGTAAAATTTTCTATTTTTGGAGATTTTTAAGTATTTATTTCGGATTTTTTAAAAGTTACATATGAAACTTTGATTATTTTATTAATATTGTATAATTGTTATTAAAAAATCCGAAATAAATACTTAAAAAATGAAAAAAATTTGCATGCTGTAAGATTTTGATATAACGAATTTATTGAGCCATATAAATCAAAATTTGGATGTGATTTGATACGTTTTTTATGTTAAGCTCACGAAAGGCCTCCGTGAGCTTAAGAGCACGCTAGATTCACTATATATATATATATATATATATATATATATGTGGCATAACATGACCAAATTAACAAGCACATAATAAACAGTAGAAATTAGAAAATTCCATGGATCATGTCAAATCGTGCCTTATAGTCATGTGTGTCCCTTCCTCATGGATCGGTATCCGCTGCTTTTTTTAAAAGAAAAGCACACCCTGCTTTTCTAAAATCCGATGGTTGGGAAACACTGAAGTACTTTGAGATCTGTGCAGTAAAAACTGAAATACTTTAAGACGGTGCAGCAACCAATCCCGACCATCCGATTAGAAAAGCAGGGTGTACTTTTCTTCTTAAAAAAGCAGCCGATACCGATCCCTTCCTCATTGGCAAAAGACCGAATCTTCATTTTTCTATATCTTAGTTAAAGTAATTTTGATGTCACTTATATATAGACTATATAGTACGGTTTATTATATAAAAGAATAATAATTAACCAATTCTTCTATTAAAGAATTTATATGTATAACCAGATCTTAATTTTTATTTCGTAACATAAAATTTTTATTATCGTAGCATATGTGAAACAATTTTGAACGAATATATATGTAGAGTGACGATATTACGCTTTACAAAATATAGTGGTAATGATACTTTGGCCCCATATATCAAAAGAGGAGGGATCCATTAACAATTTTTTTTTTGACAATCTTTACAATGGGGGTTTTAAAAAAATTATAAAAATTAATAAAAAATCTAAAAAATGAAAAAACGTTTATGGATGCATTATTTAACTTATAGATTGACAATGTTTCAAGTTTCAATGAATTTATATCGTTTGATGGCTTATCAAAATTTTATACACTTTTTAACGGTTGTTATTTAACGGGTCTTTGAAGAGTTATTAAATTTCACTTAAATTGAATATAATTGTAAACACATCAATCTATAAGTTAAACAATACTTCCGTAAATTTTTTTTTCTATTTTTAAGAATTTTTAATGAATTTTTAAGAATTTTTGAAAAACCATATTGTCAAAATTGTCACAATAAGCATTGTCAATGGATCCCTCCTCACATCAAAAACCATAACTTATATAGTTATCCAAGTTTCTCAACATAATTTACGTATTGAAACCTTATTACTGATTTTTTTTTCTTTTTGCATTTTTGAAGTATTCTAATTATTTTTTGGATCTTTTCTTAATAACCTTTTTATATACAAATTCTTATATAACATATAACATATTTCCAAACATATAGATAATTTATTCTTTATAATTACACTGATGCTTGTATGATTGTATCCTCCTCAACTCATTAATTTCTTTTTAACATTTTTCGTTGGCTAACATTTTGTGGAGGATGTGTGTATGTGTGTGAGGGGCTCTTTTTCTTAATCTGTCACATTTTATTTCTTACATTAAAAAATGGCATAGGTGTCATGTCTATATTCAATTATTCACCACCTGAGGAGTGAGTAATGCTAGTGGATCCTCCAAGGACCGTGAATTCCCTGAATTATGAAATATTCATTCATAAAAAGGTTTCTAGATCCCTAAATAAAGGTCTCCCCCCATGGAAAAGTCCCCTGGCTTTTGGTCCGCTAGCTCTCAAAATAAAGCTCATAGGGCTTGTTCGGCGAGTGGTTGGCTTAAATATTTAAGTCTCACTAAGTCACACTCGTTCGGAAAAAGAAAAATGGCTTAAGAAAGCTTAAGCCTTAAACCATAGGTATGACTTCCTTAGAAATCCGGGCAAGGCTTAAGCCCTGGTCAAAAGGAGGCTTAAAGAGAAACTTTTAATCCATACTAAGGAGTTTGCATTTGAAAGGATTAAGAGAATAAGAAAGCTAAAAGAAATTTAAGGAGGTCTGAGGAGAGGTTGCCGAACGGCCCCATAATTATTAATTGATTTAGGGATGATTAATTTGCTGTTGTCTGCCCCAAAACATTGCCAAGCTATTGAGTATTTTTTTTTTTTAAGGGTGTTTCTATGTGATTGTACTTAAATAATTTTATTAGTTACAGATGAATTTAATATTAGATAATATTTATTTATAATCGTCAGATTGTAAATAATCTTTATATAGTGAGATCATTACAGTAAAATTCTTTTTTATTTTTGTTTAATTGCCATGCTTTCTTATAACTTATTGGAATTTAAGTTTTACATCATGGAATTTAAGTCGCCATTGACTAACGGGGACTTAACGGGTCCAAACCCGATTGTGCTATTAATCCACTGGCTATTGACCAAATCACAATCGAACGGTGTAGACCGCTGGGTCCCAATCTGCTGCCATAAAAAACTATGGCACCAAATTGCCATAGTTATTTCTAGCCATTGGATTGATTCGAACGGTTCCGATTGTAGCTTGTAGGGATGCTCTTTTATTGTGGGTCCCAATATCATACCAACAAAAAACTATGGCACGCTGCTGCCATAAAAAAACTATGGCAGCGGATGTGAATCGGTAGACGGCTCACCAAACCAAGTCTGATCTCATGGGCACGGATCTTAAGGAGATCAATTTAATATTTTAACTAGAGGTGGCAAAATCTGACCCGACTCGAAAAACCCGTTCGACTTGACTTGAACCCGACCTCGACCTGTATTTCAGGAAAAGTCAAATTGACCTGACCCGACCCGACCCGTGTTTCATAGAAAATCAGACTCACCCGAACCCGATTTGAACGACCTGAAACCCGAGATGACCTGGGAATAGAGGCGCAAAATTTGACTGGACCCGAAAAACCTGTTCGACTCGAAAAAATGCCAGCAACCGTCAACCCGATACTCGACCCGAAAAAATGCCACCAGCCATCAACCCGATACTCAAGCCGACATTTTATATTTGATCAAACTAACCCGACTCAACAATATGCCAGCTCTGAATTTAACTCTCATTCTTATTTCTTCTCGCTATATATACCGTTCTTTTTCGATTATTAAGATGACGACAGCCATTTTACATACACATTCCGTAAATGGCCTTCATAAGATATTCGCAAAAGTTTATAAGTTGTTCATGAAAAAGTTTCTCTATTACTAAAATCATATAATTGTAAATTTAAGGTAACATATCCAAACAAAAGGATAATTCTAGTGTACATTCAAATACTTGTACATCCGCTTTATAATTTGAAACATCTTCAAATTAGAATGATAAACTTGGAGATGTGTTCTTCGTTATTTTAAAGTTTTTTTTTTTTAACATCTTCTTGAACTATAGATTAACAATTAGTGTTTGAGTTTATAGCAATTTTAAAATCAATTGATATTCCATTAAGGATTATTTATTTCTATAACTTGAAGGTTAATTAATTGCATGCTCGAATACAAAAATATATATATATGCGGAATATAATAAACTAATAATTAATTTACACAAATCATTTGATATTCCTTTAAGGAATCATGAACTTTCTTTTGTTTTGTTAATCAAGCTCCAACGAACATATGTAGAGATTAATTAGAGACAGTGACAATACAGTGCTTATATATATCGGTATCAATTACAAGAGAGCTAGCTGTCCGATTGAGAAAACGAGCTGCTCATAATTGACTTCATCACTTCACCGTTGGACCAGTACCAGTACCTATCATCATATTTAGTTTTTTTTTTTTTTTTTTGATGAAAACCCGTAGGATCATCATATTTAGTTACGAGGAGGGATCATTGATAATGGTTAACTTGATAATTTTGACAATAACATATTTTAAAAATTTATAAAAAAATCTTAAAAATAGAAAAAAAGTTTACGGAATTATTGCTTAACTTATAGATTGATTGTGTCTCCAATTATATTCAATTTAAGCGACATTTGATAGCTCTTTAAAGATCCGCTAAATTATAACTGTTGAAAAGTGTACAAAATTTTGATAAGTCATTAAACGATGTTCAAATTGATTGAAATTTGAAACACTATCAATCTATAAGTCAAGCAATATATCCATAAATCATTTTTTTATTTTTATGATTTTTTAGGATTTTTTATAAATTTTTAAAAAGTGATATTGTCAAGATTATCAAGTTAAACCATTGTCAATGGATCCCTCCTCTTTAGTTATTTACATATGTTACCAACAAAATTGCATGCACAACCTGATAATATTCGCATTATTTTTAAGAAAAAAATAAAAATAAGGACAGAGTCGCAATATTGTGATCCGCTTAAAGGAGCAAGCTAGGCATAACATGATAATATTAACGTTTCATCCCCCAAAAAAAAAAAATTATATTATTAACACAAGAACAGTACGTTGCAGCAATTTTAACATTTTGAGGAGTTCTTAATTAACAAACATTCATTTTTACTCGTGCAGTTCAATTTTACTGATCAATCATCTCTCTTAACTTGTATTCAAGAAAAATACATTGTGACTTTCTAATTTACAAAAACGAACAGTCTATATTTCTTTCCCTACATAAAAAGAATTGGAATGGAATTTTGTCCAAAGCCATTTGGACGGTCTCCGTCCAAAGCTATGACTAAACCGTTCGATTCAATCTATATGTTTATCAACGGTGATAGCGTGATATTTTGTTCCTATTTTTAGCACATATGTATTTTGTTCCTATCTTTAGCACCTACATGATTAAATCACGGTTGATAAATTACCAACAATTAAATCGTACGGCTCTGAGAATCCTTTGGACCGTCCAAATGGCTTTTGACGATATCCAATCCCAAAAGAATTCACCCAAACTGATTTCTCTTTGAAGTATCGGAAACGAGCACTTCCCTTCCCTGTCTGTTCTTTTCACCATTTTGGTATTTGGCACACAAATTTTGAAAAAAAAATAGCACGAGAGAAGAAAGGCAAAGCTGCTGTCAAATTGACCCGCACGTATCTTGACACTTGGCGATTGGTGAACGACTCATACAACAAAGTGACAAACCAAACCTTAAACACACAAAATAAATGTACACCACTCCTTTTTTATAATGGTAATTTCCAATAATATAATCAATTAGAGATGTAAAATAACATGCTTAAGTAAGTATGACAATAATATTTGATGTCTCGCGTCGAGTACAGATTGGCACAACTTGGCCCATTTAGAAATGTGAAGACAAAATAGAATAATTTAAATTTGAGGGATCTCTTGATATATATATTTTTTGACAATAATGACAAGTGTATTATTAAATAAAAAAGAAAAAAGTTTATAGATGTACATACATTGAGAATGTTTTAAATTTTCAGTAATTTGAATATTTGTTGATAGCTCATTCAAAATTTGTACAACTTTTTTAATGATCGATATTTGAGTAGAACTATTACGCAAACGTTAGTATTTTGAAGTCAAATACTAACAGATCAAATTATATTTTGTCATGTTCAAAATTTTAATTTATTGCTCTCATTAAATTTATAATATAAAAATACTTAGGCATACAAAAATTTTCCATTTTTGGTGCTTTTTAAGTAATTGTTTTGGATTTTTCAAAATGACTCTTCAATATTAATAAAAAAAAATGCTTGCTTGTACATGAATTTAAAAAGTCCGAAATAAATACTTAAAAAACTACAAAAAGGAAAATTTCTGTATCCCCAAGTATTATCATATGATAAATTTAATGGGAATCATAAATCAAAATTTCGTGTATGACGAAGTGAAATTTGAACTGTTAGCATTTCACTCCGAAATACTAATGTTTGTACAATAGTTTTACTCTCGATATTTTACCGATCTTTAATGGACCACTAATTAAACATACTTAAATTGTCTTGAATTCTAAATTTCACCATCAATTTTATGAAAGCTTTTCAATTTTTGCTGTTATTTTTCACTTTTTAGAAAACTTGATGTCAAAATTGTCCAAATAAAGATCGTCAAAGATCTCTCTCCCCTCTTAAATATTTGTTACGAATAATTCTCCATTCCAAGTAAAATAATTCCGTAACCAATAAGCCCAAAAAAAATAAAAAATAACACACTCTTTTTTTTTTGTTTCCTCAAAAAAAAAAAAAAAGAACACACTCAAACAAAGAGACAGAGCGCATTCGTGCAAATGCGAGCATATATGGGGTACACCAGGATTCAACCCACACGACTAATCTTTTCTATTTTTGAGCAAAAAAAAAAAAAGTCATGACCAATTTTACTCAAATAAATTAGGCAGCAGCCTCATGTGACATGTCTTGTCTTTTTCCGGGAGAGAAAAAGAGGTGAAAATCTTTGTATACAAGCACACAATGAAATTATGAAACAGAGAATAATAAATATTGCAGTGGGCAATGGGCATTGATATATGCCCCTTTACTGTCCCAGTGTCCCCACTTTCCTAAATGGGGAAGAATGAAGAAGGGAAGGAAAGTGGTATAGGGATATTGAAGTGGTACCAAAATTAATACCGTCTGGATTAGTATTCATATTAATTGAGAAATTATTCAAATATATAATTTTAATATGCTATTTATATTATGGGAGTTGATACTGCACCCCTTAGAAATCCTCCTTAACCGCACCCCAATATATTTTTAGTTAAAAATTATTTTCAAATACAACAAATCACTTTTACCAGTTGCAATTCACATCCTCAATCGAACAAAACCCCCAATACATTTTTAGTTAAAAATTATTTTTCAAATACCACAAATCACTTTTATCGAACAAAACACTTATATATATACAATAGAAAGATCAAGAATAAAAAAAAATTTACTCAAAATTTATGAGAGTATGAGAAAGAAAGAGAAAATATTACCAATTTAGTTTTGGGGATGGATAAAAGGGAAAGTTAAGGGGGGGAAAGTTAATTTCTCTTATATTATATAGTGGATTATATATGTTGAAATAATAGTTGATAGACAAAATTTCGGACCGAAATATTTTGGTTCGGACCGAAATATTTGTGTTCTACTTACTGTTACAAAACAGTGCAATAATTTCGGGCCGAAATGCTTTAGTTCGAACCAAAATTTGTGTGCGAAACTTTATGTTACAAAACAGTGTCATAATTTTGGCCCGAAATATGGGCTGACTATTTTTTCAGTAACATGATTGAGAGGATGCTATTCGCACTGTTTCGTGTTCAGTTCGTTTTCTCTTTATATATACTAATGTGTCTTCTTCAGAGAAGAAAGACGAGACATACGAGATGGACTAGACATATTTGAGATTGTCTAAGGGCCATTAGAAAGAGAGAAACACCGAGAAAGTGAGAATCATGAGTGAAGTATTTAGGTTGTGGAAGAGTGTTGCATGCTCGGTTTAATACTGTGGTGTGCTTTTACCAAGAGATTTGCTTCAGGATTCGAAGGCACGGACTGAGGAAGAGACTTAAGAATCATCTTACGTGAAAGGAACCACTGTGGTATATCCATTCCTTGATCTGAATTTTCGGTTCCTATAGGAATTGTAAGTAGTATTTCCAACAATATATATAACATGAATAGAAACCTATGTAACATGTATACTAACACAGTTGTATCAATTTTAGTATTTAAGTATCTGTTTCCAAAAGGAAATAGTTCACTGGGAGACTGTTATTATTCCGCACCGCATAATTACTTTATATTGCACTTTTTCATACCATTTTATTTTAATTAATTAGAACCGTATGCAACTTCACATAACTTAAGAAAAATTACAAACTTAGAATGAACTTGAGGGAAAAAAAAAAATCATCTTATAATTCTTCTTTCTCAACATTAGTATAAACACTAGTAATTATGTTTTTGTGATCAGTATCTATATAATTTTTCAAAATTGAGACCACAATAATTAATCGCATGCATGACGCATCTATGCACGATTAATTGCCTGTGTTGTACAAAACAACATAATCCAAAGTACGCTACTGACACTGCAAGCATAAGCGCATATTTAGAAGCATAAGCGCCTGGGTAATATCTTTCCCTTTCAGTTAACTAATGCAATATTACTCGTCTTATTTTATTTATACTAGTAAAAAACTAACTCCTTGCTTTGGGCTGAAACTATTATTTCTTATAATAAACTTTTAAGATAATATATAATGGGTCGTAATTTGAGATAATTTATATGAGCCTTAATTTTAATGGGCTGAGAACATCAACGGGCATTAACGTACATCAACGGTGCTGATCTATTGAAGAAAATGATCAACGTCTTATATGTGAGGATAGCCCTTTCATGTCATTTTTCCAATATGCTTTTATTATTAGTAAGGATTTCTGACAATTTTCTTAAGAATTCACTTGATTAAGGAAAATGCTATGGGGATAACACAAAAGATACCGCCGGGGATACCACCATACAAAGTTAATTTAACATTAATCTGCAACATGTTGCGATCAAAATGAAACATCTATAAAGTTAATCTGAAACTTAATGAGATTAAAATGAAACACAAATGATATAATTTTCTCTTTTGTTGCTCTTTCACTTCATCTTGCTCCCATACGTTCTCTCAACAACTTTAAGGTAATATTTATGTGATTTAACAGTGATTCAAGTAGATGATTTTATTTATGATTTGTGTTATTCAACTTAATACTACAATGTTTCAAGTTAACACGTTAATTGTTTCAAGATAATTTGTTAATGTTTCAATTTGGACATATTTTCATAGATCATGGTATCCCCGATATTATCCCCAGTGGTATCCAAATATCTGAATTGCTTAATTAATTCAAAGCTAAAAAAATATATTTTCTTCAAATACATGTCCAGATTTTGTTGGTACATCACAATCATCATCTAATTAATTGCAAATTACTGATAATTAAAGGTTCCAGTAAAAAAGTGTAAATTTGGTAGGGATATTTTGCCATGCGCAGTGTATATATATACATAAAATGGCAGACAGAATCACAGAACAGTTGGGTTCCTACTAGCATGCAACTTTCCATCATTCCATGTATATATAAATACAGAAGCACCTTCCCAAATTAAATATGAGGAATCCAATGACACAACAAAATTTTGACACAAATATTACACCAAATAATATAAATTAATACAAAATTTTGATGGTTTATCAAGTATCAAACGAAATTCTAATGAAATGAAATTTAAAACACAATCGATCTATAAGTAAATGAGTATGTTTACAGAAGATTATTTATTTTTAAGATTTTGTATAAATTTATATCCTTCTGTGTAATATTTGTGTCAAAACTTTGTGTCATCGGATCCCTCTTCATTGAATATATGTTACCCAAATGGGATGGTAACGATGGTGCAGTAGCAGTACTGATCAGCTGATCATGGCATATTGGCATGTATGTGGGTCCGATTGTTGTCTCGCAGTGGGAACTTGTTTGTTTATAGACCATTTTTTTTTTTTTTTTGTGTGTTTTAGGTTCCCTATATATATATATTTTTTTTTTGAGAATATAGGTTCCCTATATTACCAACTACCATGTTATGTAATGCATCTCGCCCTTTAATCATTCCTAGTTGCATTTTTTTTTTAAAAATAATAATAAAAAAAATAAAAAGTAACATTGTGTTGTTGTTTGTATGTTGTTACAGTTTAATCTTTTGTTTTTTTTTTTTTTTTGGAGACCAAAATTCAGTATTTTTTTTTATTTCAGTAAAATTGTAATTATATAATTTTGGTCTTGTTGTTTTTTTTATGAGGTGATAAGTTGTACCTTTATATTTGTTTTTCTGTTTTATTGCCCTAATAAAATTTGCTACAGATAATATATTACTCAGGTTAATATAGTGCAAGTGTGAAACCTACATATTATTATTGTACATATGATTACAATGTTAAGTGATGCAAACGAACCAACATGTACGACAAGCGAAGCAATTTCTTGCGTATTAAAATATTAACATACAGGCAATGTGGCAGATCTGTTCAATTGTTCGATTCCACTTATTAGATTCGGTTACTAAAAAAAAATATATATATATATTAGATTCGCACCACAATAAAAAATAGAAAAAATTTTTACACCCCCAAAATTTACACCCTATATTTATTTATTAATAGAATCTAAAAAATACCATTCAAAAAAAAAATTTATATATTTTTTAAGGGGATACCATTAAAGGTGTAAAATTTGGGGATTGTAAATTTGTAATTGTCATTCACCCAAATTTTTACCCTTCAATGGGATTCAAAGTTGAATTAATCATTACAAACAAAATAAGTAATTGTCATTTATTTGAATTTATATACTTATTCATATATATACAATCGATAAAATTTTTATCTCTTCCATAAAAAAAAAATTATATCCCTCGCCAAAAAGCATAATAACACGGTAAAAAAATATTAATGTTTAACAATGATTATTTATTTTTATGTGAAAGGCTGCATATATAAATTACTAGCAGCGTACCCACGCCATGCCGTGGACAATTTAATTTTCATTAATGCTAACAATATAATGACAAAATCTTAGTTGACTACAATGCGCTAATTAAGAAGGTAATTTCATAATCTCAATTTTAAGTTTGTACCATTTCAGACCAAATAGTTTATGATTTATTTACAACCATATTTAATTAGGACATGTGTCTTACTCATTATTTATGATTTTTCGATATATCATGTAAAAGAGGAAAACATAGGAAACATTAATGTATTCTATTTTAATTGCAGTCTACAATTGAACATTTGAAAACATATTTGGATCCAAAATAGATATCTATATTTGAAAATAGTTTAATTTCCAAAATAGATATCCAAAATAAGATTAATTATGAATCATGGATATCCAACCGTTGATTTGATATTAGATTCATCATGCATCGTAGATCTGACAGCAAGATACAATATGGACCCTCCATTGCAGTCCCATCTAACCATTTTTCGCGAGACCGCAATGAAGATCTCCATTCTTTGCGTGTTTTTTAATACAGAGAGATAATATCACTAGATATGTGAGTTTTGATTATTGCTGTTGTTTTCTGTATGATGATAATAGTAATAGTAACAAAAAATAGTTGCATGCACATCTAGGATATATTGGATTAATTGGGACAAAGTAGAAAAAAAAAATTTCTAGTTTCGGATACCAAAATGGTGTTATAAAATTTATGTACAAAAAACTTAAGAAGATCTTGCTAATTTCTAACTGAAGTAGTGATAATATCGAATAGAATTGCGACACAATTTCTTTTTTAATTTTCTATGAGAAAGTGCAATTTACTTTTTTTTTCCTCTATAGGTAATTAGGCAATGATTACTTGAAACTTGGAAAGTTACACACATTGTTTTGTAACAAATATATAGTCATGAATCATGATTAATAGTGGATTGCTAGCTAATCAACGATTAAGATGGCCAAGATGGAAAAATTGGTCGGCCAGGAAAATCAATTACGGCCATTTGTTATTCTTATTTTGGCAGATCTCTAAGAAAAAGACAAAAAACACAATAAAAAAAAAAACTAATAATCAAGCTAATTAACCAATATAATAAGTGATATATTGTGACTTGTGAGGGTGTGAAGATACTTTCACTTTTTCCTACTTAAAAATGAGTTGATTTTTTCATTTCCTGCTCTATGAGCCTTTTTGGGCCTCCATGTCTAAAAAAAAGGTAAGTAAAAGGGCCTTCTAATTTATGCATGAGAGATTAGATTGGAAAGGTTCCTTTTTTTTGGGCCAATTTTCTGAATCATTTTATGATCGTAGCAAATTAACATTAACATCCACAATATATTGGGACAATTTTTATATATAAAAAATAACAAATCTTATTTTTAATTTTCGAAAATAAAAGGACTTATTTTGAAAAATAGTAAATCCGGGAAATCCCAGAACCCGGCCTTACTTTTGGTAGGCCGGTTCCTGGGAACCCGGCCTACTTTTTTGGTAGGCCGGGTTCCCAGGAATCGGCCTACCAAATTATATTTTTTTTGATTTTTTTCAGATAGATCTCGTTGTTAGCTTTCCGTAGCAGCGAAGTTTGCTCCGATCGGAGTTTTCTATCAAAAGTTATGCCCGTTTGAATGTTGAGTGTCCGAAATATAGAATGAGATTCCGTATAAAATTCAGAACGGAATTCTTAGATACATTTACAAAAAAGTACAATCATAATTAATATCTCACATACATTTTGGACTTCCTTTGTAGATAACCAACATGATTTGGACTGCACGGACGACATGTCAGAGAACTGATGAGATGTAAATATGAGTGGACGTCGTAGAACCCTCGAAATGTTACTGAAATATTACTGAAAGCTTCCCTAAAAAAATAAACACTAAGCACGAAATCTTTAATCCCCGATTTCGGAGGCCTGGAGAGCTTTTTCGGCCCTGGGGACGGCCGTTACAGGATTTGCCTAGTAAACCCTGTAGATCTCTTCGCGACCTTTCCGTGGCCGTTGAGAACGCCTCAATCGGACTTTCCTATCAAAAGTTATGGCCGTTTGAAGTTCGTGTGTTAATTCGGTTGATTTTCTCGACGTTCTTTTGCACGAGCAACCAGCAATTAATTCTCGTCCATGCGATTCGAGAATTGTACAACACTGTCTTACTGAATTAATAAAAATAATTCTCAATTTTTTATTAGTTTACAGCAACCTAACCTGATTATAGGTCTCCCAATATTGAAGGTGTTCTCATGATCTGTTGGCAATATTGTAGGTTTCTGATTTGCTCCTTTTTAAAACATTTGCTATGTAGGTATGCATATTTGCATATGGGCAAACTGGTTCTGGCAAAACATATACAATGATGGGGAGACAGTCATCAGAGGATGATCCCAAGGTCACCGCATCAGATCTTTGAGACAACACGTGCTACAATGAACGAGGGATGGGAGTACACCATGCAGGCTTCCATGCTTGAGATATACAATGAAACAATTCATGACCTAGTATGGTTCCCGATGCAATCAACAGCAAGTCATACAGCAACAATTATGATCTGAGCAAGTTGGCATGTAGAATTTATACTACCAACTCGACAAAGTATGGTTGCCGATGCAATCAACAGCAAGTCATACAGCATCAAGCATGATTTGAATGGAAACACCATATCTGATCTGACAATTGAAGAAACACCATTGTATCTGATCTGACAATTGAAGACGTGCACAGTCTAGGGGATGTAGACAACATTCTGAGACAAGCAGAACTGAGCAGGTTTTCTTCAACTGTTTTTCACTCATTTTGTATTTGTTTAAAGCCTCTCAAATTATAGGTTTGAGAAAAAAAAAATACTCTGTGCCTTCTCTTGTAATGTTTGCTTTGTAAAACCAGGTCATAGTGTTGGAAATAGTGGTTTATTTGTGACTATTCTCTTTTTAGGTCAGTAGGTCGAACACAGATGAATGAGCAATCATCTAGGAGCCATTGTGTCTTGACTCTGCGCATAACTGGTATCAATAAGGTCATAAAAAAAAGTCATTTTTAACAAGTCATTTTATTGCGATTGATCTGAGATATAAAAACAAAATGATATATCCATAACTTTGTTTAATGTAGGAAAAATTAATCTAGAGATTAGCATATGCTCAATCAAAGTACAAATTTAATCTCAAGTACATAGACATCTGAATGTCTCTATGATTTGAAACGCACAAATGAATCCTTATTGCGTCTAATACTTCCTTTGTTTGTCTTTTCTTGTCTGCCTTTTTGAGGTTGCATTTGTTTGTTTCCTGTAACACCCATAGAAAATTATGGCACAAAAGCTCTTTTAAGTTTGACACAACCCTTTTAACTTTGTTTGTTGATGTTGCGATACGTGAAATTAAATTCTTTTAATTTGTGAATCAGTAGATCTTATATATTTTTCTCAAGAAAAATAGTTACTAATTTACTATCCTCCGGAATACAAAATTTTTATACTTGGCTTGCCTATAGAGGAAAAAGGCGCTTCAAAGCTTGAATTTTTGTACTGTAATGTTAGGAAAAAGAAAAAACAACGAGTGTGTTTGTAATCCAATCGGTCATGTAACTAAGTAACAAAAAATAAAAATGTCGTATGCTTTTTTTGTCCTTTTATGTTGCAATGAGAACACAGTATGCTTCCCTATTCTTTTTATTATTGTAATGTAGAAAATAGAAAAAGCATGTGCTCATTCAAGTACTATTCACGTAGTAATATTAATAGGAAAATGCTACGGGAATACCGTAAAAGATACCGTCGAGGATACCATTAAACATTGACTACCAATAAAAAACGTGATAAGTTGAATATTTAGGATGTTAAGGTGAATATTTAGGAGGATAAACTGAATATTTAGGAAGTGTAATGCTGCAAGTTAAATTACGAGTAGTTTTTATTGGCTGTAAAGCAAAATATGTTAAGTGTAATGCTGCAATTAGGTTTTTATTATATGGAGTTTGTATTGGTTGTCAAGCAAAATGTGTTAAGTTGAATATATAGGAGGTTAAGGTGAATATTTAGGTTTAGTTGAATTGGTCAAATATCATGGTATCTCTCACGGTATCCTTAGTGGTATCCGAATATCTGGACTGATATTATTAGGGGTTGGCAAAAAACCTGATATGGCAAAAAACATGTATATATATTATTACCGACAATATCTGTCATACAGTAAAGAACATGATATGTTTTTTTGAGCACATTGATATGTCACATTGATATGTCATACACTAAAGAACATGATATGTCACATTGACATGTTCATTTCAAATTAGAGTACAATTAACATGTTGAGCGGCACAATGAAGTGGAGTTAACCCTTCAATGTCAACTGCAACAGGTACAGCTCTGTGGCCAATCAGGTAATGGCGTCTCACCTAAATAATTAAATAATCGAAATATTGTAAGAAACAAAAAGGCAAAACTGCAAAAATGCAAGCTGGGTCATGGATGTAGGCAATTTTCTGATAAGTTTATTTTCATTTCGAGGGTCAGAAAAAATATCATATCTGTTGTTATTCACAAACACATGTTACACAATATCATAACAGTACATGCCCATCAATTTATTGCAAAAACAATATTTATTTATTTTTGTTAAGCTAAACGAATTAATTTTTTGTCTATGCCTAAAATAAAAAAGAATTCGAAGGATATGCCCGGTCGAATAAGAATTACAAGACTATGCCTACTTTTTAAGCGCCATGTTTAGAAGGTCCAACCAGATGCCAGCGTTCGATTTATTAAACTTCCCGGACTTAAAAAATTTTGCCAAAATTTCCCTCTGAACACTGATGTCTGAACGCCGGCGGCTAGGTGGACCTTCTGAACCCGGTGTCTAGACGCCGCTTTGACCAGAACCCATATGTGTTTACAGCCCAATTAATAATACTAACCATGTGATATTAGTGCGCTGAGCAATTTCGTCATTCAAGTCTAAATATCTATAGAACAAAACCTAAATACTACTTATAACAAGTACCAATACCTACAACGCATGCATTTTGCACATCCAACAAAACACGTGACTGCAATAAAAAGTCAAATACCCCAGTGAAATCTCCCATTTGACTAATAATGCAAAACATGTGACCATTGTACTACTGAATGACAAAACTTCTGCAACCAATAATACATAGTATAGAATATTTAAATACCTAGTATACAAAAACACTAATACCATTTCATTTTATGTACAAAACTTTTGCAACCAATATTTTATTGACATATAGAAACGATCGATTAAACCAGTCAAACATATATATACAGTTGCAAATTAAAGTCAGGTTATATCCTCTCTTTCAATCAATCAAGTATATTTCATGAATAGTAGTTGTCAGGTCCTATCTTTTTTTTTTTTTTTGAGTCAGGTCCGAAATGTTTATGGTCTAAATTTGAAAATCTGACGTCCAAAATTTTAATGTAGGTAGTCATAATAATCTTGACATAATTAAGTCATAAAAATCTTGACATAATTAAGTCATACAAATTGTTTTATGTATCATTTTAAAAAATCTATAACAAATACTTAAAAATCTCCAAAAATGAAATTTTTTTTGTGTGCTATAAGATTTTGATATGAAGAATTTATTGAGCCATATAAATCGAAATTTGGGGGTGATTTGATATGTTTTTGGACCGTGACTCATGGAGTAGCCCGTGACGTGAGTCATGACTAACGGTAGCATAACTCTATATTTTTATATGAAAGAAAAACCATAAAGTAGATAAGTCAGGGAACACAAAGGGTCAAAGGAGACAAGGCAGTGTACCGAAGGAGACAAGGCAGTGTACCGAAGGAGACAAGGCAGTGTAATTGTGTATTTCTATCCCAAATATTATGTTGATCACATTCACAAGTCACAACGGTCATATATGCTCCAAGTGCATCATAATTCAAATAACCCCCTGCCGCACTCATTTGATCAAATAACCGGAACCCCTCGACCCTTGTCCTACCCTCAATTGCCGCATGATGCACAGACCAAAACCCTTGACACTTTAATTAAATTCCCTGGCTTTTCTCATTTGTGCAAGAAAACCACCCATACAAAACAGCATAGAGACGAGCGAGCTATGAGGCTTTGTTGTAAACCATAGGTATGAAGAGTATCCCTTGCACTTGCATGTTGGAAGAAGTTCAAAATCTCGATTCCACCAAAGATTTATGTGATACCTAATTGAGAGTCGGTGAGAGAGAGGCCGGGAGAAGAAGAGAAGGGAGAAGCCGGGTGATCGGGCAGTCGAGGTGTTGCACGTGCGGACGGTGGTGCGCTCAAGCGACACGAAAGCGGCCGGATAGATTCGACAATCGTCGACGATGGAAGGTGCGTGGTCTCCCTTTGAAATAATTTTCGCATTCGTCGACGAAAGCGTCCTCTCGTAACCTTTGTAGGATCCGGCACATACCTCGGCCCCCCATATTTGGGTAATCTTCGGCTGTACTGAATAGCATAAGCAGCGGCGCCTATGTATTGAACAGGTACTCCGCATTGTAGTAGCACGACACAAATTCGGCGGTACTGTAGCATCGCTTACCGAGAACAGCAATTACATGTGCGCAAGGTACGCCTGTCAGATCGGGTTTCTGATAATCGCATGATAAGCGATGGAGGCTCGGAAAAAGCTTCACGTTGTACTTGAACCGCTTCTCTTGACCGGGTTTTCCCTCCTTTCCAGTTACTAGACACATCAGTTGGTCGAACTTCACTGTCTTCACCTTGTGAGCTTGGGATTTGCGGGTCCGTCGTTGAATTTTATCAGCAACCTTCAGCGCCCACTATTTACCGGATGCAAGATCTACTCTTGCAAGCTCTCTCCGGTCGGCAAACCACTCCAGTGTCTTTGAAAATGTTTCACCTACCAGAGCAGTAACAGGCAGGGCGCGAGCATCCTTGTAGACCTTGTTTAGAGACTCCGGACCGTTGGTTGTCATGATACCCCACCGGTTTGTGCCGCCATCATGACTACATGCCCATAAATCTTTCCGTGGATTTGCCAACACCCTCTCATATCTGGTACCTCTTTTTCTGATGTCGTACACATAGCACCATGCACGCTTATTGTGTTCCTTCAGCAGGTCAAATGCATCGTGGTGTCTTTGGATCCCTTTGGTATACGCCGTGCCCTCGAATAATTCGCTCGACCGTTTATCAAAAGATTTCTTCACGTTTTCGCTGATATGACGTACACAGAAACGATGAAGTGCCTCCGACCTGGCCTCACAGTAACCCTTGTCAGTCCTCAGAAAAACATTTCGGATGTTAGCATGTCTGTCCAATATAACGGTGAAGCGTACATCAGGTGTGATCACATAACGACGCAGCCACCCCATCCACAAAGGCCACAATTCGTCGTCCTCTGCATCCACCAAGCCGTATGCGAAGGGAAGCAATTGATTATTTGCATCATATGCTGTGGCAACCAAAAGTTTACCTTTGTACCGCCCGGTGAGAAAGGTGGCGTCAACACCAAATACCGGTCGGCAATGTCTGAAACCTTCTCGACATGCACCCCAAGACCATGCGGCCCTGATGAAAAGGTGTTCGGTCGGTGAAATTCGGTCACCTTGCACAACATACCTTGTTCCCGGATTCTTCCGAGCATACGCTTCCAATTGGTTGGGAAGGAGAGCGTAGGCCTCAGACCAGCTACCGAAGGCTGCCGCAATTGCCTTCTCCTTGGCACGCCATGGCTTATTGTAACTGGGTTTCTGGTCAAACTTGACTTCCACAATAGAACTAAGGTCGCGCATAGATATACCAGGATTTGCAGCAATGACGTTATACAGTACCTTCGCCAAAAATTTAGCGGTTAGCTGCCTATGATCTCGCCGACCAATGATTACTTCGCATGAATGTTTGTACGGATTGGTTTTGATGGTGAATGATTTCTTGTCCTTCGAAACGGCATACAGACGCCACTTACACAGCGGTGTGTGGTCGCACTCGGCAACATATATCGTTTTACTACTGTTAGTGGTTTTGTACGGTCTATTCTCTCGTTAATATGATATTCTTGAACAACCTGTACAAGTGCCTCTTTATCAGCGAATTTTCTACCTACGGCTAAGGGATGGTCAAACACCTTCTTTACGCCGTAGGTGATGCTCTACTTCTTCTGTCGCACTGGAGTGGAAAAAACGAAATGGTTGCTCATTGCCTCTGTTTAGAAAGGGTTGTGGCACTTGCCTCGACGGCCCGCCGCCTGCGGGAAATGGAGTGCTATCGTCGTCACTACTCGAACTGCTGTCATCTCCCCCTTCGTCTTCCTCTGCCATTCTCTCCGCTTCTTCATCATCAGTATCGTAAAGTGGTAACTCGTTCTCACTGTCGTATAAATCTTCTCCAGGATCGACGTCATCTTCGGCAGCACCACGAACAGTAGGCTCATTTGCATTAGGCTCGGCACTTCTTTCTTGCGGAATGCTAACCTCAGGTATGTTTGGTGGTGGTTATGCTGAGTAGTGTGGCGGGGTATCATAATATGAATAGTTTGGTTGGGCCTGACATTCATACTGCGGTACGTTCGGTGGCTGGTACTGTGGAGCGTTCCAAGTAGTTTGATAATAAGGGTTTGCTGGTTGAGGTTCGTACCCTGGTGGGTACTGCGGTTCAGCCTGGTATTCGTATTGTGGTATGTTATAGGGTGGTATTGTGGTACGTTCCAGCTGGCTTGGTTGCTGCTGCCGGGTAAATTGTCGCCAGTTGGAACATATGATGTACTGGAAATATGTGGAACAATATCGACATAAAGTTCGAGCATTAATTGGTTTTGGCCTAGAGCAAGCGACAATCTGTCGTCATCAGATATCAGGAGAAGACTGTAGAAAGCACTATCAATACCTCCAACATTAAATTTCGCACGGATATCTAGTCTGCACTGGCTTTCGAGCAATCCTAGATGCTGATATATTAATCTCCTCAGAAAATTGAACGTTATATTTACGTCGGATGTAAAAACGTTTCTGCGAGGCAGATTGTAAGCGACACCCATAGGACCATTAATTACCATACCACCAACATATATTGCGATGGATACCATTGTATTTGTGAGGAAAAATGAGAAAGACAGGAATGAGGAAAGACGAATGAGAAAGAATGAGAATGAGAATACGTTTTCAGCCTGGCTACCTATTTATAGTCAAAATTTGCAGGCCAAATCCCTGAAACCCGGCCTACACATCAAATCAATTTTTTTCCGCGTGAACGACAATATGTGACAGCACTAACCGGCCCAGAACCTGAGAAAAAAATGTCAGATCTAGGCCGGCTCCCCCAAACCCGGCCTACTTTGGTAGGCCGGCTCCCCCAAACCCGGCCTCGTTTTCGCAGGCCGGGTCCCCAGGAGCCGGCCTACCCCGGATTTACTATTTTTCAAAATAAGTTCTTTTATTTTCGAAAATTAAAAATAAGATTTTTTTTATTTTTTATATATAAAAATTGTCCAATATATTGCTGAGTTGCACATCAAATTTTTGTTTCTTGTTTGGCAAAATAAAAAAAAAATGTTGTTTGTTTAACTTAATTTCAGTTACTAAAGTCGAATATTTTAACTTTAGGTGTCTTGAACCCATCACAATGTATTTTTAAATCTCATGTTATATATTAATTTATGAGGAAAGTCCGATTTTAGTTTTAAACTATTGCATTTTGTTTAGATTGGTCTCTAAAATATTTTTTTGTTCAAATTGGTCTCTAAACTGTTGCATTTGGTTCAAATTGGTCCTTAAACTATTTTTTAGTTTAATTTGGTTCTTAAACTATTTTTTAGTTCAAATTGATCCTTAAACTTATAGGTTTGGTACATATAATCCCTCTTAGGTACTTTTGTTTATACTAATTGATACTGAAATTCATTCCTAAATTATATAAATTAGCATAAACGGAAGTAAAGTGAGGAGTAATACCGATCAAACCATATAGTTCAAGGACCATATTAAACCAGAAAATAGTTTAAGGACCAATTTGAATCAAATCCAATAGTTTATGAACCAATTTGAACCAAAAAAAGAGTTTATGGACCAATTTGAACCAAATGAATAGTTTGGAGACCAGAATCGGACTTTTCTCTTAATTTATTGATGGGAATGCAATTAAATAAAATTAAGCAACAAGAATGTGCGTTACCGTTACAGTACTCGATTAAAGCTATATTGTGATCTTCAGTCTTCACATGTTTGATATAGGCATATAGCAGGATAAACATTCATGATAAGAATTTATATCTTTATCTCACTTTATCTCATTTTCAGGAAAAAAAAAAAAAGATTTACTCACCACATTGGCATGCCTACTGAAAATAAGATATTTAAGAGAAACATCTTGCGTCCATTGACAAACCGTCCATACATCTATAGATGTATATTTAATATAAGAAATACATCTCGAAATGTAACAAATATGTTCCAAAATGTAATCTATAGACACTCAGATAGCTTTTCTATGGACGCTAGGTGTTACTCATACTTCAACTCCTTCAAAAACTGCCATTTTTAACATGATTAATTCATTCCTATTTCTATATAAATCTCTCATTGCAAATTTGCAATGCATTTATCAATCCCAAATTAACATCAAACTCCAAATAAAAAAAAAAAAATTCATCATCATGTCTTCAGAGGCATTTGATAGAAGCCTCAAGCTACACCAGCCAGAGAACTTCCGGTTCGACTCGGTGCCAGACTCACACGACTGGACTGATGATCATCTCCATGACCATCCCATTACCGACCCAATCGCCAGCGACCGTATCCCGGTACTCGATCTGACTGATCCGAACCTTGTTGACAAAATAGGCGAGGCATGCGAAGAATGGGGAGTTTTCCTGATCACTAATCATGGCATCGAACGAAAACTGTTGGATGCGTTCGGTTTACAAGTCCGTCGACTGTTTGCGCTTCCGACTGACGTCAAGCTGCAAGTGGCCAAGACCGATGGTCGTATGCCGGGCTATGGCGGCATTGCCGCCTCCAAGTTTTTCACAAAGTTTACATGGTCCGAAGGTTTTTCTATCGGCGGCTCTCCTCTTGACTATGCGCGAAAATTTTGGCCCGACGATTATATTTCTTTCTGGTAAAGTATTCTTTTCTAAACAGAAAAAATTCTGATTATTCATTCTTTCTAGTAAATTTTTTCATCAAAATTTTGATTGTAGTGAGGTGATAGACGAATACAGGAAGGCGATGAAACCGGTCGGCTGTCGGTTGATACATGCAATGCTGCTCTCACTAGGACTGACTGAAGAGGAAATAAACCTGACACCAGTCGGAGATTCGAACAAAATATCAAATCTGATGCAGCTAAACTCGTACCCGGCCTGTCCCGACCCGAACCGGGCCCTCGGTCTGGTGCCTCACACCGACACCGACATGATCACCATTTTGCACCACAATGGAGTAAGCGGGCTCCAAGTCTTGAAGCGTGAGGACGACACCGGGCCAACGAGATGGGTCACGGTACCAGTGGTGCCAGGCGCATTCGTGGTCAATATCGGTGATTTCATGCATGTTTATTCTAACGGGAGGTTCCATAACGTGCCGCATCGGGTCGTCGTGAACGCATCGGACCAGCGGCTCTCGGCGGCGAGTGTTTTCGTGCTTCCATTGGATGAAAAAGTGGAGCCACTTTGTAAGTTAAGTGGAGTATCAAAGCAAGAATTGATGTATAAATCTGTGACATGGATGGAGTATTTGAAGTTAAGAGATGAGATGTATGTTAATGCTCTTGAAGCAATAAAAGTTAGTGAGGAATAGAGGGGAAATTAATGAGGGAAAGAATGAGGGGGTTTTAGGGTTTGAATTTTATATAATTGAGAGTATGAAATGACATTAATAAAACTTTTAGTATTGGAGCAGAGAAAATAATGTAATGACATTTAATTTACCAGCAAAATTAAGTAACATATGTATTGTTTAATTAGGTTCACATAAATCATACAAAACAAGATTGTATTATCAGATTGTAATAAATAAACAATCATCTCAAAATGTACAATTATATTAGTAGGATGAATTAAGTTTAGCGGATTTACTTGAACTAATACTTTTTTTTTTTCCCCATTATCGGTGTGATCCAATTATTATAAGTATTGCACTTTTCAAATTGATTTTGAAGTATAAATTCCAAATGGCAATCTAAACTATCTTATTGTTTATTCAAGTCACAATTGATGGGCCGCTAATTGACAAACAACAAGAAAGCCCATATCTCAACAATCCCTTATTGTCCATTTATCTTATGAGGCCCATCTGAAGGCCCATATCCATCATGAGCCCATAAATTAAAAGCCCTCTTGGATAAATAATAAGAAAGGTCAAAACTTGAGGGTCGTTCGGCAACGCTTCCTTAGCTCTCCTTAGACTTCATTTAGCTTTCTTGGTCTCTTAATCCTTCCGAACGCAAACTCCTTAGCATGGATTAAAAGTTTCTCCTTAAGCCTCCTTTTGATCGGGGCTTAAGCTTTGCCCGGATTCCTAAGGAAGCAATAACCATGGTTTAAGGCTTAAGTTTTTTTAAGCTATTTTTCTTTTTCCGAACGAGTGTAGCTTAGTGAGGCTTAAATATTTAAGCCAACCACCTTGCCGAACAACCCACAAAGGTTTAATTAATCAACCCCGTTTGCTGACCGGGGCAACGGTTCTTCGATCTTCACTCGTTTATATATCACTCGGTTATGTATAGATTTTCCTTTCCATGGCAGATAATGGAAGAGACCCTGTGGGCTGTACCCACATTTGCTCTTATCACTTTAACATCATTCTGAATTTCTGATGTGTTTGCAATTTAATTTGCATGTTCTTCTTACGCGGCCACGGCCAATTATTATTTGTTTATTGTTTGTTTATTTTATTTATTTATTTTCTGTTTCCCCTCGGTTGCTTGCTACTAGGGCACAGGGAAATATCCTGCCCGCCGTAGGGAGTCGGGCAGGAAATTCCTACTTCCTACCAACATATGAAATTGTCACGTGATGAGGCAAATAAAATATATGTAATATATAGGAATCTTCAGAGCTGATTGAACCAGAACATTAATCATTTCTTGGTTAATTTAATTAGACAAATTCTTCCCATCATGAAGTTGGGCACATTTTCAAAAAGAAAATCTAAAAAAAAAGTTAATTATTATAATTTCTCTATTATTTCAATGAAATAATAAAAAATATTATATTAAAATTGCTTTAAATTTACGGAACAATCCATCCAAATAATGAAAAAAAAACCAATGCATTATGAGTTTAAATAAAAAAAAGATCGATCGGTTGAATTCAACTTCAGCTTTTAGTGTATTACTTATTCCATTTTTTTTTATTTTTTTTTGAGGCAGTTGACAATTGTCAGCTAAAATGTATTAAGAAAATGAAAATGATTACAGTGTCTAATATAATTTTCACTTGGTTTAATTAACCTTTTCTAGCATTTAACTAACATGTATCCTTAACCAAATTACACGTATTAATTAATTACTTGTTACTTACTAGAGAGCAAAATTCTCATTACAATTCTCTTCATATATATATATATATAGCAGCTAAGAGGACAAGGAAACATGTACATAAATAATGTTCCTGTCAAAGAGATCATGAAACTTGATTACATGACACACATTTGTGAAGTATATCATGACGGGTTTTTCATGACGCAATCCATGAAATATAAAAATGACTAAAGGATTTGACTGTGGCGATCGATCGAGCTGAATCAAGATTCAAAAGTTTCAAAACTATAGTATTTTATAATGGATTCCGTATCCTCTGTAGCGCTGCATTGTGTAGCGCAGGATGTGAACCGTTAGATCATCTTGAGATCTTTATTATTCAAGATATTAATCAAGGGCCGGCCGGCTTAATTTTATTTAATAAAACCCAGCAACATTTATAGGAAATTTCGGCTCCGCAAACTAACTTGAATTAGGATATACAATCCTTTACTCCTCCTGATAAAAGAAGATTCGATTTTTTGACATAAAAATTTTATCTTCCAAAAAAAAAAAAAAATCTCAGCCGTTGATTATTTACTTAGATTGATCACCACTGTTGATGTATATTGAGCTCACAAGGGTAGGCTCTCGGCCCTTTATAATTATAAGATATAATAATTTCAGTGTAAAAGGTAGGCTCTTTACTGGTACTTGCAAATGAATATTGAATTCACACTCAAAAAGGGGATCATTACAAAGTCAAATAATTTAACTGATCAAAATCAAACAAAGAAATAAAGTAGCAGCAGTTTCCGCGGCCAAATATAAAACATTATCAATTATCCATTCAGCTTAGCAGTTTTCACCTTTCTATCTTACTTTATTTTTTTATGAAGAATTTAGTTTCGATTTCTTTTCTTCCATCTTTAATTTATTCTTCCACGAGCTTCTTTTTCATTAGAAGAATTTAGTTTGGAATTTTGGATTTACCGGAATTCCTAGCAGTATATATTGACTAATTGAAGTGCTCGATCGATTGGCTCGTCAAGACGTCAACGGTTTTCTATTGTTTTCAGTTTCAGGCGGCTGTGTGTGCTTCCTGTATATACATGCAATTTCTGGAAAGAGTACGCAGTAGATAGCGTCAACGTTCTCACTTATCCAACCGCGCGTCCAACGTATTCCAGCTAACAAATATATATTAATTTTCAGTGAATATTTATATATTTTCGATTAATAGATATCATTTTTTAGACGGTTTTCAATAAATATTTATGTAACTGTGTGAAGCATATGGGTGCACGCGGCTTACTTATAGAATTGCACTATACATGTTTTTGAAATTCTTATTCTCTCAGTGCAATCTACATCATCATCATCCATTTGGTTTATATATATGTATATGACTATTTCATCATCTTAGAACTTTCGGTATTATAAATTTCATAAACTTTAATTAATTTTTGTGAATTAGTTCTTCAAAGGTCAATTTATATGGTGATTTATATTTACGAATCACAAGGGCCAAGCATGCAGATGATTCCAAATAAAATGTTAAAGACCAATTTGCTTATTATTTTATAATTAGGGAATAAAAGTTGAATTTTCCATTATTATTTTTTCTATATTTTTAATTGTATCGTTGTTTCATCCGATTTGAGTCATTTTTTCATCTGACGAATTTTCATTTCTTTTTTGCATGTCGACCGAGTAGTAATAGTAACTACGTTCGAAATTGTAGCATATATATATATGTTATGGATATCAAATATCTTATGTATAATTAATAATTTGTGTAGGCATGTTTCTTCCTGATTCCTCATTAATTTATAAATATACTAATAAAACAATTTCTTTTAATTTATATATTAGTTATTTTAGCGCATGCACATTTTATATATATTGTAGCTGGTACAATATTTCGAAAATATTTTTCTGAAGTAAAAAATTAAATGCATTCTTTAGAATTTGATAAATGTAATAAGATTTCTGTAGATATGCATTTTATTTACGACATATATATTTCTCTACGAGCAAAGCATGCATGACACACAACTCCAAATTCCAATTTTTAAAATATTTTTTTAAAACAAAACTGCATTAACAAATGTCAATTAATTAGTAATTAGTGCATACAATGTCAATTCTACCTTAACAAATGAGAATACAATTTTTATGAAGTGTTAATTGCGGACTATATATATAGAGAGAGAGTTAGGCTACAATAATATGCATATCACGGTTTTACCGTGCTATGCGGTCCGTATCTCCATTTTCAGTGTCCAAATAGTCTATCCAAACCGCTCAACTTAATCTTTATATCAAAATATACTAGCAAACCAAATTTTATAATTTTTAGAATTTTTTTGCTATTTTTAATGACGAGGAGAAAATGACTACATCTAAGGGATCTGGTTCATACAAAAATAGTGATATTGTCCTGATCATTAAAAATAGCAAAAAAAAATTCTAAAAATTATAAAATTTGGTTTGTTAGTATATTTTGATATAAAAATTAAGTTGAGCAGTTCGGATCGACTATTTGGATACCGAAAACAGAGAACGGACTGCATAGCACGGTAAAACCGTAATATACATATTATTATAGTCTAACCCATATAGAGAACCAGAAGGTTTTGCAAATTGTAATTGACCAAGGAAATTCGGAAAATTACATATGAATACATTAACACCAGCTGCTTAATTATCTTTTCTTAAAAGAAAAAAAAGACAAATGAAACTCGTAAAGAAACTTCTGTGTGGATATATATCATCGATACAACTTACGTACAAGTCATGTTTGCGACAGATGAGAGAGGTCAACTTGCAATTTCCAATATTCAAACGCTGTAAGATCCGTGCCGATCAGCATGTAGCATGCATCTCCAAAGTCCACATGGTAGAGTAGGGGATTTCTGGAAGAATGCTAATAGGAGTCCAACGATTGTGTCATATCCAAAATTTCCAACGTAAAAGTAGCTTAACATTGTTAAAAGTCGTTCATCATTTGTTAAATGGAATGCATAAATATCGAATGGAATGTTTATTGTATATATATATGGGATATATATATACATATTTTATATTTTATTATTTTAAAAATAAATATTTAACACTTGTACAAGTTCAACAGATAATGAGCGATTTGTAACATATATTAAACGACTTTTACGTTGAACATGTTGGATGACATAACCGGCCGTTGAACTCTAACAAACGTTTTCCAGTCCCTAATGACAGACCATGTAACGTTCAAACCTAATTAATTAGTAATTAATATCCTTTCTGTATATGTAGGATTTAATTTGCTCGAATACTTACTGCATATATACTAACAGAGACTAATTCAACCATTATTAATTAATTAATCTCCTTTTAGCAACTTTGAAGAAATTTAGTGTGGACAATATATATCTCTCAAGGTTTGACCAATTCAGTATGAACATTCTAATCTCGCCTGTAACAAAAAGATCACGACATTCACAAAGTGGATAAAACATTAAAAAAAGAAGAAAAAAAAATCAGGTTAATTGTTGAACCTTTACAAATTACAACGTACGTGCTTATACAATTATACGCGCATTAAGCGTATTAAATGGATGCATGAAAACATCAAACACTCTTATATATATTATTATACCATTTTGTGGATAGGAAAAACAATAGAAAGTTAATTAGCCCCATATATGGATTTGTAGGAAAGTAGGAGACCAGATATATAGAGTCTTTATTTTTTTTTGAAGAATATTCATATCATTCCCAACCAATTAAAAATTCAGTTCCGTACGTATTTTCTATCCATCTTCTGAGAAAATTAACAATCCCCAGTTATATATTTAGCAAATATTAAAGGGTATGCATATATATATGCACTTGATACACATCTCTCAATATCTTCTCTTGATTCTGAGTTTGAGTTCCTTCCAAAACAAACCCTAATTACAATTAAACCATCTGTGATATATATTTCTCTGCGAAAATGGGAAGTGCTACATCACATATATCAGATGTCAGATTGGAGCAGCGACCGGCAAAACGTCGAAGAATTACACAGCAGTACTCTTTCATAAGTGATTGCTATGATTCAACAGAACAGGTGATTGATTAAGTGAAATGATTTCAAAGAGTATATATATAGCAATTATATCATGAACTTTACAATTTGCAAAGTATAAGTGAAAACATGAACAGATTAATGGAAACTAGTCGGATAACTTCCGAGTCGTCGGGGGGATCGAACGTTTCTGTATGAAACCTTCATTCTCATTTCTAACTTAATTGACAAATTATGATAAAAGTTACAATTAAAGAGTGTTTATGCTTTTTGAAATGTATTTCTCCAGTCTTTTAAAACAGATAGAATGATATATATACATCATTAGCACTATATATATCAATGACATATAATATGCTTACTGAATGATATATGAGGAATATATTATATATTTCATGTAATTAGGTTACTGATGCTCTTGCTCAAGCTGGATTGGAATCATCAAATCTTATTGTGGGGATTGACTTCACCAAAAGCAATGAATGGACAGGTACTTAATTCAACATGCTATATATAATATAGCTAATTCTGCTATGGATCGGTTGAAATATATATGGACTGTTCATTTTTCATAATCGGATAGTCTTTTTTAGAAGGATATCATAATCGGATAGTCATAATATGTTTTTAGATGCAATTAAAGAGAAATGTTTGATAATAATCGTTTGATTCAAAATGAAAGGTTGCTTGGCTGTTTCATAGAACAACCACTCAATTAATATAATATATATCATTCAAATAAGAGATTCATTTATTATAGAACAACCACTCAATTAATATAATATATATCATTCAAATAAGAGATTCATTTATTATAATATTTCTGTTCTTTGGAATAAATATAATGTACATCAATTACCTTTTCCTTGGATAAATCTAATTAATGTACGTGCATAATCAAATATATACTTTCCTAAATAGGAAAACGATCATTCGACGGACTCAGCTTGCACAACATCAGCCATGAATTCCCCAATCCTTACGAGCAAGCCATCTCTATAATCGGACAGACATTGTCGAAGTTCGACGACGATAATTTGATCCCGTGCTTCGGATTCGGAGATGGTATATACAGTTTCTTTTCAGCTGTCAATTATCCTGCTATATATATCTAATTACAAGGAGTATGTAAATGATTTCGATCCCATTTGCATTTTACTGAAATAAGAGAATTAATGTTTGTTGGGTTAATCTGGCAGGATCGACACAGGATCGCAAAGTTTTCAGTTTCTCCCCGGATCAGAGACCCTGCAATGGATTCACTGAAGTCTTATCGAGATACAAAGAACTCGTTCCTCAGGTTCGGTTAGCCGGTACGTATGTGTGTTTAGCTTCAGAATGGTTGCATTCTGATCAGCTCTTGCATATTGCAAATTAAACAAAATAATTGTTGCCTATATATAAACTAATATATTGATGAATTTTTCTGTTTTTCAGGTCCGACTTCCTTCGCACCCATAATTGAAATGGCGATGTCGATCGTTGAAAACAGTGGTGGGCAGTACCATGTTTTACTCATCATCGCAGATGGTCAGGTACGTTTAGATAAATTATATACAGAAAAAGAGTTTATTAGAACAACAAAAACATTGTGTTTTTAATATAAATTGAGCATTGTTCCAGTGACCAGGATACCGATCTGATAATATTGTTCTTACTGGTATGCACAGGTTACCAGAAGCATCGATACGAATAACGGCGAATTAAGCCAACAGGAGCAAAGGACGATAGAAGCTATAGTAAAAGCTAGGTACAAAGCTATTTCCTGTATTCAACAATACTTATAGCCACAATTAATTAAGATCGACAATTCATTTGGACTAAATTAATTTTCCAGTGTTATGACACTCCATCTACTGTATGAAATGTTTATATAAATTAGAAATTTTATATATAGTGAAGTTAATATCTCCATAGTCCATTCATTGTTTCAAAAGAAAAATTTTCACATATTCATATTTCCTGCATTCACATATGCATATTTATGTATGACTTTCCTTTTGGTTTACTTTATCGTAGCGAGCTTCCGTTGTCCATAGTTCTAGTTGGAGTCGGTGATGGTCCATGGGACATGATGGAGCAGTTCGATGACAGCATCTCATCCCGATTGTTCGACAACTTTCAAGTACTTCTTCTTCCCTATTTATTGAAAATTTTGCACATAATACATACACATTTAAAAAGAAGCCAGTGAATTAACTTCACATTTCAAATTTTCAACCCTCTTGATCTTATTCTAATACACATTTCAACATTTTCCTGCAGTTTGTAAACTTTTCTGAGATAATGTCAAGGCAAATCCCTCAGTCAAGGAAAGAGGCAGCATTTGCTCTCAGAGCACTGATGGAAATTCCATCTCAGTACAAAGCAACAATAGAACTTGGACTTCTTGGGTAAGCACTTATATAAGCAAAAATAAAGTTTCTAATTTTTAATCAATGGCATTGTACTAAAATTTTTATTTTGGCAAGTATGTATTGTTATATAACAATTTATAGTTTTATACTGACCGTATTCTTTTAAAAGGCGATCGAACGGAAGCAGGATTAATAGCCCGTGGAGGGTTGCACTCCCGCCGCCCGGCTCAAGGCTCGGTACCAGTAGTACTCCTGTTGTACCAGTCTCAAACACATTACCAGAAAGCACCTCAAGGAATCCAAGTATTGAAAATGTGGCCAGTACCAGTGCTGCACCTCCAAATCCTAGTTCAGAGGATCAGGTAATTAACTAGCAGCTTAATTAGCACTAAAACTATAAATACTTGTAGTCCTTATGTTTTATTTTTAGCAAGGATTTTGTTTCTGTGTGCTAATTTGGTACTGATATTATTTGTACCAGTATGTATGCCCAGTCTGCCTTGTGAGTCCCAAGGGTGTGGCTTTTGGCTGTGGCCACCAGGTACACATCACTTTTGCTAACTTAATTTTCCATTTTTAAAGATTTTTAAGCATTTATTTCAGATTTTTTAAAAGTTACCTACGAAACATTGATTATTTTATTAATATTGTATAGTTGCTATTAAGAAATCCGAAATAAATACTTTAAAATCTCCAAAATGAAAAAAATTTGCATGCTATAAGATTTTGATATAAAGAACTTACTGAGCCATATAAATCAAAATTTGGATATGATTTGATATATTTTTGGTGTTAAGCTCACGAGAGGCCTCGTGAGCTTAAGAGCACCGTAGTTTTACTCCATATATCGATATATATTGTTATGAATTTGCATCTCAAATTTGTTTTTTTTTTTTTGCTGATGATATTTTCCTGTTCTGCAGACATGTTGTTCATGTAGCAAGAGGCTGAAACAATGCCCTATCTGTCGTAGCCAGATTAAAACACAAATAAAACTGTACTGACTACTGAAGGAAATCAAAGATGGATTAGCATTTGTAGAGATATGCTTATATATGGACTGACTGCAGCTCTTTCTTCAACAGATGATTAATTTAGAATTTATTTGTATATATTTACTCATTTTTTAATGGTTTTCTTTTTCTTGTTTTTATTGATAAAAGGGTGTGAATATTCAAATTTTTAATATAAATATGTATAAGATAGAAATTTATTTAAGTCAAATAAGTGGACGCTATAATTCAATAAAATTGTTATTAAAACACTTGAAGGTTTAGACAATTTGTGACGAATCGTATATATAGTTCAAAGTGTTTGTCTAAATTAAAATTTCAGGACGACTTATAAAACTGTAAATAAAGAACTAATTAGGACATGTTCGGAAGACACAAATCTTATAAGTTTCTATAGAAACTAGAGCTGCATAACCCGGGCTTCGCCCCGGGATAAAATTAATATACGGGTAAAAGTATATACGAATAGAAAGACCTTTAGATGAATTTAGAATATTTAATAAAAACAAATTTAATTATCTTAAATATTTGATAGTTGTACCAATATTCCATTTGGTGATGCAACCTCACGGTAATGATTTTTTTTTTTTCAATTTATATTCATATAATATGATATTCATGAATAAATAATTTTTGAAAAGATTGTAGAAATTTCATTGACAGAATATGCGAACACCAAATAGAATAAAATAAATTGCAGTATCTAGTATAATGCATTCTCATTTGTAATAAGTCTATCCATTAAATTATCTATATTCATGTAACATAATCATCATGCATGCATATATGTTTTAAATAAGTTGTAGATATTCCATTGACAAAAATATGTGCACACCAAATAAAACAAAATAGATTACATACAATAAAAAGATTGAAAAGAAATCTACCGAAAAGAAGTGAAAAAACAATCTAGAATAAACCATCACCCCCATATAGGGAGAAACAATGAAGATAAGAGGCTATAAATAATATAAAAAGAAAAGGTAACGGATGAATATTTATTAGGTGAATTCAAGGCGGTCCTAATTAAGTCTTGACCAACGCATCGTTTTGTTTTCCATATTTTTTGGGTCCATCGTTTGGTATACTGAAACGCTTCAAATGCATGCGCAGCTAGTATGAGTTAATGTGAAAGTTCATCCATTAAATTTATCAATAGAAAAGATTAATTAAAATATTTATAATTTAACATCCCACGTGGCATAGCTAAATGGCTAGGAAATCCAACCCTCTTTCTGGGTATGGATTGAGAGTATATAGGAAATAATTTCTATTCACTATTCGACAGACCATACTATCAATTCATAATAGGAATTTATTCCTCTAAAATGCTTGTTTTAAGAGGAAAATATTAATTAGGTTGGAGTGAATTATTTTTTTCCTATCAATGATGAGCTCATTATAGGATTTCACCAAATACAATATGGAATCTTGTTCTAATAGAAAAATTTTTCTGTAGAATTAGTGACTACAGAACAAGCCCTAAGACTGAAGGGATTGTTGACCTCGGAGGGATTTGGGTCATTTCCACTTCTTATTTTATTGCTACTGTACTAGGAATTATATCAGGATTATACTGAAACTGGAAAATATGAAACTAGGCCCATGTTTTTTTTTTTTTTTTTTTTTTGTTGAAGAAAGTGGAATACTCAACCAGTTTTATTGAAACTGAAAATTGAGTTTTACATAGAGTTCTAAATCCTATATCTTGTACTAAACAGCTAGGACAAGATAAATAACCTAGGAACCAAGACACTACTTACAACTTAAGCAAAGCTAACTACATTACTATTTTATCACATTACAGATAAAGAACAAAACACTACAGTAACAAAGCATTCAAGTAAAAGATCAACTCAGCACAGAAGACATTTAAAAAACCAAAAAAAAAAAAAAAACAGTTCAGCACACATCTTCTGCTTCTGTTGTCAGATCAGAAGAATTTGAGGAGGTACCATCATCATGGTTTCTTCCAGGTATAGGAAAAACCATGTCCCTGTCCAATGAGTCTCCCTCCAACTTGGGAAGGCTCTTCTCTGTCCTCTTCCTCTATTGGTACCTGTAATGGCAGTTCTACCACGTCCTGTGGCAATACAAGGGACAACTTAAAAATATTGGCCTTACCTTTATTATGACACCAAAATGATGCCATATTTATCATCTTTAACCCTAAAGATTTGAAATTACTAGCTTTACCATTATCAAAGCAAATTTTATTTCTTTCTAACCATACTATCCACATAACTGCCCCTCTAACAATCTCTAGTACATTTTGGTTTTTAAGATGCACTTTTGTATCCAAAGACCAAATATCCTCCACTGTTTTTGAAAGGAATAGCACGATGGCTAGAGATGCGGAAATTAAAATTTTTCTAACCAAAGCATGTGCAGTTCAATCAGATCTTGCCAAACGAACGACTTATCGCTGATCTACACAATAACATGCATAGAGAGGCAGTAGTTATACCTTTGACGCGTAAACGGTTGCTCGGTGTGCTGTCCGGTTGCGCGTCACCCTTGTCCACCAAAGGTTCGACCACCACCGTCCGTCTAGGCAAGAAGAACGTTGACGGCGGGTCCTTCGATCTTCGGTACTCTCCAAACTCAACAATAAAACCCTAGGTTTGATGGAGGGAGAGGTCTCAACACATGAGAAGGAAAGAGGAAAATGACTGCTGGAAATTCATTTTCAAATTCGTGCAAAAAGTTCCCCTTTTATAATTGTCAAGGATTAGTGTTTCCTTAATCAGAAACCCTAATCTGGCTTTCTGTCACATTGCGTTATAACGCAACCTGTGACAGAACCAATCGACAACTATGCTGTCACAGTCCGTTATAACGCAACATATGTTGCGTTATAACGCAACTGCTGACAGAGCCCATTTGATCTATTTCTTGGGCCTACCCCTCATGTGTTCGAGACATAAGATCGATACATCATAGCCAAGATGATATTCAGGTTATCATGATGTCCAATCAAGCTCAAGTCAGGCCGTGCCTGATTTGACCTATTGTCATCACTTGTTACACGTTCGCCGACGTGATACGAACCTGAACAGGACTAATGGTCGAGAGCCTCTGTAGGTGTGACCTTATAGGGATCTGGATCATGTTGGGTTGCACGAACAGTGATTCTCATCTACCTGGTCAATGCTGATCATCATCAGTGTCAAGCCATCCACGTGATGATCCCCAAATGATACAGATAGTACGCACGTCCACGTAGTATCTTGATCCTGAGTAAGTGTACCTTACTTGTGTTGATTCTATGTCACATGATTATCCAAGATTAGTCCGAGGCAGGATTGTGTCATCCTCACGACTTTATCATTTACTTGACGTCCATATAGATTAAACACATGACTAAGATTAATCATTGCGCGCGTGTGTAATCCATAATGTCAAGGGGCCCAGAGGATATCATAACTCATCTATGATGAGAGACATTCCAGTATCTTGATCATCCATGATCCAAGCTACCAATTCTACACACCGAACTGGAATCCCTTATGCCACCTGTTACGGTTGGGATAGGAAACTAGTCACAGTGTGCAGTCATGATATTTGATCATGACAACCTTAACCGTGAATCCAACACTGACAAGAATATGAATGACATAACACATTCCTTTTGTCATATTCTTGTCGCGGTCAGTTCAATGCCATGTCACAGAGAATGTGCACATGCATCCATATGATCTAGTTGATAGCCGCGCTATCAATAGGACGTGATACAAACCCATCTGCTAGACTCATATGCTGATCCTATCCGACCAACTAGAGTACCATGCTAGTTATCATAGATCAGGGCAGTTTTAGAATTGACGTCATACCCATCATGGCATATCACTTGCTCTTGTCGTAAACGACACAAGCCATAACGTAACATCAATTCAAGGAAACTAATGAATAAAACATCCAAATAAGAATAACCATGAACAAGCGAATACCATATATATATAAATATAAATATGTATGTTTCTCTAGTACATAAACACTAACAGTTTTTCCTTCGAACTGAAAATTATTATAGTTGGCAATCCATTGCCAAAATGTATTAATGAAAGGGCAAGTAACAAACAAGTGATCAGTTGTTTCAATTACTCCACAGAACACACAATTAGTATCTATAATAATACCTCTTCTACATAAATTGTCTTTAGATTGAATTCTATTTCTCTTAATCAACCATAAGAAGATTTTGATTTTTAAAGGAATATTAGATTTCCAGATAGAGTCAAATTCTTTGTTTTGGACCCACCCCCCCCCCCCCCCAAAAAAAAAAACTCTAGCCATGTATATAAAGAATGAACAGAAAAACATCTATTTGGGGACCATCTCCAAAGTAAAATATCATCTTCTGAAGGATTTAGATGTATATTTTGCAATTCCTGTTGTAAGTGTAATCATTCTTCTAAATAAATTCCCACTAATCTTCTTTTAAAAACTAGTTTTTCACAACTATTGGTAGTTGCTTGACTGACTGTTAGTAATGTATTTTGAGCTATTGAAAATAAGTGAGGATATTGCATAGCTAGAGAAATATCTTGATTCTATGTATCTATCCAAAAGAGGACATTGTTACCATTCTTAATTATCCAGACAATACTTAAATCTACAGTATTCTTAGTTTCTAAAACACCTCTCCAAAATGGAGACTATATTTTTCCACATACCCTTCACTGAAGGATCCCTAAATCTAATTATCCATTTAGCTAATAATGCTTTATTCATGATATCTAAATCAATAATCCCCAGACCCCCTTGACTTTTGCTTTTACAAATAGTTGCCCATACAACTAACACTAATTTTTTCTTTACTAATTTTGGCATTCTATAAAAAGCTAACCAATACATAGGGATAGAAGTAGTTACTGAATTCAATAAAACAACCTTACCCTCTGGAGAAAGCACCTTGTTTTTCCAACCTTGTAATTTATTTTCTATTTTTTCAGTTAGAAAATTTCAATCCTAAAGAGATAGATTTTTATAATGTAAAGGCACATCAAGATAAGTGACGGGTAATTGACATAGTTTACATCATACTTGGTTGGCTAAAATGGTTTCTAGATCAAATGGGATATTCAATGGAATTAATTCACATTTTTCAAAGTTTATTTTCAATCCAGACAGATCTTCAAAACCAATGAGAATCCATTGTAATATAGCAATATTTTCTTCTGTAGCTTCTAAGAATAACAGTGTACCATCAGCAAAATGGAGATTAAGAATCTGAATATTATTACCTAAATCAATACCTCTAAGATAACCATTCCTTTCTGCTTTATGTAAGATTCTATTCAATATATCAGCTACAATGTCAAAAAGGAAAGGAGACAAGGGATCCCCTTGTCTTACCCCCCTTTTACAAAAAAAATACTCACCTAATTGTCCATTAATATTAATACATGTTTTACTACTGTTTAAAATATTTTTAATCCAAGTAATCCATTTATTACCAAAATTTCTTCCCTCTAATATTTCAAGCAGAAACTCCCAATTTACTCTATCCAAAACTTTTTCAAAATCAATTTTAAATAGTATACTGGGAATTTTCTTTTTGTGAATTGTATGGAGTGTTTCATGAGTACAAACAACATTATCCATAATAAACCTACCTTTAATATATGCAGTTTGAGTAAAATCAATAAGTGAATCCATAAGAGGAGTCAATCTTTCTGTAAGCAACTTAGTTATAATCAATACTGCAATTAATTAAGCTAATAGGTCTATATTGTTTAATATTATTTGCATCAATCTTTTTTGGAATCAAACATATATAAGCTAAATTAATTCTAGACAAATCTAAGTCATTATAAAAGAAAGCATTAACTAATTTCATAACATCAGAAGCTATTAAATCCCAAAAAGATTGGTAGAACTAAAAAGAGAATCCATCAGGCCCAGGAGCCTTGGAGGGATCACAAGAAAAAATTATTTTTTTCTACCTCTTCTAGTGTAAAAGGTTTCTCTAAATCTTATTGCTGATCAAAAGTTAATTTATCTTGGAGTTCCCAAAAATCAGCAGCTAAACTAACATTCCTAGTTACTTTAGTACCTAATAATTCTCTATAAAAAATCATTAATGTGCCTACTAATTATCTTAGGATCATCTATCATAGAACCCTCTATGTCTAATGAAAATATAAAGTTCTTTTTCTTCCTATTAGTTGCAGTCATGTGAAAAAATTTGGTGTTGTTATCTCCCTCTAAAAACCATTTCAATCTTGCTCTTTGTTGCCAATAGGACTGTAATATAAAATATATTTTGTAATATAAAATAATATGAGGGTTGGTTTGAAAATGTTTAGGTGAATAAAGAGTATTAAATTATAAAATAAGATCAGCTCATCTTTAAATTGTTACCGACTTCAATTTGTAATTGATAAGTGTCAATATGTTACACCTCATGCTTAACAATTTATGAATTATATTCTTTGAGTACATCTTCTACATGCTTGACATGTGGAGGTTGCTTAATTGTTGAGGATAAGAACTTTTCCAGCTCATGCTTGTATGGGCTTGGGAAAGAAGCATATATTCATTCATATATATAAGGAGCTGCACACAAAGGAGGGGATGCTCTCTCTCTCGATGCTCATTTCCAGTAATTGCTTGTCTTGAATATAAAAGAGAGAAACAATATACTAAATTTGATCTATGTCAAGCAAGATATATAATAGAGGTGAATTAAGAGAATTTAGTTGCCAACTTGAAGTATTGGTGCGTGATGGTTATGCTTCTGTATAGCTTTGAGGCATATATGATTATTTTAGTGGTAGTCAAGTTGGTTAAAACATAAGATGAAATGGAGCTGTTGTAATGGTGTAAGCCGGAGTTAGCAGCTCAAAGCAATCTTTTTAATAGTATTAGGTCCAGCTTTATAGTAAGTAGCCTCTTAAGCTTGATAATTAGTAAGGGTTATTGATTGCAGAGTGAGCATAACTATTTGTATAGTTGATTAGCTTTTGAGTAGGCCTCTCACACTTATTAGTATGCCATATAAATAGTTAATTGATAATAATAATTGCTCCAAAGTTATTAAGGCATTTACAAATTGATATACTTGATATATATCGAAGTAGACAACTGATTGATAAATTAAAGATGAACTGATAGGTTATGGAACTCGCATATACTTTCCAACTTGATATCTTGGTCAGACTTTGCTAAAGCAAAACTGTAGTCCAAAGTTAAATAAGAATAATTAGGCAAGTGGATATCTGATTGATTACAACAGCCCCTTGATGTATACATAATTTAAAGCCTTGCATATGTATGATTTCATCAAATTGTACATATGTGGCGCTGCCACGTCTCGGGTATATCTTGGGGCATGACAAAGACTCTTCCTCATTCAATATTTTTTGTAATTCATCATAACTATCTCTGAAATTTACAACTTCATCTTCATCTAAGAGTCTTTCTTCTTACAACATTTCAAATTGTTGTATATTATTCAGACACTTATCTTTATGTTTCATTTTATCTGCCTTAATATTTCTATTCCATCCCCTAAGTTTTTTCCTTATAAATTGCAATTTTAATCTCCAGTGATTTGCAAAATCTCTAGTTATAGCATAATTTTGCCACCAATTAGCAACTAATTCTTTGAAACCTTCATGTTGTAGCCAATTTTTCTCAAATCTAATAGGTATATTTGATAATAGTTGCAAAGATTGGGATTTAAGAATTATGAGATTATGATCTGAAGATACCCTAAGTAATGAGGAAACAATGTTATTTGAAAATTTATCATGCCATGAAATAGAACAAAAAAATCTATCCAGTAGAGCAAAAGAGTCTGATGTTAATGATCTTGCCCATGTATATTTCCTATCACTTAAAGAGAGTTCAGTTAGTTGTAAATCATTAATAAGCCTATTGAATCTACTACTTACAATAAAATCAAAAGATTTACCTTTTCTCTCAGATTTCTTTCTAAGCAAATTAAAGTCCCCTGTTACTAACCATGCATCATAACCAAGATAAAAAATGTCTTGCAATTCTTTAAGAAAACTGGATCTTATAGAAGATTTAACTGGCCCATAGACAGATGTAAATAACCACTGGAAATTATCCTTCTTGTTATTAATCAATATAGAAATGGAATACTCCATATACCATACATTAATTACCTGGAATAGGGAAGAATTGATACCAACCAAAATACCCCCTGACTTACCTACAAGACCATCTAAAGATTTAATGAACCATTCATTTATTTTATTACTAATACTTTCTAGTATTCCATCCTCAATTGTAACCATCTTAGTTTCTTGAAGACTTACTATATCAATATTAAGCAAGGACAAGTTTTCTTTTAAAGTATTCCTAGTTTTTGCCCCATTAAAATCCCTACAATTCCAATTTAGAACATTAGCCATATAAAAACCTATAATCCCCTACAGATATGCTCCAAGCACATCCTCACTAATGTCAATCAATGATATATTCTTGGTTAACAAACTAGTATCAGCCTTTTGAACAACAGTAGTCACTAATTTTTCAAATCTATCTTTTAATAATAGTCTAAACTTATTAACTACATTAATCTTAATTGTATCAGAATCTCCTAGAGAAAAACCTATATCTTCAAACATTTTAATGACCCTATCATCAGTAAGATGTGCAAATGGAAAGTTTTCAATTAAATGCTGTTGTTTAGATATACCTGAGATTGAGATTTGAACTGAGGCAAGTTGTTCTCTCTCTCTAGTCTCATGTCCCTACAAGTGTTGTAGTACCATAGGGGTCGTTGCTGCCTCAAGGTTGATCTGACCTCTGGTGGCTGTTGCAACTGTTTCTTAGATTAGGATGAATGCACTATTACTGCAGCCTGAGATGAGCTAGAACCTTTCTCTAAACCAGCAGTACCCCCCACCTTAGCTCTCTTATTTTCCTGTACCACAGCCACCTCCCAAGGGTCCTTTTCCCATTCCTTGATTACTTCACTATCAGCTAGAATTTCAAATGAATTACCCTCTACTATTTGCTTACTCTTACTACCACTTATCTGAGTCTCTTTGTCAGATTTTCCTTCATCATTTCTTTTGAATGGTTCTTTAGCAACATACACTTGAGGAGCCTTTTTAACAACATATTGTTGAGTAACTTTCTGATTCTTACTGTTCTGTTGCTCACTTATTTTCCTAGCATGTTGCTTACCCACCAGATTATCAACTTCAAAGGTAATTGTAAATGCTCTAACAAATCCCAATCGATCTGTAAAGAGCATATGTCTACATTTGGGAATAGCATTTTCTGATAGTACACTAACCCTTAGTCTAAGAGCAGTAAAATCTAAATGCCCTGCAGAACGAGGATCAACATCTATAAAGAAGTTCTAGAACTATCTAGTTGATTTTCTCGTGTAGTTGACGACTGATCAGTCTAGCAATATGTCTCTTGACTTTAGGTAATTCTCTCACTCAATCCGGGGGTTTAGTAGGGGTTTTAGGTCTATGTATGGGATAGGCGGCGTAGGGAAAGGTACTGCATATTAGAAAGTTTCGTTTTATCTGTTAATAAGTAAAGCAAGGAATGTGGGCTAGCGAAAGGAATGAAAAACCTTCTTGGTTGAGTCTTTCGTGATGAACCTGACCTAGAAACCTCCCAATTCTTTAGCAATTCTTTCAAATTCATAGATCTTCCACAAGTGATATGGTAATCCTCTAACAATCACCCAAATTATATTTGGTTCCCTACCACCATCAAATTTGAGAGGATTATAGGGTTCTATTGGAAATTCTATATCACCTAACAGTAAAGTATCTTTTTGCAGCAAAAAATTTCTCCACTCCTCACTAGGTGGATCAACCAGAAAGTGATTATCAGGTAGTATTCTAACTAACTATTGCCAGTTGTGAGTAGGGAACTATTTTTGTAAATGAGATTGAATGAACATCTGACCTAACCCCATGAAATCCTTAAGAATCACACCAAGTCTCATGTTTGCAAGCGCAGCTTCATTCTCATCGTTCCACTTCAGTCTGATAGGGCAGGTTTGGTTTGCTTCCTCAATTTCTTGAAGGGAGAGAGAAGGGCGTGAGGAAAACATTTTCTCAGACTGATCCGAGTTCTTGTAAGGGTAATTAGGCAGAATGACTTTGTAACTCGGATTGGAGTAGGGTTAAGGTTTGGATGTTGTTCTTGCCGACATTGCCAAGACCGATGCCCGGTATGCCGACACTTGAAATAGACTAACGAATTGCGACACTGGAACGCTCGGTGACCCAGTTCACCACATCTGAAGCAAACCACTCTCCCTTTCTCCCTTGCTTGTTGGATTTGGTTCTGTTTGTAGCGGAGTCGAGAATTGGGGGAAAAATTAGGTTGTGAGGGTGGTTGCGTTGGTTCGCCCGTTTGCACAATATGAGAGTATGTCGGGGTGTAGAGATGCTGCACCAGACCCTATTGAGGTGGCAACCAATTATTCGGTCCTTGAATCTCAGAAAAGTTGCATTCGGTCTTTGGCTGATGAAATGAAGGAGTAACGCCTTATGCAGGTATGAAAGAAACTGGTTGGGGTTCGGTAGCTATATTATGGGATGACGACGGTCCCACTGTCGGTTTCAGTAAATTACTGAATTGCTGAAAGCAATTTTGCATGTTCGTCAATGCTGCTAGAATTTGATCCGAAGTCGCTGTACGGATGTTTTTGTTGAAACATTTAATTTAAAATGTTTTGGGGTGATCCTTCCGAATACATCTTGTATGAAGGATTTTTATTTGATATGGGATTCGTATTCTCTCGACAGGCGCAAGCCCCTGTCGTTAATTACCCTAAATTATTTTAGGAACCTCCGCTTAAGAGACTTGATTTATGTATGGCGCACATATTTATTTTATATTTTGAAAAATTGATCAAGCACTTATCTTGGCCGGATCAATATTGATATATCATATATTCTTATGTCAATTTTTATTATGTATCATATGATTCAAGATCGCACTAATGACTCAACGGAGCTAGAACAATCTTTAAATATGAGGTTAGTTAACATGACTAACCAATTTGAATATGAGATTAGTGTAATATGACTAATCAATTTAGATATGGGATTATTATAATTTGTATAATCAAATATCATGAAAATTTGATCTCAACTTTATTTTATTTGAGATCATCATGTTATATAATTTTGCTATATCTGTATTTAATCTATCTCTTTAATCAATTTTGATCCTGGAGATTGACTATATCAGACATGTCATGTCTAAATCTTGTTAATTGATAGTATTAATTAAACAATAAAACTTGGCACGTTTAAATTTGAAAATAATGTCCTGAAGTCAAAATTTGATATCTTATTTACTTGGTCTATTCATTTATATGAATATAACCGTTTTATTCATAAGTTATATCCTAAGTTTGGATCAGTGTGAGATATGGCTCCTCTGTTCCACATGTCAATTATAACCGTTCATTCATATCAAATTTTAATCCCGCACCAATTAATAGGAGGGCAAGGAAATTTGCCATGGCAATATGCATAAATAACCGTTTTATTCATAACTTATATTATTATTTTTAATCTCGTAAGAATGAGTCCAAGAACATATATTTCGTTCTCTGTGAAGGAATTTCAACAAGATTAAACCGAATTTGAGTTATTAATATTCCCAAAATTGATGTATAACAAGAATATGGTGGTATAAACCAAAATATTCCAAGAAAAATGATCAGTAATTGATCATGAATTTTATCATGGCGCAAGGATATTGTTTCCTTTTGCCAAAATCAAGAATATAGTGGATATGGATCAAATATACTCCAAAAGTGGAATTATAGCAAGAATATGAAGGCATAAGCCTAAGTATTCCAATTAACGATCCATCATGGACCTACATATGTCATAAGAGCGTGACAACGCCAACCGTTGTCATCTCTCGACGCGACGGCACCGCCGATCGCAAAATTTGTGTCATAAGAGCCTGAATGTTATCAACTCTCGACGCAACGACGCCGCCGATCGCAAAATATGTGTTTATATGTCATAAGAGGATGATTATTATCACCTCTCAACGCGACGGCGCCGCCGATCGCAAAATATGTGTTTATATGTCATAAGAGGATGATTATTATCACCTCTCGACGCGACGGCACTGCCGATCGCAAAAATGTGTGTCATAAGAGCGACAATCATCGTCTCTCGACGCGACGGCACCGCCGATCGCAAAAATATGTGTCATAAGAGTGACAATCGTCGTCTCTCGACGTGACGGCACCGCCGATCGCAAAAAGAATCAAAAGAAGAGAAAAGAAAAGAAGATGCCGGATGAAACCATGATTAACTACCTTGTATCGCTTTCTGTTTCTTTTCTTCTCCTTTAATCGAGCACAGCACAACAGATATTTTTATTTTCGCAGCACTTCAGTATCTAACTTCCTCTCTGATCTGTTTATGTGAGTATAGTGCAAGCCTTTATATAGGCGTATTATTGGCCTTGACTGTCAAGCAAGAGGATGAGTACGTGGGCATCATAGAGCAGTTATATGTGATCGTGATGATCATGCAGTTCATTAATCTTTGCTTCTCATCCGGTGGTAATAACTGACATATATATGGCCTATTTTTTATCATCTATATAGCCTATTTTTGTCATATGTTTATAATATATATTTTTTTAAATATTATTGGGATACCAGAATTGATACCAACTAGATTAGTATTCATGTTAATTGAGAAGCTATCCAAATTGATCTCTCTAATATGTCTCGCGTTTTATATAGCGGATCATATATGCGACTCGAATAAATTGAACACCAAATATGTTAATGCATATATATTAACACGGTCTGTATCAATTATAGTATCGCTTTTATTTTGATATACGTGGCTTTCCTAAAAATAATTTTTAGGTGTCAACATTCGCCATTTCTGACCCGAAATTCACCTGCTGTGGCTAACAAGTCAGGCCTGTAATTTCCACTGAAGCTTCCAAACATAGTTACAACCACCCTCCAGACGGGCCGTAATTGCCGATGAACGAAGAAAGATCAGAGATGATCGGAGAGAAATCTGTTTTCTTGATCACTTTTCCCTACTCTCAAAAAGATTAATCACTGTACAAACAAAATATTAGGCCCATGTTAATTTTATTTTCCGTTCCAATTTGATTCAATTCAACTAGGTTACTGGTTGTGCCGTTGGCGTAATGCTTACTATGGTATTTAACCATATCAGTGTTTCCGTCTTAGATCGCACCAGCCACCATGGCAGTTGGATAACCAGATCCGTTCTCTTTTCCTTTCTAAAATTTTTTTTCTTTCTAATTTGTCCAAGTCCAAAAGAAAATTTGAAAAATAACGTAAGAAAGAAAGTACACGTCACATGGAAGAAGACACCTGTTGAGAGCAAAAAAAAAAAAAAAGCAAGACACGTGAAAGGAGATGAGAGAAGGAGAATATGTGAGTTGTGATAAAGATGGAATGAACTATTATTTTGAGTGTGACCGTCTCATGATGGATACAAGGGAGAAAAACCTATTGTGACCCTACCATCAACCAACTCCACATGGAGAATTTATAAAATGCTAATAGAATCTGGTGTATGCAAAATATTGTCTATAAGATGATGTCATATGCTTACACCACCAAAGTAATTGAGAACGGCATGATAACAATCCTACAACACACATACAACAGAGAGGACTGTAGGTGGTCACTATTCATTTCAGATGGGCCCCCAGATGGGACCCGAGATTCTCAATTGAAAAAATAAAATTGGTCAAATATTTGATTCAAGTGGAAATCAGTTTTGGTCAAAATAATGTCTCAAGTTACTGAACAACTGATGGGTTCGTTTGGTTGCTAAAGAATAACACTTTAATCAGATTAGTAAGTTATTCCCAACTTTTACTTGCATGATCCAAACACACGACCACTAATTCCGGATTAGTGAGAATAGTTACTAATCTTTGTAAAATATAGATTAGTTACTATTCTTATAAACCATTCATTACTATTCTAAACATACAATCTAAATAACATTTTTAACATTCTCAATAGTACTAAATTTTTACTATTTTTTTATCTAATTTGAAAACCACTATTTCTTCACTAATTTTGTCTGATATTCTCTGTTTTTACTCTTCTTTCACTAATCCTTGTACAATCCAAACGCACCAAAGTGAACAGTAAAAAATTTCGTTGACATCATCTAACTTCGCCATCTATTCAAACGCCGTCTATTCAAACGGAGCAGTCCGTCATCTACCAAATCCCCCAAGTCTAACCCGGGAGGTGCTATGGACAGCGTTCAATTTACTTTGGGACCACTCTTTCAGCATTCAATGGACGAAATTGCCCTTATGTCAGTGACTATTTATGCTGCAATGATAGGGGTAGTTTTGTCCATAATAGTAAAAGAACTGTCCGGAAGTAAAAACTTCGCTGTCCGAAGCAGCTCCCGTCTAACCCAGCTACCCAATTTCTAGGGTTTTACATCCTCCCTCAACCAATCCCTTAAACCCCTAAACCCTAACCCTCGCTCTCCCCTCCCCACTCTCCCGCCCGCCACCGCCACCGCGATGAACTTCCGCTTCCAGAACCTTCTCGGCGCGCCGTACCGGGGCGGCAACGCCGTGATCGCCGGGGACTCGCTGCTCCTGTCGCCGGCCGGGAACCGCATCATCGCCTCCGACCTCGTGAACTCCCGCTCCGTCACGTTCCCCTTCGAGGCGGCGTCGGACCTCGCGCGCCTTGCCGTGTCCGACGACGGGCGCCTCCTGCTCGCCGCCGACTCCACCGAGAAGGGCCGCGTGTTCCTCATCAGCGTCCCGTCCAGAGCCGTCCTGCATCGGACCACCTTCAAGAAGCCCGTCTCGGCCGCCAAGTTCAGCCCCGATGGATCGCTCATCGCCGTCGGGCTGGGCAAGCTGATCCAGATCTGGCGCTGCCCTGGATTTAAGTAAGAATTAGATATTATATTAGATTTTCTCATAGTTTACAGTGTCAATGTATAAGGAATGTATATTTGTGAATTTGTCACTTTCTACATTAAAACTTTTAATGTATAATAGAGAGTTAAAGACTAGACTAATATGAAATCGTTTGCATTTCGTTCTGAAATGCTAACGACTCATATTATACTTTGCCATCTTCAATAATTTGATTTATGGTTCCCATCAAATTATACTTCACCACGTCTAAAATTTTGATTTATAGTTCCCAGCAAATTATACATTGCAAACGTCTGCACAGTAGTTCTACTCTGTAATAGAATGTTTGTTTGTGTATTAGGAAGGAGTTTTTCCCATTCCACCTTGAAAGAACGTTTCCGGACTTCTCGGCCACGGTCACTTCTTTTGACTGGAGCCCTGACTCAAAGTACCTTCTTGCCGGGTCGAAGGATCTGACAATGCGGATTTTATCGGTTAAAGGGAAGCGATCCGAGAACAAGCCTTTCTTGTTTCTTGGTCACAGAGAGCCGATTGTAGGGGTTTTCTTTGCTGTTGACAAGAAAACCGGTGCCAGTAACCGTGCCTACTCAGTGTCACGAGATGGTGTGATTATCACATGGGATTTGGTTGAGGATATGGACTTAGATTCGGATCCGGTTTCTTCGGATACAGAAGATGATAATGTAGAGGCAAATGGTAATGACGACAATCTGATAATCAAATTTGAAAGCCCAATCAAAAAGAGGAAAAGGTTTCAGAATGGCAATGCACCTAACAAGCCCAGTTGGCAATTGAGAAAGAAGGATTTCTTCAGTCAAGCTCCGGCAAGGGTAACAGCTTGCGACTATCATCGGGAGCTTGACATGGTAGTGGTTGGGTTTTCAAATGGGGTTTTTGGGCTTTACCAGATGCCAGATTTTGTCTGTTTGCATATGTTATCCATTTCTAGAGAAAAAATTACAACAGCAGCATTTAATCGGGCTGGAAATTGGTTACTGTTTGGTTGTGCAAGATTGGGACAGCTGCTTGTCTGGGAGTGGCGGTCTGAGAGCTATATTTTTAAGCAACAGGGGCACTATTTTGATGTAAATTGTGTGGCATATTCACCTGATTCGCAGTTGCTAGCTACTGGAGCAGATGACAACAAAGTCAAGGTAAAAATAATTAGTATAAACTACTTTTGAGTTATATAATCAGGTTACTGCCAACGCAACAATTGCTTGTTCTAGGGTTTTGAACTGACTTGAATTAATACTACATTAATTTGTACAACTTCAACAAATCTTTATATAATCAATAACTTTATATTTAAATTATGGTATTAGGGCATGATTATATTGTAACTTGTTTTGTATCTTGTCTGTATGCTGAACTTTTGGAAAGCAACAGAAGTCGGTTAACTCTGTTCAGTTTTGTTTGAAGAAAAAGACAAATTATTTCTGCCAAACCTCTGTTTGATTTAGAGTGCAATTAAAATGTGATTATATTTGTTTTTCTCTTTTTCGTGATGCCATTAGACCTAATCAACAGGATCCCTTGAGGATTTCTTTTAATGCTGACTTGCAAAGTGGGTTGTAATGCCTGCCCCTACTTGTAGACTTTGCTGTTGCTGTTAGTTCTTTTATGCCAGTTCCTCATCAGACAAGCAAATAGGTTTTATTATGCAACTAAATTGCACCTATCAACTAATCAACCAGAATTTTTAGCAATGTTATTTGATAACTAGAAATGGAGACATCCAACTGTATAACAGTTAGAACATATACATAGTGGGTATGTGGATATGTCAAGTTCATTATGTTATTATAATGCAGGTCTGGACAGTGGCATCTGGGTTTTGTTTTATAACTTTTTCTGAGCACACAAATGCAGTAACAGCAGTGCACTTCATGTCCAACAACCATTCTCTTCTCAGTGCATCTCTGGATGGGACAGTTCGAGCTTGGGATCTGTTTCGGTACCGCAATTTCCGTACTTTTACCACCCCTTCACCCAGACAGTTCGTCTCTTTGGCTGCTGATCAGAGTGGAGAAGTAGTTTGTGCTGGCACCCTGGATTCCTTTGAGGTAGGCGTTTGCACTTCTGTTTTGCCATAAAATCTGTCTCAGTTATAGTATATGAGATGTAATAGTCTGTATTAGAAGTTCTTAATCAGCATCTACTGGTACTGATACTGATAATGTAAGAGAACTACTCTGGTTACAGTCATGTTTGATTTTATTTCTAATTATTTATTTGGGGCAGTTATGTCACACTGATGTGTATTGGATTTTTATGTGTTTTAAATTTGCACATTTAATTGCAAGCAAGATAGTACCTTCTCATCTTATTTTTAAAATATTTTGTCTATGTTATTGCAGATATTTGTATGGTCTATGAAGACAGGACGCTTGCTAGATGTTCTTAGTGGTCATGAAGGTCCAGTTCATGGATTGATGTTTTCACCAATTAATGTAAGCTTTTACATCTGTTCTTTTGCAATCTTTATTTCTTCTTGTCTGTCAAAAACCAATGATACTACTTATAGATAGCTTCTCGTTGCCATATATGGTGTTTGCACTTTACAAAAAAGTAAAATAAATAAAAAGAATAATATTAATAATTTGAGTTACACGATAAATGACACTCAAGGCTTTGGTGCTTATTCTCAAAATACAGAAGGGATGATTGTAGAAGTATAATTTTTATTTTTTGATACTTGGGGTTAGAGTTTTACTTATTTTACATAATTTGAAGATACTCAAATGGAGAACTATGGTATTGATTTTACACCTCAAGCTCATGCTGATCTATAATTCATTAATTTCAGGCAGTTCTTCTCTCCTCTTCATGGGACAAAACAGTGCGTCTCTGGGATGTGTTTGAAGGAAAAGGCTCCATCGAGACATTCACTCACAACCATGATGTGCTGACAGTTGTGTACCGTCCTGATGGGAAGCAACTTGCTTGTAGTACCCTTGATGGCCTGATCCACTTCTGGGACCCACTTGACGGTGTTCTAATGTACACCATTGAGGGGAGAAGGGATATCTCCGGTGGCCGCCGGATGACTGACAGGAGATCAGCTGCAAATTCTTCAGGAAGGTATTTCACCTCATTGTGTTATTCAGCTGATGGACACTTCATACTCGCCGGAGGAAATAGCAGATTTGTGTGTATGTATGATGTGGCTGAACAGGTGAGTTTTATAACTAGTCTATTAGCTTAAGTGATAGTTATGAACTTCTAGTTAAGTACTTTAAAGGAAATGAGGTTTCTAAATTGTGCGAATACAAATTAGATCTAGTTGATCCTGTAAAGAATTAAATTAAACTTAAAAGATACTATAATTGGATCTAGTAAATTTCCTACTGATGTTATCTCCAAATATATTGTAATAATTTCTGAGCATTCTTTCCTATTCTTTATATATATTTTTATGCTATATTGCAGCACCCATGATAACTCTTGTTTAAATCCTTTATTTTAAATTAAAGTTTGCTTTCTGTTTGTTTTCTTAGTGAATTTTTAATGTACATGGTAGTGGACACATTCTTTCTTCATCTGCCTATTTTTTGTGGTTTATTTTGATTTATTTTGGTCCTTGGGTTTGTCAGGTACTGATAAAGAGGTTTCAGATAACACACAATCTCTCCCTAGATGGGGTCCTTGACTTCCTTAACTCCAAAAATATGACAGAGGCAGGTCCAGTAGATTTGATTGATGACCCTGACAGTGATGTAGAAGATGGAATTGATATTCAAACTAGGGGCAAACTGGGCCAAAATCTTCCTGGCTCAACACAAAATAGAGGTCGACCTGTGGCTCGAACCAAGTGCCTAAGAATTGCACCTACTGGCCGCTCATGGGCTGCGGCTACGACCGAGGGAGTGTTGTTATACTCGGTCGATGACTCCTTCATTTTTGATCCCACCGACCTCGATGTCGATGTTACTCCTGAGGTAAAAATAAATTGCTCTTTGATAACAGGTTTGAAATAGTAGTTGTTGTCATATTTCATAGGCTATTAATGTGGCATTGGATTTTTGTCAATTACCTTTAGTTCTCTTTTGTAGTGATGTTTCGATTTAATCGACCATATAGATATGACCTGCTTGTAAAAACAAAAAGAAAAAAATAAGAACGTCTATGTACCAAAGGATACCAGATATTGTGCCATCAAACTTTTCTTATATATCATCTGTTATTATTGTATGTTGTTAGTTTGTTACTATCTGCCTTGGTATCTAGTGACTCTCTGGTTGGTTTTCATTTCTAGCCTACCCAAACTTGTTTGGGACTAGATCTTTGTTGCTGTGTTGTATCTGTTATGTATGTATAGCTTATTCATGGTCTCAGATGTGAATCGTGAAGTGTCTTGTCTAGGTTGTACGATTGCACTTTCAGAAAATTAATATGATTGTTTACTTTTCCCACAGAAAGTGGAGGAAGCTCTGGCAGATGACCAAAAGCAAAGAGCACTGCTGCTTAGTCTTCGACTGAATGAGGACTCTCTAATTAAAAAATGCATTTTTGCTGTTAGCCCTTCAGATATACCAGCTGTCAGTTCATCAGTACCATTCAAGTACCTCCAGAGACTGATTGAAGCATTTGCGGATCTGTTGGAGAGCTGTCCTCATCTTGAATTCATCCTACAGTGGTGTCAGGTACTTGTTAGGGAAATGTCAAGCCATGACTGAATTCAATCCTTAGTAACAGGACTTAAGTTTATTTTACCTCAAGCAACTCTTAATTGTACTATTTATGCCTGATAATTTTTTCAAACCTTGTCCCAACTTAAGACCAATGTACCAAAAATTGGTCCTTTTGAACTATCGATAACCCCTATAACCTCTAATGTACCGACACTTGCCCAAAATGGTGTAAACACATGCTACTGTTATTAGCCCCTGCAACATTCACTGGGGTTTACATTGCTTTGGGATGTTTGTGTTGCCAGTGCTGAATTTTTACATCTACTTTCCTGTTTTAGGAGCTGTGTAAGGTTCACGGTCATTACATACAGCAAAACTCTAGAGCCTTGCTTCCTGCTTTGAAATCTTTGCAAAAGGCAATAACAAAGTTGCACCAAGACCTGGCGGACACTTGTTCTTCCAACGAGTACCTTTTGAGATACTTATCTTCCGCTGGGACAAAGGTCTAGATTGAACCAGAAAAGCATTCAAGTTGAAGTTTGTGTGTGACTTGCGCTCTCTCTTGTCAGCCTAGCTTTTGTTATTACCTGTGTATCATTATGTATAACTAGGCATGTTGATCCAGGTAAACTAAATTTTGGCATGATTTTATATGTATCTGTTATTTATTTCATTTTACTTTGCTGTGCTGCAAATTCTGTCAACTGCTGCAAGTAGAGTATATGTAACATAACAGAACTGGATGGAAAGGGTTTACACCAATTTTGTTCTCTCTTCTAGTAATCCTGTTATCTTTTCCCTGCAAAAGTTGTTGTGGCAATTTAACACTGCTGGTAATAATGACGTTCATGATCGTGTTTCTTTTGTTAGTGTCTGGCAGGCTTGAAACCATATGCAATTATTGTCTATAATTGCTTATTGATAGATTCTCTTCTCGCCAATAAACGATGAACAAAGCTTTCAGCAGGTACTTTGAAGGGTCGTTATGCTGATAGTGGCTTTACGGAACGTGGGGATCTGCATTTTATCGTGTTATATGACTTTTGTTGGTGTCTTTATGGCTATTTTCTTCCATCTTTTCTGGTTTTCATTAGTAGAATGATGTGCATTTGCATCATTCCAATCCTTATTTATTTGTCAGAGACCCAATTATAAAGGGGCAACAATGGTAGCCAACCAAAGTTGGTTGATTACTTGATTTCCTATGAAACAAGTTCAAGTTTTTCCGGATTTTATTGCCTGTTTGTACAACAAAGGGGACACTTCTCATCTGCAGCAAATGGTGCACTGGTACGGTCTTGGTTGGAGCACTCAAGCACAACTGCTGACCTGCTGCAGTTTTTAAGTACCAATTGCGTAAAGAGCACACCAGCAAAGTTGAAAGAAAAAACAAATCACCAATGATCAGCAAGTAATTCAGAAGCAGAAAACAAAGGAAACAAATCATTGCAAGGCCTGCCTTGAAATGGGAAAGGTTACCTGTAAAATTATGTCAAATTATAGTTTCTGCTTTCTAGTTGTTGCTTATTTATATAAGCCGGACTACAAAGTGCTTTTTGTGGGTACTTTCAGAAAGAGTAATACCTGTATTAGCGTCCATAGGAAAACTGTCCATAGCGTCTATAGGTTGTATTTCGGAGTGTATCTGTTACATTTTGGGGTGTCTCTGTTATATTTTTTGTATGTCTATGGACGTTTGGATGAATTTTCAATGGATGCAAGATGTTTCTCTTTCAGAAATGGCCATGTATTTTTGAGTTGGATGATGTCATTTTTCATGTAATTCAAGCTTCAATGCTATGCTTACATTCTCAATTTTTCCTTCCTGTAATTTGGTCCTCGATGATATTTTTCTAAAGGACCAAAAAAAAATGTTATCCCTCTGTTTCGTAATTGAATTTTTTTCTCATTCATGGATAATCATCATCACTATAATATTGACTTCAAATCACACTTAAATTGAGCATATATCCTTTTATAGTATATGTTAATTTGGGATGGGCGTTGCTACTGTAATATAAACAGTGAAATGGACAGTAGATTTTTTTTTTTTTTTCAAAGCTATCTTAAGTAGTTGAAGAGAATAATCTAGAATGCATTATTGTTGGCATTAGAATTGTAAACAAACAATATACAAAATATAAACTACAATATACAATATCAACTTAGAAGCTTTAAACTATGAAAAGAGATTGGTTGACAATAGTTATCTTGATAATCTTGACAATAGATTGTTTTTCTAAAATATGAAAAATTGTACAAATATATTATTTGATTTATAAATTGATAGTATCTCAAGTTACAATAAATTACTTATTGATAGCTTATCAAAATTTTGTATACTTTTCAACCATTGCAAATTAATTAATTATCAATAGACTATTAAATAATACTTAAATTAAATATAATTAAAAATATAGCCAATAATCTATAAGGTTAAAAGTACATGTATAAATTTTTTTTTGTTTTTAAGATTTTGTAACAATACTTTAAAACTTTTTTCAAGCTCCATTGTCAAATTTGTCAAGATAACCATTACCAACCAATCTTCTCTTCAACTATTGATTTAAACCTCCTTTTGTAAACTTCAATAATTGTTTTCAAAAATATTAAATGTATTGTAAACAAATTTTATCCTTGAGCAACAATATTTGTCAAAGGTAGAGATGTCTAAAGAAGCAATATTTACGTCTTTGGAAAAAAATAAAATATGTAACATTTTGGACAAAAAAAATTACAATTGTAAGTTTGTGGAGTTCATCAAAAGATTGACATGAAAGGAGATTCCAATTTAAGATACAAGTACATATCATAAAAATTTAATGAGCTTCGAACCATATGTCTTCAAAAATTATTATTTGCAGTCATTTTAGAAAATTGAAAAGAAATACTATCCAATGAAATTTTTATAAAAAAAATTATAAATCCAATAACAAAAAGAAAGTTGGAGATACTTAAAGTATTAAATTAATAAATTACAAAAATCTATAACAAACCATCTATGTCTTAAAATACTTACCTTTCAGAAAAAACAATACAATTGTACAAAAAAACTTCAAGAAATTATGTTTATTATGATCTCCTCCACTTTTTATTAATTGTATTCTTTTATTAGAGAGATGTGTATTACTTTAGTTTCCTCTCAATTCTAAATATTAATATAAACAAAGTACGCTATAAGAAAGATAATATAAGCTCTGAAAATAGTAACTTATATAATATGAAAATTTTTTCATAATATATATATTTTTCTTCATAGTTTATACTTTTTTGTTTTTATTTCTTCATTAATATTTGAGATTACATTTCAATTCTTTTTTTTCTAAAAAAAATATGAATCTACCGCCGAAGCTTGAGATTACATTTCAGTTCGTTTTTTTTTTCTAAAAAAAATATGAATCTACCGCCGAAGCAACGCGAGGCACGTATCTAATATATTACATTTTTCAGAGTACATATTGTCTTCTTCTGCCATAAATAAGTTGTCTCCTTCCATCCAAAACCACCAACCTTTCTTATCACCTTTTATTGAATTGTCACAAAAGATTAAGCAAGTGCCGTCAATTCTTTGTTTAATGCAAAAAAAGTCTTTAACTAGGTATCATGTAGTATGATAAATTGCAACAACAAATGGCCTTAAGAAATTTAAATTTTCTTAAACTGAAAATCAATTCCTAATCCTTTGTCCATCTTCGTACAAGTCAAATTTTTGGAACCCACAAACCTCACATCATTTTATAACCAGAATGATAGATACCTTGACATAAAGATTATTTAAACTCAACATCAATCTGATTCATAAATTTTGAACTTCCAGAAAAGAACACAATTTGAGTCTTTTTTTTTTTTTTTTTTTTTTTGAGAGGACACAATTTGAGTCTACAAAAGCTAGCAGATCCCAAATTTAATTTAATAGTATATATATGGCCTACAAAACAATGACCACGTTGCCTGTAGGTCAAAAAGAATGTAAAATCACACGTACTTTTTGTCCGGTGCAGTTCATAATTCATAATTCATTCATCAATTTTGTGCAGAACAAATGCATGTACATTTAGAAACTCAATTTTATTTATTCTGTTTTTTGGATGCATTGCATTAGATTGAGTTCATGTAGGCTGAGCAAAGACAACTAATTTGGAACAAACGCTCACAGTTATGTAATTAAGACACTTTTGAGATTAACGTACGAGAATATTAGTGCAAATTAATGATGGTAAACTAAAATAAAAATTGTCATAATTTGTGAATATAGGCACCCAAAAAGCAAAAAACTTTATTGTTGGGTACCACTGAACTGATCATAAATTAAACATACGTATATATTATATAATATAAGTTAAACAAATTTCAAGTTTAAATGCTATTTTGTTTTTTTTTAATTTCAAAATTTTGATGTGTTTGATTTAATTAGCAACTGTTTTGATCAGGCATAACTTTAATTTGTGGACTTATATAGGAGCAGTACTTTATAAATGCCAAATTGCCAACTTGAAATTTTTTGTATGTTCCAATTTCCATGGCAACAGTAATCTTGTTACTTCATCAATTTTTCCATTGCAACAGTCATCTTGTTACTTCACCAAATCTATACTACACAAAGAGGGGTAGATTTTCAAGCATCTCAACTGTGCTACATCATCACTATTATTAACCATTAATTTTGTTTAAATCTCTTCCTCTACTTTGATTCAATGGTTTATATGCATCCTCTCTCCTCATTTAATGAGATGAATGTAATATGTCTAAGATAAAATTTAACCTTAAAATGGTCCAATATTTATGTGATATTATTTATAAATTATTGGATTATTATTGTTATTATTATTATTATTATTCACATAAAAAATTTTTAATTTTGTTTATTTTTTTTAAAAATTTAAATTTATAAGTTTTATTATTTATTTGATATCATATTTCGGGGCAAAGCCCGAGTTACAGCTCTAATCTATTTAATTATTTAAAACTTTTTAAATTAATTAAGCTGCACTGATATAATTACTTTACAGCTGGAACATTACATTTATGTAATCTGCCAATTGCACGATTTTACTATGCTAAAAAACTGTGGTGCCAGCATGCTATGCTACAAGTCTGTTTATATATATGTGTACAATTTCTAAATGGCAGGATTTATTCAACTGGGTCCAACGTTAATTAATCAGTCGTTTTTCAACAAAATTTGTACCATTTTCACATTGTTAATTATGTTTGTATAGTCTTTCAAACAACGTTGAGTACGAAATTTGCTGTTATATTAATGGAATCTAATTTACTTGAACATCGAATATATATGTTCGTCGTTATTTCTTGTAAAAACAAGCATAAATTTTTAGGTTCAAAAATCACTTATATCTTCAATTCCTCAAGTCAAGTCCCTAGTTTACTACTTGGAAATAATTATTTATTGACTACTAAAAAATAATTATATGTTTCCCCAGCAAGTGCGCAAAAGATATCCTTACTTTTAATAAAAGGAGACTGGATTTTTTGACATGAAAGTTCTATCTTCCCCAAGGAATAAATCTCAGCCGTTGATTGTTTACTTAGATTGTTCACCACCGTTGACGTACTTTAATGTCTCAACCCATTAAAACTTAAGGCACATATCAATTTTCTCAATTTAAGATCCATAACATATTATCTTAAAAATTTATTATAAGACCCATTACATATTTTCTCTTTACTAGTATATAAGAAATAGGATTAGGGGAAAAACTAGGGTTTTTGAACTAATTTTTAAGGGAAATTATAGTGTAATTCACTGGGGTATTTCTTAGCAAACCACAGAAACAATGCATAATCAAAGTCAAATCTAAGAATATATATTATTGGAGCTGAATCCATATCAATTTTTTCAAAGGAAAGAAAAAGAGAAAGAGTTCTGTTGACTCTGTATATCATCTGGTCAATGCTTACCTTACAATTAATCCAGACAATGAGGTTTAACTAAATTTAAAAGACATACTTAATTAAGCAATTATAAAATAGATAAATATTTTTATTAGAATATATGTGTTTAATTTGATTTGTATTTTTATAAATTAGGTTCCTGATTTGATGCAATTGACTTAGTACCTTTTGAGTTCTTATATACGTTATATAGTCTACCACAGACTATACTATTTAACCTTGCACATACATATTGGACAAATTAAAATTGTGATGATCTTTAATGAACTATATATGGAATGATCATATATTCATATATATATATATATATATATATATATTTAATTAAATGTATAATTAATCTGTATGAAACTAATTAATTAAAACATTGTCCGATCTTCTGTAAGTCTAAGAACACATCTTTCATTTCCACATTTTTTTTTTGAATTTATTTGAAATCATTAATTGTCAAATGATCCTCCCAACTAACATAATTGATTTATTTGAAGAATTAGCTTCATGGCTTGTACAATGGAATTCTCCAAGCGTCCTCATTTTAATTATCCACACGTCCGCACTGTACGTACACATACACAAAATTTGTAATGTTTATCTCAAATTGTGTAACAGATAACTCAAATTTTATAACGTACGTGGACACTAATTCTGAGGACACCAGATATGACCCTTGTACAGTAGAGAGAAGGCATCGAATATGGAAATATCCAATAAGGAGCCATGCACACTGCAATACTGCATGAATTAATATTCAATATACGTACATTAATTATATTGGTAGATATATATAATTTAAGTAACTTCCTATATATATATATATCAATGCACATGTTCATGTACCTACCACAAGAATATATTGTGCTTGCTTGTTTTTGTTTGCCATTTATTTACTTCCTAACAATTCCTACCTTGGTGACCACAGTAATTAAGGTCAATATATATATATAGAGGTGTATCATATGCCTCTGAACATTTGGGAGAGGTTTAATTAACACATGATATATTCAGAGTTCAGACAATTAACACAACTACACGAGTGCATATTATAAATTTTGAGCTCCTGATGAATTTCTAGATGCATGATACTAGCCATCTGGAATTTGGATTCTAGCTAGCTAGCTAGATTATTGAAAATGTCACTCTTAAGTATATATATATTAAGTTGATTAGTGCTTACACTGAAATCAAACTAAGGTTATATATATATATATATATAGAGCATGATTATTATGAAAACGTTTGCATTTCGCTCCGAAATGCAAAAGGTCCAAATTATACTTTACCATGTCTGAAATTTCGATTTATGGCTCCCACTAAATTCATCATATGAAAATACTAGGGGACCGCATAGTACGGTAAAACCGTGATATGCATATTACCGTAACCTAATTTTATATATATATACATATAGAATTTTGCTACCGTTAGTCATGACTCACGGGCTGCTCCGTGAGTCACGGTCTAAAAACATATCAAATCACCTCCCAAATTTCGATTTAAATGATTCAATAAATTCTTTATATCAAAATCTTATAGCACACAAAAAATTTTTATTTTTGGAGATTTTTAAGTATTTGTTTGAGATTTTTTAAAAGTGACTATGCAATATTAATAAAATAATCAATGTTTTATGTATCATTTTAAAAAATCTAGAACAAATACTTAAAAATCTCCAAAAATGAAAATTTTTTGCGTGCTATAAGATTTTGATATGAAGAATTTATTGAGCCATATAAATCGAAATTTGGAGGTGATTTGATATGTTTTGGAACCGTGACTTACGGAGCAGTCCGTGAGTCATGACTAACGGTAGCATAACTCTATATGAATATATATATATATAGCCTTTACTCTCCCAGCATTTTAATCATGGAAAAATAAATAACATGAATGACAGCAAATTATTGGTGTACTTATACGTGGACGGTTGCATTGCAAAGTCCAATCTAAATATATATATAAAATCAGTGAAGCAATATATGCGGAATTAAACATGCCAACATGCATCGTCCAATAATTGAAGTACGTGATGCTTAATTAATTACGGTTGTTACCTTAATTGTCTCAATCAGGTCATGAATAGAATATGAACCAGAATTAGCTAGTAGAAATTAATAGGTTTAATTAGATTGGATATATATATATATATGGTACTTAATTATTCAAAGTTTCAAACATAACTATAACTATATATATATATAATGGATAAGATTAATATTATTCGAGGAAAGTCCAATTTTAGCTCCTAAATTGTTACTTTTGGTTCAAATTGATATATAAACTATTTTTTGGTTAATAAAATTGGTCTTTGAACTGTTGTATTTTGTTAAAATGTACAAATAACCAATTGATCATTGATATATACTTCTTCAATTTGTCTTCATATATATCTTCATAGATTATCCAAATTAAGAAAATCATCTTTAATGTACTTGCTAATTCAAATTTTTGGGAGTATTTCGATCGATCAATTCCGGATCAAATCTAGCTAATCTAAAATAAGAACATCTCAAATTAAACTCCCAACTCAAATATTCTTGGATATATCATGATATTATGATATACATAGCAGGAGTTAGACTATTGTGCTAACGCTTCAAAAATTACGTTATCCTATCCGAAATCGTGATTTATGATGCTTGATAAATTCTTCATATAGAAATATAAGGGTAAACAAAAATTTTCTATTTTTAAAGTTTTCTTAGTATTTATTTTGTATGTTTGAAAAAAGTATGAACAAACATCAATATTTTATTATTAATTATGAGCTCTTTTCAAAAAAATTCAAAACAAATAGGTAAGAAACTCCAAAAATAGAAAATTTTTATATTCCTCAGCATTTTTATATGAAGAATTTATTGAACACCATAAATCACAATTTTAAACATTATAACACTATTTTTGAGGCGTTAGCATTTCAGATTGAAATGCTAACGTTAGCAATTAGTCTAACTCTATGTAGCAGTATATATCCTGTTCCAAACAGGTCCAATATCTTTTCCTACAAAACGTACGATGCCAATAAGTCGAGAATAAATTAAAGTTCATAAAAAGTAGTAAAAAAAAGCTAGCACCAACATACATTCCATGAACTATATATGCAAAAATTAATATGCAGCAAAAAAAAAAAGGCAGCTCTAAAGTTGATATTTCTTATTATTTGCTGCTACTGCTAGTGCCAGACAATGTTTTCTTCTGGGAAAAATAGTGCCCTGACAAAATATATGTGTTGGTTAGCAGTGAAAACAAACAAGAGAGAAACGTAAAGCCACTTAGAGCCACACGTTTGGAAACCCTAATCGAGACAAAAGTAAAATCGGATTATATATATATATATATTGTAAAAAATATTCAACCCGATAAGTTGTATTATATTGTATGTTCAATCATATTTTAATATTAAATTAAAATAAAATATTTGGCATTATATTTATAATAATAGTAACCCCTGAAGATTAATATCATTCAAGACCAACAAAAACAAATTAATTACATAGCTAGAACCTAATTCATCCAGATATATATATATATATATATATATCTAAGTACCACCTATCCTAACCAAATTAAAAAAAAAAAAAAAAATCAAAGTGTAATTTGTTCTACAAAAGAGCAATATATTGCGAAGTCAGATACAGTGTATAAATATTTGCATTTATCCAAACCACCAGTCAAATGAATGAAGATTTCAATTTCAAATGAACCTACCAAATTAAGTTTAAACAAATCAGGCATAAGCTTAAAGAAATGTAATCATTTTCAAGTTTTAATTGGTGCTTTTAAATTTTGTACAGAAATCTCAAAAAAAAAAAAAAAGAACCTTTTTCTCGAGTTTTCAAAATGTTTGTTTTGGATTTTTTAAGTGTTTTAGTGAGCTTAGCTCGCAAAACATTCTCTCGCTTTATTTATCACTCAACTTATAAATTTAATTATATTAATCATTTAATATATTGTGAGGATCAATTAATCTCACAATCACAATCACAAATTCATAATATCTAACTTTGTGTATCTCTGTGTCTGGGAATATAGTAGGAATCAAAGAGAAAAAAAAAAAAAAGATTTCTCGGGTGTGATTAATCATTGTCGGATCCGAAACCGGATCCATTTAGAGCTAGCCGTAGCAAAGCATTACGACATCCGCCCACAGTTAAATAAATTTATACCCTCTACAGCTTGTCCCCAATTAAATGAACTTTACTGATTTGATATTATTTTTCTATTCGCCTCTTAGTTGTCTAGTAAAGTTATTTGAATCTACTTGTTTCTCTAATGTTATGATTACTCTTTTATCTATATTATTTAATTGGAATATTTATTATGTAATGATTACAAATTAAGGTCATAAAAGTAATTTCACTTTTTCCACTAATTCCTTTAACTTTTTCTAAAAATTCATTTATTCATCCAAATAGGTTGTACTATTTAGTAGCAAGCAAGACTGCATTAAAACTTGGCGGTACGCCGGTACCATGCAGCACCTACCAACATGTCTCCCCTTCCTTTCTCTCCTCTCCTCTTTCTCATTCGTACGTAGTTCAAGTTTCCAATCACCATGTCCATCATATATCATATATATATATCAGATTCATATATATATATATATATATATATATATGCGACAAACATAAGAATACATGGCGATTTTGAAGGAAGTAGTACTGAGGGAGACGGTACGTAGTACGGTACTGTGCATTTATATATGTTGTTGTTGTTCTATATATGATAGATAATTAGATATCATATTCATAGCAGCTGCAGTGCAGATGAATAACAATAATCAACTCCAACGTACACTGCGGAGACAATTTCATGCTGACAATTAACCATCATAATATTTAATATTAAGAGTACTGGTACGTTCTGCTATAGATCAGCTAAGCAACCTTAATTAATTTCATTTTCAATCGAATGTGGATCAGCTAAGCGACCTCTCATTTTGAATCGAACGGTTCTTATCAAACATATCTCTTTAATTGTAGCTAAAAGACATGTAGTGATCAGTTAGTGATCATCAGATTATGAAAAAAATAAACAGCCCACATATATTATATCCGATTTCAAGTTTTGAACCTATGCTGGCCATTTTTATTTTAATTATTAATTAATTTGCAGTGTTAATATTTCAGTTAACAAAAATTTTTAATTACCACTTAATTTAGTTTGTAGTGCACAGATCCACTGCGGCGAGTTAGGAGTACTGGTACATTGTGTAGCGAGTCAGAGAATTTGTGGATCAAGTGCGTCCAGATATGTTAAGGGCTGTTTACACAATGATTACTATTAATTATATTGCATCTGTGACTGTGAGGTATCTTTTGTTGGGGTCCTTAATTCCTTGCATCTTTTAAAAATAGTGGCACCCAACACAATTTGGTCAATGTCTGCCACAGAGAATTATATATATATGATCTGGGAATATCTTTTTATAATATTTGGGTTGTGAATATATATTTTTGAGATTATTGCATGAAATCTTACTACACCAACTACCAGCTTTCTTGATGTAATGTAATCCATATATTTTCAAGTCAAAAAAAAAAAATCCATATATTTGTGTTCCTGTAGCATCTGACCAAGTGCACTAGTCACTGGAAGCTATGAGAAGTTGCCCAAACAGTGTACCAGTACCTGTACCTGTACCAGTACCAGTACCAGTACCAGTACCACTCCTGGTCTGGTCTGGTATATATATATATATATATATAGACCAAATTGGAAGGACCCACAATTTATATTTGGCTTATTTTTTGTGATTTTTTTGTAGTTGCATTATATATTCCTTTTATCGCCGATTCACCTTTTCTATTTTTGTAGAGCAATGATATGAACCAATGTGTTAAAGTAGGGGAAAAAAGAACCTTAAATTCACCTTTTGACTCCTTTATAACGTGTAGAATTTTCCAAAAATGAATATCAACTGATTTTGTAAAAAGGGTGAAAAATATGAATTAGGTTTGTTTGAGAATTGGTCATCCTGACTGCTCTGAATGAGCACTGCTGAGGTGAAATTTTTTGGCAAAATGCCAGTAAAACAGTAAGACTGCCGATGTCATGCTGGTGCATATTTTTGCCTCTTTTGTCATATAAAATTCTGATAAAATATGAACCATTTGCTACTAGCATATTTGATAGGTCATATCTAGTGTCCTCAAAATTAGTGTCAACATAGATATCCGCGTTGCTATAAAATTTGAGTTAAGTGTTACACAATTTGATATAAGAGTTACAGATTTTGTGTATATGTACGTGTGGACAGTTAAAACGAGAACGCTTGGAAAATTCCTATTTGGTATATACCAGAAATATCTCAAGAGTAGGAATGTAGGATAGGATCATAGGAAGTGGAGAAGTATGCATGGATTTTTCATTTGTAAAATTTAGTACGTGTCAACCTTCTCTTTGTTCTTTTCTTTCAAACAAAGTGTGGAAATCTTTGGGATGATCCACCCGCTTTTGTTGCGTCTCAAAGAAAAACTGCAATATATATACGTCGCTCAAAATATTAAATCTAATAAGATTTGGTAAATTCAATAGATCAAACTTTGCTAAAATCCAAAAAAAAAAAAAATAACAATATATTAAAAAAATTGTAAATGTACGTTTAAATAGTACGAACATGAACTAATTATCCCAAATCTTCACATAAAAAATCTAAATACCACTAAAACAAATATATAGCTGGATCCTCATATATATTATATATGGCCAACTTTAATTAGAGCTAGACTATTATGCAAATGTTAGCATTTCACACTGAAATGCTAACGCCTCAAAATTTATGTTATCATATCCGAAATTATAATTTATAATTTATGGTGCTCAATAAATTCTTCATATGAAAATATTGGGGAATACAAAAATTTTCTATTTTTAGAATTTTGTAAGTATTTGTTTTGTATTTTTTTAAAATAGCTTGTACAAACATCAATTTTTAATTAATATTTATGAGTACTTTTCTAAATTTCAAAACAAGTACTTAGAAAACTCTAAAAATAAAAAAATTTTGTATTCCCTAATATTTTCATATGAAGAATACATTGAGTACCATAAATCGTGATTTCAGACATAATAACGCTAATTTTGAGGTGTTAGTATTTCAATCTGAAATACTAACGTTTGCATAATAGTCTAGCTGCTTTAATTAACCAACTTCTAATTAATTTTCAATTTACCAGCGCAGCTAGATGTATGTGACTAATTAAGTACTGAAGCTTAAGTGGATCGAATTAATGAGTTCAGATATTTGTTTATTAATTATTATGCACTACGTTCATCACTAATTCATTCTTAATTAGGGTATTTTTATAAGGAGAGCACAACTACATTTACTATGATTTTATTTTTAATATTGGATATGTTGTTGCAGATTCTCCATAAGTGAGAGAAGTCATTCGTTAGCTGATGAATGATGAATAATTATATTTATTTATCCGTGTAATGCATCATATTTATATTTTTTTATACTGATTTTTTTTTTTTTTTTTGCCACGGTTAGGCATCATAATTCATGACCATGATATATTCGATCAACACGCTGAACTATTTTACAAAATAATATATAAAAAAAAAAATAGGTAACAGAATGCAGCATTGCTTAATTAAACCCAATTGTATATTACAAATAACAATTACACGTGCATATATATGCAATAATATGCCCCTTAAAAATTGAGCACATTTTATATATGTCACTATATAATTATATATGTTAGGCCAAATTCAGGGACCAGCCACACGAAATTTGAAGTCGATGTTGACCATAGAAAATCAACTGCAATGAAATAGAGATGCTTCAAAATATCATTTTTTTTTTAATGAATGAATGAAACATTTAATTATGGCATACAGAAAAAAGAAACTGATGCTGAAACCTGAAAAGTGAAAAGTGACCTTCCCTTCCCTGCCCTCAGTAGAAAAAAAGGAACTGACCCACTTACTTACAACCTCCGTCCACAATTAAATGAATTTATATCATTTACAACTTGTCTCCAATTAAATAAATTTTACCGATTCGATATTATTTTTCTATTCGTCTCTTGTTTCTCCAATGTTATGATTACTCTTTTATCTATATTATTTAATTGGAATATTTATTATGTAATGATTACAAATTGAGGGTATAAAAGTAATTTCACTTTTTCACTAATTCTTTTGACTTTTCCTTAAAAATCCATTTATTCATAGATAGAGGACAGAGGTTGTACATTACAAGCTTGTGGTCAACTCAATAGTAGAAGTGTCCAACTAAAGTAAATTCCAAAAAGTCACCAAATCTTCCATAAACAGAAATATATCATAAAAAAAATTATAAAGGAATGTTCTATATTATATATCTTCATTAAATTATAACGTAGAAAAGACATAGTGTAATATATATATATCATGTCATTGATATGATTGCCTATTTAATTTTCTTATAATTATAAAATTGCTCATTAATAATATAAAATTGTGCATAGCATACATTCAAAGAGAATTAAAACTGGATAAAATAGCAAATGTAATTTATCACTTAATTAAGAACAAAAAGACCAAACTAACAAAGAAAAACAAGTTAACTAGCACTTAAATATTAATTAACACGAATTGCAGTCTCTGGTAGTGTAATTAATTAAGGAGATAATTAATTAATCATGGGACTTTCAAATATTTATCCCAGAACAACTTTTTTAAAAAAAAGGAGATAATTAATTATGGTAGTGTAATTAATTAAGGAGATAATTAATTAATCATGGGACTTTCAAATATTTATCCCAGATCAACTTTTTTAAAAAAAAGGGCAAAAAAAAAAAAAGTGATCAAATTAACTTTTCCATTTATCATCATCATCAGCATTAATTCAAGAACAACACGTACACTAATAATGTACACCCTAGCAAACCCGGATGATTATCGTCTGACCTATGTGACATGCCATTCGGCATGTGAGCCGTTGGATCTTCTCAGGATTCGGGTTTGCCCGAATACCGAAGGGATTTAACCGAATCCCAGGAGATCCAACGTCTCACATGCTGAATGGCATGTGACATAGGTCAGAGGATATAAATTCAGCAAACCCTTGCTTGATGATCTCTGAATCTTGCATTCCTCCATGTACCGAATCGATCGATCGATCGATCGACGGTTGCACGACTGCGCGCGCGGCGGGTGTTCGAGCTTCCGATTCACAGTTGCTTCTGCGTAGCGAGTGTTGTTTCGAAGCCGCAGCTGTGATCGTCGATGGCGGCAATATGATCATCCATCCATGGCGGTACGTAGCCCCACACATCAACCGGCAAGTCGTTCCAAACAAACTGATCATGATCTCGCTCGAGCGCGCACGTTTCGAACCAGCCTTCGTCTAACCTAGGCAGCTCCACGATCTCGCCGAGCTCGGGCTCGGGGTCCATCGTGGCTGCCTTGGCCGCGGCTGCCTGTATGTCACGGTGCGACAACGAGGCGGGCCGGGGGAGCGACGCCGCCAGCTCAGGGAAATTGAGGCTCGCGGCGCTCGCTCCCTTGACGCAGAGTGCAGCCGCGTCGTGCGCCCGCGCCGCCATTTCCGGCGTCGGGAAGGTCCCGAGCCAGATACGTGACTTCTTCTTCGGCTCCCGGATCTCCGACACCCATTTGCCCCACGCCCGCATCCGCACGCCGTGGTACGACGGGTGCCGGGTCAGTCCCCGGGGCCGCTTGACCCTCGCATTCGACGAATTAACGGTACTGCTCGGTTCGTCGAGCCCCGGCGTTTCGGCCTCAGCCCCCGGCGATGTTTGGGGATCAGTAATTGTGACTTCATCATGAGCCATGGTGTTATGGCATTGCCCCAATTACTGCCCGGCCAACAAGAGGGAATTAAAACTTAAAAGGAGGGTTTGGTTCAGAACTTGAGATGTATATAGTAGGATGATATATATATTGATATATACTTGTGTATGTTTTATTAGAGGAGGGATATATATGACAAGCTTTGCTTTTCTAGAGAGATTATATATATATAGTAGTGGCAAAGAGATTTCTTTCAGAGAAGAGAGTGCCAAGTGGCAAAGAAGGGTTGGAGAAGGAAATATATGTATATATATATAGAGGATGGATCATTCACCATTGTTATGTTGACAATTTTGATAATAGGACAATTAAAAAAATTGTAAAAATTTATAAAAATTTTCAAAAATAGAAAAAATTTATAAAGGTATTTCTTACATTGTGTTTCTTATTATATTTAATTTAAGTGATGTTTGATAGTTTTTCAACGATCCGTTAATTACGACAGTTAAAACTTAAAAACACACAAAATTGTGATAAGCCATCAAACGATGTTCAAATTGATTGAAACTTGAACCATTATCACTCTATAAGATAATTAATACATCCATAAATTTTTTTTATTTTCAAGATTTTTTATGAATTTTTACAAATTTTTAAAATGTTCTATTGTTAAAATTGTCAAGATAAGCATCGTCAATGATCCCTCCTCATATATATATTGGCGGTTCTATATGTAGAGAGAAGTGAGCATGAAATTAATTAATTTATTAATTAGTGGGCTGTCATTAATTAATTGATTGATTTTATGCTCATATTTTTTATTTTAATTTATCTGAAAGATTATGTTCCCGTTGTTGCACGTAGGCGAATGAAATGAAATGGATATTAATTTATGAAGATTACTTGGGCTATTGTGGCTGGTCAGCATTGTGACAACAATGCACATCTTTGTTGTTTTTCACTTTTTTTTATTATTATTATTTGGGATTTTGGCAGTTTCGTTTGAGTTACTATTGAATGAATGATATCAAATGATTAATCTTTATTTTAATGTGTGATTAATATATCCGACTAGATAAACGATTCATATTTTTATTTAGTTGGCTGGAGTAAACAAATCCAGCAACTGGTATGTTGTTAAATATAAATAGTAGTGATTTAATCATGCCATTATATAATATATATTAAATCTTTAACAGTGACGTAAGGTGCCATACTATCTTCAGACATTCAAGGTTTATTAATTAATTGAAATTTGCTAAGGGGACAAAGTTTTATTTGACAAAAATTGAAGTTTAAACATTTTAAACCATATATATGATTGATGGAAAAAAAAAAATGAAAAGAGAGAGCACAAGCACAAGCAGCAAGTACTTACGAAAAATTCATGTTTTTTTATTTATCAATCATCATATGTACGTATATGTCTTAAAATGCTCTAATTTTATTTCTTTAAATAAAACTTGATAAACTGTAGCACAAGTACTCTAATTGACTTAGGTTCTTAATATATTTTGTTAAATATTCTTTTTTTTAATTAAGTGGACCAAATTGGTTCACCGTTTCCCATTTCTTTTAAGGAAACAAAAATTACAAAATATTCTAACAATTATCAGTAAACCATAACTGGAAACTAAAGTCTACTACCTAGCTAAAACTTCATGCACAAAATAAAGTACCCACAACTGAATAATATTCAACATTAAACTGAAAGAACCAAACATATATCTAGATTATATTGGATAGAGAATTGTGTGAAACTTAAGCAGCTGTGATGGCTTCCATTCTTGAAGTCTCACCAGCCTCTTCAGTATCCACAATTTCCTCTATCACTAAAGTTTGATATTCTCTTAGCATACCCTCCAACTCAGCATCTTCACATGTCCAATTTTTAAACAAAGTCAGGATTCTAATCACTATTGAATTGAAATTAGGAAGTATATTCTTTTCAAATATGGCTTTGTTCCTGCAATTTCAAAACACCCAAAAGGATATACAGATTATGCACTAAGCATAAGATCTATTATGGTCATTTAAACACATAGAGCTATTCCACATATTTTGAACTGAACTTAAATCCAATATGATACCTCTTTTATTTATAGAATTGAAAGACTCCCAAAAGCTTAACATGATTGGGCATTTAATAAACAAATGATCAGTGTCCTCTATATCCATACAAAATTCACAGTGAAAATCACCATTCTAGCCTTTAAAAAATAGATTAACCTTAGTTAAAATTTTATCTTTAAGAACCAGCCATATGAAAGCCTTCACTTTAAGAGGCACTAAAACTTTCCAAATTGAGTCCTTAAGATTAATCCTGACCCCTCTACAATTAATCAATTTATAAAATGATTGGACAGAATAAACCTCTTTCCCATCCAGTAACCATTTGGCTGAATCCTCTCCCCTCAGATTTAAAGAGTTCAAAATATTAAGCATAACTACCTTTTCAGCCCTTAATAAAAGACTAGCTCCTCTAAATAATAGAATTTTTGGGGATCCATTCCTCCATACTTGAGCTAAGGTGATTGTTTCTGCATTTTTAGCCTTAACAAATTAACAAAAAGATTTGGAAATTGAATGTACATTGGACAGTCGCCATGCCAAATGTCAAACCAAAATAAAATAGATTCTCCATTATTCATCACTCTATGAACCACTTTCCTAAAAAGTGGGTGTATATGGATAACTGATTTCCAAAAATATGAGAAATTTTCCCTTAGCTTTAAAACCATACTTAAACAGAATCAATTGTTTCCAGTACCCTTTATAGTCAGAGTTTAAAATTTTCCAGTACCACTTGGCAACCAAAGCTGAGTTCATTTGGTATAAGTCTAGAACCCCTAAACCTCTATTCTCCTTATGCAAACAAACATTTTGCCAGTTGAGTAATGGAATTTTCAAATGTCTACCTGACTCAACACCAGACCAAAGAAACTAGAGGTGGCAAATCGGTCGGGCGGGCGGGTCGGGTTTGGGTTCGGATCGGGCGGGTCGGGTCAATTTGACCTTCTAGAATATCTCGGGTCAGGTCGTGTCGGGTGATGGGCGGGTCGAGTCGAGTCAATTTTAATATCTACTTTATTTGGATCGTATGTTGATTTGAGTTGGATTGGATGCTATTTGATCTCGGGTTGGGTCGGGTTCAGATCAAGTCGGGTCGAGTCGGGTCAGTTTGACTATCTGAAAAATTCTGGGTCGGGTCGGGGTCGAGTCGGGTCAGGTCGGGCGGGTTTCTCGGGTCGAGTCGGGTTCTGCCACCTCTAAAAGAAACCTTCTTATTTGATCTATTTTCCTAATCACCCATTTTGGTGCTATGAATAAGGATATGTAATACAATGGAATGGAACTAAGAACTAATTCTAACAAAATTATTCTACCACCTAAGGACAAGAATTTTCCTTTCCATATTTGAAGCTTATCCTGGATTCTTTGAATTAATTCTAACCAAATTTCCTTAGGTGGCCCTTTCCAATGTAATGGTAAACCCAAATATTTTATAGGTAAGGCTCCTATCTTACAGTTAAGAATACTTGCTAAGAACTGAATTTCCTGATCAGAGATGTTTAGTGGAATTATTTCAGTTTTAGCAAAGTTTATTTTTAGTCCTGAAATACCTTCAAAAGATAATAACAGCCATTTAATTTTTTTTAGAATCATTCTTTCAGCCTTAAAGAAAGATAAGGGTGTCATCAGCATATTACAAATTAATCAAAGAATTACCCTTATTAATTTTTGGTCCTAAACCTTGAATATGATTTTTATCAATTCCTTGCTCAATTATTTTATTAAAACCATCAGCAGCTAATATGGATAGATCTTGATAATTAAGTACCTCATATTCAAGAAATCCAATTTCGTATATACATGCAATGTGGCATATCGTGATCTTAAATTAAAAGGAAACTTGTTCCTGGTGATTAACAAATTTAATACGATATTACTGCTGGCAATCCCTCTCAACGTATATGTATGTTGAGGTACCAACATAATTAATTTAACATGTCCGCATCTATTTTTTTTTTTAAGAAAAAAAAAAAGAGAGTCAGTTCTGTTTATCTGATCAGTGATCACAAATCACAATGGTCACATTTGTTTAATTATGTTCTTTTGTCGTTGTGAATGACATCACCTGTGTTTTGTTTTGTTCTTCTGTTTCCTTTTTTTTTTTTTTTTGTTTGGAGGAGCCGGGGAGACCCTTCTCTTTCCTTTTGGCATTCAATCATCAATCAGCAATTAAACTGGTAAATATTAGCTGTAACCAAACAAACAATCCAACAAACATACAGGCCAGAGATATTTTGGACAGGCTAGTACTGGCACGTCCGTACGTACCTCCATCTCTTCATTTTGAACTTGACATTTTATTTCTTGCCATTGGTCACGTACTCATTGTACATGTATATATAATTATATATGGTCACTCACGACGTATTCTGCGCTTGGTGCCACCATTCTCTCCATTGCTCTAGGGAATTCTATCTTCTCCTGTTTTTCAAATAATAAGAACAGATAAAATCTTTAAATATTAACATTATGTATAATTATATATGATCTAGAAAATTAATTTTAAGTTTTTAACACGCAAGCTCCATTCTGAGATTATGTTGTAAACAAATTGTTCGCAGACAACGTTATTTTTTTTAAAAATGAGAGTCATATTGTCGCTACAAAATTTCAGGATTGTCAAAATGCCACTGTGAAGTTTTTATCTAAAATTTGGTGAGCATTTTTTCAAATATTAAGTTGTATAAAAATAACTCGCTAGTTACTTAATATATGTTAATTAAATAATAACTATTGCAATTTGATCATATATGTGTGTTTTGCAAGGTTCTAAATCGCGATTATAGCGTCATCGCGGCGGGTCTTCGGAAAAGCTATCGCCGCTATAGCGTGCTATAGCGGAAGCTATCGTACATAGCGTGTCCATTAATTTTATAAATTGTATTATATTTTTGTATTAAATTTCAACATTACTAAGAATTCTATAAGAATTATGTAGAGCAAATAATCAAAACAAAATAATTAACAAACTAATGTTTTTGCATTAAACTAGTACAAAGTCCGAGTTGCTATTCAAAATATCTGATATATGATTGTTTTCTATACAAAATGATCTAAACTGTCACAAGCTGTGTCATTTTCTGCACAAAAAATGTCATTTCCTGGATTCCTGCGCAAAAGTCATTAATCCTAATTCATTTTCTGCACAAAAGGTCCCTAATCATATTATCAAACCCTATACAAAATATCATATATATCAGGTTTTACTCTAATTTCAAGTCAAACTATATATTATTCTATAGATTCTTCAGACACTTCATTATCTGTTGGCTCAGTATCAGACTTAACTGGCGGCTCATTATCCTCATCTTCTGAAAAAATATGTTATGTAGCATAGCGCGCTATTTTGGCGCTATCACGCTATGCGCTATAGCGCACGCTATTTACGCTATAGCGAAATAGCGTAACTTGCGCAGTGTTGGCCAATAGCATCGCGTTTTGGGTCCAGAAAACGCTATGCTATAGCGCGCTATTTAGAACATTGGTGTTTTGTAAAGTACCTAAGTACTTTAGTTAGTTATGTTTGGTACTGCTTGATCTCAAGAACCTGATCTATAGCAAACTTTTAGTTAATTTTATTGACAACTGAAATGCACAGGGCAAGCACATTATCAAACCCAAAAAGAAAATAATAAACAAAAAAAAAAAGACTAAAAAAAGCACAGAAAAATGTCAGTTGTCAAAAGACTGGAGAAGATGGTAACCATACGGCGAGTGGCTGGCATTTGTTCCGCATCTTGTCGATCAGAAATGTCAAAGACTGTCTCACAACCTGTCACTGTGTTTTATGCTTCTCAATGTTCTCATGACCATTTTCATTTTTGACCATTATACTTTGAGTTCATCCGAGGTTAATTATTACTATTTTTATTTACTATTACTGGGCCGTTCGGCAACTCCTCCTTAGGTTTCCTAGACTTTTTTTAGTTTCCTTAGTCTCTTAATCCTTCCGAACGTAAGCTCCTTAGCACGGATTAAAAGTTTTTCCTTAAACCTCCTTTTGACCGGGGCTTAAGCCTTGCCCGGATTCCTAAGGAAGCAATACACATGACTTGAGGCTTAAGCTTTCTTAAACCCTTTTTTTTCTTTTTCCGAATGAGTGTGACTTAGTAAGGCTTAAATATTTAAGCCAACCACCTTACCGAACAACCCCACTATTATTATTATTAATGTTCAAAAAAAAAAACTATTACTATTATTATTATTATTATTATTATTATTATTATTATTATTATACACGTGTTATGAGTTCAAGCCATTTCCTCTTTAGTTGGATAAATTTACAAATTTGCCATTATTACTATGGTATGAATGGGATCGGTATAAGCTGTTTTTCTAAAAAGAAAAGCAGGGCCTGCTTTTTTTGATCCAACGGTTGAAAAACACCGAAATACATAGAGATCGGTGCAACAAAAATCGAAATACATTAAGATCAGTACAACAACTGATCCTGACTATCCGATTAGAAAAGCACACCCTGCTTTTCTTCTCAAAAAAGCAGCAGATATTCATGCTTATGAATGGTATGGGGTCTGCTCCCGGATTGGGACAAGGAAACGAGGGAAATTAAATGAAGAAAAAACAAAGTTTGTTAGGCTCTTAATTGGAAGGTAACAAATTCATCGAAATTTACATATATAAAATTTTTTTATAATATTCCAAGTCAATGTTTTCTTTGTCACACTCTCAATGAGGAAAAAAAGAAAAAACGAAAAAAAGGTGGTCATAAGTACACCATACACATAAAAATGTTTTTAATGAATAAGTGCACCAAAGAGAATTAAATGCTTAATTAGAATGAAGTGAATTCAAATTCAAGAGGTCCCAATTTTGTAATTTTATTCTTGTTTTTATTCTCTAATGATGCAAAATATGAAATTGTGTGTTCCACTTATGAATAGTACTCATTATGCCCTCATGTCTATAAGAATCCTTTTTTTTTTGTTGTTCATATATATATTGCTAGTTCAATTTAAAAAATAATCTTCTTGGTTTTTTTAGGGGAAAAAAATAATGTTTCGTGGATGTCATCATGTCTCTTGGTATCCAAGAATTTTGTTTCTGGTAATCTTTTGTATGTAGTGCTGTCAAACCAACTCATTAATTAATTAGTTCTTCATGTTGAGATTTTATTTGTAATATTAAAATTTAAAAAGTGACATTTCAATATAATAAGATCATTTTAATTGTAAAATATTAACTAATCAATCTTTCAAAGGTATGTTTGCACGTATTTTAGTTATTATAATTTAGTTACCGTTTAAATATTGACCATCACGCTCCCTTAAATGTTTTTTTTTTTTTTCCAAGCTTGTATGAAAGAGACTAGTCTGCATTTTATTCAATACCACTTCAATACTTCATCTATACAAATTTAGTTAGTACTTTGTTTTAACTCCACTTAATTAATAAAAATAATGATACTTTATTGTTTACTTAAATCCAGTACCTCTCGGTACGACTATTTCTGCAGCTCTGAATCATGAAGGCAGGGGTGGAGGGAAGGGGGGGCGGAGGGGGGTGTGACCCCCCATGATTTTCGAATTTGTATACAGAAACGTTAATATTCAGTGTATTTTGTTGAGAGTTTTCATTTCATTCCCCCCAAATAAATTTTGTCCCTCGGCGTCTCGACCCCTTAATTTCAAATCCTGGCTCCGACCCTGATAAAGGGTCCTTAAATTAAATATAACCTGACTTATTTTGAACATTCAGTAAATTGGTAGTTGGGTCCAATATATCTTGTATGGATTGTGATTGGATCAGAAAGAAATTGGGTTTGGACCAATGTCCAATGGTTCGTTTGAGAAGAAGGAGAAGGCTTGGGGCAGCGTCCAAATTACTTTGGAACAGCTTTTATATTCAAATCTGACCAAAATACCCTATGATCAATAATACATTTTACTTTTATCAGAGAGGCATTTTGGTCAGATTTGGGTACAAAAGCTGTTTCAAAGTAATTTGGACGCTGGCCCAAGCAGCACCCAAGGAGAAGTTAATGTAGGTTTGAATTAAATTCGGACAGACTGGACATTTTTTTAATTTTTTTGGGTTGATTAATTACTTGATTCAAAGTTCTGCTGAGCTGAGCATAAACCAATATTTAGGGAGATCATAGATCTGAGATCCAAATAAAAAGTTTTTTTTTGTTGTAAATATAAAATTGAATGATTTAGATTTTTTACTCCATTTTTATCTTAAAAGTTCGTAAGTGCACAATGCTAAATAACACAATTAAGCTACCAATGATAAACAAAAAATTTGGAGATGATATATAGTTAATGTTAATTTGTATTATTATATTCTTCTACTTAATTTTTTTTTATATATATATACTTTGTTATATTCCCTTGAAACAAAGATTGAAGGGTTCATTGAACAAAATGTCAAGAAATGAATAAAAGAAATTTAGAACACTAGTAGATTTACTAACTGGTCCTCCCAAACTAAACTCATATTGAAGATGAAGTAGATTGCTTATTATTTCTTTACATACCTGCTCAAATTTAAGTAAATTTATGCAATAACTTAGTTCACTTTTGCCTAAATGTGTATATATATATAATAAATAGTTCAAGCAGAGTTTTCTTTTACGACTACAACTAAACCCACCCCATCTCACGAAAGATAATTAAAGGACAATAAAATTGTTCTGGAACACTGTATATTTGAGGCTGATTCTTGTGAGATGGAGAAAACTGCTTAATTCAAAAATAGGAAAGAAGTTGAATAGCCTTCTAGTTACCATTTTAGCCCATTGAGAGGTTTAATTGCTTAATTGGACTGCTTCTGCATGAGTGCTTATTGGGTCGGGTACTGGATCACAAACCCATCCCTTATTTCGGCCCATTCCTTTTTGTCACATATTTAATTCAAGTGAATGAGTTGTTCTCTATGGACAACCGTTCATTTCTAATCGAGAGGTTTAAATTTCACATATCAAGCATCTATTTTTACTTATGCTTCAAAAATGTATCATAACTATCTGATTCAGACAAATAAACGGTACGTTCTCTTCCAATCCATAAAAGAATTCATCTTTTTCAGTTACTAGAAGCCTACAAAAATGTGGGAAATGCATATATACATACAGTACAAGTACATTTATAATTTTGATATTAGAAATGACATCTATTTAACTTATGTATCAGTATACCTATGAAATGTGTGATATTGTAGATTCCTCAGTGGACTTGTACACTTCGGTATTCAGAGAAAAAATGCATTTTTCAGTGGAAGTCTATACTGGTAGAAAATCCACCCTGGTTACCCTTTTCGACAATAGGTTCAGAGTTTCCCTCAAAAGATCTTATATTTTCACTTTTTGAGAAGAAAAAATGATCTGTAACATATAGGTATTACTAATTACATTCTGTATGTCGAAACACTACTCGACTGTAATGTCAGACATTTGCTCAAAAACGCATGTAAATCAATAGAATAATCACCAAAATTTGCCAAACTAGACCACAAAATTGTAAGGGTATGTCGTAGTTGCAGTTCGAACTTCGAACACCGAAATCTATTCACAAATATGTCTGAAAGTTTGTCTAACCAGATCATGCCCATATCTCAACCCTGCCAGCCGACACGATTGCTCCTTTATCAAGGAATGCAACGAGGGGAACCTCTCTGGTACAAACGCAAAGGTGTCGTGGAATGCCTCCATCCCCTCGACCATTAGTTGCCATACAAAGGCACCAGAACCGGCACCGTTCGTACTCGCTGATTCATAGATTGTATCAAAGATGGATTTGTAGAACAACAGCCGGTGCGAGTGGTCATAGCCATTGGAAGTATTTGAGAGCCCGAACTCAGTGAACAGTACCGGCTTCTTTAGTATTTTCTCACCGTCTTCTATATGAGATTTTACCCATTTCGATACGAATCTTTGTATTTCAGTAATGTCGGCATGTAATCCCCTGCACACGGAGAATGGAAAATGTGAGAATTCATTTTTTTTATTTTAATTTTTGATAAGTTTCCTTATTTACAAGTCGGTTTCATCATCATTTTCTTCGTATTTAGTGTTAAAAACATAATTAAAAGTTAAAACAAAAGGCTTGCAATATTGCTTCTGAACTGATGCTTACCAGCTGTCTGGGTACACGTGGACAGAAGCAAAATCAATACTTGGAATTTCGGAGTTGCGGATGAAGTCTGAGCCGAGCATACTAAACCATTCACCAGGATTCACACTGAGCTTCTCCGGCAAGGATGTCGGGCCGTAGAAGCCCTCCAAACCAACTGTTAAGAGATGGTTCTGGTCTATGGATTTTACGTACTCTGACATCTCTTCAATCCAACTCTGCACAATTTGGCAAGGAAAAAAATAAAAAATAAATACCCTATCGACCGAAATCTGTTGGTACATAATTCTGTTGTTTACTTCATTTGGAATAAGATCGTTCTAAAGTGAGAGATTGCAACCTTATAACTGCTAATTTTGGTGTTGGTACGTGGTACAGTTTTGCCACATAGCAATGTGTTGAACCAGAAAGCATTTTGTTAAATCATATATGTAACTTGCTTTATAATTTTACTTGATTATTATAAATCTCGATTTCAAGTGTTCATGTGTTTTGATCTTAGAAGCCTTTAATCTTGATTTCAAGTAAACTGACCTGAAGAGTACGACCCGACGAATCAAACGTACATCTTGGCTCATTTATCAATTCCCAGGCAAAAATGGTTGGATCATCCTTGTATCGGATTCCATTTATGTGGTTCCTCCTCGTCAACAGAGTCTATTAATTTTGAAAAGAAAAAATAAATGTGGTTAGAAGGAGAACAACTATCGCATGGTTGAGTCATCAGAGAATTAATCAATAATAGGTTTTTGACATATCGTGTCATTTACACCCTTCTAACAGCTGCTTAAAATCAGTTATTTTGTACCAATAATCCCGTTAGCTTCTATCTAAAATAAAAAGAAGTAACAATGTCAACAAACGAAACTACAGAAAGAGGAATGGATAATTGACTACACAAATTGAAAATGGAACTTTTTTTTTTTTTTTTTTTACTTTGAGGAGCACTAATTATCACAACTTTTCCAAAATTTAGAACCATAAATGACTTGTGTTTAACTTTTTCATGGGTTCCATATTTTGACTCATAAACAATGTTATCACAAAATTAAAAATGTCAGACCTTCATGTGCAAACAACATAAAAGTTGGATTCCATTACAAAAAGAAAAAAAAGCAGCAAAATTGTTGCTTGAGCAGTTGAGCATTAATCCACATGTTTTTCCCTTTGATTCTGCATCTAACCATATATATACGAGGAACTGAGGGCAGCTTCGTCATTATCCCAGTTTCCTCAAAACTTTCTGGGTTAAAATTAACACAATTTGATCTTCTGTACTCTTATGCATTGGCATTTCAATAAAAATGGATCCTCAGAGGCTCAGATTACCTTGATGCAAATAGCATGATATATTGATAATTACTGGGGAAACATAGGAAGGAGATGGAAACTGACTGCTGCTAACAAAAGTAGTGGCAATTTTGGTATACAACTAGGGTATGTTTGTTTGTGGGATAAATGGGAGATAAATTGAGAGATAGCCTATCACCACTCTCACAAGGAATAAGCTCTCTCTCAATTTTTGGTACATACCAAAGGTACTAGTGTCTCAAATTTTTTGGGAGGCCTGTATAGTAAAACAATAGTACAATTATCATACATTGTAGTACAGACCATAAATCATACCATTAAAATTAGGACCAAAATTAAGGATATATAGTTCTTCAAATAAGCAAGGTAACATGCTTTCAGAACATCAAAAAAATGGAACAATTCGAGTTAATCTACTGTGGGTTCCCGGTCTTAAGTCATTGCCTGAGACCTACTGACCTAACAAGCACAATGCTTCTATTGTGGCCCAAACCATTCATTAAATCATGAAAAGATACTCCAAAAAAACATAATGAGATAAAGTTGGTCGACCTTTAAATATGACTTGAAATAGCTCCTGATGGAGGGGTCGAAGAAGAATGCATCGCTAGAAGTGCTCATGCTAACGCCTTCTTCCCATGCCCATTTCACATATTGCGACTTCCCTCCATAGGCATCCAAATTGTTTGTCAAGCATAAAATTAACCTTATGCCGTGCCTTCTTGCCTCCTCTATCACCCCATCCAATGCCTTAACAAAATATACAGAAAAACAACAGATATTTTATATACGCCGAAGATGATTTAATTAATTTTTAGGGGGAAATTGTATAGTTCAAGGAATTAGATTTCAGCAGAAATCCATAACATTTATCTGGTGCATACTGGTACCGTGGTACGGAAACACAAATGTTTGATTTAAGTGTTACTGTCAGTTTTTTCTTATGCAATGTCTTCAGGTAAAGGATTTTGTTAACATGCCGTGATTTGTTGATTAAAACTTCTTGCTTAAAAAATTGAAAGAAAGTGACATAGAAATCTATATTGGTATGTTTCTGGTAAACAGCTTGTTTCGTACCGGTTACCGGTACAATTCGGTATCAAACCAGACAACCAGAGTTAACCCCATTAAAAATCAGGCCCAGTAAACATAACATTTCCCTGGTAAACCTTCTATCCAGAATAAAAATTCAGAATTCAAACGTGGTACCAACTAAATCCCCATTAGACCCACAACAAAAAAAAAAATGACAATTCAATAAACAATCAGTCAGCATTGTTACATTGAATCGAAAACAAAATTACCCGAAAAACCCTCTCATCAAATTGACCCGGCGAGACCTGGAGCGCATTGAGGGTGCCATCATTGAATGCCCAAGTGCGGCACACGGTGAGGCCCATTTGTGCCCCGGTGCTTAGGACGGCGCTGACACGGGGCCGTGTGGGCTGCTCGACGGCCTGATCCATGAGCCAGTAGGAGTTCCATCCATTGACATAGAATGGCCTGCCACCAAGGTAGAATTGGGTACCATTCCTCTCCACAAAGCTCACCGGAGGGGGCTTAATGTCTATGAAATGGGACCGGAAGTCGTCCCGGAGGTCCCGGAATGAGAAGTAGATGAATGCAATGCAGCTTGTGAAGGCAAGGATGTGGAAGAAGACACCATTGTGCACCTCCATGATGGATTCTGGGTTGTGGGTTTTTTTTGGGTATTGAATATTGATTGATCCTCAATGCGCCATTGGCATTACCTCTCAATGGGCATGTACATTATACATATACATATACACATGTAATGTTACTAATTGTAGATGTAAAGATGAAGTCTTTCTTGATGGTGATGGTGGAGAATTGGTAAATTGGTGGTGATCGATGGATGATGATAAATTGATAATTGGTATAATGGGTAGTGTAAACAAGAAGCAAGCTTTGAAAAGCTCAAATTAAAGGCTAAAAATCTGACTGAGACTGAGTGAGTGAGTGAGTTCTTCTTGTTTACAAAATACAAACACCAACAAAAAGATGATGACATATTGACATAGGAGGATCTTTCTCAAAAAAAAAAAGACATAGGAGGATCACATGCGCTGCTTTAGGCAGAGTGTGGGGTCGGCAGAGAGAAAGAGAAAGAGAGGGAGATCTAGGAGGAGTAGCCAATGACTCCTGTACGGTGTATGTTGCTTTTGACAGAAGAATATGATTCTTACTTGTTGTTAGTTGTTACTGTGGTTTATTTTTTTTTTTTTTTTTGAGAAAAGCCCTTGGGCATGCATTCAAACGAGTTTTTGTTTTACAGAGATTTTGACCACATTGAAACTGTGCCTCCTATTCGCTATTTCTGGCATCTTTAGTGGGTTACCTCCCGTTCTCCATAACAAGAAAAAACCTTAAAATCTACTCTAAATTACTCTACTGCATGAAAGAAATAAACAGAACAAGAAATGGAAAAAGAGAAAGTACAATAATTAAATACCTATCCTACATTACAACTACTTATCCTGCACTCTTTGACCCCCTAATCTGGCTCTAAATCAGCACTGATGCTCCTCCTCAGTCTAGCAGCTCTTCTGAAGTGTGCACCTTCTATCTTTGTTGGAATTCCTTGTGCCTGCAACATCTGTGTTGTTGGTGGACCCCTAAAACTCTCGCCCGTCCTTCTTGCCAGATTCGCCAGGGTGTGTGCTGGTGTCAGTGTGGTACGCAGGGCATGCCTAATTTCCACCTTTGAGATCATTATATCCATTACCTGCAAGATTTCTTCCACTATTCGTACTGCCCTCCATGACGGACTATCTTCAGGTCTCCTCTCCGCAATTGTCTTGACTAGGATTCTACAGTCGGTGTACACTACAGCCTTCTGTTGGTCCCGGCTTCGTTCCAGCTGGTGAATAGCTTCCAGGACTGCCCTTGCCTCGGCTTGGTAAGCGTCTTCTGTCTGCATTGGGTGGTATGAGACCTCCAGAACCCCACCATCCTCATCATAGTGTATCATACCCCACCCCGCCTGCTTGGACATGTCCCAGGACGCATCCACCAGAAACACCATGGTTTTGTAGGGAATTTCGTATTGGACTTGCCTTCTGTTCTGGTCCCCTCCCCCAATACTCATTGCGCTTCGCCCTCTGACCACTTCCATACTATTCGCCTCCATCACTGCTTTCCTAGGGACCATCCCTATCCCCTCAATGACTTGTGCGTTCCGGCCCTTCCATATACACCACAACAGATTGAAACAGAATGGTACCTGGTCGGTCGGAAGTCGTGTGTTGAGCTCTATGAGGGTCTCCTTGAAATTAAGGGGGAGGTCCTCAACTCTAAGTGACAAGTGTGAACCGAACCATGCCATTCGCGAAGCCTGGCAAAAGAACAACATGTGCATCAGATATTCATTTTCCTGGTTGCATCGACCACATGTCGGGGCTATCGTAGGGATTCGGCGGTGCATCTCTTGCGCAGTTGGCAGACCCCCGTTTACTGCTCTCCACAGAAAGAGCTTTACTTTCGGGATCACCTCATCTTGCCCCCAAATTACATTCCAAATTGGATCCGGTTCCTGCATCTCGGCTCGCATTCTTTCTGACAAACAACGGTAGCCCTCTTTAACACTGTATCTTCCCTTGGCTCCTTTCTCCCACACCAGTGTGTCTTTGCAATTGCTTTGCGCACCTTCTCTCAACACAACCTCAGCTGGAATAGTTTGTGCCCACGGTTGGCCCATCAGACTTTGCAGCCTTTCCACATCCCATGTGCCTGTTTCTGTGTTTATCAAATATCTCACATTTAGCGTGTGATCCCCAGCCACGGGTGCGTCCGATTCCTGCCATTGCACGAACCAAGGTTGGTTGTAGACCGGTATGCTCTCTCCATTACCGATTTCCCAGTGCACATCCGGTCGAAAGAATTCCTTCAGTTTGTTCATTTGCCGCCACAAAGGGCTGAGTTCCCTTCCTTCCCCATTGCCCCATATTCCATTCTGCCCGCAGTATTTGCTTTGCATTATTTTGACCCACGGTTTATCTTGCCCGGAAGCCACTTGCCATACTAGCTTAAGTATTAGTGCCTCATTCATCACTCGCAAATCCCTCATGCCCAGCCCCCCTTCGTCCCTTGGTTTACAGATCCGCTCCCAGCTGATGAGCGCCATATATCGGTTTTTGTCGGTTTTTCCCCAGAAGAACTTTCTAGCCAAAGCCGTAAGTTCGTCTGTAGACTTCTTGGTCAAGAGCGCCACCGACATGTAGTACACCGGGATCGAGTTGAGGACTGACTTGACTAACACCTCCCGTCCTGCATGCGACAGGAGGTTGAGTTTCCATCCCGCCATTTTACTCCAAAACCGTTCTGCCAATAGCTTGTGCGTGTGGTCCCTGTGCCCTTCTCCGTGATGCACATAAATGCCAAGATACTTCTCTTTATCAGTGGCCAATTTAGCATTAATGTTGGCGAGGACCTCCTCTCGTTCTTTCCGCCCACATTTCTTGCTGAACCAGATCGTCGACTTGGTGGGATTGATAACCAAACCGGAGCAATCCCCGAAGTTATCCATCAGCGCCTTGATTGCCTGAACCTCTGCTCCGTCCGCTTGTGCGAAGACTACCAGATCATCGGCATATAGCGCATGTGTGAGGACGGGCGCGTGTTCCACCAGCTGCACCCCTCGCAACTCACCCTGCGCTACTGCTTTATGGAAGCTCTTGGTCAAGAATTCCATGGCTAGAATGAACAAATAGGGAGAGAGTGGACAACCTTGTCGAAGTCCTCGAGTCGGTTGAAAAAAACCCCCCCCACTGCCGTTTACCAAGACTGTAATGCGGCTGCTCCGTTGACATGACATGATTAACTCCACCAGAGATTCCGGGACGTTTATGAGGAGCAGCGCCTTCTCTATAAATTGCCATTCAATTGAATCGAATGCTTTGTTTATATCGGCCTTGAGAGCAAACGCTTTTTCCCCATATGACTTGGAATTGAAAGAATGTATGACCTCTCTCATGAGCAGAGTATTGTCCGAGATACTTCTACCTTTGAGGAAAGCCGTTTGTTCAGGGGAGATGATCTTCTGCAGGTGAGGGCGGAGGCGGTTAGTGATAAGCTTCATCATCAGGCGGTACACAGTGTTCCCCACGCTAATCGGCCGGTACTGCTTGGGGTTATTGGGCTCATCCACCTTTGGAATGAGTACTATGTGACATGCAACCCATTCTTCCGGGGCCTGCCTTGTAATAAAAGCTTGTTGTATAATATCACAAATATCGGGCCCCATTATATCCCAGTGCTGCCGAATGAATCGGCCTGTCAGACCATCAGGCCCAGGCGCCTTGTCCTGGCCCAGTTCCCACATAGTATCTTTGATTTCATCCACTCCAGGGACGCGGGCCAGGAAGACTTTGTGTTGGGCCGGGATCCTCTCCTCCTCAGTGAGAGCAAATTGGCCCAGATATCTGTCCACTCTATTCGACCCATCAAGGCCCAAACCAGTTTGGTACAGTTCTTGAAAGTACTGGATGAATACCTTTGCAATTTCTTTTTCTGACTGCACCATTGCTCCATTTGCATCCTGGATCGATGTGAGGAGGTTGTGTCTCCGCCTCTGTGTCGCGATGGCGTGGAAGAAGGCGGTATTCCGGTCCCCGAATTGGACCCATTGAATCCTTGACCGTTGGCGCCAATATAGATCTAATTGAAACTCGGCTTCCTCATATCGAACCATGAGTTCCCGTTCAGTGTTAGCATCTTGAACGGAGGGGTGCTGAGACTGAAAGGCGAGAATTTCGTGTTGTAGCTGTTGTATCTTTCTCTGCGGAGTTTCGACTTTCGCAACCCACTCCATGATCTGCCCCTTCATTCGCCCATACTTCTGTTTCCACCCTCTTCCTTGCTCCTCCTGCCATTCTCTCTTCCATACATTCTGAAAGTCGGCTTCCTGCAACCACCAATTTTCGACCCGGAAATTCCTCTGCCTCGCCCCGACACCTCTTGTCCTAAGCAAGATGGGGGCGTGATCACTGTGTATCCGGTGCATGTGGTTGACGTACGCCTCCGGGTGTGAATTGCACCACCCCGGGTTTGCCAACGCCCTATCCAAACGAACATGGATTCCTGAGGAGACGGTCGGTCGGTTCGTCCAAGTAAACGCGGGTCCCTTAAACCCCAAGTCAATAAGCCCCGCATCAAAAAGGAACTCTCGGAAACGGTTGCTATTTGCATTGAGCTGTTGACTCCCCCCATATTTCTCTCCAATCTCCAAAATCGCATTGAAGTCTCCAATGCACACCATCCCCATGTTAAGGTTGCTGATCCGAGATATATCTTCCCAGATCTTTGGATTGTTACGGTAGGAAGCATCACCGTATACACACACCAAAATCCACGTAGGCTTATGTTGCTCTTCCACCCACGCGAAAAAATAGTAACGTGACTTCTCAAACACCCGCAGTCTCACATGGTCACCCCACATGAGCCAAATTCCCCCCGACAAACCCGTTGCCGGAAAGAAATCAAAATTCTGAAAAGGCATCGAACGTAAATATCTAAGCGATTTCCTGTGAGAGCTTTTAGTTTCAGAAAGGAAAACTATATCGGCTCTCGTTGAATGGAGGAGTGAAGTTAGGAATCGTTTTTTCCGTGGCCCCCCCGCACCACGGCAATTCCAAGCTAGGATATTCATTTGCCCGACCGCGGGGATTGCCCCGCAGCCTTATGCCTCTTATTGGGCACCTCAGTCACTGTGTTCTGTCTCGCAATCACCAAAGCCCTCCGGGTATCTCCCGCATCAAGCTCTCTTGCCGCCATCTCCCATTCCTCCTCAGTAAACTCGCCATGTCTTTTGTGCTGCCCTGGTACAAACCCAGGGCTGTTCAGATCAATATCGCCATCTCCTTGCTGGATGCGAGTCTGGCTACCTTGAGACTCTGCCTCATTGCCATGATCCCTACTGTCAGTTTGCGTGGTGGATGCTGCTGCAGCTATCGGCCTCCCCACCTTGTTTATGTTCACAATCCAGCTCCCGAACTTAGGTGTGAGAATTGTTGCCATTTCGGGTCGGTCCTGATATTCCTCATCTTCCACCAATCGAGCCAAGCGGGCTCTGCTTAAACATGAGCTCTGCTCATGACCAACCATCCCACAAAAGAGACATGCCCTCTGGATTTTCTCGTACACCACCTTCGCCTCAATGCTACCTAAATCCGGATGTGAAACTTTCACCCGATCCCTCAACGGTTGGTCAATGGGAATCTTAATTTTTGCCTTGTAAACTTTTCTACCACTAATAATGAACTCTTTCACATCTGAAATTACCGGCCCCACAGCTCGAAATAAACAAACGATACCTTGCCCTGACATGCTGCCTGGGGGAATATGGTGTAGCTGCGCCCATACTTCCATTGTTTTAACATGCCCTTCGTTCACTCCTGCCAGGCTCTTGACTGGGCGTAAGGCCACCACATCCGAGCGGTAGCCCCACACCCCCTTTTCCAGCACCGATAACATCTCAGCAATCTCCTGGAACTCCACCAGGTACGTGTTCTTTGCCACTGTGACTATGGATGCCTCCTCCCCCAGCTCCCAGGCGCGCGCCATTGTCGTAATAAAATGGTGGTCGATTGCCACCCTGTCAGAGATCACCTTGGCCACCACGCACCGATCCCATTTCCTGGTAGAGAAGGCCTCAGGTGGTACAATGCCTTCCTCTGCCTGGTTGCTCCCCATTGCTTGCATTGCTGCAAATTTCGCGATCAATTCTTCATTGGAGAGCTCCATTTTCAAAGTATGTTTCTGAGTAAGAGTTTGCAAGGAACTACAGCAATCTGGCCAGCCCATTTCCTCAGTTATGTTGTGAAGGGCTATGTCCCAAACTGGTAAGTGCAAATCTTCTTTTCTCTTCAGCCCGCTAGCATCTAAAAACTTACTCTTCTTGGCCTGTCCACCATTTCCTGGGCCATCATTGATGAGGCTTGGCAAGCCCAATTTATTGCCCTCCTCATCAATGCCCTGACAGGCTCGTAATTCGCTCCTCAATTTTTCCATCCATTCCAGCTGTTCCCCAGAGAAGGATCCGAATGGGAACAGGCTGTGCGCCATCTGCATTTGATCCAGAATAGTAATAGAGCCTATTTGGATCGATGTGCCCTGTCCCCAATGTCTCTTTTCATTCCCCATTTTCGCAACTTCCTTGCTATCACTGGTACCCTCTGACAAAGCTGGGTTTTGCTTCTTGGCTCCTTGTGGCGTGCCCGGTTCCAGTTTCCCTTTCTGGATAGTTTCTGCCCTATTCTCTGGCCTAAACGGGAAGAGCATCCTTCTAGCCTTTTGACTGGTTGGTTGTTCTACCTGATCTTCTGTGGCCGATATTGGGGTGGCCTTTTCTCGCTGTGTGGTGCTCTGCCTCTGCGTCTCCGTCGGCTCCACCGTCTGTACCGGGGTCTCACCACCGGTCTCGCTGATCTTGCCGCCATTCCCCGCAAATTCCCCGGCCACTGCCATTAAGACCTGTTCTGGGTCCGCCCCTAGGTCCTCTCGCCCATCTGGCGCCTCTCGGTTGCCAACCCGATCTACGCGCCTCCCCCAGTTACTCCCGGAACTTCCCATTCCGTCACCACCCCTGAACGTTTCCGCCCCCCGCTGGTTTAACTGGTATCGTCGCCAATTATCAGCCGCGCGGTATAGGGATGACCTGGCTTGGTTTTCATTTGGAAAGATGCCGTTCCCGTCTCTACCATAGTCAAAATCTGCTTGCAGTTCATGTGGTGGAGTTTGTTCATAGCGCCACCAAACAATTTCAATTGTGACACGCTCCCAAATTCCGGGTCCATGCAGAAGGATGTTGCGCGGTATTCTGCGAGGGTCATGGCAGATGACCCGAGCTACTACTTGCTCCCTGTTCCCGGCGTCTATCGTATCAGGATCAATCCAGCACGGGTCTCCAAAGGATGCTAGGATACTATTAACCGTCGCCCTCGACCACATCCTGAGTGGCAAATCCCAGATCTTGACACATACGTTAAAAGATACTACTGGTCTGGTATTGTTGACTTCCCCATCGAACATCGTAAACCTTACCCCTTTGTCTGCACTCCATCGGTTGGCAGCATGGCAGAGGGCAGGTCGATCGACACCCGGCGGCAGTCTGATCAGGAAGATGTTAGTAGCTCTCCGAATGACCGGTAAATCACCCTCTCCTCCGTCACACTTCTTGCTGAGATAGCGCATGATCTTAGCTAGCACTGGCTTGGGTCGTCCAGATACAATTGTCACTGCAAGGGCCTCCGGGAAGTTCGCCTCCTGCCCGTGAGTGTGCGAGTCATCCAGAAAGAGCGAGGTTTGATCTAGAGGTTGATCAAGAAAAGGGTAGTTTCGGTTGCTTGTCATGGTTTCTGTTGGTTGGTATTGGTTCAGTTTTAGATAATGTCGGAGTAGTTTAAATGAGAGGGTTTCTGTGGAGGATCAGAAAGGATAAGAGTGTAGGTAAGGGGTGGAATGATTGTACGAGGAATCAGTGAGGTTAAGGTAGGTTGAGGAAAAGTGGAGGTGGCATTAAATGCGCGGTGCCGCCATTAATGAGTTTGGTGGAGGAGAGGCTCCATCCGGAGTTACCTCTTTGCAGTAGTTTTGCTCCAAAGAACCCTATCTGCTCCATACTGAAAGAGGCATCAAATCTAGTTTTGTTTTTACTGTGGTTTATTCATTTAAGTATTGTCAATTGAGATGCTTTGTTTATTTAAAGCTCCTGATGAGTGATGAGGGATGAGATTGTTTATTGTTGGTTCTGGAGGTTTTGTGGGTATGCCCATAAAATTTTGTTTAATTTTGTTTGCCCATAAAATTTGTTTAATTTTGTGAACATTGTAACAAAGTTTTTGGCCACAAATATTGGACGATTGTTGTTTGTTTAATAGTTGATAAATGAAAGATAAAACTTATGGTTATTATGTATAAGATGTAATTACATGAAAGATCTACTTCATTTATAAACATATAAAAATTAAAAATTATCTTATGTTTAGAATGGAATGATGTGTTCCATTATCACTTAGCACGGTCTAGTATAGAATTGTGTCAAAATTATATCAATCATATTGAAGTACTTGTATCTATAATTGGTAAAAAGAAGTTCTTTGATAAAGATATTATGAGGCAATAACTCTTATCCAAATGATTTTTCTGTTTTTACTAACACAGTTCTAAGGATTTGAAGGGTCTTCTATGCAAATACACTTATGGTTCAATGAAATTTGTGGGCTTGGCCTACTCTTCAAAAAAAAGGATTTGAAGGGTCTTTTATGTTTTTTTCTGTATTTTATTATATCTTACTGAATTATTATTATGCTATGATATGATGTATTGATGTGTTGTTTACATTAGTCCAACGCAATTTAATAATTGAGAATGAGGATATACCCTGAATTGAATGTCGTGAAGCCCATACTGAGAACAAAGAAAACTCAATTAATTGCCATTTTATTATTAAATTTGCCAAATGACATCATAGACATAGTCGATGCCATTTTTGAATTTTTCTAGTTCTTGTCCACGGCCCACGGGATGTATATTTGGCATCTGCAAAAAGCTAAAACACTAAAAAAAAATATAAACTATATTTGGGAGGGTGATGGAGAAAAGTAACATGATAATTATTAATTTATTAAACAGATAAAGTAAAGAACCCCTGCCACTTGTCAGGTTTGGTACTGGCCTTATTATAAAATTAAATTGAAAGAGATTATTAGGAGAGGTGCATTGTATTGTATCCGCTGCAATCAGCGTTGGAAAAGAATTATCTTGCTACTCAATAACCAAACGGTGAAATCTGTAATGGACGGATAAGATGAGAGATGATGTTTTTATCTGGAGTACAGGCAGGAAGTATCAATTTCCTACTACGATTGATCCATGGCAAGTACTATTTATGGATTTATTACGGTATTTTCTAAAACTAATAAAGAGCCTACCCGCTGCTTTGGGCAGAAATTGTTATTTCTTATAATAATTTGTAAGATATGTAACGGGCCTTATATTGAAGAAATTGATATGACCCTTAAATTTTAATTAGCTGAGATATTAATGTCAATGGGCATTAACACAAATTAACGGTTCTGATATCCAAGAAAATGATTAACGGCTCAGATTTTTTATTTGAAAAAAATAACTCTTTCATATCATTTTTTTTCCGATATGCTTTTATATACCCTATATAGTAAGGATTCGAAAGCTGGAAGAAACAGAAAAACAAATTAGAAAAGTCCAATTAGGGAAGGTGACTTGAGAGGCTGAGAGCTAGCTAGCCTGAGGATCTGAGAGGTAACATGATTGATTGTGTTTCAATAAGGGATAATATTAATATTTCTCTAACCAGATTTAACAATAAACAAATAAAGGTACTGGTAGTACAAAAAATTAACGGTTCATCAACATTTGATAAAAATGATTGGACATTATGCTTCCTGAAATACGGTTTCACTATATGCAAATAATTCGCAGAACATTTTGCTGAGCTTTTGCTTTTTTTTTTTTTTTTTTTTCTCTAAATCAATCTCGATATTTAACATGCACATAAATATTGGATAATTTGTGTACATCCCCTGCTGGTCCATTTGGTTTCTTTTCTCAGACTATGTATTGTTAATCTAAGATTCTAGTTAATAGAATCGGTAGGTCGTGAACCTACTTTTTTCCAAAAAATATATATATATATATATTGGATAATTTGTCAATACTTCATCATATTGTAAATGCTGCATAAAATAGTTCCAATTTTCGGTACGTGCATGTTGCACACTTTCACTGTCCCTGTTGCGCTACAAGTCGTGTACATGTGTGTCAAACTGTCAACACATTACAGATGTATATTTGATTAAAGGGAAAATTGTCCATATGCCACTCCAAAACTCTAAACTTGCCCAAATGTCACTATAAAATTTGTGTTTGCATAAATGCCACTCCAAATCTAATGCACTCACTTATTTGCCACTGCCACTGCATAGAATCTTCAAAATCAACTATTTTTTTGTAAAGACTAAAATACCCTTTGAAATTTGGGTATCAATCTTTCTGTAAGAGCTTTGAACTTAGTGAGACAGTGTTGCTCCACCATTCTTTTCTTCCGACCAATGTGTTCTCCTCCGCTGCACACGTAGGGTTGCCATCACCAGTCCGTTGTGTCGTCGCCACAAGTCAGCCGCGACGCCACCAGTCAGCCGAAGGCTGATCACGATTCATGGGAGAGGGAGTTGTTGTCACGATCTGATCTGAAGCTATATCAAGTCTATTTTGGGAACTGAAGTAGCGGATCGATGGTCAACCCAATTAAAGAGCAAGTGCAAGAGGTAAGCTCGTAAGAAGAGCTGGGCAGGAATTAAAGGAAGATGTGGTGTAAAATGTGTAATTGATGTGTCACTCTAAAAGTAATTAGAATAGATCAGTGGGTTATTTTGTAATTTCTTTAAACAATTAGAATCACCAATACAAGGCTGACCTACTGTACTAATCAATTCATGAAATAAGAAAATAGATTTTGTGAATTTCATTTCTTGTTGCTGGTTTCGCCATTGATGAATGGTAAACCTTTCAATTGAAAATCCCTTATCTTTGAGTTATTTCTTGCTTAATTACTGTTTGGGCAACCTTAATTCACGCAAGGTTGTTATAGTTGTTCAGACTTGGGAGCTTGGGAGGTTTTCTCCGATCTGATTGCACAATAACTTGTTGGCGCAGAATTTGGGTTCTAAGCTATTAGAAATGAAAATGAAAAAAAAAAAAAGCAAAGACAATTAAGAGAGAGAGCCAGGGGTGTGGTCTTAGAGGAGGGCATAAAAGGAAATACGAAAATACAAACAAAAAAACAATACAATCTGTTTTTATTTTAATTATATATGTATCAAAATACAACGGCAATGGCATATAAGCAAGTCCATTAGTTTTGGAGTGGCATTTATGCAAACAAAAATTTTGTAGTGGCATTTTGACGAGTTTAGAGTTTTGGAGTGGCATATAGACAATTTTCCCTTGATTAAAGCCAAGAATGGACGACCCGGCAAAGCCTCATGCGGTCATGCCTCGTTGCCTTGAGCTATACAATAAAACAAAACCTTTGAAAGAAATATATATTATACGGCGGATTGTGCAAAAAGATCGGAGGCACGGCGACAATTTATTAGTAGAAGTTGAGAAATATTGTGCTGAATTTAATATTTTCTATTTTCGACATTTTTTTTAAAACAAATCTAGCTTATTGTCAAAATAAATATCTTTAACGATCCAAATAGGATAAGAGGACCCTCCAATCGCGATCCGACGATTGTAGATTTTAGGAGTGCTTTGGAATTATCTCAACCGTCCGATCTAGATTAGAGGTCCTCCTATCCAAATCGGATCGTAGGTGATTTGGACGAAGGAGCTGACCAACAAATAAAAATAATAATTAAGAAGGCAACAACTAAGTATTTCGATTTGATATAAAATAAATTTTAACAGTAAATCTTCTGGATCAAGCCAAAAAACAAAAAATGGCAGAATTTGAAACGAAGCAAATAAATAGTTGTGCTTATGTTGTTAGACATGATGCCTAAGATGGTAAGGTAGGGAACAGATGGGGTTTGTATGGATTCATTGATTCATTCACTCACTGTAAGATGTTAACCGGTACCAACCAAACAGACTCACCAACTCAAAAAAGCCATCAAACTTCCAAATCTCAAAACCGTGACAAGTGAAATCAAACAGAAACAAAAAAGGGTTGATGAATGAATAATTCATCGATTGATTCAGTGACACAAACAGTAAATCACATAGGTTTGTGCGTGACGGATCGGGATCATGCACAAACATTTGGGGAAAGTAACTACGTACCGAACCTACCACCGCTGGTGCATGTGATCTCTGCTAATTTATCTCTTGGGAACCAGCCACTTTTTGAAGTCTTGATTCTCGAATTGAATATCCCAATCAACTATGAACAACCACATGTGATGGGTCTGGTGTTGTGACAAACGGACGGGTAAGGGTCCGACGGGTGAAGGGTCTGAAGGGTGAAGGGTCCGACGGGCGAAGAGTCCGACGGGCAAGGGGAAAAACCCTCGCCCTTCGGGCGAGAACGGGCACGGGCGGGCAAGGGCGGGCGGGGGCGGGTGGGGGGTGAGGCGGATCGTGTCGGCTTCGGGCGGATCGCTGGCGGTTTCCGACATTTTCCGGTGTTTTCGGGCGGATTCCGGCGTATTTTTTTTTACATTTTTTTAGGAAATGTTTAAAATATTTTTTTTTAAAAGATAATAGTTTAAAAAACGAAATAAATTTTTAAAACAAAGTTTTTTTTTAGAATCCGAACTCCGAAGAATGTTAAAAACCCGAAACTTTAAATGTATGGGTGTATTTATAGGTGTGAATTGGTGGGGGAGAAATTAAAAAAAACTAGCCATTCAGCTGTGGGGGAAAATTTTTCAAATTTTAAGTTTCGGACGGGTCCGGCGGGTCGGCTCGGGCGGGTCACTCGGGTCGCCCGGGTTGGGGGGGCGGGTGGGGGCGGGTGCGGCGGGTCGAACGGGCACGGGTCTGACAGGTTTGAAGGGCGGGTAAGGGCGGGCAACGGGTACGGGCGGGCACGGGTTTAGACGGGTGGGCGGGTTACGGGGGCAAGGTCCAAAACCCGGACCCTTACCCGCCCCTTACCCTTGACCCGTCCGACCCGGCCGACCCATCCGAACCCCGCACGGGCGGGTAAGGGCGGGCGACGGGCACAGGTCGCCCAGGCGGGTCACGGGTCCGACAGGTTTTGTCACAACACTAGATGGGTCGTGAAGATTCGCATTCGTATTTTTCTTGGATTTGAGTAGTTTGGGGTTTGGACAATTGTACCATTCGCATTTCTTTTATAAGTTTTAAGCTTCGTGGTAGTATACTTCCTGCCAGACTCGGTATTTAATTGTGTATAGGATGATAGTATACTTTATAAATTAATCACTCAATTTAAAATAATTCAATTTCGAGTCTAGAGTTGGCAACTTGGCATATAAGTTGTGTTTTTAAATCCGTCTGGATGACCCTTTTAGGTTTTTTTACATTTTAACTGATATCTTAAATGAATAGTTTTTTGTTTATTATTATTTAAGGAGAAGTAAATTGGTGCGCATTGGAGAGCGACTCATATAATATTCCATCAAATTAATTTCACTGAAATTTCGTGTTATCTGTCGTCTTGCTTTAGTGATATTGATTTGATAAATATGTATGAAATGGTGATAAGGCCCAATATATTTGGGCCCAGTCCGGCCTACATGACCCCAATCGCTTGAGGCCCAGTTCTGGTCCAACGATTTGCCCAAACCATTATAATGGCTATCAGCATCTGCATCGACCCGCCTGATCGCGGATCGAGCACAGACAGCCCGCCGCCTTGCTGTCTGTACGTATGTCGGGAGATTCGAAGGCAGCAGACGGAGAATGAGAGAATTTTTTTTTTTGTCTATCCTAAAAATTAATATGACTATCCCAATTCAAAACATATTTTTTGGTTAGGCTAATTTTTTTGTGTACCCATCAAAACTTGTTAAATAACCAATATCCCCATGAAAACACTCTAATGACTAATATCTCCATCAAAATAAAATTTTCTTTCTTCTATCCCCTTTTATTTATAAAACCCACCATTAATATATTATATAATACTAAAATTACACTTTTAGCCTTCATTAAAAGTATACACATCCTCTTAATTTGTTATAGTAGAGTACGATTCATTTTCTCATCTCCACTGTTATATACATCTAATTTTTCTCATTTTTTCCATGCACCCGACCAATATATTGTACTTTAAATGAGGTAGGGTGCGTGAAATTGGCTCCAGAATAATGAAGAATGACAAATTACTGTTATGCAGTCATTAGCACAAATCATCATTTTTGTGCTGTATGATCAAGAATGACAAGTATGCTTAGCATACCGATATATATAGCATATGGTACAAAATTGAATTTCATACTGTAAGAGTAAATTTTCTTTTAGACCTTTTTTCAATAAAAAAATCTCCAAAAGTCGTTTAAGCTAATAAATTGTCAAAGGTTCATTAGCCCGTGTGAAAGAAACATGATTTTGATGGATTATTCAGAAGAAAGAAATAAGGCATTTAATATTCATTTTCTTCCAGCAAAGAGACATGAGAATATATAGATTATAAATGAATAATGTTTCACAAAGAAAAAAAAAAAAAAAAAAAAAGCATCCATGTACAAAGTTAAATTGGGGTGGGAATGTTCAAGAAGTTTAAGAGAGCTCTTTACTTTATAAAAAAGGGTATAATGGTCTCTTTAAATATAATATAAGCTTTTTATTAATAAATGGGGATAGAAGAAAGAAAATTAAATTTTAATGAGATATTGGCTATTAGAGAATTATGATGGGGATATTGGCTATTTAGTAAGTTTCGATGGGTACACCAAAAATTAGGCCTTTTGGTTATCCCTACTTTCTAAACGCCGGCGGTCACATGCACAAGCTAGACCCCGGCATTCAGACATCTACAGCTCCCACCGATAACCCAAACTAGCCGCCGGCGTCCTGACCGCCCCACTCTGGCCACCAGTGGTCAGAGGGGAAACTCAGTGCAACCCTTCGACATATAGACACTGGCATAGCGGTCAGAGCACTGAGTTTCCCCTCTCACCGCCGGTGGCTAGGGTGGGCGGTCAGGACACCCGCGGCTGACTTTGGCGTTTGGTTGGGTTATCAGTGGGAGTTGCAGATTTGTGCATGTTACTGCCGGCGTTTAAAAAGTATAGATAGTTGGAAAATATGTTTTGAATCGGGATAGTCATAGTAATTTTTTATTTTTTTAGGGATAAAAAAAAAATTCGAGAATGTCGATGTCGACTCGTCTTTGCATGGGGTCTACAACGGCCGGGTCGACGCATGTCGATGTCGACTCGTCTGCACCAGAGAGGATCATGAGGTTGAGGGACAGGAAGAGGAAGAGGAAGAGGGAGTGTCAGTGCGAGTGCATATTTGGATGCCATTATTTTTCTTTTTGTGGTATATTATAAAGGCCTTGGGGGGAATATTAATATATGAAGAAAATTAATTATGGGTATTTATAAGATGGAAATTTTCTTAAAAGGAATTGTGGGTATATATATATGGTCCTGGTGGCATGTACACATATAGATGCATGATATGGGATCTAATATGAGGAGGGATCCATTGACAATGCCTATATTGACAATCTCAACAATGTCAATTTTAAAAAATTTGAAAAAAATAGTTATAAATTCTCAAAAATAGAAAAAAAAAAGTTTACAGAACTATTGTTTAAGTTATATATTGATTATGTTTCCGATTATATTTAATTTAAGTGACGTTTGATAACTTTTGAAAGATCCGTTAAATTACAACCGTTAAAAAATGTATGAAATTTTGATAAGCCATCAAACAATGTCTAAATTGATTGAAATTTAAAACACTATCAATCTATTAGTTAAATAATACATCCATCAACATTTTTTTCATTTTTAAAAATTTATATGATTTTATTCAAATTTTTGAAAGTTGGAATTGTTAAGATCGTCAACATTTTGTGGGTTTGTGATGATCTATAGAAAATATTCTTATTGATCTTGTTAATTAACTTGTACAACCGGTGGCTTATATAGCCAGAAGATGCAACGGTTATATTGTTGGCCAAAATAGAAAGGAATTAAAATTTACAAGGGCTCAATTTTTCAACGGTTACATTGGCCTTTTTATTTTCTAATTCCTTTTATTCTTCAACATAAGTATATATCATATATGTCCTTATTTGAAATCTTCATCAATGTTGCATATTATATATAGAGAAACATCTTGCCTCCATTGAAAAACCGTCCATACATATCCATCGTGTACGAAATGCAACAGATACATCCCGAAATGTAACAAATACATCCAAAATGTAACTTATAAACGTTATGGACAGTTTATTACTCGACATAATTAATGATTAGTGAGGCATAGCAACTGCATACAACTTGGTCTTCTTCCTGAGGGGCATTCCAAACAACTCCTCCACATCCATCTCCTCCGGCTTCCTCCCCTCCGGCATCGACCAATCAAACCCGAACACCAAATTCGCGATGGCGAGTTCGACCATCGCCATTCCGTAGCCCACCCCGGGGCACATCCTCCTACCCGCCCCGAACGGGATGAACTCGAAATCCTGGCCCATAAAATCCACACGACTGCCTACAAATCTCTCTGGCACAAACTCATCGGGGTTGTCCCACACTTTCGGGTCCCGCCCGATCGCCCATGCATTGATCAGCACGTGCGAGCCGCGTGGTATGAAGTAGCCTCTGATCATAGTGTCTTGACCTACCTCGCGAGGGAGTAGCAACGGGCCGGGTGGGTGTAACCTTAGTACTTCCTTAATGACCGCCTTCAGATAGATCATCTCGGCCAGGTCTTCTTCTTGAACGAGGGGTTTCGAACCTGCGATGCCTCGGACCTCCGTTTGGAGCTTCGTCATTGCTCGAGGGTTCTTGAGGAGCTCCGTCATGGCCCACTCCATGATGTTCGAGGCCGCTTCGGTGCTGGCGCCAAACGTATCCTGAAATATTTATATGTATTTGATTTTTTGAGAGTGATTGCATGAATTGATTCCATTCTTTTCTAAAGAAAAATATTCAGATTTACTAATGAAAAAGAGGCTGAAAAGTGAAAACCATGAGAATAGCTTTGACATTGACGCTGTCGAAGGGCATGGCGTTCGCCTCCATGAGCCTGAGCATGGTATCTACGAAGCATTCTTCTGTTTCGCCGGCTCGCAGCCTTCCATGCGCCTTTCGATGATAGTGGTAAGCACCCGATCGACCCATCCCGCTACTCTGTCGAACTTCTGTTCCAGTCCAGTTATGCTTAGCCATGGCAGCCATCTCAAGTAGTCGCCTATATAAATAATGTTTGTGTAACACAGATTTCAGGAGTTAGACTATTATACTAACGTTAGCATCTCGGCTTGAAATGCTAACACATCAAAATTTGTGTTATCGTGTTCGAAATCACGATTTATGGTGCTCAATAAATTCTTTATATGAAAATATTGGGAAATACAAAAATTTTTTATTTTTGGAGTTTTCTAAGTATTTGTTTTGAATTTTAGAAAAGAGCTCATAAATATTAATAAAATATTGATGTTTGTACATGCTATTTTCAAAAATACAAAACAAATACTTAGAAAACTCTAAGAATGAAAAATTTTTGTATTCCCCAATATTTTCATATATAGAATTTGTTGAGCACCATAAATCGTGATTTCGGATACGATAACACAAATTTTGGGGCGTTAGCATTTCGAGATGAAATGCTAACGTTAGTATAATAGTCTAACTCCAGATTTCAGTCCATATATACATATATATATATGAACAGTGAACATCAAGCATATATATATACTAGAAAGAGTGCCGAAGCAAAGAGTGCCTCGCTTTGCTTCAGCAGTAAAAATTGAACAATATTATTTTTTTTTCTAAGTAATTTGAGTTTTTAGTGAAATTCAAAAGAACAACTTGTGTTTCCATTAAAGACTATCAAATCCTAATTAAATTTGAAATATAATTAATGTATAAAAAAATGTTTGTAAGTTCGTTATAATAAAAGTTCTTAAGAAAACTCACTCTTTGTAGTGCCTAATAAAATAATATTTATATAATTTAGTTTAGTGTGATGTGTTAAAATAAAATTAAATAGTCAAATTTTAGGGAAATTCAGATTGACCCTAATCTGATCCGTCCCGTGTATCAGGGAAAGTCATACTGACCTGAACCCAAATGACCCGAAACCCGAGATGACTCAGGAATAAAAGTGCAAAATTTGATCAGACCCAAAAAACCCGCCCGACCCGAAAAAGTACCGACAGACGTCAACCCAATACCCGACCCGACCTGAACTCAACCGACCCAAAAAAATGTCGGCCCGAATCCAAACTCGACCCGAACCCGAACCCGAACCCGACCCGACATTTCTATTCGATCAAATTGATCCGATCCGACAATATGCCACCACTACCTCCATGCTTTTACCCCATTGTGCACCAATCTAAAAAAAAAAAAAAGTTACTGTAGAACATACTGTTCATTATACTGTACAAACCCATCCAAGATTAATAATACTATAAAAAAGGATGTGCCTAGCAAATCAAGAATTTAATTATGTGAACTTTATATCTGATTAAAAATAGGTACTAATTCATGAAAATGAAATGTATCTCTATTAATCACCTAATCAAACTCTCAAATGAACAAAATAAAATGGTCAAGTCTCTGAATTTCCTGTTTAATTTGTTGCATTATTTCTTTTCTATTTTTGCTGATCCATTTCCAATTTCTTAGCATTCAATATAAACAGTAAATTGTGCTTAATTCTTTCAATTCAATTTCAGCCATCCGATCAAAAAATTTTGGGCCGTTCAATATTTTTCTTTGTGCATATATTGTAGCAAATCACTAATATATATATATGAGGAGGGATCCATTGACAATGGATAACTTGACAATCTTGACAATGTCTCTTTTAAAAAAATTATAAAAAATCATAAAAAATCTTAAAAATGAAAAATGATTTAATACATCTAGATGTATTACTTAACTTATAGATTGATAGTGTTTCAAATTTCAATCAATTTGGACATCGTTTAATGACTTATCAAAATTTTGTACACTTTTCAACGGTTATAATTTAACGGGTCTTTAAAGAGCTATCGAACGTTGTTTAAATTGAATATAATGGGATACATAATCAATCTATAAGTTAAGCAATAATTCCGTAAAATTTTTTCTATTTTTAAGATTTTTCATAATTTTTTATAAATTTTTAAAAAGTGGGATTGTCAAGATTGTCAAGTTATCTGTTGTCAATGGATCCCTCCTCTGTATATATTGAGGGATAAAGATCTTACTCCCCCCTTGCCCCCCCCCCCCCCCCCCCCCCCCCCCCCCCCCCCGGTGCGTTGGCAGAGAGAGGGAGAGAGAGGGAGAGGGCGGGAGAGAGATGGGGAGAGGGGGGGAGAGTTTTGTAAATTGTCCAAATTCATTTACAACGTTTTGTAAACTGTCTAAATTTATTTAGAACGTTTTGTAAACTGTCTATTTGTGTCAAAAATTTATTTAGAACATTTTGTAATTTGCCTTTTTTTTTTTTTTTTTTTTTTTGGGGCAGTTTGCGGGCAGCGGAGGGCAGCGTATCAGCACCCATATATTGAGAAAGAAAGGATTTATATATGCCTGGATTGAAAGATGAACAGTTAAGGTAACCTCCCTGATGACACCATCCATTTCACCATCATACCAATCTTCTGCATTGCCCGCCAGCCGTCCGATCAGGACTCGACTGGTTATCTGCTTCGCCACATGATTCACCGTCTCTGTCAGGTCGACGGGACGTCCGAGTGTGCGCATCTTCGAAACTGACTCGGCCATCTTCGACACCTCCTCTTCTCGTATCCGCTTGTACGATTGCACCTTCTTCGAGCTCAGAAGATGGAGCATGATCAGCTTCTTGCTCTTCCTCAAGTACTCTCCGTACGGTGCGAACGCCATGTCTTTGCCACCGTAAAAGAGCTTCGCCGGTACCTGTAAGAAAGGTCGGCTAGAGAATACATGATCTTGTGCTTTGAAAACATCCGCTGCAATGTCGGACTTCAAGACGATGAGAACCAGCACTTGCCCGAGCCGAAGCAGCATGATGGGCCCGTATTTTCGAGCCATTGCGTGAAGCGAGCGGTGCGGCAGGCGGCCGAGCTGGTGAGGGTTACCGATTAGAGGTAGTTTCGGGGGCGAAGGCGGGGTTTTCGGCCGAGCAGCCGCGGTACCGGTACTGGTACCGCCTCTGCTGTATTGTAGGATGCATATTGTGAAGATGTAACATACTATAAGAGTGACAAATGAGAGAAATATCATGATAGAGAAATTAAAGGGAGGGAATTAATTAATTAAAGGGAGGGAATTAATTTAGTATATTATAATGAAGAAGATGCTTCCATTAATTTATAATGAGTTCAGATCCTCATTATCCGTATAGAGTAAGACCCAGCGTCCATCCTATGGACAACCATAGAAGACATAAAGAATGTGATAAGTGGGACCTATAATATAATCTATGTGTCTTCTACAGATCAGGTGATCCATAGAGTGGACGCAAGATGTTTCCGACCCATATATATGTCTATTTTTTATTCATAATTTCATATACTCCGATTGTGAGAGTATTCCATGACAACTGTTTATCTAAAATCAATCTCAAATAAATTCATTAAACACATAAAATTGTGAAACCTTTCATATATAATCAAATTTATATACTTATACTTATAGATTGATTGTTTTTTAAATTATATATATAATCATTCCAACTCAATTTTTTTTTTCGAAACAGTGGTCCACCGGTTTAATTCATTGAGAAACTTAAGTTCAAACTCATCACATGTAGCCTTCTCAATATAAAATATCGATGATATTTGCTCCATGATATGATAATATATAACCGTAAATTGGGTGCAGGAGTACTTTTTCCAGCTTTAATAGAACCATTAACCATAGAATTGTTACGTGATATTCTTCTTTAAATTAACCACACTCTGTCTTCAATTAACATCACACTAACAATAAATGATCCACTGAAAGCATAATTAAGACTCTTTATATGTAAACAATTTTTAGGTATAACTGCTTGTATATATTTACCATAAAAAGGGGTTTGAAAAGCTGGACCATGTGCATATATTCTTGGTGAAAACAATGTGCGGGTTAGTAATATTTCAATCATATATTAAATTGATCATTGTACGTATAAAACTCTGAAGGTTCCATATACCTCTCTTTACTGTACTGAAAATTGCATCCTCCGAAATAACTTGGCCTTTTGTAACCGGTCAATATCATGGATAAAAACCTGCAGAAAAGCAGAGTCTGCTTTTCCGATCGAACGGTCGGGATCGGTTGCCGCACCGATCTTAAAATACTTCGGTATTTGTTGTACCGATCGATCTCAAAGTACTTCGGTATTTCTCAACCGTCGGATCAAGAAAAGTAGATGATCCATCCCAATATTTTGATAGATGAAATTTAGTAGGCAAGAGAGAATTTCATTTTTTTCCACAAATTGTCCAGTCGGTAAATTAACATAATAACATTTCTCATATTTTGGGTCCTTTGCGGCAAGGTGTGCACGTCTACTATATTATTATGAAAAACATTTTGCGTTCATTAAAAAGTTGTCCATACGTCTATACATATACAAAAAATGTAACAGTTAAATTTCAAAATGTAACCTATGAAAGTGTATAAACAATTTTTCTATGGACGCTAGCTAGGTATTACTCATATTATTATATCGAAATAAGTTACAGGATCTTGTTCAAATATTATATATAAAACTTATATATGGAGCCGTTAACCTTTTGAAAGTTTGTCATACATACATTTTTATAGAACTATATATATTTAGGTTGCATAAGATCTTGTCTTCTGTATAGTTAGGCCCATATATGTCATATATATATCCTGCATTAATTTTAGATTAAGCTCAATAACTGTAAATTCCAAAAGTGCTTCATTCGGTTATCCTTTCCTTAATGGGTTTCCATTAGAAGAACGGAAATGCGGATAAATAATGCATCCCTTCACGTTTCCAATTAAACGATCAAATTTTATTTTGTTTTTAATTCATGCCCACTGCAACAATTAAAATTCTTAAATAAACCCTGGCAAATATTCAATATATATCTTGAATATTCCCGAGGACCAGGATTATTTTTAAAAAATATTTTGAAAATTCATATATACCCTTCTTTTTATTTGTCGACAACATTATTATTAGATGACTATTTGTAGAATGTGTACGTAGTCCCTTTATATTGTTCGATACTGATAAGTACATGAGCTGAGATCAATTGATCCAGAAAAACACATCGAGTCGAATTCTAAATTATTTTTTATTGACAGACATTTAGATCTCCGTTGGTAGTTGCTACCAACTTTTCGAAAAAAAAAAAAGACAGACATTTAGATCAAAATTAAATATTATGGTTAATCCAAAATCTAAAAAATATAATATATAATTAAGTTTTTACTCAAAAAATTTGTAATAAGAAGTGCCTAGAGGTCAAGTACACTTAGAATTTTTTTTTTTTTTCTAAAGAGAAAAATTCAACTCCAGTAAATGATTCTTTATCTTACAAATATTTCAGGAGATACTTATTTAGTTCTTATGGAATGTCTAAATTTTCTTCAGAAATAGACATATTAATTCCTGTCCCTGAAAATATTAACTATCAAACTTAATTAAAATCATAATTATTTGCCAATTACTAAATTTGAGTTTATTCTAAAATTTTCATAGTAAATACTGTGGTCTTCCCCTGTTGAAATAATTTGTATTCTTGTACAGTAAGTATGCAAAAGTGTACTTGAATAATAATAATTTGACTAAAACCTAATAAAATATACTTTGCCACTATTAATTATTCAATTTCCACAAAAGGCAAAAATAAAGGTCTCAGAGCCCAAATCATAGAATCAAGCCCAAATACAGGGTTTGCTGCCAGTTTTCATTTACTTTCTAGAAAATTGAAAGGCCCAATTGGGAGAGAAAAGGAATTCAACAGTTGGTTTTTTGGAAGCTCTGATATGTTAGAAATGTAAACCTGCAATTTTTCCCTTTGTAAAGATGGAATTGTGCACAATTAATTTCCTCATGAATTATGATCATATCACCAATGAATGAGTTATAAATCTGATGGTGTGGAATTAAACAAGTTTGCTATTTGGATATTACACAGTTCTGTGCACTAGTACTTGTGGAAAGTTTGAATGTCCTTTTGTGAGTTTGTGTCAACCAAATCTTCTGACTTCAGAACTTTCGAACAGATTTCATTGTTAATTTTTTATTTTTGCTGACAAATTGACAATAGCTCCTGGACAATTTTGAGTTTTTGACCAGTTGATCGCCAGCCCATTTTTTTTCATTCACAGAAAGTGATTTCTTTGTCAGTTCGTCTCAGAGAAAAAAAAAAAATATATATATATATATATATATATAATCCTTTTGTTAACACCCAATTATAATCCTTGCAGGTCTTTTTTTCCCTCTTCGTTTTAATTCAATAACTCATCCTAATCTATACTCCATAAAGAAGGTTGATTTCCAAGCACCTCAACTATGCCACATCATCACTATTATTAACCATTGATTTTGTTTGAAACTCTTCATCTACTTTGATCCAATAGCTTGTATTTTTTTCTCTTCCATTAAATAAGATGAATGTGACATGTCTAAAACAAATTTGAACCCTTAAAATGGTACAACATTTATATATATTCTTATTTATAAATTATTGTATTATTATTATTATTATTTACATAAAGAATTTACAAAAAAAATTTTTAAGTTTTGTTTGATATAATATTTAAAATTTTATAAAAATTTTAGTCATTTATTTGATACCACTTTGTGGGGCAATAAAAGGTTCTTCTGTCTTGATGTGGAAATACTGCAGCAATCAAGTCAAGCTCTGAATGGAGACTCAGAGAGTGATGAAACTGGTGTTTAATTCTCATTTCTCAATAGAAATCCAAATTTGTATATTTCAGCGATATTAGAATGAATAAGAATGGAATTGTTTTCATGACGTCATACTATGAATTTCTATTCTTTGTACGTGCATTGTTCAAATAAGTAGGCCCAATTTAATTTTTATATCATTTCTTAGATATTAATTAACTTGTTGGAATTATGTAATAACATAGAATTAATAAGAAGAAAATCTAGAGTAATGTTTTTTATTCCAACACAAATCACTGGAAGAAAAATATATGTCTAGTTATGATAACTCATATATATCACACTATCTCATTTATTCATCTTTTATAATATATATATGGTCCAAAATGTTAGGTTTTATCACGACAAAATTGTACAAATTCTCTAAAATAAAAGCAAAAAAAAAAAAATCTAGCTTATTGTCAAGATTCCCACTCTTGTATCATAAAAAAATCCAAGCCCATTTTGCATACTTGTAATTAAGTACGTCCACTTATAAAAGAAATTAAAATCGAGTGTTTAGTCATATGTAATATATAAAATCGACAAATTAATTGGGTGCAACTTTTAAATAATGAAAACGTGTTTATATAACGTGTGTAATGGTGACTGTTACCGAACCCCATTAAATATATTCAAAATTGCAAATACATGTGTATTGTGTTGTGTACAATTTTATTGTCGATCCCTTGGAAGTCGAAGTACGGATTGCCTTGTGGGGAGGAACAAAAAATGAAACAAAGAAACAAAGAGAGAATAGTTTTTCAAAAGTTACGATTTAATTGAATTTGATTTAATTTGTTACAATTATCAAAATAATCACTTTAAGAAATCTACTTTCTTTCACCAATTCACGGAGGATCTCACATTTTTTTTTTTCTTTTGAAGAGATCTCACAATTAATTTATAATATTTTCAGGGATCTACTTTTTTAAAAAAAAATTAAAAAAAGCTAGGCCTTTTGATATTAATTCTTTGATCGATCATTACTTGCCAAGACAAAATAAAATATGAAACTCGTGGTGTTATCCAACTTTGAAATATCTTTATTTGCAAACCAATTATAAAGTACTAATTAGGGCACTTGTATGATGAGAACGAAATTTTTTTTTATTTTTTTTTGTCACTACAGTGGCACCTACTAGGAGCAATTTAATTATTACTAAGTGGAACAGCTGCATTCTCTTTCCACGTCGACGTACATGCACTGCAAACTGCTACACTAAAATAATGTAAATAAAAATAAAAATACAACTTGTATTGCACATGGCAAATTAAAATCTATAACAAGGTTAATTAGTTGTGCCTTCGGCACAATCCTCACTTCTATGCAACAGATACGGTTGTCCATCCATTCAAATATTATTAGTGTACAATTAAGTGGCTAAATAAAATAAATTTATTATAACTATACAATCTCAATTTTCATTGAATTGTGAAACTCAAGTATCTTATATTATTCTTTCAAACCAAATTACTAAATGAACTTGACAAAATTAAAAAATAAAATAAATTGGGGAAGAAATAATAAAAAAAGAATGAAACTCGAGCTGCTCAAATAATGTGTTGAACTCAATTGTATAAAAGTGTATTGTCTAGCAATTTTAAATGTAAAATATAAATGAGTAGCCGCCCTTACATTTAACAACTATGTAATTTCACTTAAACGTAAACCCATTAATTGATCATCTTACTGTTAAGAGTCACGACACATTTCTTAAAAGCTTGCATTCGACACAAATGAAGAATAATAATTCGTCTATAATTCATAACTACTAAATATTTTAACTAATTCCATAAAATACTCTCTTCACCTTTTTTTATTTATTTATATTTATTTTGCCATTAAAAAATATTTTGATAAATTGAAATTTTATGCTTGCAACAATATTTCCTACTTTGGCCTCATGGCAGCCAACAATTTATGTCTACTAATGCAATAGCAATACCAACTCAAACTTAAATGATATCTCCTATTTTATGTATATATATTTTTCTATTTTTTGTCTATTATTGCAAGTTTGTTTCTATTTTTCTATTTTTTTTTCTATTTTGCCATTGAAAAAGCTATATATTTTTTATGTGATTTTTTGTTTGATTTAATTTTTTATTTAATTCAATTTGCTATTAAATCAACAACAGAGACGAAAGAAGATGATCAATTAATAGAGACCAGTGTGTGCAAAGTGAGGTTACAAAAGAAAAAAAAAAGTTGGGGTGCAAAGTGGGGGCTCAAAGCATATAAGTAACATGATGTCATCGCTGATGTCACCTTAATTGATAAGATCGTTAGATATCAATCGGACGGCCTAGATTATAAAGAAAACACTATTGAGAAGCCACTATTCATTTGAGATGGACCCTCATGTGGGTCCCGACATCCCAATTGTAAAATTAAAACTAGATTACTTGTTGCGGCAACCATACTGGTTGTGTTATGATATTGTTTGTGTGATAAGCTTATAAAACATAGTGTGATATTTGTAATTATATATATTGCTAAGGAGTTAAACACAAGAAATAACAATAATATGTAATGAACAATGTATTGAGATTAACACCTTATTTAATTAATAATTAACATGGCATTATATTCTTACACTACATACATAGTAATAATCAGAGATCCATTACAACTATTTATTTATCTCGATAACCATAAAAAACCAATCTCAAATAAAATATAATTTTTTCATAAATATATCAATATACTTGTTGTTTTAAATTACATTCAATTTGAGTATTATTTAGTACTACATCAAAAATCATTAGACTTAGATCCCTGTAATTTTTATATAATTTTGATAGTTTCTGATACAGTATCAAACAGCAATCATTTTAAATGGAATCTGAAATACAATTATCCTATGAGTGTATACATGCGTCTATAAAAAATTTTCAATATTTGAGATTTTTTATGAATTAATTTAAAATTGGATGTCATCAATGTGTGCATTGCCTATAGGCTTTCAAAAAAGAAAAAAAAATATGGTACTATTCATTGTGCACTATTCATTGCCATTTTGAATTGAGGTTTTATAATATATAAAAAAGTATATAGTTTGCAATATTGACTTAGTAAAATTTCGAGATGCTCTGCAGTTTTATGTAAGGAATTATATATATAAACAAGAATAAATATGTACATGCATGCAAGTGGTGCAACATATTAAATCATGTTGAGAAATATCTTTTACGTAAATTTAAAAAAAAAAATAACAATGAAAAAAATATAGACATATTTTTCTACTAGTAAAACCATCGATCTGCAAGATCAGTATTATTCTAAATTAAGTTACTCTCCTAATTGTTTTCAAAATTAAAAAAAAAATCAAAGGAAAAATTTGACAACACTTCTCATTATAGAAAACCAACACGTGAAATGCAACTGTTTAATTAGAAGCTGTTCAAATCAATGTTGTTTTCTGTATTTATTGAACTCCTTCGCATCTAAATGTGAAAACACATGCTAAATTAATTATGAGTAGTCGTATACGATAAACGGAGCTAATTAATAAAGACCAACCAAATTGTTCAAATTATACGAAACAAATTAAGTTAACAACAAATTAATCAATAGCAGGAAAGAACCAGCCTTTGGTCTAGTAGCTAAGGGCAACGCTTTCTGGCGGGAGGTTGCGGATTCGAAACTCGGATGGAGAGTCTTTTGTAGACATTTAAATTTGAGTGGCTTGTGACCCTCATCTTTATCTAAAAAAAAAAAATCAGGAAAAGCAAATTAAGCCTTAATTTGTTTTTCAATTGGCACAGTGAATTAACTTATTAAGAAGATATATATTGTATAATTAAGAAAAAAATTAAGCACTTGTTTACGCAACAGTGCAATTATTATTATTAAGAAAAAAAATACACATAAATCAGCATCCAATTAATTAAATACCTTATCTAGTATAATTAACAAGGTTGTTATATATTAATTTGTGTTACGGCATCAAATGCATCGCACCAGTCAAAATCAAAGCGCAATCAATCAATCAAGCTAACTAAACTCTTAATCCTAACAAGATAATTAATTAGATAAAGACAAACCAGAACGCAATATTATTATGACAAAGTCAAACAAACAAACAAACCAGAAATTAGGAAAATTTTCGTACATGCCCAAACTATTGATCTTATCTGTAGCTACCACTGTCTAAACAGTCAAGTTATTTTCACCAATACCCAAATTTAAGGATGTGATTCCAACTTGCTCCCTTTAACCTCTTCTTGTGCTGCCTAAACAGCCAAGGTACACAGGCAATGGCAAGTAAATACGAGTTTAAAGAGCGCAAATATAGCTTGCACCCTTTGATTTGGGCATCTATGAAATTAATTCAACTACTTAGACAATAGTGCAATTAAGATAAAATGTTTTGGCATCTATGAAATTTTCCAATAAATAAATTACGTCATAGACCAAAAATATATAGAATTCATATCCTTTGACCTATGTGAATGGCATGTGAGACGTTGGATCTCCTCGGGATTCAGTTGAATCACTTCGGTATTCAGACAAACCCGAATCCCGAAGAGATCTAACGGCTCACATGCCGAATGACATGTGACATAGGTCAGACGATAATCATCCAAAAATATATATAAACCACGTGCAGCTTGACAGAGATTGCCCAACAACAACAACCATTCCATTGATTGATTGTTTGGTGCTTAATTTCGTTGGAAAACCGACGATGAAAAATCTAGGAGTGGTTCAAAATTCAAATTAAACAATCTGAGAAAAAGATGAGGTGTTGAACTTGTAAACAGTGATTATTTATTTACTTGTTATTTTCTTGATAGCAATGTTGCCGTCTTAGCCTCTAATTAGGCTCTTAATTAGCTTCTTCAGATGTTTGAGTTTTGACTGATTCAAAATATTGTTTTTTTTTGCATTAAGACAACGGGCAATTATTGCTTTAATTTAATCTTTTATTTTATTTTTTGTGAATGTTGTTTTGGACTTTATTATATTTGTTTTTATTTAAAAAAATAACATCCTTTATTAATGTTTAGATAATTTGAAATTTAAAATAATTGGTTAATTGTACAGGTACTAATTGATTGAAATTAATTAAGCTCCAAATTTCTTTAAAATTCTGGAGATTAAAAGGTACTTCGACAGTTTTTTTTTTTTATAAAGCATATATAAACAATAGATAAATTTTGGATAAACAATGAAAAAATCATAAAAATCTACATGTTCCTCTGCTGGCGTCATCCAAATGTTCTCATGCATTAAGCTTACGTCCATACAAACCACTCTCCAAATTGGGTGGCCAGTATCCGTCTCCAGAAGAACATCCTGATCCCACATCTTACCATCCCAACACGAGTCCGAATCTGCTGAGATCCGGATCCGACGGATGTACTTTTTAGGATGATTTTTTTTAAATAATCAAAACCGTTATATCGGGATCTCAGGGTCAATTTGGATCGCAGCTGATTTCAGCGCATCCCAACATACGCAAACTCCATGTACACCGTCAGATTTCCTTTGTTTGTTTTAATTTAATTTTCATGGTTTTCTTTCTGGGGAAATAGTTTTAATTTTCACACCCAAATAATTTTACCAGATGAATCTGATAATGGACGGTATTTACCATTTCCCTTTTATTACCTACAGTCTAAAATGAACATTTTTGGACAAAATTATTGGAATAAAACTCTCAACTTTTAAAACGAATTTGGTTTCGACTTTCGAATATACCCGACCCGACTAGCACGCGCGTGCGGAGCATCTTCTGGTGGAAGCACACGGAGCATCTCTTGGCGATGAAAGCATCCCACTAAAAAGTAGGACCCACGTCTCCTTTTCCTCGTTCCACTTTTTCGGCCTCACTGTATTCCAAGCGCACGCAATCCACTGCTGACTGCCTCACCTTAATTCGCTGCTCTTTCCGTTTCCTTTTGTCTAGACAATGAGCACTGGACCGAAATGTCTTTTTCTGGTAATATGGACCCATCTGTCAGTGTTAGAACTTAGAAACATGGAATTGGTGGAGTGAACAAGGTGTGGTCAAATTTGAGAATACAACCTTTAGCCCTTTAATTAGAATTCTTAGAATGCACACGTAACAAAGTTGTTTTCTTTTTTGTTTGGGAATAAAGGGCCTTTCGATAACCTCTTTTTGAGTCTATTTGGACTTATTTTAAGGTCTTTAGCCTCTTAATCTTTTTGAATATAAATTTTAAAAATATCTCCTCAAACTTCTTTTTAACTGAGGCTTAAGTCTTATCTAAATTTTTAAGGAAACAATATATGTGGATTTAACATTTTTACCTCCTTAATTAGCGTGCTTATCCTCCGCCTCATGTCCATTGGCTTGCCTCGAGATTCGAGCCAGATCGTTTTGAGATTCATACATGTTTGAATCTCAAAGCGATCCAACGGCCCATATGCTTTATGGCATCCTGCCTTAAGGCAGAGGATGTGAAATCCCTTAATCTTAAACTACGGTCCCTTTAGAATTCTTAGAATGGACACGTAATGGAGTTTTTTCTTTTTTGTTTGGGAATAAAGAAGGCAAAAAAAGGGTCACCGCCAATCCGCCATTAATTTCACTGACCGTCCTTCCCGAAATGCCCCTACCAAAAAAGACTTGACTTGGCACCTCACGCCACTTTCGGGCGTTGTTTTGCTTTCTCAGTTTTCTATTTTTCTCCTTTCTTTTTTGTCCTTTTATTGCTCTTTCTTTTAAGCAAGATTTTGTGCATAGGCCCAATGGAAGTTTGCAAATCGCAAAGTTTGCAAAATGTGTATGTTTTAGAAAACAAAAAATGTTATGGGATACCAAAATCAATACCAATTGTATTTGTATTGATTTAATACTACTTAGTTTATACATTGTACTGAGATATATTATACTAAATAAGTTGAATTCTTTAATAAGTTAACTTCAATATTCATACATTTTAATATGAATACTAATTTTAGGATCTACGTATCGGTTCCCTTTTAGAAAAACATTTATTTCAAGATAATAAGATACATGTTAGTGTGTTACTTTATTTGGCATATATATTTAGTATTTAAGAAAAAAAATTTCCTGATTCATTGTTTTCCTAATTCAACTTAGTACTGATTTAAACAGCTAACTTTTTTACCCATGGATAAGATAACCTTTCGCTTCCTTCTTTAAATAGTCAATCAATAGCCTTTATCCACTAGATTATTTTTTTACAAAGTTTAGAAATATTTTGTATGTTTTGGAAAAGCATTATTCCGAATTAAAAAAAAATTAAAACCTGTTACTTTCAATGGCAAAGTCAATTTATGTGAAAAAAATAATTTGTCCTGATTTAATGTTTCTTACTATATGCGAATAATTTTGTATATCTTAAATCAAGTTGTATTGACTTACAGAGATACTTTTTGTAACCATGTATAAGATAACTTTTTGCACCCAGTAACCATCATATAAATAATAAAAAATGATAAATATTCTTTCTTCTGGATAACCCTGTTTTTACCTACCTGAGATGCTTATTTATAAACTTGTTATTTTTTTTATTCTAATAAAAAAAAAGAGAGAAACTTATTATACATGTAAGTATAAGTATATTTCATATGAGCATCATCTTAATTTAAAAAAAAATTGAAAATTGAAAATTTGGCAATTCTATGATAGCTGTGCCTCAATTAATTTACAATCATTACAGAAATGTCACTATAACATCTATCACTTTCTTATTGTCCTCATACTTAATGCAAATTATTATAAATTGAAAATCACATATTGACCTCAATGAGTAAACTTGAATTTAGTTTTCAACCAATTTTAATAAAATTAAGTTTTCTCATGAACAATATTGTTTCGTTAACTAAAATCCACAGCAATATAGTGTTCTGATACTACAATCAATATACTGTGCAAAGTTATAGATAAGTTTCTAGAAGCTTTTTTAGCTACTTCTTTCTTTAGAACTAAAATGTGCTGAATAACTGATTAAGCGATTAATTATTATTAGTGCGCGTACAATTAGATTCATTTTTTTTTTTTTGTAAAAACTTTAACAAAATTCAGTTTTGCAACTGCATTTATATTTAAATAACTTTTTTTTTATTGACATTGTTGTACTTAACTTATACGTAAACAACTAATTGTAGTACACAAATTAGTAAGAATCTAGACATAAAATCACGGCATATTCCTAGAACAATTATGATTTATGCCTAAAAATAATCTGTTGGAAAGCTATCTCATTTTCAAAGGAAATCCTTGTATTAATCCTGCATATTTAACATGCTGAAATTAAATTACCACGAGTACAATCAATAATAAATCATCTCATTAATTAGAATAAACTTCAGCCGCTGATTGTTTACTTAGTTGGATCACCAAACGTACGTTAACCCAATGCGTTAGTAACTAAACATTTTTCTTTTTAGTCCCGATATATTTTTTTGACTAATAATCTACTCTACTCTTTTTGAATAACATTGATCCATTTCTTTCTGTTACATATTATCTTAAAAATTTATTATAAATATAATAATTTTAACCTAAAGCAAGACGTGAGCTCTTTACTGATATGGATAGAGTGTAAAGAACAATGACCATATATAAATAATTAGACACAAATTCTGAAATTCTGAACATCTTATGGACATGCGTGCAAAAAAGACTTCTCCTTTTTGTAGTCGTCTCCTTCAATTATTGACCGATAGAATAATATTATTGAATCGAGTCATATGAATATGATCATATCAATATCAAATTCATATTCATATCACTATATCAGCAATCGCATTCTTTTATTGCCCACCAAAATCAATCAATAAACAGAAACGTATAAAACCAATCAATAAATAAACAAAATACAAAAACCAATAACACAACCAAGAACAAAGAACAAAGAAACGCTTGCTAGTTGTTGCCTGCCATCATCGCCAATTGTCAATCAAGCAAGCCTTCTGCGAGCCCCCCATTCGTGGAAGGTGCGTGCGCTTTCAATTTCAATTCATTCATGCAGCTCCTCCGAGATTGAATTTGACTTTTTGTGGGTTTTGATTTTGTGAGACTTTTCTTTCGATTCGATTCATTCCCTCGAGACATCCTGGGTAAATTCATGGTGATCGTTGTACTAAATTTTTAAAAAGTTCGAGCCTTTTTTCTTTCTGGTATAAAGAACAGATTATTATTCTTGCATCCAATTTTTGCCAGAAAATCTCTCAATTTGAAGTATCTTATCCCATTTTTTTTTTTTTTATTACAATCATCAACTGGGGGAGTTTTTAAATTGGATAGTTATGTTGTTGGTTTTGCTCCTTTTAAACTATTTCTAATATCTTGGTGAATTTTCTCTTTTTTTTTTTTTCAGAGATGAACTGATTTAGTTTGAGAATTCCATTGACCCAACATCAATCATCAGCTTGTGTTGATCATCAAGTACAATTGAAGTATTGATTCAATCTTTCTGAGTTATAACTTGCAACTAACTGCACTGGAATTGCATAATTGGAGTAAGATGGAAGGAGAAAGCTCCTCCTGGGTCGGAAGAGCGAAGTTCTCGCATTCACTGGTCCGGTCGAGCTCAGGCCGGGAGCCGGAAATCCCGTATGAATCTTCCTCCAATCCTTATTCAAGATCGAAGCTTCAGAATCCGAATAGGCAATCGCAGTCGAAGCAAAAGAGCCCGCTTAAGGAATCATCCGTGCCACCAATTCCGCTTGCCTCGCAACCGAAGACTAGGGTGTCGAAATCGGAATTGGAATTGAAGAACTCGATAGCCCACTTCAAGCAAGCTTCGATCGGTGATTCGAAGTTGTTGTGGCATTCGAGGAGGTTTAGTTTGGAAGCACCCAATTCTAAGAAGGTTAGTGACCCGAGAAGCTCCAAGTCGGCAAAGTTCTCATTCAATCAAAACCGAGCTCCGAATTCTATTGCGAGTTCCGGTTCAATTTCACAAAGAGTTAATTCAAATTCACAAAGAATTAATTCAATTTCGCAAAGAGCAAGTTCAAGTTCCAGTTCGAGTTTCAGTTTCATCGATCCTAGGAGCACCAAATCTGTGTCGAGCCCCTCCAAGTTAAAGCCAATGCGCCGGTCAATTTCTCCGCTTCCAACTTCAATGGTGTCGGAGATATTTAAGGAAGCGAGGAGTTCAAGTAAGCGATTTTCGACCCCGCCTCCTAGTAGAAAAGCATCGGTGAACAAAGCAAAGAGGGACTCCGGTAGAGTGGCTGCACTGGAGATTATGCTGGAGAAATGGACAGTAGACATGTCACGACTGTACTTGGGCCACCGGTTCGCCTCGGGGCTATATAGTAAACTGTACCACGGCATATACAACGAAAAACCGGTGGCTGTTAAGATCATTCGACAACCAGACGAGGAAGAGAACGAAGACATGGTTGCTAGGATCGAGAAACAATTCATGAGAGAGGTCACCAATCTGTCGCACCTCTACCATCCAAATGTCATTAAGGTAGCTTTTAATTACTTTCAGCTGATGTTTTTGTTCCTTTCGCAGTCTTGATCGATCATGCTCACTTTCGACAGTAGTAATTGCAATTGATCGATCGGACAAATTCTATGTATACGATCATTAATTCTGGTGCCTCAAGAGTTAACATTACATGGCACTTTGTATTTAAAACATGATGTTTCATGACCTCCTGATGATCATACAAGGGCACCTCTCTTTCGCTATCGTACCTACTTTTGCAATATCATGCCTTGCCTTGACTTTTCTTTCTTTCTTTCTGATTTAGTTGGTTTTTCGTATTGCTAACGCAAATTTTCCGTTTTCTTATCACTTTCCAAACCTTTGGTGGCGGTGAGCTTTTTGAATTAAGATCCTCTCAGTTACCGTAATTTTTACGATTGCCTGCACAGTCCATAAAATAGCACCCCCTGAATCTAAAACTCTAACCGGATGTATTTGTAATTGACCACGGTCCGAAATGTAGGGTCAAGATCGCAGATCAGTTAACGCAAATCTTGCGGTAACTGAGAGGATACCCACTCGAGCTTTTTATGTATGCTGTATTCCGGTCTCCATCTACAGCATTTTTATAACTGTGATTTGGTCTATAGTTTTCTCATATTCAATCATTTGTAAACTGTAAAAGCACCCATTGCTGTAGCGGCACTATGAAAGTGCTAATACTACTGCACCTAATAATAAAATGATGAAAAAGAAAATAATTGTTACAGTAATGACTGGTACCAGACACAAGTCAAGGTGTTGCGTACCAGTATCGTAGCAATTTCATTACTTTACTCCCATTTAAACAAAGAAAAAAGAAAAGAAAGAATCTTTTGGAAGTGCCATCATTGTCAAAGCTAATTATGATGTTCCGAATATTATCGTGCAGCTCGTGGGTGCGTGGAAAAAACCCCCTGTATATTGCATCATTACAGAATACCTCTCAGGCGGGTCACTGAGATCATTCCTGCACAAGCAGGAGAACCGATCTCTGCCACTAAAAAAGGTCATCTCGATAGCTCTGCAAGTTGCGCGTGGGATGGAGTACATCCACTCCCAAGGCGTCATACACCGGGACCTAAAGCCAGAGAACATCTTGTTTGACCAAGACAATTGCGTGAAGATCGTCGATTTCGGAATTTCATGTGAGGCGGCGTACTGTGATGTGCTGGATGAGGACCCCGGCACGTACCGGTGGATGGCACCTGAGATGATCCGGCATAAAAAGTACGGGCATAAGGTCGATGTGTACAGTTTTGGATTGCTCTTGTGGGAGATGATTAGTGGCAAGCCCCCTTATGATGATAAGACGCCTGTCCAGGCGGCTTTCGCCGTTCTTGACAAGGTATGTGTTGTTGCGGTGTGACTGCCTAAGGATAATGCTGATCAGACCGGCTAATATTTGTTTCGACTGGTTGTGTCGAAGCCTAATTTTTAACTAAATCATGTTCTTCATTTTTCTGCCCCAATACCAATCTCACCAGTGCAATTAAGCCCTCAAATGTTCTGTTGAATAAAGCCCTATTTGTAACCTAACAGAATCTTTTTGTTTAGGACATATACTGTCTATTTTTTATAAAAGAATGAATCAACAATGCGTTCGTATTTCTATTCTGATGTCTTTAATTTTTTTTTTTTTCAGAATTTGAGACCACCGATACCAGAGAACTGTGCACCGCCAGTGCGGGCCTTAATAGAGCAGTGTTGGTCGAGTGTTCCAGAAAAGAGGCCTGATTTTTGGCAGATCGTAAAGCTTCTGGAACAATTTGATTCGGCTCTTGCCCGAGAAGGGTGCCTCAACGGGCTCCCGAACTTGGCCTGTCAGGACCACAAGAAGTGGATGAAAAACTGGATCCAACGGCTCAAACCCAGCGTTCACACCGATCCGCCAGTCCCTTACGCACCCAAGTTTTCTTAAGCATTAAGAGCAGTGCCAGGATTACTCCGTGAATAGTCAAGATTGAACTGATGCTGATACTGGTATATATCTGGCCTTTTTAACCGGTTAACACCTGCATTGCTAGATTGTCGAGGGTACAGTGTAGACGATACCAATGTGCAGCAGAGCTTGTAATGCGGTACCTTTAACGGTCGCCATGGTTTTGTAGAGACGACGCTGTAATTATCAACACACAAAGCAAAAGGAAAAAAAAAAAGTTGCAAATACCATTGTCTGTGATCATATAAAACCTTGTTTTTCTCAATAATCATCATCAGCTAAGATATTTTATGGGCATCATGTAATTTTGCTCATGGTGTGCCTTTTAAATTTTTACTTTCTATTATAGTGATTGGCATGGAGAAATTGGTTACACAAGTTAGCATGTATATAAATTAGGTAGTGATTTTTTTTTTTTTTAATAATAATCATCATTGTCTGGTAGTTTTTTTATCTTTTTTACTCATCTTCCTCCTTTTATTAATTATCTTTTTTGGTGATTGGAGTGTGGATTTATCTTTGCCTTCAAACTACTAAATGATGAATAATTCCTGAAATACTTGAAATAAACTAGGATGCAGCAATGATGAGATGTTTCTGTAGCTCATGTTATTTCATTTAAAGATACATTGGATACAACAGATTATCTATGTTACATACAAAACTGGATCACAAATGGATAGGAAGAAAATTATTTTCTCTTCTCCACCTTTTTGTTCTTTTTTTAAACTGAGAATTATATTTTCTCAGTCACTTAACAAAAACACACACAAAACACTCTTGAAAGAATATTATGATTAAGAGCCTCAGCCAAAATTTCACTCTACAAAACTCTCCTCAAACTAGGTATATCAGTACTATATGCCGCAGGTCGTGTAAACTCTCTTTGTCGTGCAACCTTGTACCGCTGCAAACATGAACTCTTTTTTCACGCAACTCGCACCACCGCACGGTGCAAATCGGAAGTTAACATAGAAGTCCTTCTCATTTTAGTCCGTGTTTTAGAGCCTGACACCACAGCCATTGCTGGTACTGGTACCGAAACCTCCGGTACCGACCTGTCTGGTGTCACCATCCATTTCGATTGCATGTACTGGTACTTGCGCCACGGTGCCATATACATCTTGTTCTCCTTCATGCATCTCTTGGTGGATTCGCACATCACCTTGAGAACACTTCTGAGCTTCTCAGCTCCCCCGACAAACATCTCAGGCAACGTGTTTACCAGTTTTCTGTACTCTTTATTTGCACGGGCCATCTCGAACTCTGCTCGGAAATTGAGATCGATCACAAACCGGATAGGGTTCTTATTGCGGTTTTTAGACTCCACCACCACATCTATGTAGCTATGTTCACCTGTCAGAATTATCAGTGAAAATGAGCAACATACTTGTCAATAAAAATTAGTAAAGATATTTTCTTTTGTTTTTTTTTTTTTTTGAAGTGCTACCAAATATTTTTTTTTTTTTTTTTTTGCTTGATTTGCCACAATGCCAGGCTAGCAATCAAAACTAAACAAATACTTGGTCAGAATTTAATTTTTTATTTGGCATTATATGAAGATCTTTTCTGAGCTTGAATTTCAAACAAACAAGTAAAAAATCACCATTATACTAACATAACATGACAAGGACTTTTTGGAATTTTGGTATTCTTATAGTCTTTACCTCATGAGTCATGATCAATCAACCTAGCTAAGATAAGAAGGTAAATTCTTACAAGGTGAAAAAGAAATCTAATTTTTAAACCAAAATTAATAAGTGAGGTGGCACCACTGAATTCTCATCAGTAAATTTTCTTTGCACTTGTCATATCTTTTACCAGCTTTAATTAGGGACCACTCAAGCAAGCAACAGCACAAACTCCATTTGTTTAATATATGTGCAAGTTGTATATATTAATGGAAAATAAGGTATATTTTTTCACTTCCACTTGCTCATGTGTGACATATGGGGTTCAGTCTCTGTTACAGATTTTTTTTTATTTTTTCATATAAAAAAGGATAAGCATGTGTACCAGCTGTACTGAATTTCCACAAGTGATGGTGAGGCAATGTTACTTAAATAGACCTTATTTTGGTACAATTTTTGTCATGGGCCCTGATGTTGAAAAGGTTGTCCCTTTTATCCTTAAAATAGTCATGTATATCTTTTGGGGGGTTTTCTATCAGAATTAGGATAATTTACCAGCAATTAGTTAGGTAATTTTGAGGAGGCATGAAGTACTACAATGAAAGATATAGGTTGCTTTTATAATCAGATGGTTACGATATATCTTTTAGATACAATTAAAGAGGCATGTTTAATAAGAATCGCTCAATAATTCAAAATGAAAGGTTGTTTAGCTTATCGATAGCAAAACCACTCTATTTTTAAACAAGTACCTGATGGAATTTCAGGCGAGCGCGGCCATTTCGACTTGCAGAGAGCACTGTTATATCTGGCCTGCTGCAACAGTTCAGTAATCTCAGAAAGCAGGCAGTTCCTACAATTCTCGATTGCCGACACGCGACTGGAGCAGCTGCAGGTTGAGTTGCTGGATTTCAACTTCCTCATCACTCCTTCCATGTCCTTCTGTATCCTGTTCTCAGTAGCGCTGTACTTCTCGAGCGCGTGCTGTAACAGTATAACATACAATTGAGTTTCTTGTTAGATTGGTAATGATATTCTGAAACAAAACAGTTGAATATTGTTTACATATTTCTTGTGATTTAATAGATTAGTCTACCTATTTAATGAATAAATTATAAAAATGTGATGCTTTGCCAGTAAATTCAGTAGAATAGGGAAGGATATCAAGAGAAGTTATATTAGTTAAGATATGAAGTATCAACTAATGAGTTTGTAATGTAATGAAATTAAAGGAAGGTTATTAACTTCTCATCGACAAATTCAGAGTTCAGAAATGAAATAAGATAAGAATACTCATAATATTACTCATTCAATCTTCTTTCACTTAAAACCAAAAACAACCTAATTAAGACACTCCAAACCCAAACAAAAACATACCCAACAAGGCAATCACAATCTTTCACAAAATGTTAAAGAAAAAAAATTCAAAAACCAAGATCAAAAGAATGAAAAAGTAAAAAACATCTCACATGAAGAAATGAAAGAAGATAAGAATACTGTTACTTATTCAATCTTTTTTTACATAAACCAAAAAAAAAAAAAAACTAATTAAGACACTCTAATTCCCAAAGAAAAACATACCCAACACCAACAAGGCAACCACAATCTTCCACAAAATGGTGAACAAAAAATTCAAAAACCAAGATCAAAAGAATGAAAATTAAAAAAACATCTTACATGAAGGAGCTGGTTTTGGGTCTGCCAGAATTCCACATCCTGTTTTCCTTTGCCACCTCCACTCAACCCCTCTTCATCATCATCATCATCATCATCATCTCCACTCTCACATCCATTGCTCCTGCTCTCTATATCCTCTCCCCTCTCCAGCTGCTCCAGGAACTCCAGCACCATTTCTGACAAACTCATCTCCATCTCAAAGAACTCCTTTCTTGGTGAAGCTTTTCACTTTTCAGTTTCTCTGCAGTCTGCACTCTGCACCAGTATGAAACATCTTTTTCTGGGTTTTTATAGTTTGCAAGTACAGTTTGTTTTTGTGGGTCCTACTTGGTGATTGGTATGCACCATCTGACGTGTCAAGAAGGGACAGCTGACTAGCTGGGACGCGGCGGGACGGTACAGTCGGTACGTACTGGGTTTAATTAACTCCAGTAGCTTAACTATGGTTAGTGGTAAGAGATTTTTTAACATACTAGAAGTGTATCTGCGCGCTGCTGCGGGTAATTTTAGTTTTTATTCAAGTTAAATAGAGTGAAAGAATTGAAGAAAAGAAATGGGTTTGAGACTTTAGCAGCAAATGCTTTAAAATGTTAGTCAGACAATTCGCCACTTTGATTTTGTGCTGAGGTAGAAATTGAGGGGAATACAATATGAAGTAAATGCGATGTGAGTCTTTCATTATTTGATGGATAGAGATTAAAAAAGAGTTAGACTATGATCATTAATGAAAGGATCTAATCCTTAGCTTCTTTTTAAAGGAGTATAGATGGTAGCTGTACTAGTTGCAACTTTCAAATTCTGTGCTTTTTTTTTGGGGGGGGTTTCTTTTGTGAATATTAAGTTTTTGGTTCTGAAGAAGATCCTTTGATAAAATAATAGTTAATTCAAATTTAAAATTTAGAATATTATTCAGTGAAAAATGTTGACAACACAATAAACCATATATAATTGTGCTTTCATAATCTGGGGAAAAAAAACTCAAAAATGAATTTTCATTATATATTTATCCCTTGGGGACGAGTTTTAAAAAATATATTATTAACTATTAAGTCATGATTTGATATTTGTCACTTACAAGAACAGCACCCCAGCATGGAATAATTTTGAGGTATCATTATCTATTGAGGATAAGGACGTTTTACTGTTACAAAAATATGATTTATCTTACAAAATTTGTGTAGCTGAAAAAAACTTGAGAGGTTATAATTATTAAATATGCATAGTATATCCCAACCCCCCAAATAATAATAATAATAATAATAATAATAATAATAATAATAATAATAATAATAATAATAATAATAATAATAATAATAATAATAATAATAATAATAAATAAACAGTGAAAGAAAATAAATATGTCCAGGCTACAATCGGTCGGGTCGGATCAATTTGCGTATTGGTTTTTCCTAGAGGTGGCATAACCCGACCCGACCCGAGAAACCCGCCCGACCCAACCCGACTCGAACCCGACCTGATCCAAACCCGACGCGGCCCGAAATCAAATAGCATCCAATCCAACTCAAATCAACATACGATAAAAAAGAAATAGATATTAAAATTGACCCGACCCGACCCACCCATCACCCGACCCGACCTGACCCGAGATATTCAAGAAGGTCAAACTGACCCAATTCAAACTGACCCAACCTGCCTGACCCGAACCCGAACCCGATCCGCCCGCCCGATTTGCCACCTCTAGTTTTTCCTTACATGTAGATTGAATTGCAGATTTGTGGGCTATTTGATTTCTGATGGGATCAGATTCGGAAAGATTTTTCAGGTCGAGTCGGGTTTTGTCATTGAATTGCAGATTTGTGGGCTATTTGATTTCTGATGGGATCAGATTCGGATAGATTTTTCAGGTCAAGTCGGGTTTTGTCAGATCTGCTTAGCTCGATTGACTAAATAACTTTATAAATTTGCCATCTTAAATATTTTCATAAAAGACAAAACTGTATTATGAGTTATGAATCTGCAAGCTCGTAGAAGCTGACTTATGGGCCAACCTAATTAGATTATTAGCAGAAGAAAATTATGCTTTGAAATGAAAACAAGCGAGTAAATTAAGTAATTAACTATTAATTAGACTGGGTCAAGATATATGCATCGGATCCACGTCAGAATGGCATAATTTGCTGCTCAATTTTATTCTGTGTCTCCCTCATTTTTGTAACAGTTTATTCTTGCTGTTTCTTTTATTGAAATTATGTTCGTATAATTAATTAAATTAAGAGCGTACTTTGATGATCCATGTTTTGGGATATGTTTTTTTCATCAGTGGCAAATTTTAATGGCTGAATTATAAAGTTCATTGGAATAAATAAAAGGAAGTGATAATTCATTATATATATGTTTGTATGCAACTTTTTTATTTTAATTCTATATATTTTATACTATTTCGAAAATATAATATTTTGTGATAAAAATATTTTAAGATAGCAAGAAGAGAAATAAAATAAAAAACAATCTGAAGTTGGCTATACAATGAAGAAAATTAATGAAGAAAACACGTACAGTAAAATGAAAAAAAAAAGTTAAAACAAATTTTGTATCTAAAAAGTAAAATTCACTCAGTTTGCCATTAATTATTGCTAATTTGTCCGGTGAGGTGACACCTCCACTGCATAAAATTAAATTATATACATGCGGATAAGCATGGACTAAAGTAAAATGCAGTACGTATTATTAGAGAAGATAATGATTAAGCTGTCGGGAATAATGCAATAATTAGTTGTACATTACTTGTCACATGATGCAATTAGAAATCGATGAAGCCCTGTTGTAATCTAATAGTGTTTTTAATCAAATCTTTGATTAAACATAAAAAATTAGACCCAATGCGAGGTTTCTAATTTGTTTCGGTCATATAACTTGATTTTATTTTGGGGTTTTCTGGTTGTACAAAAGAAATGTGATTATCTAAATTATGTATCTAATAGATTAAAAACAATTTGCAAATTCGAATTAGCATTTGGTTATCAAAGTTGTGCCTTAAGCAGATCCGTTTTCAAACATACAAAAAAAACAGAGAGAGAGAGAGCAGGGAAGTTTCTTTGAACTTCAAAATTATCATGCAAGCATCAAAATCCACCCAAAACTTGCATTGTAGCAGTGATTTTCCACAAAAATCATGGAACTTAGAAGCTCTAACCTATAGAGGTTTGGAAAGAAGACTACAACAACAAAGAGAAACCAAATCGGAGCTCAACGAGAAGAGAAGAACACAATTAATCCAATCGTAAGGTCAGAGATACAAGTGGTCAGTTGTCAAAGTTGTGAGACTCGATCGTTGAAGTAAGTCTCTTTCGTTCTCCTTTTCTCTGGAGCCAGCAATGGTGTGGGAGAACAATTTTTTGGAGTGGGAAAATGAGAGGAGTTCTCTCAAAAAAAAAAAAAAAAAAATGAGAGGAGAGAGAAATAATAAAAAAAATGTGGTAAGGAGAAAATGAGCTGCGTTGTTGTCAAATATTTGGTCTTTCTTCCGGAAGAGTGCGTCTTCCACCAAATCATTGGAAGCAGGGGCGGAACCAGAAATTTTACATAGGGGGGGCTTAGAACCAGGGCGGAGCCAGCGTGATACCGGGTGGGCACTGGCCCACACCCCTGACAAAATAATTTTAAAAATATACCTCTAAAAATTTGCAAAATTATCTCTTTTTTGAGAAAAAATTACAAATATATACTTAATTTCTAAGAAAATTTATAAAATTGTCCCTACCCTGAAAAATTTCTGCACAATGTACCTTAAAAATTTTACAAAAATGTACCTATAATTATAAAACATTATAATATTATTATGTAGAAAGTTCATCTTTTTTAACTACTACTAAATCAAAAGCACATTCAAAACTATGTATTTACCACAAAAAAAATTATCGTCAAGTTGTTTCTAAATCTAGTTTGAGTAGTTTTATAATATATCAATGTAATTTATAATGGGGATTTCATTTTTGTAATAAATTTTTAAAAAAAAAAACATAGACAAGAAAATTGCTTAAACAAGTAATAGATATTATCTAAATTTATTTTACTGTTTTCTATTTTTTCTTTCTAATTATTAGTCCAAGTGACTTTAATGGGTTTGCTCTTTATTCTAATATCTAAATTCACTATCTATACTGGGTTTGGTCCCACAAACAATTAAATAGGCTAATGTAGATAACTTGACCGGTTGACCCATGAAAAAAATCGAAAAAACAAAGCCCACAAAAGCCCTATTTTAAAAGATCTTCTAATTGAAGTAGGACCCACTGTCATATTCATCTTCTTCAATTGTTACTCCCAATTCATACATGACATGTTTTTACTCCCAATCTCAGACGCAATCAGCAAAATTATTCATTGAAAAAAGAGAATCAGCAACATTATGGGACGAGAAAGAAGAGTATAATCTCTTATTATTTTGTTAGGGGGGGCCAAACTGCATATTTTTTATAAAATCTCTTATAATTCCATGGCCTTGTGAAGAAAATCAGAATTCTTGGGGGGGGCCTGGCCCCCCCCTGTCCCCCCCTGGTTCCGCCCCTGATTGGAAGATCAACTCCGGTTTTTCTTTGAGTTCTTCCGTCTAATTCTAGCGTTTGGTAAAATTATTCCAGAAGATCCCGCTCTCCCATTTAATTCCGGAAGAACGGTAATTACCAAACAGGCCCTAAATAAACTGTTGGCTTCCATCGTAGTCTCACTACAGGGTCAGACCTTTCCTTCCAAGAGCAGAAGGCCCGAGCAAGAAGATAACGGATCTGCTTAAGCACCTTAAACAGCCTTTTCTTTAGTTCTAAAGCACCTTAAACCATTTTAAAAAGACTGATCTATATATACATCGATCCAGTTCTCCATTAATCAGGGCCTCAGGCTGAAATTTTAATTCAAGTTTCGGTTGGGGTGCGCCAGGCCCATGCAGTAGTGCAGCGCAAGGACGACGCTCGAGGGCCCCAGCAGCAAGCTACTGTGGCGGGCCCTCCCCCACGAAAAATAAATTTAATATCGTTGTGGGCACATGGCCCACATATCAGATATTAAACTGATAAGAACAGATACTACACTTGATCTTAGCCAAAAGGCCGAGAAAGGTATAAGTTGCAACGGAGCCATCGCACCCCTTTTATAGCCGCTCCAGCGACTTGAGGAGGTGTACGTAGGCGCTGTGGGACTAACGAAGCGGTGTTTCTATTCAGCGCTGTTCAGCGAACCGGTCGTGAGTGCCTTTGGAGTTTGGACTTTTGGTTGCATTGTTGATTGTTTTCTGGGCCTTTGGAATTGGGGCTGTTAACCACTTACAAAGGTGTCTTAATTGGGCCAAAGTTGAATTAATGGACTTGTTTTGTATCAAATAAAATGTTCAGGGACTGTTGAACAGAGGCCCGGAATGTTTAAATTGATGATATGGTGCTTTTAGAATTTGAATTTATTGCTAACGGTTTAAATTAGCTACACAGTGCATGTTAACATTTTGATATTTATGTATGAAAATCTCATGGAAAAAACACACTATTTTCAGAAAAGAGTCGAGGACTGAACACTCATTCATGGACCCAAAGCTGTCTATTGCCTTCCCATATATAGAAAAAACATTCAAACAGAGGTGTGTTGAACCTTATTTTGCAGAGGGTGATTTAGGAATTTGAACAAAAATTTAACACATATTTCACAAAGAAATTGGACCTCATCCGTTTTTATGTGTTTAAACTCAGATTCAAACGCCCATTTTAGTTATGATCAAGTTTCAATTATCTGTGAAATAAATCCCCAATTTTCTTCCTCCCAAAAACAATTATCCTAAAAGTACCACTGGATTATTGTCATTTTTTTACTTTTTATTTCTCGCTCTTCGAACACGCACGGATGAAATCCTCTTCCATGAAATGGGAGATGAGAGATCGATCTATTGCATCACCATAGAAACAATGAATGGATCCTCTCTAGGTCTAAGATCGTCGAGCTTCGGTTCGCTACAAGTAGGGCAGAATGGAGGAGCTGGATTGCAAATCCAGACGCCGCCCATCTCCGTCTCGTTCTCACTGAGGAAAACACCAAAGATGCTATCGCCGGGGCTGAGGGAGAAGGATCGCCTCATACCCCGTCTATGTAAAATAGTTTGTCGACGACGGATCGGTATGTTGCTCCTGATTCTGGTCTGCCTCGGCGTGTTAGGCTCGCTTACCTTCTTTTGCACAAAAGGTTAGATCTCAATTTTCTCTTTTTTTATCAAATATAATATAATTTTTTTATGTCAAAAGGTCCCTTGAATTTGCAAGTTATACAACTTCCTTTTGCATAATGAAAAGAAAAAATAATTAAAAAAGAAGCTATCCGATCCGTAAATTGGGGATTTTGTGGAATTCCTCAGGAAAGATTAAATTGAGCAAATGATAATATGATACCATATGTTTTGGGCACAAAGTAGAAAAATGTAATACGAAAATGAAAGTTTGATGCCGATCCTTTTCCCGTGGATTTTGTCACATTGAAAGCCCATCACATCATGGTGACAAAATTCTCTTCCTTGTTTATATATTTCAAGCAAATTGATGCTAATTGTTTATGACAAAATCTTAATTAAAAGTAGTCACCAATTTGGTGAGTACTTGAATTGAAGCATCACAGTTTCAACGCGTTTCCTTATTTTATTTCCCTTAAAAACTTATTTTATTTGCTACCGTCCACACTAAGGCAGAGAAAGTGCCATTTGCCACGAGGCCTCACGGATTCCATGCAAAATATTAATAAAAATTTTATTGCAGTACTATTAAAAAATTCCTTAAAAAAATTGATCTCTACCAACCATCAACATTCTTCTTGATACTCATAAGTCATAATACAATTTGGTACATCATTAACACTAACCACTCATTAATAATTTGCATTAATAATTTGCACTGAATAAACACATGTCCATACCGGTGACAAAGCACTCAGTCTGAAGCTCTTTCTTTGGGTCCCACTTGTCATGGATCTGGTGTTGGATTGTTGTTCATGAACTGGGTTCAGCTGTTACAGTTTTATATGCTCAAGAACATTCAATGCCGATGGTGGAAATTCTTAGGCAGACTTGTTCTTCTCGTAGACCGGATAGACGACCTCTGCTGACTGATTGCAACATCATAGAATCCTCAATGTAGGAAATACATGCAAAAAAAAAAAAAGTTTTTGCTCATTTTTGCAAGAATTGGTATTTGATCAAGTATCTTGATTCTTGAGTAATATATTTCGTGTGGGAAGTGGTGAGTTCGAAAGTCCATGAAGAGTATTTCTTGTGAATTTTTCCATATCTGTTAGAAAAGAACTTTTAATCATAATAATTTTTTTATGCATAGAAATCTAAATAGTAGAACAAATAATTCTTGAAGAAACTTAAACAGAAAGTATGAAAATTATTGGGTAAGAAATGATATACCTTCTCATAATTTGAAGCAAATATTTCAATCCTTATTCAGTTAATAAAATGCTGCAATTTGGTTCAATTGGAGTTGAGTTTATTCCACAAATTTAATTTTTGTTGAACCAATAAAACAAGAGCTAAACAGTTGATGAGTAAGTAAATTGTTAAGTGAACAAATTTTCATCAACATTATGTGTAAATTAAAATATTGTTTGACATGCCATCACATATCAATGACAAGTGAACTTCAACTAAGTTGTTGGCATTTCTATAAACTTTGAAAGCATCATAAATCACATATGAATATTATTGAACATTTGGTACCTATGCAAACACATAATATGTAATAAAAATTTTATTGAAGAGATATATCTATTTGAAATATCATTTGAGATGAGAGTTCTATTATTGTTGTCATAATTAAAAATTTGTAGATGATATTTGAGACTATTATTCTTTGAAAAGCAAGTCTTCATTAAAATGTGTGATTAAATTCTCTAAAAACTAAAAAGTGAATTCCTAGATATCTTAGTAGCTTATAAAATATACTTATTGAGCAGAAATTGATCAATGTATTAATAGAGAACTGAAATTTAGACATCTTACTAATCACAATAGCTCTTTAGAGTGAGAAATTAAAAAAATAAATCATAAAAAAATTATCTTCAGATTTTCTTATTTACATCACTTACATTCTACCTAAAATTATCTTCAAGTATTTCAAGCCATATACATCACTTACATTCTACCTAAAAAAAATGGGAAAAATTCTAGAAGGGGCCACCCGTGATAGAAAGGACGGTGTGACCGAGTCGATCGAGACTCAGATGGACCAACTAATCATAATTAAATCGCAAGCAAGCAGCTAACAATAATATCATGACTAAGTAATATACAACCTGTAAAGAAAGAAAACCACATGCAAACTACAAACGCAATAAAATCGTTATCAATATACAAATAATGAAATGAAATGAATTAATTATAAATTTAGAGAAATTATCTCTGTTTCCCTAACTTTCCCCTTATCCATCCCCTAGTTAAATTTTTTAATAATATTCTCTCATTTTTTTTTTTTGTACTCTCCCAAATTTTGAGTGAATTTTTTTTTACTATTTCTCTTTCCATCACGCATGTATAAGTTTTTCTGCATAGTTAATGATATGTATTTTGACCGTCAAAAATATTATTACATATTTTAAAATAATTTTTCAACTAAAAATGTATTGGGAGATATATAAGGGGAATTTTAAAGGGAGAATTATCACTTCCCAATCAATAAAAAATCATTATCAATATACAAATAATAATGAAATAAACTAATTATTATAAATTTATTCGCACTGCATCTTCCTCCCTCTTTTCTTCAGTGAGTGGGTGAAAAATACATTGGGAAATATATAAAGGAGATTTTTAAGGAGGGAAGTTATCACCTCCCAATCAATAATAAATCATTATCAATGTACAGATAATGAAATGAAATAAACTAATTACAAATTATAAATTTATTCACACTGCATCTTCCTTCCTCTTCAGTGAGAGTCCACCCACTGCTCTCTTCTCTCGCTCTCCCTGTGACCTATAAATACCCACTCCCAAACAAACTCCCGTTTCCCTTTCACAATCACTCCCTTCCTCCCTCCCTTCAATTCAAGCGAGATTTGGAAAGGAGAACGCGGATCTGCGATCTCTTCGTACCTTCCACCAACCCAACCCATACCCAAACCCTAGCTTGTGTATCCCTCGATTGATTTCCGCTCTTTCTTGCGGTGTTTCCGGGGGTGCGCGTGTCGGTCGGTGCGAGTGGTTACTGGTTCGGCAATTCGATCCCATTTCCGGAAGCTTTTGCGCTGATTTTGGGAGGATTTTTGGATCCTTTTTGATCCTTTTTTTTTCCCCTGTTTTGTTGCGATCAGTTGCCGTTAAAAGTCCCTAATTCGAGTGTTGGCGGATTCAAAAATACAAAATCAAAATAAAAAAATCTGAATCTGAGTGACTGGAGATGAGAGATCGGATCGCATTGCGATCAGAGAGAGCAAGATGACGGCGGGATCTTCGCTGGGGCTCAGATCCGGGAGCTATGGATCGCTGCAGCAGCAGTTACAGAACAACGGAACCACCGCCACGGCGCTCGCGCAGCTGCAGATCCTCCAGATTTCGTCGCCGGTGCCCGTCGCGGTCCGCAAGACGCCGAACAAGATGATGCTCCTGCAGGGGGCCAGGGACAAGGAGCACCGGGTGCTCACTCGGATCTGTAAGGTCGCAGGCCGGCGCAGGGTCGGGATGTTCCTGCTGCTGCTGGTTTCGGCAGTCGTCGTCTGCTCTCTCTTCTCTTTTATTTCAAAAGGTTAGGTAATGAGTTCCGGGCTGCCGGTTTCGGTCTTAATTGGGTCAGTAATTATGCGAGTTTCAGGTTACTGTGAGTGATCACTGCGTCCTAGTACATACATTCCGTAGTTACTGGTTCAAATTGTTGTTAGTTATGATCAATATATTGTTTTACCAAGAAATTATCATTGTAACTGTTGTTTGGTTGGTATTAGGAATAAATTGCAATATCACTCTTCGTCAACTCCCTGTGGAGTTTAAGAATAAAAAAATAAGGACTATAAAAAGAAATATTTCAGGGAGAATTTGACTATAGATACTCCTTCTAAGAATCAATTTAGCATTAGTAATATTCCCAAGGAATGCTTGGAATTGTTCGTTCCACATTATTGATAATGTGGCCGTTCTTAGTCATTGAGATTGTGACCATTTTCTTTTTATTATTTTCAGATGACGATCCGACTCCTGGTATAGAGTCAAGTTTGGGGCTATCAAACCCAATTATGAATACAATTCCCATCAGAGAAGAACTCTCCCAGAACACAAGAACAGCCGCCATAATCCCATCACCCCGTCTGACACTTAATGCATTGGTTCCTATACCTATTTCTGATTCAAGACAGATGTTCACCGAACACCCATGCACCAACTTCTCCTTCATGCCTCCTCCCATCAGTCCAAAGCGGACAGGGCCACGCCGTAAGTTCTTGAACTCTTTGCTAATGGTATTTTACTTTTTGTTGGGTTTAGTGGTTCAGGGTCTCAACATTAATTAAGGATTAACTGAAAATTGGTCCTGGAAAGAAAAAGAAGAAAATAATAGAAAATTGTCTGTGCTTTATCAATTTCCAACCAAAATGTAGCAAATGAGGTTATATTACCATTCAAATGCATTTAAACTACCTCACAGCAACTACATCACCTGATTCATAGGACATAACTAGTCATGAACAAACAAATGTTTACTTTTTATTCCAGAACTCAACTTATTAATTAATGTTTAGCCATTTTAATACTAAACCAGAACTCGACTTATTAATTCATGTTTAGCCAATTTTAATACTAAAAAAAGTCTGAAGTCTTTAGTATTTTCCTGAAATTGCTGTCAATATTGAGAATCTTTTTGCTTAGTTTCTCATTTTCCTTCTTTTATTGTTATTTTTTCTATGCGGCAGCATGTCCAGTGTGCTATGTATCAGTTCAGCAAGCCATGTCACTCATACCTGTACAGCCATCTCCGTCTCCAGTGCTTAGGCATTTGGATTTCATTTCAGATGAGAATTTAGTGGAGAGAGGGACATTAAATACTGGCTCTTCTTTTGGAGGGTACCCCTCTCTTCTGGACAGGGACTTGTCTTATGATATAAGAGATTCCATGAAGATACACTGCGGGTATGTTGCTTTTTTTCAGAATTGAATTTTATTGTTTCATCTCCTTTCTAGTCCCCATGCTTAAAAGTATGGTTCTGTTTTCACAACCTTTAGGTTTGTTAAAGGGAGGAGACCTGGTCAAGGCACTGGTTTTGAAATAGATGAATCTGATCTTTCTGCAATGGAGAATTGCAACGGCATTGTGGTTGCTTCAGCAATTTTTGGTAATATTCTCTATAGTCCATGTGGAAACTCATTGTGTTCCAACAATACCTCAGGCATGTACTTGATAAATTGGAATTATCTCATAAAACAAAGATATATCAGTATCAGTCATTCCCTGTTGTCTGATTTATTTTCGGGTTCTGAAGCTTTCCATTCTCTCTCACTTTATGGCAATTGTTTGGGTTCACAAAAATTGTAGTATGGAAGCAGATAGAAGATGCTTACCTTAATACGGAGCTTTACGTTGAAACATCATATTGTAATATCTGATAGATCTTTGATTTGAAATATGCACGAGCGCAAAGTTACAAACCTAGGTCTTTCTTGTAGTTAGATTCCAGTAGCTCTTATGACTAGCAATCTTAAATGACAATCTGTAACTGATTTCTTAGACAAGTATTCCATAAATCAACTTTCTGTTTCCTCTAATTTTTTTTATTTTGTTTATTTGATGAACTTAACAGGTAATTATGATATATTGCAACAACCAAAGAATGTGAGTGAGGAAGCAAAGAAAAATGTATGCTTCTTTATGTTTGTTGATGAAGAAACAGAGGCCTATATGAAAAACTATACCACAATCGATGAAAATAAACATGTTGGTTTGTGGCGGATTATAATTGTCCGAAATCTTCCATACCGTGATGCAAGGCGGAATGGCAAGGTATTAATTTATTTTTAATTTTCTTTACAAATTTCTTGGTTTTCTTGTGGGTAATCATATCATGGTAGCCTGCCAAAAAGCCTATCATAATTCCCTTTATTTATAGCCTTTCAAGGTTTGCAACAACAAAGTCCACTTGGCCTTGTTAGTTGTAACCTTCATATATAATGATCTGTTTTGTTTTGAAATGATTCATTCATGATTTAAATATTGACACCTGTCAGGTGCCAAAACTTCTCCTTCATAGGCTTTTTCCGAATGTCCGCTATTCCGTTTGGATTGATGGAAAACTTGAGCTTGTGAGAGACCCATATCAAATATTGGAGAGGTAAAGTGCTAATTTGTTCATAGTTATGCCCTGTAAATTTCAATTCATATTTAGTTATCACTGTTTAGCAATAGATTACTGCGTTTCAGAATTCATCTATGCTTAATACAGCATTAAAACAATGATTTTTTGAAGCATGGACCTTTTGTTCTGTGAATTAGCCTTGCCCACCAGATGGTCTCATTCTCTCTAATTGCTATTATATCCAACAGATTTTTGTGGAGAAAGAATGTAACCTTGGCAATCTCAAGGCACTATAGAAGATTTGATGTATTTGAAGAGGCTGAGGCAAATAAGGCAGCTGGAAAGTATGACAATGCTTCTATAGATTACCAGGTTGAGTTCTATAAAAGGGAGGGTTTGACCCATTACTCTTCAGCAAAACTCCCTTTTACTAGTGGTGAGTTCTGAGTACTTTTGTTGGTATTATCTGAATATAACAATTTCTAACCTTCGGCTTCTGGTAATTATGTGTGAATATACTATATTAAAATTTGATGTCTAAAATGTAAAATAAGATAAGATAAAAGTAATAACATCATATTATCATTTTTTTTTTTGTTTGGTGAGGTTAATAATAATATTTAATTACTATCTTAGAAAAAATAAATATATAACTTTACCTCTTTTTCATTTTCTTCAAAACACAACCAAATAATGATAACCATTTGACCTGAATATGACTTGAAAGTTTGAGGTAGAATGCAGGTATGAGTACACATCCATGGTTAAAAAAATATGAGATACGCACATTTCCTAGTTTGTAGGCGTTGTGTGGAGTAAATATATCTGCAGGGTTGCCTGTGATGTTTTACAAGTATTTTAGGTTTTGTCATTAAGCTGCCCAACCCAAGTATATAGTTTAATATTAAGATTCATTTCTCTTCCCTGTTTGACGGCAGATGTGCCAGAAGGATGTGTCATAATTAAAGAACACATTCCTATAACAAACCTGTTTACATGCCTCTGGTTCAATGAGGTCGACCGGTTCACAGCAAGAGATCAGTTGAGTTTTAGCACTGTTAGAGACAAGATAAGATCGAAGGTTGGCTGGTATCCAGACATGTTTTTGGATTGTGAAAGGCGTGATTTTGTTGTCCAGGTATTTATTTATTTTTATATCTCCTTGTTCATTGTAATGACATCACCATCACATGCAAAACATTACTCCCACACAGTTTATTTTAAAAAAAAATAGCAAAAAGAGAAGGAAATGCATATTGCAAAGTTTGGAATTAGTTTGGCATTATGTACCTACTGAAACTATGAAACATGGAAAATTTCACCTATAACATTCCTTCCTAATTCTTTTCAAATGCTACCCATCGACCAAACTTGTTTCTGATCATTGTTCTTACAAGGACCATCAACATGGCTATTCTTGTTTGGCAGGCAATGCATAATTTTTTCTTATTGTATAACCTGTTGGAAATGTCTCTTGTAATCATATTGGAAATTCTAATGGTATTTTTCAGGCCTATCATAGAGAATTGTTAGAGCAAAGACTAAAGGCCTTGAAAAACCGTCAGCCTCCTGCACATATTGATGCACCTTATAAGAAATCTGCCGGAAGCGAACTTACCAGAAATGCTCCAAGGAAACTAGCTCCAGTGAAACGATCGAAGGATAGGAAATCTGGTTCAAGAAAGCATCGGCAGAAAGTTACAAATTCTTTTCAATAATTTTTAATTTTTTTAAGTACATGTTTGGACTATAGGAATTGAGCAAATGTTTAGCTTCTTTAGTAACTACCCAATCATGCGACGCAAAGGGTCTCCAAATTTTTGTCAACTGTTGATAGAAAAATTAGTCATTCATTATGTTGTTGTTGTTTAATTGTTCTTATTGTACATAACCGAGTAAAATAAATAGAATTTAATCACTCTTCTCCTCAAGTTTTGCACTTTTACTTGTTAGTGGTAGCTAATTTATTTATTTATTTTTCTTAATCTTCCACATACAAGGGCAAACATTAATGTGTCACATGACATAATCTATATATAATTAGTTATCTGCTCGCATAAATCTCTCTTCTGAAAAATATAATTTATCATTATAAATACGGCACTGGCCATGATTTTGTTCCAACGTGTTACAGCAAAAACACATAAGATGTGCATCTTAAGATTAAATAGAACTTAATCATGTATGTCATCTAAATTGTTCCCTTCAGTTTGCTTTTAATCTTAAGAGCTACCATCAAAATATGTGCATCTTAATATTAAATAGAACTTAATCATGTATGTCATCTAAATTTTGATGGTAGCTCTTAAGATTAAAAGCAAACTGAAGATAAAGGAGAGAAGGGATACTTTGGGTGTTTGTGTCACTGGTATTTGTGATAACATAGATTTTCTATAATAACAACACTGAACAACCAACACTGTTTTTGTTAATGGGGACAACCTATAGTAGAGGATTGTAGATTTCTTCTCAGGCCTCTCGGAAGGCTGAACCTTTTTTGGGCTATTAGACCATTACTTCATCTTTCTCTAAATATGCCCTCCGGAGATTAGATAACCGCTAAGATTAGATAATCAGTAAAATCTAATTTCGTTGAACTATTTAATGCTTAGTTTTTTACCATAAAATAAAATTTAAAGTTCAATAAACAAAATCTCAATCAGTTATATATTTACGCCAAACAAGTTTTTCAATTCAATTTTATAACACCTAAAAAGTACATATCCCGCTGAGAAGCGCGGGGTAGCCCTAGTTAAAATAAATACACAACAACACATTACATAGCATTGATAAAAATAAAGAAAAATAAATAGAACTTAAAATTTTAAATACCCATTAGTCAACAACACATTACATATGCTAATATGCATATCACGATTTTACCTTACTATGCGGTCCGTATTTCCATTTTTTGTGTCAAAATAGTTGATCTGAACCGCTTAATATAATCTCTATATCAAAATCTACTAGGAAACCAAATTTTACGATTTTTAGAATTCTTTTGCTATTTTTAATGATAGAAAGAAAATGACTATATTTAAGGATCTAATTCATACAAAACAATGATTTTCTCCCCATCAATAAAAATAGCAAAGAAATTCTAAAAATTGTAAAATTTGGTTTCTCAATAGATTTTGATATAGAGATCATATTGAGTAGTTCAGATCGACTATTTGGCCACCATAAATGAAGATACGGACTACATAGTACGGTAAAATTGTGATATGCATATCACCATAGCCGGACAACTTCGAGATTGCTTCCATGCCTGCCAAGCTGATCCATGTCTCAGAGATGCTCAGGACCGTGATCTGGCAAGCTCAGTATTCCTAGCAACAGTTCGATGACTCCCACCTGAAGGTTGTTCACCTTATCCTGGGGCTGATTGAGGATTCTCAGATCCGGCGCTTGTTGAAAGCTGCTGATATTGTTAGTATAGCCAACATCGAAGCAGAGGTTGAAGCTCCGTGCTAGAGAAGAAGGTGTCATACTAGATCATGCCCTGCTCCGTGCAAGGATCTCCTAAGGTGTATTGGCGCCACAACGTTGGAGGAGTACATGAGATATGTTGAGAAAGACGCAGCTTTTGAGAGGTGACTCCAGCAGGTCTATGTGTTAGAACCTATCGTAGCTCAGACTGTAAACATATTGAATGGTTGAAGCCAAAATTTGAAACATATCATGGTCTCACTATTCAGCATGAGGCTCTGGAGTCAATTGCTCAACTTTCAAGTCGATATATCACCACTAGTTAAAAGTTATTTTAATTTTTTTAGTTAAATATATTTAGGTTCTTGTACTTTACTTTTTTAGTTTAATGAATTCTTAATCAGTATGGTTCTGTTGTGATCGTTAAGCTCTACTCATAATGAAATGGTGCATGTCAAATGTCATTGATCTCCAAAATATATCTGATTTTTACAAATAATTTGTTATGTAAATTAAGTTCTATAAGGAAATATGTTGAATGGAGAATAGTATTGTTAAAAAAACAATAATTGTTTCAAAAATAAAGATCAAATTAAGAGACATATAATATAAAAATAAAATATATGAAAAAAAGAATATGTAAAATAAAAATATTAGAGTTATTGATATAATCATACTTAATATAGAGTATATATAAATTATCATCTTAATTTCGAGTAAATTTAATAGATTTATTCAGTTTATTTTGGTGGTTTCAGTTTGTTCGGTTTACTCAATTTTTAGTAAATTTAATAGATTTATTCAGTATATTTTGGTGTTAAAAGTATGATGCTTAAAAATAAGGGGCTGTTTGAATCATGCTGAAGGTATTGAGTGAACCAAAATAAAGTTTAAAGCCTTATAATGAGAAAAGTAGGATTTTCATACATTAATTAATATAAATGTAAACAAAATAGAGAGGTATTAATTAACTACCATTGATGTATCGACTTGAAAGTTGAGCAGCCGACTTCAGAGCCTCGTGCTGAATAGTGAGACCATAAAAATCTTCAAATTTTGGCATCAACCCCTTCAAGATAACTACAGTCTGAGCGACGGTAGGTTCTACCACATAGACCTGCTGGAATCGCCTCTCAAAGGCTGTGTCTTTCTCAACATATCTCATTTACTCTCCCAACGTCGTCACTCCAATGCACCTTAGGAGACCTCTGCCAAGCTTTGGCTTAAGGAGATTTGCAGCATTTATGGAGCTGTTTGTTCAGCCAGCACCAAGAACAAGATGTATTTCATCTAGGAACAGTATAACTTTCCCTTTTGCCGCTTCGACTTCGTCCAGAATGGCTTTCAGCTTTTCTTCAAACTGGCCTCTGTACTTGGTGTTAGCCACGAGTTCACCCAGGTTTAGAGCTATAAGACGCACATCTTGGAGATCAGGAGGAACCTCTCGACACAAAATCTTTTGTGCAATACCTTCGACGATGGCTGTTTTGCCAACGCCCAGTTCCCCCATCAAGATAGCGCTGTTCTGTGTGCGTTTACGGAGAATAAATGAGACCTCATGGATCTCGTTATCGCGGCCAAGGATTGGATCAAAGGTTGCGGCCACGATAACCATATATGTGCCGTGTGAGTAGAGAGCAGGGAAATTAGGATCTTGCATCACACCTTCTTTTCTAGCACGAAGCTTCTCTACCTCTGCTTTGATGTTGGAGATACTAACAATATCAGCAGCTTTCAACAAACACTGGATCTGAGAATCCTCAATCAGCCCCAGGATAAGGTGAACAACCTTCAGGTAGGAGTTGTCGAACTGCTGTTGGGAATACTGAGCTCGGCAGATCACGGTCCTCAGCATTTCTGAGACAGGGATCTGCTTAGCAGACATGGAAGCAGGCATCTTAATCTTCTCCAATGCGCCTATGATAGCAAGCTCGAAGTTGTCAACGTGCTGGGTACTGTAGGCACTGGTGATAACTTGCCAGAGAAGGGGGGCTGTCGGCCTTGCTTGGCTGCTTGCTCTTGCTGGTGAGTTCAAAGGCGAAGTGGAACGACGTGAGCTCAACATGGTAACCCCACCGCGCAATGGTCGTCAGTAGTCACACCTCTTAGCACGGCGTACGTCTCCGGGTTCTTCGTTTCATACGTTTTCAGCTGGTTTTCCTTCATTGATCCCTAGATCAGTAGGTCTTCTTCTTCAAATAAGGGTTTAGCGTGGAGTGAGGGAATGAAAGGAAAGCGCAAGGGTTTATCCTCTCAAATTTTTTTTAAAAACCAAAATTGAAAAACAATTTTTGCGGGAAGTAGAAAGATTGTCCTCATTTTTAGATCCGATAGATAGAACCAAATTAATTTTTTACCAAAAAATTAATTCGGTTCCTTCTTTCTTTTTATCACAGAAAATGAATTCGGTGCAAAAAAATCAAGGCAGTACAAAGTACAAGGATGAATTGTTCAAAAGGTTAAAGTTGAATAATATTGTAGTGAGTGGGATGGGAACAAAGACAATGCCTATCTGTTGATATCCTCAAAGAAAAATATTTCTCTGTTATTCAACTCAATCCGTTAGATCGGAACGAACGGATACAATGGATTCACTTCAGATGTTAGGGAGTCTTTTCCTACCAGATCTTACCTATTAATTTAAATCGAACGGTTTACATTTGAACAACATGTACCTTTTTTTCTCACTGGAAGAATAGTGGATACGAACTCAACAGAGATACCTCGCTCTTCTCGATGATGAGCTGCAACTTTCACATGACGCTACGCTACCCTCTTGGATCCCCCAGATTGGCTATGGCTAATACATTACTGTGTGCAGTGTATTGTTGTGATTTGTGTGTGGTTTGGGCACAAAAAAATCTGGGATTCGGAAAGATAGGTCCGGCACAAGGAACCGAATTATTTTTTTGGTTCCTTTCGATGGAACCAAAAAAATAATTTGATTCTATCTATGACATCGAAATATGCGGACAATCTTTCTATTTTCCGCAAAAATTGTTTTTCAATTTCGTTTTTAAAAAAAAAATTGATGAGATACATCGTCCATTTACCGTGCCATTTTCAGCTACAACAAATTGGAACTTGAAAATAGAGGCCTCATGATCTCAAACTACTTCCCACTTGTGATCTCAAACTATTTCCATCAACAAAATTCTTGAAACAATTACAGGCCTCTGATAAGTGCCAATGACATATACATTTTAGATAGAAAATTTGATCGAATTGTTTTAATTTGTTTAAGTTCTTGTCAAAGATCATGTTATTGCCATGAATTGTGCTTTAAATTGTAGGAAATGAAGAAAGAAATCAAACGGTGTGAACGGAGTGCGATTTGGGCCAAAGACAGAAAAGATACGAGCATTTCAGTAGCTATTGGGCCCTCTGTCATGCAGCACACGGCCCAGTCCAGCAGACTCAGTTTTTCTGCACACCTCCAACTAATTTAGACGCTACGGGCTCATTCGGACTCCAAATTTATATCCGTTTGATCCTATAGAAAGCTCTTTTCGAGGAGAACCTATTGGAAACTTTTTTGGAAGACTTTAAGAAGAAGAAACCCACAAAAATAAGGAGATAAGTCAGATTTAGGGTTGAGTTTTTTTTTTCCAAGTTTTCTCTTTCTCTTCTCCCTTGCATGTTTTCTTCTTTCTTGTTGAGTTCTCTCTCCACCATGGAAGAGTAGAACCTCCTCTTTAGGGTTTGTATGGCATGTAAACAATGCTACTTTGTTCATCTTAGTTTAATCTTAATTGGTATTTTTTAATGATAGTTGTTGATTTGATTTATGTTTCCAATTGATTGTTGTGACTAGAACTGTTTAATGACATATTGATTAGTTGTTTAGGTCTTGATCACACTTGAATTGTTGTAGGAAATATGCCATGAACAAATCTAATTGCAAAACCCTAGGTTAGAGATCAAGGACCGAAATGTGAAGTTGACAACCGGACCCAAACATAGACTTAGGGATAAAAACTCGTATGCTTATTGCTTAGAGGGTTCTTAGTAACTACGGGGAACCATAGTTTGATCCGAGACAATTAGAGAAACTTAGTGGCTTGATTGACGATTAGGCTAATCATAGAATTTAATGCTTTTAGGGTAGCAAGCCGCAAAAGGGATCCTACCTTAGATAGGGACTGTACCAGGACCAATGGGCATGTTCTAAATTGGATTAGAAACCCTCAAATACTTCAACTTGAAATTAGGACCATTAGATTAAGTTAATTAGAACTAGTATCTTGTTTATGTCCGGACAACCCTAGATTACTTAGCATCTGAACTTGCATTTGTTTAATTTAGTTTAATTTAGTCTTTTAATTACTTCAACTTGATTCCTATTTTATACTACAACTGTAGGTTTATGCGCTTGTAAACCGACATTTCTAGTATATTTAGGGCACTTATTTTATTAGCTCTTGATACACGTTAGCCTCGTAAGTCATGATATATGAATACGATCACCTGTAAGTGCGAAACAAAGGGAACAATGAGACATGGGCTGTTTTACAGGGAAAAAATAGGAGACGTTAATTAATTACTCCGCTCTGGTGGCCTTCAATTCCAAATTTAGGAATGGGCTGTAATCTGTAACCATGCTATAATTTGTAACCACTCTCTTCTTCTGAGCCTCCTCTCCTCCCTCTCTTTCTGTACGGGGCCTCCTCTTTATTAATTGGGAGTTTGGGACTCGGGAGGTTAATCGCTAATCGGATTCAAGAACGGATATCCGACCGAATAAAATCCGATCCAGCTTCGGTTCAACGTTGTCTCCATAGCGCGAATTACTCAATTCATAACTGAATATTAAACTGCCCATGCCTCCCATGCGTTGCTGCTCTTCTTCTTCTTCTCTGAAGGTTCCCTTCTCCCAAACCCTCACTCCTCCCATCTCGCTGTCGTGCGTCAGAGGAGGCCCGAGAGTGAGAGGAGTAGCTGCAGTTGCAGTTACGCAGATGGCGACGACGTCGATTACCTTCACTCGGCCCAACGACTGGCACCTCCACCTCCGCGATGGCGATCTGCTTCAATCCGTGCTTCCTCACAGGTACTATGGTTCTGTTGTGATCGTTAAGCTCTACTCATAATGAAACAGTGCATGCCAAATGTCATTGATATCCAAAATATATCTGATTTTTACAAATATTTGTTATGTAAATTAAAATCTGTAAGGAAGTATGTCGAATGAAGAATAGTATTGTAAAAAAAAATACAATAATAGTTTCAAAAATAAAGATCAAATCAAGAGACATATAATATAAAAATAAAACATATGAAAAAAAGAATATGTAAAACAAAAATATTAGAGTTACTGATATAATCATACTTAATATAGAGTATATATATTAAACTATCATCTTAATTTCAAGTAACTTTAATAGATTTATTCAGTATATTTTGACGTTTTCAGTTTGTTCGATTTACCCGATTTGTTCCAATATATTACAGCAAAAACACACAAGTTGTACATATTTTGTCAGATACTGCAAATATGCTCTACGTCAAATTCGGCCATTATGCACCATTTCAAATTTTCGATGCATAACTTTTGCAGATCGCATCAAGCTGACTAAAAAAACATAGCCGTTAAATATGGATCTAGATGCGATATCAGTAAGCAATATTTTAAGACCATGCTCTTGTTTTGTTATTATTAAACTATATATGTAAACCAAGTGTCAATTTTAATCCGGCTCAATCAACACACAAACCTAACAATTTATTCCATCCGATATGATCATATGATAATGAGTGCTAGAATTGACATCTATAAAATTCATAAATACAATTTATTCCATCCGATATGATCATATGCTAATGAGTGCTAGAATTGACATCTATAAAATTCATAAATACAATTTTGAGGTAAAAAGTTACAAAATTGATATAACTCTTATAAAAGTTGTATATTTGTGGATGTATGAACAATAATTCTATAAACGCTTGATGTTTCCGAATATATAACATTTGTGCCTCGCACAGACTCACGTACGGTCTCACTTATCAAACAATCACAACCGTTCATCAAGGATTAAAATTGCAAATAACATTAAACTAATTTTGCTATGGATCGGAAAAGATGATTTTCCATTAATCAAACGGCTGAGACTGATGGCGCCTTTTCATTTCTCTGTTAAATCTGATAGCAGTAGAAGGTCAACTGTGCAATTTGCTGATTGTTTTTCCTGAGTGCTCATCGGTCAATGAAGTGGATTAATTGGGAGATTTTTGAGACTTGGTTTATTGATCGGACGGTTGGTTGAGTGCTGCGCAATACCTTACCGTGCAGAAAACCAAACTGATTAACGGATCGGAAATAGACTCAGCTTTAAACCCGTTTACTCTTCTAAACCCTCGATCCGATCCGTCTCCCTCACGCACGCCTCACGCCTCACCCAAACCCTCGTGAAGGAAATAAAGGTGCTCCTGTAATTTGCTATTAACTAGTGAAAATCCCACACTTTGTTTTGAGTTGAAATTATTATTTTTTATAATAAATTTTTAAGATAATATGTAATGTACCTTAAATTAAGATAATTTATATGGGCCTTTAATTTTAATGGGTTGAGAATGTCAACGGGCATTAAAGTATATCAACGGTTCTAATCTATCCAAAAAAATGATCAACGGCTCGGTTTCTTATTTGTGGAAGATAGTCATTTCATATCATTTTTTTTTTCAATATGCTTTTATATATAGTTCAATTCCGCTGTTACCCTTCGCTCGGATAACAGGGTCCTGCTTTTCCGATTGGCACCGTCGGATTAAAATGGACGGATGATATCTGTTCGGCAAAACTTTTTTTTACTTCAAAAACCGAACTTTGCACTGAATTTGAACCGTTCGGTGTTGATCCGACGGTCAACGGTGACCGTCGGGATAACAGGGTCCTGTTATCGCCGAAGAATAATAGCAGAATCGGACGCTATAGTAAGGATTGTTTTCAAAGATTACTAGCTAAAATTAACAGAGAACATGAATCTTTTGGGAGCCCAGCATACTGACATGCTCTAATTTTTTAAGAGTCCAGACAAAAGCTTTCTTCGTTCCTCTCCAGGTAACCTCAAAACTGTTACACATTCATTTGAAAACAACTAAACTAAACTATTTACTGCTACTAACAACAAAACAGTTCCCAAATTACATTTAAAAATTTTGAAGGAAATGCCAATCTCTGAGTTTTTTTTTTTTTGAAGGAAATTGAGGGAATTGTTTTATTGAAAGATTCATATTGATGCTAATTGTTTATTGAAGGAAATTGATACAAACTATGACTAATCTCTGGTGTTACAAATAAAAAGGAATAAACTGTGGCATCGTCTGAGTCTCTGAGATTCGTTATAAGATTGAGGCTCTCCGCTCTCCCAAGTCCCAACCAGGCGACCAGCTCACCTAAGGTCACTGGTAAGAGCAAATGGAAGAGAGAACCATCCCTCTTTCTCCGCGATACGGGCGGCGGGTCTCCCTTTTGTCGCGCCTCTAGAAAGAACTATAACAGGATTACGGGAAGGAAGAAGAAGAAGGATTCGGTCAGTACTTTTTCTTTGGGCAACGTGCACTAATTTCAGCGAATCTGATCAAATCAACGCCGTTAGATTGATTGTATGAACGGTGGACAGGAACTAACTCAAAAATTGAGTTACCGCAGCAGAGGATACGGATTCAATTCAACCCTCGTTCACCGCTCGTTCACCCAATCCAATCCGCTCGCTGCCTTTCTCGCCCTCACCCATTCCGCTCTCGGCCCATCACCTCCCCTTCTCTTTTCCCTTTCCAACGCCTCGTCCTCTTCTCCTCTCTCTCTCTCTCTCCACGGGGCTCGGGAGGTCAGCAGTTAATCCGTTAACCCCCTTATCGGATTCGATAACGGTTATCCGACCGAGCTCTGTTAAGCCAATGACCAACCAAAAACCCGATCCAGCTAGCTTTAATTCAACGCTGTTCTCCATAGCGCGAATAACTCGTTCATAACTGAATATTAAAAGACTGCCCATGCCTTTCACGCGCTGCTGCTCTTCTTCTCTCAAGGTTCCTCTCTCCCAAACCCTCACTCCTCGCATCTCGCTGCCGCACATCAGAGGAGGCCCGAAAGTGAGAGGAGTAGCTGCAGTCGCGCAAATGGCGACAACGTCGATTACCCTCACTCGGCCCGACGATTGGCACCTTCACCTCCGCGACGGCGATCTGCTTGCATCCGTGCTTCCTCACAGGTACTACCCGCCCTTCTCAATCAGTCAATCAGTCAATCTCCTTCCTTTGTTTTCATCACTTTGACAGTGTATCTATCTGTTGTCTGATTGATTTGTTGTTGTGATTGAAAAAAGTGCTAAGCAATTTGGGAGAGCGATTGTGATGCCGAATCTGAAGCCGCCGGTCACGACCACGGCAAAAGCGTTGGAGTATCGAGAATCTATCATGAAAGCGCTCCCTTCTGGGACTGATTTCGAACCCTTGATGACGCTTTACTTGACTGATAACACCCGCCCGGAGGAGATCAAAGCTGCTAGTATGCATTTACATTCTACTATTTTAATCACTTCGTTTGCAAAGTTGCCGCTCGATTTATCTCCAATTATTTCTCATTTTTTTTACGAATAATTGTAATGTAAATTAAGTTCTGTAAGGAATTATGTCGAATGGAGAATAGTTGTGGTTTACCAGTTTAGATTGATAATATGTGCCCTTGTGCCATTTAACTGAGTATTACTTTTGTATAACCATGCTTCACTAAGAATTTGTGTTACAAATAATCTACAGGGAACAGTGGGGCTGTTTATGCGGTCAAATTGTACCCAGCCGGCGCAACTACGAATTCTCAGGATGGTGTGACTGATATTTTTGGAAAATGTCTGCCTGTTCTAGAAGAGATGGTGAAACAGGATATGCCGTTGCTTGTAAGTTACCTTTACAATGTTTGTTTTCTTCTTAGGCAATGGATAACGCTTTATCATTGACTGTGCGAAGTTGTGTTCAGGTGCATGGTGAGGTAACTGATTCTAGTGTTGACACATTTGACCGGGAGAAGGTGTTTATTGAGACAATTTTGACTCCGTTGGTGAAAAAATTACCGAGTTTAAAGATCGTAATGGAGCACATTACTACATCGGATGCAGTCAACTTCATTGAATCATGCCAAACAGGCAAGTAATTACAATTTTAAGAGAGTTTTGTAAAAAATACCCTTATATCAAGATAAATGCAAATGTTGTAGGAATCATCATCATTATTATTTACTACTTAGTGTTGATGTACACTTACAATGATGTTAGAGATCAATTAATTGAAGGAACTTCCTTTATTCATAAAAAATGTTGGGCTTTGTAAAGGTAATCAATAAGGAAAAAGCATTCTGCAGATATGTTTCAACTTTTCTTGTTTTTTTTTTTTTTGGCAATGAATTCCTTTTTGTTTAGCTAATGAAAGTAGCTTCTTATCCACATGTACATCTTCAATACTTTTCAGGCAATATAGCAGCGACAGTGACTCCGCAACATATGCTCCTAAATAGAAATTCGCTTTTCCAAGGTGGTCTGCAGCCGCACAACTATTGCCTCCCCATATTGAAAAGAGAAACACACAGTATGCTCCCTACAATCCCTGTTTCTTACTGAAATATGAGTTTTAGGCTTCAATTTACTAATCTTCAAATGTTTTTATTCTTCTCCTTGAAAGGACGAGCAATAGTAGAAGCAGTAACCAGTGGGAGTACTAAGTATTTTCTTGGTACCGATAGTGCCCCTCATGATAAAAGAAAGAAAGAATGCTCATGTGGTTGTGCCGGTATATACAGTGCACCTCTAGCCTTATCTCTCTATGCGAAGATTTTTGAACAGGTAACCGGTGTGGTACTTGTTTGTCAACTACAATATAGAATCCAGACCATATTATCAATGCTTATGTTGACATCTGACTTGCTTTTGTTAGGCGGGAGCACTCGACAAGTTAGAGTCATTTACAAGCTTCAATGGCCCTGATTTTTATGGCCTTCCAAGAAATACTTCAAAGGTAGTATTACAAAAATGCCCCTGGAAAGTACCAGAGACATATAGTTATGCGTCAGGAGAATTAGTGCCTATGTTTGCTGGAGAGACTCTTGAGTGGAGGCTGTGCGAGAAATAGGTTTATTCATTTCCTTTTTTTTTTTTTTTGCAATTTCATGTTACATTTCTAGATTTGCAGGAAATAAGTAGACAAACATTGAAAAATGTTTTGTTTTGTGACTGATGAAAAATTTTTCTGTCAATTTTTTGTTGTGTGATTACTTTTTGAACTTCGCATTTGGTACAATAGGTACCTCCCATAATTACAAACTGATGTACTGGTTCACTGAAAGAAAATCCATAATTAGTGTAGAAGGGTAGCTAGATAAGAAAATTAGAAAAAAAAGAGAGAACATATCTTTCGAAAAAAAAGGGTGAGAATGTGCAGTTCGTAATCAGATATTATTAGATTATGAAATTTAACTAGAGTGTGTAATTTGTCTTTACTGATCCTGTCATGGTACATCTCTTAGAGCTGCAACAACACCAATGTGCCATCAGATATGTCAATGATATATAGAAATATTGAAACATATGAAACATGACTTAAAAAGTCTTGAAACTCTATACTTGAAAAGTTCACTTCTATAAACAATTCCTGGTTTTTTATCTTCAAAAGTTATATTACATCATCATGAGAAACTCTAATCCTAGTTCACAAATCAAAATGCTATTCGCTACGAATGCAATGGCAAAATGTTCACAAATCCGCGCTCTCTAATCCTCACTTGAAGCTCTTGATCTTGAAATGGAACAATTGTCCGAAAACTCATCTTCAATCCACATCAACAGTTCCCGTCTCAGTTTCTGATTCATAACACCCTTTTCTGCCATCTCCCATGCCAACTCCTTGGCCTCCTTCAATTTCCCGAGCCGAGCTATCTCCCCGATCAATGCCCGGCATGTAATGCCGTCCATGACCCGACCCATCGCCCCCAATTCCCACATTATCCTCTTCGCATCCTCAATTTCCCCTTCAATAGCCAATGCGCTCACAATCGAGTTACTGGCTCTGCTATTCAACACCAATTTCTTCTCCTTCATTTCATCGAACATCTCACGTGCGTTCTTGGTTCGACCCTGTGCACACAGCCCATGAATCAGGTAACTGTACGTGCACCCGTCCGGCTCCAGGCCATAAACCGGCTGCATCTGGTGGAAGATCCGGAGAGCATCGTTCAAGTGCATCGACTGCCCGTACCCCTTGATCAGAGAATTCAAACAGAGCAAATCGGGCTTGATCCCCAACTCGATCATCTGCCTGAACAGCGCCCGGATGTTGTCCATGTACACAAACTGCACGTACGAGTTCTTGCTGCACCGGTTCAACAGCGCCGTAAACAGCAAACTGTAAGTGTGAGTGGTGGGCTGTGCAGCCGGGTCTCTCGACTTGAACATCACGGTATACACATGGAACGCCTTGCCGAGCTTCCCCGCCTCAAGGTAGAAGTAAATCAGTGTGTTATACAAAGACCCACAAAGGGGCAATGAAGGCATGGACATAGCCAGTGAAGCAACTGAATCCATTTCCACAAACATCCGAGCGGCACCGAGTCGTTTGATAGTGACCAGAAACGGGTTCGGGTCGGGCTTGAACCGGGGGTGGTGGGTGAACCAGGAGAGCACACGGACGCAGAGGAGAGGATTGGCTTCGCGCGCGAGGAGCGCGGAGACGTCGCCGGGAGTGAACCGGGCGGGGAGAGAGGCGACCGTGGCCTCGACCTGCGCCTCGTCGATGGCAGCGGGTTCGGGTTTTACCCGACGGCGGTCACGGCTTGAGACCCGTTTGCCCGCCGTGGAGTAGGAGTTGACGGTAACGGTGACGGCGGCTGCGTAACGGCGGTAAGAGGGTTTTAAAGTGGACCTGAGAAGTGATCGGATCATTGCTTTGCTTCTGTTTAGACTTCAGAGATCGGAGAGATTCTGTCATTGATTCTGAGCAGCAGAAAATAGAAAAGACTAGTATGATTTTGGAGTGCTCATCCTCTGTAGCGCTGAATGTGAACCGTTAGATCATCTCGAGATTCGAGCCAGCGCAGCTCTCAAGATGATCGAACGGTAAGCATTCCGCGCTACACAATGCAGCGCTACAGAGGATATGGAATCATGCTTTTTGGGCCGGGTTATTGGGTTGCATTTTGGGCCGGATCTTGTAACATAAATAAATTAGAAAATATTGTGGGCCGTTTTGGGCCTTTATGGGCCTTTTGATTAGTAGCCGTTGAAATTTACTTGTGGAAAGAAAGAAGTTCGTTCCGTCGGAGGAGAATCGGAGAAGGCGGGCGGAGCAGAGCGATGGCAGCGGCGACGGTGGCTTCGTTCGCCGCCTTCCCAACCCTGACGAGATCTCTCCGCCGGCGACTAATTTCGTTCTCTTCCCCTCTCCAATCTCTGTTCCCTTCTTCTCCATACTCCTGTCGAAGGTTCTGCCATGTGGATGTAACCCTTGCTGCGAAGTCCGGCACCGAGCCGGCGGTAAGAGGGTTTGCGGATAAAACCCTAGCTGAAGCTGTGAAGCATATCCTCGAGCTGGTATTCTTCCCTTGCCAGAATCAGATATTCCTCTTTGTATTCTTTTGGTGAATGTCATTGTCACTCAGGGTTGTAACTTGTAACTTTGCTTAAATTGCTGTGTTAGGGTAGGAGAGCTGCTACCAGAAGAGAGGTTTTACATACAGGGTTCGTGACGCCACCGGTGCTGAAGGAGACGATGCTGGCGATCGAGAGATTGAGCGATGTTAAAGCCGTTGCACAAGGTGGCTATCCACAGGTTGAATCATTTTTTTTTTTTTCATGTTTGATAGTGCTTGTTTGTACTGAATTTAGCTAAATTTTGTTATTGTTTTTGTATCTTAGGCAGAGAGGTGTCGGATTTCCGTTGGGCATCCCGATTCGATGGCAAATGATCCGGATGTTATTTCTGCACTGAGGTATTTCGGGACATTAATGAAACAGTTTTGTAATGTTTAATGTAAGGAAAGAAAACATGGAAACATTGAATTGTTTGTTATGTATGTGCGCAATATTGTTAGTATATCAGGGAACTTCAAGTTTGAGCCGTGCTCTCATGGCGACTTCCTTGGCGCAATCCTGGGGACAGGCATCGAGAGAGACGCTGTTGGTGATATTTTATTGCAGGTCTCACTTTTTGTCAGTTAAAAATTGATCCATCATATATATATTTTTTTAAATTCTTATTGACTTCTTATGTCACTAGGCCCAAAACAACACATTAATTTTTAACTGTTAAGTTGTTAAAGTGGTCTTTCAGGGAGAGAAAGGTGCACAAGTGCTTGTCATTCCGGACATGGTTGAGTTCCTTGCAATGACACTTAACAAGGTGAAGTTTCCAATTGTCATTGTTTATCAAAGATATTTCATGAATTAAATAATTGTCATGTGTGGCATCCAAAGTGAGAAATACAAGGTTGTTAAGGGCTCGTGAACTTTTGTTCGCATTATGTAATATGAAATGCTTCTTGTTTTGCATTGGGATATAAGGCATTTTGAGGATTTTTACTGGTATTATATGAATTGCTTCTGTTACAGTAGTTCATCTTTTATTTCTTGTGAAGTGTTTAGGTTGGGAATGTTGGTGTCTCGTGCACTCAGATACCATTACTTGCTTTAGAGTATGAACCACCAAGGTAAATTTTATAATATTGCAATGTTTGGTGATATATGTAGTTTTGCTACGAGTCTCATAGATTTCCATTTTATTTTCAGAACAAAATCATTTAAAACTGTGGAAGCTTCATTAAGAGTCGATGCGTTGGCTAGTGCTGGATTTAAAATATCACGCTCTAAATTGGTTGGCCATATAAGGTATTTCACATATCCTTACATAGAGCGTGGAGTATCTTTCTCTCTTATTCCAAATGGTTGAATCCTTTAAAGACATGTGAGCACATGTGTCTGTCAAATTGTTGCCACTTAAAAAGTAATTTAATAACTTTTTTTTTTCCTGATGTGAAGTGATGGAGATGTACGTGTGAATTGGTCAACAGTGACAAAAAACGGCCTAACGCTTAAAACTGGAGATGTTGTTTCTGTCAGCGGTTTAGGGAGGTTAAAGGTAAACCAATTCCTGTAATTATATTCCCTTTATTCCAATTTACAACTGAACTCTTGCTGTGTCTATTGCAACTGCTGTTGCAACTATATAATGGGCTTATTTGATTTCCAGAGCTAGTATGATGAAAACCCATATGAAATTTAACCTCATTGAGGAATTGAGGCTGATTAATTATTATCGGAGAGTTCATGTAATTTTTGTTTAAATTGCAGATTGGAGAGATCAAGACAACACGTAAAGGAAAATATGCAGTTGAGTTGATCCGATATTTCTAGTGTTTTCGATCGTATGTGCACTCAGCAGTCAGCACTCTTTGGTTTCTGGAATGAAATTTAGTTTGAAAATTGGGACTTCACTTCCGGGCCTGACAAGGAAGAGAGATCCTGAAACACTAGTGCTTTACAGAAAATAGTACTACGAGGGGACCAGAAATGATATGGAAATTTTGCAATTTGTTATTATATACATGTCCAATAGCCAACTTGATTCACCTTAATTGTGTTTTATTGATTAATAAAACTGTATCTTATCATAATTGCCATTAGAATTATTGAGATAAGATCCAACTAGATGGCTAACTTTCTCTACTTGGGATATAAACTTTGTGGGTCAGATGCACTTTTTGTAGTGAGTGGCTTTCCACAAATCTCCACTCTTTTATTAAAAAACAAAATCAGAAATTGTAATGTATATTTTGCTTCTGACAAGATTTGTTCTAAGAAAATAATGAAATATTGAGCATGTGCAGAGTTTACTAATACATAGCTTTTCTACATTTGTTTTGAATAAATGTACAGTCTGGTCTTCCAGATACTATATTAACTGGACTAAAATTTTGTCCAAAGCTCTTTGGACAGTCTCCGTCTAAAAGCATGACTAAACTGTTAGATTCAATTTATATGTTTACCAACGGTTATAGCATATCACTCCATCATTCTAAATATAACCAGCATACTATTTTTAGCACGTATATGATCAAATCACGATCGATTAATTATCAACAATTAGATCGTATGGCTCTCCAGAAATGGTGGTAGATATCAGTTCCAGAAATGGTTACTGATTAATTGTTAGGTTATTTTGTACTCTTTGTTTCCTTAAATGAAATGAGAAACGGTAGACTTGTTGGTCCACGTAATTCAAAAAAAAAAAAAAAAGAGATCGTACGGCTCTCCGAATCTTTTTACCGTCCAAATGGCTTTGGACCAGATTCCATATTAACTTCTACATAATCAAAACTTTTATGATAATCTTCGCTTTCATTTTACATAATACTTGACATAAGAAAACCCTAACGTGCTGTTTTGACAAAGAAAACGATGAAATAAAAGAAATAGTTGGATTGAGTACGGACCACATTGTCGGTCTTAAAAAATAATCACCGAATTTGTGGACTTTGGATCTCTTTAGTGCTCCGACATTTGTTGGGCCTGAATCTCACTCAACCTTCCCAGCAATTTCTCCCTTTTTCAATTTCTCATTTCTTTATAAACAGTGAACTTCCATACAATTTCTCACAGAAAAATGTCAGAAGCACCTAATTTGTGTACATGATGACAAGTTTCCAACATAAATGCAATGTTTAAAAACAGTGATAAATGCTTTAAACATAGCATTATAGCACACTTGAATTTGTTCTTTAATTTTGTACACTTTTTTTTTTGCTTATTTGACTATCTTACCTGTTGACGTTTTACGGTTTTGGTTAGTCAGTTTTTAATAATTAAGGTGGCTTCAAGCTAAATGTAACTTTGCTGGATGTTTAAGGATACGGATACCTTTTTATTTTTCTGAAACTTATATTTAAGGATACTCAGTTATACAATACTTTAAGAATAAGAGTCAAGTAGATTTTGGTTTTCTTTGATTGTTTTTGTTGATATGAAGGGTTGAAGAGTATTATTTAATTAAGTGTTTTCTGTAAATCACACGAAATATTAAAAAAATATTTATATATAATATATTTTACATACTGGAAAAGCAAACATACTATCTATTATAAATTACAATTTATGGTCTAATAATTTATCTCTCCTGACCATACTTTCATAAATCATATCATGATTTAATAATTTATTGGTCAATTCTTTTGGCCTCCTGGAGGTCCCCCCTGTTCATTAATCATGCATAATAAAGTGCAGCTGTGCTGTGTATATATCCTGATATTTTTGGAGGATGCTTATATAAAATAATTTTAAACAGATTTATATAAACTCTGTTTACTTGTATATATATTGCCGACATATATTGTTTATATGGTTGCTCTTTAATTTTTTATTAAGAAGAGTTACTTGAAGTTGCAAAGATATGATGAAGGCTTAAATAAGTATAGGAAAATGTCAAACCTTAATTCATAAGTTAGAATTTAGTTAGAAGTGGGCACTAGAGTTAGCTTCTCATGTGGTCTGCTAAATCATGATTAGCATGTTAATTATATGCTGGATCTTACATGCTAAGCTTATGTATATGTTGAATACATATATATATATAGAGAGAGAGAGAGAGAGAGTAAAACTACCGTGCTCTTAAGCTCACGGGGGCCTCCCGTGAGCTTAACACCAAAAACATATCAAACCATATCCAAATTTTATTTTATATGGCTCAATAAATTCTTTATATCAAAATCTTATAGCATGCAAATTTTTTTCATTTTTGGAGATTTTTAAGTATTTATTTCGGATTTTTTAATAACAACTATACAATATTAATAAAATAATCAATGTTTTATATGTAACTTTTAAAAAATCCGAAATAAATACTTAAAAATCTCTAAAAATGAAAATTTTTTGCATGCCATATGATTTTGATATAAAGAATTTATTGAGCCATATAAATCAAAATTTGGATATGATTTGATATGTTTTTGGTGTTAAGCTCACGGGAGGCCCCCGCAAGCTTAAGAACACACTAGTTTTACTCTATATATATATATGTTGAATACATATATATATATTTACAAAATTTGCATGTATTTATAAATATAAAAAATTAAAAATATATACATTTTTTCCCTCAATCGAAACTTTCTGAAATGACAATCAATATTCGATACAAATTAAGAGGGACCATCTTAATGGAATCAAATTTAATTGTGCATGTATTTAAAACAATTTTAAATTGTCAGGCATATATACAAGAAACCCAATCATTCAGAAAATGGGGCGTGCCAAGGTTTCCAAGTTCACATGGAGAGAATCAATTAAGATATCGCAGTCTTGTTAGGGGCTATAAGCAAACCCTTTTGGACATTTTCACATCAAACAAACAATGCCAAAGTAGCTAGCTTTGATTATCAATCCTATTAAGCAAACTTTTGGGTTGTTCTGCCTGTTAAATAAGATCACTATTTGATCTTATCTGCCACTAAACAATTCAATTGGTTCATTATATATATAACTATATGGCAGCTGGTTTTGGTACTTCACATTTGAAAAGTATGCAATTGCAAGGAAGATTCTGTCAAAAAAAAAGTCATTAATTTGAATGGAACAGTTGTGACAATTTTACAATTATAGAACCAGTCTAACTTCTCTATTTTACATTATCTGGTGATCAGTTACAAAACTATATTATTTTACTGCTAGAAATAAAACTAATAATTTTTTTATTTGACTAGTAATAAAACTAAATTTATTTATCTAATTTGAGCTAGTAAATTCATATAAAATATTTATAAAATGAATCAAGTTGGTGGTTTGCCAGAGAAATTCTGCAGCTGCTGATAAATTGGGTTTGACTAATTGTTTGTCTTCTTCAGTTGATGGCTCCATTTTGAAAAGTAATAAACTCTACAGTTTGAAGTCTTATTTGATGTAAGGCTTGATTAATTTGAACCATAAATAAAACCCAAAATGTCACACCAATAATGTTTGAATAATAAATTGTTTCTAGCTTGATCGTTTAAACTCTTGACAGATGCAATTAAGGAGACTCGTTCTATGTTTGACATTAAGAGTTTATGAATGAAAAATAAATTCATAAAATTAATACTATATCACATGTTGGCTTTTTTTTTTTTCTATTATAATTATAGTGCAAGAAAATATATTTAGAAAAGAAATTGACACACCACCCAAAACCCCACCCAAGAAAATAAAAATAAAAAAGAAAAAAGAAAAAGAAAATAAAAAAGAATCATAGGAAAGGCAGAGACAGCTTTCGAAAAACATGCAATTTTACGGAAAGGTACTTTACCAAAAAAAAAACATATATATAAATTTGCTTTCTCTTAACAATTTAATAATTAATATGATCATGATATTGATATAAAGCACTTGACGTTAGAGAGCTCAGAGCAGACATGTATGTGGAATGTTTTAAATAGCAATGGGAATGCTGAATGCATACACATTCACACCATCATGGTTATCCACATAGAAAAAAACGGCAGCTTCTACATGAAATGGGGAACATGCTGATGGCTATGTTCTGCCTAATTATAACTCCCTTTCAATTTCATAAAATAAAATAGAAAAGTTTGAAATTCACTGATAAGTAATAGCTAACATTCGTAGAAAAGTCATCCACAGCGTCTATAGGATACTTTATAGTATATATGTATCTGTTATATTCGTTATATATCTATGGATGTATGAACAGTCTTCAGTGGGTGCAAGATCTTTCTCTTTCACTATTGTTTTATGATAAAGTAATACCTAGCGTCCATAGAATACCTGTCCATAGCGTCCATATATATAGGTTACAAAATCAGATGTATTTGTTACATTCTTAGTGTGTCTATGAACGTATGGATATATTTTCAATAGAAACAAGATGTTTCTCTTTCTGATACACCTCCTTTAGTTTCTCTATTTTCAGCAAGTCGAATCATAAACATAGATACATACATCGTAAGGGTACGGAAGGTGGTATTACATCATCGTCATGGAAACAAGAGTTGGAGGGAAGTCGCTTGGTATGAAATGTGTTATATATAATCTTCTCCTCTCTGTTTTCTCATGAAATGGATTCTTGCCAAGTATAGTGAAGAACACGCTGATAAAAATTCAACAAATTAATAGACAAACAAACATAAAATAAAAATATATAGTTAAAAAAATAAGATACAAATTATAGGGTTAAATGATGGCATGCTGGCATGCATGCAATAGAAAATAATCGTATATATATTATGAATGAGGCTACGGTGCTATGCATATCACGGTTTTACCGTGCTATGCGGTCGTCCGTATCTCAGTTTTCAATATCCAAATAGTTGATCCGAACCACTCAATATGATCTCTATATCAAAATATGCTAGCAAACCAAATTTTACAATTTTAAAATTTTTTGGCTATTTTTAGTGATAGGGAGAAAATCGTTGTTTTGTATGAACCAGAATCACCGGATCTAGCCATTTTTCCCCATCATTAAAAATAGCAAAAAAAATTTTAAAAATTGTTTTTCTAGCATATTTTTATGTAAAGATTACATTGAGCGGTTCGGATCGACTATTTGGACACCGGAAATTGAGATATGGACCGCATAGCATGGTGAAACCGTGATATGTATATTATTGTAGCTGGACTCTATATATTATTGTCCCATATTATAAGTTGTTTGCTTATAACAAAGAAAAAAAAATAATTTATTTTTTATTTAGTAACAAGTATGGTCATCTTATTTAATCATATATTTTGTATCTTGTAAATTGCATCCATTGGTAAAATATTGGAGAGTCAACCAACTAAACATAATTAAATTGAGTCGTTGTATACTTGTATATAATATGTGCTCTATCTACTTCAAATTTGAAAATTTGGCACTCAATTTTAGGGTTGCAAAAATCTTCTCCACTTAAAAATTAATGGAAAAAAAAAAATCAAAACTTAGAAATTCCTTTTCTATTCTTGATTGCAAAAACCTCCATTTTTAATTTTTTTTATTCTCCAACTTCAGAGGAAACAAAACCTGGCAAATTGGCAATGACAAGAGAGGGTTTGTTTGTGTTTGACGATTGGTGGAGTCAAAAGAGGTGCTTCAGCTGAGATCCAAAATAAATTTCAAGACCCTAAAATTCCACTATATACAGTTGAGATTAATGAAAATACCTTCCCTAAAAATCATATCCGTTGGATCGTGATTGCAGGTCCTGAGATCTATTTTGGATCGCAGCAAATACAGACTCGTCAAAAGAGGACACTTAAGAGTACTTGTATTTTTTTTTTTGTGTAAGCAAAAAAGCCCCCCCAAAGCTGTCGCTTTTATTTTGGGACCCAATCCATGGAACGAAAGGGATTAGGCAGCTCGATCTTTCTTCTTCATACATGCATAGATAATTAAGATCCCATCGTCTCCAGTCCATGAATTCATGCAGCTGATATTTTGTTTTGTTTTATCAGTTTTTTTTTGGGGCATTTTTTTATTTTGAGGTGTGTATGATAATTTTCAGCTATTCACTTTGCCTGGACAAGAATGTGTCAATTTATTTGAAGTACTTTTTTGAAGAGTACTGTTTTGATGAAAAGGGTATGAGCTTCGTTTGATTAAATACACGCGTCGCCTGATTGTTTGTGTAGTGAGCAATAACAATCAGTAGTAATCCTGATATTTTTTATTATATGTAATGATATTTTTATTTTCTTTTGTATTCGTAGAAACTCTACTATTATTTATTATTACGAGTATTGAAGTAATTTATTTTATAAGTAATTTATTTCAAAGAAGACAGGATGCACTAAAAAAAATTAAAGTCTATACAATGTGCTTGATATGAAACAACAAACACTTTCACTAAAAAAAAAAAAATAAAAGTCTAAAATAATAACAGAAGGTTTTACTGTTGAAAAAAAAGTTCATTGACAAAAATCATATTTATTTGATAATAATCATGAAATTCACCAAAATATTATTAAAAAATTCGTCGCCAATAAATCGAACGGGCCTTAATTAAACTGGAGAGCACAAGTGCACAACAACATCTGCTGGACAGGAGCTGCATTATATAAATTTAAATTTACAATTATAAGAGATTTAATCAGTGGCCGTTTCTGGTCTCTCTCAGACTCAGACACTCAGTGCAGTCTTTGCTGACTGAATATATCTTAGCTTTGATTTGTAGAGCATCAGTGGGGCCTCTTCAGCCCAACATTTCATGCCCCTACCACATTTTTTTTTCTTTTCTTTTAAAGTTTGGCAATGAGGGAGAGAGGTGCTGTCAGGCGCTCAGTCGGTACCGGTACCGGGCGTTGAAATCAACTGCGATACAACTCTGATCATTACTCCAAAAAAAAAAAAAAAAAAAATACAAATCTGATCTCACAAATTCGATTTCAAGGTCCTGAGATCTGGATTGGATGACTGAGATTCCTTCAAAAACCCTCACTAAAAGACATCAGCTGTCAGATCGAGATCGCTGGACCCCTGCGATCATATTTTGGATCGCGGCGGATACAGACTCCCAGTACCGGTACCCATCGGTGCTCCCATTTTTTATAAGAGTAACAGCTGGCATCCACCTTTTTACTTATCCACCGGTTTACCGTGTTTTGATTATTTTCAATGAACAGATATCATTTTTCAATAAACATTTATATCTTTCTGATTAATAGATACTATTTTCCAATGAACAGATACATGACAAATTCCAGTGAACATTTATGTAATTATGCTAAGCACATGAGTGCACGTGGTATGTTAGAACTATGGGAGGAGGTGAATGCCTGAATTGGTGGCCTACATTATAGGGGTGGACTCTACGGGTCTGCTCTAGAAGAGGGGAGGGGAGGGGAGGGGAAGGGAGAGGAAGGGGGGGAGGACTAACCAAGTTTGGAGTTACTTGCTCCACAACTACAATTATTAGAGAGAGGAGAGGAAGGTAACAAGACAAAAATTGTAATTATGGAGCAACTAACATGACCTTAAGCAGGTAACTCCAAACTTGATCAGCTCTCCCCTCCCCTCCTCTCTCCCTTCTGGAGCAGACCCTACATGTTTCTCTGTTTTTTTTTTTTCTTTGGTAAGATAAAATTCTGGTTTTGAGAAATGCTTCAAATGTTTTGTTTGATTGGAGTTTTTTCAAAATTAAACAGTCACATAACATTTAGTTACCTGAACTGAATTTCATGGTGAAAGGGCTGAAACCTGAAAGCATAAAACATTAAAATGGCAACGGATAAGCATATATTGATGAATTTTACTTCAATACTCCCACCAAAAAAATATTTTTTTCGATCTGACGATTATAAATGAATATTATCCATTATAAGATTCACTATAACTAATAAAATTATTTGGGTGTGAGCATAGAAGCAACGTCCTATATTGATATATAGAAAATTTGAGACTTGATCGAATAGTCAAATTACAGTAGGTTCCACACTTCCACTTGTTTTCTTTTTTCCTTTTTCTTTTTAAATTTTCCCCTTGTAATGTATGATTTCTTTTCTCAGCAGCATTGACGCCTTTTTGGTGGTGTGGTGTCGACACTACTATTGTTTCAAAATTTTAAGCAATCATTTTTTATATAATGAGTAACGAAAATGAGAACTCAAATTTATTTATTTATATATTCATTGCGTTTGACTGAGTGACGACATGCTGCCTAGGGCTGTCAAAGATAACGAAAATTTGTGTTTAATCGTTTCGTATCGCGGTAACGAAACGATTTACGCAAACAAAAATAGTTGCATCAACCAAACGGAACGCTAGACGACAACTAATTCTTTCCCGTGATAAAAACGCAACGACACACGATAATGTGTATTTTCGTTTCGTTTGCTAACGTTGTTTCGTGTGAATTGTACCTGGCTACAATATATTGAATAACAGAGAAAAATCTGAGGGGTTCTAATAAAAGTATAAAACTGAAGCCCAAATCCTAAGGCCGCCGCTCTTCCCCTTTCCCCTCATTTTCTTTCTCTGTCCCGTCTCTCTTCGCCTCTCCAGCTCTCCTCTCTGACTCCCTCCAGCGCATGCCTCTGACCAATCTATCAACCCTATGCACTATCAACATATGTCACCAAATCATAGCTCCGAGCTGCATGTGCGGTGGCGAGTTGACGTTGCCCTGGTTGACGATCCCCCGTACGTTTCCAGCTATCAACCCTCGCGCTATCAGCTATTCAACGTTAATCTGTTTCGTTCCGTTCAATTTTGACGGAACGATCAATGCCAATAAATTCTCTTCCGTTTCATGAATGCAACAGAGAACGAAAGGAAAAATTTTTCTATGTCCAGAACGCAACGGTCAACGAAAGTGGGTAATTTCGTGACCGTATTCAACGTTTGACACCCCTAATGCTGCCTAATTTTGTTGACCTTGATCTGTAGCCAACTTAATATATTATTATTATTATTATTATGACATAGTTCATTAACTATCTTTAGAGCAAATATACTGTGAGTTTAAGCTTACGGGGCTTTCCGTGAGCTTAAGCTCAAAATCATATCAAATCACTTTCAAATTTGGGTTTATATGGCTCATTATATTCTTTCCGTCAAAATCTTGAGGAATACAAAAATTTTCTATTTTTGGAGATTTTTAAGTACTTGTTTTGAATTTTGTAAAAGTGACTATACAATATTAATAAAATATTCAATGTTTATACATTAATTTTACAAAATTAAAAATAAGAAACTTAAGCTATTGATCATTTTCTTGGATAGATCAGAACTGTTGATTTACGTTAATGCCCGTTGACGTTAATGTCTCAGCCCATTAAAATTTAAGGCTCGTATCAATTTCCTTAATATAAGACTTATTACATATTATCTTAAAAATTTATTATAATAAAAACGTGTGGACTCTTTACTAGTAAGGAAAAAAGCGAATTGAGTTCTATGTTTTTATTTGTTGGGTAGTAGTGAAACTAGGATTCTTCTATTAATTATGCATGTTTTACATATGACTTGCACTTGTACAATTTGATTTATATCTATTTTCTACTGAAGTTCCACCAATTTTTCAAACTCTATTAAAATAAGAGAAATTATGTTAATTGCAACATTATTTTCAGATAATTCCTCTGAAATATGAACATAAATATTTTAATAGAGATATAAGGCTTATCAAATGACTTGCACAGCACTATCCAATTTTTTTTTAATATCAATACATTATTAAGGATAAAAAAAGTGAGATGTAGTACCAAACCATTTTTGTAAGCCATTTTCCGAAAAAAAAAAGTTTAAATTAATCGAAAGTTTTCTCAATATTAAAGAAATGCATTTCCATGTATAAATTATTTATAGGGTCAACTTTATTTCTAATCACAGAGATAATTTAATACTAACACAAAACGTTGAATAACAGCCAAAATAATTAAAAAAAAAAACGTGTTCTCATTCAGGTGATAACAATGACAGGACAGACAGCTTTTCTCTCAAAAAAAATAAAAATAAAAAACCTTTTACTTTAAAAAAAAAATGAAATAAGAGCCATGAGCCCATGACAAAACTGACCACACAAAAACTTACAAAATCTTCAACACAACAAATCCCCCAGCCCGCTGACAAACTACCTGGAGTCCTGGACAGTAAAAAAAAAAAAAAAAGAACTGTCACACTAATTTTGACTGGCAGTAAAAATTCAGTGTGACGCGGTTGCCGAAGATCAATCAATCTATCCATATTCCATCCCAATTGTTACCCTGCCTAAGTTTGACGGAATTCATATCCCCTGCTGTACTGCGTTATGCAGTTCATAACGTCAGCCGTTGGATTGTCTTGATTTGTGCCAGCGCAGATCTGAAGCCAATCCAACGGCTGGCGTACTGAACTGCACAATGCAGTAATTCAGGGGATGAGCATCCAAGTTTGACGCAGCCTTTTCTTTTTTTCTTTTTACCTTTTTACAACAGTCTCTCGTTCGCTGACTGATTCTCCCTCCACTCGCATTCATGAGTCACCATTACACCTTGAAAAGTTCTCAGCTCCCCAAAGACTTTTACTTGCTTTCTCTCAGACCTGTTGCTCTCTCTCTCTGACCAAATGTTCCCCATCTTCTTCACGCCCACTCTCTAGTTCTACGCCCTTTTACTTCATTTGGGTCAATGGATATTCCTCTGGTGAAACAAAATGGCGTTTGCAGACTGTAGCACGATATACGCTTATCGGACGGATAAGAGACTGCTTAGCAACTAAATGTTATGCGGCCGATTAATCAGATTTTTACAGATAATTTTGCGTTCTTGTTAGTATGTGCATAAATATCATAATTTATGTAATATAAGCTATGATCTCAAGTTTATAAAATAATTGGATCATATTTGAACTATAAATTTATTTGAAAGAACAGTGATCAGGCAAATTTAATTATTTTAGTGTCACGAAAAGGAACAAGATAAAAATTAAAGTGATCTTTAAGAAATTAATGACACTGTAAAAGCAACAAGATAATATAGTCTAAAAGATATTTTAGGTTCCTTAGCACCTGTACGCAAAAACTGAGCCAAGTAGGTGTGTTGTGAGGACATCTTATGTCGTTAAATAAATAAATATCGTGTATCCGATATATAAGGTCTGTATTAGTTATTCGAAACAATTTGGCTACTGTTTCTGTATAATCCTGTATAATCGGACAAATAGTTGGCCGACCTCAGCGTTTTTCAAAACACTGATAACTTTGTAGGCCATTTGCGGGTGTGAAAGTGGGGAGTAGTAGAGAGAGCTGAGTGGGGATATATGGTGCTTTAAAGAGGGGTTTGAAAAAATGTAGGTCCTCATATCGTCTACTGCGCAGTAAATCACTCTACAGTACTTCAGCCGTCGGGTTCGCTTTGAGATTCGTGCAACTCAATCTCAAAAAATCCTCCCTATAATCCACATCGTTGGTTCGCTGCGGAGTACAATACTGCGCTGCAGAGGATAAGCACTCGGTGCTGCATTGGGATGGAGAAAGGCCCGGCCCAATAAAGAGGCTTGTCCCCTCTTTGTCTTGGTTGAATGAATGAATGGCCTACCTCTGAATTCACGAGACTCTGTAGACAAAGGCTCTTATTTATTTATTGATTTCTCTCATTAATATATTCGTAATTAAAGAACTGGAAAAAAATAATAATATTTTTGGCTTTGAAGGATTTTCAGATATGCCCTTGTAAGTTGTGAATTTTGACAAGTTAGTAAAAGTTGTAATGTTATCGCTTTCTTTTTCCGCAATGCACTAGAATGCAAGGACCTATTATTTTTTATGAATTTTTAAAAAATATCATACTAATAAACAATGGAACAATAAGATGTTTGTAGCACTAGCAATTAATATAGTCGAATAATTAGCACACTGTTGTTGTTATTTTGTTGACGTGTCTGGCCGTTCTACTATCGTTATTGTTTTATAATTTTAGCTGTTGTAAACTTATTACTTATTTTTTTTTCGGATGTAATAAATTGCGCTTAGTGTTATTTAAAAAATTTTAATGAAATTCTTCAAGCAATGACTCTATTTGGGATTAAATAAATTGGAGATAACTTTATCACCACTTGTTCTATTCCCAAACGGAGCCAATGTACAAAATTTTTTGTGGGTATAATTTTAGTGCAAGGGTGGAAACGAAAATTTTCAAGAAAAAAAGAGATTCGTTTTGGCCATTTCTTCCCTTCCATTCTACTCCTGACAACTGTCCCAAGCTGTCCCTCTTGAGTGGAAATTTTGCAGATGATTCCATGCAATTGGTCATCGCCTTTTTTATTTTTTATTTTTTTTACTATCTATTTTTTAAAAATATAATAAAATGAAATGAAATTATCTGCTATTTTTTTTTGAGGAAAAATTATCTGCTATTATATTGATTTTGTACAATAATTAGGGTCACCCAGGAGCTATAATTTTTTTTATATATATATTTTATGAAACAATACAAAACATATTGTTGTTCTTTAGCGGACAACCTCCCGCTTCTCAACAGTACACAATTATATTGCTCATGCATCGTTGGATATTGGACACTGTACCATTGAATTATTTCTAAATTAATGTTTGGATTTGCATTAAAAGAAAAAAAAAATACTTTGTGTCAAATTCCAATTTCCAATTTTTAGATATGCATTTCACCCAATTAGTAGGCACCATATTTGACTTTTTTTCTCCTTTTTTTTTTTTACTCTGATTGCATGTAACATGATTTTTTTCCCCTTAATTTTCAGCTTAATAAAGATATTGGCTATAATATTTACTTTAGATAAAAGAAACTAAGAAAACACAGGTCGGCTGTTGGCATGGTCAAAACTTACAGAAAATAATGCGGAACCACCTCTTTTCCAGATATAGACATATCCTTCTATAATTAACAGCACACAGATTTATACAGAAGAGAAGAAATCAGACTGTTTCTGAAAGTATGGTACCAATTCAACAAGGAAAAAATGCTAAAGGTGTTTAACTAATAGAGGTAATAATAATAACATGCCATGAAATTGGATTTTTATAGAGCCTAAAAAAAGAAGCAATTGGCATATATAATAGGGAAAAAAAACATGATTAAAAAAGAAAATGAATAATGAATATCATCTTCACTAGAAAGAAAGAAATTAATCACACAAAATTAATTAACAGGAGGTATAAAATAAAGGTGAGATTTAAGATTAGCTCAGATTTCACAATTTCAAATTAAAACCCCACACTCTCCCTGTTCATCATCAGAATAAGAAGAACAAAAAAATAAAATAAAATAATAAAACAAGGAAAAAGAAAAAGAAGAACACTAAATAGTTGCAAATTTAAATTTTAGAAGAAAAATTGAAGCCTTAATACAACAAGTACTACCAAATCATCATCATCATCATACAATTAATTTCTCATTCTCTTTTGCCCCAAATTGATCACAAATTCATAATCAAATTTCAAATGTTAATTAACAAAGATCACAACTTTCTTGACTTGACTCGGTTGAGTTGAAACTTGGTACCATGTTAATAACAATTCAAGCCCGATCCGGTACCGGCACGGCTCGAAATCAGTCCGAAGAAACCCTAGGCGACGTCACGGGGAAGAGCGGCAGGAGTCGCGGCGGATCGGCGCCTCTTGGCGAGGGGTGCAAGTAGAACCCTTTCTCGGCGATCGCCTTCTCTTCTTCCATCACATTGACCGCCTCTGCGGGGGAGGCCAGGCTCGGGCTGAGCGGCGTCACCGGGCTTAAGACGAGCGACGGGAAGTCGAGTATGCTCGGCGAGAGCACATCGGGCTGGGCGCCGCGCGGCGAGAAGAAGGCGGGTCCGGTGGGCACTAACGGGCTAATGGATTTGAGGTTTTTGAGGGATCCGCGACGCTCGTACAGCTTGAACGACTGCTTCTTTGGCCCGGTGGCAGTCGGTCCCCGGTTGCTGCTGCAAATCGGCGGCGACTTGCACGAACCGGCGGTGTTGCACGAGGTTGACCCGGTGAGCATCTGCACCACCTGCTTGAACGAGGAGGTGTCGGCTTGGACAAAGGTTGTTGGGTACGGCGTAGTTTCAATCGTCCTCGGCACGGCGGGGTTAGGGTTTGGTTTCGGGGTTGTAGGGTGCGGGTGCGGCGGCGCTGATCCTGATCCGGATCCGTTGGCGGTGGAGGAGCCGTTGTTGGTGCTGCTGCCGGAGGAGGAGGTGGAGGAGGAGTTGGGGGACGCCGGGAGGGTTAACGGGTTCCTTGCAGAGTAGGGCTCCATTAAGAGGAGCTAGTTAAAAACCCCTCCTCAGCTCAAATGGTCCTTAAAGAGTATAATAGATGTAGATCAAGTTGAATTAGGTCAGAAAAATGCAAACTCAAAAGGCTCCCAGATTTAAGCTCCTAATTGAAACTTCTCTACTCTTTCTTTCTTTGTTTCTGTCTGTGCGTGTGTGTAGTGTGGCTGTTGTTGTGATGATGTGAATTGTGAAGAGGAGAGAAAGAAAGGGAGAAAGGGAAGTTTGTTGCTTTGGAAATGGATTTGCAATTGCAAGAGAGGAAAAAAAATGAGGTATAAAGGGGGGGGGAAATAGAGAGAGAAGGTGAAGGTGGAGGTGGATTTTAGATCCCCGAACATACGGCACAGTGCCAAGCAGCACGTGTTCCGTCGGATCTGTTAGAGATTCGTGCGGACACGAATCTCTTAGTAATCCGACGGAACACGTGCTGCTTGGCACCGTGCCATATCTTAGGGGATAAGTGCCGAGTGTAGGATTTGTTTGTGGAGGCCATTGACTTACGAAATTGATTCCTTGACCCGGTTTTATTTTTTATTCTTCCTCTTCTTGAACCGGCCTTACCGGCCTTTTCTTTTCTTTTCTTTTCTTTTTTTTTTCCGAATTAATTCACTGATCCGGTTTTTTATATTTCGGCCTGGTCTTTTTTCCTGTTATGTTGCAGCCTTTACAGGCTTAAGCATCGCTTTTTTTATTATTCTATATTTCTCAAGATTTTCTTGGATTCTGCTTCTGAGGAGTGAGGGACCTCGATTTTTTTACATTGGATAATTCTTTCGCTATGTTGATAAATGATATCCAGAGTCACTGTGGAACAAATTATCGCTAACAGATGGGCCAGGATAGTGTTAGTAACTTGGTTTTATTGAATTTGTAGTGGTTTTAATTTAAATCAGGTTTAAGGGTTGCTTCAAAAAGTGAAACCTCCCATCAAATTAGAATGGTCATATCAATAATGAATTTCTTTCTTAATATACATGCCTCGTTAAAATTTGGTCCAACTTGAATAGTCAGCTCACAAATTCACAGTTTAAAATTTAAATTTAACAAAGATGTTGCTAACCAAACAATCTTCAAATGTAAAAAAGTTCATACACAAATGTGCTTTTTATAATTAATTGTTTTCTCTGCAGGTATTACTATTATCGAATAAGAATAGCCCATATTTTTCATAGGTAAGTAAATATTCGAACTTAAGAATGAAATTTAGTTCCAATGATCTTTAGGAGGCATCAATAAGAAATTACAAATTTAGCATAAAGATAAAATTTTGGTAGGTAATAAAGATTAATTTCGAATTTTTTTTTTTATTTTTTTGCCAGAATGCTCAGTCAATTCAGTAATTATGTAACTTGCCCGGTTTAATGAACTGACCGGGCAAAAATTATTTCTACCAACTACGTCACAAGCATCTGTTGTCTTATTTCGTCGTATTTAATAAAGCACTTACCGTTATCAATAAAATGCTTACCTGCCAAATTAATGAACTTTAAAGTAGACGATTTATTATTTTACGTATTATATAGAATGAATTTAGGCGTAATGTGCATAAAATAATTGTAAAGTAACCTGAAAATATGGTTAAAGCTACTTTATATTGTAATCACTACAATAAACCACATTGATACACAATTTTGCTAACAAATACCACAATTTCTTATTCATTCAAGATATATGAAAAAAATTTAACGGTTAAATTAAGTCCAATGTTTCTCTTTCACGGCTGGTTTTTATTGTGCGGTTTTCGATAATTTTTTACAGTAGATTAGACCGGACCGAATTTAGAAGACATCAAGTAATTACGTGCCATACCATTATAGAATTACTCTTACCAAGTCGATTATAAGTTCTTATATTGATTAATTAATCATTTATATCGGTTTACTTTTGTGCCAAAATCATCAACGCCCTACTTTTCGTACCAAACCACTATTTTCGCCACCTGGTTTTACTCGTATCATTTTTCCAGAGAGAGTAAAAAGATTAATTATAGGTCAGGCCTTCAGGGTTGTTTAGCTATTTAATTAGAATATTATATGTTATTTATACTTTTTAAGGACTATATATTCCATAATTAGTTGTGCATCAATTGGTTATATTTTCATTTACCATGAAATGTTGCAATATGAAATGTTATGTTGCAATATGAAATCAAGCTTCTAAAATTCGATTTTCTAATTAAATATTAAATATTAATTAGTTTGCCCTAAAAGTTACGAGAATTTTATAGAAAATAATTTTCAGTGAGCTGTAAACGCAGTTTCCAATTACTATAAATTTTAATTAATAATATGTTACTCAATTCTCCATAACAAACGTTTCAATTAATAATATGTTACTCAGTTCTCCAAAATAAAATTAAAGCGCATTGCTTAGAATCTGTAGAATTAAATGTCTGAGATTATCGGAGTTAATTATTCCAGATCAATTGTAACATGCAATAGTATCTGCAATAATATTGTTTAACTGTTAATTAATTCAAAATTTCAAACGCAAAGAAAGTTTGCATGTAATATAATTATATAAACCAATTGTAACATATAATTAACTATCCTCTTGCACACAATATGATTTGTTTCTCTGATTCTAGAAGATTAATTAGCACTAGATATGTGCCTCGCGTTGCTTCGGCGGTAGATTAATATTTTTTAAAGAAACAATTTAAACCGAAATGTAATCTTAAGCCTTAAAGAAGGTTAAAAAAACTGAAAACACATAAATTATGTAAAAGTGTATAAATTATGAACAAAATTCTTATATTATATAAGTTATTATTTTCATAACTTATGTTATTCTTCTTTTATAAATTGTATTGTTTTTCTTAAAAGAGGAGTATTTTAAAGACATATAGTTTGTTATAGATTTTTTGTGATTTATTAATTTCATATTTTAAATATCTCCATATTTTATTTTTTGTTACTGGATATGTAATTTATATAAAAATTTCACTGAATAAAAAAATTTTACCATTTATAATTTTGTAAATATTTCTTTTCAATCTTCTAAATGACTACAAATAATAAATGTAGAAGATATAAATGGTTTGAAGCCCATTAAATTTTCATGGCATGCACTTGTATCTTATACTAGAATTTTTGTTCATGCCATCTATACTTATGTAATTTTTTTTTCTAAGATGCTGAATTTTATAGCTTTTTACGAAACATAAATATTGCTTGTTTAGACATATCTTACCTTCATTAAACATTTTTGTTCAGTAAGAAAAAAAGTTGTTTACAATATATTTAATATTTTTGAAGTATACAAAAGGAAATTTAAAGTAATAGTTGAAGAGAAACATGGTGATAATGATTATCTTAATAAATATCGACAATGAAGCTTTCAAAAAGTTTTTTGAGTTTCAAAAAATTATTTAAAAATCTTAAAAATGAAAAAAAAATTTATAAATGTAATCCATTGATGATCGATTAATTTACAATCATTGAAAGTAATATGTCAAGCTGTATTCAAATTTGAGATACTATCGATTTATAAGTCAAGTAATAAATTTATACAATTTATTATTTTTTAATTTGAAAAATTTATTGTCAAGATAACCATTGTTAACCAATCTCTTCTCATAGTTTAAAGCTTGCAATAGATATTGTAGCTTGTATTTGATTGTTGTTTATTTATATTTATGTCAATGATAATACATTCTAAATTATTCTCTTATGTAACTCAATGTGGTAAGATACTATTTGAGGAACCTAAAGAGGGAAAAAAACACTGTTCATTTACTGTTCATAATACTGTAGCACGTCGTCCCAGATTAATATATATAATAATAGGGACATGTGTACGTATACGGCACCTTCATCTTGGATCTGAAAGCATGAAATATTGAAATGTATGAAATATATATGTATAGGTAGTCTTGACAAACATGCACCATATATATATATGCACCATCAGTCATTGTTTAAGTCAGTTAGTCAATGGGAGTATAGGAGACAGACGCAAATATTAATCTCGTAATTAATTAATGACACTGTTAATTAGGTTTTAAACACACAAGGATTGCTGTAATAGAATTATATATAGAAACGTACTAACGTGTCACCTTCCTCTAGCACAACACAAAAGATGCTGTGGGTTTAAGGTGTTGATCATTTATGTTACTTTTCCTACCTTGTCACTCTTTTAAAGACTATATATGTGCTCATATATATGGATTATTTAGTGTTAATTAATTGTAACAAATCTTTTTGGTACATCCAGCATATATATAATTCACTCTTTAATTGTTTGAATAATATTAGTACATGGTCACTCTTTCAAAATTAATGTACATATATAGAATTTATCTTCTTTTTTTTAAAAAAAATATTATGCAAACAAACAGAAAAATTGAAAACGATTTCATTTACTATTAAAAATATTACTATATTGTTACTTTTAATCTTAATTACATGACATAAATTTAAAATGAAATAATAAATTAATACTACAAAATAAAAGAACACATTTTATCTGCTTATATGCAATGCATTTATATAAGTTTTTTTTTTAATATTGCGATGTTTACTGGTAAAATAATGATTAATTTCCTATCATATATTAGATTTACAATTTTCCCAAACTGCTGCGCATAAATTAATTTTCTAGATTGAATATGACCTTAATTTGTACTAAAATTCTTTGATCATATCAGAATAAACCCTTTAAGAATATAATCTCACAGACATAATTGAGATTGTATACAAAATAAGAAAAATTCTCTTAAAAAGAAACTGACTACAACTAGAAAAAAAATCAAGTGAGCTGATCATAAAACACTATATATATAAAAAAGATTTCCAAAAAAAAAAAAAAAAAGCTGGTCACTATTGGCATTTTGACTTGTAAGATGCCTTTAATTTGGGGCATTCCATTCTCCACCTCTCTGCTGTCTCATGGAGCACTCACTGAGAATCAAGGAATTGCCCAGGAAAAAGAGTGGTGCACAAATTTGAGAACCCCAATATATATTTTTCTTGTGTTTTCTTGGAATATAAAGAAATCAGGAAAAGGTAAATAGGGCATCCAATTCTTGTTTTAACGGTCAGCAGGAAAAAGGTGCACATCTGATGCAGTTAAGGTGTAATGTTTTGTGTGCTGGGTGAGAAAACAAATATACAAATTATTAGGAATACAAAGAGTACCTAATTATTAATATGATGAAAATATGAAGGAAGAGACCACTTGATGATGAGTTATTTTACAAGTAAATAATATTTTTTTATAATTAATTGAAATGGAGTTCTAATATAATTATGTTCATAATTAAATCTTGTTGACGGATGCTCAATTCTATATATGAGCCAAATTAAATTTCAGACAAAACCATATTCGATATCACAATACATTACATGTTATATATACTAATAATACAGAATAATACAACTAAACTTCTTAATATGATAAGTTCGTTGTTCAAAAAAAATTTTTTTTTTTAACATCAAAGATCTATAGGCAACTAATTTCATTCACTCAGAAGGGTTACATTACAAGAAAATAAAAAAAAATTGTTTCTCAATCTAATTCCAAATTACTCAAAATATCAACTAAATTTTCTACATTAATTATCTAACCAATTTTGTCACAAAAAACTACATATAGACAAATTTTTGAAGAAGCACAAAATTGTTCACTTGTACTCACTTCACAGTTCATGGAAAATACCCATGGGATGACACTGTTTCGAAGGGAACGAAAAAATTCACTCTCACATGATTTTTTCTTTCCCTTAAAAACAGTAACTTTCCCATAAAATTGGGTGGAAGCCGAACAGGGCCTAAAGCTGAAGTACTATCCAAGTGACACGGATAAATGCACCGTGAGAGCCACAGTAGAAGTCAAACATACACAGAACACAGTTCTCCGTCTATATATATATATATATATATATCCTCATAGAATTGATATATACAATATATTCAAGTTGGCCCCCACCACTAATCCAGTATTCCAGTCTATGTACACAATTTGCCCTAATTAAAATGATGCTGTTGGCCACAATTAGCTACCTTACAAGCATGCGTCATTCATATTCATATTCATATTCATTTACCATTTCAATTTTTGTTTCGCCACCCAAAATATATGGATAACATGGCCCTATTATCCTAACCGTGACCGTTGGATCGAAACGGACAGATCAGATAATTTGTCACAAAAATTCTTGCTCCCTTTGAAAACTACAATTTGGTATTAATTTGAACCGTTCATTTTGATATGACAGTCCAAATTGGAATAACATAACAGGATCCTGTTATCCCTAAGAATAACAGCAGATACGGACTCTATGTATATCAGTATATGTATGTTGTAACTTGTAAGATAACTAGAGTTACTAGCCCTAAGCCCTTAATCATTGAATCAGCATCAGTGTGTTTAATTTTATTTTAACAAGTTTGTTTTGTTTATTGACTGATCTATATATGACTTGGAGTAGTCTATGGCAATTCCCCATGTGGTGACTTTGTAATGAGTTATCCAAAGGAGTGATCTTTATATATATATATATAAATATAATATGTTAAATTGAATTTTAAATAATATTTTAATATTTATATATACAAAAATTAATCAATGAAATAATTAATATGAAGTAAATATATAGTATGCAATTGATGTATAATTCAACGAACATATAGAGTATAACTACTGTGAAAACGTTTGCATTTCGCTCCGAAATGCTAACAACTCAAATTATACTTTGTCACGCCCGAAATTGTGATTTATGATTCCCATTAAATTTATCATATGAAAATATTAGGGGATAAAAAATTTTGGACGTGGCAAAGTATAATTTAGACCGTTTGAACGTTTTCACATTAGTCCAACTCCGAATATATAATAAGAATTAGGCTACGGTAATATGCATATCACGGTTTTACCGTGCTATGCGGTCGGTACCTGCATTTCTGGTGTCCAAATAGTTGATCCGAACCGTTCATTGTGATTTCTATATCAAAATATAGTAGGAAACCAAATTTTATAATTTTTAGAAATTTTTTGCTATTTTTAATGATGGGGAGAAAATCGTTATTTTGTATGAACCAGAATCCTTGGATCTAGCCATTTTCTCCCCATCATTAAAAATAGCAAAAAAAAATTCTAAAAATTATAAAATTTGGTTTGCTATTTTGATGTAGAGATTACGTTGAGCGGTTTGGATCGACTATTTGGACACCGAAAACGGAGATTCGGACCGCATAGCACGGTAAAACCGTGATATGCATATTATTGTAGCCGGACTCTATATAATAATCTAACTTTATAATTGTCATAAACTCATGGTACATTTGAAGTGCATTTTTTTTAGGCTACATAAATACTTAAGTACGGTAATATTATTATTGAGTCTCGCTGTCGCCTGTCAAACTTCTGACTCAATAAAACAGGCTGCATCTGATCCTGCATGTTATTTATTCTACGAAATTAATTGAGGGTTGAATGGTCAGTCTCACAGATCTACATTATTAATTTTTTTTCATGAACTTTTCTGCGGCTCTATTTTGGTCAATTGTCGATATAATTAATTAAGATAGGGATCCATCCTCAATTTAATGGTAGTTGACTAATTTGAAATGAAACCCAGAAGAAAATCTGACTTTTTGTGCCCTCTGCCGCCAGGAATTAAAACATTTTTAGCATTCAATTCTGTGTGTACTTGAATTGTTCATAACCACAAAATCAAGCTAGACATAATAGTGAATTAAAATCAAAATTGAACTCCTTTGTTTTCGTGTTGGAATCAGTTACTGCCTTAGTAATAGTCCTTTTGTACCTTTTTTTTTGTTTGTGTATGTAGATTAAAGCTAAATATTGCAGATAATTGTCTACAAAATTGATTTAGAGGAAGAATGGAAATAAAACAATTAAAAGTTTATCGACTAATTTATTTAAAAATAAAAGAGGTATTTCCCTGAAAAAAAAAGTAGAAATAAAAACCATTATTTCCTCCTTTCTATAAAATATAATAATAATGGAGCAGATAATTGTTTTTATAAAAAAAAAAAAACAATTATCCTTTTGATTAATGAAGCAAGATAAACAATAACATAATTATAAAAAAAAATAAATAGGAGCATTTTAGTTTTATACCAAGTATTTAACATATATACATGGAAGCCATACAATCTTACATAAATAATCTTACAAAAAACTATTGAGAGAGAAAAAAAAAAAAAAAGAATCAATTAACTAAGAGCACCTTTGCAGTATGACATTGACACAGTTCAATCAATCAAACAATTTTTTTTTTTTTTTTTGAGGAAATTCAATCAAACAATTAAACATGGCTACAGGTACCTAATGTATTTTATAGCCATGCAGAATTACACCAGGCTTTTCAGGATTTGCAAAAGATAACAATTTTAATATTTTATGGTTGTGGGTGCCCTTTTCTTCATCGGAGGGGTAAAAGGAGAATGGGTCAATGGCGATTATGAAGTCCCCTGCTTGGTTGTCCTGCACCGTTGGATCCTTTCAGACTGATTATGGGCCAGTCAGTATGTATGTATGTATACTGTATTGTATAGTAGTGCACACCTTTTGCTGGTATTTGAACGCTCCATGTAATCCAATTCAATATATATGTCATCAGGTCTCAGGATCATACTGTTTGTGAGTACTTTGAAAATAATATCTAGTATGAAAATTATACAAAGATACGTTATTTTATTTAATTGTATTTTTTTTTTGAGTAAAAGATGTTTAATTGTATTGTCAATTACTTCCAGATAATTTGATAGAATCAAGTTATCTGACTTTCCTGTTGCCAATTACATACTGAATTGTTTTTTTTTTTTTTTTTTGAAAATTAATTACATACTGAATTGTTGAAAGAGTTAATATTTTTTTTTTTTTTGAGCAAAAAAGAGTTAATAAATGAGGGAGGAATGGAGGAAGCAAACAAAAGGATGGGAAGGCCTGGCAAGAACTGAATCTTGGCAAGCTTTCCTCCCTCCTTTCGACAGGTCCAATGTCCACTGTTTGTCTCTTGTTATTCTGCTATTTAACCTTCTTTTTTATTTTATTTCTTTCAAAATTCAACCCAATACCTTATCTAAATCAGATTATTTTAACTTCATTGAATAAACCATTAGCGGAATTAAACTATTACAAATACTCCGTGCAGCACCTGTAGAAGTCCGAATTTATTATAGAATAATTCTGGTCAAATTATTAAAATGCTTATGAAAACAGATATGCCAACGCAATTGTCTTAGTACAGCATCCTGCGAGAAAGTTCTTCAATATATATTTGAAAGATATGATGAATTTGTTAATCTGTTTTTTATGTAAAAACAACAATATGAGTGGATATAGCTCCGTAAATTTGCTTAGAGAAACCATTCATAGTCAAAGACTCAAAATTAATATCAGTAGCTCTCCCCCAATGATTGAAAACTGGAAAAAACAGTAGAAATTGTTGTGCTTGTCTCAGTGAAGGTTACTTTTTGTGTAAGAGAAAGTGGGCTATGGCCCAGAAATTCAACCATCAACCACCAAATCTGCATTGACTGACTGCCATCTAGACTACAACTAAACCCAACCCATTTTCCCATCTACTCCCAAGAAGAAAACGATAAGGAAAATCAAGGTCCCAGCACTAGCATGTCATGGACCACTGTTCATTAATTAAATTTCCAGACCTGCTTCAGTTTTCAATCCAACCCCAACAACAAAAATCTCATCACAAATATTAAACCATCAAGTGAGAACTGAGAACTGATAACCGAGTAGTTTCCTGGAATTGCGGTACACTTTATTAACTAAGCAATCATCCGATTTCACTACATCAGTACAATACAAGTGCTTAGCACATGTGCTTAAAAACAACAAAGGAGTGGCGAGAAACCAATCTCTGATTGCTCTTTTGTTGACTGCCTTTAACGCACTGCCTTTAGCGCTGCATTGTGTGGCGCAGGATGTGAACCGTCAGATCATCTCGAGATTCGAGCCAGCACAGATCCCGAGATGATCTAACGGTTCACATCCCGTGCTACACAATGCAGCGCTACAGAGGATATGAAATCGGACTGGACCACGGCAACTGGGGACGACAAGGCTCGGTGCCCAGAAACAGTTGAGACATCATCAACCAGCTGTTCGTCTTTTCTTAATTAATGCTCAGTTGCTCACAGTTTTGTGCTTTCGGCACCTCATTTCAAGGGGGGTCACGTTCGGTATGAAGCCAAGATATAAATCGTACCAGAAAAAAACATGCCATAAGATCATCCAAGGTCACTACGTTAGTAATATACAAAAATGTACTGAACCTCAATCTCAATATGAGTGACATTAACTTTTACTGTTATCAAAGACATTAAATCAAAGGGGAAATTAGACATAGGTTACTGCCTTGCTGGTTGATTGATAAGCATGTATACCTGCCTGACCAGAAACATGTATATCTGGACATGGTTGTTTTTTATGGGTTAATTCTAGTGGAGAACACGAACTGAAAAACAAATTAACTTTTAACTAAACAAAGACCAACATCAAAACTCAAAACCTGTAACCCACTTTCAGTCTTAATCAGACCATATACCTACCCATTCCTAAAAGCCGACTTACTGCCAATGAATAATTGACATTTCGGCAGAAACTATATAAACAAGGGAAAACCACTGCATTGAGAGACAGGAAGGTGGGATGAACAGCCTAACAGGAACAAAAGAAGCACAATGCTCAGTAAGTCAAATCAGATAGCACGGGAGATGTTCTTGAACTCAGTCAGGCAGGACTGAAGCATCTTCTGACGCTTCTCGAGATATTGCCGCTCTGTTTGGATGCTCTCAATGGCACCCGGTGCCACAAACATGTCCATGAATTTCTCATCACTAACCGCGAATAGTTCTGTGCCCATTGCCAGGAACAATTTCTCCCGGCTGCATGTCATTCAAAGAAAAATAAACATCATTAAGTTATTTGGGCCCAAACCTACTACACAAAAGTGAGACAGAGGGCCAACCCAAAATCTTATTCAATTAAAAGGTCCGGGAAAGCATGGTGCAATGAGGAAAGTTTTATGACACACTGGAATTAAAATTAGTCAAAGGCATGGTAGTTGTAGTTACCTAATGATCACTTTGCTAATAAAACCAAATTCACACTGCCATTATAAATTTCACAACATTAAATGGGAATTGACTTTTGCTATAAAGTAGAAACGACAATTTCTGGTACGATGACTCTCAATGATGTAAGAGACTCCAGCATTGTTGTATGTTTTTTCTTTGTTGTTTTCCTTAAGGATGATGCTGTCATTCATGGGTCTAGCAAGTTAAAAGTATATTTATGTGTTTTTGAGATCAAATGTTATTATATCTGGTATTATTATGGTTTAGTAACTCTGATTCTGATAGCATTTGTTGAGTAATATTAACAAAAATGGAAGCAAAAAAAATTATAAAAATGATAATCGACCTTGATTTAATTAAGTCTACATAAATAATAAAGAGAGGAGTTCAAACATACCACGGCGTTAAAAATCCTGAATTCAGTGCTGATGGAACATTTCTCTCGATCAAAACTTCACGTATCCTTGCAAAATGCTGTGCTGACACAGAGCATATACTTGCATAGGGAGATCCAACTCTAGATCCGATATCATTGCCACCCAACATATAGCCATTAATCCGGTCTCTACCTAGATCTGCATTTTTTGCATAAGGCATGACTCGTGCTTGCCTTTTCCTAGCACCGCCACCATCCGCAACATTATTGTTATTTCCAATTTCTTTCTTTTTGCCCCCGTAAGTATCAACTGGCTGATCAGGGGAAGGTGTTTCAGGCACAGTTAACTGGCTTTCTCTTAGCACTTCCTTTGAATCACCAGTGCTCCTGCCTGGTGTCAATGGATGGTCTTTATGTGGTGGGGCAATATTCTCTTGATCTGCAGCCTTTGGTGTGCCATGTTGTGACAAGGGTAAATCAGTCAGATCAAATAAATTGGCTGACTGAAGGTGGCTAAGCTGGTGGATTGGGTTTGGTTCAGGTTCATAGCAGATGTGGGAGTAAGCACTTGTCACTGAATCAAGGTGATGTCTTACCAGTTGTTTGCACTCTTTTGATAAGTTTTTGATAAAATTGCTGTATGTGCATCGTAAAGCAGCAAGAAAACCTACATATCCCTCCATGTCTTCTGCGTTCTGCCGATCTGACAAAATATCAAGTTGCATATTATATTGACATGCATGGAGCAAAAGGGCACTACTACTAGAATACAATGTTTTGGAGTAATATTTGTGGTCATCACACCAGTACCAGATGTCATAATTTCACCCGATAATTCTCTGTCCTTTTTCTTTTACTGAATCATCAGTTCAAGCCCATAATATTGAAAATAATACGAACTCAGTTTATTGCTTATCATTACATTCAAATACAAAATAACAAAAATGATCAAAGAATCAACACTTACACTGAGACTCGTAAGTTTGATGACGCTTATAGGCAAGGTCGAACAAACTTTGCAAAACAAAAGCAAGACGATCACACACAGTGTCAAGAAGCGGCGCCAGCCATGCATGTGCAGCAGCACGTGCAATCTCGGCAGCAGCTTCCATCACAACTCCGTTCCCTCCCCTTCCAGCATGAGCTAAAAGTATATTTGCCACCTAAAATCATAAAAAAGAATATATTATGTCCGAGTATGAAAGTAGCAGTATTCAATAAGCTCTGCCAGAGAGTTTACATGTAATAAGAAACAACAAAATACAGTTTAAAGTTTTAAACCTACAACTGAGCAATATATCATACATCCCTCAATGTCTAACAAATAATATTTGTACCCTCTGTCTACAGTTCTATTATTGTAACAAGTATAATATACTGCTTTAATTTGTCATTTTGGAGGTGAAGAAAACTGAGAACAAGGTTGCTACAAGCAGCTATGCAGAAAATGGGTTGGGAGATGGCAAGAGGGGGGCAGGAAAAACAGTTTTTTATTTTTTATTTTTGTTCCATCTTTCATTTTTCAGTGATAGAAATAAGAATTTTACGAGACTGTACGGGCACAGTAGTATATTGGAAGAATGCAACAATAATAACAGTGTGACATACAACTTCACTGTGCCAAATAAGCAACCATCAATTTTGATGACATAGGCATACAGTATATACCATTTCTCTGGAAACTTGAGGGGATTCTATGGAATATGTGGCACACCGAAACTCATGCAAGACTCGCTCAAATGCTGCACCACCATATAGCCTGAGACTTGAATTGGGGGGCTTTATATTAGCCTTCACACCAGGCCAGCAGCTGATACCACTGTGCATTATTTCTTCTGCTGTGGTCTTTCCCCATTGCTCTGGTGATGGATCAGCTGCACCATCAATTAATGCACCCTTTGCCAATGAAAGAAAAAAAAATAGTCAAGATACATAAGAAAACATCTGTAATAAAATAAGTACCAGGTTAAACTTGCATCACAACATTTTTCCTTTTCATTTATCTGGTTCACAGGGCCCGACATACCATAGAACTAGATAGTTACTATATAAGAAAACATTAGGAAAAAACAAGTATTGTGTCACAGTTAAGCAAGGCAATTAGAATTCTTGATCCAATATTAGCTGCTGTACAGCCCAAATTCCATGCATAAATTTCAAAATGCAAAACCTAAACAAAGGCATGGATAAAATCCACAGTAATTTTGTGATTTTACCAGGATCACACACATAAACCTATCAAATAAAAAAATCCAACAGACTACTATGTACCAAATGGCTACAAATAGATGCAGCATGAAGCATTGCCGCTCTCCTTAGAAGTGCCACATTTGAAGTTGCTTGCAACTTGGAGTCAACCCTTGCCAGCTCCATCGAAACCTCGCAACATCTAGACTCCAACAAAGCCAAAGTTGCTGGCGCTGCCTCTTTGTATCTCTTTTGCAATTCATTCTCCAGAAACTTCTTTAAAGAGCCAAATCCGACATAAGGGCCATACTTCTCCTCATTGAAACCTCCTTTTATGTTTTCACGCATGTGTCTCAGGATGTCATTGTCAACCTGGTGGATCTGTCGCCGAAACTCTTCATTGGAGATGGTGCCTCGGTCTTTTGGCAGCGCAACAAAATATGGGTGGGTGTTATCTCCGAGGTAGCCACTTGCACTGAGATAGGTGTCAATCTCCCAACGTTCAGTGAATTCCTACAAGGTAATTGTAATGATTATTAAACTTGAAAATTCTGAAAGCTTATAATACTTGCCTATTTTGTAACTAACTAAGACTTAGTTTCTTAGAGCTCATGTAGCTGTGAGGGTAGTCATGCCCTTAACCACACAACCATTATAATTTGCTTCACTGTAAATCTCATAATTTTAATCAGCCTCTTCTCAAGGTAATTTAGTCCAAATTGTACCATTTAATCTTAAGTTATGAATAATACTTCAAAAAAAAAAATTAAACAACACTTTAGTGCTATATCCTATGATCCACTAGCCAAGTTAACATGGAAATTCTTACCTTTAACCTGTTGTCAAATTTGGAGACAACAACGATTGTACGCTTGAAGGTGGGGTCAATCTCACGAATGGAATCAAGCCAGAGGGAAGAACACCACTCAACACTGCTCTGTTGAAGGAAGAGAATGATGCGATGCGGTGGGCTGGCAAGAGTCTTGACCATAGTCGAGATCTCGCTTGGTGTGTTTTCTGGCTCACCTTTCTTTGCCTATGAAAGTAAATAATCAGTACAACTAGTTGGTACTGTTGTACTTGTTTTACAAGGATGGCATATTGTAAATTTGGCACAATTCTTGTCACGCACCAACATAGTTGCCCAAAGTCACTGGCAACTAATTTGGAAAGAATGAGCAAAGTGTGCGGCATATATGTTGCAGAACTGAATAGTTGCTTCAAATTGGGACAGAGTACAAAATCATATGAAGCCTTTTTGCTCGATAGATAGCCTAACAGGCAATCGTTCCAGTTTTTTATCATCACATATAGCAAATAGTCTTGAAATTACAGAGTAATTCCATATTTTACACAGCCAGGTTCTCCATCAATCATCAGTTTCCACAGATTGCACAAACAGATATTAACAAACTATACCATTAAATTCCATTCTGGAAAAAAAGAAAACCGACCTTCAAAACAAAACCGGGGGTGTCGATGATGGTGAGATTGGGGCAGTGCGCATATTCAGCTCTCATGACTATCGGCTTAGCTGAAACAGCACCCTGAACATTTCTAAGGTGCGTCTCGGTTCTGGACTTTATCAAGTCAGCTACAGCTGACGAAAGGACCATCGGATTGCCGTACTCTTCCGAATCCTCATCCTAATTTCATTTCAAATATATGTTACAGTAGTTCTGTAAGATCTCACAGTCAACGGTGTGATCAGATCTGCTCACGTGAACTTGTTAAGTGTATATACAGATCAAACATGTATCAGTGATTTAAGTATTTATATTTAACTCAATCTACTAATTACTAAACTTAACCGATCTTCATTATGACGATGTAATATAACTTATGATTTAACAACCTGAAATCTGCATCGGGGCTCAAGAGCGGTGGGATCGTGGATCATCTGAAGCACGAGGGGTCGGCGAGTGCCCATCTCGACTTCCCTGACATTGAACCGGAACCCCAGGAGGGCCTCTAACAGCGAGCTCTTGCCGTCGGACTGGCCGCCGATGGCCACGATCTCGGGGATCGGGAGCTTCTCGCCGAACGCCACGGCCGCGGCCTGGAGCCGATTGTACGCCTCAAAGCGGGACTTGGTGGAGTCCGCCGAGGTCGCGGAGGAGGACGAGAGACAGTCCATGGCCGCCGCCGTGGGGGGAGGAGGAGCGCGCCGGAGCATCGGCTGGGGTTTGGAGCTCGGGGTTTTGATCGGAGTGGAGGCCATTGAGAAAGAGAGTGGAGTGAAGTGGGAAATGAAATAATGAAAAGAAAAGAAATGAATGGGTTTGGGATTTTGAAATTTGAAATGGAGGAGAGAAGACAATTCGTATCCTCTACTCGGCGCAGTGGATTGCTCCGTAGAGGTTTAACCGTTGGATCGGATTTGAGATTCGCGTAGTTCGATCTTGAGAAACCGTCTTGTAATCTACATCGTTGATTTTCTGCGCAGTACTATACTGCCTCGCAGAGGATAAGCACGCGAAAAGGAAGGGTTTGGAATTATGAAATTTGAAATGGAGGAGAGAAGACGGTTCATATCCTCTACTGCGCGCAGTGGATTATTGTGTAGAGGTTTTACCGTTGGATCTGGTTGGAGATTCGTGTGTTTTGATCTGAAGAAACTCTCTTGTAATCTATAACGTTGATTGGATGTGAAGTAAAATACTGCACAGCAGAGGATGAGAGCCCGGAGAGGAGAGGAGAATGTCATCCGGAGGGGGCTGAGTGGGGTTTGTATCTGCTACAATTGAGGAATATAGTAGCACCCTGCTTTACTTACCGACAGTGGGACCCAGATATAACTTGCGGCCCCTATCTTGAAGAATATCCGCCGCTTAATACGATCCGACGGTCCGTATTGAATAGTAGCATTACAGCAGCATCCTGCAATAGACCCGCAATGTGGCGATTGGTTTGTAGAGTTCGCTGAAGCGAATCCGAGCTGCAAAGTTTGTTACACTTGTCAACTGTCATCAGTGACTGACTCACTGTCAGATTGTCAGTTGGTATTTGTTGGTCAAGCGGCGTTAAACTAGCAAGCCGGCAACAGTTAGGGCCGTAGCAGCTAGTGAAGAACTGTTGTTTGGTCAGGAGTCCAGAATCCGGAGGAATGACGGCCTATTATTTAATTAAAAGCCGTTAATCTCGTTAAATTAATTAGGGATAATGTCCGAGGCCCCCCAATCTTTTCGGTTTTGACAAACACCCCCTCAATCTTTTAATTTTGACAAACACTCCCCCAATCTATTGGATTTGTGACAAATTGCCCCCTAACAATTATATAACTCACTAATGCTCTATTTTAAAGTGTAAAAGACTAAAATACCCTTATACACATATATAAATATAATTATATTTCATCATTTAAAAAAATCATTATGATATAACACTTATTTGTGAAAAATTTAGAGTACAAAAATATTTCTTATTTACATTTTTACTCCAATTTTATATTTTTCAATAATATATTTTAGTTACATAAATAATTAAAATTGATCTTTATTATTCTATAATGATTTAAAGTTTTCATATTAAATTTGAATTAATAAAACGTTATTTATGTCAAAGTACCTAAATATTTTATTAACTCATAAGTGCCTGAATATTTATTTTACTAATAAAAACAAAGCATAAAATCCTTATAATTTTAATATAAAATAAAATAAAATATCAACCATGTCATGTATGTGAATATTTAATCTAGTATCTATATTGTTTAAAATTACTTAAATCAAATTAAAAATTTATAAAGCATAAATATATTCATTAATACACAAATTTCATCGAAGGGTAGTTTAGTCTTTTACACTTTAAAATGAAGCATTAGTAAGTTAATTAATCATCGGGGGGTAATTTGTCATGAATCCAATAGATCGGGAGGGTGTTTGTCAAAACTAAAAGATTGGGGGTGTTTGTCAAAATTGAAAAGATTGGGGGGGGGGGGGGGGGGGGGGCTTGGGACATTATCCCAACTAGAGCTGCGACCTGGGCTTCGCCCCGGCAACAAAATTAGCAATTGTATTGTGATACTACCAAAAACGAAATAATCTTAAACAGTTCATAAAAATGAGTTTAAGTATTTGACAAATAATAATTATGTATGAATATATACAAAGTATCAATTAAAATAATTATGTATTTATCATGTTTACATCGAGTTCTAAAATACAATTGAAAAGAAAAACTTAAAGTTTAATAATACAGCCTACAATACAAACATTGAAAAGAAAAAAGTTTAATAGCAGAGACTACTAAAAGACCTTGGCATATAATTTCTCATGATCTGCATATGATTCCTCTATCTCTGATTTATGACCTTTCAGTCATTTGATTATATAGCATGTATCCACTCTTGATGCACGTTTGACCCCCACCCAGCCTCTTGGTTGATTTAGAATATTTATACATTGTGCCACAATCTACTACTCTCCAGCAGCTATTAATAATAGGAAAGCTAAAGAGACGAATGGATATGTAATTAATTAATTAATGTACAGAATAATAAACATATTAGTGATATGAAGAGATACAGACGGATCACTGATCAATTATTGATAAATAACTGACCAATTGATGAACTCTACTTTTTTTTTTAATTTTTTAATAGAAAGATGAAAGTCTAGCTCTTCAAATTTCATTTTATGCTAATTGAGGTTTGAACCTATAACCTCTTAAAGTCCATCCAAATTAGTTATCATTTGAGCTATCAGGACATTTGCTGAACTGTATAACTATATGGAAATTGTTCTATTAATGAATCTCATAGTTACAATTTAATGATTTTGATGTGATTATCTTATAAATATTGCTAGTTGGTAAATTTTAATCTGAACCCTATGTAAAATATTTTTCTGGCTCCCCCTGATTAAACTTTTTTTTTAAAAAAAATATCATTTGATGAGAGAAAAACACCCACTTCAAGCAAATTAATGAGCCAAGCTACCAAAGAATTTAATAAACTACTTGCATTAACATTTCAAACATAAAACTCAAAACTTGATCTTCTAGTAGCTTATTTAATTACCAATCAATGAAAAAACATATCAAACACTAAAATCATGAAATGAATCATGTGTCTCTCAAATATGACAACCTATTAATTTGTTGTAAAAGTATAAAGTATAAAACCTTACACATAATCGTGCAACAAGTGAAAAGAAAAACGAACCCCTTTATATCATGTCTTGTTGGCATGAATTAGAAACATTCATGCCTTTTTTCGATCACTCCTTGAAACTTATTCGCTACGTGTCTCAGGATTAATGGACTAATTAAATAGTAAACAATATACAGATGCCAAACAGTAATTAAAAGGTAATTAATTAAACTCATACATATATATATATATATTAATTTTGATATATATATATATATCACTCCTTGAAACTTATTCGCTCCGTGAGTCGGGATCCAAAAACATATCAAATCACCTCCGGATTTTGATTTATATGGCTCAATAAATTCTTCATATCAAAAACTTATAGCACGCAAAAATTTTTCATTTTTGGAGATTTTTAAGTATTTGTTTGAGATTTTTTAAAATGACTATACAATATTAATAAAATAATCAATGTTTTATGTATCATTTTAAAAAATCTCAAACAAATACTTAAAAAATATCAAAAAATGAAAATTTTTTGCGTGCTACGAGATTTTGATATGAAGGATTTATTGAGCCATATAAATCAAAATTGGAGGTGATTTGATATGTTTTTGGATCCCGACTCACGGAGCAGCCCGTGAGTTGCAACTCACCGTAGCAAAATTCTATACACACACACACTGGTGAAAAGCCCACGGCCGAAATTGTTATTTTTTATAATAAACTTTTAATATAATATGTAATGGGTCTTAAATTGAGATAATTTATATGAGCCTTTAATTTTATTGGGTTGAGAAGGTCAACGGGCATTAACGTACATCAATGGTTCTGATCTATCGAAGAAAATGATCAACAGCTCAGATACGAGGATAGCCCTATCATGTCATCTTTTCTAATATGCTTTTATTATTAGTAAGGATATATCGTAGACAACCAATCAACAACATTGAATGCAACTAGTCAGAGATAAACTACATAGAATTAATGTCTTCTGTCTGCCATCTAAAAAAAAAAGAATATTACCGATTGAATGCACCAAATGGACAGAATTATTCAGAAGATCATCATTCCTCCATCGCTTGTAATTAAATTAATCCTGTTCTTCTGTAAATTTCCTTAATTCATCTCTATAATATCTATATATATATATAAGGATTCAAATTTGAAATTTCAAAATAACATGAAGAGAAAAGAGAATAGCACATATATAGAACTCATTCATAATTTCATTTATACATTATACATTACATAGATCAGCTTCTGATTGAAATCAGATAATCTTTTTTTTTTTTTTTTTTTGCTGTAATTTCTCTAGTCTTCTATACTACAACAACAATGGTGCATGCTCTCAATTCCACCACAAGTGTAAGAACACGTCATGCATGGTGCGCGGCACGTCAGTTGTCGAATGGACTGATCGACGCACCAATCAGTGGACGATCTTGTCGTCCTGAAATCATGTTTTATTCTATCTTCCACAATACTGGCAAATCAGTAAGCATTTGCCCTGAATCTATTCCCTCTAGCTAGCTAGTGCAGTCACATGTTATATATGAAAGCACACATAGATAGATAGATAGATAGATACCTCAACCACTCAGTATAATAATGCTAATTAACTGTACATAACATTTACTTCAGTAATTGTAATGTCGAACTGTATCGATATCGCTCTAGTTGGTAGGCCTGAATCGCCTGCCACCAGTGCCGGATTCCCTCTGGCAGTTGATGTAGGTTGCAGCCATGACTTCCAGGTGGTACTGCTGCGCGAAATTCCGGCAGTTGAAGTTGTGGCGCATATCGGGCGGGAACACTGTTGCTCGACCGAATTGTCGATAGAGCACAAAGACCAAGCGATGAATTCCAACTCTTGGCTCTGGCCTCTCATAGAGTACAATCTCTTGTCCTGCACCATTTTTTTTATCATCTTTTGTTAGTGAAAAACAGAAAATTGTCAATACCCAAAATGAAATTTACCAGACTGTCATTCTGAATAATATTGGAGATAAAAGTGTGATATATATGGGGACCAAAATGCAGGTTCATTGCAAGTTATAACACAAAGGTGTGTGTATATTTCAGAGGATATATGTGATTATGAGAATCTCAAAATTAGGATCAGTAATGCTGGTTTTTCTGATTGGTTTCTGAAAGATAGAAATTGCATCAAGTAGGGAAGTAATTAATAAGCATTTTGGCGGTTTGAACTTCTGATTTGAATTATTTAATTTATGAACTTTTCTGGCAATAAAGTTGAGAGTTTTATGATTTAATGTTATCCCTTGTTTCTGGTTGTGTGATCATCTCTATATATATGTACTGGTATCCACTTATCCTTATTTCTGTTCATGATCATATTTAGTTAATTACTGATTGATATGCACAGTGTCAGATCTTTTTTTTTTTTTTTCTATTTTTTTCGCTTAATTATCTTCAGAGAGCATTATTGAATTCAAACAAAAATTGTTCTGTTTGTGGAAGATATAAACAAATCCTTAATAAAGTTTGTGCACAAGGATATTATATGGCAACAAGATACAACTAACCATAGGACACATCAGTACTTCCAGGGATGTCACTCACCATCCTGTTATATAAGATAAGAAAAAAAGGATGAGAAAATTAATTAAAGAAGTTGGCACTTCTTCAAGTATAAATTTACTAATTTTGTGCATATATAGTTTGATCTATGTATGTATTGATTTTAATGTGTTTATACATCTAAAAGCATCATTATATATGCATGCAATACTAATGTTAAAACCAGCAAATTAATTAAAATAAGAAATGAGATAATTAATACTGAGCTTAATTACCAGTGCAAGTACTCTCTTAGATTTGGGTTACTTGGACTTGGTGCATCCGGATCCACCATCACCTTTAGTTTATATATATATACACAACACAGCAGCAGGGAAACATTAACAACGCAGTGCCCTCATATGTATATATATGAGAGCAAACCAAATTAAAAATTGGTATTGCAAAATAAGACTAATTACATCCATATATAATTAACGACATAATTTGCATTGTATATATAAATTTCCTTAATTAATTAACCATGTTCATCTTGAACTTTTTCGATCGATATGCATATGTGCAGCATGAAACTCACTATGGTGTAGAAATCGCGCAGGTCAGCATCGCCAAACTCAATTGCTGGACGGTTGACAACCGCCGACGGGCGCAGTTCAGAACCGGTAACTGTCAACCTGTTGTTGTACAGCACCCGGAAGGGCATCGCTTGCCTGAAGGGATTCAACACATCGGGAACTATACGTGACAAAACTAAAGGATCTGTCATGTTGCAAACAAATTAATTAATTAACTGGCTAGCTAATTAATCAAGTAGAATTAAAATGAAACCTCTTATTTATGAAACTAGCTAACTAATTACTGAATTAGATGGCTTAATGACAATGAAGTAGTTAGCTATGGAGGTCTTCTTATATAGGACGAGGGAAGGAGGGAATGATAAGAGGAATTGATCATATCCCCTGCTGTACTACATCATGCAGTTCAGAGCGTCAGCCGTTGGATTGTATCAAGATGCATGCTAATGCGGATCTCAAGACGATCCAAGGGCTGACGCTGTGAACTGCACAGTGCAGCAAGTCAGGGGATGAACACTCATGATAAAGAGGAGTCACTGTCAGCTTTTTATACAAACTTGACATAAAAATGTATTACCTTTTAGCTTATGTGTCTGTTTATAATTAACCTTGTATGTATTAATTCATGTGTTACTCGTGCAAGCTCTCTGGCGGGTTAATTTGATCTCTCTCGCAATGGAAGAGTCAATTAATAGCGGGTAGGCAACCCGAAGTCCGAACCGATACAAGACTAGACTTGAATTGCAGTTAACCAATCCGAAACCCGACTCGACCTAACACCCGATCAAGATAATCTTAGATAGAGCATCTCCAATAGACTCTCTAAAACACTCCTAAAACCAAAAATTGGGAATTAAGAAGAGAAAACTATCTCCAAGAGATATCCAAAAAGCTATCCCTTATTTTTCGCACTCTCAAAATCAGAGCCAAATCAAGCTATTTTGGTGGCGTTTTTGGGCACTCCCAATCCAACTTCCCAAAACCAGAGCCAAATCCAGACCGTTCGAATGTATTGTGATCCATATTTTGGCCCAGTTTAAATGTATTGGGATCCATATTTTGGCCCAGTTTAAATGTATTGGGATCCATATTTTGGGAATTTGTTGGAGATTGAGGTGAAATTTGCTCCAAAAAATTTAGGATGACACCCAATATAGGTATATTGGAATCCATTTTTAGGGAGTCTCTTGGAGATGCTTACATTGTGCTCTAGAAATTGATAGAGGATGGAAGGGTAGGGTAGGGTAGAGGATGGAAGGGGAGGGTAGGGTAGAGGAGGGTACAACTTGAATTAGTTTTCTTGCTTCGGGTGTGAAGGGAGGGGAGACAAATTAAACAATACTAGAGGAGAGCCTCGCTTTGCTTCGGCAATAATTATTAAGCTTTATATATCGCTATCTTTACTCGCTTTATAATACCTACTCCTAAATGGGTGGGGAGAATGGTGCTTCCTCATTAATTTGGAGCTGGGAGCTGTCCGATTAATGCTTTAACAGTTTTGATACGATGGAAAACTTATAGTGTTTCTTAAACTTTTTAAAGTCATTAGATATGTATCGTGGTATTATATTTGTGATTTGTGGATAAGATAGCATTGGGGTGTATTTAGTACGGCTATGTACCAACATACTGTCGTTGGGTCTTTTGTGTACGATTTGAATCGAATATGAATATAAATATAAAAGGTTAACAGTTAACTGAACGTTTCTTTTTTCTATAAACGGTTCGGGTTCAGGTTCAGGTTCGGGTTCGGGTCGTGTCGGGTTAGTTTGACCAACTTAAAATGTCAGGTCGGGTTCGGGTTTGGGTCGGGTCGGGTTGACTGACGTCTGTCGACATTTTTTCGGGTTCGGGTCGAGTCGGGTCGGGTCGGGTTCGGGTCAGTCTCACTTCCCCTGGACACACGGGTCGGGTCGGGTTCGAGTCAGTCTCACTTTCCTAGGAACACAGGTCAGGTCGGGTCGGGTTCAGATCAGTTTGACTTTCCCTGAAACTTGGGTCGGGTCGGACGAGTCGGACAGAATTTTCGAGTCGAGTCAAATTTTGCCACCTTTAGCCATTGGTGTAATTACTTACTACTCTAAAACTAATTCCCTTTCTACCTCACAGTTATAATGTTAAAAAAAAAAAAAAAAGTTACTGTTGCTATCACTGTAGATAACACTGTAGCGGTCGGTCCAAGCTTAATATACTATTATAGGGATGTGATAAGAGAAGTCAAGTAGAAAATGTCTATTTTGTCCCTTGTTATAAGAGCAGTTCTCAAGATACAAGAAACAAGCATGAATAACGATATAGTCCAAGTTACACATTGAAATTTCCTATTAAATTCGGTGCCAGTATAATAGTCACTTCCCTCAATTTGTCGATTGAAGAAACAACAGACCCCTCAAAACCAAAATAATTTAAAAGAGAGAACAAGATCCTTCCATTTACCTAACAATGCACCAAATAACATAACAACACGGAAACGATGCATTACATAGCATCAAACAAAAAGATATAAGTTTAATTAGATGCATCTACTATTAAGGGACATCATTTCTAAAAGCAGATTTTTCTGCTCACTAGATGGACAACCAAGAAAGCCAAATAGTACATTCCTATAAAATTATGAGTATTGTCCATATATTAGAACCGTAGAATTTTATTTAATCTTTGAAATAAATGTTGCAATGTACTTCTCTTAATTAATATCATTATAGGATACTTCCTAGATAATGTATTTTTAATGATTCTAGAATCAGATGCTGTTCCTTCCCAACCCACCAAGACATAGCTAAATTTTAGATCAAAGGAGCAAGCAGCCAATACATTCATTGTGGGGCTGTCTTTTCTACCACGTTATGAAGCAGCCCTTTTTGAACTAACTCTTGCTCTAACATGAGTACACAATCAATAGCACCGACACAATCCTGTGATTAAACAATTTTAAAGAAATGTTGAGTACTAAAAAGATCAGGAAACATGCAACATATTTTATACATTGTAGTGATTTATTAGCAAATTAGAATATACCTTGAAGTAAGGATAAAACTTGTCATTGTTGAGTATTTCTTGAGGAATACTTGATCCATCAGGTTGATTTTTCTTCCCCATTAATCTCTAATTGATTTTTGTTTTGCTTCATAAAATATATTAGCTAAATTTGATCTTAATTAATTTCATACGTTGAGATGCTTCTAACATTAGATTATTCACCGTCATGCATTAATAATATTTTTGGAATTCATATTATATTATGATACAGTATTTCTTAACAACAACATTAATTGTGATTAATGAAAACTAAAATTAACCTATTGTTATTGGTTGCAGTTAAGAAGAAACCATTGACCAAGAAAACTTTTTGTATACGTCACAAAGGTTGGGTCTAAGGACAGCAACCATATTACTTAGGACAGCAAAATCTCTGAATTATATGGAAAGAAATATGAGAAAATCATACTATAATAAATAGAAAACCCAAACAATATCCTTGCTGTTTGGGCAAAATTAACAATTAAGGGCCTGTTCGGTATAAGGTTTTCTTTTTGGAATGTAAATTTGTTGGGTATGAGTTACCACAATTATTGGATAGATTCATGTGATGTGACAGTGGGTTGGGAAAATAAAAATTGACTCATCATAATTAAATTTCCCCTATTTTTTTTTTCCCAAGGGTTTGACTCTCTTTTACGTTATTTAACGGGTTCAAGTGGGTAGGATGACCCAAACCCAAACAATAGTTATTATCTGCCGAACATACTTGGTAAAGTGAACCCAAATAAAATTACCTTTCCCTGAGAATTCCCAACCCTACCCAGCATTCCGAACACAGCCTAAGGGGTTTCTTGACAATAATTCTCGGCTAGACTCGAGTAGTGAATAACGGAATAACCCGTAATTAATTGAGTCGTCATATACAGGGGCTGAACCAGGATTTGAAGTTAGGGGGGGCTGAGCTGCCGACGATAGAAAAAACCCGTCAATATAAAAGTTAATTAATATTAATCATCTTGACAACCAGGAAAAATACCCGACAACTATGATCACTTAGCTACTTAGAAGATGAGGAAAATCATGTTCCTTTATCCTACTTGGTAATAACTAGTGAGGAAAATTATTTAACCTTTCCATTTAATTTATTAAAGGAACCTATAAAATCAATTACGACAGATGGAATATAGTTTCTTAAACTTCTTGTTTAATTCTTATGGCCAAGTGCATTAAGGGCAACCTCGGAGTCATATTAAACGAGTAAAGAGCATATTTTGGGAAATTAATTGCCTGGAATGAAGAAAAGGAAACACATCATGCATGATTGGTTATAATTTTCGTGATAATTGAATAATTAATGACTGGACATATCGGTATTCTACACCACATCACCAGCAACAGATGAGTTATTTAGGCTATTGGATATTTTACAGAGCAGCCCTTCAGATAGAAATAATTTATAGGAGGAGCCAAATCTGGTATACAATCAAAATACAATTGAAAATCTACAACTTCTGCACAAATTCGAAAATTATTGGGGGGGGGGGGGGGGGGCTTGGCCCCCCTAGTCCCCCCCCCCCCCCCGATTACGCCCCTGGTCATATATACGGACGTTTCGAAGATTTCCAACCCATCATAATTAAATTGTGCTGTACTCAACTCATCATAATTAAATTTCCCCTATTTTTCTAAAATTTTCTGAAAAATGGCTTCACATAATTATCTAGATGTACGTAACATTTTTGGATTAGCTAGAACAAATTAAAATTGGTGTTCTACTGTTCTGCGGTAAATGATAATATCAAACTAACGATATATACCAGAGTTAGACTATATTATACTAACGTTAGCATTTCGAACCGAAATGCTAATGCCTCAAAATTTATGTTATCGTATCCGAAATCACGATTTATGATGCTCAATATATTTTTTATATGAAAATATTGAGGAATACAAAAAATTTCCATTCTTAGAGTTTTCTAAGTATTTGTTTTGCATTTTTGAAAATAGCATATACAAACATCAATATTTTATTAATATCTGTGAGCTTTTTTCTAAAATTGAAAACAAATACTTGGAAAACTCTAAAAATTAAAAAAATTTGCATTCCCCTATATTTTCATATAAAGAATTGATTGAGCACCATAAATCGTGATTTCTGACACGATAACGTAAATTTTGAGGTATTAGCACGTTATTATAATAGTCTAACTCAACACTATCCATCCCTTAAATTATACGTCCTGTTAACTTGCATGCAGGCCGCCCTCGTCCGGTAACTTGCATGCTGGCCGCATTTGAATTCCAATGATATAGAATGCATTTAAAATGTCGTTTTTTTTTTTTATTTTTTTTGAATTTTTTGAACAAAGCCCGTAGGCAAACCTCCCAATTATCCCCTGCCCAGCCCCTGCTAGGACTTGATCCCGGGTCTCCACGGTGGGAGCCCATGTCACTACTACTAGGCCGTAGCCTCGGTGACTAAAAATGTCGTATTCCATATTGTTTTGAGCCCGGTAATGTATACGTAAGGACTAAGGAGCATGGGAGGTCCGGCGGCATGTATAAATGGCCCATGAAAATGAAATGAGACTGGATTGGAAAGAAACTAGAGATGTGATCGCGCTCTGTGCGAATTATCAAGAAGCCTAATTAATACCTAACAAAATTATCAACATGTAGACTTATTAAACCATAATTGTGGCTATAATCTTCATGACACTGTAAGCAGAATTAATTACACTAAACAAACTTCTATTCACCAAAGCACTGAGATGTGTAATAATGCAAACAAAGTATCTATTCAAAGTTAGTGACCAGCATGAATGAAAAGATTGATATGCAAAGTGGGCAAAATTATCTGAAGCACATAAATTCAACTATTTAGAATAAATCCAGTCTTTATCAATACCTAACAAAAGTAAACAAATCACATGCAGCTTACTGGTACTTATATCAAGCATAAAGCTGTAGAACCGTTTAAACATTACAATGAAAAAAAAAGAAGTAATGTCGGCCCAATTGGTATTACAATAGAAGTACATCCTTGTAGTTCTTTCGCCTCGATGACAACCAATTAATATCGACAACAGTACAATATTGCAAGTACTTTGCAGAATAATTCCCAAATATAACAAAAAAAATATATAATAGAAATAAGCGAGCTGACATTTTGTCCTAGTTTTTAAAATCGGAGAAAAGAGGTAGAGATGCATGCATACCAGGTTAATTAGATAGTACCAGCATATGTATAACCCTCATACATACATCGTACTTATGTCATGTTTACTTTATCAAAACCCTCATAAATCATATATAACCAAATTATAAATTAAATCGGCCAAATAGATGAACTCAAATATCCAATCTGATGGGAGCAAAATAAAACCAATACAAAACTTAAAATAAACATTGTCTATATGCCACTCCAAAACCTGAGAATTATCAAAATGTCATGCATAAAATGCCACTATAAAATATGTTATCTTGAATGTTTATACTTATTAATAAAAAAAAACCCACAAAATTTAGTAAAATCATAGAATTATTTTTGGTATCGCCAATAATAACCTCGTGCAGTTCATCCATTCTTCTACTTTGCTAATAAATCTTACCCGATATATCCACCTGATCTCTTTCATTTGCCCTCCATGACTCATACTCTCCCAGTCGAGCACTCTCCAATCAGCTCACCAACCTCCATTCCAGTTTGCCACCCACAAACCAACAGGCCTCTTCCTCCTCTCATCCAAACTCCACTTCCCCTGCCCAGTAGTGCTGGTACAATTAGAGATCATGCATATGGTGAGGTGTCTAGTGTAGATGTTGTTCCCATCAAGATGACCAATGTTCATTGGCACCATTGCATGATCCTCACTGTTATCCTGTTAATAGCCAAGGCACAACAAATATTTATTAAGTTCATTAAGTAATCAGTATATGTCAAGCCGAGGCACAACAAAAGGGAATTATGTCCATTAAGTAATCAATATATACGTCACAGAGAATGGTACTATCCCTGCACCTTACTAGGCCATCTTTTTTTAATTTCCATTGACCGTTGAATAACGCCTCTTACCATTAAAGATGGCAACAATGTGCTATCTATAAAAAGCCAAAAACATAAATATACTTTGAGGCAATGCCAAACCGGAAATGAAACTCAAAGAGGAAAACCAATCAAAAGTTCGTGCGACTTTGGTTGGGTACTTGGGTTTTCATCTCTAGCCTTCCCCAACTTATTTGTGACCGAACAACTTTTGCTGTTGTTGTATACAAATGGGAATAAATATATAATGACTGATAGTGAAAGAAACTCATACAGGCTGCAAATTTTTCTTACTCCTTCATTGTGAATAGAGCAGCCAACTTATTCTTATTGCAATTGACGATCACCATATATAGCACTAATAGAAAACATACCCGCTGCTTGGTGATTTAAGGATGTTGACTTAATTAAGACTTTGTTGTTTTTGATGATATTCTTTTAAACCCCAATTTTGCAGCCACGTAAGATGCCACGATAAGCTATCAACATTTTGACATTTTCTTACAAAAATAACATGTCATCCATACATTAAAAAAATAGGACAAACAATTTGTAAGACAAATAAAATAAAAGTGCACCTCTATATCCTTGAGAAATCCACCATGCATACCCTTCAAATCACCATGAAATTCTATAATTCAGAATATAGTGAATATAAACAATACATATAAAGAAAAAGAAAAAATATGTAAGTGGAAGTAGTACAAATATGACGTACCCACATTTTTGTGATAAGCATGCATCTTGAAGGAAAACCGATTGAAACCTTGACTTAAATTCGCCTACCATAAAGAAATCATCAATGGAAGTCAATTGAATTGTTGTACAAAGCACCTCTAAAAAGATTTACATATTCTCTGTTTTCCCTTTTCATTAAGAAATTTGCAATAAGTTAGTGGTCAGCAAGCAACAGGAAGTAAATTGTAAAGTAAAGTAAACTGTAAATAGTACTTTATAGCCATAAAAAAAAGGATACAAATAACTGATTGTGAAATAAATCAATATAAGCTATTGTGTTCTACTTGCTTGTTCTATGGCAAATTGAACAACTTATCTAATATTTTGCTAATGATGGTACACCATTATATGAAATAATGTTACATGTTTATTTCCCAAATATTTTAAGAAAAGGAAAATTTAGCTTACCAAATTGAGGGTATTCTCTCAACAATAAGAGTTGATGATATGAAACACTAAATCCAAGATAATACTTCCTTACAGCTTAAGCTTGCATCTAAGTTTAAAGCATAGAATATGTAAGAATATGAATTGAGGTCCCATCCTCTGTGCAGCTGGTGGATGATACTACGCACCTACAAAGATAATTGCACAAAAAACAAATATAAGGTCCAAATAGAAAATTGTTACCAAAAAACAGAAAACTAATATAAAATAGAAATGTGAGTACCGACTACTGATTATCATAACAACTAGAAGCGTACCCGCACATCGCGGCGGGAAACTTCAATTTTTATTCAAGCTAACGATATTATGATCCAACAAAGTTCATATCATACAAAATTATAAAAAATCATAAAAATTTATCATGGAGGGATCCATTAACAATGGTTATCTTGACAATCTTGACAATATCACTTTTTAAAAAATTATACAAAATAAAAAATCTTAAAAATAGAAAAAAAAAATTTACGGAAGTATTACTTAACTTATAGATTGATTATGTTTCCGATTATATTCAATTTAAGCGATGTTTGTTAACTCTTTAAAGAGCCGCTAAATAATAACCTATGAAAAGTGCACAAAAATTTGATAAGTCACTAAACGATGTTCAAATTAATTGAAAATTGAAACACTATCAATCTATAAGTTAAATAATACATCTGTTAACTATTTTTTATTTTTAAGATTTTTTTATGAATTTTTACAAATTTTTAAAAAACCCGATTGTCAAAATTGTCAAAATAAGCATTGTCAATGGATCCCTGCTCTTTATCATGTAGGCTTTGTATAAAATTAATAATATTTAGTCTACTGAAAATCAAAAGGTCCTAAGGACCGATGAATTTCGTATGAATTGGCTTTTCAATATCTGAAGAATAAATTAATGCTCGTTTGTATGTGCACAGACTTTCATGTAAGCATAAGCTGAAGCTTTATCGGTTCAATCCGTGAGAGTGTGTAATTCAAAGCAGTGGCTATTCGAGTACTGAGAGGGGGAATTTTTCTCCATTTGATAAAAATCATGACCAAATGGACGTGTCTAGTTTTTACATGCCTTTTATAATAGTATATTATCGGTTCAATCCGTGAGAGTGTGTAATTCAAAGTAGTGGCTATTCGAGTACTGAGAGGGGAAATTTTTCTCCATTTGATGAAAACCGTGACCAAATGGACATGTCCAGTTTTTACGTGCTTTTAATAATAGTATAGATACAACAAGATTACAGATTGGAAAAAAAAAAAGACAAAAAAGTTTAAGACCTAAGAATCTAACTGAAAGTACAAAATAATTGCATATGTTCTCTTTTAGTTCATTTTGCTCAACAAACTTTTATGGGCCTATTAAAGTACAAAGAAAATGAAAAAAGTACCTAAAAAACTTACAATGGCTGCTAGGCAGCGTGGAATTGAGATCCTTCGCAGGAGGGAAAGAGATCAAACCTAGAACCATCCGAAAGGAAGCAAATGGTCAGTTTATTCCGTAAGGCAAGAATAGTAAGGCGAATTAGGGAAAAAACTTGATAAAAGAGAGAGGGAGAGAGAGAGAGTACCTAGGAGAGAGGAGAGACAATCCGCAATCTGGAAGGGCAGAAAGGGGAAGACCTTTTGTGCCACCATGGTTGGCGCCGGAGACCTGGGATCAGCAGCAGTGACGTCTCCAGCTTGCAAGCCGTCTTGGCACCTGTGCAGAGCAACACATATAGCCTCCGTTTGGTACAGGGATAAATAGGATACAAATTGAGAGATAAGCTATCCCTTGTGAGAGTGGTGATAAGCTATCTCTCAACTTATCTCCCATTTATTTCTATACCAAACACACCCTATAGAAGAGAAAGGGGGGAAGTTAAATCATTGAAGAGGAAAGGATAGAGAGAGAGAGAGAGATCGAAAGGGGACTATAGTAAGCTCGTCACCGTCACTCAGAATCGTGCAAAAAGTGGGGAAGAGACGGGCAACGGTCACTGTGCGACGTGCGAGCAAAAGGGCAGAACGACTTGATCTCTCAAGTCAAGTCTCTGATTGCCTCAGGGAAAAACATAAGAAGAAAGAACAGTTAAGATTAAAAGGAAGGGCTCAGATCTAAAAGAAATACCATGGTAAATATATTTAAGCTCCAGATGAAACAGATGGTCGTGATTTAGAGCAGCCACTGTTATTCTTACTATTCCTTTTTACTGTCCAAAATATAGAGCGTGAAATGTTCCACTCTTAACATTTAGAATTAGGATGTGAAGTTCTGAACTTATTCAGGCCTTACGGTGGATTGGAAAGAAATATTAGTTGGATTTTTTATGGCAAATGTAACGATATTTAGAACTTAGAACAGTATAATAAGTTAATAACAAGATAGGAGGGATCATGGACAATATTTGACTAGCTATTTTGACAATTATGTATAGTAATCATAGTAATGTAATAAACTAATAATCAATATATTTGAAAAAAATAATTTATTTAAGATTCTGTTGTCAAACTTATATATCTAAAAGCAATTGTCAAATAACTTCTCCTGACCTTTTTTTTTTTTTTTTTTTTAAAACAGAAAACATAATAATAGTTAGATAATTACAAAGGAGGAAACACCACTACACAAAAATGAGTCAATTAAATGATATGTTTTGACCCAAAAACATACAAATAATTAGCTGATACTATGACACTTACAGATACTGTGGGTCCCATCTGTCACTGACAGTTTATTCTGTTCAAAAGGACATACCACACCAAAGACTACAAAAAAACCCACAACAACAGAAAGAAGGAGAGAACTGTTAATGGACAAAGGAGGTGCGGACCTATGTAACGGGTCACTGACAACTCGTTTTCTATTCAATTTCAAAGGAAGGTGCCACACCATGACACCAATAGAAACACAAGTTCTGACTTCTGTTAATTAGGGCTTAACCAACATTTAAAATGTAACTGAGGCTATGAGGAAATGCCACTAATACTAATTAATTAAACTAAACATCATCAAGGCCTGCTAATCAGTTTATTCTGTTCAAAAATAATTGTTTATCATGGTTATTGGAGGCGCTAAATTGAGGATATTGCAATGCAATCACACTCCAGAAGAACAGAACTAAGAAAAGGAGAAAGGTGAATTTGAGGAAGACTCCCCCTTAAGAATCGATCCTCCTCAAGGGCTATTTTTTGATGTTGCTGCCCTCATCAACATCGTTCGTTGAGGAGCTTCTTTATTTTTTTTATAATTTTTGTACTCTTCATCTCTTCAACTGACACAGCTCCCTAGGTACAGAAAAATAAAAAAAACCTTGTATTTCGAACTTTAATTACTCATTGTGTGATAACTAACTCATGAATCTGATGCCATATCGAGCTTGCACTTGAGATGCCCTCTCTATTGACATCCACTTTGAATAGGTTTTTCTACATTCATTTTTGAAGGTTTGTCCTCTAGCTAATGGCGGTCAATTGATCAGCTATGCTTTATATTTCTTCGAAATAGTCTAGCAACATGATCCTCCTAGAGTGATTTGTTGCCATTGACGCTGTTCAAAAAACTTCCACTAACTAGAGGAGAACACCCCAGCAGCCACCAGGCATGATTTTATGAACAAGGTTCATACAAAAAATTTATCTAATTCCTGGAAGAAAAATTATTAGGAAAATAACAAATCAGCAACATTTTCTGCACTGATTTCTGTTTTGCAAAAAAAGAATGAACAAAAAGTGTGTATTTTCTTGTTCATAATGCAATTTTTAAAAACTTCTATGCATTCCTGACATGATTCTTAGTAGGGAATTTGTTTTACACTTTTTGAAATTCATAACAGAAAATTTCCTATAAAAATAACAAAGTCTGACATGTTATTGTGAAAATTTTCAGAACAGACCCCTAGTTTGAGACATTTCTGAAACATTAAGAAAAACACAAAATTAGGAGAAATCTTGATTACGAAAATTGTTTAGAATAACATATTTCAACTTTCTGTGTAAAAAGGTTAGGTGCCTAAGTTCAAAAATTTTGCAAAAAAGCTTTAAAAGTATTGCTGTTAAGCCAATAAATTATAGTAATAGGGGCTGTTTTGTAAATATGAGCCCATCATTTTTTTTTTGATAGTGTTCAAAAATAAGTGCCTCAGCCTACAGAACCTGTTCTTTGAAACTTTCATTAGTAACATACTGTTTTCAAAATTGAATTTTTAGAGTGAGGATTTTCCTATACATAATATGAACCAGGTTTCTTAACAAAAAGATCTTGTTTTAAGAGGGCTCAAAATTGTGCAATAAAATTATTATTGTATAAAACTTGTCATTTCACTTTGGAGACCCTAATAACCCCTTCTGCCCCCTGGTACCGAACCAGTGAAATTGGTACTATACAAGTCTTCACATGTCACACAATTAAAATTGGTTCAAAATATATTGTGGAATGTATATTACATTGCAACAATTAGTTTAAGCACAAATTTCAGTTGGAAACTTGGAATGATTATCAATTGGACGAAAATTTGTGTGAAGAATAAAAAAGTACGAATATTTATAAGTTGGAACTTGGAACTGTAAAAAGAAAAAAATAATTTCGGCCTAAAATGGGTTTAGTTTAATGGGCTTGATACATGAACTTAGCGGAAATAAAGAAGGCCCAACCCAGAAGCCCATCGGACTTATTCCAGAAATTCTTTTTGACGTAACTCGATAAAATTCTGACAAAGGCTAAAAAAATTAGGGAAATTTGCATATTTGGCACTCCAAAACCTTCTATTTGTAACTTTTCCACTCCAAATATGGAAATTCCAAATTTGTCATTATAATTTTTTAATGACCAAATTGCCCTCTATGGCAGCCCCCGGCAGCACCGACGTGCCCCCCCCAGTAGCCCCCGTGCGCCATCCTCCGGCAGCTCCGGCGCGAGGGGCTGCCGGGGGCTGCCATGGAGGGCAATTTGGTCATTAAAAAATTATAATGGCAAAAATGCAATGTTATTAAGTTTGTAGTGGCAAATTTGCAATTTCCAAGTTTGGAGTGACAAAATTACAAATTGAGGATTTTGGAGTGGTGCCATGCAAATTCCCCAAAAAATTAAGTTGATTTATTTCGGGATTTTTAAAATAAAAATTCAAAAAATATAGTTCCCGAACTTCAAAAATCACAAAATTGGTTTTAAAATTAATCTTATAAAATTTAGGTTTTTTCTGTGTAGAAACATTTTAAATTTTCAAGTGTAAATTTAATTTCAAACTTAAAAAAGGGACAAAAACATAAATTTTAAAATAAAAAGTCCCAACCCTTATAAATATTTCCCTACTCCATCTTGTACAAAATGTAGAGAATTTTATGCTAATTTGAGCAAATGTTAATTTAATTTTAAAAGTGAAAATTACAAAAACGCTTTTTATTAAAATTTTGGTTAAAATTGTGTAAATAAAAGTTCTTAAATAGTTGAAGCACTTAAGTCATGACATTGAAGTAGGGCCGGCAAAAAAGTTCGTAGCTCGTAATTCGCTTGAGTTCAATTCGGTCTGAGCTCGATTCGATTTTTTGTCAGCTCGAGCTCGATTTAGCTCGGCTCGATTTTTTTCTTATTCGATTCGTAATAGCTCGATATATAGTAATTTACACATTTTTTGAACTATTTTGTCAAAATTATTTGTAATAATATACCTATTTTATTATTTAATTAACAAAATATACTTATTTTACTGTTAAATTAATAAAATATAATTTTTAATCATAATTTATTATAAAATTAATAACAATAGCGATAGTTTGATTATATTATCGAAAAATGACAAAATAACATACTTATTTTAGCTTTAGTTATCTATGGTAATCATAATTTATTATAATAATTGAGCTCGTATGGAGCTCAGAGCTCGATTCGAGTTCGAGCTAGTTCGATTCGGTTTCGGCTCGGTTCAATTTTAGCTCGATTCGGTTTTGGCTCGGTTTGATTTCAGCTCGATTCGATTTAGATCAAATTCGATTCGTTGCCAGCCCTACATTGAAGAGACCTTTTGTCATTTTTGTAATATTTCTCATCAAAAATATCTTTGAGAACCACCTTTGTGCTCATGACATTGTACAGGAAATTTAAATTGATGATCGAGTGGCAGATAATTAAGTTCAATTTCTGCAAATTCAAGTATGTGAATGCTCTGATGTGGTATTTTAGAAAAGTTTAAAAATGTTTCTAATAGCAAGGGTTTTACATCCCTATAATTATATTTGTAAGGTCTAGAATAATATCATCAGCTTATAATTAATTAAGTTGAATAATATCATCAATAGTTATTCAACTTAACATATATTATATTGTACTTAAAATGGAAAAACAACTAATTATTAAATTTAATGATGGGTTTCGGGGTTTCGGGTGCCGAACACCGAGGACCACCGATATTACAAGTCTGAAAGATCAGCAGACTATAAAGTATGTGTCTATCCTATCGGCTTAGGACCCTCCCCTTTCTAAGCATACAAGAGTATCTTTTATAGGCCAAAGTCCAAAGCTCCTCATATGGTAAGAGATCCGTGATTGGAGGCAATCACGAAGCTCTTTCCTTTCGGGACGTTGGCGTGTCATTCGGGCCGACCTGTCTAAGGCCCAGAAAGCCTGTGCAAACCTTGGGCCCATAGACCGAACTATTGGGCCCTATCATTAGCCCTCAGACTTCGGCAGCACAAAGAGGTGTCGAAGTCTTGAAGCAAGCCGTCATTCTATCGGATGTCGACATTCAGTTTGCTTTCCGACTACTCTTTTTCATCTTCTTGTCAGTCACGCCTCAGTCGTCAGCCATCTCCTGTTCGGGCCTTCGGTACCCCGACTTAGGCAGCTCGGAGAGGTGTTGAAGTCTTGGGACATGCCGTTGTTTTTAACCGATGTCGACTTCCACCTTACCTTCTAACCACGGTTCTTCCGTCCTCTCGTAATCTAGCCCTCAGCTGTCAGTTGCCTAAACTTCAAATCTTCGGCGTCACTGTTGTCATCCTTTCGTCTTTCTTGTCTGCATCCAGTAAGGTGAGTGCTCCTTCAATGCCTCGGCATTTGAGCCCTCATGCCGACCATGAGATTAGCGAACTTTCAACTATTCGGATATGACTCGCATCCCCTCCTCACTCATTTGTTCTTTTCCTTGGACGCTCGCTTGCCGAACTTCCAGTTTCTCGGAAACCAAGTCTGCGGTTGCACGGTTACTTCACTTTGGATTTTAGTCTTTTAGGAGAGCGTATTCTCATCATCGATTTTTCCTTGTTTTGGCATGTAACGTGCTCCAATCATCAATTTCCACGGCTCCAATCAGCGGTCTCCACGATTGCACGGTGGCTAGGCATGCGCAGCTGCAGGAAGCTATGAAAGCTAAGGCGGCCAAGTGGCTACGTCTGGTCACCGAAGAGGAGGCTGAGGTGGAGAAGGGTATGGGCATTGGCTCTTCGGATGAGGTGCACATTGTCTCTCCTCCTAGGCCGGCTTCCCCACCACAACATGAACCAAACATTTTCCCAAGGGTTGCCGTTCCGTCCGCATCGAAGACGTCAGCTCCGGTGGTGCCAAAGGTATCCTTCTTCAATCCTTCTATCTACGCTCTTCCGATAGACCCCAAGGAATTCGGCGTGAATCCCGTCTCGAGTAAGGAGGTTACCCCTCAACTGCAAGATTACCGTTGAGACGAGTTGAACAACTGGATAGTGGCTCCCGACGGGGTTATTCTGGAGCCTCCAGCAGTATGTCCCGAGCTGAGTTCTCTTGAGGGGGTAAGGCTGAAGCACCCCTGGCCTATGGAGTACTTCCCCATTGAAGACAAAGATCGACGCTTGGCAGACATCATAACTCTGGGGGAGAAAGCCGAGGCCGAGGAGGAGAAGAAGAAGAAGAGAAAGAGGAGTGACTGATGCTCCTTGGAAGAGAAGGTATTTCACGGCGGAGGTGCAAATCTGAAGACCATTTATTATTTGTTTCCTCGTGATGTAAAAGTGAAAACTTTCTTGCTGATTTTGTGTATGAAATTGTGATTTGTTTTATTTGGCTGTAGTTGTTAATGTTTGTGTGTATGAAATTGTTATTGGACTCGTTTGTGATGAAATACATCTTGAAATGATATACGCAAAGCCTAAACCGAAGTGTCATGAAAGCAGACGGGGATGAGAAGATCGATGTCAGAAGAGAAGTGCTGTGGGGAGAAGATCACTAGAAGAAGAAGTGCCACGCAGACATTCCGAAGAAGAGACGGCTAGTAGGAGAAGAAGTGCCACGAAGGTGTCCCTGATAGGGGAAGAGTACTAGAAGAAGAAGTGCCATGAAGGCATCCCGAAGGAGAGAAGGCCGGTAGGAGAAGAAGTGCCACGAAGGCATCCCGAATGAGAGAAGGCAGGTAGGAGAAGAAGTGCCACGAAGGCATCCCGAAGGAGAGAAGGCCGGTAGGAGAAGAAGTGCCACGAAGGCATCCTGAAGGACAGAAGTGCCACGAAGGCATTCCAAAGATTGTAAGAAAAGTAAATGTGCGAAAAATGATAACACAAATGTGAATATGTGCTTAAATAATAGATGCTCGGGTAGAAGTAAAAGTGAAACTAAAGTAAAGATAAAGATGTTTCAAATGTAATGAAAAAAAAGAAAGATAACATGACTATCGTGCGTAACAAAATTGCTGAATACCGAAGACCACCTAAGCTTTTTAGACTTGTAACATGACCATCGCTCCTTCCGCACGGAAGAAGAGAAGAAGCCACTGAGGCATACCGAAGAAGAAGCCACTGAGTCACTGAGGCATAATAATCGAAATGTGTTGCCCTGACTTTATGGGGTGTTATTACCAATTGGGGCTATTGAGACATACTGATGTCTACTGTCTTGCCAATGACTGTTTATAGGTTGATCAAAAATTAAATGCGCCAAGAAAAACAAAAATTAAGCATGCCGAGAAAATTAAATATAAAGTAAATATGCTGAAAGGTACTAAAGAGAAAAAGAAATTATAAAGTGAGCGATAAAAAAGTAAAAGTAGAATTAATAGTTGAGGTAAAAATAATTGTAAGTAAATAAGACTTTATTCATACGGCTGGAGAAGAGTCTTCACGAAGGGTACTTCACCTGACTGCAGCCAATTCAATTCGGCAACGCCTAAGGACAGGATGAGAACGAATGGAACAGGAAAGTACCCACTGACCCTGCCCCATTTTTTTTTTTTTAAATTCAATGTTTTCGTAATTACAATATCCTACTAATATGGATACTATATCTTTTTACCATTTATATTGAAGGGTACGTAGACACGTTGCAAACATATATAGTATTGGAATAAAGAGAAAATGCGGCACATTTTGGTATATATTCAGTTTGGAAACTAAATCAACATAAGTCAGTTAATCCTTCATTTTGGAAATATACTATACCATCTTTTGATTTAATAAAATGCGGCACATTTGTTTCTGAGCAAGTGATATAGTGTATAGCATTCCGTAATTATTTTTGGTAGATAGGTCAGTGGATCTTTCCCTGTTTGACGGGCATTTAGCAAGGCGGCCCAGATGCTATACCTACTTAACTAACTCATCTAATAATACATACAAGCAGGCAGAAGGTAACACTAACATACTAATAGCACCGATATCAGATATCAGTATCAAAAGTAAGTACATTTCCATGAAATACTAATGTTCGCTTTTTATCAACAACAAAATAAATAAATATTAAAGTGAAAATTGTGAATTTGTTTTAGCGCTGAGGCAAAGAAGCGTTCTGCAAGTTTTTCACAAGAAAACAAACAATGAATTTTTTGTATGGCCGGATAACCATGAAAATACTAATGTTCATAAAAATAAAATAATAGAGATACAGAAAGGACGCTGAGTCCAGTTGTTGTCATTGGGCGATAATATATAGATATCATATTTGTTATCAAACAAAAAAAAAAAAAAAACGTTGCATTTGAACATGAAGACCATTAAATACATTCTTAATTTAATTTCATACTTTTCTGGTAATATAGATGTGAAAACCAAACTTTAATTGGAACTTTTTTTTTTGGTGAGTAAATAGGAATATGACCTGGAAATCAATTTTCGTATTTACTAGAGGAAGCTAAGTAAAGAAACAGAAGGAAATCTTTGCTGTTGTTTTGATTTGATAGAAAAAAAAAAAAGACCAAGAATTTTATACCTAATGTTCTAGTTACCTTTTTAATTGGCCAAACCTTCCTGGAAATGCTGTGCCACTTGAAGGCCGGCACATTTTTCTTCTTCCTGGAGGAGTGCTTGGTCCACAGCAGCGCCTACGAGGCCTCCTTGCCGGAGGAACGCCTGTTCCTGGTCGACGCTCGGAAGATTCAAACCGTCCTCGATTCGTTCTTGATGTCGGAGAATGTTGATGAGAGGGAGTTGGAGAGGGAGACCATCCGGATCGGCCATTGATAACTCCAGAAACCGTGGCACAGTGTACCGTGTTACGGGACTGGAGCTCAACGAAAGCACCAAATGATGGGTTTTGGGATTCGGGTGCCGAACACCGAAGACCACCGATATTACAAGTCTGAAAGATCAGCAGACTAGAAAGTATGTGTCTATCCTATCGGCTTAGGTCCCTCCCCTTTCTAAGCATACAAGAGTTTCTTTTATAGGCCAAAGTCCAAAACTTCTCATATGGCAAGAGATCCGTGATTGGAGGCAATCACGAAGCTCTTTCCTTTCGGGACGTTGGCGTGTCGTCCGGGTCGACCTGCCTAAGGCCTGTGCAAACCTTGGGCTCATAGACCGGACTATTGAGCCCTATCATTTAACATGCTAATTATTCAACTTAATATACCAACTTATAATTAGCCTGTTAAGTTGAACAATTAGTATATTAAGTTGAATAATTAGTTTGTTGGACTAAGTGAAATTATATGGTATCTCCAATAGTACTTCCATGTTATCACCATGATTAGTAGTGATCAGTATATGCTCATCTGTTGATCATTAATAGATAACGGGTACAATATTAATTAACATGTAGTGCCACTTAATTACGAGCATATATCTAATTAGTTTTAACTTTAAGAAATTGACACGTCCATATACATATTAACTTAATTAACCGATCGATCTGAGACAGGACTAGTAGATAAAAGGTTAAAAGAATCTACTTTGCTTTTGAAATAATATACTAGCACACTCTCCTCCGCGCATGATGCACAAGGGAAATGCTCCGTGGCTTCATGCCTTCATGTGATCGTCTTGTGCGTTTTTTTTACTGCGATTGTGATAGCACCACCTCCCACTAATTCTTTTCCTTCCTTCCCATCGTAAGATGCCTGGAAGATGTAAAGGTAATAATTCACGAAATAATTGACACGTTAACTCATCGTGTTCATGGAAATATATTGCACACGCTAGCTGGTCTGCTTAATTCATAACGTAGTATGTACAGTTGGTCGAAATCACTTGACAATGCTATATGTGCACAATAATTATTGCAGCAATTGGATGTGTGTATATCGATCAGTATATACACTCCGTGATAACTGATAAGTGTATGGGAGCAAATATATAAGTAACAAAAAGAGAGTAAATATACTGTGAGTCTGTGAACTTAATGCATGTCATTGAGCCTTTCACCTCCAAAAACATAACAAATCACCTTTAAAATATATCAAACCAAAACTTCAAATTTTTTTGTGTCCCACAAGTTTTTATGTAAAGATTCTATAGAGCCATATAAATCCAAATTTGAAAGTGATTTGATATTTTTTGGAGATGCGCTTACGACGGTATATATATTTACTCTGAAAAATGTTCAAATTAATTAATGACAAGTTGACAATATATATATATATATATATATATATATATACAGAGAGAGAGAGAGAGAGAGAGAGAGAGAGATAGTTCTGCTAAAATGAGTCATGACTCACAGGCTGCTTCGTGAGTTACGATCCAAAAACATATCAAATCACCACCAAATTTTGATTTATATGGCTCAATAAATTTTTCATATCAAAATCTTATCGGATACTAATTTTTACTATTTTTGGAGATTCCTACTATTTTTAACGATTTTTGAAAAATGACAAGAAAATAATAATAAAATAATCTATTTGGAACTCATAATCAGGGTCATTTTTTTCAAAATCGTTAAAAATAGTAGGAATCCCCAAAAATAGTAAAAATTAGTATCCGATGAGTTTTCGATATGTAGAATGCACCGGTCGAATCGGATCCGCCATCCGAGTTACGGTTGTTGAGATACGAGCGCATAGTAAAACGTAGTTTTGCTATGCATATCACCGTATCCCAACTCTCTCACTCTCTCTCTATATATATAGAATATAATTACCACTACAAAAAATAACAGTTTTTGTGACGACAAAAGTTGTTACTAAAATGCTAAATTTCGTCACTATTATTTTGCTTTGCCAAGTTGGACAATTTTTTGCTTTGCGTTCAAATCTCATTCTCCAAAGCTAAAATGACCAATCCAATTTGCTAAACACAATCTACATATTGAAAACATACAAAATACCAAATTTTATAATTTTTTGAATTTTTTAGCTATTTTTTTGGATTTTTGAAAGATTGACACTTTTTGGCATCATTATTTTATTATTATTTCTAGGTCATCTTTCTAAAAATCTGAAAAAATAGTTAAAAAATTTTAAAAATAGTAAATTTTGGTATCCCATCATATTTCAATATTTAAAATGTTTTGGTTCAATTAGATTTGTTGTTTGAGTTTTCGTTTGTGAGATTTTGAAAACGCAAAGCAAAAAAAGCCTCAACTTTGCAAAGCAATGTAACATGTCCCTATATATATATATATGTATGTATGTATGTATGTATGTTTGTAATTAACACTGCACATATAGCGCCGCAAATCACATATTATAATTAATTCATCAACTATGCTAATTAAATTTAATTTTAAAAGCTATAACTGATTTTCCTCCCAAAAAAAATATAACAAAACTTTTTAAGAAAATTATCTAGCATTTTTTTTCGTTGAAGACCAGGCATATCTGACCATTTTTAAAGTTAATTATGCGCGTGAAATAAGCGACAGGCAACGAATCGTATTGAACCCTTTTTAAAGAGTTATTATCAAAGTCATATAAATATAGATTCACGAAAGCAACTATGCAGTTCCGTATGTCATCTATGTTCTCATCACGCAGTTGGGTTAATAGCTTCCGACCATACTTCTTACGTATTCATCCGTCCATTGTATCGTATTTCAATTAACAATTATATTATTTTTCTGCAAATATTTGTATGTTTCTGATTAATAGATATCATTTTTCCGTGAACATATGCACTACAATTTCCAGTTTGTATTTATGCAACGACCGTAACAAACTGTGCATGTGGATGTCAGGATGTGTCAGACTGTGAGAAATGATTGGATGGATGACCTATTTTATAGGGTGAACTCTACATATTTTTCTGGTTAAAATACAGTGTACAAGAATGTTACAAGATAATTTTGGAAGAAATAAACTTACAACAATAGTTTTAATCGTCAGCCAATTTTAGAGGGATTCATGAATCTATGCTGTTTTCTATTGCATTTCCTTTTTATTATTTTTTTTGAAAAATTTTCTTTTCTCTTGTTCTGCTGCATTCTTTCCACCTATGTTTAATTATATTTTTTGTACTAATTAAATTGTAACATAATTAATGACCACACACATATACATATATATATATATATATATATATATATATATATATATATATATACAATATAAGGCTTGACCCTCATCTTTAATAATAAAAAAAAGAGCCGGATGACGATATTTGGTGTGGAATATGTATAACTCATCGTATACAACCAACAGAGATAATAATATCAACAGAATCTCATATTATGCATCATTTCTGCTTTGTTGCAAGTTGCAGCAATGAGATTGATAAGAGCAAAAAAGGCGCATGTTAATTTGCCTGCCAAAGAACCCACTGATGGGCCATTTGAAAAGACCAACAAAAAAATATCCATGGCCTTTGAACACTTGGTGTCACCCTCTATTGGGCCATTTGAATAGACCATTGTTGTTGTTCCCTCTCAGATCAAAATATCATCAATATTTTCCTCAGGTTTGAAATTAATTTACCAGAATTTTAAATTTAACTCATGACCAGTAAATACTTTGAACACTAACGTTGATTTTGGTTGAGCTATTTAATTAGAGGGGAACCTTGTTTAACAATCTAACTGATACTATATATTATCTACTATTTAATTATCTTGTTTAATAAGTGTAATAAGTTAAATCGGAGTATAGTGTTAAGTCGCTTTAAAAGGCAGTGGTGTTTGTGATAGTGAAGTAAATAGATGAAGTTGATGTGTAATGTGAAAAAGATGTAAAATGTTGGTGATTTAGTTTAAAACGCCTCTATAGATGCATTAGTTTAAAACACCTTAAATTATTTTTGTGTGGTACCTTATAAAGCCTTGAATCACCTTAATCAAATTCACTCCACTTTTACTATGTTGTCAAATGGGATTCCATTGCTCTAGGATTGGAAATTAATGATCCTCTATATTTTTTGGCAAAACAAATTTGTAGGCCCAATATACAACTCTCAACTCAATTAACTAAGCAAATTTGATTTTGTTTAGGGGCACAAAAATTTAGTTCATATTGTAAATCTATATCAAATTAAGAGTTCAAAACAAATTTTAGCCATCCTTTATGGATCAAGAATCAAGATCAGCCTAATTTGCTTCCTCACCATGTCATTAAACTAGTTAATAAATTGCATTATACGAAACATGGATGTTTTTTCAACTCTTGCGCACATAATAATCCCGATACAAATGTTTGTGAGTACTTTTGGTTCTTAATTTACATCCTGTGGTATACTAATTATAAACAGTCTATTTTTAATTAGCTTACAAAAATATTGTTTTCTGATAAGATTTATTTATATATCCAATTATGTACAGACTAGATTAATGCTGCCAACAAGAAGAAGAAGAAGAAGAAGAAGAAGAAGAAGAAGAAGAAGAAGAAGAAGAAGAAGAAGAAGAACAACAATAATAATAATGTAATAATTTATAAATAATAGCACATAAGGGTTTAATTTTTGTCTTAGACATATTACATTCATCTTATTAAATGGGGAGAGAGAATACATATAAACCATTGGATTAATGTAGATGAAGAGATTTAAACAAAATCAATGATTAATTATGTTGATGATGTGGCATAGTTGAGATGTTTGGAGTGCTACCCCTCTTTCAAGAGTATAAATTATTAGAAAAATATGTGCACAAGAAAGTGGATGCCACAATGGTAAGTGATGAGTTTATATAGATCCAAGAGGTGCATAAGAAAGTTATGCATAAAAGAGTGTTATTCTATAAAGATACTGAATACAGCTAGAAGTCCGGTGATGTAACTAATCATACATATTATTGACGTATAAATTTCACTATATATATAGAATACATAAATTACAACAAGGCCACGCTATACATAACATCTTTCTATATATATTCCTTATTCATTCTAAATATTTATCAAAAAAGCCAAACAGCATACAATTAATATATATATATATATATAACACAATCAGCCGTGAGCAATTATAGATAATTATTTAATTAAGCAGCATAAACTGTCTTCAGTACTACAGCCAGTCAACTAAGAATCCGGCTGGTATCATGACATGAACCGCCGGCCACCAGAGCCGGACTCCCTCTGGCAATTGAAGTACATGGCGGCCACGATGTCGAGATGGTACTGACGGGCGAAGCTCCTGCAGTTGAAGTTGTGACGCATGTCAGGAGCGAACACCGTCGCCCGACCGAGCTGCCGGAACAGCACGAAAACCATCCGGTGGATTCCGGATCTCGGTTCCGGCCTCTCGTAGAATATCACCTCCTGACCTGAATCATGTATAATTATATATTTATATTATATATTTATAATTTTACATTGTTACAAATTAATAAAATATGCCAAATGTTTCTTTATCTAGATATAGAAAATATGCCAATATTGCAACTACCTGCTAAGGACTTTATTTTGCTATATTACACCACTAATTTTGGAAATTATTGTGAAAAAAAAAATTAAGAAGTTGGTTCATAATTAAGCAGGAAACAAATTTAATATATAGTACTTAGAAATGACTTTGATGTTTTGCATTTTGAATTTTTATATATTTACCTCTATTATGTTAATTATTAACTTAATTTACAGATACATTTTTCTTGTACAATGATATATACATTGGATTTGGGAGAATCTGAATTCAGAATATACATATATATAATGCACACAATGTATATATATGTGTACATGACATACCGAAGGATACATCTGTGCTTCCAGGGATGTCAGTCACCATCCTACAATAAAGAATAAAAAAAAGGAAGAATATAGTTGATGTCAGTTTCTCAGTTTTATACAATTTTATATATATATGCATGCAAATTTTCCCCTTAATGAGTATATATGTGATAAATTAATTAAGGCAAGCAAATTATATATACTCCTTAATTTTACATATGAATTAATAACCCAGTACATATTTGAAATACATATACTTGTATATATGAAGAAATATATGATCATTGGCAATTAATCAACAGAAAAATTGAGAAATGAGATTCTAATATATTGGGCTCACCAATGCAAGTACTCCCTGAGATTTGGGTTGCTTGGACTTGGTGCATCTGGATCCACCAATACCTTTCAATGTACAAGAAAATAAAATGTTAAATTTTAGAATTTTACTTCAATACTCCTACCAAAAAAAATAATCCGTTTCGATATGACAATTATAAATAAATATTACCCATTATAAAATTCATCTATAACCCATAAAATTATCTGGATGTGAGTGTGGAAGTAACGTCCTAAATTTCATATATATATGAAGCAATAATTATGCATTATATAACTGTATAGTGCTCCAAATGAGTTTAAGTTGTCTACACACATTGATAATGAATCAGTAACTTACAAGTGTGTAAAAAACTCGGAGGTCAGTACTTCCGATCTCAATCTTTGGGCGGTTCACGACTGCCGACGGGCGTAGTTCGGTGCCATTGAGCATCAACCTATTCGTATAAAACACTCGGAGCGAAACGGCTTGCCTGAAGGGGTCCAACACATCCCTAACGACATGCGCCAAAACCAGTGGATCCGACATTGCGACGAACTCGACCTTGTAATTAAACCGAAAAACCTAAATCAGGATGTATATATAGCTAGTCGAATCGATCGAATCGGGTTCAATCTACTGAGATCGATGGCTTGAAGAAACAGCGCACAAGGGATGTCGTCTTATAGGACTAGAGAAAAGAGGGGAATCAGAGAGGTTGCTATCAGCTTTTGTGAAAAAATAAGAAATAATCAGTTAGGTATATATCTATATATATACATGCTTTTGATTAAGTTGGGCACATTTAGTTTTGATTCTTTTAAGTTTTAAGTTTGCCAAGAATCAGAGACAGGTTCCTATCGACCGGTGCTTCACTCGATCTCTTGTGTCGCTCCTACATACGTACCGCAAGCTTTGCCTCCTCTAATCTTCTTTCTTTCTGAAATTAACCCTCATCTTCATATGCAGTAAGTAAGTACGTACTAATCTCTGTTCACAGAAATGAAGTCAAGAAATTCTTCACCTGATCACTCCAAGATGGTCTTATGAAGTTTCCCCGACTACTCCGTGATCACGATAACAACACACACAGTCAGTCAGTCACTGTCGTCGGGCAAGATGTTGCGGTGTGATTATAGCACACATACCAATCATGGTAAACATGAATACATGATTAATTCACCATCTGATGCGACTGTGTGCAATTATGATAAGAATTGAACATGAATTTCCTTGCTTCTTGGCCATTATTAAGTTTTCACTTTTCATGATAGCAAGTTAGCAACAATTGGTTTGAAGAATTTGTTCAAGACAAGTTCGTCCTCGCGCCATATTTTCATTCTATTATCTTCAAGTTTTCTTTCAAAGAAATTTACTGGTATTCACACATAATTGATTATCATAGTAGGTCAAATAATTCTGGACTTTTCCATGTAATTTGAAGTCGGTACCTATGTATCGGTACCAGTTACTAAGACCTGAATTTTAGCATTCGTAGACTCGAATTCAAAACAAAAATTTTCAAAAACGAAAATAAGAAAAAACAGAAAACTGTTTTCTGCTTCTGAAAACCGAAAAACAGAAACACAGAGAAGAGGCAAATGGAACATTCGTTATGATAAGTGCGTTCATAGTTCCCGATGTTCGTGCAGGATTTCGAGGATTTCAAGCCAACAAGCGCTAATGGCGAAAACCGGTCTTCGGATGAATATTCTCTTTCAAATTTCAATTATTACAGCCTTAGCATATATTCCAAATGATAGCTACTGATTGTTATATTAGATAGCTATTAATGTTCAAAAACAATATCAAATTATGTGATCTCTTCACATAAATAAGAATTAAAAGGCCTTAAATCAAAAGTTTGCTAAGATCATGAATTTTGTTTTCTCTATTCTTTCAAAAATCAAAACCCAACTTTTTATCCGTACAACTAAAAATAACGGAAACCAAAAGAGAAACATCTCGCGTGTAACAGATACATCCCGAAATATAACCTGATCTGGACGCTATATATGGACAGTTTTTCTATGGACGCTAAGTATTACTCAAAGCAAAATTTAAGGTTGTGTACTGCAAATCAAGTTCTTCATATATAACTCCAAACAAGTACAGGAAACGGGATGGCCAGCAACTCCGGCTTGTGCGTTTTGTCACGCATCCAATGAACCAGAGAATTGAACGCGTTGCACCTATTTGCACATACTATATGCGGGTGCAGTACTCCACGCCTCGATCAACTATAGTATCCACACGAATGATCAATCCATTTGCAACATATGTAAGCCTGCCTGATCATAACTCCGAACAGAAATTGGCGGCGATCGATGGCTTGGGTAATCTGGAAAGAACGGAAAACACAGATCTTCAATGGCGCGGACGGAGCAAGAAAGCAAGCACATCATCTCACCAGGGAGGCCAACCAACTGATTCGGTTATTGGAACGGTGTTTGTAACGCTGGCGTTCACCGATAGAAGTTTATATAGTTTACTACTGTTTAGACATTTTTTTTTTTTGTGGTAGGAAAATAGAGCAACTTTCAAGCTCTTTGTAGTTCCATATAAGTAGGTTATGTGTAATTGTAAGTCTCTTCTCTAAAAAATGAAAAACAAAATGTATAGTTGAATAAATTGTGTAAAATATGTTAAATAAAATGTGATATTTGATGTTTTAACTCCAAAGTGCTCTAATTAAATCACTTTCATTTAATTTAATATTTTATTAAGGCGCTTAATTTAGAACACCGATTAAATCGAACGGGGTTAAAGAAATGTCATAATTACTGTTAAGAATTAAATAAGATAATGAACTATTGGGCCTCAGGATAATTGCCCAATTAAAGGCCGAAATGAAAATTGACGAATATCAGTTTGAGACGCACAAAATTAAAATAGCATTATATATGCAATGTACACAAAGTTGATATCAAAATTGATATTAACTGGATTGGATTAGTATTCATATTAATTGAGAACTATTAAAATTATATATCTTTTTAGAAAAAAAAAAAAGACAGAATATATCTACTGTACTTTTCAGCAATGGACGAGCCAAAAGGAATTAATACACACCACAATATATACGAACAGCTTTCTTTTCCTGTGACTGGATACAATTATGGCTAGAGGTGGCAATCGGTTCGGGTCGGGGCGGGTTCGGGTTAGTTTGATTAGGCAAAATTCGGGTTACGAGTCGGGTCGGGTTAGCGCGGGTCAGGTTTCGGGTCAGCAGTAGCCGCCATTTATTGGGTCATGGGTCAAGTCGGGTCAGTGCGGATCGGGTTTTGGGTGAGTAGTAGCCGCCATTTATCGGGTCACGGGTCGAGTCGGGTTAGGGCGGGTCGGGTTTTCGGGTCAGCAAGACCATCTTTTGATCGGGTCACGGGTCGGTTCGGGTCTAGTCGAGTTGGGTCTCGGGTCGACAAGTGTCGCCTTTTGTCGGGTCAAGAGTTATGTCGGGTCGGGTCAAGTCGGGTTTCGATTTGGGTTAACTTTTCAGGTCATCTGATCTAGTCTTGACCTCTCGAGTCATCTCTGGTTCTAACTACTGTTGTTTGTCCAAGACCTAGAGTATACAAATTTTACAATTGAAAACCGTTTGGACAAGTTTGCAATTCAATTTTTTCAAGGCACATAGACAAGATAACTGAGCACTTACTTTAATATCAGATTGGGTCGAGTCGGGTCGCATCGGGTCGGACTGTTTGGATTGTGTTATGTGGGGTTGACCCTACTATTTCAGGTGGGGTTGGGTTTCGCCGTTTCGGGTCATCCAATTTTGAGTTGTTTAGGGCTCAGGTAATTCGGGTTTAGGTCGGGTCCGGATCGTGTTTCGGGTTTGTAATCTAGAATAATATTGGGTCTTGGGTTGTCTAGGGTCGGGTCGGTTTGGGTTTCGGGTTGCCTAACTACCGTTCAAGTCGGGCCTCGTGTCGTCTCGGGTCGGGACGGGTCGGGTTTTGGGTTTGCCTAACTGCCGTTCAAGTCGGGTATAGGGTCAAGCCTGGTCGGGTCGGGTCGGGTTAGGGTCGGATCGGATCGGGTTCAGACAGATTTGTCGGGTCGGGTCAGGTTTTGCCACCTCTAATTATGGCATACATGACGAAAACCTGTGCCTTGGAAATTAACTCACTCGTGTGCACGATTATATTCGTTGTGAATGGATGACATTTTTTATCCTATCACAAGTAAGATATATGCTTTTCCTATAAAAAAAAAAGTTACGCAGAAATTGACAACTCAAATACATTGTGATTATACATACATGTAGCATCAAGTTCTGGTAAATATTTTCTTAAATCGCATTTTATTTAGAAGGGAAGAGGGTGAAGAGAAGAGCCCTTCATCATCAAATTTATAAGGGGTTTTACAAAGACGGTTTTGAAGATCACAATTATATTAACCGGAGGAAATTGAACAAGATAGAAAATATTCCAATTCAGAGTTCGACGACCACAATAAAAGAATAGAATATATAAAGCGGAAAAGAAATATGAGAAGGTAACGTCTAAAGCTAGGGCTGACATAAAAGTTCGCAGCTCGTAGCTCGCTCGTGTTCGATTCGGTTTGAGTTTAAGTTCGATTCAACTATGTTTGATTTTTTGTCCGCTCGAATTCGATTTAGCTCGGTTTGGTTTTTTCTTGATTCGATTTGTAATAGCTCAATGTATAGTAAGTGCACATGTTTTGAACTATTTCGTCAAAATTGTTAGTAATTATCTAATAATATACCAATTTTATAATTAAATTAACAAAATATACTTATTTTACTGTTGAATTAATAAAATACCAAAACTTTTTTAACCATAATTTATTATAAAGTTAGCAAAAATATAGATAATTAATTTATAATATCAAAGAAGGAAAAGATAATATACTTATTTTAGTTCTAATTATTTATGGTAATACGAAAAATGAATATAAAATTATAATAAATGAGCTCGTCTGGAGCTCGAAGCTCGATTCAAGTTCAAACTAATTCAGTTTAGCTCCAGTTCAATTCGGTTTAAGTTCGGTTTAAATCAAATTCGATTTGATTCAATTCGTCTACAACCTTGCTAAAAGCATAACGAAAGAAAAATGCTAGCACGTTTTCACTCTGACTGGTTAATTTGTATCTTTATTACATTCTTACTCCTCTCTAGGGTTGTAAACAAATCAAATCGGATCGTAATCGAATCAAATCGAATCATAATCGATTCGAACTTGATCTAAGACCTAACAATCAGTTTGTATGCTGAACTTGGATAAATCCTTTATATAGAGTCCGGCTACAGTGTAATGCATATCATGATTTTACTGTGCTATGCGCACGGCTCGTATCGTAGTTTTCGGTGTTCAAATAGTTGATCCAAATTGTTCAATGTGATCTCTATATCAAAAAATCTACTAGGAAACCAAATTTTACGATTTTTAGAAACTTTTTTTAGGTACTTTTAGTGATGGGGATCGAAAGTCGTTGTTTTGTTCCTTAATTGAACCTAACCATTTTCTTTTCCATCATTGAAATGAATCATTGTTTTCTATATAAAATATATTATAAATTTATATATAATATATTTTTAGAATCGCTAACGTTAATATATCAGTCTAACTCATCCTATATATATATTTAACAGCTTTGACAGAAACATTTCGGGAATTCAGGTGCAACTTGTGTGCTTCCATTGGAGACCAGGTAGGAATCCACAAGTTCAAATTCCATGTATTCACGTGGGATCGGTATCCGCTGCTTTTTTTTTTTTTTTTTTCGAATTCCATCCGCTGCTTTTCTAAAAAGAAAAGCAGACCCTACTTTTCTTTGATCCGATGGTTAAAAATACCGAAGTACTTTGAGATCTGTGCAGTAAAAACTGAAGTATTTTGAGATCGGTGTAGAAACCGATCCTGACCATTCGATTGGAAAAGCAGGGTCTGCTCTTTGAGACTCAGAAAAGCAGCAGATACGGATCCATTCACGTGGTGTATGTGACCCGCGTCGAATCGATATACATCTTTTTTGAAATTATATTCATATTCGGTCACACGCAAAAAAAGCGATGTGCTCCTGGTAGTAGAACACAATATATATATATATATATATATATATATATATATATATATATATATATATATATATATATATATATATATATATATATCCTCGATGTTTTATTTTATACATCAATGTAGGAATACGTAAGTGCCACGACGATGTCAGAGGTTACGTTGGGTGTAAGAATTATATATATATATATATATATATAGGAGTTAGATTATTATACTAACGTTAGCATTTCAGACCGAAATGCTAACGTCTCAAAATTTATGTAATCGTGTCAGATATTATATTTATGGTGCTCAATCAATTCTTTGTATAAAAATATAGGAGAATACAAATTTTTTTAATTTTTAGAGTATTCTAAGTATTTGTTTTCAATTTTAGAAAAAAACTCATAAATATTAATAAAATACTGATGTTTGTACATGCAATTTTAAAAAATGCAAAAGAAATACTTAGAAAATTCTAAAAATGAAAAATTTTTGTATTCCTCAATATTTTCATATAAAGAATATATTAAGCTCCATAAATCGTGATTTCGGACACGATATCATAAATTTTGAGGCATTAACATTTCGGTCTGAAATGTTAACGTTAGTATAATAATCTAACTCTACATATAGCACAGAATATATATTTGTTTGTTCTCATATATCGTATATATTGCCGTTGGATAATAAACCTCGTGCGTCACTATCGTCTACCGTCTATCATTTGATCATGGATATTTAGGTTAAGAATAATGGGAATATGACCCTAGAGGCACCCGAACTTTCACTTTGTGATAAGTTGGCCTCCGAACTTTCATTTTAGACAAATAGCCCTCCAAACTATAATTTTGTGACAATTTGCCCCCTCAACCATTAATTAGCCATATAATAATTCAATTGAAATATGAAATGACCACAATACCCTAATAATTTATAAAGAGATAAGAACTATTTAATCATATAAGTACGTAATTAAAAATTTATATTACATAATACATTGTCGCCTTTTATTTTATATGATTTATTTTTATTTTTATATTGATTATATATTTATATACAAACTTAAAAGTGATAAAAATTTTGTATATATATTTACAATTTCAAATATTCAATTTTTTTTCATAAATTATTTGTTATCATCACAATCAAATAAACAAAATTTATTAATTTTAATTAGTTATGTAACTATGTAAATTATTAATTTAATTATGTATGTAATTATATGTTGTAATAATAAAAATAATGCATCCAATAAATATACAATAGTACTTTGGTCATTTCATATTTCAAATGAATTATTATATGGCTAATTAATGGTTGAGGGGCCAAATTGTCACAGATTCATAGTTTGGGGGTGCATTTGTCTAAAATGAAAGTTCGGAGGCTAACTTGTCACAAAGTGAAAGTTCGGAGGCCTTTAGAGTTATTATCCCAAGAATAAATTCATAAGTGTATAACATAACTCTTTTAAATTAATTACAAAATTAGATTCATTCATCGCTAATTCGCTATATATATATATATAGTTGGGATACGGTGATATGCATAGCAAAATTACGTTTTTGCTATGCGCTCGTATCTCAACAACCATAACTCAGATGGCTGATCCGATTCGACCAGTGCATTCTACATATCGAAAACTCATTGGATACTAATTTTTACTATTTTTGGAGATTCCTAACTATTTTTAACGATTTTTGAAAGATGACAAGAAAATAATAATATAATAATCTATTTGGAACTCATAACAGGGTCATTTTTTAAAAAATCATTAAAAATAGTTAGGAATCTCCAAAAATAGTAAAAATTAGTATTCGATGAGTTTTCAATATGTAGAATGCACCGGTCGAATCGGATCAGACATCCGAGTTACGGTTGTTGAGATACGAGCGCATAGCAAAAACGTAGTTTTGCTATGCATATCACCGTATCCCAACTCTATATATATATATATATATAGCAAATATACTGTGAGCTTAAGCTCACAGAGCCTTCCGTGAGCTTAAGCTCCAAAAACCTATCAAATCAACTCCAAATTTCGATTTATATGGCTCAATAAATTCTTTATATCAAAACCTTACGGGATACAAAAAATTTTCCAGTTTTGAAAATTTTTAAATATTTGTTTAAGATTTTTTTAAAAGTGATACATAAAACTTGATTATTTTATTAATATTGTATAGTCATTATCCATTTAACCCTATCTTTTGTAGATAGTACTTAAGGCTCAATGCTACTCATAATATATATTTTAAAAAATCTCAAACAAATACTTAAAAATTTTTAAAAATGGAAAAATTTTGTATCTCGTAAGGTTTTGATATAGAGAATTTTGAGCCATATAAATCAAAATTTGGAAGTGGTTTGATAGGTTTTTGGAGGTTAAGCTCATGGTATATTTGCTCATATTATATATAGCCTTATCCTTACTCCTAATAAAAAGTATATTAGATAGTTTTGACATGAAAGTTCTATCTTCTCTAAAGAATAAATCTCAGCCGTTGATTGTTTACTTAGATTGATCACCACCGTTGACGTACTTTAATGTCTCAACTCATTAAAACTTAAGGCCCATATCAATTTTCTCAATTTAAGGCCCATTACATAATATCTTAAAAAACAATTTCAGCCCAAAGTAAGGCATGGGCTCTTTACTAGTATATCCTTACTAATAATAAAAGCATATTAGAAAAAATGATATGAAAGGGCTATCCTCACATCTGAGCCGTTGATCATTTTCTTCGATAGATCAAAACCGTTGATGTACTTTAATGCCTGTTGACGTTCTCAGCCCATTAAAATTAAGGCCCATATGAATTATCTCAAATTAAGGCCCATTACATATTATCTTAAAAATTTATTATAAGAAATAATAAATTCAGCCCAAAGCAAGGAGTGGGCTTTTTACTAGTATAGAAAAACATATATAGTCCCACCATATAATATAATTAAGTAGGCCAACTATCTAACCCTCTTATAGAGTCTGACACACCCACATGCACTCGCATGCTTCACATAGTTACATAAATGTTTACTGAAAACTGTAATGTATCTGTTGACTGAAAAATGATATCAATTAATCGAAAAGATATAAATGTTCACTGAAAAATAATATTTGTTAACTGAAATGCGTTGGACGGTTGGGTAAGTAAAAACGTTGAACTCTAAATACTAATATATATATATATATATAGGCAAATTCTTCTATGGATCGGAGCAAATTTGGACCGTCCATTTTCTATAAATCGGACGCCTAAAATTTTGCCCGAAATTTTACTCTTCCGTTAAATTTGACGATTTGACGGAAACAAAAGGTTATAGTGGTAATTTTGCAGCGAATCGTTCTTTTTTTTTTCCCTTCACCAACGCAGCGCCTCTCTTCCTCTTCTCTCGCCTTCCAGCGCCTTTCTTCTTCTTCTCTAGTCTTCCAACTCTCAACTCTCAGGTGCGACTGTCAAAGCGAGCGATTTCTCCGGAATTAGCCGTTCACGATCCTCTCCTCTCCGCTCCGTTCAGCGGTGGGGTTATTTGAGAATGCAAGGCAGTGAGTCAGATATGGCGTAGAAGGAAAGAGGACGGCCACGGCACCGGGCTCAGACGTGGTTCCGGCGAACTGGACGGATTCAACTCCAATTGAATGCTCCCTGAGCTTCACCTTGACACCCTGATCATGTGCAAATGTTCAATTTTGCCTTTGCTTGCTCTCCAGCACGAGTTCCACCTGATGTTTCTACACTGATTCATGGCTGTAGCTCGAATCAACTGTTAGGGGTTCAATTGATCAAGCTGATACCTTGTGGTAGTATAATGTGAGCTAGTGATGGTGAAGAAAGCAAGACTAGGTCAAATCCAACAACACACAACAACTCCTCCCTCAAGCTGAAAGCTAAACCAAACTGCTGCCAAAATAGAAACTCCACTCTAATCCACTGAAACCCTGATAAAAACTGAACTCACACCCCAAATTACCCTTCTCCACTCTAATTCCTGATAGGGTAGACACCAATTGACTGTAATTGAGTAGAAATAAACTGTAATTTAAGAAGAAGAAGGTGAGAAAACGATGTCATCTTGCTGGAAATTGAATGAAAAAGGAAAAGTTCAAACTAATGGCTTATTCCTTGTAATTTTTTGTGTGCTGAATTGTGTTGAATTAATTAATCTCACACCCATTTGCAACTTTGTGATAGTATTTGCATTTCCTTGTGACATTTCTTGCACTTTTTCTCTTTCTTTTTGTAAAATTCAGAAAATCAAACATGGCACAGCCATGGGCCCCTTGTGAGCTTGCTCCAAGGGAGAATTGCACACAAAACACTTACACAACACATATACATGTTGAGCACAGCTCCATAGGCCCTCTTCTGGACGTGTCCAGAGAGGAAAACTCCTTAGCAAGAGCAAGGAGTATGGGAGTTAGAGCCTGGCAAAAGCCATGGCTCTCCCGGCTTCCTGAAAATGAGAATACACTCATTCGGAGGCAAATTTGGCACCAAATCTCTATTTTTCATGGAGATATGCTGCCAAATTTGTCCCATGTGTAGTTTGTACTCATGGAAGTGACTTTGAGTAACATTTCAACTATATTACATAGAAGAATGCTGCCAAATTGCTGCCAGGGTCAGGAAGTTGGGACAGACCATAGTTTTTGACAAGTTCAACTCCTTCCTGTAGATTTTGTGAACATAATATATTTTTTTTATAATTTTCCTGCATTCAAAATTAAATTCTAAGCATTTTTTATATAATAAGTTTTGTAAAATTCATTGTAGAAAAATTCATATGAATATTGTAAGGCACTGATGCACAGAGAGGACTGATTCTGACAATGTTTTGAAGAATTGATGAAACATCAACATTTCTGAACCAAAAATATGAACATTTAAATGTTCACAACAACATAAACTAACTTACTGTTAAACTTATTTGCATGTTTATGTTCAAAAATTTATCACAAAAGTCCAAATAACAGTAAAAATGACTGACTGCAGTACTGTTCTGCTTGTCTGATCTCCAAAGAATTGAGCATAACACAAAATTGGCCTTCCTGACACATATTTTAAATATTTTATATAAAAAGAGAATGATTTTATTAATAAATTTCATACAAAATGTTTAATCTCATTCAATGTAGAAAAATTCTTATAAAAATAACAAAATGATAACTGCGTCAATACATTTTCTGCTCTCTGTTCTGGAAATTTTGACAGCAAATATGGGAATATGGCATCCAGTTTTCTCTTCATAATGCATATTTTTCTTAATTTCTTTGCATTCCTAGCATAATTTTTAGCTCTTTTCATGTTTTGCACTTTCCTTAATTCATTGTAGAAAAATTCATACAAAAAAAGATAAATTTCTGACAAGAGCTTGGTAAAATTTGCAGAACTGACCCTGGTTTGAAAAGTGATTAAAACACTGAGAAAGGTACAAAATTGAGACATTCACTGAATACCAAAGTTGTTCCTAACTGTCAAGTGCACATTCCTGTTTAGAAACATTGAGCATTTATATTCAAAATATTGCAAGTGGGATCCCATTAACAATGCTGACGCTAAGTCTTCTTTAAACTGTGACAGTCATGATACTTAAGATTCACTTATATTAAACATCCTGATTCTACTCAACGATAGGTTTGTGACATGATTCCTAAATCTCATGATTCAAAGCAAGGGACAACTGCTCTCAGTGACTTAATAAAAATTCATTATACTGACAAGTGCTTCATTACTCTTTACTAACAACTTTCAAATTGAAAACATGAATTGTTATTTCTCATCACTTTGCGAAGCAAGTGATATGAACACACATTCTCAACTTGGAGTGCAAATGAAGTTGACATAAAATTTAAACGGACCAAATACGAGCAGTCGCTCAGTACCCAAAACTGCACACTGGTACAATGCCTTCATACATCATACAGTCAAAATTGGTTTAAATTGAACTTAAAATTGCATTAAACATTCTAAGCCAATCACGTTCAAGACAAATTTTACAAAAAATGATGCACAATTTGAAGAGTAAATCAAATGTAAATTCTCCAGCCAATGCTTGTTAGACCCGATGAGTTCAATGGGTGCGAGTTCTCCTTGCTACACTTTTGTTCAATCGAAGACCATGGATGCGTTCTTCTTCCTCCCATTATCTCAATTCTACATTCTGATCTTCAATCGGTGCCGCCGATGCCGAGATCCACTCCTCCTTTCTTCCGACGGCCTCGATGAAGACGAGCCCTGGCGCCATGGAAAAACTCCAAATTGTTGGTCGGGCCCGAGCGGAAAGGAGAAGAAGAAAGAAAGAAAGCCCAGGTGATGAGTTCAGTATGATGCGGCTCAGTCCGAACTTCTTTCTAACAGGGCCCAAAAACAAAAGAAACTCGATCCAATCCTACGAATTCAAGAATCCCAGGATCAAGCCCAGTAAATCTCGGCCTAAAAGAAGAAGATTGTCGTTTGAAGCCCAGCAGTTCTCTGGTCCAATAAGATCCGAATAAAATTGGCCCAAAATTGTTAAGTTGATTATTTCGGGTTTTCAAATAAAAAATTTCTAAAAATAGTTTCCGAACTCCGAAAATTTCAAAATCAATTTTAAAATTCATTCACAAATTTTATGATTTTTCCGTATAAAAACATTTTAAATTTTCAAAATTCAAAATTTCAAAATTCAAATTAAATCCAAAAAAGACAAAACATAAATTTTCAAAACTCCATTTTCTATAAATGTGTTTCTACATTATTTTGTACAAATTCTAAAGGATCTTATGCTCATTTGAGCACACTATGAAATTTCAAATTGAAAACACAAAAAAAAAAAGTTTTTTTCTTGAAAATAAATCAAAAGTGTACAAATAGATGTCCAAGTAGCGAAGACACTTGGACCATGACAAACACATCTGAGAATTTTGTGCTCACTTTAGTGCATTTTTTAATTCAAATAATATACTTGCACACATGTTTTAGCGTTTTCCTGTTCTTAATCAGAGGTGCCTGAAGTTAACAGCTTTGGAGTAATTAACAATGAGGGTTTGCGCTCACTAGAATCCAAGACCCCACTATAACTTGAAAATAATAAAACCTTTGTGCGTGAGTGCCTGAGAGTGAACGTCTTACCACATTTACTAACGAACGCACGTATACAGGGGTGACCGTGTCCTTTCTCCCCACGAGAGCGTCTCTTAAGCTATCAAACGCCGCTTAAATTGAATATAATCGAAAACATAATCAATCTATAAGTTAAAAGATACTTCCGTAAACTTTTTTCTATTTTTATGATTTTTTTAAAGTTTTTAAAAAGTAGTATTGTCAAGATTGTCAAAACACAGGCCCACGGAGAGAGGAAAACAGATTGCCGGAGAGATGAAATAGATCGTCAGAAAGAGCACTTCCAATTTTGGAGAAGAAAGTTCTAAAATCAGAAAGATATTAATAGAGATGTGCTAAATTAGTTTCTAAAAGAGGGTGCTGAAGGTCGATTGATAATAAGTAGGATTGAACAACGAGGATAAAAACATTTTTCTCATTTAAATGTGTCTTGAATTTATTTAAATTTGGATCTTTTGCGCATATTATAATGTCAAAACTGGTTTCAAATTACTTAAATTGTATATAAGTATGTTAAGATCTCAATAACACTCGAAATAGCAACAAATTGCAATTTGAACATATTGAAATGCACATTACAATTTGAAAATTAATTTCAAATGACTTAAATTGCATCTAAAACGCGTTGAGGTACTTATTTAACAAAAAAAAAAGTGCATTAAGATGCCAATAACACTCCAAATAGCAATAAATTGCAATTTGAATACATTTCAATGGCTCTATCTAATATACTAATATGGTTTCAAATGACTTAAATTGCCAAGCATATTAAAGTACTTATTTAACGAATATAAGTGCGTTAAGATGTCCATAACACTCCAAATAGCACCATAATTTAATTCAAATGCATTTAAATACCTAAGTATGTTTTCAATTAATTTCGACCTTTTTTGCGCACAACATAATACCAAAACTGATTTCAAATGACTTAAAGCTGATTAAAGTACTTATCTAACGAATATTAGTGCGCTAAGATACCAATAACACTCCAAGTAGCAATAAATTGCAATTTGAGCGCATTTAGATGGCTCTTAGTGTGTTTTCAAAAAAAAAAAAAATTGATCTCGTTTGCGCACATTATAATGTCAAAACTGGTTTCAAATGACTTAGAAAGCATCTAAAACGCGTTATAGTACTTACCTAATGAATATAAGTGAAAGATACCAATAACACTCCAAATAGCCATAAATTGCAGTTTGAACGCATTTCAATTGCTCTAAGTGTCTTTTTAATCAATTTTGACATCGTTTGTACACATTATAATTCCATAATTGGATTCACACTTAAAATGCATATGAAGGACCTCCAAGTACCAATAAATTGCGATTTGAACGCAATAAAGTGCACACTTATATTTGTTAGATAAGACTTATATTTGTAACTTGAACCCATTTAAATGGCTCTCAGTGTCTTTTCAATAAATTTTTGATATCTTTTGCGCACATTATAATATCAAAACTGGTTTCAAATGACATAAATTGCATCTGAAGCACAATAAAATACTTATCTAATGAATATAAGTGCGTTATGATTCTAATAACACTCCAAATAGTACGTTATAATTGCGTTATGATTTCAAAACTGGCTCTTATGAATATTAGTATGTTAAAATGTCAATAACACTCCATATAGCAATAAATTGCAATTTGAATGCATTTCAATGCTCTAACTGTCTTTTCAATCAATTTTGACCTCGTTTGCGCACATTATAATTTCAAAACTGGTATCAAAAGACTTACATTGAATCTAAAGCGTGTTAAAGTACTTATTTACCAAATATAAGTGCGTTAAGATCCCAATAACACTCAAAATAGCAATAAATTGCAATTGAACGAATTTAAACGATTGTGCATGTGTGTGTTTCAATAAATTTTGACCTCATTTGCGCACATTATAATGTCAAAACTGGTTTCGAATAACTTAAAATTGTATAAAAGTGCGTTAAGATTCCAATAACACTCGAAATAGCAACAAAATGCAATTTGAACGCATTTAAATGTATGGCACGTGTGTGTTTTCAATAAATTTTGACCTCGTTTGCGTGCATTATAATGCCAAAACAGGTTTCAAGTGACTTAAAATTGCATATAAGCGCGTTAAGATCCCAATAACGCTCGAAATAGCAATAAATTGCAATTTGAACGCATTTAAATATATTTGAGTATGTTTTAAAAAAATTTTGATCTTGTCTGCGCATATTATAATGTCAAAACTGGTTTCAAATGACTTAAAATTGTATATAAATGCATTAAGATCCCAATAACACTCGAAATAGCAATAAATTGCAATTTGAACGCATTTAAATATATTTGAGTATGTTTTGAATAAATTTTGACCTCGTTTGCATGCATTATAATGCCGAAGTTTTAAATGGCTGTGTGTTTTTTCAAAAAAATTTGATCTCGTTTGTGCATATGATAATGTCAAAACTGGTTTCAAATGACTTAAATTGCATATAAGTGCGCTAAGATCGCAATAACACTCAAAATAGCAACAAATTGCAATTTGAACGCTTTAAATGTATGGCACGTGTGTGTTTTCAATAAATTTTGACCTCATTTGCGCACATTATAATGTCAAAACTGGTTTCAAATGACTTAAGTTGCATATAAGCGCGTTAAGATCCCAATAACACTCGAAATAGCAACAAATTGCAATTTGAACGCATTTAAATGTATGGCACGTGTGTGTTTTCAATAAATTTTGACCTCGTTTGCGTGCATTATAATGCCAAAACAGGTTTCAAGTGACTTAAAATTGCATATAAGCGCGTTAAGATCCCAATAATGCTCGAAATAGCAATAAATTGCAATTTGAACGCATTTAAATATATTTGAGTATGTTTTAAAAAAATTTTGATCTTGTTTGCGCATATTATAATGTCAAAACTGGTTTCAAATGACTTAAATTGCATATAAGTGCGCTAAGATCCCAATAACACTCGAAATAGCATCAAATTGCAATTTGAACGCATTTAAATGTATGGGACGTGTGTGTTTTCAATAAATTTTGATCACGTTTGCGTGCATTATAATGCCAAACTGGTTTCAAATGACTTAAATTGCATATAAGTTCGTTAAGATCCCAATAACGCTCGAAATAGCAACAAATTGCAATTTGAACGCATTTAAATGTATGGCATGTGTGTGTTTTGAATAAATTTTGACCTCGTTTGCGTGCATTATAATGCCAAAACAAGTTTAAAATGACTTAAATTGCATATAAGTGCGCTAAGATCCCAATAACGCTCGAAATAGCAATAAATTGCAATTTGAACGCATATAAATAGATTTGAGTACGTTTTCAAAAAATTTTGATCTCGTTTGCGCATATTATAATGTCAAAACTGGTTTCAAATGACTTGGATTGCATATAAGTGCGCTAAGATCCCAATAACACTCGAAATAGCAACAAATTGCAATTTGAACGCATTAAATGGGTGGCACATGTGTGTTTTCAATAAATTTTGACCACGTTTGCGTGCATTATAATGTCAAAAGTGGTTTTAGATGACTTAAATTGCATATAGGTGTATTAAGATCCCAATAACACTCGGAATAGCAACAAATTGCAATTTGAAAGCATTTAAATATATTTGAGTATGTTTTAAAAAAAAATTGACCTCGTTTGTGCATATTATAATGCCAAAACAGGTTTCAAATGACTTCAATTGTATATAAGTGCGTTAAGATCCCAATAACACTCGAAATAGTAATAGATTGTAATTTTAACGCATTTAAATAGATCTGAGTATGATTTTAAAAAAATTTTGACCTCGTTTGCGAAGATTATAATGCCAAGACAAGTTTGAAATGACTTAAAATTACATATAAGCGCATTAAAGTACTTGTGTAATGAACATAAGCGTGTTCAGATGAAAATAACACTCCAATTAGTACTAAAATGCAATCTAAACGTATTTGAATGGTTCTAAATGTGTTTTCAATCAATTATGACTATGATTGCGCACTTTAAATTGCGCAATAAGATGCCAATAACACTCCAAGTACTAGTAAATTGCAATTTGAACGCATATAAATGGCTCTAAATTTTCTTTTCTATAAATTTTGACCTCGTTTGTGCACGTTATATTATCAAAACTGGTTACAAATGACTATGTGCACATTATAGTTCCATAATTGGTTTCAAACTTAAATAGCATATAAAAGATATTAAAGTACTTATCAAACGAATATAATGCGTCAAGATCCCAGTAACACTCGAAATTAAGATCCTAATAACAGTCGAAATAGCAACAAATTACAATTTGAACACATTTAAATGCATCCGAGTTTGTTTTCAATCAATCTTGATCTCATTGCGCATATTAATATGCCAAAACTAATTTTAAATGACTTAAATTGCATTGAAGCACATTAAAGAACTTATGGAATGAATATAAGTGCATTAAGATGAAGATAACACTCCAATCAGTACTACAGTGTAATCTAAACGCATTCGAATGGTTGCGTGTCAAGATACCGATAACACTCTGTGCCATCCTTTCCGGACCGCCGACGAAGGAACGCAGTTTATGACGTTTTTTATCCCCGTGGGGAGAAAGGACAGGGTCACCCTGTACGTGTGAGTATGTTAGTAGACGCTATGAGACGTTCATTCTCAAACACTCACGCACAAAGACTTCATTATATTCAAGTGATTGTGAGGTCTTGGATTCTGTGCCACCCTTTCCGGACAGCCGACGGAGGAACACTTAAAAAGACGTTTCTCGCGGGGAGAAAAGACACGATCCCACCTATACGCGTGCGCATGTTAGTAGACGTTGTGAGACCTTCACTCTCAGACAATCACGCACAAAGGTTTTATTATTTTCAAGTGATTCCAATGAGCGCAAGCCCTCATTGTTATTTACATTGAAGCTGTTAACTTCGGCGCCTCTGATTAAGACTAGGAAAATGCTAAAACATGTGTGCAAGTATATCATTTGAATTCAAAATGTACTAAAATGAGCACAAAATTCTCAAATGTGTTTTTTATGAGAAGATATTTACAAGAAATAACAAATATATGAAAAATGCCATGGTCCAAATTTCTTCGCTATTTGGACATTTATTTATATACTTTTGAATTTATTTTCAAAAAAAAAGCATTTCTGTGTTTTCAATTTGAAATTCCAAAATGTACTCAAATGAACATAAAATTCCCTAACATTTGTATAAAATGATCTATGAAAATATTTACAAGAAAATTGCGACTTTTATTTTGAAAATTTATGTTTTTATCCTTTTTAAATGAATTTGAATTTGAATTTGAAATTTTGAATTTTTAAAATTTGAAATATTTTTATACAGAAAAATCATAAAATTTGTTAAATGAATTTTAAAATTGATTTTGGAATTTTTGGAGTTCGGGAACTATTTTTGGAATTTTTTTATTTGAAAACCCGAAATTATTAATCTTAATTGCTGTTGGGCCAAGATTCATTGGGTTCATGAACTAATCAAACTTCTGGGCTTTATTGGATTTTTGCTGGGCTTAACATTGTTTATGTTTATTTCTTCTTTCTTCAAATTGGGCCAGACAAAGGGGTTCTTGCATCAAAACTCGCACTCTTCTTTTTGTCTTGTTGATCTCAGCCGCCGGTGGCGATTCATGACGGGTCTCGGCGTCGACGCGGCCGATCTCCGATCAAGAGACGTCGTTGGAATCGTGAGGATAAGGAGAACAATTCTATGGTTTCTGATTGGTTGAAAATGGAGTAGGGTTCACTCGCAACTCTGAATCAATTCACCAAGTGCTTCCACAGTTCCACTTGTTAACTCCACATCTTCATGATAACAACACGTCGGCTGCTGCCGCCGTTGCCGCGTGACCTAAGAGCAGAACTCCCAACTTCTTCCGCATGACCTATGATTCGTCCTCTTCGTGATTCGTCCTCTTCTCCCAACTCTCTCCGCTGTTTCTCCTCTGGATCGCAAGAAAGAAGATGAAGAGACGGAACGAAGAAAGAGAAGTCTAACGGAAGCGGAAAGGAGCTAACGGAAATATTAAAGGGGGAAATATTTACACTTTTGCCCTTTTCAAAATTGAGGGCTGACATTTAAAGGAGCCAACGGAAGTATTAATTGTATTTTTTTTTTTTGATCCATAGAAGCATCACTCATATATATATATATATATATATATATTTCCTTGTATCTTATTTACGGCCCAGATGAAGCATATATACTCCGGCCCTGTTAGTTACCATGTACTCTTTTTTTTTTTTTTTTTACCCTCATCTTTTTTATCTAAATTCTGAAGTTGAGGCCCATGAGGCTGTGAAAGCTCAAAACTTTCGTCTTAGCCCGTCCTCTGACAAGAAAAAATTGTTGCACAAGTGAGGTGTATATGTACAGAAACTTCATGTGTCCATTGATGGACGGTCCGTAGAAGTTATACGAGTGTACGTAACTGTTACATTTAGACCTATATGGGTCCATTTATTATACTATTTGTTAGTTCTATGGACCATCCATCCATAGACGGTAGGTCTTACTGTATCATATATGTATATATGGTAACATGTATGTATATATGTGTATATATATATCCAGTACAACGTTGGGTAAATGCATGCTCAGTAGCTAGAGCATCCGCATGACCGCATCCTGTTATATATTGACGTAAAATGCGTAGTACGAAATCCTCTAACATGGTATATGTCATTTTTCACGTAGACTGTTGGATCACCTCGGGATTTGGGCCAGCACGAATCTTAAGGGAGATCCAACGGCCCACGTGAAGAATGGTACATGCCATATGTTAGGAGATGTGAAATCGTACGAAAGTGCAAGTGATATTTGGTTGTGTAACTTTTGTAAGTTTTTTAACTTTCAAAATATTTGACAAACGAACGAGAACAGATTTCAACAGAAATGACATCAACTAGTTAATGGAAATTAGGTTATGAGAAAATTTCAATTAGTTCAATAGTGTTATTTGTTAGTGGTGGTGATTGATTCACGAAATTTGCCACTGAAAAACTAGGGTTCGTAATAAGATCTATAAAAAAAAGAGGCAAATTGAAGAAAAAACAAAAGAAAACAATGGTGCTGATATCGAAACTACACATTGAGCTGGTGCGCGCATGAGACGTGATCTTTTATGATCAATGTCGGAACTCACCTTGTTACAGTCGCTTCAGATTTGATCCGTTGCCATGCCATCACTGCTATTTTATATGGCAGCGGATATATCCTTACTAATAATAAAAGCATATTAGAAAAAATAATATGAAAGGACTATCTTCACATCTGAGCTGTTGATCATTTTTTTCGATAGATCAGAACCGTTGATGTACGTTAATGTCCGTTGATGTTCTCAGCCCATTAAAATTAAGGCCCAAATAAATTATCCTAATTTAAGACCCATTATATATTATCTTAAAAATTTATTACAAGAAGTAATAATTTCAGTTCAAAGTAGGGAGTGGATTTTTTTACTAGTACATATAAATAAATCCTTCGGTGACCATGCATGTATATATTATATAGAAAAGAAGATTCATGAACCCAACAATTTGGATACACTGGTCGACATAATTCATATCCCCAGCTGTACTGCATTATGCAGTTCACGGCATCGGTTGGATTGTCTCGAGATTCGTGTCAGCGCCGATATATATCCAGATGATCCAACGGCAGATGTACGGTGTGAGCTGCACAATGCAGCAAGTAATTAGGGGATGAACACTCACAGTACTGGACACTGGAGAACTTAAAGAGACGATCAATTATCACGTTGAATTACAAGAACACAAGGAAGATTGATCTAATTAAAGAGTAGTTGTCAGCAACTATATATACTAGGCCTGCAAGTCGGGCTTCACCCCGAAATATGATAACCAATAATTAATTAAATTTATAAATTAAAAATATTTATTTAAAAAAATTGAACATAATTTAAAAAAATTTTATGTGAATATTAATAATTATGATGATGAAAATAATAATTTATAAATAATAGTATATAAACGTTGGACCATTTTAAGGGTTAAATTTTGTCATAGACATATCATATCATCTTATTAAATGAGGAGAGAGAATAAATATAAACCATTGGATCAAAGTAGATGAAGAGATTTAAACAAAATCAACGGTTAATAAAATTGATGATATGGCATAGTTGAGATGCTTAGAGAGTTACCCCTCTTTCTAGTTTATAGATATCAGTAGCCGCAGAATCGTCAGTGGATTAGTGGAATTAATCGTGTGAAAAGTGAAAACTGATCATGAAAAGGAGGAAGACGGAACTGGGCCAGAACAATTGGACCTTAACGCTGATCGATCGAGTCGTTAAAATATTCTTAACTTCTAATGTTCTTATAATTGAAGATTGAATATGAACACGCAACTCAGGATCCTTAATTAATTAACCTGTTTCAAGTTTTTCATCATGTTTGTTTATACAGATGTACTCATATATATTAACTAAACCAAGTATATGCATGTTAGAATTATATAAGTTCAAGCTTGAAAGTGTTGAATTAAACAATTTTGGATTGATTTAATTGAGCAATTTCTTTTAATTTGCCTATTTTGTAAAATCAAATATTGGTTTTAACACTTGCCTTGTGAGATGTGTTTACGGAAAATAGGTACATCGAGATTTAAATGCTACGATCAAGTGGAGAAAACCAAGAAAATAAAAATAAGCTCATTTCACCAAAACCGTCAGACAGTCCTTTGAAGCGTCTGACGGCCTGCAACGACGAAGCTGAAATCAGACATCTTTAAGAAGGAGCCAGATTTGTCAAGGTAGCTACGACAGGAAAATCAAGCTGCCATCTTTAAGAAGGAAAGCCATCAATCAACCATTATGGTGATTGATTTTATCAATTAACCATTATGGTGATTGATTTGGATTTCAAATACTTGGAAGATTATTTAAGTAGATGGCCTCTCTCTCTGGATGTGCACTCGATTCCATACTATCACAACCTGAGCCATTCTCTGTTTCCTGCGTGCTGCTGCTTGTGTTCTGACTTGCCTCTTGAATTTTACTTAGCCATATATTTACAAGAGCGAGTGAGAGATTAGTGTGCTAGTTAGAGTTAGACTATTATACTAACGTTAGCATTTCGGATTGAAATGTTAATGCCTCAAATTCTATGTTATCGTGTCCGAAATCACGATTTATGGTGCTCAATAAATTTTTTATATGAAAATATTAGGGAATACAAATTTTTTTCATTTTTAGAGTTTTCTAACTATTTGTTTTAAATTTTAGAAAATAGCTCATAAATATTAATAAAATATTGATGTTTGTACATGCTATTTTCAAAAATGTAAAACAAATACTTAGAAAACTCTAAAAATGAAAAATTTTTGTATTCCCCAATATTTTCATATAAAGAATTTATTGAGCACCATTACTCGTGATTTCGGACACGATAACATAAAATTTGAGGCGTTAGCATTTCGGTCCGAAATGCTAACGTTAGTATAATAGTCTAGCTCGTGCTAGTTATTAGTTATTTATTTTCTGTGATCCGTTGTGATCGCCGTGTTCTATGGTCCTTGTGATCGCCATGTTTATTTTGTTCTTCGTTCCTAGTCCTTCAACCTTGGTATGCAAGGAGGCTAGAGTATTATAAGAACTTGTTGATCTAGTAAATCGGCGCAACCCGCTTGGTGGTGGTTGCGAGTCCTGGAGAGTAGGCAGAAAAGCCGAACTCCGTTAAATCGGCGTCTTCACTTCTCTTTTCTTTCTCTCTACTCTTTATTTATTTATTTATTTATTTATTTATATCTCGGTTTTTACTGTTTTTAAGTAGATTAAGTCTTGTGTGCTGAATTATTTTATTTGGTTAATCTTAAATTGTTTACCAAGGACTTCAATTAGACTTGACCAATTTCATCAGAAAGAATTACAATTCGATATATAGGTAGCGCCCTATTCATACTCTAGAAAGAGGGGTAAGCTTCCAAACTTTTTAGCTATGCCACATCATCATTAATCTCAACTATTGATTTTGCTTCTCTCTCTTCATTTATTTTAATCAAATGGCTCAAATTAATTTTTTTCAATATGATGTACCTAAAAACAATTTAAGCCTCAAAATATTTGCAATTCTTTATATTCTTTTATATAAATTGAGATACAGCTAACCATATATTATAAAAATATATTAAGTCCAATATTTTTCTAAAAAAATATATTTATGAAAAATGTATATTTATTTTCAATATCGATTAATTTATGTAATATTATTTTTTCGGGGCGAAGCCCCAATTCACAGCTCTATTGTGTGTATATATATATATGATTCACGTCAATTTTATTCATATATCCCCTGCCTTCCATTTCTCCCTCATTCCCTTAATTAATTAAGCAATAGTGATTGTTTGCTCTGAACATATGATCGATACATGCAGAGATCATCAGACTTCACTCAATTTTTTTATCACATACTACATATACATGCATATATATAGAGTTGGGATACGGTGATATGCATAGTAAAACCACGTTTTTGCTATGCGCTCGTATCTCAACAACCATAACTCGGATGGCCAATCCGATTCGACCGGTGCGTTCCTTATACCGAAAACTCATCGGATACTAATTTTTACTATTTTTGGAGATTCCTAACTATTTTTAATGATTTTTGATAAAACGACTCTGAATATGAGTTCCAAATGAATTATTTTATTATTATTTTCTGTCCATCTTTCAAAAATCGTTAAAAATAGTTATCAATCTCCAAAAATAGAAAAAAATTAGTATCCGATGAGTTTTCCATATGTAGAATTCACCGGTGAATCGGATCAGCCATCCGAGTTACGGTTGTTGAGATACGAGCACATAGCAAAAACGTAGTTTTGCTATGGATATCACCATATCCCAACTCCATATATATATATAGGACAATGATATCATGCCACATACTTTGTCCCTACAACCCTATGATGAGGTGGCAGGTGGGTCGGGTGGGTCATTTTTGTAAAATTTTCAGGGTCATTTTTATAAAATTTTTAGGGTCATTTTTGTAAATAGTTTTCCAGATATGGTCAAGTTTGTAAATGTTCTTTAGAAAAAGGGATATGGTCAAGTTTTCCAGATATGGTCAAGTTTGTAAATTTGCCATATCATCGTATGGTGCTAGGGGCAGTCTAAGGGGTAATATATATTTTTCATATATATATGAGCTCGCTCAAGCAGTCAAGCTACTTATTTTTCCTTGCATACATAGTTATCATTATTTGAATAACCAAGATCACTCATGATATGAACGAGAGTTATATATGAAGCTAGCTCACATATATATGAAGCTTGTTTGATGCAGTACATTGATTCAACCTAGGGCGACTGACATACATATATAAAACGAAAGCTTACACATGCAATTTCATATATATAATCAGCATTTAGCTTGTATATATAGATAACCCTGACTGTGCTTAATTATATATATATATATATATATATAGAGTTGGGTTACGGTGATATGCATAGCAAAACTATATTTTGCTATACACTCGTTTCTCAACAACCGTAACTCGGATGGCCGATCCGATTCGACTGATGCATTCTACATATCGAAAACTCATCGGATACTAATTTTTACTATTTTTTGAGATTCCTAACTAATTTTAATGATTTTTGAAAGATGGAAAGAAAATAATAATAAAGTAATCTATTTGGAACTCATAATCAGGGTCCATCTTTCAAAAATCGTTAAAAATAGTAAGGAATCTCCAAAGATAGTAAAAATTAGTATCCGATGAGTTTTCAATATGTAGAATGCACCGGTCGAATCGGATCGGCCATCCGAGTTACGGTTGTTGAGATATGAGCGCATAGCAAAAACGTCGTTTTGCTATGCATATCACCGTAACCCAACTCTATATATATATGGATGCATGTAATGTATAGCCAATTACAACTGATGATCTAATTATCCGACTGTTAAATCGGCGACCACCTGACCCGGCCTCCCTCTGGCAGTTGAAGTACACGGCCGCCACGATACCGAGGTGGTACTGCTGAGCAAAACTCCTGCAATTGAAGTTGTGGCGCATGTTGCGCGGGAACACCGTCGCCCGACCGAGCTGACGGAACAGCACAAACACCATCCGGTGGATCCCAGACCTTGGCTCCGGCCTCTCGTAGAATATCACTTCTTGTCCTGCATTGTTACGTAGTTATATTTATACATATATAAGTAAGAGAGTCCGGCTACAGTGCTTCCATAAGCAGCGCTGCGTTGTGTAATGCGGGACGTGAACCGTTAGATCATCTCGAGATCTGTGTAGGCTCGAATCTCGAGATGATCTAACGGTTCGCATCCTGCGCTACACAATGCAGCACTGCGTACAGAGGATATGAAATCCAATAGGAAAGGTTGTTATCAGCTTTTCATCAGCTGTATGCTTTTTTTGCTAATTAAGTTTGATGTATATAGGCTTGTGATTGATCACTGTTTAATTGTAGTTTATGTGATGTTTATGCATGCTTTTTAATCATATACAAATTAAGTTTTTATGTTTATACCCAATTTTTGCTGAGAAAGCAAAGCATCTTTTCAGTGAAAAGTTTTAAACCTGTGAACAATTTAATCTAGTATTCTAGCTAGTGAGCTGATAAGCAAATACCAAAAATAATATCAAATTCGAGACGTCTCTGTTTGTATTCATGTTAGATGAGTAAGTATTCGCATTGACTTATAGCATAACTTTTTTTGTATATTAGTGTAGAAAGTACATTACAAAATAATTAGCATAATATATAAAGCAATTCATATAAATAAAACTTATTTACTATGAATATTTAAATGTACAAATCGAATACATCGTACATACATGTAGCATCAAGTTCTGGTAGATATTTTCTTAAATCGCATTTTATTTAGAAGGGAAAAGGGATAAGAGAAGAGCCCTTCATCATCAGATTTATAAGGGGTTTTACAAAGACGGTTTTGAAGATCAAAATTATATTAACCGGAGGAAATTGAACAAGATAGAAAATATTCTAATTCAGAGTTCGACGACCACAATAAAAGAACAGAATATATAAAGCGGAAAAGAAATATGAGAAGGTAACGTCTAAAGCTAGGGCTGGCAGAAAAGTTCGCATCTCGTAGCTCGCTCGTGTTCGATTCGGTCTGAGTTTAATTTCAATTTAACTATGTTTGATTTTTTGTCTGCTCGAATTCGATTTAGCTCGGTTTGGTTTTTTCTTGATTCGATTCGTAATAGCTCGATGCATAGTAAGTGCACAAATTTGGAATATTTTGTCAAAATTGTTAGTAATTATCTAATAATATACCAATTTTATAATTAAATTAACAAAAATATACTTATTTTACTGTTGAATTAATAAAATACCAAAAAAAATAACCATTATTTATTATAAAGTTAGCAAAAATACAGATAATTAATTTATAATATCAAAGAAGAATAAAATATTAAACTTATTTTAGCTCTAACTATTTATGGTAATACGAAAAATAAATATATAATTATAATAATTGAGCTCGTCTGGAGCTCGAAGCTCGATTCGAGTTCGAGTTAATTCAGTTTAGCTCCAGTTCACTTCGGTTCAAGTTCGGTTTAGATCAAATTCAATTTGTTTATAGCCTTGCTAAAAGCAGAACGAAAGAAAAATGCTAGCAGGTTTCACTCTGACTGGTTAATTAGTATCTTTATTACATTCTTACTCCTCTCTAGGGTTGTAAACTAATCGAATCGAACTTGATCTAATACATAATATTCAGTTTGTATGCCAAACTTGGATAAATCCTTTATATATATAGAGTCCGGCTATAGTGTAATGCATATCATAATTTTACTATGCTATGCGCGCGGCTCGTATCACAGTTTCCGGTGTTTAAATAGTTGATCCAAACTGTTCAATGTGATATCTATAAGGAAACCAAATTTTACGATTTTTAGAAAGTTTTTTTGGGTACTTTTAGTGATGGGGATCGAAAGTCGTTGTTTTATATAAATCAGAATCCTTAATTGGATCTAGTCATATTCGCCCCATCATTAAAATGAACCGTTGTTTTCTATATAAAACATATTATAATATATTTTTAGAAATACTAACGGTAATGTAATAGTCTAACTCATCATATATATATATATATATATATATATATATATATATATATATTTAACAGCTTTGACAGAAACATTTGGTTGGGGAATTCAGGTGTAACTTGTGCTTCCATTGAGACCAGGTAGGTATCCACAATTTCAAATTCTATGTACTATTCACGTGGTGTATGTGACCCGCGTCGAATCGTTATACATCTTTTTTGAAATTATATTCATATTCGGTCAGACACACAAAAAAGGGATCGTGCTTCACAAAAGGTGATGTGCTGTTAATTGGTAGAAAGAATACATTGTATATCCTCGATGTTTTATTTTATACATCAACTAGTATCTTGCCCGTGCGTTGCAACGGGTCTCATCTTGTAAAATTTTTTGATATTAATATTTTTTGTTATAAATAAATAAAATTATCCGTAACTAAAATGTTAAGATTTTAAGTCATTTTGTTACAATGTTTAATGTGAAGAAACAAAAAAACATACAACGTTAAAATGATATTGTAACATATGACACATTTAATTTATTTTATTTATCTTATTATTATTGAATTAATTAATTTAGTAACAAAATCTAAAATGAGATTTGTGCTACTTTTAGAACTTACATAATTTTGATAAATGTTATATGTATAACAGGGCACCTAAAAATATTAATCTATAATTAAATATCTAAGTGAATAATTATTCTTGATTTGTAATTTCCAAGTCATATAATCTGGTAATTATAAACTTTTGATTTTATTTAAAAACTTACGGCCCATGACGCATTGTCCTATAGGCCTATATCCGAGTAAAAACTAATTAATTCAACCGTGTCATGCATGCTCAGTGTCCCATACACGTTTCCTTTTTCTTTTTTTTTAGAAAAGACAATGTGAAGATCGAATCATCAAAATTAGATAATCAACAGTAAAGATTAAAACAAATTAATAAATCTGATGATGGCTGGAAATTAGTTTGAACAAATAGTCATTTCAATCTCTAAATCAACTCTTTCCTTTATAAGTAGTAAGGATGTAGGAAATAGGAATACGCAAGTACCACGATGATGTCAGAGGTTGGGTGCACAGAATATTTGTTCTCATATATCGTATATATTGCCGTTGGATAATAAACCTCGTGCATCACTGCATGTCATTCAATCATGATTAGGTTGTAAGAATGGCTTAATTTTTATATACCATTGTACTCTTTATTAATCTCTTATTTCTCCCTCTATTAAAGGGTACGTGTTTGGCAACCCATTTGAATAGCCTATTCCAAAATAGTGTGCTATTCTATTTGTTGTGAGTGTCAAACAAAAAATAGCTAAACTAATAGTGATGTGAATAGAGTAATCCGTTATTCGACCATATAGATGGAATAACGGAATAACTACACTTATTGTCCAACTATTCCACTAATATGTTGCCAAACAATAATTTTATTATCTAAATAGTTCAAAATGTCACTCTTCCTTTCGCTCTTCCAACAATCACTAATCCATTTTTACTAATCGGATAGCACTATTCTAGTGTGCTACTCCTTGATTTGCCAAACGGACCCAAAATATCTCTAATTTATCCCTAAACTCTTGTAGTTAGTTTCTTATTTGCCCTTCAAATTAAATCACATATTATTAACTATGTTATTCCATAGATTCTTCATAATTTCAAATAAAAAAAAAGACAAAAATGTCCATTTTCTTTAATTTTATCTCGTATTTTTCTAATCCGTTTTCTCAATACGAAACTAGTTATAAGAGTTTAGGGACATGTTTGAAATATTAAAGAGTAGAAGGATAAGAGATTAAAGAAGGGTTCAAGGTATATAAAAAATTAAGCCTGTAAGAATAAATTCACACCGGCATAATTAATTAACTTTTTTAGATTAATTCATCGCTATATATATATATATATATATATATACATATATGGACATGTTACGGTACTTAGCAAAGTTGAGGCTTTTTTTGCTTTGCGTTTTCAAAATCTCACAAAAAAAAAAACTCAAACAACAAATCTAATTGAACCAAAACATTCTAAATATTGAAATATGATGGGATACCAAAATTTACTATTTCTAGAATTTTCTAACTATTTTTTCTGATTTTTAGAAAGATGAACCAGAAATAATAATAAAATAATGATGCCAAAAAGTGTCAATCTTTCAAAAATCCAAAAAAATAGCTAAAAAATTTGAAAAATTATAAAATTTGGTATTTTGTATGTTTTCAATATGTAGATTGTGTTTAGCAACTTAGATTGACCATTTGAGCTTTGGAGAATGAGATTTGAACGCAAAGCAAAAAAAGCCCAACTTTGCAAAGCAAGGTAATTATATTCTATATATATATAAAGAGGAGGGATCCATTGACAATGCTTATAATGACAATCTTGACAATAAGGATTTTGAAAATTTTGTAAAAATGGTTAAAAATTCTAAAAAATAGAAAAAAGTTTATAGAGATATTGTTTAACTTATAGATTGATTATGTTTCAAATTATATTCAATTTAAGTGACGTTTGATAGCTCTTTAAAGCTCGTTAAATTTCAACCGTTAAAAAATGTGTAAAATTTTGATAAACCATCAAACAATGTTCAAATTGATTGAAATTTGAAACACTATTAATCTATAAGTTAAAGAATGCATCCATAAAAGTTTTTTCATTTTTAAGAGTTTTTGTGAATTTTTGCAAATTTTTTAAAATTTCTATTGTCAAGATTGTCACATTTAGCATTGTCAATGGATCCCTCCTCATATATAAATATATATACATATATTTCCTTGTTTTTTATTTACGGCCCAGATGAAGCATATATTCCGGCCCAGTTAGTGACCATATACTCTTTTTTATTTTACCCTTATCTTTTTTATCTAAATTCTGAAGTTGAAGCCCATGAGGTTGTGAAAGCTCAAAACTTTCGTCTTAGCCCGTCCTCTGACAAGGAATATTGTTGCTCAAATGAGGTGTGTATGTATGTGTATGAGTAATACCTAGTGTTCATTGAAAACCGTTCATATATAGCGTATATAGGTTACATTTTGAGATGTATTTGTTACATTTTTTATATATTTGTGGACATACGTATATTGTCCACATATATATAGACAGTTTTTCAATAGACGTACGCAAGATCGATGTTTCTCTATGTGTTTCCAGTACAACGTAGGGAAAATGCTCTGGTAGAGCATCCGCATCCTGTTATATATATATATATTGAGGTAAAATGCGTAGTACGAAAGTGCAATTGATATTTGGTTGAGTAACTTTTTAAGTTTGTGATAATTAAGTGATTATCATGTAAAAAGTTAATTGTCTTCTTCAGTTTTGGTAGCGTATCTATATATCTAATTTAGATAGCAATATCTAAAATTAGGTAGGTGTTCAGAGTTTGAGCTGGGCCCTGTCTTGGAGCCCAAGAAAAGCTCGAAACCCTCATCTTGCCCGCCATTGTTGACCCCCAGAGCTGGGCCAGATGCTGGGCCGAACAGTAGCGGCGTCAAAGCCTCCTTTGCGGAGGTGCTAAAGCAAGGGATTCCATCTCCATCGACTCAAACACAGCCCGATTTGCTCCAGAGAAAGCCTGTTACCAATTCTCCTCAGATCCGTCGTGATCCGATCGAGATCTGTCAAAATATCAACATGCAAAAGCCTGTGTTGCGATGGAAGAGGAAGGGAAGAGGCAATGTGACCCGATACGAGATAAGCTAGCAGAGATCCGACGCAACTCGACCACGAAGAATCCGATTTGCTTGAGATGCGGTGTTAAAAGGCACATCTCCCCATCCTGCAGAAATGTCGTGCTCTACTTCGCTTGTAACTGACTAGGTCACAGGTCGTTCCAGTGCAGAGCACACACGATAGCAGATTGCCGACCGGATCCACCACCGGAGAAAAAACCAATTCAAACTCATAGTACAACCGCAGATTGGACAAGAGAGAGAGCCGATCTGAAGTCTGAGAGGGCTCACTGGTCTACGCCGAGATTCTACTCATCTGAGTCGAGTCTCCACATGGAAGAGACACTGGGGAAGAGTCTGGTCCTCAACGACATCGTCGTGCTGGGGAAGGTGCGGATCGAAGCAGCTTTGCACCACCATATGCCTAACCATAAGTGGGTGGCGCGATACTATGATGATATGAGGTACCTCATCGCTACTCCAAACCTTAGGTGGTTGCAGAATACGATCTCTCGGGGTCACATCCGCCTTGAAAACGTAGATTGGCAAGGTGGGATCCTGCCATGGATGAAGGAGCTCGGCTGCGCTCTGTATGGATCCAGGTGCGGGGATTCTCTATGAAACTATGGTACTTCCATAACTTTACTCAATTGTTTGAATCATATGGCCAGGTGTTGGCTCTAGACCCGGCTACAGCCAATCATGTTGATTTTAGGGTAGCAAGGGTATGTGTGGGGGTGTGTGATGCTCAAGCTATCCCTCAACTGTCGTGGATTATGTACTGTGATCCAAATGGGTATTGGACTAGATATGAGGTAGACATGAGGATAGAGCCAGAACAGTTTGGACATGGTAGACCACAAGACCCCCTCCCCCCCAGGGGGTCATGGGGGTTCAGGGCCAGGTGATAAAATCAAACCCACAGCAAGATGGGCAGATCCTGGTGCAGGAACAAGCAATTCTCAGACACCACTGAAAAAAGCAAGTTCTGGTAAGGGTAAGGAGAAAGATTCTAATGAGATAGTAGTTGTTGAGAGTGAAAATGAAGTGGTAATTGAAAAGTCTGAAGGTTCTAAGCAAATCAAGGAAATCACTCAGTCTGAGATAATTCCAAGGATAGAGAACAGTAAGATGGAGGAGGTGGAGAATATGCTGGCAAATAGGCAAGTGGTTAATGTAGTGGAGGTGGGGGTTCAGCAAGATGCTGAAATTCAGACTAATGGCATGCAACTTGTTGCAATCCAGCAGCAGCCTGTGCAGAGGCTGACTAAGGAGATACATCAAACCCCTCTCCCTTCTTTTACCAAGGTGACCACAGAACCAAGAAGAGGTATGAGGCTGAAGGTGAAGGGTTTACCTAGTGCAGGGGCAATCCAGTACAGCAAAGAGCTTGCTCACCCTATCCAATTCCCCTCTGCCTCTGAGATGACCACAGAGGTTACTACAAACCCTCTGGGTGTGGGGATAGGTACTTTGTATGATGAGGGGAATGAAGAGTTCTTCAAAGCAAGTCCAGAGGAGGAGTTTCAAACTCTGCCTGAGATGGAAGCAGCCCCAACAATTAGAACTCCGCTTGCTGTCCAACCACCACACCCCAGTAGAAGAAGCCTTCGCCTCCAAATTAAAGGGTCTACCTCCTCAGGTGCTGTAACCCTTTGATTAACCTTTTCCCTTGTACCGGGCTCACTGATGAGCAAGTGAGTAATTCGTTTTCAGTGTATGGTATCAGTCTTGGGATTAATGACCAATCAAGGGTGGATTTTATCCATAATCTTAGAGGGTTAGAAAAAAACAAGTTGGAAGAATTGTTAGAGGAAGCACTTAGTTAGCCTAAAGCAAAGGGAAGGAAAACAAAGCAAGTCCCCCCCTGAATTACATCTATATGGAATAATTGTGGATGGGGTATTAACCATTCAACCATGAGATACTCTCCAATAAAGGGCGAATTAATAAAAAGAGAGAGAGAGAGAGAGAGAGAGAGAGAGAGAGAGAGGAGAGGGTGGAGTTTGAGACTCTTCTCTGATGGCAGTGAAAAAGGAGAAAATGAAAGATTGAAATATATTAGGTGCAAGCAACTTACAGTGGGATAGTCAGTAATTGCAAAATATTTTGTTGTATAGGGCTAGTTATTCATACTTGTAAGGTTTGGTTTTTGTAGTTGCTTGTAGTGGTTGTGGCTTTGTATGTCTTAATCTTTTTGATGTCTTCTATCTGAACTCTATGTATCGACCTTCATATTTATAAAATTCAGTGATGGTAGCATTGCCTACTACTTTTCTCAAAAAAAATAAAGGTAGGTGTTCAGATACTCTTATTATATATATACCTCCGTAACGTTCTATCGGAAATATATAGTGTCACCTTAATTAGCATGCATTTGATACTCAGTTTGAAGTCTTGATGAGGGTTCTTCTGCTAATTTGATACCCTAATTTTGTCAGAATGATTTCCTAAGAAGTTTCAAAAGATTTGACGAACGAGATCGAATAGACTTCAACAGAAAACGACATCAACTAGCTAGCTAGTTAATGGAAAGTTTATGAGAAAAGTTATCATTCTGACAACATTTCAATTAGTTCATTGTTAGTGGTGGTGAGAAAATTAAATTAGCTCCAATTAATTTGTTTCGCTAGCTCTTGTTACCGCTCAGAGGAGGAAGAAGGGCACGGCTGCACGGTACTATATATGCATGTAGGTTTGATATATATAAATGGCTAAGATTTCTATTAGGAGAATTTAATTTTGTAGGGTAGGGTCCATTGTCATATATATACCAACTAGCATGCACAACAGAAAATAAATTAATCCTTCGGTGACCATGCAATTAATGCATAGAAAAGAAGATTCATGAACCCAACAATTTGGATACACTGGTCGACATGATTCATATCCCCAGCTGTACTGCATTATGCAGTTCACGGCAGCAGCGGTTGGATTGTCTCGAGATTCGTGTCAGCGCCGATATATATCCAGATGATCCACCGGCTGATGTACGGTGTGAGCTGCACAATGCAGTAAGTAATTAGGGGATGAACACTCACAGTACTGGACACTGGAGAAATTAAAGAGACAATTAATTATCACGTTGAATTACAAGAACACTAGGAAGATTGATCTAATTAAAGAGTAGTTATCAACAACTATATATACTAGGGCTATAACTCGGGCTTCACCCCGAAATATGATAACAAATAAATAATTAAACTTATAAATTAAAAATATTTATTTTAAAAAATTTTATGTGAAAAATAATAATTATGATGATGAAAATAATAATTTATAAATAATAGTATATAAACATTGGACCACTTTAAGGGTTAAATTTTGTCATAGACATATCACATCATCTTATTAAATGGGGAGAGAGAATAAATATAAACCATTGGATCAAAGTAGATGAAGATATTTAAACAAAATCAATGGTTAATAATATTGATGATGTGGCATAGTTGAGATATTTGGAGAGTTACCCCTCTTTCTAGTCTATAGATATCAGTAGCCGTAGAATCGTCAGTGGATTAGTGGAATTAATCGTGTGAAAAGTGAAAACTGAGCATGAAAAGGAGAAGGAAGACGGAACTGGGCTAGAACAATTGGGCCTTAATTAACGCTGATCGATCGAGTCGTTAAAATATTCTTAACTTCTAATGTTCTTATAATTGAAGATTGAATATGAACACGCAACTCAGGATCCTTAATTAATTAACCTGTTTCAAGTTTTTCATCATGTTTGTTTATACAGATGTACTCATATATATTAATTAAACCAAGTATATGCATGTTAGAATTATATAAGTTCAAGCTTGAAAGTGTTGAATTAAACAATTTTGGATTGATTTAATTGAGCAATTTCTTTTAATTTGCCTATTTTGTAAAATCAAATATTGGTTTTAACACATGCCTTGTGAGATGTGTTTACAGAAAATAGGTACATCGAGATTTAAATACTACGATCAAGTGGAGAAAACCAAGAGAATAAAAATAAGCTCATTTCACCAAAACCGTCAGACAGTCCATTGAAGTGTCTGACGGCCTGCCATCTTTAAGAAGGAAAGCCATCAATCAACCATTATGGTGATTGATTTTATCAATTAACCATTATGGTGATTGATTTGGATTTCAAATACTTGGAAGATTATTTAAGTAGATGGCCTCTCTCTCTGGATGTGCACTCGATTCCATACTTTCACAACCTGAGCCATTCTCTGTTTCCTGCGTGCTGCTGCTTGCGTTCTGAGCCTCTTGAATTTTACTTAGCTATATATTTACAAGAGCTGAGTGAGAGATTAGTGTGCTAGTTAGAGTTAGACTATTATACTAACGTTAGCATTTCGGATCGAAATGTTAACGCCTCAAATTCTATGTTATCGTATCCGAAATCACGATTTGTGGTGCTCAATAAATTCTTTATATGAAAATATTAGGAAATACAATTTTTTTTCATTTTTAGAGTTTTCTAACTATTTGTTTTAAATTTTAGAAAATAGCTCATAAATATTAATAAAATATTGATACTTGTACATGCTATTTTCAAAAATGTAAAACAAATACTTAGAAAACTCTAAAAATGAAAATTTTTTGTATTCCCCAATATTTTCATATAAAGAATTTATTGAGCACCATAACTCGTGATTTCGGACACGATAACATAAAATTTGAGGCGTTAACATTTCGGTCCGAAATGCTAATGTTAGTATAATAGTCTAGCTCGTGCTAGTTATTAGTTGTTTATTTTCTGTGATCCGTTGTGATCGTCGTGTTCTGTGGTCCTTGTGATCGCCGTGTTTATTTTGTTCTTCGTTCCTAGTTCTTCAACCTTGGTATGCAAGGAGCTTAGAGTATTATAAGAACTTGTTGATCTAGTAAATCGGCGCAACTCGCTTGGTGGTGGTTGCGAGTCCCGGAGAGTAGGCAGAAAAGCCGAACTCCGTTAAATCGGTGTCTTCACTTCTCTTTTCTTTCTCTCTACTCTTTATTTATTTATTTATTTATTTTTTTTTTGAAAGAAAGGCTTATAGGTCCTGTTTTCATTAATGAAAACACAGTTGTTTACAACTACTGTTACTATCTAGTACTCCACACTCTCCAACACCTATATACACAACCTCTGTCAAGCTCCTTAACATCATCACAGTCTAAACACTTATTAACAACAATTTTTTAACATCCATCATTTTTGCGCAACAAGGAACTTAATAGCAGCTCAGATTAAAGGTCAATAGACAGACTCTCTCTCACTAGCAGAAACATCAGTTAGCTCTCTCATGGGGGTGGTAGTGTGTTCACTGGAGGAAGAGCTTGGAGTGGGATCTTGTCAAAATCTTCAGGCATCCATGTCTTGATTAGTCCACTCACCTTCTGTGAAGATAAACCTGCCCAATAATGAACAAAATTCACAATCAGCATAATCACACTTCTAACAGTTAACAAGTTTGAATTTTGGAAAATAATTGCATTTCTGACTCTCCATACAGACCAATATACAGCAGACAATACCACTAAAAAAAGCTTGTTGTTCAGGTTTTGACAAGTTTGTAGCATAGTCCAAAATATCATCTATACATGTCCAGTATCGGCTTAAATCTTGACATAGCCCCATCCAAAACCATATTTGTTTAACAAATCTACATTGAATAACTAAATGGTTCACTGACTCATCCTCCCCACAAAAACAACATCCTTGAGTTCCTGGCCAACCCATTTTCAGCAAATTATCTTTTGTAAGTATTCTCTTCTTCCTAACAAGCCACATGAAGACCTTAATTTTTGCTGGTAAAGGTAATTTCCACCATATATCAGACTTTTCAGGTATTATTCCTCTAAAAACCAACCATTCATAGAGGGAATGTGTGGAAAATACTCCTGATGGAGTCCATCTCCAAACTACCCTATCACATTCATTGTTAAGTTGAGTATTCATAACTAAACAAATGAGGCTATTGTAATCTACAAGTAGCATGCCATTTAAATGTCTCCTAAACTTCAAAGCTGTACATTGGGACTCTATAACCTCTGCTACAGTAATTTCTGGATTAATACTAATCTCATATAGTTGTGGAAAAATTGTATCTAGAGCACACTCTCCCAACCATCTATGCTTCCAGAATTTAGTACTTTTACCATTGCCTACACTATAGCTACTACCAATTTCACCTATCTGAAAAAGATCAGTAATTGCTCTCCACAATGGAGACATTTGTAATTTTGGAGTATTATCCTCATACTTAGTTTTTATCAAATGTTTCCACAAACTATCATAGTTTGGGTCTTTCAATTTCCACCACCATTTCACTAGTAGAGATATATTCATATTATTTAAAGAGGAGGGATCCCTTGACAATGCTAACTTTGACAATCTTAACAATGGAACATTTTAAAATTTTATAATAATTCATAAAAAATCTTAAAATTGGAAAAAATATTATGGATGCATTAGTTAACTTGTAAATCGATAGTGTTCCAAATTTCAATCAATTTGAACATCATTTGATGGCTTATCAAAATTTTGTGTATTTTTTAACGGTTGTAATTTAACGGATCTTTGAAGGGCTATCAAATATAACTTAAATTGAATATAATCGGAAACATAATCAATCTATAAGTCAAGAAATAATTCCGTAAACTTTTTTCTATTTTTGAGAATTTATATGATTTTTTACAAATTTTTGAAATATCAAATTGTCAAGATTGTCAAGTTAAGAATTGTCAATGGATCCCTCCTCTTATTTAAATCAGTCACACCTAAACCGCCCAAAGACCTAGGTAAACAAATATTTGGTCTATTAATACAGAGTTAAGCAAGGTATTTCTACCACCAATTGACAACATTGCCCCTTTCCAATTTTGTAACTTAGCTAATATTTGGTCTATTATTTCATTCCAATCTGACAATCTCAATTTTTTGTTATGTAAAGGAACTCCTAAATATCTAATTGGTAGTGTTGTACTAGGGCACCCTATAATTGATGTAATTACATCTATTTCAGCCTGAGATATATTCAATGGAACCATAGCTGTCTTGGTTTTGTTAATTTTTATACCTGAAAGTAATTCAAAAGCTACAAGTGCCCATACACGTATTCTATATTTTTCAGGTCAGCTTTGAGGAAAAATATTGTATCATCTGCATAAAGAAAATGTGTAATCTTATAACCATCCTCTAGAACAGGCCCTAAACCATGTATTTTCTGTTTTTCTTTACGTCTACTTATCATTTGACATAACGCATCAGTAACAGGATCAGATAACGGGTCCCCTTGCCTTAAACCTCTCTTACCCATGAAATATGGTGTTGGGGACCCATTGATGTTAATACAAGTTTGTGCTCCTTTTAACAGACTTAATACCTAAGATGCCCATGTTTCTCCAAACCCCCTTGAAATGAGTATTTCATGAACAAACTCCCAACTAACCATATCATATGCTTTTTCAAAGTCTATCTTAAGTAAAATACCTTTCTCTTTAGAATTATGTACATAGTGCAAAACCTCATTAGCTGCCAACACATTATCTAATATGAATCTACCTTTTATAAAAGCTGCTTGTGTAGGATCAACTAATTTATTCATATATGTAGAAAGTCTATTTGTTAAGATTTTGGATATTATCTTAAAGCTACAATCAACTAAACTAATAGGTCTAAATTTCTTCATTAGGGTAGCATCCTTTTCTTTGGGAATTAAACATACCGTTGCATGATTAATTTTTGCAACATTTAAAGTCTGTGAATGGAAATGATTCAATAGGATTTTCAAATCAGATTTCACTATGTCAAAAAAATGTTGATAAAATAAGAATCCAAACCCATCAGGGCCAGGGGCCCCATTAGCATCAGAACCAAACACCGCTACCCTAATCTCTTGCTCAGTGAATGGTTTCTCTAAATCTATTCTATCATTTTCATTTAGACAATATTGAGTATCCCAAAAATTTATTTCTAATCTAGCCTGTTTCTTGTGTTCTACTGCAAACAAATTTTTGTAGAAATCTAGAATGTGACTTTGAATTTCTGGAAGAGAATCCGACATAACACCATTTATTTCCATATTTAGAATAAGATTGGACTTTTTCCTAGCATTAGCACTTTTATGAAAAAAAAGTAGTGTTATTATCTCCTTCTTTTAGCCATTGTTCCTTTGACCTTTGCTGCCAATACTGCTCATCTACAAGATAAATTTCTTCTAATTGATTTTTGCTATTCTGCCAAGTCTCATACTCTACCTGATTTAAGTCCCTATTTTCCATTACTATCTCAAAAGCATGTAAGACTTCTAACAGTTTCTTCCTTTTTCTATTTTTTTCTCCTATATAATTTTTGTACCAACCTCTAATTTTCCTCCTTAATCTAGCTATTTTATTTTTCCAAGTTTCCCCTATTTCTCCTATCAATTCTATTTCATTCCACCATTTTTGAACTAACTCATTAAACTCAGCATTATGAATCCATTCTCTCTCAAATCTAAACCAATGTTGCATTTGAATCTTTGTCATTGTTGTACACAATATCAAGGGGTAGTGATCTGACCCATTTTTAGCTAAGTCCTTAACTAAGCAATCTGAGTAAGTTTTATCCCAACTCATGTAAGCTAGAAACCTATCCAACAGGGAAAATTGTGTGCCATTTGACCACGTAAAAGCTCTACCATTAAGTGCATACTCAAATAAACTATAATCATCAATAAACGTATTGAATTTCCTACTCACTCTATGCTAAAAATTAGGACCAGATTTTTCATTTCTGAACCTAAGGGCATTAAAGTCCCCGCATAACAACCAATTGTTGTATACTTGTTGTCCAATAGATTCTAACTCTTGCCAAAATTCATTTTTGAGAGCACTATTCACAGGTCCATACACTACTGTCAAAGACCATTTAACTAAATCTACTCTATTTTGCAACCAAACAGTAATAGAATATTTATCAATGATATATTTTTCCACTATGAACTTAGACCCATCTATTCCAACTAAAATCCCTCCTAACAGCCCCACAGAAGGCTTGACAATCCAATTATCATAAAAAGGGTTAATGTCCTGTAATGCTCTATTAGAAAAACTTTCAGATTTAGTTTCCTGTACAGCTACAATGTCTATGTTGTGATCTCTAATCAAATTATTAAGTTTCCTTCTTTTTTTTTTGGGGCACAAAGCCCTCTTGCATTCCAATTGAGAATATTCATACTAAACTAATGGACCCCTCACCACAATTCTCAGGATGAATTGTCAAATAATCTGCATCACATGATTTACTTTGTTTCAATAATCTATCTAACAATTCTGTAAAGTGAGCACTACCACAGAATTGGCATTCTACAGCGCCCAATTAACAGCGTTTATCTTTGATAACCACTGCTAATATAGGTCAGTGGCATTTTCGTTAATATATGGAACTATACTGCAGCGGTTCTAAATTAAAAAACGATGCAAAAGAAATAAAAAAATACGTATTGGATGATGTGCATTAAAAAATATTAAAATTTGCAGCGGTTTTTCATTAATAAGCGCTGCAGATTAATCTGCAGGGGTTGTTAATAAATAACAGCTGCAGAAAAGAATACAATCTGCAGCTGTTTTTTCCTAAAAACTGCTGCAGATTATTCTGCAGCGGTTGTTAATTAAAAACCGCTGTAAATTGTATTATTTTTTTGCAGCAGTTTTCTATTAACAACCGCTGCAGAATAATCTGCAGCGCTTATTAATTAAAAAACCGTTGCAGATTAGTTAGGTATTTACTACTGTCTCCATCGTCTCCTTCCACTTCAATGTAATTGCAGCCGCCAGCAGCAAGAGCTTGCTCTTAATTTCCAGCAGCGAGCTGTGTTCAGCCATTAATTGTTAAGTTGAAAGATCGGCATCCGCCGTCAGCAATCGGTTTGATCTGCCTTCGTCTTCAGCAGCCAGCAGATCCGAAAAGAACTCTTCTCACTTTCTTAAGGTATAAATTTCTTTAATTATCTTTAACCTAACTTTGATCAAATAATTTTTATTTGAGTCATATGCATGCATGCATTTCATGTATATAATTAAGTATTGTCATATAGAACCAACTTATCGGAACGTAATCTAATTTAGGTCGGTACCCGTTCGAGATTAATCCAATAGGGATTACTCTCAAATAGTCCCCGTTTGGGACTGCTCTTTGAATACTCTGTCTCATTTAGGATTAGTGAATGTATGTTGATCAATCTGTTGCTTGAGAAAAATTCGGTATAGTACTTCTCCTTATGTTCCCACGTGTATGCACGTACATGGAAGTGTGCGTTGGCATACACGGGGAACTTAAGGGAAGTGCTGCCGAATTTTTCTCAAGCAACGGATTGATTAGCGTACGTTCACTAATGAGACAGAGTATTCAAAGAGTGGGTTAGGATGGTGGCCAGCCCGAAACCATACATGGACCTCATACCTTTAATTTACATGCATGTGACATAAGAATATTTATTATTTCAGATGGATAATAGAAGCTGGATGTATGGAAGACGGGACACAATTGAATATCTAACCGGATTAGATCAATTCATAGAATGTGCTAGAGAGCACATGAGGGTGACGAGATTAATCAATATTGAGTGTCCTTGTCGAGATTGCCAGAATATTCGAAGACACCGCAACATTGAGATGCTGCGAGATCATTTGGTTCGTCGCGGCTTTGTGGATCGCTACACCCGATGGACAAAACACGGAGAGCTCGTGGAAGACGATGAAGTGACGAGCAGGCCTGTCCACGATGGATTGAGAGGCCAGGGTGTTGAAATTAATGTAGAAAATGTAGGATTAAGAGGTCAACATGTTGAGATTAATGTAGAAAATTTTAATACTTCAGAGTATACGGATCAAGTTGATGAAATGATGAATGAACTCGAACAAGATTTTGCTGATATTCCCGGAATTTTTGAGGGTTTAGGTAAAGAAAAAGATGTGCCACTTTATCCCGGTTGCACCTCGCACACAAAAATGAAAATGGTTTTTAAATTGTTTAACTTGAAAGCTAAAAATGGGTGGAGTGATAAAAGTTTCACATCTCTACTAGAACTTTTAAAAGAAATGCTTCCGAAAAAAAATGAGTTACCCGATTCGACATACAAAGCAAAAAAACTATTGTGCCCTTTAAGTATGGAGTTTGAGAGAATCCCAGCATGCCCACGTGATTGTGTGTTATTTCGTAGAAAGTACAAGGATTTGCATAAATGCCCAAAATGTAACGCGTCAAGGTACAGGCCCAAAGGTGATGAGATTGAAAGTACGAAGGGTGCTGCAGCAAAAGTGGCCTGGTATTTGCCTATAATTCCGAGGTTTCGGCGTCTCTTCTCAAATCCAAGAGATGCTAAACTATTACGTTGGCATGCCGATTGTCGAAAAGATGATGGAATGCTTAGACACCCCGCCGATTGTCCAGAGTGGAGGAACATTGACAGAACGTATCCCGATTTTGGAAGTGAACCTAGAAATTTGAGAATAGGATTATGTACGGACGGGATGAACCCTTATGGAAACATGAGCAGTCGTCACAGTACGTGGCCAGTTTTTTTGTGTATTTACAATCTTCCTCCCTGGTTGTGCATGAAAAGAAGGTACATGATGATGCCGTTGTTGATTTCAGGTCCTAAACAACCCGGTAATGATATAGATGTGTACTTGGCTCCGTTGTTTGAGGATCTTATGAAGTTGTGGGAGGACGGCGTTAAGATTTTTGATGCATGTCTACAAGAGGAATTTGTGCTTAAAGTAATGGTCATATTCACAGTTAATGATTTTCCAGCTTTAGGAAATTTCTCGGGTCTAAAGACGAAGGGAGAGAAGGCCTGTCCCATATGTGGGGAAGAAACTTGTTCGATACGGTTGCCCAACTATAAGAAGAATGTTTATCTTGGGCATCGCAGATTCCTATGTCGGAGTCACCGCTACCGGCGAAAGACAAAGGAATTTAATGGCGAGGTCGACAATCGGAGAGCACCGATACCATTGACCGGGAAGGAAGTTTATGCTAAAGTAGATAACATAGTGGTGGAGTTTGGTAAAAAGCAAAAAGAAGTGCCCATCGAAGGAATTTGGAAGAAGAAATGTATATTTTGGGATCTCCCTTATTGGAAAGATTTGGATGTTAGGCATTGCCTGGATGGGATGCACATAATAAAGAATATTTGCGAAAGTTTGTTCGGTCTGTTATTGAATATTAAGGGAAAAACTAAAGATGGCATCAACGCCAGAAAAGACATGGTTGAAATGGGTATTCGGCCAGAGTTAGCTCCCCGGGTCGAAGGCAACAAAACTTATCTACCTCCAGCGTGCTATACATTATCGAGGAAAGAAAAACTTAGTTTATTGGAGTGTCTGAGTTCAATCAAGGTTCCTTCTGGTTATTCCTCCAACATCTCTAGAAAGGTGTCAACCAAAGAGATGAAATTGATTGGAATGAAGACACATGACTGGCATGTCGTATTGACCCAGTTGCTCCCAGTTGCAATTCGAGGGATTCTCCCTAAGAATGTTAGACACTCTATCACTAAGTTGTGTTTCTTCTATAACTCAATTTGCTCCAAAGTGACACATCCGGATTCATTGGACCAGCTGCAGACTAATGTTGTGGAAACTTTATGCGAGCTTGAGATGTACTTTCCACCATCTTTTTTTGATATCATGGTTCATCTAACCATTCATTTGGTTAGGGAGATAAAATTGTGTGGACCCATGTTTGTACACTGGATGTATCCATTTGAGAGAGCTGTGGGTCAATTAAAAGGGATGGTACGGAGCCGATCTCGACCGGAAGGAAGCATAGTTGAAGGAAAAGTTACGGAAGAGGTCATTGAGTATTATACCGATTACCTAGAGAGTGTTGAATCCATTGGTCTTCCCAAGTCTCGCCACGAGGGTAGACTCAAAGGTGTTGGTACAATCGGATCCAAAATTGTGTGTGTGGAGATTGAAAGGCGAGAACAAGCACATTTGAAAGTCTTGCAACACCTTGCCGTTGTTTCTCCATACGTGGATGTGCATTTAGCTGAGTTACGAGATTTAAATCCTTCGGAAACTGAAGTGTGGATCCATAGCACCCACAACAAGACATTTGTTAGATGGTTTAGAAATAAAGTTAATTCCCAACGAACAGAGAATATTAATGAAACCATCAGATTTCTGGCGCGAGGACCCAGTGCGCAAGTACAGACCTGGTGTGCCACCCTTTTCGCCGCCCGAAAGGCGCTTTAAAAACGTTTTCGTTGGGAAAAGGACACGGTCATCCTTGTACGTATGTGGATGTTAGTAGACGTCGCGAGGCGTTCACTCTCAGACACTCACATACAAAGGTTTTATTACTTTCAAGTGATTGTGAGATCTTGGATTCCAATGAGCGCAAGCCCTCATTGTTAATTACCCTGAAGCTGTTAACTTCAGGCACCTCTGATTAAGAATAGAAAAATGCTAAAATGTGTGTGCAGGTATATCATTTAAAATGTACTAATGTGAGCACGAATTTTTCAAATGTGTTTTTAGTGAGAAATTATTTACAAGAAAACGACGAATCATGGTCCGAGTGCTTCGCTACTTGGACGTTTATTTGTTCACCTTTTATTTTGAAAATTTGTGTTTTTGTCCTTTTTGGGTTTGAATTTGAACTTGAATTTGAAATTTTGAATTTTTAAAATTTAAAATGTTTTTACATAGAAAAATCATAAAATTGTGAAATGAATTTTAAAATTGATTTTGGAATTTTTGGAGTTCGGGAACTATTTTTAGAATTATTTTTATTTGAAAATCCGAAATAAATACACTTAATATGTACTTGGGCCAACTTTTACCAAGATAGTAGGCTTATTTGAATTCTGGACTTAATAGTAGTTATTAGACTGGATTCTATTTCTGGTTTGATATTTGTTGGGCTCAATTTTAGACTTAAATGTATTGGGCTTTGCCAAAATAAGTTAAATTTGTTTATCTCCATTTGGGCTTTTCTTTAAATTCATTCTTCTTTGATCCGAACCCAGCAAGGCAGCAAGTATTCATCAAGATCCGTGCTCTTTCTTCAAGATTCGTAATCCCTTCTTTCTTCCTCTCATCAGAGTCGTCAGAGGTCTCAAATGGTGGATCTCAGCGCTCGGAGCTCCGATTGACGATCCGTCAGTTGCGTTGGAATCGTGAGAAAGAGGAGAACACATTCATGGTTTTTGATTAAACAAAGGTGCAACGATGTACACTCGCACCTATTGAACTCATGGGGTCTGTCAAGCAGTGGCTGAAGAATCTTCACTTAATTTTCTCTTCAAATTGCACATCGTTTTTTGTAAAGTTTGGTTTGAACGCGATTGGCTTGACGTATTAATCACAAATTTAAATTCAATTTAAAATAATTTTGACTGTGTAACTTATAGAGACATTGGACTAATTGGGCAATTTTGAGAGTCAGAGAGTTATGCCTTGTGATTGGGTTTGTAGAAATTTATTTTAAACACATTTATGCCTTTTGTTAGAAATGTTCAATGGATTTGTGTCACTTGCTTCGCAAAGTAACAACTATTGGCAACTCACGTCTTTAATTAAAGTTTGTCAGTAAAGAAACAATGAAGGAACTTAATACACTTACTTTTAAAGGTTATCAGATTATTTAAAAATGACTTTATTTTACATCTAAGTGTGCAATTTGGAAAGGCCTATACTGCATTGTTTACCAAATTCCTTGTTAGAAGAGAATAACAATTCAACACAAGAAGGTTCTTATCAGTACAATGGTCAGAATTTAAAGCAAGTCAACATCAGTATCATTAACAAAGCCTTTTCACATCATTTTTGAATATGAGTGCGTAACATTATTTAACAGAAATATATATTAATGAGTCAGGAACAACTTTTATATTCATCAAATATTCTACTTATATATCCTTCATAATGTTGTAATTAATTTTCAGAGCAGGGGTGATTCTGTAAATTTGCCAATGAACCTGTCAGAAATTTCCCATTTTTATATGAATTTTTCTACAATGAATTTGAGTAAGTGCAAAATATGAAAGATGCTTAGAATTACCCCAGGAATGCATAGAAAATAAGAAAAATATGCATTATGAAGAACAAACTGGATGCAATTTTTTTATCAAAATTTCCAGACAAGGGAGCAGAAAGCAATACCAGCGCAGTTATCATTTTGTTATTTTTATAAGAATTTTTCTATAATGAATTAGATTAAACTTTATACATGTAATTTATTCAGAAAATCATGCTATATTTATAAAAAATATTTAAAATATGTGTCAGGAAGGCCAATTTTGTGTTATGCTCAATTATTTGAAGATCAGACAAGCAGAATTACACAGCAAACAACAGATTTTGCTGGTATTTGGACTTTTGTGATAAATTTATGAATATGAACATGCAAATGAGTTTAACAGTAAGTTATTTTATGTTATTGTGAACATTTTCATAACAAATTTTCATATGTTTGATTTAGAAATGTTCATGTTTCATCCATTTTTCAAAATAATGTCAAAACCTGTCCTCTCTGTACAACAGAACTTATTATTTTCATATGAATTTATTTACAAAGAATTTTATAAAACTTTTTATATGAAAAATACTTAGAACTTCACTGTGAATAAGGAAAAATTATATAAAAAAATACATTATGTTCATAATTTCATGGGAAAGGGTTAGAGTTTGCTGATAAATCATGATCTATCTCAGTTATCTGAATTTGAGAGTATGTTGGCAGCATTTCTTCTATATAAAATAGTTGAATTGCTGTCAAAATTCACTCTTATGAATATACATTACATCTGGGACAATTTTGGCAGCATATCTCCATATAAAATGGAGATTTGTTATCAAAATTGTCTCCAATTGAATATAATTTCATTTCAGATTGTGAGAGGGCCATGGTTTATTGAAAATCATGATCTCTCTCATCTCATTGAATCTGAGATCAATTTGGCAGCATTTCCCCTATATAATATAGGTGAATTGTTGTCAAAAATCACTCTTAAGAACCTATACTTCATTTAGGATAATTTTGACAGCATTTCTCCATATAAAATGGAAAAATGATATCAAATTTATCTCAAAATGAATTTAGATCCATTTCAAGAGATGAGAGGGCCATGGTTATTCACCAAGCTCTAACTCTCAACTCCTTGCTTTGCAAGAGAGTTCTCCTCTCTGGATAAGTCCAAGAGAGGGCCCATGGAGCTATGCTCTCATGTATAATTTATATAATTCTCCCTTAGAATAAATTCTTAAGGGGCCCATGGCTATGCCATATTTAATTGTGTGTGTTATTCTCCCTTGGAGCAAGCTCTCAAGGGGCCCATGGCTATGCCATGTTTGTGTGTGTGTTTTCAAAGAAAGAAGCAAAAAAGGATTTAAGAACAATCAATAAAATGCAAGCAATTGATTAGATGAACAATTTTATTTTCAGTTTTTAGTTATAAAACAGTTTTCATGAATTCAATCAAAAGAGGAAGAAAATGCAAGAGATATCATCAATAAACACAAACATCATCTCAGAACATTTAAAATCATGTAATCAAGAGTAAAAATCACAATTCAACACATTAAAAATATGAGGAATGAGCTATTGATTGAACTCTTCCTTTTTTCATTCAATTTCCAGCAGTTTACACAATTTCTTCTCTCATTTTTACCTTCTTTTCTCTGAATTACAGATTTCCTTCACTCAATTACAATAAATTGAAGCTATCCTATCAGGTATTGAGTGGAGGGAGAGGTGTTTAGAGTGTAGTTTCGGTTCTGGTAAGAAGATTTCAGGAATTAGGTAGAGTTTCAGTTTTGGCAGAATTTCGGTTTAGCTTTCAGCTTGGGGAGGAGTTATGTTGTTCTGTCTTCACATTTGAAAGGGGTATTTATAGGGCTCAATTGAAGATGCTTAGGGGAGAAGGAACCTAATTTGATTGGAGGAGAGGGTGTCCCACGGATTGAGACAATTCTGATGAATTTCAGCCTTTAGATGTGATTCTGTGCTTTCTTTTGTTCAATTTTAGCCCTCGGATCTGTTAGCAAGTTTATCAGAGGAGAAGTGGCGCCTAGAACGCTTTGAGTGAATTGCATATCTTAGCTTACACTTGGTCTATCAAAATACTGTCATGGAGTGCATTTATTCAATGTTCAATGGCTCACACACCAATTCCAGCTGAAGCAGCAATTGAAGTTTTGAAGAGGGGCATACTGTTTCATAGAGGCCATGCTGACTTTCTTCGATGCACATGGTTCAGCACAATTCTACATGGAATAGGTTGCCTTACTACTTGATATGGCTTGCACCAATTGTATATGATTGAAAGGAAAGGGGAAGGCTGTTCATGTTGGCTAATCGTGGCTCGATTAATCTTCACACCTTTGTACCGATTAACAGCTCCTGCACGTTCTTATGACCCAGTGTAAATGTTTAATTGTAATTATTTCATCAATTAGGGCCCTTAATAGCAAGTTCAACCATCTCATATTTGGGGCCAAAATGGGGTTAGGTGGAACTCATATACCCGGTGCTTAATTGATCAAATTGACACTTAAACCATGTTCTCATGACCAATGAGATGCTACTTGAGAATTCAGTTGAAGCAATTCACCCTCAATTTGATAGAACTCCGATTGAGCCCGGAACAACAATCATCTTTTCCCCTTTCTGCTTCTCTTTTATTCTCTGCATAATAAATTCCATGATCCTCACTATTGTGTAGAGAGTGATGAGACGATTCCAACGAGCCCAAGAACACAAAAAGTGGTGGTCGGAGTGGAGAGAATTTGGCCGGGAAAGATCAGCAGTGTTGTTGAGAAGATGAGCTCGGGTTGAGAGTTTGGTTAGGAGATGAATCTGACAGGTGGGCCCCATCTGTCAGTTCAATCCGATTGGTAATAGGCGGATTTAATGTCGGCCGTTAGATTCGTGTCCTAATCACATATGCACCGTCAGATCTTCTGAATTAAATCATCTTGAAGATAAGGAATGAAGCTCAAACTTCGAGCGTCGGATCTCTACTTCCCTTAATCCTGAGCCATCAGATCTTGGTTTTAAATTGATTCAAAGACAGAAAACAGGGCACTGCATATCAGCCGTTGGATATGTTCTTTGATCATTTATACGCCGTCGGATCTCCTCTTTATACTCCAGTGAAGGGGTCACTTCCTTTGTTATGTTCTGTTTTTGGGTGGACTCGGTGTTTGTGAACCACAAGGGTGCGGGGTGTGATGGCAGTGATGGTGTACAGGGATTGAGTGTAGATGGGAATTTAGGCCTTCTCTCATTTCATTTCCAGCGCCTTCTCTGCTTCTGGAGCTCATCCTGTGCAATCTTTGGTGGTGTGGGTTGTTTTAAACTTTCAAACGGGTCACAGTAGATTGCCGCACTGTTATCTGCTTTTCTCTTCTTTACATTTCCCTTCTCTCTATGGCAAGTGGGACCCTATCTGTCAGTTTGACTCAGGATTGGTATTGTTGAGTGCCACGTGTCATTTTCTAATTGGTTGTCGAGTTTTTCTTGAATATCTTGAGCTCCGGATCTCTGAATTTTACAAATAATATATCAAAATTCTCAGAATTTCATGAGGAATCTTAATATACTATAAGTTTGGACTTTTTTGCAACTTTACAATTCTCTCAGATCAGACTCCCCAATCTGTTTCGAGATTTCTTGCAACTTCATGATTCTTTGCGATCAGGCTTCCCAATCTGTTCCGGGATTTCTGGCAACCAGATTTCTTTCCCCTTTCTCCTTCTTTAATCATTGAGCCGTTTGAGGGGTCAACACTTGGCAGGGGTTCGACATGAACGGTTTTACTTGGTACACAAGGAAACAAGATGGCAAGAGCACTGTACAAAATAGTGGAGTGACATTGGAGGCTTTATCAAGTAGTGGTAACACGTCGGAATCATACTATGGTTGGATTGAAGAGATATGGGAATTGGATTATATGGTGTTCAGGATGCCCGTTTTCTTGTGCAAATGGATTGAGAATCGGCGTGGAGTCCATTGTGACAAAGAAGGGTTCACATCCGTCGATTTTAACCGATTGGGTTATCAACATGATCCTTTCATACTGGCAAAGCAAGCAAAACAAGTGTTTTATGTTTTGGATCCGGCCGATAAAAAATGGCATGTCGTACTATCGGGGAAAAGACGCATTGTCGGAGTGGAAGATGTTGTGGACGAAGAAGAATACGATCAATTTGATGACGTGCCAGCATTTTCCACCGGTATCGCACATGCGCCAGTGGACGAGGGTCAAGAACCAATCTACGCACGGTCTGATCATCAAGAAGAATTGGTGGTCACGAAAAGAAAACGAAAGAGAAAAGCAAGCTAACGGTAAGTGATTTACATATATTTTTTTTCAATAAATTAATATTTTTATTATGGTCTCCTAATAAATTGTCCTTACAATCTAATATCGATTCTTTATACTTTAAAACACAGGTTCATTCGGGAAATAAATAGCATGTAAAAACACTGGGATTAATATTTAATTTTGTTTTAATTAAATATTTTTTCCTTTTTTAAATTTTGTTTATTTATTTATTTTGAGTTACATATTAGATTCACTGCAATATTTAGTTAAATGAAATATTTATTCTAAACACTTTTACCTTTTTTCAATTTTGTTGATTTATTTATTTATTTTCTCTTTTTATTCCTTTTTTAAATAACACGAACCAGTGTCAATTCACACTACTATATAAATATATTTATCTAAAAACATTAATAATCACAAATCGTAACGTGCCTTAGTGGTTGTGCGCTTGGTTGTCAAGAGGATGACTTGGGTTCGAATCCTAGAAAAAACAATTTTTTTCTTTGAGATTTCAAAATTTCTGCAGCGGTTGTAAGTTAAAAACCGCTGTAGATTTCTGCAGCGGTTGTTGTTAAAAACCGCTGCAGAAATTTTGAAATCTCAAAGCAAAATATTGTTTTTTCTAGGATTCGAACCCAAGTCATCCTCTTGACAACCAAGGGCAAAACCACTGATGTTTCCAGTTCTTTTGTGATTATTTTTTGATTATTTATTAAATTTATGTATAGGTAAGGGAGTTGGTTTGATCCTCTGTGGCGCTGCATTGTGTAGCGCTACGTAATGCAGCCCCTAAACCACTTGTGAATGTCTCATCGTACCGGCAAATTGATGTGATCACAAGGCAACAAGAACAAAAAAACTAAATTGCTGTGATCACAAGGCAACAAGAACCCAAATTGCTGTGATGGTTTGCTCCAAGAACCCAAATTGCTGCGTTGTGAGTGCAAGCGCAACCAATGAAGAATGTCTCATCTGTTTGGAGACACTCCCAAAATGCCGCATCTGTTTGGAGACACTCACAAAATTATATACAAATAAAATAAATAAAAATAATAATATTAAAATAATATTTACAAGTAATATAAATAAAAATAATAATATTAAAAAATATATAAAATAATAGTATTAAAATGTAAAATAAACTAACAATAATATACAAAACATATATATCAGTAATAATACTCAGAAGCTTGAAGCCTCAGTGGTTGGGCACTTGCTTGTCAATTGAATGACCCTGGTTCGAATCCTTATAAATGCCAATTTTTCTTTCATTTTTTAAAAAACATATCTACAGCGGTTTTTAACTTACAACCGCTGCAGAAATTTGTCTGCAGCGGTTGTATGTTAAAAACCGCTATAGAACTGATCTGCAGCAGTTTTATGTTAAAAACCGCTGTAGACTTGATCTGCAGCGGTTTTTAAGGACAACCGCTGCAGATTTCTACAGCTGTTGTAAGTTAAAAACCGCTGCAGTATGGATCTGCAGCGGTTTTTAATAAAAAACTGCTGTAGATATGTACTGGGGTTTGATTACCCTCCAAATTTTCTAAAAAACTGATGTCTGTACTGGGGTTTGATTACCCTCCAAATTTTCTAAGTATTGAATTTTTTCACACTATTTTCACACTCCAATACTCCATTTTTTCTAGGTAAGTACTAAGCCCCGCCGCACCCGCCGCAGCTCTAGCCCTGCCCCAGCCCCGCCGCAGCCCCAGCCCAGCCCCAGCCCCGCCGCAGCCCCAGCCCAGCCCCAGCTCCCGTAGCAGCCCCAGCCCCGCCGCAGCTCTAGCCCAGCCCCAGCCCCATCGCCCAGCTCCCTCCCGTGCTAAGGTAAGTACCATTGTACCTCTCCCTCCTCCTCCCCCTCAGTACCGGTACCAGTACCAGTACCAGTGACCAGTACCGGCACCAGTCCCAGTATCCAGTACCAGTACCTGTACCAGTACCAGTATCCAGTATCCAGTACCAGTACCCGTACCAGTACCAGTACCAGTACCAGTTCAGTCCCAGTGCCCAATTTGGAATTGTAGATAAATTTTGGTACAAATTTGGTAGATAAAGACATGGATTATCAAGGCATGGACAGAGATGCCCCCAGAAGAAGGTTGAGGAATAAAACCAACATGCAAAAGTTTTTAGACGAGACCAAAGATATAACAAGGTACATTGAGTTTCTTGATAACGGTATGCCTACCGAAAAATTTGCTGCCAACTTCTCAAACTATCTCGGGTGGTATTTGAGAGAAACGGTGCCATGTACCTTACAAAATTGGAAGCAAGCTGATGAAGAGCTTCGAAACAGACTGTGGGATAACGTCAAGGCAAGATTATGTTTCCTTACAAATCTAAAATTTGAATGAACATTGATTGATAATGAATGAAAATTAATTGACCAATGTAACGTTTTTAACTTGTAGGGTGTTTTCAGTATCCCCGACGATACTCACAGGGATAAGGTGTTGGTTAATATGGGCATTACCTTCCGGAACTGGAGAACCACGTTGAAACGAGATTACCTCGATAAAGGTAGAAGCCCGCTTGATGAATATACCATAACAGACGATTAGTGGGAGGAATTCAGAAGGCAGAGGGAAACCCCTGAGTTTCAGGTGCAATCAATAAGAAATATTACCGTACATCATTACTTTGGATTTTTACAACGTACTGACAAAATTTATTAAACTTGTGTGTCAAGGCAAAAAGTGAACAGGGAAGAGCGGCGGCATCGAAAAACCTCTACCCTCACAGACTCGGGTCCGGTGGGTACAAAACCGCAACAATGAAGTGGAAAAAGAATAAAGATGTTCTTCCTTCCACATCGAACAGTTCCGGACTTAGCGAAGAAGAAAACAATAGAGCCTACAATTGGTTCATGGCAAGAACAAAGAAGGACGCCGAAAGGGGTATCTACTTCCCCGACGAGGCGACTCGGATGGCTTTCTAGCGGATGGTACATTATTCAATATTTTCATAATTAAATTGTTTAAATTGTTTACCAATTATAATGCATATAATGAACCTAATCCTAATTAAATTGTTTACTAATTAATTGTATTCAATATTTTCATAACAGGAAGCATTTCGAGATGAAGAAAGGAGAGGGGCGTTCAAGGCAGACAGATACAATGACGTGTTGTCTGCTTCTATTGGGACGCCTGAGCATCCCGGGAGGTTGAGAGGACATGTGGTGGGATACACCGGGGTGAAAGCCGTGTACGGTAAAAGCCGGAGGCATGCACATCATAACCGCTGTAATGAAAGGATTGAGCATCTCGAGACCATGCTGCACACCCAACAGGAAATGCTGGGCAAAGTATTGGAGTTCTTGCCTGCCGAAGTTCAACAGCAGTTTGGAGTCACCCCTACTAGACCATCTGTTTTCCCTACTCAAGTGAGCTCCAATAATCTTGGTGAACAACAGCTGCCTATGGTAGACGAGGTAACGAGATCCTTTATATTTTTTTAAACTTTGTTACATTCTTGTATTATTTGTGTGTAACCTGGTATTCAAATTTTGTGTTAGAACCCTACCCCGTGTGTACTCCTCATCGATACGGATAGTGGGCCAGCGCCGGTAGCATTCGGGAGGATTTATCCGTGCCCTCCGGGAACTCTAGTTCACCATGAACCCCTCCCTGCCGACTGCCTGAAGGTTAGCATTGATCAGGTGTTTGAGAACTGCTGCCTAATGTTGGTCCCTTTTCCGGTGGATGAAGAGGATTGATTGGGCGCTTTAAGAACTGCCATCCTCAAATGGCCTTCACGGCTCGTGCAACATCAGGTATTTGTTTCGTTTGAATTAAATGTGAGTGATATATATATTCACCTATCTTACAATATAACTGTCTTCTAATGTTACTATTTTTTCTATTATGCATAGAACTTGGTGTCAGAACAGCGCCCAACAAAGAAGAAAGCCGCGCGGCATGTGGCAAGTGCATCCTCGTCGATCAGACGGCCGCCGTTGGTTGATGAGACCTTGTTAGCACAGCTCCCGGAGTATTACCGTACATTCCATAATGTTTTGATGCTCCAACCCGCCGATTATACGTCGTATACAATTCCTTATCCGGAGGGGTTATTTGGGATCGAAGGTCACATCGCGCTCCGAATATCCGACATTATTGACGTCTACAAGTATGACCGTCTCAATGCTCTGATACTACAGATTTGGTGCATGTAGGTGCTTTTAAAATAAATATATAGCTTGTTAGTTTCAATCTATGTATAACAATATCGTATTGCAGGTTCTGGAAGAACCAAATGGAGACATGCGGTTCTACAAGGTTTAGATTCATGGACCCCGGTATCTGTGGACAAGCTGCGGTCAAGTTGGATCTGGACGGAGCGATGCGCTACATGAATGAATATGTTCTGACGGTCACAGATGACGAGTATGTCTGCGTGCCATATAATTTCGCGTAAGTATATTTATTACCCCTAAATCCAATACAATTTCTCCCTACTTTCTCTATCTCCTGACATTAGCGGTTTTTATATATAGGGCCCATTGGATACTTTTATTGGTGCATTTCCACAGTTCAACCGTTTACTACATTCGATTCATTGGACAACGTATTGGATGAAAGTAATTTCACTCTGAAGATGCCCCTCAATACGTAAGCGTTTCCATTCAGCGAAATATGACTTGCTTCCTAGATATTCTATCTCAAAAAAAATTACATGATTTATTACAGCATTTTATATTATATATATACTAATTACATATTAATTGCTTTCTAATTTGGTTGCAGGGCGGCAAGGTTTTATTGGCAGCAAAGAAATATCAGGAGAAACACGTTGAATGCCATGCGATTTAAGAAGATCCCGGTACAGTAACTAAAAAAAATACGTAAGAATTAAAGACTTGTTTACAGATGTGATGGATCATTGCTATTTGATTTTATTAATTATAGGGTCCAAAACAGAAGGATGATAAAGCATGCGGTTATTATGTCATGCGGTACATGATGGACGTCATCTCACAGCATGTATTCGAGGGCTTTCCGCAGGTATGAATATCTAAATGTTTATTTGTTTAATTACATACTATGTATACCGATAAAATAAGTGTCTAATTTGTTCAAATTACATACTATCTAGATGTTTATTTGTTCAATTTAATTTTTCAGTCACTTGAGCCTGCTCGCGTCGAATATCCGGAGGAGCAGATTGAGGAAGTAAAGAGATCACTGTTGGAGTACATGATGCAACAATTATTTTAATTTGATGATGTCCTAAGATACTCGGTAATTTTCGGATAATTGTTGTAAATTTTGTAATTAATATATACTCTTTTGGTGGCATATTTTGTTGATATCGTGTAAATTAATTTTGATATGGTGTAGTCTAATGCTGTAGATTAATTTGATCTGGAATTTCTGGTTGTTAATATCCTATATTGATCTGGAATTTCTGGTTGTTAATTTCATATATTAAAAAAATTACGTTGGAATTGTTGACATTCTGCAGCGGTTTTTACTAATAAAGCGCTGCAGAATATCTTTATTCTGCAGCGGTTTTTATGAAAAAGCGCTGTAGAATACCTTAATTCTGTAGTGGTTTTTAAGAAAAAGCGCTGCAGAATATCTTTAATTCTGCAGCGGTTATTAAGGAAAACCGCTGCAGAATATCTTCAGTCTGCAGCGCTTTTCTATAAAAACCGCTGCAGAATATCTTCAGTCTGCAGCGCTTTTTAAGCAAAAACGCTGCAGAATAAAGATATTCTACAGCGCTTTTTCTTAAAAACCGCTGCAGAATGTCACTATAATAATACTTTCTGGTAACCAATTTACAGCGATTTTTTATAACGATTTGCAGCTCTTCTGTCAGCAGCGGTACAAAACAGCTGTAAATCAGCTCGGATAACCGCTGTAAAAGATAAAATCTGTGGTAGTGGAGCCCTAGATTGATTCTTAAATGATGAAATAATGGCATCCCTTTGTTCTGTATTCTCCCCTAACTGTATCTTATATGTTCTAAAAATAGCATATATTTCATCTGAGGTAAACCTACAGAATGGGAAATTATCTAGCAAAAGGCTACTACCTGACTTGAGGTTCTTTCCTCTTTTCTGAGTGTGGTTGGTGTAGGTAGTTAAGCCTTTCACCTTGAGCCTGGAACTCAGTTCGGATGGTTGGCTTGGGGTGGTTGTGATCAGAGCTAGAGGTTGAATGGGTGTGGGTAGTACTGTTGTTGCTGCCGGCTTCTCTGTGATCTCATCCTCTCCCTTGCCCCCCTCTTTGGTCTGTTCAGTCTGCTCTGGGCGCACAATCAGCACCTCTCCTATCCCTGCCTCCTCTGCAGAGAGTTGCAGTGCAATTGCTAACTCCTCCTGCTCAACTGATTCAAGAGATGGCTCCTCTGAATCAACTGCCTTGCCCTTACTGTCCCCAGAGCTAGAGTTACCAGCATTACCAGAGTTAGTTTTTTTGGCCGGAGGTGCTCCATTGCTCTATCCTAAGCCTGGGTCTTGGAATCGACCCTTGGACTTGTTCCGGTCACCCCCTCCACCTCCCGGACCCCTAGGCGGCGGCGGCGGCGGCGCTGCCCCTGCCATCCCTTGCTCCACCACCATCTCGACCTCATACCATGTCCAATAACCCTGTGGATCACAATACATGATCCAGGTAATAGGCAGAATTTGCTGCACATCGCATATCCCAATCCGCACCCTAGCACAGCGAAAATCGTAGTGTCCCGCCGTTTGCGGATCTAGGGCTAGCACCTGAGCCCCGTATTGTTGAAAGAACGCGGCAAACTCATGAAAAAACCAAAGTTTCATAACCCAAACTGGCCTCAACCTCACACCCTCGTCCATGCAGGGTCCCAGCGTATTGCCGGCATGTCATGATTCTCCAGGGGGAGAAAGCCGTTGTCGACGGTGTTCTACATCCACCTTTGGTTGGGAGCCTCCACCAGAAATCTATTATCATCATAGAACCGCGCAACCCAGTGGAAGCGAGGCATCTGGTGACGGAGCGTTGCCTCGATCCTTAGCTTGCCCATGCCTATGTTGTCTGTCAGCAGAATACTGTTCTCAAAAGTGGCCTCAAGGCGTTGGCTCTCATCAGTAAAGCCAAAACGAGCAACCGATCTGATCGCCGTTGTTACCGGATCTAGAGCTTGATTTTTCACTGTGGAATGTTGATTTGATGTTTGATCTGTGCCGATCGGGGTTGTAGCTGGTGGAGTCGACCGATCTGAGGTGTTGCTCTCCTTGCTAAGGTTCACTCTTCTGAGATCCGATCTACCGGAGGCGGTAGTGGTGGATCGACATTGGAATGATTTGTGACCTAGTCGGTTGCAAGCAAAACAAACTGCTACGTTTCTGCAGCTTGCGGCCTGGTGCCCCTTATCACCACAACGTAAACAGATTGGGTTTATTGGTGTGGATGCCCGCCGGATCTCATCCAAACGGGCTCGAACTGGATCAGGTGGATTCACTCCATCCTTTCTTCTCCACAGTGTAGCAGGCTTGTGTATAGCGGGCTTTACAAGCACCTCTTTGTATGATTGTCGGCCCACAGGTCCATTAATGGCGGCCTTATCTCGGCCTGGAGCTCTAACTGATTCATTCAATTCAGAAATCGCTCTTTCCATTTTGCTGAGAATCGCCTTATTTATTTATATTTCGGTTTTTACTGTTTTTAAGTAGATTAAGTCTTGTGTGCTGAATTAATTTAGTTGGTTAATCTTAAATTGTTTACCAAGGACTTCAATTAGACTTGACCAATTTCATCAGAAAGAATTACAATTCGATATATAGCTAGCGCCCTATTTATACTCTAGAAAGAGGTAAGCTTCCAAACTTTTTAGCTATGCCACATCATCATTAATCTCAACTATTGATTTTGTTTCTCTCTCTTCATTTATTTTAATCAAATGGCTCAAATTAATTTTTTTCAATATGATGTACCTAAAAACAATTTAAGCCTCAAAATATTGCAATTCTTTATATTCTTTTATACAAATTGAGATACAGCTAAACATATATTATAAAAATATATTAAGTCCAATATTATCTAAAAAAATATATTTATGAAAAATGTATATTTATTTTCAATATCGATTAATTTATGTAATATTATTTTTTCTGGGTGAAGCCTCAATTCACAGCTCTAGTGTATATATATATATGATTCACGTCAATTTTATTCATATATCCCCTGCCTTCCATTTCTCCCTCATTCCCTTAATTAATTAAGCAATAGTGATTGTTTGCTCTGAACATATAATCGATACATGCAGAGATCATCAGACTTCACTCAATTTTTTTTATCACATACTACATATATATGCATATATATAGAGTTGGGATACGGTGATATACATCGTAAAATCACGTTTTTGCTATGCGCTCGTATCTCAACAACCATAACTCGGATGGCCAATCCGATTCGACCGGTGCGTTCCTCATATCGAAAACTCATCGGATACTAATTTTTACTATTTTTGGAGATTCCTAACTATTTTTAATGATTTTTGACAAAACGACTCTGAATATGAGTTCCAAATAAATTATTTTATTATTATTTTCTGTCCATCTTTCAAAAATCGTTAAAAATAGTTATCAATCTCCAAAAATAGAAAAAATTAGTATCTGATGAGTTTTCCATATGTAGAATTCACCGGTCGAATCGAATCAGCCATCCGAGTTACGGTTGTTGAGATACGAACACATAGCAAAAACGTAGTTTTGCTATGCATATCACCATATCCCAACTCCATATATATATATAGGACAATGATATCATGCCACATACTTTGTCCCCACAGCCCTATGATGAGGTAGCAGGTGGTTCGGGTGGGTCATTTTTGTAAAATTTTCAGGGTCATTTTTATAAAATTTTTAGGGTCATTTTTGTAAATAGTTTTCCAGATATGGTCAAGTTGTAAATGTTCTTTAGAAAAAGGGATATTTTTGTAAATTTGTCCGAAAAAGAGAATATTTTTGTAAATATTTGTCATATCATCGTATGGTGCTAGGGGCAGGCTAAGGGTAATATATATTTTCCATATATGTATGAGCTCGCTCAAGCAGTCAAGCTACTTATTTTTCCTTGCATACATAGTTATGATTATTTGAATAACCAAGATCACTCATGATATGAACGAGAGTTATATATGAAGCTAGCTCACATATATATGAAGCTTGTTTGATGCAGTACATTGATTCAACCTAGGGCGACTGACATACATATATAAAACGAAAGCTTACACATGCAATTTCATATATATAATCAGCATTTAGCTTGTATATATAGATAACCCTGACTGTGCTTAATTATATATATATATATATATATATATATATAGTTGGGTTACGGTGATATGCATAGCAAAACTATATTTTGCTATACACTCGTTTCTCAACAACCGTAACTCGGATGGCCGATCCGATTCGACTGATACATTCTACATATCTAAAACTCATCGGATACTAATTTTTACTATTTTTTGAGATCCCTAACTAATTTTAATGGTTTTTGAAAGATGGAAAGAAAATAATAATAAAGTAATCTATTTGGAACTCATAATCAGGGTCCATATTTCAAAAATCGTTAAAAATAGTAAGGAATCTCCAAAGATAGTAAAAATTAGTATCCGATGAGTTTTCGATATGTAGAATGCACCGGTCGAATCGGATCGGCCATCCGAGTTACGGTTGTTGAGATATGAGCGCATAGCAAAAACGTCGTTTTGCTATGCATATCAGCGTAACCCAACTCTATATATATATGGATGCATGTCATGTATAGCCAATTACAACTGATGATCAAATTATCCGACTGTTAAATCGGCGACCACCTGACCCGGCCTCCCTCTGGCAGTTGAAGTACACGGCCGCCACGATACCGAGGTGGTACTGCTGAGCAAAACTCCTGCAGTTGAAGTTGTGGCGCATGTTGCGCGGGAACACCGTCGCCCGACCGAGCTGACGAAACAGCACAAACACCATCCGGTGGATCCCAGACCTTGGCTCCGGCCTCTCGTAGAATATCACTTCTTGTCCTGCATTGTTACGTAGTTATATTTATACATATATAAGTAAGAGAGTCCGGCTACGGTGCTTCCATAAGTATTTCGGACTGAAACGTTTATGGTTCAATTTTGAAAATTTGTCGTCCGAAATTTTGATCTAAATAGCTCATAATTATCTTGACATAATTAAGTTGGATGATGCCAATTTTTATCATTTTAGAAATTTTATTACTATTTTTAATTATTTTTTGAAATATGGCTCTTAAAATAATTAAAATAAATCAATTTTGTATACCAATCTTTAAAAAAATCATTAAAAATAGCTACAATTTTCATAAAATGGAAAATATTGGGATTCTATAACTTAATTATGTCAAAATTATTATGAACTATTTTGATCAAAATTTCGGACGGCGGATTTTTAAAATTAGACCGTAAACGTTTCGGTCCGAAATGCTTATGGAAGCACCGTAGCCGGACTCTAAGTAAAATGTGCACTTATGGAAGTAGTCAGTATATATATGAGCCAGTGGCTGCCCTAGCTAGCTCATGCATGCATTCCTTCATATTATAAAATCAAAGAAAAGATATAAAGATATCAATAAAGGGTAATACCTAATGTCTGTAGAAAAGTTGTTCATTGCGTTTATATGCTACATTTCAGTATGTATCTGTTGTATTTTAGAATATGTCTGCTACATTCTTTGTACGTCTATGGATGTATAGACAGTTTTTCAATGGACACGACATGTTTCTCATCAATTATTAACTTGTATTTAAATTTAGTAGCTAGGGCAGGAAAATTATATATGTGGAAACGGAATATAATATGTATGAATCGATCTGCAAGGTTAATTTATTTGTAATGCTTGCTTCTGAAATCTCTTTAATTTATACGTCGATCCTATAATAGTGGTACTTAAATTAATTAATTACAATTTACAACATTACACATTTAATTACATGTGAAAATTTTTGACATACCGAAGGATATATCTGTGCCTCCAGGGATGTCTGTCACCATCCTATAACAAGAAAGGAAAGAAAATTGAAGCAGCATATAAAGCATAATCGCGTGCATATATAATCACTTAAGATAGTTAAAAATGAGACTTAATTAATTAATGAAGATCACTAAATTAATTAGATTATAAAGCTCACCAATGCAAGTACTCCCTTAGGTTTGGGTCAGTTGGGCTCGGTGCATCTGGATCCACCAGTACCTATATATATCACAGTAAAGCGAATTATAATTAAAGAAGTAAAAAAATTTTGTTGGACAATAAAATATGCTTATATTCTTAATTAATTAAAAGCACATTTTTTAATCAGAATATTCTGTTCATTTTTCATATTGATGCATTCTTTTTAAACACTTCAATTCACTTAAAGTAACTGTGAATGCATGCCTAATTATAATTAAATTTATAATTTATATATGCACACTTTTCACTTGTACATAAGAGTACATGACTTACAATTGTGTAGAAAACTCGGAGGTCGCTACCCCCGATCTCAACCCTCGGGCGGTCGACAACCACCGAGGGTCGTAGGTCGGCGCCATTGAGCGTCAGCCTGTTCCTATAGAACACTCGAAAGGGGACTGATGGTGTGAAGGGATCCAGCACATCCCTGATCACATGTGCTAATACCAAAGGATCTGATGATGACATTGCAATTAAGTTAACTGGCTACTGAACTCCCTAAGGTATCTAAATATGGATTCAATATGTTAGCTAGAATGGTTTGAAGAAACAATGCAGGAACAATGTGTTCTTATAGGTGGTAGTCAGGAAGAGACAATAGGAAGAGAGTGCTCGTCCTCTGTAGCGCTGCGTTGTGTAGCGCGGGACGGGAACCGTTAGATAATCGCGAGATCTGTGTAGGCTCGAATCTCGAGATGATCTAACGGTTCGCATCCTGCGCTACACAATGCAGCGCTGCGTACAGAGGATATGAAATCCAATAGGAAAGGTTGTTATCAGCTTTTCATCAGCCTTATGCTTTTTTTGCTAATTAAGTTTGATGTATATAGGCTTGTGATTGATCACTGTTTAATTGTAGTTTATGTGATGTTTATGCATGCTTTTTAATCATATACAAATTAAGTTTTTATGTTTATGAAACACCCAATTTTTGCTGAGAAAGTAAAGCATCTTTTCAGTGAAAAGTGTTAAACCTGTGAACAATTTAATCTAGTATTCTAGCTAGTGAGCTGATAAGCAAATACCAAAAATGATATCAAATTCGATATGTCTCTGTTTGTATTCATGTTAGATGAGTAAGTATTCGCATTGACTTATAATATAACTTTTTTTGTATATTAGTATAGAAAGTACATTACAAAATAATTAGCATAATATATAAAGCAATTCATATAAATAAAACTTATTTAATATGAATATTTAAATAGACAGTATCATTTTTGTTATCTCTGAAACAGTTTTCTTTAATTAATCTATATAATCTGGAGTCAGGCCGCTTGAAATTAAAAGCGATTCCAAAGTGGAAAGCCCGTCAATTTATACATGAATATTCTCTCAGATCTTTAAAGTGGAATTAGCTAGCTTCTTGTTCTATTGTACATATTTCATTTTAAAAGATCATATTGTAGCTAGCAGAAGATGCATTTATAAATTTGTAATTGCCATGGATTTCCAAAGAGCATAAATTAAGGTCATACATATATAGTCGACAATATAAAATAAATATGTTTCTCAATTCCGTTAATTTGATTTAAATTTCGTCTATAACATATTTTCCTTTTATTATCTGTAAGTTTGATAAAATCGTTTTTCCATTTACTAATCCATATAGTGACGAAATCAATAATTTTTTTTTTATTAAGAAACTATTCATATCTTCAATTTTTAATTCAATATTCGGATATGTATGCAAAAATGTTATTATGTCTCCCCTTGAGGTTATATATTTTACTAAGTTTTATATCTCAAGAATTCTCAAGTATACAAGTATAAAAGGATGATCGAATTAGGAGATCGCGAACCACGTCCAAATTATTTAATTCAAAATTAATTATTTATTAAATGATCTTTAGGTCAAAATCCCTATGTATATTGTCTTCTACTTAAATATTATTATGTAATTTAAGAGAATTTCAGCCCATCCATGGATAAGAGAATACATGTATAATTTTTTAAGGAAATGGATAAGAGAAATTAATTGAATTGTACATATTATCTTTCATTCTTTCGGTAACAATAAAAAGGAAAACACGTAGAGTTCATCCTATATAGTAGGTTATCTATCCACTCCTCTCATAATCTGATATACCCATATGCATTAATGTGCTAGTCACGGTTGTATAAATGTTCACTGGAAACTGTAATGTATCTGTTTAATTACTATAAAATGATATATGTTGATCCGAAAGATATAAATATTCACTGAAAAATAATATTTATTCATTAAAAATACGGTGGATAAATAAAAAGGTGAAAAATAATATTTATTCATTAAAAATACGGTGGATAAATAAAAAGGTGATCGGTAACTATTACTCCAATAAAAATACGGCCGGCCACATACGTAGCCATTAATTTTTGTATTTTTGTTTGTGTGATAGTATTATTCTAGGAAGGATGAAAATCGGCTGGGAAGTTGAGAGCCATAACATGAGCTAGCTAGCTGGGGTTTGTATTTTGTGCAAAGGTTTAAATAGCGGATAGCGGACTCATCGCGGTGGGGTATATTTGATAGCGGATATCGGATTTCGGCGCTATCGCGGGCACTATCGGTTCCTGTTATGTAGAATATTTTAACTATTTTATTTGTTCATGAGCTAACATATTTAATAAAAATGATGGATAATTAGAATAATGTACAAATTTTTTTAACTAAATTGTTTAAAATTATATAACTATTGTATTACTCTAGAAACAAAGCATTCTTATTCAGATATATTGACATAGTACAACATGTTGGTTAGTCTTATATTATACAAGTATTATTTGTTTCTATCAAAAAAAAATATCAAATTGAATCCTAGAGTAATTACTTTTCCTAATATTAAAATATTAAAATAGATTATTGAAGTTATCAAAAATAAATTATCCATTTATCATTTTTCAAGAAAAAAAGTTAGAATCTAAAAATTATAATGATAGAAAAATTGTAAACAAATTATGATAAAACATTATGTAAAAATTTATTGATTATATAATATTTTAATGGATTTAAAGTATATGACTTTCATTCTCACTGATCAATCCCATTATTTTTCATATGTGGATACTAAGGTTATATAACATTGATTTATTGTTTAAATTCATATAAAATGTGTTAAACGATTGCGAAACATAAATAACAACTATTAAGTGTTAGATATCATAAAATAATTGAAAATTCAGATGATTCTAACCATATTTTATATGTTACTATATAAAGTATCAAATAGCGTGAAAAAACCGATAGCGTCGTAACGTTTTGCTTTCAAAATGCTATATCGATCGCTATATCGGTCGCTATGAGCGCTATTTAAACCTTTGATTTTGTGTGATAGGCATATTATATATGAAATCATCTATGATCGATCGATAGGATCTGTCGGCTCCAGAATATCACATATCTTCTCCCAATCATGCGATGCCCTGCATCTGGAGAAAGCAACGCATGATTAGACATCCTCAATCCAACTGTTAGATGTATATCTTAAAACTCAAAATTGATGAAGTAATAAAAAATATTTTGTTATATCATATAAACTTAGGTAAATAACTGTCTACGCAAATTTGGTGTTCATACCTATTCGTTGGGTGTGTTCAGACATTTTATGATAGGATGGTTTTCATACTCGGTGCATCAGATGCTTATATTTGCCCGTTCGAGATCCTGATTAGGATGTCCAAAATTCCCCTTTGTAGTGAATGATTGTGTATGTTGCATCCTAGATTCGCTTTATGGTGAATGACCATTCACCCTAAATTAAGTGTTCATACAGGGTGTGTTTGGATGGTGCAAGGATTAGTGCAAGAATAGTATATTTTGAGTTAATAGTTGAGAATAGTGTGAAAGTTAGTGGTAATTTGAACGATGTGAAACTAGTGCTAATTTTTTTTAGCTATTCGAGTTAGTAGAAATGATGTTTGGACAGGTAGTTTGCTATTTAGGTTAGTAAAAGTGGACTATTCTTGCTAAACCAATAATTTTATGGATTAGCCTGTTAGCACTAGTCCGTACCTAATCTAAATTTCAAATTCATGTTTGGATGATGGTACTGTTTGAGTTAGAGTCACTATTTTTAGAATAGCACTAATCTTGCATATCCAAAACATCCACAATGTTTTGTTGGGTGTTTATATCAGTTATATTTAAGAGAGTGTAGTGACAGAGACATTTAAATGAGATTTTTTTTTTTTAGGGGCAATTAGCATGCCCTTTTAACGTGATGTACATGTATTCAGTAACAAAGCTTGACTGGGAATTATGATGGGTAAATTATTTAAAACATATATTCACATGCCCTTTTAAATTATTCAGCGCACAAGGGATGTTGTCTTATAGGACGAAAAGAGGGGAATCAGAGAGGTTGCTATCAGCTTTTGTGAAAATCTAAGAAATAATCAGACAAGTATATATCTTTTCATGCTTTTGATCAAGTTGGGCACATTAAATTTTGATTCTTTCTAGTTTAATTAAGTTGGCCAAGAATCAGAGAGTTTCCTATCGACCAGTGCTTCAATTCGCTCGATCTCTTGTGTCGCTCGTACGTACCGCAAGCTTCGCCTCCTCTAATCTTCTTTCTTTCTGAAATTAACCCTCATCTTCATTTGCAGTAAGTAAGTATTAATCTCTTTTCACAGAAATGAAGTCGAGAAATTCTTCCCCTGATCACTCCAAGATGGTCTTCTGAAGCTTCCCTGACTACTCCATGATCACAATAACAACACACACAGACAGTCAGCCACCGTCGTTGGGCAAGATGTTGCGGTGTAAACATATATAGCACACATGCATACACAATCATGGTGAACATGTATGATTTACCATCCGATGCAACAGTGTGTAATTGTGAATTTGAACATGAATTTACTTGCTTCTTGGCCACTGTTAAGTTTTCATGATAGCAACAATTGATTTGAATTGAAGAATTGGTTCGAGCTTCTTCAAAAAAAAAAAAAAAAAAAAAAAAAAAACCAAGAAGAAGAATTGGTTTGAGATAAGTTCGTCCTTTGGCCCGAACTGAATTCAATGAATTTTCACAAAATTTAGGGCTTATCGATTTTTCCATAAGATATCAGGAACAAGAACATTTTATTATCTTTCTCACATATCTGTTCTTGTGCATGATCAAAATTGCAAAACAAAACAAATTTTTCAAAAACGAAAATAAGAAAAAACAGAAAACTGTTTGCTAACAAAAGGTGATAAGTGCGTTCATAGTTTGTGATGTTTGTGCGGGATTTCAAGCTAACAAACTTTACTGTACAAGTATAACATAATTAAATGCAAGTAACTGATTGAGATTCTGCATTTGATGATACATTCCTTTCAGATAACTGAGAAAGCAACTTTCATTCAAAAGTTGAAGGCAGCAATATATGTGTTTAGTTTAGCTTAATTTAGTCTAATCAAGAATCAAGAATCGAGCTTCTACAAAAAGAGGGAGTCGTCGAAAGTTGCTGATGGCGAAAACCAGTCTTCGGATGAATATTCTCTTTCAAATCTCGCTTATTAAAGTAGTCTTAGCATGCATTCCAAATGATAGCTACGTACTGATTGTATATTAGATAGCTATTAATGTTCAAAAACAATATCAAATTATGTGATCTCTTCACATAAATAAGAATTAAAAGGCCTTAAATCAAAAGTTTGCTAATTAAGATCATGAATTTTGATTTCTCTATTCTTTCAAAAATCAAAACCCAACTTTTTATCCGTACAACTAAAAAATAACGGAACCAAAAGAGAAACATCTCGCGTGTAACAAATACATCCCGAAATATAACCTCTGCAAGCTATGGACGGTTTTTCTATGGATGCTAAGTATTACTCAAAGCAAAATTTAAGGTTGTATACTGCAAATCAAGTTCTTTCATAACTCCAAACAAGTTCAGAAAAAGGGATCGATGGCTGGCAACTCCGGCTTGTGCGTTGTGTCGTGCATCCAATGAACCAGAGAATTGAACGCGTTGCACCTATTTGCACATACTCTATGCGGGTGCAGTCCACACCTCGATCAACTATCACATTCACACGAATGATCAATCCATTTGCAACATTTGCATCCACGCGATCGATGGCTTGGGTAATCTGGAAAGAACGGAAAGCACGGATCTTCAATGGTGCGGATGGAGCAAGAAAGCAAGCACATCATCTCACCAGGGAGGCCAACCAACTGATTCGGTTAGTGGAACGGTGTTCGTAACGCCGGCGTTCACCGATAGAAGTTTATATAGTTTACTACTGTTTAGACATTTTCTCTGTGGTAGGAAAATAGAGCAACTTTCATGCTCTTTGTAATTCCATGTAAGTAGGTTATGTGTAATTGTAAGTTTCTTCTCTAAAAAATGAAAAACAAAATGAATAGTTGAATAAATTGTGTAAAATATATTAAATAAAATGTGATATTTGATGTTTTAACTCCAAAGTGCTCTAATAAAATCACTTTCATTTAATTTAATATTTAATATATTAAGGCGCTTTAGAACACTGATTAAATCGAACGGGGTTAAAGAAATCTCTTACTGTTAATAAGAATTAATTAAAATAATGAACTATTGGGCCTCAGGATAATTGCCCAATTAAAGGCCGAAATGAAAATTGACGAATATCAGTTTGAGACGCACAAAATTAAAATAGCATTATGCAATGTATACAAAGTTGATATCAAAATTGATATTAACTGGATTGGATTAGTATTCATATTAATTAATTGAGAACTATTAAAATTAATTGCATTATTATGCTACTTGTATATCTTTTTAGAACAAAAAAAAAAAAGACAGAATCTACTGTACTTTTCAGTAATGGACGATACACCACAATACGAACAGCTTTCTTTTCCTGTGACTGGATATACAATTATGGCATACGATGACGAAAACCTGTGCCTTGGAAACTCACTCGTGTGCACGATTCGTTGTGAATGGATGACATTTTTTATCCTATCACAAGTAAGATATATGCTTTTCTTTCCTCAAAAAGAAAAGATATATGCTTTTCCTATAAAAAAAAAGTTACGCAGAAATTGACAACTCGAATACATCGTACATACATGTAACATCAAGTTCTGGTAGATATTTTCTTGAATTGCATTTTTTTTAGAAGGAAAAGGGTGAAGAGCCCTTCATCATCAAATTTATAAGGGGTTTTACAAAGACGGTTTTGAGGATCAAAATTATATTAACCAGAGGAAATTGAACAAGATAGAAATTATCCTAATTCAGAGTTCGACGACTACAATAAAAGAAACAGAATATAGAAAGCGGAAAAGAAATATGAGAAGGTAACGTCTAAAGCTAGGGCTGGCATAAAATTTCACATCTCGTAGCTCGCTCGTGTTCGATTCAGTCTGAGTTTAAGTTCGATTTAACTATGTTTGATTTTTTGTCCGCTCGAATTCGATTTAGCTCGGTTTGATTTTTTCTTGATTTGATTTGTAATAGCTCGATGTATAGTAAGTGCACAAATTTGGACTATTTTGTCAAAATTGTTAGTAATTATCTAATAATATACCAATTTTATAATTAAATTAACAAAATATACTTATTTTACTGTTGAATTAATAAAATACCAAAAAAATTAACCATAATTTATTATAAAGTTAGCAAAAATACAGATAATTAATTTATAATATCAAAGAAGAATAAAATATTACACTTATTTTAGCTCTAATTATTTATGGTAATACGAAAAATAAATATATAATTATAATAATTGAGCTCGTCTGGAGCTCGAAGTTCGATTTGAGTTCGAGCTAATCCAGTTTATATAGCTCCAGTTCACTTCGGTTCAAGTTCGGTTTAGATCAAATTCAATTTGATTCAATTTGTTTATAGCCTTGCTGAAAGTAGAACGAAAGAAAAATGCTAGCAGGTTTCACTCTGACTGGTTAATTAGTATCTTTATTACATTCTTACTCCTCTCTAAGGTTGTAAACAAATCGAATCGAACTTGATCTAATACATAATATTCAGTTTGTATGCCAAACTTAGATAAATCCTTTATATATATAGAGTCCGGCTACGGTGTAATGCATATCATGATTTTACTGTGCTATGCGCGCGGCTCGTATCACAGTTTTCGGTATTTAAATAGTTGATCCAAACTGTTCAATGTGATCTCTATATCAAAATCTATTAGGAAACCAAATTTTACGATTTTTAGAAACTTTTTTGGGTACTTTTAGTGATGGGGATCGAAAGTCGTTGTTTTGTATAAATCAGAATCCTTAATTGGATCTAGCCATATTCGACCCATCGTTAAAATGAACCGTTGTTTTCTATATAAAATATATTATAATATATTTTTAGAAATGCTAACGTTAGTATAGTTAGTATAATAGTCTAACTCATCGTGTATATATATATAGATATATATATATATATATATATATATATATATATATATATATATATATATATATATATATATATATATATTTATTTAACAGCTTTGACAGAAACATTTGGGGAATTCAGGTGCAACTTGTGCTTCCATTGAGACCAGGTAGGTATCCACAAATTTCAAATTCTATGTACTATTCACGTGGTGTATGTGACCCGCGTCGAATCGTTAAACATCTTTTTTGAAATTATATTCATATTCGGTCACACACACAAAAAAGGGTTCGTGCTTCACAAAAGGTGATGTGCTGTTAATTGGTAGAAAGAATACATTGTATATCCTCGATGTTTTATTTTATACATCAACTAGTATCTTGCCTGTGCGTTGCAACGGTCTCATTTTGTAAAATTTCTTGATATTAATATTTTTTGTTATAAATAAATAAAATTATCTGTAACTAAAATGTTAAGATTTTAAGTCATTTTATTACAATGTTTAATGTGAAGAAACAAAAAAAACATACAACGTTAAAATGATATTGTAACATATGACACATTTAATTTATTTTATTTATCTTATTATTATTGAATTAATTAATTTAGTAACAAAATCTAAAATGAGATTTGTGCTATTTTTTAGAACTTACATAATTTTGATATATGTTATATGTATAACAGGGCACCTAATCCATAATCAAATATCTAAGTGAATAATCATGTTGATTTTAGGGTAGCAAGGGTATGTGTGGGTGTGTGATGCTCAAGCTATTCCTCAACTGTCGTGGGTTATGTACTGTGATCCAAATGGGTAATGGACTAGATATGAGATAGACATGAGGATAGAGCCAGAACAGTTGGACATGGTAGACCACAGGACCCCCCCCCCCCCCCCCCCAGGGGGTCATGGGGGTTCAGGGCCTGGGGATAAAATCAAACCCACAGCAAGACGGGCAGATCCTGGTGCAGGAACAAGCAATTCTCAGACACCACTGAAAAAAGCAAGTTCTGGTAAGGGTAAGGAGAAAGATTTTAATGAGATAGTAGTTGTTGAGAGTGAAAATGAAGTGGTAATTGAAAAGTCTGAAGGTTCTAAGCAAATCAAGGAAATCACTCAGTCTGAGATAATTCCAAGGATAGAAAACAGTAAGATGGAGGAGGTGGAGAATATGCTGGCAGATAGGCAAGTGGTTAATGTAGTGGAGGTGGGGGTTCAGCAGGATGCTGAAATTTAGACTAATGGCATGCAACTTGTTGCAATCCTACAGCAGCCCGTGCAGAGGCTGACTAAGGAGATACATCAGACCCCTCTCCGTTCTTTTACCAAGGTGACCACAGAACCAAGAAGAGGTATGAGGCTGAAGGTGAAGGGTTTACCTAGTGCAGGGGCAATCAGTACAGCAAAGAGCTTGCTCACCCTATCCAATTCCCCTCTGCCTCTGAGATGACCACAGAGGTTACTACAAACCCTCTGGGTGTGGGGATAGGTACTTTGTATGATGAGGGGAATGAAGAGTTCTTCAAAGCAAGTCCGGAGGAGTTTCAAACTCTGCCTGAGATGGAAGCAGCCCCAACAATTAGAACTCCGCTTGCTGTCCAACCACCACACCCCAGTAGAAGAAGCCTTCGCCTCCAAATTAAAGGGTCTACCTCCTCAGGTGCTGTAACCCTTTGATTAACCTTTTCCCTTATACCGGGCTCACTGATCAGCAAGTGAGTAATTCGTTTTCAGTGTATGGTATCAGTCTTGGGATTAATGACCAATCAAGGGTGGATTTTATCCATAATCTTAGAGGGTTAGACAAAAACAAGTTGGAAGAATTGTTAGAGGAAGCACTTAGTTGGCCTAAAGCAAAGGGAAGGAAAACTAAGCAAGTCCCCCCTGAATTACATCTATATGGAATAATTGTGGATGGGGTATTAACCATTCAACCATGAGATACTCTCCAATAAAGGGCGAATTAATAAAAAGAGAGAGAGAGAGAGAGAGGAATGGGTGGAGTTGAGACTCTTCTCTGATGGCAGTGAAAAAGGAGAAAATGAAAGATTGAAATATATTAGGTGCAAGCAACTTACAGTGGGATAGTCAGTAATTGCAAAATATTTTGTTGTATAGCGCTAGTTATTCATACTTGTAAGGTTTGGTTTTTGTAGTTGCTTGTAGTGGTTGTGGCTTTGTATGTCTTAATCTTTTTGATGTCTTCTATCTGAACTCTATGTATCGACCTTCATATTTATAAAATTCAGTGATGGTAGCATTGCCTACTACTTTTCTCAAAAAAAAATAAAGGTAGGTGTTCAGATACTCTTATTATATATATACCTCCGTAACGTTCTATCAGATATATATAGTGTCACCTTAATTAGCATGCATTTGATACTCAGTTTGAAGTCTTGATGAGGGTTCTTCTGCTAATTTGATACCCTAATTTTGTCAGAATGATTTCCTAAGAAGTTTCAAAAGATTTGACGAATGAGATCGAATAGACTTCAACAGAAAACGACACACTACTACAAAAATGGCATTCAGCAACATAAGTCTGGCCACTGGTTTTGGTTTATGTTGGTGTTTCCCCATCTTTGCTACATCTTTATGCTACACTAAGACTTGTGTTGGGTGTATGCTACACTTTCTAACCATTATTATTAAATTTTATTTTTTTTGTAGTAAAAGTGTAGCTTGCTACCAAGTATGCCACATTAAATTGATGTAGCAGGGACAAGAAAATTAAATTGCTATCACTTGGCGCCTCAACACTCATCTCCGAATGTTTCATGTCCCGGCAAAGTTTTCATCTCGCGGGAAGAAATATTTCATCCCGGCAAAATTCCCTCCCAAATTCTATTTTTGTTTCATCTTATTTTAAAATGACATATCGAGTACTTTTTAAATTTAAATTTGAAATGTGAAATTGTTTCAGAATTGTTGATAAAAAGAATATTATTTCACATTTAAATTAAAAAAAATAATTCTAATTGAATATAGATATAAAGTTAGACTATTGTGCTAATTTTACATTTCGGTACGTTTGAAATGGTAACGCCTCAAAATATATATGTTATCATATCCGAAATTATGATTTATGGTGCTTAATAAATTGTAAATATAAAATTCATTTCTTAAAAAAAAATTAGTTAATAAAGTAATTGCAAAAAAATTTTAACATCAATCAAAGATCAAATATTATATTTCATACATGACTACAGTAAAATGCTTTTCAACGCATCAAGAAATTTCGGGCTCATCACGTTTTAATTTTGAGGGATTTACTCACACAATCAACTTTTCACACTCAAATCCAACATCAAATAAATTTATATAGAGAACGATTCCAATGCCACAAGTTTTGTGCACCACAAAATGACACAAATTCACTTTTTCATTTATATTTTAACATTTTGGACCGAAATGCTAACACCTCAAAATTTATGTTACCGTGTCCAAAATCATAATTTATGGTGTTCAATAAATTATTTATATAAAAAAATTGGGGAATACAAATTTTTTTCATTTTTAGATTTTTCTAAGATTTATTTTGAATTTTAAAAAAGAGCTCATATATATTAATGGAATATTGATATTGTACATGCTATTTTCAAAAATGCAAAACAAATACTTAGAAAACTCTAAAAATAAAAATTTTTTGTATTCTCCAATATTTTCATATAATGAATCTATTAAGCACCATAAATCGTGATTTCGGACACGCTAACCTAAAGTAATATAAGAAGATTATACTTATCTAAGAAATATCCTAGGATAATATAATTTTTGAATAATTAATAAAATCTGTTTGAAATGGGTTAAAAATGTAAATAAATTTCCTTAAAAATAAATAAAGATCAAGGACTTTCGTTTGTGTACAAACAAATTGTTTTCTTTCATTTCATATGAGTATCAATCAAGATATTTTAGATTACAATCCTTATTGTGAACAATTCAAGTTCATATTCCATACATTAGCATCACAAGTACATGCTATAATGCTTTCAAATACATCCAAAACAACATTTATTCGATCCAAACCGTTCAAATTCATGAAAACTACATAGATTATTTTAAAACCAAATATGATCAAATTTAAAGATGATTTAAACATCAATCACATGATTTATGGTTCTTAATGATGAATGGTTGTGGTTTAAAACCCATGATCGGTAGAATCTTTAAATTGTACATTCGATCAAACTATATAGGAACAATAATCCAGCTGCATAGTAGGTGCAGATGAAAAATTAAACTTTTTTATAGAAGTTTCACCGTTAATTATTTAATTTACAATTTTAACCGTTCATTCTAAAAAACAATGGTAGATGTTGCACTAATTGTAAATTGCGGATCCTCTACTACTTGGTTGTATATAAATGTATAAGAGGTTCATAATCACCTTCCAATCTAATCATCATGTAGCTGGTGATTAAATCTAACGTAGCAAACTTCAATTTTGTTCTCAAGTGAATGTATCAAATCAAGAAACAAATTCCCAAATTTTTGTCAATGCTGGCTCTCCCTCTTCCCTTTCCTCCAGAACCGAAATTAGAATTTGCAAATTGCAACCAGCCGCCCCGCTCAACCCTCAAACCCTAGAATTTCCGATCTCACCTATTCGCTCTGGCGCGGCGCCCTCTCATCGAAGCTCACTCACCAGGTTCGCGGCGCCTCCGTCGCACGGCCACCCACTCCATTCCACTCCTCGCCACACGACCCTCCTTACTACACAACTCACGATGCCAACCACGCCTTCTTCGCCGCACACACAGCACCCTCCCCGGGATCTAAGGCGGGCCAGCCCCAAGAACGACCCGCAATAGTAACCGCCGGCGGCCTCCTTTTTCTCTCTGTCCTTGTCGCTTCCAGAGTCCAGACAAAGAGCCAGTGCCACCAGTCCGACCGCCGACCATTCTGCCACCAGTCCAATATTTGACAAGGTAAGAGCATTAAGCATCTAATCCCCCTCCATTGCTTAGAAAAAAGTTAAAAAAAAAATAAATGTTTGTGCAGAGCGATGACAATCTTACAGATAACACAGTTGAAAATTATTGATGCCATTTATAACACATTAACACCACTACTTTGGTTCTGGCAGGGGGGCTCTTGTCAGTGGATTAGTCTTGTTCTTCTGTTTCAAGTCTCAAACTATCACAAAATGCTCAAGGTAATCTGTAATAATGTGGGAGTGAAAGTAATGGTTTTATTCAGAAAAGGAAGGTTGAAATAAAACAACTTGAAGGAATATGAAAGAAGCCCTAACACAAGGTATCTAATTAATTAATTGATGCCAACAGATCAAAGAAGACGGTCCCTTTGAACTAAGCACGAGCAGAGCTTCATGAAGTGTGTTTTGAGATTCTTGACTAATTATCCCTAGATGGCTAGATCAGCAGAGGCACCGTGGGTGAGATTCCTAAGTATTGTTAGTTCAATATATAATCAATTAACATAAACATAGAGTATGAGGATACTTGGAGCAAGGATTGATACGAAAGTATTAATTTGAGTTAGTCAATTGGTGGTAAAGCAAGGACTAGTATAATTATGTTAGACTCAGTTTGCTTTGGTAAGATGGTTGATGCACCTAATTAGTGAGATGATTGGATTCTTACATATATAAATAGGATTATGTAACATGATAAGAATAATCAATATGATGTGGGCAAAATTCCTTTCGGATCTGACATATCCTTCATATGGCCATGACTTGCAGGTCTAATTTTTCTCAATCGAACTTCATCAAGTGTGCCCGGAATTACCTGGTCTTGGAATGAATTCATGATTTGAGTTATCTCAGGTAGGTCCATGTACCATTATACTCAAGTCATCCGCAAGCTATGTGCTAATCACCAATATGATGCCGTGATCAGACATTCCACATAGTAATAAATTTCTTTCAGAGTTTCTTTTTTTTTTTTTAGTAAAATAACATGACAAATTGAGCTTATATGTAGAAATGTTTTGAATTGTTGAAATGCTTCAAAATGAGTTGGAATGGCTTAGCATCTTGCTTAGTAGAGGTTTAAACATGGTGGTATGTAGTTGCAAAAATTATGGTAAATACCGGCTTAATGGGGTATAATTGTGTGCTCAATTGTTTTTTTAGTCTTAGTTGTGCATTGTTGAAGGTTCAGAATTTGCACATGCTTTTGCATTTTGTGCCTGTACTAGTTATCGATACTGTTGTTTTGCATCTAGTCAATATGATATCTATCATTGAGTTCAAGGTTGATTGTGCCTTTGTATGCCAGACGATTGTTATGCACTATTGTTGTTTGGCATTGTTATGCACTAAAGCATTTAATTAATGAGGAGGGATCCAATGACACTCAAAATTTTGACACAAATGTTACACTAAATCATATAAATTTATAAAAAATCTTAAAAATAAAAAATCTTTTATAAACATGTTCATTTACTTATAGATCGATTGTGTTTCAAATTTCATTCAATTTAAGTGTCATTTGATACTCCATCAACGACCATCAAGTTTATCTAGTAATTAGAACGGTCTAAATTTAATGATTCTTGATGGAGTATCAAATGACACTAAAATTGAATAAAATTTGAAACACAATCGATCTATAAGTAAATGAATATGTTTATAAAAAATTTTCCATTTTTAGGATTTTTTATAAATTTATATGATTTAGTGTAACATTTGTGTCAAAATAATAGTGTGTCATTTGATCCCTCCTCTTAATTAATACAACCAATTGCTTAGTGATTTCGATGTATTTTAATGTGCAATAATTCTGATTTGGCTACTTCCAACTTTGTGGATGGCTTTCAATTTGCTATTTCAGTTTTTTAAATTCAAGTTTAGGATTTGCTAAATGAAGTACAGTAACTGAAGGTATATATAATTTTTCTTTATTGAAACTTTCTTTCAACAATTCTGATTAGTATTAAATTTTTCTGTTTGTTTCTAGATGTCAGGATAAATTGTATCTTAATGTGATTTGGTGATTCATCTCTTAGGAATTAGGATCTAGAAGCAAGGTTTGCCCATTTTCCTTTATTTCTCCTTTTCTTTTACAATGAAATCAATTGATATGAATTGCTTGTTTATGTTTCATGTTGAAACTGCTTAAAAATCTTTTTTCTCATTCACTTTATTTTTGCTACCAAAACCTTAATTATTGACTGTAAGTCTTTATTTTCTAATTGCAGGCTTGTGTCTGTTATGTGCATCATGGAAATGTCAAGAGCTATGATTGTTGAAGATAACATATTGTGCATTGAGGATTAAATGTTGAATTTCAATAGACTTGTTAACCTTAAGGATTTAAGGATTAATAGGATTGAATTGGGATCATTTTGTATAACATGCTAGGCATTTTACTGTATTTTCATTAGGATTTTGTATAACATTTGAGTGATTATTTATAATTCTTAATAACTTAAGATTGTTGTCTTTATTTAAACGCAACTTAAAGATATCATAAATATAATATAAATTATATTTAATGACGCAAATTGGATTGGTATCGTAGCAAACAACTATAATTTACATTAAATAAGCCTATTATTTTTAATATATATAAACTGGTCAGCTACACAAGTTTGTGTGGCTGGAGCTTACAAATGGAGGTGTGGCTGGTTTGCTACATAAGATTTGAACTTGTACCCACATCAAAAATTTCAGTGGCTATAGCACCCAGCTACACTACATTCACCAACATCAAAATCAATGTGGGTAAAAAATTTAGCTACATCTATAAGGACATTCTGCCACATGTTGGGGTATTGCTATATGCCGTTTCTGTTCTAGTGACATCAACTAGCTAACTAGTTAATGGAAAGTTTATGAGAAAAGTTATCATTCTGACAAAATTTCAATTAGTTCATTGTTAGTGGTGAGAAAATTAAATTAGCTCCAATTAATTTGTTTCGCTAGCTCTTGTTACCGCTCAGAGGAGGAGGAAGAAGGGCACGGCTGCACGGTACTATATATGCATGTAGGTTTGATATATATAAATGGCTAAGATTTCTATTAGGAGAATTTAATTTTGTAGGGTAGGGTCCATTGTCATATATATACCAAATAGCATGCACAACAGGAAATAAATTAATCCTTCGGTGACCATGCAATTAATGCATAGAAAAGAAGATTCATGAACCCAACAATTTGGATACACTGGTCGACATGATTCATATCCCCAGCTGTACTGCATTATGCAGTTCACGGCAGCAGCGGTTGGATTGTCTCAAGATTCGTGTCAGCGCCGATATATATCTAGATGATCCAACGGCTAACGTACGGTGTGAGCTACACAATGTAGTAAGTTAGGGGATGAATACTCACAGTCAAGGGCGGAGGGAGGGGACAAAGGGGGTGTGACCCCCCCCCCCCCCCCCCCCCCCCCCCAAATATTTCGGAATGTATATACTGATTAGGCTCTTATACTGTGTATTTTGTCAAGATCTTTTATTTCACTCCCCCTAAATTTTGTTCCCTCGACGTCTCGACCCCCCAACTTCAAATCCTGGCTCCGCGCCTGCTCACAGTACTGGACACCGGAGAAATTAAAGAGACAATTAATTGTCATCACGTTGAATTACAAGAAAACTAGCTAGGAAGATCGATCTAATTAAAGAGCAGTTGTCAGCAACTATATATATATGATCTGTAGCCGTTGAATCGTCAGTGGATTAGTGGAATTAATCGTGTGAAGTGAAAACTGATCATGAAAAGGAGAAGGAAGACGGAACTGGGCCAGAACAATTGGGCCTTAACGCTGATCGATCGAGTCATTAAAATATTCTGAACTTCTAATGTTCTTATATAAAGTTATTAATACTCTCATTGTAGTTTTTATAATCGAAGATTGAATATGAACACGCAACTCAGGATCCTTAATTAACCTGTTAATTACAACTTCGTCATGTTTGTTTATACAGATGTTCATATATATCAATTAAACCAAGTATATGCATGTTAGAATCATATAAGTTCAAGCTTGAAAGAATTACAATTCGATATATAGCTAGCGCCCTATATATATAGAGAGAGAGAGAGAGAGGAGGGATCCATTGACAATGCATATTTTGATAATCTTGACAATGGTCATCTTTAAAAATTTGTAAAAAATAATAAAAAATCTTAAAAATGAAAAAAAACTTTATGGAAGTTATGCTTAATTTATAGATTGATTATGTTTCCGATTATATTCAATTTAAGCGATATTTGATAGCTCTTTGAAGATCTTTTAATTACAACCGTTAAAAAAATGTACAAAATTTTGATAAGGCATCAAATGATGTTCAAATTGGTTGAAATTTGCTTCTTATGGTGGCTCGAAAAGGTGTGCGGTTAGGCGCGGCCATGACTTGTCAAAATTTCCCTTGTCTTCTCGTGCATCACAATTCATAGGAGCTGAGTTGTCCTTACGATTTCTTAACTTATTAAAAAGCCTTCTAAGATTGGCAGACAAGGGTTTTGTAACTACCTTACTAGGAACGTCGAGCGGTGATGTAAGTTTTGCCTCAGATTCTTCATCCTGCGGAACGCAAGAAGGTCCTTGCGAACCGCAAACAATAGGTTTTGTGACTACTTCATGGACCGCATCATCGGTTATGTCCATTTGGCAACAGTCTTCGGACAAGTCGGGATATTTCATTGCTTCCGCGATCCGAAATTGAACCTTTTCACCATCGATGTTCATAGTTAGCGTTCCATCATGCGTATCGATCACGGTTCGGGCTGTTCTCAAGAACGGTCGTCCCAGGATGATCAGTACATCCTTGTCTTCATGCATGTCCAAAACAACGAAATCTCCCGGCACAAAGAACTTGCCTACCTGAACTGGCACATCTTCAACTATCCCGAATGGTAAGCGCGTAGAGGTATCTGATAGCTATAACTTCATATGTGTAGGCTTGAGCTCTCCCACACCAATCCTTTTGAAGACAGTGTACGGTATGAGACTTACGCTTGCACCCAAATCACACAAGGCTTCTTTGATAACTGCTCTACAAATGTTACAGGGAATAGTCAACTTGCCCGGGTCCCCAAGCTTAGGAGGTAGCTCACATCTTACAACTGCGCTGCACTCGAGGTTGAGTTGAACCTTCTTACAATCTTTAAGGCTCCTCTTGTTAGACAGGATGTCCTTCAAGAATTTGTCATAGGAAGGCATCTGTGCAAGTGCGTCAGTGAATGGAATTGAGATGGTGAGCTGTTTAAGGACCTCAATGAACTTTGAAAATTGCTCGTCCAATCGGTATTTGGCGAGTCTCTGTGGGAACGAGACAGGTGAATGGTAGGGTGGTTTAGTCTCTGAAGATTTGCCCTTGTCCTCCGTTGACTCAATACGCGAAACAGGTTTAATGTTTTGACCAATTTGCCCCTCAGTTTGCACTTCCTGCGGATCGTAGGCCCGTGGTTGCGGGTTGCAGGCAGTATCGGTTGGGCCTGATTGCTTCGGTTGCGATGGTTTCTGGACCGTGCTCTTCTCGGTTTCGGCTGACTGAAAGATGTGCGGACCGTATACAGAAGGGTGTGGTCCGTAGGTTGCTGTTCTAGAGGTGTTTTTCGATGCTTCTTGTGTGGATTCGTTGTTATTTGGATTGATAAAACATGGGTCTATTTCCTCTGGAATGGTAGGGTCAGGGCATTGTGTTTCGCTTCTCAAAGTGTGGATGGACTTAACCTCGCCGATGGGATTGATTGGTTGGCTTGGTAGCTTCCCCGCGTTTTTCGAGCTCGATGGCGCGCTCATGTTACCTCCCACAATCCTAGCCAACTTCTCATTCATGGCTTGCATCTGCTCAAAGAGCATCTGATTCATCTTAGTTTTGCTCTTGCATGAAGGTGTTGACCACGGGTGGTACGTATGGTTCTTGTTGGGGATGCGCGTCTAGTGGGCGGTATACGTTGTTTGACGGGTATTACGGTTCTAGTTTTGATTTTGGAAGTGGTTGTAGCTATAGAATTTACGGTTTCCACTTCCTTGCCCTTGGTTCTGATACCCAAAGTTGGGACGGTCAGGTCGGTCTCTCCAGTTTTGGCGGTCAATTGGGTCGTTAGAGTATGACTGTGAGAACGGAGGTTTTGGGAAGTATGAAGGCTCATTGTTGATAGAGTTTACGTGCCCTTTCTCAGGTTGACGCAGTGGGCAATTGTCGTAGTCATGAGATTTGTCCCCACAAAGAGCACAAGATTGAGCTTGCACCGCTTTGGAGGTAGCCTTCTGCTTGTCAACTTGTAACTGAAGGGCTTCTATTTTGGCTTGCATCAAAGCGAGTTGATCAACTTCATAGCGCCCTTTTTGACCTCTGATCGACTCACGGTTGGACCATTGTTGTTGTTGTGCCAACCTGTCAAATAGCTCCAAGATCTCATGTAGCTCATGGTCTATGATAGACCCACCTGCACCATAATCAACCAAAACACGATTTTGTGAAGTCAGACCATCATAAAATGCATCAACTAACATCCAATCAGAAAAGTTGTGGTGCGGACAAGACTGTCTCAAGTGGTTAAATCTATCCTAAGCATCACTCAATGGTTCATCATACCCTTGTTTGAAAGATGAAATTTGTGCTCTAACTTTAGCAGTTCTCCTAATAGGGTAGTATTTTTCAAGAAATTGAGTAACTAATTCGGCCCAAGTCCCAATTGAAACTATGAAAAGAGAATTAAACCATGTTCATGCTTTGTCGCGTAAGGAGAACGGAAACAAAGCCAGTCTGATGTAGTGTGGGCTTGTCATGATGTTCTTCACGGTTCGACAGCATTGGAGGAAGTTGTTGATGTGTTCATGTGGGTTCTCCGACTCCAAGCCGTGAAAACAGCTCTGTTGGATGAGGTTGACTACCCCTGAGCCAAAGTTGGGAGGATCCCCAACTATGTCAGGAAGTATGATAGGCCCTTGTGCATCATCAGCACGGGGGATGTGGTAATCTCTGAGAGTACGCGGCCCGAGACGTCGAGCTTCAGCCTCGGCGTCTCTCCTTCGTTGTTCGGCCTCTACTGCTAGCCTGAGTTGCTCGACTTCTGCTTGAAGCCTCTCTCGTTCGTTGTTAGCGTATTCTAACGCGAGCCGAGCTTGAATCGCTTCGTCGGCCATGTCCGATGAACTAGAACCTGAAACAAAGAAAAAGAAGAACTAGAAGAGAAGGTTAGAACTAGAAAAGAAAATAAAGCAAAGTCTAGAAATAAAGGTTGTCGTCCCCGGCAATGGCGCCAAAAAACTTAACCTCTGGGAAGTGTATAGGCTTTTAATACCCTAAATAATGCCCTCGATTGCAAGCGTACGATCTATTGCAGTATAGTCAGGATCGAATCCACAGGGACGGAATTAAATCTAAACTATGCTCTAAAATCTATTATAAATCCTAAAGAGAATGTTTTTGGTGTTTTTAGTATAAAAGTGGGGGGGGGGGGGGGGGGTTTGTTTCAAGATTTGTTTCCTAATTAACAGATGCAATAAAGTAAATAACAGTAAATAAAGGACTTAAAACAATTACTAAACAGTGTTCCCAGGGTTTTCAGAATCAGTTTGCTGTATAGATCAAATGCTTGCGAACCGCACTTGTTAGGTGCGATCCGCAGGGAGTTACAATTTCGCCTCTCTTTCGTTTACTAGCTTAATGGTCCGCAGGGGTAATATGCAGTCCGCAGATAACTGTCCAAGAGATAGACTCTCTGTAAGTTTCTTGCTTATACGGTCCACAGTCTGTCACACTGTGGTCCGCAAGGAACAGACATAGAGCAGTTTTGGTTCGGATCTCAATTGTTGACTTAAAGTTACTGACTCGTAACTAAACCAAATCAGTTACAAGAATTATCTCTAAACCTAAGTTCAATTCATCTAATTATCTCTAAACCTAAGTTCAATTCATCTAATCCTAAATAACACTTTGAGTTCAATTAGAAATTCAAAGGATTATCTCTTAACCTAAGTTCAATTCATCTAATCCTAAGCTCAATTCACTTTTATTCTAGGGTCTGGTTTTAACTCTCGTTCAAACCACAATTTCTCCTCTCGGGTACTTTTGGACAACAAGTTATCTACCCAATTAGCACAAGTATTAATTCTTGATCGGATGACGTTATATTTACCAACTAGGTATGCGCATAATCTACAAGTTCTTTGTAACACTCTGAAAATTAATTCAAGAGGCTACTTGATTTCAAGTTAAGATTTGAGGGAGAGGGAGAATCAAGAAGAAGATAGAGAAAAGATGAATAGGAAGAAATGAATTTCATTCAACAACTAACATACTTTCTGTTACAAGCTTTTCCTATTTATAATAGTTGACCTCTTCAAGATTCGTGTTTGATCTTAATCTATTAATTGAGATTGCGACACGTAATCGATCCATGCTCTTTCTATTGAACGGTAACTAATCCTATTAACTGGACGGTGGGTCCCGTCTGTCAGAGTCTTCACCGCTTCTAATGATCCTTATCCGAGTTATTCTTCTTCCTTTCTCCTCTTCCTTCTGTTCTAAGTCGTCTCGTGACATTCCCCCCGCCATGAAATTGCGCTTGTCCTCAAGCGTAAATTGGGGAAATCGCCTTGCCAATTCATCATAATCTTCCCATGAAGCATCCTCTTCTGCTAGGTTAGCCCATTTCACTAAAACTTGTGGTACCGCTACATTCCCTCTGCGTACCGTTCTTCTGTCCAGAATTGAAAGGGGTGAGATCTGAAGCTTTCCTTCAGGACCAACCAAGGGTAATTGGGGAGATACGGGATGATCTCGTTTAACATGCTGCTTGAGTTGGGATACATGAAAAACTGGGTGAATCGCCGAGGTTGCTGGTAAGCGCAGTTTATAAGCCACTGTACCAATTTTTTCTTCAATCTCAAAAGGACCGTAGAATCTTGGACTGAGTTTTTGATTCCTTTGCCCTCCTACTGAAATTTGTCAATATGGTTGTAATTTTAGGTAAACCCAATCACCTATTCCGAAATGTCTGTCAGTTCGATTCTGGTCAGCAAATTTTTGCATTCTTTCTTGAGCCTTCGATAGGTTATCCTTCAATTGAAGTAACATCTGGTGTCTGTCACATAGAAGAGAGTCTACTGCTTCAATACTGCTGCTGGGTGGGTGGCCTGTGGATAGAATAGGTGGTGGATATCCGTAGAGAGCCTAGAATGGGGTAGTTTTGAGTGCACTGTGAAAAGTGGTATTGTACCATAATTGTGCTAAGGAGAGGAAGTTATGCCATTTCCTGGGTTGCCCACAAGTCATGCTTCTGAGGTAAGCTTCAAGACACTGATTTACTCTTTCAGTTTGTCCATCTGATTGAGGGTGGTAAGAAGAGCTCATGTTGAGGTTGACTCCTAGCAGCTTAAACAACTCTTGCCAGAATTTGCTTGTGAAAACTGGATCCCTGTCAGTAATTATAGAAGTAGGTAAGCCATGTAATTTATAAACACAATCTAAGAAGGCTTGAGCTACTGTAGAAACTGTGTAAGGATGAGATAGAGATATGAAATGAGCAAATTTGGTCAGTCTATCTACAATCACCATAATAACATCTTTCCCTTGGGATTTTGGTAAACCAGTAATAAAGTCCATACCAATACTAGACCAAACTGTTTCAGGAATTGGTAAGGGTTGTAACAGTCCAGGTTGATGAATATGTTCTGGTTTTGTCATTTGACAGGTTGAACAAGAATTCACATATGCAATACAATCTTCCTTCATTTTTGGCCATAAAAAAATTGATTTAAGCCTGTGATAGGTGGAATTGATTCCAGAGTGGCCCCCTATTGCTGAATCATGTACTTCCTTGAGAATTGACTGCCTCCAAGGTCCAGTAGATCCCACACATATCCTTCCTTGTTTCCTGATTACTCCTTGATGACTTGAGAGGGAGCTAGCAGTTGCACCACCATCTGCTAATTGCTTCTTGAGGTTTGTAATCCAAACATCTCCTTCATAGCATGTAATTCTGCAAAAACATTCAAGGTGCTTGTATGCTCCTCTTTTCTAGAAAGAGCATCTGCCATAATGTTATCAATGCCCTTTTTATATTCAATGGTATAGCTTAATCCTAGGAGTTTGGTTGACCCTCTATGTTGCAAAGTTGTATGAATCCTTTGTTCTAACAAGTGTTTAAGGCTAATTTGGTCAGTTTTTATTGTGAATGTGTGACCTACCAAATAATGCCTCCACTTGGTTACAGCAGTAATTAATTCTAAGAGTTCCTTTTCATAGGTAGAAAGGCCTTGATTTTTAATTCCCAACTTTTTACTTAAAAATGCTATGGGTCTTTTGTTCTGCATCAATACTGCCCCAATTCCATCTTTGCTAGCATCTGTTTCAACTACAAATTTCTGTGAATAGTCAGGTAAAGCAAGCACTGGAGCCTGGGTCATAGCCTTTTTAAGAACAAGAAAGGACTGGTCAGCCTCAAAATTCCAACATAATGCATTCTTTTTGAGAAGGTCAGTTAAAGGCTTACTTATAGGACCATAATTTTGAATGAATTTTCTATAATAACCTGTCAGTCCAAGGAAACCCCTAAGCTGTTTGAGTGACTTAGGAATTGGCCAGTTAATCATAGCTTCAATTTTGGAAGGATTAGTAGCAACACCCTCTTTGGAGATTATATGCCCTAAATAATCAATTTTGGTAGTTGCAAATTCACACTTACTCATCTTAGCAACCAACTTGTGTTCCCTGAGATGAGTAAGTGTGAATTTGCAACTACCAAAATTGATTATTTAGGGCATATAATCTCCAAAGAGGGTGTTGCTACTAATCCTTCCAAAATTGAAGCTATGATTAACTGGCCAATTCCTAAGAACCGTCTTTTTTCATCAAGTAGTATTGAGTAGTATTGAGCACCACACAATTCATCAAGTAAATCATCAATGATTGGTATTGGATATTTATTTTTGATGGTGTTATCATTCAATTGCCTGTAATCAACACACATTCTCCAAGAACCGTCTTTTTTCTTGACCAGAATTATGGGTGATGCATAGCAACTGGTAGAAGGTTGAATAAATTGGTTCTTTAGAAGTTCTTCAACAATTTTATCAACCTCTAGTCTCTGAAAATGAGAAAACCTGTATGGTCTCAAATTAACCACCTTGCTATCATCCTTAAGGTTAATCTGATGATCAACTGACCTTGTAGGTGGTAATTCAAAAGGTTCCAAGAACACATCTTCAAATTGTTTCAAAAGTTCTTTCACAGGAGAACAGATAGTTGAAGAAGGAAAGGAGAATCAACCTGTACCATTGGAGTGGATTCTTGAATACTGAAGAGGTGAGCTATAATCACTTGACTTCCTCTCTTCCGTTCTTGTACAATGTCCACATCTTCATCACAGATATGCAGTTCAGCAGAAATTGGTACCACCTGGAGAGTTATTTTTCTGTTGTTGCACTCAAACTTGATTATGCCCTGCAACCAATCAATATTCATAGGACCATAGAAGGAGAGCCAATCCATTCCAAGAAGAATATCAAAATTGTTGACAGCTAGGACTCTCAATTCACTAATAAATGAATATCCCTGCACTGAAAATTCTACATTCTTGCATAACAGATGAGTAGTCATGTGTCTGGAACATGCTGTGGTAAGAATCAGAGGATTAATTGGATAAGTGGGTAACTGCAGTTGGTTAACAATAACTGGATCAATGTAGGAGTGTGTGCTCCCACAATCCATCAAAATCTTGACCATAATACCTTGAATTGTACCCTGAAACTTAAAAATTCTGTTAGTAGTTGGTCTACTGTCAAATGTAGCAGTACACATAGATAAAGAAGCATGTTCCAATGCTTGTCCCTGCAAGTGAATTTCTTCTGGGGAATTGTCAGAATCATTAAGTTCCTCCATTTCTTCTTCTTGTAACAGATGTACTGTTCTATTTGAACATTTGTGACCTGCATGAAATTACTCACCACACCTACAGCATAACCCCAGAGCTCTTTTCTGTTCTATTGTCAAATTAGCAAAATTAGATGTAGGATCACCAGTCTTAGAAGGAACCATTGTCAAAGAATTGTCAGAGACATCTTTTCCCTTTTGAAACTTAGATTGAGAAAAGGAATTTGTGGATCTTGCTTTGAATCTTTTATCTTGACTTTCCAATGATTTTTCAATTTGTTTTGCTATTTTAATTGCCTCTTTCAAATTTTTAGGGGCATATAACAGCAAAGAGTCTGAAATCTCATCTTTTAAACCACTGATAAATCCTAACAGATAAAATTCCTCTATGCTATAGTTTTGAGACAAAATCCTGGATTTAATCCTTACAAATGATTTACTGAATTCAGATACAGATCCTTTTTGTCTCAAATTCAGAAATTCATGTACAGGATTTTTTGATTCAGGGGTAAATTGGTCAGTCAAATCTTGCACAAACTGTTGCCAAGGGGGGTCAGGGTTTTCTCTCTTGTAATGTCTAAACCACTCTCTAGCATCATCTATCAAATATGGAATTATGGTTTTCACCTTATACCATTCTGGAGTATGATAAATATCAAAATAGTATTCAACATCCTCCAGCCAATCCTCAATACCAAAACCAGTGAATTTGGACAATTCAGCTTTGGGTGTATTCCATTTGTTAGTATCAAGATGTCTGTCAAGATCATTTCTTTCAGTTCTTTTTTCTTGAATAAAAATACCAGAAGATCTAGGAATAACCTTTGGTGGAACAGACATTGATTTCTGTGGAGTTTCCTGAAGAGGTGGCTCCTGGGAGGAGGAAGAAGAAGCCTTAGAAGTCAGTAGCTGAAGAATGGTATCCAGCTTCTGATCCTTTGCTAGATTCTGCTCTTCCTGAGCCTCAAAACGCTGAGTAAGTACTTATACCACTGTTTCCCATGAAGGAACCTGATTCTCTAGTGGGTTTTCCTGATTTCTTGGCTGTTTTCCCATTGTAGATGCAGAGATGTCGCGTTGTGCTGTCGGAATGTGGAGTGGAGATCGTCGGGCTCTGATACCAAATGTAACACTCTGAAAATTAATTCAAGAGGCTACTTGATTTCAAGTTAAGATTTGAGGGAGAAAGAGGGAGAATCAAGAAGAAGATAGAGAAAAGATGAATAGGAAGAAATGAATTTCATTCAACAACTAACATACTTTCTGTTACAAGCTTTTCCTATTTATAATAGTTGACCTCTTCAAGATTCGTATTTGATCTTAATCTATTAATTGAGATTGCGACACCTCATCGATCCATGCTCTTTCTATTGAACGGTAACTAATCCTATTAACTGGACTGCAGGTCCCGTCTGTCAGAGTCTTCACCGCTTCTAATGATCCTTATCCGAGTTATTCTTCTTCCTTTCTCCTCTTCCTTCTGTTCTGAGTCGTCTCGTGACATTCTTACCAAACAAACAAGAAACAATTCAAATACAATTATTATTAAGCGCAAAGCAAATTGAAAATAGCTTTAATTCATAAACATTAAAAACAAGTATTCAATTAATCCATACAAACAAACATCATCCTAAACCCTAAGAACAAAGACTACTACTCAGACATGACTAAAGAAAACATAATAAAATAAGAGAGAAAGAAAAACACCGATTGAAGGGCGAGTCGATGAAGCTTGACACGCCTTAGACCTTCTTCTCCGAGTAATCTCCCTATTCTTATCGACTCTCTAAACTAAACTAAACTCAAAATAAAAGACTCAACTCTCAACTTAACAATGGACTAACTCTATCTACAACTCATGATCGATCACTCTTAGAACCCATCAAAGGTGATGCTTATATAGGTGAGGAGGTGCACAAAAATAAGCGTCTGACTTCTGGTTTCTTGGGGCAAAATTAAAGGAAAATCCCAAATGAGATCGCCAAAATAAGCCCTGTCGCCAGAAAATAGATGTTCCAATCTATTTTTAGCATGGTACGGTCCGCAAATAGCAGAGTACGGTCCGCAATTAGCATGTCGGTCGTCAAAATTAGATGGTTGATTTGTGCTCCTTAGCCTATTTTTGCTCATTCGCCTATTTTTGCTCCTTTGCTCACATCTTCTCCGAATTTAGCTCCAAAAGCTCCATTTACTCAAATTTAGACATCTAACTAACTAAATGCAACTAAACCTAAGAAATTTAGGTAAAAATAAAAGGTACAACTCTAAAATATGCAGATATAAATGCGATGCATCAAAAAAAACTTATGTCATAGAAGTCCTTTCATAATATTTAAATATCCTTTATATAATATAGAAATTGATTACACATTGACACACAACATATATATATATATATATGTATGTATATAATATTGCTTCATCAAACTTTTATGTCATTTAATCATACATATTATCCAAAAACCAAATGATATTACTACTCCCATATATATTTCCATTTTTGTTGTAAAAACATGAATAAGCAATTTTCTATGGCCACTATATTTTCCCCTTTCTATTTTTTTTTAAAAAAACAAACCTTGACAGAACCCTACTCAAATTCTATGATTCGGTTGAAGACGAGGCCAAGGGGCTTCCACAACTTTTCAAATTAAGTTCCCTTCACATGACGTACATATATAGCATGCTTACACATGCATATCGACTTTTTTTTTTCTTTAAGAAGTGAATTTTGGTGATGCATTCACCACCAATTTTATGTTGGAGAGAGCTTTTTTTTTTTTTAACAGAAAAGTGAAAAAATTTACTACCTCTCATTTTTTTTTTTTTGGGTACCATTCCTAGGCTATATATATATATAGAGGAGGGTTCCAATGCCACAAGTTTTTTTGTACCACAAGGTACCACAAACTCACTTTTTCATTTATATTTCAAAATTTTGTATTCAAATTTCAAATCAAAACCATTGATATTATTTATGTTCACGAGAGATGTATGCATATAAATTTTTATGAATTTTGGAATTCATTTTGTACTAGATTAAGTGGCTTAAAAATGAATGGATCTAATTAACTATGATTGCTTGATTTTAATACATTCATCCTTAACCCACTTAATCTAGTACAAAATGAACTCCAAATTTCATGAAATTTTATATGCATGCATCTCTCATGAACATAAATAATATTAACGGTTTTGATGTAAAATTTGAATCCAAAATTTTGAAATATATATAAAAAAGTGAGTTTGTAGCATCTTGTGGCACAAAAAACTTGTGGTATTCTCATATATATATAGAGGAGGGATCCAATAACCATGGGCTTTGGTGCCCATGGTACCAATTTTTTTTATTTTTGCATAAATTGGAAAATCTAAACTGTTAGATGTATTCTATATTATCTCAATAACATATACATAAAAAATGATAAATTTTGAACATTGTTTCGATAGCCATCAAGAGAGGAGAAAAAAATCATAAAACTTGAACCGTTGATTTTTGTTAACGCTTGATGCACATGTAAATAAAATCAAAATGATATAAATTTTTGTATACACATAAAATATGATATATACAACATATTCTATCAATTAGTTTTGTTATGTAAGAATTTAAAATGTAGTTATTTAAGATTTAATTTCACGGTCACTGGTCGGTCACTAAAAACATGGTTATTTGATCCCTCCTCATATATATATATATATATCCATGCATCGAATTATGTCACTATCTTTTTGAGAAAGCTTCATATTCGGTTGAGAATAATATGAACATATAGTACGTTATCCTTTATATATATATTCCTACATAGGGATATACTGATATATATACAACAATGATGTAAAGAAAGTGGGAGAACCATTTGAAGCTGAAATTAAACATTTAATTATTTTTTTATTATCGATGGATAATAACAGAATACCATGCACCACTTTCATCATATATAACTTAGAAAGATAAATGCATATTAAAAATAGAGTGAGGCTATGCATGGTACGTACTATTTATAGTACAAATTAGCCGTACTACGGCTCTCATAATATAGTTTTTAAAGTCCAAATGGTAAATCGAAACTGCTCAAAATAAACTCCATATATAAATATCATTGTAGACAAAATTTTATATTTTTTGTTACATTTTTACTACTTCTTTATATAATTAGAAAATGACTTGATTTAAACATTATGAACCATTCAAAAATGTAGTTTTTTTTATCTATCTAAAAAAATAGTTTAATAATTCTAAAAATTATAAAATTTGGTATATAACTATATTAACATATAAAGATCACATTTAACGGTTCGTATCGACCGTTTGAACTTCAAAAATAATAATATAAAGTCGTACTACGGAACACTCCGTACTATTGATAGTACCATAACCTCACTCTTAAAAATATATAGGTTCTAAGCTTTTAATCAATTTCAAACATCGCAATATATATATTTCAGAGTTGCCAAGAATACATTACCTTGAAAGGCACAAATAATCTAAATCGTTGAAAATTATTCATCAGGCACACGTAATATATTAAGTATAAGAAATTGTCCAAACAGCGATATATATATATCAACTATCAGGATGAAACACAAAACCAAAAATTTATTATTTTTTTTTAGGCAAAGATGGATCAAACGGTACGATTACTTGGTTTGTTATTCCGAAAAAAATAGGGACGGATTATGGGTCAAGTCAGTTAATTGGGCTGGGTTTCAATTCATTTTGGTAACTGCTTTAAAATTTGGGTTTTTGTGTCAAAGTTGTATCATTCAGTTTCAAGTACATTTTGGGTTTCGATGCATTCAGGTTTGTTTTGGGCTTGGGTTGTTGAATTTTAGGTTGGTTCGGGTTTTTGACACAGAAATTTAAAAATTTTGTTTTTACTCTGTATTATTTAGTCGATGTAAATTTTAAGGGCGCTGCTTCTATGCTCACACCTAGATAATTTTATCGGTTACAAATGAATCTCATATATAATAGGTGTATATTTATTTATAATTGTCAGATAAAAAGAAAATTTTGGTGGGAGTATTACAGTAAAATTCAAATTTTAATATCATTGGGTTACGAGCAAGTCAGACCTCAACTCCTAAATTAGTTTCAAAAGGATTAGTCAAATTCCTAATATAATAGTCTAATTTACTCCAAAATCATTGTTTAGCAACTCTGAAACTGATAATATTAATCTAATACAATTTCCGAATATCCTAATGGAATAAACCCAACGAATTTGGGGGTTTATTTATGCTGCATAATTTATCAGAAAAAAAAATTTTATAAGAGGAATTTCTGATGCATTGTTGGGCATGAACAAATAACTCGAAGAGAAAAATAAAGGAAAACATGTAAAGTCTACCCTATAAAGTATGTCACTCATCCACCCCTTTCTCACAATATGACACACCCACATGCGTCCATGTGTTTGTCACAGTTGCATAAATATTTACTGGAAACCGTAATGTATCTGTTTACTAGAAAATGCTATATGTTGATCGGAAAGTTATAAATGATATATGTTGATCGGAAAGTTATAAATGTTCATTGAAAATGATATTTGTTGATTACAAATATAGTGGACCGATGAATAGATAAAAGGATTGTCGCTAGCTATTACTCAAAAATAAAAAAACATATGTTTGGTCCCTTTCTTTGCGAAGAGAAGATAACGATGAAGGGAAGAAAAAGAGTGATCATTATTTGTAGGTTGGACTTGGCCCACATAAGGAGGGAAAAAAAAGAAATATTTATGAAATTAGGTCACAACTAACTCTTTATTTTAATAAATTACAACCAATCATAAAAGAATAACTAGGAGAGAGCCTCGCTTTGCTTGGGCAATAAATATTACGATATATAATTTACTTATGCTAAGTAATTTGAGTTTTTAATGAAATTAAGTATAAAAAAAATAATTTAGATTTCTATTAAAGACTATCAAATTTTATGAAATTTGAAATATAGCCAATACATAAATTAAAAATGACGTTTGTAAAGTTATATTATTGAAGTAGATTTAGTTTTTTTGGAAAATCTTTGTAAGATTGTTAAAATAATAGTTTTTATGAAATCCATATTATTTATAGTACTAAAGAAAATCGTATTAATAGTACTAAAGATTGTTTTTTATGAAATCCATATTCTTTGTAAGATTGTTTATAGTACTAAAGAAAATCGTATTAATAGTTAATACAATAATTTGATTGTAATTTGTTAATATTAAGTACCATTAAACTGTTAAATAGTTAAACTTGACGTCAATAATTCTACATATATTGATATATTTTTTTTTAAAAATGCATTATTTTATTTTAAGATTGTAAAATCAAACAATGTTAATACATCTAATTCATCGTAATCAGCCGTTTGAACACTCAAGAATATAAACGATGTTTTTAGAGCCAAAAGCCTCCAATATCAAGAAAATCAAGACATATACAACATGTATTCTTTGCACCAAAGCGAGTCCTCTAGCTTCAAAAAAGTATTTGCTAAAACTCAAAATTCAACAAAAGAAAGATTCACAGAAAAATTTCAACTAAAAAATATTTTGAAGAATTTGCTAACTCAAAACTCAAATTTCTAAGATATATCGAACTTTTGGTAATATTATGAGGATTTTCGAAGGTCTATATATTCAAAGTTGCGGAACTCAAACTCTCCAAAAATAAGATGTTCCAATTAAGCAATAAAATAGAATTACTACTTAATTAAAAAATTATAAATAAAGAATATCTAAATTAATTCCTTGATGATAATATGATTTTTTTTTTTTTTTTGCACAATGTTTGGTATTGGTATAAAGCATGAAGGGTTTCTACAAAATCATTTTAAAAATATTTATTAAGAGAATGTAATTGAAAATAATCAAATGGACATCTCAATTTTCATTCAAATGGAGTAGGGTAGAAATGTGCTACTGGTTCTCTTTATCCCTCTAATAAAAGAGGAGGGATCCATTGACAGTGCTTTTTTTGACAATCTTGACAATGAAATATTTTAATAATTTATAAAAATTCATAAAAAAATCTTAAAAATGAAAAAATATTTATGGATGGATTATTTAATTCATAGATTGATGGTGTTTCAAATTTCAATCAATTTGAAAATCATTTGATGGCTTATCAAAATTTTGTATAATTTTTAACGATTGTAATTTAACGGATCTTTGAAGAGCTATCAAATATAACTTAAATTGAATATAATCGGAAACATAATCAATCTATATGTTAAGAAATAATTCCGCAATATTTTTTCTATTTTTGAGAATTTATATGATTTTTTATATGTTTTTAAATATCAAATTGTCAAGATTGTCAAAAATTGTCAATGGATCCCTCCTAATAAAATGGCAGTGTTGTGAGTGGTGCAAACAACTTATTCCTCTTATAAGCTTTCCCACGCATTGGCTCATGTGCCCCAATTCCCCAATTCAAAAAAAAAAAAATACTGTAGAAAACACTGTAGATTAAACTGTATCAAACATGTCCGAGATTAATATACTATTAAGGGTTAGGGGAATTATGCTTTGGTATTTTACGAGCAATTGCCAATTGGAGCATCATAGGCACAATATTTTCAGTGCTCGTTGCGACAGCACTGCCAACGTATTGGTTAATAAAACACTACAAGTTGAGTTGTTTCAGCACGGTCAGGGTGAAGGGCATCACATAACATGTCGGGTAGAGCAGCCCGATTCGACCACCTGCAGCGACGGCGAGATCATATAGTGTGTTGTTGCTAGTGCGTCGTTGCTATTCGGGTGCTCCGACTACAATACTCTGGAAAACACATTTTCTTACAGGAAAATTGATACAAACTAGCATTAGACCCGTGCAATGCCCGGGATTCAAGAATGAAATAATTATTTAATGTTAATTATTTTTTTTAAAGATTGGAACGGCTGTGAACTATATATTTAATTATGATAAAGTATTTAGACAAATAAAAATTGAAGAATTCTCATTTATTTTATGACCGATATTCATTGAAATACATGTAAAACATATAAATATATGTAATTACTGAGACCATAAATATAGCAGCTTTGTATGAAAATATGAGGTGTAACAATTTCACTAATTGAATTTCAACAATCCAATAAAAGTAATATAGATAAAATTAAACCTATAGAAATAACCTTTTCATCATCAAAGATAATAGTTAGTTCCATGCATGAATTAGTGTTAGGGCTGATGCCATTCCATACTCTTTTTGCACGGCAGATCAAATTGTGTGTGCTATCTTCATCCAGGTCTTCAATGAAAGTCCTTTTTAATAATATTTTCATTTTTGTTTTTTTTCTTCATCCTGGAAAAAAATTTAAATAGAAGACACCAATAATTAATTTGAAGTTCAAAATAATGGGAAATTGTATAACTTAAATGAATTAGAACTATAGAAAATGTAAATAAAAAATAAAACTAAACCAAACTTGGTCCAAGAATTTCAATACAAAGAAAATTTGCTTAATACAATAAATCAAATTTTTGATGATGCCTCTTTCTACAATAAAATGTTGTATTGTTGTTGTCAGTCAGTAATCTGACCTTTTTTTAATGTTTTTATTACCTAATATTAAATTTTTAGTTTTAAACTTTTAATAATAGAATCATGCATCATATGGAAAGATAATAAAAATTATATAGTTTAATATTTCTTAATATTGAAATAATCTACATATGTGAGATGTCAGTACATGTAGCAATGAAAACTATTAGGAAGAACATCATTTATGGTAAAAATTAGACGTAATTCCATCATATCTGATACAAAATTGTGTGCAGTTTACAAAATGGATGAAATAAATTAGTAAGTACATAATTGTGAGGGAAAGAAAATGTAAAAATTAACAACAGAATTGAAATGGGGTAATGGAAAGGAAAAAAAACTGAATAGGAGTGAAATCAGAAACAATTTAATGGCAATTTAAAGGGGAATTGAAAATTGTAACAAATTAAGAACCATTAATGGAGAATTGAATGAAGAGAAAGGAAACATGTGTAAGAAAAAAAAAAAAAAAAAGAAAAATGGTTCCTCATCCAATAAGAGATTGAAAGTAGGACATGAATAAGAACTTGTAGCATTGAAGATGAAATAACGGAGAAGAAGAAGGCAGAGACAAACCTGTTATTTGAAGAAGATGAAGTAGGACGCGCTGAAAGAGACATGGTCAGTCGTTCAGAGGGAACCAAAAGAGTCCAATTTTTTCTTGATTTCTGATGAAAGACTGGTGAGGAAGGAGTAAGAGACGCATAAGTCTGTTAATAAAGCAGACGAACGGATGCTAATAAAGCAGACGGAGAGATGCTTCTGTTAATAAAGCAGATGAAGGGATATAGATAAAATGAAGCGGTGTGTGGAAATGACGTGGCAGCCTTTAGAGAGCTCCAATTTCTTCCGCTTTTCTTTAAAAGAAGAGATTTGAATATGTGTGTGGAAGATAATATGCGGCATGCAGCTGCATATGCAGATCTATATATGTGATATGCCGCAAATGCAATTTTTATGTAGAGTTATATATGCAGTATATAAATTTTAATTTAACATGTTATTTAGTGTTGTTATAATTAAATTTTAGTGGGTAACAGGTATGTGTTTTCTATTAGTGGTAATTATTAAAACATTAGTGTATGGGTGAGTTGGTATAAATTGGTGAGGTGCATTATAAATACTAGGTCTTGAAATCAATAGTTCACTCCAACTAAGCCCCACAGTGCTGTTAAAAAAAAAAAAAAAACTAAGCCCCACAGTGTTGTTCCAAAAAAAAAAAAAAAAAAAAAAAAGCTAAGCCCGACAACAAATTTAATAATATACACATCGATCCAAGATATTTCAATCGGGGCTTATATCTACAATAATGAGCACTGGGAGAGTAGGGAGGACGGTGCTGGTGATCCTTGTACTGGTGGTCGTAGCACTACTCTTTCTCAGGCGCTACAAGTTAAATTGCTTCGCCATGTTTAGGATGAGAGGGACGATGCTGATGCACCGCATTCATATATGCATTTTACCAGACTTGTACCTTGTTTTCGACCTAAAATCCCGAGTTTAATTGCATTTTAGTTTTAGAATTCTTAGATTCCAGTTACTTGTTCAATTCTGTCCATGTTTCAGGTAAATTGGGCTTTTAGAGCCACTTGGACGCGATTTGAAGCCCTGGAGAGCAAGTCTGCACTGGAACTCACTTCCTACGGGCCGCAAGACCCGCGGCAGCGCTGTTTCTGCCGCCTTTTTGGCTATTTAAGCCATCCTTTTGGACGGTTTTGGCATCTTACTTTCTGTCTCTTTCACCCTAGCCGCCAGGGACCAGAGGAGAGCGTGTTTGGGAGTCGATCTTCACCATCTTTCGAGGAGATTTCGAGAGGACTTCTTGGAGACGTTGAAGATTGAAGCCACGCGAGTTCTTCTTCGGTTCTTTAGTATCATGAACTTCTTCTTTATTTTGCTTTCTTTGTTTTCCCTCGCCATGAGCGAGTAGTCTTTTAGTTCTTAGGGTAGATGATGAAGTTTGTGTTAATGGATTGACTTCTTATTGTGAGACTTACGTTATTTTCATGTTACTTGTGATTTTCATGATTATGTGTGTTTGACTTGACTTGTTGATGTGATAGACCTGTAGATTGCAAGCAAAACCTAGTTGGTTAATAGAATATCATGCTTGTTGTATGGTAAACCTGTAGATTAGGCACAAGGTTTAGTTGGTCAATAGAGTATCATATTTGCAAGAATTGTTATTTACACTGTTTGGATTGATAACTTGTTGTCCAAGAGTAACCGAACGGTAAAATTGCGGTTCTTACGAGAGTGGAACCGAATCCTTGATATAAAAGTAACTTGAACGTAGATTTAGAAATAGATCCATGAATTTCTGTCGAACCGGTATTGTTAGAAGAACCAAAATACGAAAGTTGAGGACTTGTACTGTTGCTGGTTTGATTCAGAATTGATAACGTGAGTCGAACATTGAACCAGAACCAGAACTGCTCTCTGTCAGATTCCTGCGGACCGCAAGAGATATCCTGCGGGACGCAAGGATCTGCAGAAAGTGTAAGACAGAGATTACAAAACTGTTTGTAATTCACAGGAGTTATTCTATGGGTAACAGGTAGTTTTGGAATCTCTAACCAACCCCTGCGACCCGCAAGAGACCTTCCTGCGGGCCGCAAGAGGTTAATCCAGAGACCAAACAGATTCAGAAAACCCTGAGGACGCCTTTTTAATTAGTTGTTTTCCAGTATTTACTTGTTGTTTACTGTTTGCATCTGCTACTGTTTAAACCAACCTTTCAAAAACCCCCACTTTATTTAGGATTTGAATTGCGATTGAAGTCTGGTTTAGAATTAATTCCCGTCCTTGTGGTTCGACCTCGACTGTACTACACGAGATCGTACGCTTGCGATCGAGTGTTTTGCTTCGAGTTACAAATTTAAAAGCCTATACGTTTTAGGACATCAAGCTTTTTGGCGCCGTTGCCGGGAACGGCGACATTAGTTCTAAACCTTACTTTATTTTCTTTTCGAATTCTGATTTTTCTTTTTCTTTTCTCTCTTTTTCTGTTTCAGGTGACAAGCACTGGCACAATACCCTCCGTTTGGTGACTACTTTCTCAGAAGCGGACGCAGGAGCCCGAAATTCCATCCGCTGCCAGCGGGGGTCAGCCCAGACTCATATGATTCAGAAACCACATCGTCATCTGACATGGGTGACATCGTCTTGGAGCGGGAGCAGCTCAGGCTGCAAGCCGCAGAAGCAGAAATGCAAAGGCAAGCTGCTGAAGCAGCTCGGCGAGAGCTTGAAGAGGAAGTCCGCCAACTCCGGCGAGAGGCAGAAGCCGAGCGGCAGCGAAGACAAGCCGAGCCGCAGACACTCCGAGACTACCACAGTCCCAGAGTCGACGACTCAGAAGGTCCCATCGTTCTGCCGGAGTTGCAAGGAGACCCTCCCAACTTCGGTTCGGGTGCAGTTACACTCGTCCAGCAGAACTGTTTCCACGGGCTGGAGTCCGAGAACCCTCATGACCATCTGAACAGCTTCTACCAATCCTGCCAAACCGTGAAGCACCTCGCCACGATGTCAGACTACGTCAAGCTGGCCTTGTTCCCTTTCTCTCTTCAGGACAAAGCGAAATTCCGGTTCAACTCTCTCCCTAAAGGCTCAATTGGTACCTGGGCCGAAATGTCTGCTCAATTTTTATAGAAATTTTACCCTGTTAGGAGAACTGCCAAAGTTCGGGCTGAAATTTCCTCATTTAAACAAGGGTATGATGAGTCTCTAAGCGAGGCATGGGATAGGTTTAACCGGTTATGTCTGTCCTGCCCTCACCATAATTTCTCTAATTGGATGCTTGTTGATGCTATTTATGAGGGACTGACTGCGCAGAGTCGCGCTTTAGTTGATTATAGTGCAGGTGGATCGATAGCAGATTTGCGACCGCGTGCAATCCTGGAGCTTATTGAAAAGGCGGCCCACCAGCAGCGGTGGTCCAACCGGGAGTCCAGCAGGGAGTCCAGCAGAGGATCGAAAGGGCGGTACGAAGTAGATCAACTTGCCCTCATACAAGCCAAGCTAGAAGCCCTGCAGCTTCTGATGGACAAGCAGACAGACTAGCAGAAGGCGTCTGCCAAGGCGGTACAGGTTGAACCTTGCACGCTTTGCGGGGAGGACTCTCATGATTATGACCACTGCCCGCTGCGTCAACCTGAGGGGGAGGAAGAGCACGTGCACTCTCTCAACAACGAGCCCTCCTTCTTCCCCAGACCTCCGTTCTCGCGATCATACTCCAATGACCCAGCAGACCGCCAAAGCTGGAGAGAGAAACCAGACCGTCCCAGCTTCGGTACCAACAATCACAACCCTCCTCAGAAATTCCAAAGCCAAGGGCAAGGAAGTGGAAACCGAAACTTCTACAACAATGCTCACTTCCAAAATCAGAACAGGAACGCTCAGCCGAACAACACCTACCGCCAACCGTATGTGCCTCCCCACCAAGTGCCCAAGCCTGCCGAACCTGTTGTGCCCGCCGTGGTAGACAACTTCATGCAAGAGCAGGGTAAGATGAACCAGATGATATTCGAGTAGATGCAGGCTCTTAATGAGAAACTAGCAAGGATGTCGGGAGGAGGTGTAGGTGCAGCGTCGAGTCCCGGGACCGCAGCCTCACTGCCAAGTCAGCCAGTGAACCCTAACGGCGAAGTGAAGGCCATTCACACACTTAGGAGTGGCACGCAGTATGCTGATCCGCCCATGCCGGAAGAGGAGGACCAGGCTGTTATAAAACCAGCAGTCGCCAAATCCCAGCCAGAACCAGCGAAAACCCATCCTGTCGCCAATTTCTGCGGCCCGCAGGACCCCTCTTGCGGCCCGCAGGATTTCCCCAGTAGCCAGCCAATTCTTCAGCAGGCGCAAACAGACCCTCTGCCATCCTCTCAAGGACTGCAGAGGGTGGTAACTGAGGAGCAAGCGAATCAGAACTCCATGCCTGCCGAGTCAGTCTTGCCAGCGAAGAACAAAGGTAAAGCGACAACGGCCCCGCCGCCATACCAACCGCAGGTTCCATTCCCACAAAGGCTCGCTAAGAACCGTTTAGATGAGAAATTCTCTAAATTTATGGAGGTCCTCAAGCAGCTGACTATCTCCATCCCCTTCACCGATGCGCTCGCACAAATGCGGTCTTACGCAAAATTCTTGAAGGACATCTTGTCCAACAAGCAGAGCTTAAAGGACTGTAGGAGCGTGCAACTCAACCATGAATACAGCGCGGTGGTGAGTCGGGAGCTTCCACCCAAGCTTGGAGATCCGGGAAAGTTCACCATCCCTTGCACCATCGGGAAGGCAACCATCAGAAGGGCGTTATGCGACTTGGGCGCCAGTGTGAGCCTCATGCCTCACACTGTTTTTCAGAGGATCGGGGTAGGTGAGCTCAGACCCACCCGCATGACCCTGCAGCTAGCAGACGCCTCCACTCGCATACCGCTGGGGATAGTTGAGGATGTACCGGTACAGGTAGGCAAGTTCTTTGTGCCTGGTGATTTTGTAGTGATGGATATGGAGGAGGATAAGGATGTATCGATCATCCTTGGTCGACCTTTTCTGCGGACAGCCCGGACTGTTTTCGATACATACGAGGGTACCCTCACCATGAACATTGGCGACGAGAAGGTACAATTCTAGGTTGCACAACCAATGAAATATCCTGATTTTTCGGAGGACTGCAACTGGTTGGATATCATTGATGAGCTCGTTTGGGAGGCGCAGGAGGATCAGCTGGAAGAGCATCAGATCGCACTCGGGTATCATCTTGACTTTCTTTCCTCCTTGCAAAATGAATTAGGTCCTTTTGATGAGGTGTCTGAGGAGGATGAAGGTCTGCTTGGGGGTACTGCCTGCAGCCTGCAGGGCATGTCCCGCGATCCCGTAGATGATGAGGAACCGCTACTCACCAGGGTCAAACCAGTTCTCTCGCTCTCCCAGTCTGCAGGTGACAGTTCTTGCGGCCCGCAAGGCCCCTCTTGCGGCCTGCAGGAAGACGGACCAGAGGCGAAAATCGACAAGTCACCGCCATTAGACGCGCCAAGTAAGGTAGACCTGAAACCATTGCCCGACAGCCTCAGGTATGAGTTTCTTGACTCCGACAAAACTTTTCCAGTCATCGTTGGCGCTCAATTGAGTTTTGATGAAACTTCGAAGCTTTTGAAAAAGTTGCGCATTCACAGGGGTGCCTTAGGGTATTCGATTAAAGACATCAAGGGACTCAGTCCTGCCATTTGTGCCCATCAGATACATCTCGAGGAAGACCACAAACCTTCGGTGCAGCATCAAAGGAGGCTTAACCCCGTGCTTCAAGAGGTAGTGAAAAAGGAGATTCTTAAATTACTTGATGCTAACATCATTTTTCCTATTTCAGATAGCAAGTGGGTGAGCCCAGTGCACGTAGTACCAAAAAGGGAGGTCACACCGTTGTCATAAACGACAGAGGCGAGAAGGTCCAGATGCGGCCCACCACTGGATGGAGGATGTGCATTGATTACCGCAAGCTGAATGCTGCGACCCGCAAGGATCACTTCCCGCTGCCTTTCATGGACCAGATGTTGGAGCGCCTCGCCAAACATTCCCACTTCTGCTACCTTGACGGGTACTCAGGCTTCTTTCAGGTACCCATCCTCCCTCAGGATATGGAAAAGACGACATTCACTTGTCCTTATGGTACCTTCGCCTACCGAAGAATGCCGTTCGGTTTGTGCAATGCGCTGCTACATTCCAGAGGGCGATGATGGCCATTTTCTCTCCTTACATTGAGAAAGAAGTCGAGATTTTATGGATGATTTTTCTATTGTTGGAACTTCTTTCGATGACTGCTTGGCAAATTTGTGTAAGATCCTACAGAGGTGCGAGGAAACCAATCTGGTCCTCAATTGGGAGAAGTGCCATTTCATGGTACAAGAGGGCATTGTGCTCGGTCACAGAGTCATGAGCAAGGGCATCGAGGTGGACAAAGCAAAGATTGAAGTGATCGAACAGATGTGCACACCCACCACAGTCAAAGACGTGCGCAGCTTTCTCGAACACTGCGGATTCTACCGTTGATTCATCAAGGACTTCGCTCAAATCACCAAACCCCTGACCAACCTGCTGGTAAAAGACTGATTTTGTTTTTACTGACGAGTGTGTTCAGTCTTTTCTCAGGTTGAAGGAAGCCCTCGTCTCCGCCTCGATCCTGCAGCCTCCAGACTGGTCTCAATCTTTTGAGATCATGTGCGACGCCAGTGACTATGCCGTAGGCGCGGTTTTGGGGCAACGCAAGGACAACAAACCCGTAGCCATCTGCTACGCCAGCAAGGTCCTCGACCCCGCGCAGGTTAATTACACCACAACTGAGAAAGAGCTGCTAGCCGTGGTGTTTGCGCTGGAGAAGTTTCGCTCTTACCTGGTCGGCTCTCAGATAATCATCTACACCGACCATGCAGCACTCAGGTATCTTCTTTCCAAAAAGGATGCGAAACCACGTCTTATTCGTTGGATTCTTCTTCTGCAGGAATTTGACATTGAGATTCGGGACAAGAAAGGATCGGAAAACTCAGTCGCAGATCACTTGTCCCGCTTGCATTGGGAAGGGGAGGAGCAAAGCAATATTCCGATTGACGACTCAATTCCAGGGGAACAGCTCTACGTCCTGGGAACAAGCACAAACAGCCACCCACAGCCCATATCCGAGCAAATCAACAATCTGCCGAAATCCTGCGGGACGCAGGGCCGTTTCTTGCGGGACGCAGGAGGCACTCAGCAGTTTCCATGGTACGCAGACTTCGCCAACTTCCTCGTAGCAGGCCTCTTGCCTGCTGAGATGACCTCTCAGCAGAGGAAGAAGTTCAAGACTGACGTTAAGTTCTACCTTTGGGAGGAGCCTTTTCTTTTCAAGGTAGGTATTGATGGTATCTATCGTTGATGCGTGCCGCAGGAGGAGGTACACTCTATACTCTCTCATTGTCATTCTTCTGCTTATGGAGGCCACGCCTCCTCATCTAAAACTGTTGCCAAGGTTTTGCAAGCAGGTTTCTTTTGGCCAACGATCTTCAAGGATGCACATGCCCTTGTGCAATCATGCGACCAGTGCCAGCGGACGGGTAACATCTCAAGGCGTAGCGAGATGCCACAGCAGCTCATCTTGGAGGTCGAGATTTTTGACGTGTGGGGCATCGACTTCATGGGGCCATTCCCTTCCTCAAAGGGATTTTAGTACATTCTCGTGGCAGTGGACTATGTGTCTAAATGGGTGGAGGCGCTCGCTTGTGCAAAGGCGGATGAGAATTCAGTTAAGCGCCTCTTCAATGATGTGATCTTCCCTCGTTTTGGGGTGCCTCGTGCCATGATCAGTGACGGCGGCAAGCACTTCATCAACCGTCAGTTTGAGCAGACACGGGGTGACTCACAAGGTCTCCACCTCCTACCATCCTCAGATTAACGGGCAAGTCGAAGTCTCTAACCGGGAGATAAAAATCATTCTTGAGAAAACCGTGGCGAGATCACGAAAAGATTGGGCTTTCAAGCTCAACGACGCACTTTGGGCGTACCGCACGGCTTTCAAGACCCAGATTGGCATGAGCCCATTCAAGCTGGTTTATGGCAAACCTTGCCATTTGCCGGTCGAGATCGAGCATAAAGCGTTTTGGGCCACGCGCACCATCAACATGGACCTGCAAGCAGCAGGCGAGAAGCGCATCCTTGACTTGCATGAGTTGGAGGAAGCAAGGCTTCACGCCTACGATAATGCCCGGATGTACAAAGAGCGCACTAAAAGAGTGCATGACAACCGCATCACACGTCGCGACTTCAAGGAAGGGGACCTCGTTCTTCTCTTTAACTCGCGCTTGAGACTCTTTCCGGGTAAGCTCAAATCCAGATGGTCGGGACCTTTTATCATCAAGAAGGTTTACCCATTCGGCGCAGTAGACATTGCTGGCAAGGACGGCGTAGCATTTAAGGTGAACGGTCAACGCCTCAAGGTGTACGTAGCTGATCAGCAGAAGGAGGAACGCCTGTCCCTGCACCTGTCCGACCCCCCACTAGCAGATATGTAGATGCATTATGGTCAAGCTCGGGACCTAAAACAAGCGCTCCTTGGGAGGCAACCCAAGACTTTTGGTTTTCTTTTCTTCTTTTTTCCTTTTTCCTTATTTTAGTTATTTCACATTGTTTTACATTTTTTTATTTTATTTCTCATATTGCATAAGGTGTTCTTAGTTGTGTATGTGCAGCGTCGCAGAGCATTTCATGATGAAACGGCAGTAATCGGGGTTCAAATCTAAGGCGAAATAATCTTTAGAAAGAATCTTGCGTCCGCAGGAATTATGCCTTGCGCCCGCAAGAATTTCCAGTTCGGCACGGACTCCAATGTAAACTGGTGGTTTGGAATTAAGGTAAGTGGGGCCGGTTTTATTTTTATTTTATTTCTTTCCTTCTTTTCTTTTCTTTCCTCTCTTTTCTTCCCTTTCTTTCTTTCCTTCCTTCTTTCTCCTTTTCTTCCCTTTCCTTCTTCTTCCCTTTCCTTCTTCTTCTTCTTTCTTCTTCCTTCTCTTTTTCCTCCTCTTCTTTTTCCTCTCCCTGCCGCCACCCTTCCAGCCGACCACGCCGGCCACCCGCCGGACCACCAGCGCGCCGGCCGCCTGCCAGCGCACCACCCACCGCCCTGCCAGCGCACCACCGCGCGGGCGCCATCTCTGCCGGTGCAGCCAGCCAACCCCCGCGCCAAAGCCCTCGCCCTCGCCGGAACCCTCCTCCGTCGAGCCCCCCTTCATCTCCCGAGCCAGATCAGCCGCCACGCTAGCAGCCGTGCCGGCCAGCCCTCCGCCGCGCCAGCAGCCAGGCCTGCCAGCCCTCCGCCGCGCCAGAAGTCGGGCCTGCCAGAACCTCCGCCGCGCCAGCAGCCGGTCTTCCAACCGTCGGCCTTGCAACACGCCGACCGAACACCGCCGAAACCTCTTCTAACACCAAACCAAGTCCCACTGCGCAGATCTGATCAAAAACAGGACAAAACCTCCAGGTTTGGACTTCCCGCGCTATTCAAATTTAAATCTGACAGTTGGTGGAATTTCAAACCGAACTTGGACTCGCGCCACGTCGCAACTCCTGTGACTTAGATTCTGCCGACCCTCGCGCCCGCAAGAATCGCCCCTTGCGCCCGCAAGGATTGACCCCTGCGCTGGCAGAACCTCTCTCTGCCAGAAAGTTCTCCATGTCGCCTGCAAAACGGGCTGTTGGGAAACCAGAGGCATCTCGTCGCGCAGCAGGCCCGGTACCATCCGCGGAGGACCTGCGGATTGCACGTAAACGCGAGCTCCTCGAAGGTAAAACTGTTATCTCTACATCTATTGTCGATTTTGAGTTTCTTGAGGAGATCGGTATTCTTGACGATTTCACTCGTCTCACTGAGCGGGTGGGATTCTCCCGTGCCTTTTGGGAGATTCCGTCTCAACACCCCGCCTATCTCAAGCCGACATTGGATTTTCTAGCTTCGCTAGACCTCGAGGAGCACCCTGATGGGACATACTCCATCTCTTTTCGCCTCCTGGGCGTTACTTACCGCATGACCCTGGCCGACCTTGCCCATCTGTTTCATCTGAGACCTCACCAGACCGACTACTTGGGTTACATCCCGGCGGATCAGGTTGATGATGAGCACCCCGTCTCTCAGTCCCGTCTCCGTGCCGCATTCTGGTACCGTATTAGTGGCCAGGAGCTTCCTCTGACAGGCCCGGACCCCCGGGTCAATGCCATCACACATCCGCCCTCCGCTTCATATGCCGAGCTCTTGCTTCCTCGCTTTGTGCCCGTGGAGAGTCCTCGCTCCGACCTCGCCACAAGGAGCTCCAGCTCCTCGCTATTATGCTCCGACCGGATACCCACATGCAGCGACCCCATCCGATTCTGACCATGGTCCGTTACTGGCTTTCCATCATTAGCGCGAAGAAGTCGACAGGTGTTGTAGCCATGGGATCCTATGTTACCCGTATCGCTTCTCATCTCGGGGTAGATATCACCATGGCCGGTGGCGAGGTTAGTTACCATCACAAGTGCACCACGGTAAAGACTCTTGATCGAGAGCAGTTTCGAACGTGGGGCTGGATTTACTATGCTGAGGAGACCGCGGCTGAGCCCGCTACCTGGAGGTGGACTTCTCGCGATGGTGAGTTTACTCTGCCCTTGCAGTACCCACCGATCGATTTCGACCTGGAGTATACATGGCGTTTGCAGGATCCACCAGCACAGCCACATCGGCACAGCCCCGATGCACCAACAGACGACATCCATATGGAGGACGCAGCAGATGAGCTTGCAGCCGCAGGGTCAGCAGGCTGGGATGGCTGGTCAGCAGGAGCGGGTGGCTGGTCAGCAGGATCCACCGGATGGGACAGCTGGCCAGCGGGGCATGGAGACACATCAGCAAGAGGTGGTGACACATCGGCAGGAGGAGCCAGACAGCCCACTGGATCATCTTCGTACCCGCAGTTTCCACAGTATATGCTTGATCAGTGGACGCAGATGTGCACCCGAGTGCAGGAGGTGCATGCGATGCATTCTGACACCCTGACATTGCTTCGCCACATGCAGTTGGTCCAGACTGGACAGTCTCGGCGTCTCGAGGACCTACAAACGGGCCGCGCTCGCGACAGCACTCGGATCTCAGAGATTTATGAGCGGCAGGATCGCATCATGCTGGAGCAGCGACGATTCTGCCAGCGGCAGGATCAGATGCACGATGCCATTGCTGCCCTGCAAGCAAGCCAGTTTGGGGAGGGTACCAGCAGCGGTCCCGCTAGAGCCGGCGACGACGACACTGCACCGTGATTCGCTCAGGTTGTATCTTTCCTCTTTCCGTTTTATCGTCATATCTCTGATTTGTTGCACTGAGGACAGTGCTTTGTTTAGCTTGGGGAGGGGGGAAATACAAACCTGAGTTTTAGGATATTTCTTTTTCTTTTTCTTTTCTCTTTCTTTTTCATTTTTCATGCTCGCATTTGGAGGAAGATTTTGGAGAAATGTTAAATTCAAGGGCACATGTGCACTTTTGACGAATGAATTGTGAAAAATTGTGCTTGATAACTTTATGAGACTTGTGTTAGGGAAGATAATTTTGTTCTGTAGTGACTAGTTCCATGAGTAAAGTAGGCACTAATTGGAAAAAGTAGCAAACCGAAAGTCTGATTGAGGACGAAGAGTAATTTCTCGGTTGTGGTACCAATGTGAGTATGGTTTGGGAAATGTGGAAAGTCATAGCTTGAAATGTCTTAAAAAAAAAAAAAAAACCAACGGGCATTTCAAGGATGCGGTCAGGCAGGACGAGTGCACCCTTTATTTTCTTTCATCCGACTAGCTGATCCTTGAATGTCCAGATTTTCTAAAAGGGGGTTTGGAGTCGCGATCAGATAGGACGTATGCACTTTTATTTTTCCTATCTGTCTGATTCGGGCTTCACTCTCTCTAAAAAAAAAAAAAATCAAATTAATAGTCTTTCTTTCTAATAAGCATTTCATGGTCTATGGATTTGATTGGTTGAGAAAGTTACTCACTGTGGGGTCAACATAACCAAGATACCAACTTTGTAGTTCGATCGAAAGACCTAGGGTCCGAAAAAGCACGATGGTCCTACTTGCAATTCAGGTTGCGTTTCATGAAACAAGAGTCGCTCGTCTTGATTTTCTGTGCCCTAACACGAGTTTTGTGAAATTGTCATGCGCACTTATTTACAATTCAAAATTCAAACTTGCCCATGTGTTCTCAATTTAGCATCTTCCCAAAGTTTTTTCTTTGCATTTAGGTGACTCAGGGATTTTAGTCTAGGTACGGTTTGTTCCTTAGGTTCTAGGTTTTGCTTGAGGACAAGCAAGACTTTGAGTTTGGGGAGATTTGATGCACCGCATTCACATATGCATTTTACCAGACTTGTACCTTGTTTTCGACCTAAAATCCCGAGTTTAATTGCATTTTAGTGTTAGAATTCTTAGATTCCAGTTACTTGTTCAATTATGTCCATGTTTCAGGTAAATTGGGCTTTTAGAGCCACTTGGACGCGATTTGAAGCCCTAGAGAGCAAGTCTGCACTGGAACTCACTTCCTGCGGGCCGCAAGACCCGCGGCTGCGCTGTTTCTGTTCCTGCCGCCTTTTTGGCTATTTAAACCATCCTTTTGGACGGTTTTGGCATCTTACTTTGTGTCTTCTCCACCCTAGCCGCCAGGAGAGCCTAGGAAGGCGTGTTTGGAGTCGATCTTCACCATCTTTCGAGGAGATTTCGAGAGGACTTCTTGGAGACGTTGAAGATTGAAGCCACGCTAGTTCTTTTTCGGTTCTTTAGTATCATGAACTTCTTCTTTGTTTTGCTTTCTTTGTTTTCCCTTGCCATGAGCGAGTAGTCTTTTAGTTCTTAGGGTAGACGATGAAGTTTGTGTTAATGGATTGACTTCTTATTGTGAGATTTATGTTATTTTCATGTTACTTGTGATTTTTCATGATTATGTGTGTTTGACTTGACTTGTTGATGTGGTAGACCTGTAGATTGCGAGCAAAATCTAGTTGGTTAATAGAATATCATGCTTGTTGTATGGTAAACCTGTAGATTAGGCACAAAGTTTAGTTGGTCAATAGAGTATCATATTTGCAAGAATTGTTATTTACACTATTTGGATTGATAACTTGTTGTCCAAGAGTAACCGAACGGTTAAATTGCGGTTCTTACGAGAGTTGAACCGAATCCTAGATATAAAAGTAACTTGAACGTAGATTTAGAAATAGATCCACGAATTTCTGTCGAACTGGTATTGTTAGAAGAACCAAAATACGAAAGTTGAGGACTTGTACTGTTGCTGGTTTGATTCAGAATTGATAACGTGAGTCGAACATTGAACCAGAACCAGAACTGCTCTCTGTCAGATTCCTGCGGACCGCAAGAGATATCCTGCGGGACGCAAGGATCTGCAAAAAGTGTAAGACAAAGATTACAAAACTGTTTGTAATTCACAGGAGTTATTCTGTGGGTAACAGGTAGTTTTGGAATCTCTAACCAACCCCTGCGACTCGCAAGAGACCTTCCTGCGGGCCGCAAGAGGTTAATCCAGAGACCAAACAGATTCAGAAAACCCTGAGGACGCCTTTTTAATTAGTTGTTTTCCAGTATTTACTTGTTGTTTACTGTTTGCATCTGCTACTGTTTAAACCAACCTTTCAAAAACCCCCACTTTATTTAGGATTTGAATTGCGATTGAAGTCTGGTTTAGAATTAATTCCCGTCCTTGTGGTTCGACCTCGACTGTACTACACGAGATCGTACGCTTGCGATCGAGTGTTTTGCTTCGAGTTACAAATTTAAAAGCCTATACGTTTTAGGACATCAGATGCTGAGATGTCAAGTAGAGCATCTGGTCGAGTCGACCACCAGCGGCGTCGACATTGTCACCGAGATCGAGATGGTATAGTAAATAAATATAATGAATGAATATAACTAAATTAGGGTTTATATTGTTGTAATTAGTTATTGTAATTAATGAATAAAATAAATGAATATAATCTGAGTATATATTTGTGCTTTCTTTTTTATTTATATTGTTGTAATTAATGAGTATTACTTGAGTATATATTTGTGCTTTCTTTTTCATTGCATTATTTAATAAAAACAACATTCGCATTAAAAAAAATAAATACAATTACCATCACATCAAATCAACTCTATCAGTAAACCAAATCCACGTCCATAACCGTTAGCATTTAAAAAAAAATACACAAAGTGAATTCATTCATTAGTTTGCAAAACAGAATAATTGATTCCTTGAAACTTGATAGGCTACTCGACGATATAGGTGACGTACGCCTCCCTCCTGTTTCTTCTGCGAGCATTTTGTGCGCATCTCTCAAACTCGAGGAATCATCAGGGCCCAGATATGCCATTGCTAGTGTGCCGTTGCTATTCGGCTACTCCGACTACAATACTCCAGAAGACGCATTTTCTTACAGGAAAATTGATACTATTCAAATATGTGTGTGGAAGATAATATGCGGCATGCAGCTGCATATGCGGATCTATATATGCGATAACGCCGCAACTTTTAAAAATTCTCAAACAAATACTTAAAATTTTTCAAAAACGGAAAATTTTTGTATCCCATATGATCAAGGGCGGAGCCAGACTCCGACGCATGGGGGTCCAACTTTTTTTGATGAAACATAGTTTTATGACCAAATTTTTGAAATTTTTGGTATACCCATCAAAACTTTCTAAATAGTCAATATCCCCATCAATCCACTTTAATAACTAGTATCCCCACCAAAACCTATTTTTCTATTTTCTATCCCCTCTTATTTATGTAACATATTATTTTACTACTATAAAATATAAAATGACCATTATACCCCTTTAAATGGACAGCTTCCTTAGTTTTTTTTACTAGTCAGAACTCAGAACTTCCTTAGTTGGTGTTGACTCTATTTGCAAAAGCATCGAGAGTTTGGGACTCAGAATCAACCTAGGCAAGTCAGAACTCCTCATAACATGCACTTGCACTCCCATTTTCCAAGTGAAGCACATGGCTGACATAATACAATGTAAGGCAACAGAATTTCCATTAAAATATTTGGGTCTGCCTATGTCTGATAAAGGATTGGCAAGAAGTAGTGTTTTAAAAAAACTCGAGAGGTCCGAATCCGACCAGAGAAATTCAGGGAAAATAGACCGACCGACCCGACCCAGGCGTCTGACCGGGGCAACCCGAGAGGACCGGGAGGAACGGTCCTCGCAAGGGTAGGTATCCATGTTCCCAGAAAAATTCCCGTAGAAACCCGACCCGAGCAAACCCGGGACACGACCCTACCCGACCCGATGTACCAGGGCAACCCGGGACCCAACCCGAGGTACCGGGGCAACCCGGGACCCGACCCGAGGTACCGGGGTAATAACCCGAGGTAGCCCGACTTGGTTCCAATTTTTCCTGCCTATGTTAACAACTACTATAATATTATTTAAATTTTATTTTTCAAGAAGAATTTTTGTTTTACAACAAATATAATTATTAAAATTTTTTTTCTGTTTTTCTATGTTATTTTTTCGGTTTAAATAATATTATTTTAATTTTTTTCATTTTTAATATAAGAATACTATTTTCCAAACTTTTAATAGTATAATATAATATATGTATATCTTATTAAAACAAATAATTTAATTTTTAATTATTTTTAATTTTTAAAGTATATTTTCCGATTTTTGTAATATAAAATAGGTGTATTATATTTTTTTGTTTTCTTTTCTTATTTTTTTTTTTGATATATAACTCCGAGACCGGGCAACCCGAGCAACCCGGACTGGGAAACCCGGGCAACCCGGGAGAGACGGTCCTAAGCTAGGTCCAATCTCCTTCCCCCAAAAATTTTTCCGAGGTTTCCGGGACCGGGAAAACCCGTGCCCGGACCTACCCGGACCGTTTTTAAATCACTAGCAAGAAGATAATATCAACTATTGATTAATAAGATAGATCAAAGGCAAATTGTCGGGTCGGGTTCGGGTTGGGTCAGTTTGACCAAATGGAAATGTCGGGTTGGGTATCGGGTTGACGGCTGTCGGTATTTTTTCGAGTCGGGTTCAAGTCGGGTCAGGTATCGGATTGATGTCTACAGACATTTTTTTCGGGTCGGGTCGGATCGGGCGGCTCTTTTCGAGTTTGGTGAGATTTTGCACCTCTACTCCCGTGTCAGGTCGAGTCAGTCAGACTTTCCCTGAAACACGGGTCGGGTTTGGATTCGGGTCAGTCTGACTTTCTCTGAAACAAGAGTCGAGTCGGATCGGGCGAGTTTTCGGATCGGGTCAAATTTTGTCATATATAGCCGGGATGGCAAGCCAGCGATCTTTCTATGACAGAAACAGAAGTTTTGATCAATGCAGTACTTACTTACATCAACCCACTGACAGTAAACAATGATTTTATTGTTTAGTACTAAAGTCATAATAATACTGATATAATTGTGGTATCATTTTTTATTTTTATTTTTTATACTTATTGAACCATTTAGAAGTTCTCAACCCGATACATTGACATTAGAGAAAAACAAGGGAAACTTAGAAGTATCTGTCGTGAGACAAGAAAAGAGCCGCATGTTCTAACAAACTTACAGATGGACATTTTCACTTTAAACGAAGGAAGAGTAAAAGAGTAATTTTGGTTTTTATAATATATTAATAGTGGGTTTTAAAAATAAAAGGGGATAGAAATAAGAAAAAAGAAATTTCATGGGGATATTGGCTATTAGATGGTTTGATAGGATATTAGCTATTTAGCAAGTTTGAATGGGTATACCAAAAATTAGGCCTAGTTTTATAAGTATGGGTATATTTTGTAAAATTTTTAAGGTATATTTGTGCAAACATTTTTTAGGGTATGGCCAATTTTGTAAATTTTCTTAGAAATTAAGTATATTTTTGTAATTTTTTCTAAAAAGGGATATTTTTACAAATATTTAGGGGTATATTTTTGAAATTTTTTTTTCAGGGGTGGGCCAGTGCCCACCCTTGTACCACACTGGCTCTGCCCCTACATATGATTTTGATATACAGAATTTATTAAACCATATAAACCAAAATTTGGATAGTATAATATAAAGTTTTGCGTTAACACGGAAGGGTTGCATTAACTATGCCCATCTTTGTATAGTATAAGCAGTTTTCATTAGCTTAAAATTTCATACTGTTTAATGCTTGCTGATTAGGACGAACAGGAACCTTGTTAATTTTGTGTAGTTCACATATATAATAAGAATGAACACTACACTTTGTTGCCTTGTGACATATCATGTTTACAAAATTGATAAATTTCATACTGTATAAATATGTTAGGTCCGATCCCCCTGAAACCAATCAACCATCTTACTACCAATTACTCCATTTTTAGAGTTAGAAATTTTTTGGATTTTTGAAAATTGTATAGAAAATACACAAAAAATTGTATATAAAATGGGTCATTCTTCAAAATAATAGTTAGAAAACTCTTAAAATAGAAAATTTTGGTATACATCTAGGTTTCGATATTAAGATTATGGTGAACAACTTGGATTGGTCATTCGAGCTACGGTTGAGGAGATATGAGGTCGAAACGCACTAGCCACTGCGCTTTGCAAAGCGCAATAGCCTCACTCTATGCATATGTATATATTGTTTGATTTGCAATTTAAATTTACTTTTGAAACCTCCTCCTTGCATTATTCCTACGAGTATTTACTGCAGAGTGACCGCGCGAATGGGTATAGACTTTTAAACCTAAAGTATGTACTCGATCGCAAGCGTACGATCTCGTGTAGTACTTGAGGGTCAAATCCTCAGGGACGGGATTAACACCAGACTTTACTTAAACCTAATTCTAAATTCTAAGAGAGTCTGGATTAAAGGGTCAATTGTTGGGGGTTTTAACAAGGCTGGTTATAAACACAAGGAAACAGTACTAAAACAAGTAAATAACTGAAAGACAATTAATTAAAAGGCATTCTCAGGGTTGTCAGAATCATATTGGTCTCAGGATCAGTTGCCTGCGTTCCGCAAGATGTCTCTTGCGGACCGCAAGTAGTTGGTTAGGGTCGCAAAACCGTCCACGAACCACAGATCTCTCTAATAATCCGCAGTCGGCTTGTAACTCCTGTCTTGAACTTTCTGTAACAGAGTGCGGACCGCAGGATGTCTCCTGCGGACCGCAGGCAGTTGACAGAGAGCAGTTTTCAATTCTGGTTTGGTGTTCTGACTAATGTCGTCAGTTCCTAAGCAATTCAGAGTTGGTACAAGTCCTTGGTTTTCACCTTTGGTACTCCTAACAATTCTAAATCAATTCGAAACTCATAGAATAAGTTCTAAACTACGTTCATGTCACTTGTTAATTCTAGGGTCCGTTTCGAGGTTAGTCGAAACACAGTTTCGCCTTTCGGGTACTTTCGGATACAATTCAACCCAAATTGTGCAAGCAATCAGATCTGGTCAAAAGATACTACATTAACCAACTAGGTCTGGCCACAACCTATAGGTCTACCAATTGAACAAACAAATCACAAACACGTTATAATGAAAATCTAAAGCAATTATGAAAACAACGTTAATCCACACAAACAACTAATCCATCAACACAATCGTCATCATTCAAACCCTAAGAACATATAGATCTACTCACTCATCGCACAAACAGAAAAGCAAAACAAAGAAGAAGAATTCATTGTGTAAAGAAACCGAAGAGGATGTCGGGTTGACACGATCGTCGCGTGAGAAGGCGTTCTCTCGAATCTCCTTCGACGGGCGATGAATCGGCCAAAACCTCTTCCTTCTCTTCCTCTGGACACTCTAAACCGAAGGGGTGTGAGAATGAAAATGAGTCAAAAACGTGGATGAAACCGTCCAGGGCGCTGGTCCCTTTAAATAACAGCTTGGCATAACTCCCTGCGGTCCGCAAGAACGGTATTGCGGTCAGCAGGACGAAGGGAAATGGCGGTTTTTGCTGCTCTGGAAGTTTCTGGCGCCCTTTGGATGGTTGAACATGCTCTAACCGACGTCTGCTGGCCGCAGGAAGTGACTTGCGGTCAGCAGGAAGCCGAATCCAGTCCTGCCTTGCCATCTAAAGCTCCAAATCACGTCTAATTGGCTCCAAAAGCCTGATAAACCTGAAATATGGACACAAGTAGACAAGTAACTGGAATCGAGACATATTCCTAGCTAAATGCATGCAAACTCAGGATTTTCAGGCCTAAATATTAATGCAAGTCTAGTAAAATATATATATGAATGCATGGCATCACAGAGGATCCTGATCAATAGGTTAATTAATACAGTGATACTTGTGTCCAATTTCGAGTTTTATTTAAAAAAAAAAAAAAGATAAAAGGGCCTGTATCAGTTCCTACACAGGGGGCAAGGCCAATGATCAAGATTTCAAGAGACATCTCGTGATTTGTAACTATTTTTTTTCCCAACTCAACACGTGATGGGGGCTTTGATCCGGCGGTTGAGAATGGCTGAGAAACAGGTACCGTTGGATAAGCTGTAGATGGACTGGCCCGAGAATTAGAACTATTATAGATTAGTTAATTCCAATTGAGGGAAAAGGACTTGAAGGATCATGCATTCATGCATGCACGCACGATTGTTTTATTTGTTTCGGATTAACTTGCTTATTTATTTATTTTTTATGTACACTATTAGATGTAATTAATATGTATTTAGGTGTGTGTTTGAATTTTGCAATTACTTGAGAAAATAGGTACATTCATAAGTACAATTAATATTTTTTGTTGTATATGGAAAAATAATTATCTATTAGATCTCCACTGTTAATTTAATTTAATGTTTCGCTAATTGATTGTTATTTATTTGGATTTAGGAGGCATTGTCACGTCATCATAAAACTCGTCGTTTTCAATGTTTTTTAAAGGTATAAATCCGTATATATACATACCCTTAAAGAGGGGGGAGAATACTGGCATCTCAGCAATTTGAGCTGAGAGGCATTGGATTTGTGGGGCCAAGTGGATGAACGGTCAGATTTGATTCAGTCTTTTATCTGTTTTTGTGAGAATTTCACTACGTGACAATTCACACACTTTATGTTATTTTGTTGAGAGATCAAATAATATTTTCGATGATTTATTGGTGACCATAAAATTAAATCTAAAATAACTAAATTATAACCTTTTAAACAACAAAAACTAATTGATGGGATGTGTTGTATATATCAGATTTATTTTAGAGTAAAACACATTAGCTAAGCTTACAGATGCTTTTCGTGAGCATACTTTTGAAAACATACCAAAACACCTTCACATTTTCAATTTATATGACCCAAATTATACCAAAATCTTATGGGATGCAAAAAAAAATTAATTTTTGAAATATTGTGTAGTCACTTTTAAAAAATCTCAAATAAATATTTACAAATTTTAAAAAATGAAAAACTTTTATTTTCCCATTATATTTTGATATAAAGAACCTAAGAGCCATATAAATCAAAATTTGAAAGTGATTTTATATGTTTCTGGAGGTATGCTCACGAAAGAGTTCTGTGAGCTTGAGCTCACAATAAATGTACCTTTTCATGTGTACATAAAAAATTATATCATTTTGATTTTATTTATATATGCATCAAGCATTAACAAAAATCAACTATTCAATTTTTTTTATTACAACAACTATATGTATTAGGCACTTATCTTAGCATCTTCAAATTATTTTAATACTGCTTTTATATATGTGAATGAGATATAAAAATTTTAAAGCTCTAAGCTCTTTATGAAAATTAAAAGATAATTAGAATAGATAAACCATTTGTTGTTATTTTTTTTTCAATTTAAGATCAACAATTTGATAAATAACAGTATGACACGATGCACACAAAAAAGAGCGGAAAAAAAATTTCTAACAAATTGCAAAACTCCCCGCGACAAAGCGCGGGTGTGGAACCTAGTATAATCGAAAGGTGAGACCTTGGATTGAATAAGATGTAGTGTTGAAAAGAAGATATGGATGAGGGATGTCGTCATCGTCAAAAAAATTTCTTTATAATAATATCAAATTCTTAATGTCAAATAATAATTTAATTTATTTTTGTCAAATAGTGCATTTCTTAAAAGAAAAAAAATACATGCCTCGTAAATTTGCTTGTTCAAAATTGTAAGATGGATAGCAGAAAACTCGATAGATTATTCACTGTTATGATAAATTTGCTCGGTTATTTTCCCACAAACAGACTTTGTGGAAACGAACAAATATATATAAAATAGAATTTTTTTTAAAAGAAATAAACAAAAGGAAATGAAGCCAGTTTGCATTCATAATTAATTCAACATTGAAACTCGAAGTTGCTTACATGTAAAATCGCCAAATTCTTAATTCTTTGCGGAATCAAAGAAGGATTAAAAAAGAAAAAAAAAACATTAAAAACAAAAGATATCTCTGATTCAACAATCAACAGCTAGCTCCCAAAGTCCCAATTCCATGGCCCATACCAGCTCAGGTGCCAGTTTGCCGCCGGTTCAGGAAATTCCCGGTTTTTACTTTCACACTTTTACTCGGTCGACGCCTAACTGACAGATCATCTGTTCAATCCATCATTCTCATCTATCCAATGGCGGGTTGAAATATACCTACATTTCAACCCGCAACACAATTACCATCTCCGCAGTGACTACTGACCGGTAACCGAGTGGCACGGCAGTTGGCAGTTGCTTCAAAGTCATTAAAAATTCCCGTATACTACTGTACAGGGTTCATGTCTGCTGCCATAAAAAACTATGGCAGGATCCTGCCATAGTTAGTACTGGCCATCGGATTGTTCTTAACGGGCTAGATTTTAGAAATCGGGGATGCTTTTTAAATGTGGATCCCACTTTCATAGACACAAGAAAAGTATCGCAAGAATGTGCCATACGAAACATGGCAGCGGATGTGAATCCCTACTGTACAAACTACATACCGTTTGCTGGACCCGATCTTCATACGCCTCTTGAAGCCCTCAGCAGACAAGACAATAGTGAATAGTCCATCCATATTTTCAGCCCCTGGTGAGGTAACATTCATTGTCATCGTCCTCTTGTGGGACCCACATTTCAGTGAGTGGGCTAACAGAATTAGTCTACGAAGTTCCGTATCGGCTATGATCTAATCAGATCGGAGGATCTGCAATCCCCAATCCGACAACTGTGGATTCAAGAAGACATTTTTGATATAATCGCAACCATCTATTTAGGATTGGATGGTTCTATGATCGAGATGGATTGTAGGTGATTTCCGCGCCAACAACATGATCTTTCCTTTCATTTCGACTCCAAAAATCTCGTCACAACATCACTTTTCCATTTTTCCCCTCAGAAAAAAGAAAGTCTCCTCTCTTCGTTCTTCTTTCTAGGTTTTTAGCTCCAACTACCAAATCTGGAAGTGGAAGCAGAACCAGCGGCGGCGGCGGCGGCGGCGATGGACGGGGGGAACGGGAGGGCGCGCTTTACCCTGGGCAAACAGTCGTCTTTAGCGCCGGAGCGGGGCGCGGTCGATCCGGACGACGACTCGGACGAGATCGACGACTTGCCGGAGAACATCGACGCGAACATACGCCTCATGTACCTCGCCAACGAGGGGGATATTGAAGGGATCCGGGAGCTGGTGGACTCCGGCGTGGATGTCAACTTCCGGGACGTCGACGGGCGCACGGCGCTCCACGTGGCGGCGTGCCAGGGCCAGACTGAGGTCATAAGGATGCTGCTCGAGAGAGGCGCACATTTTGACTCCGAGGACCGGTGGGGCAGCACGGTACGGCGTGGATTGTGATCTCTGTGTTACTTTTTCAAGGTTTTCAGTGTGATCAGTGGTCAATTTGGTTTGTTTTTATGTTTGTGTATGAACAGCCGCTAGCTGATGCTATACATTACAAGAACAACGAGGTGATCAAGCTTTTGGAGAAGCACGGTGCCAGGATCAAGGTGTGTAGATTCATTTCACAGAGTAATTGGGATATGATCAGATAAAGGAAATTTGGCTTATTAGGTTGATTGAATTGCGCTTTAATTGGGGGTATATTAAACCTAAGGCTAATTCTGCTATGGATCAGATGAAATATGGGCAGTTCTTGTTTCATAATCGGATGGTCACTATATATCTTTTAGATACAATTAAAGAGACATGTTTGATAAGAACCGTTCGATTCAAAATGAAAGGTTGCTTAACCGATCCACAGCAGAACCACTCTTAACCTTATGTTGCTTCAATTGTACAAACACCAGTTATTACTGGTGGGATCAATTGCAATTCTTTCGCTGATTGAAATGTTTTCAAACTAAACTGGAAAGATAGTTGAACTAAAGTATCTTATCAGAGTCTTGATCTTGGCCAGTTTTGGTTAATCTCTAACAGAACAGTATTTCAGTGTGACATATATTGACAGCTATTGTTTCCTTTGTATGGCTTTAAGGTAGCTCCAATGCATGTAGACAATAAGCGTGAAGTGCCTGAATATGAAATCGATCCAAAAGAGCTTGATTTCACCAATAGTGTCCAACTTTCTAAGGTACTTTTCATTCATCATTGTTCATTGGTCACTTTGTACTTTTTCCAGAAAAAATTCACCAATTATTGGAGTAAATTACGATAGCAATGCAGCTTATCAAGTTTGTTTGTTTTCATGAATCCAAAACATATTGATACTATCTAGAAGTTGAAATTGATATTAAATTGAATTACGACTAGGACTATTTTTGCTTCAATCCCCAAATTTTAGCTGCTATTTGTAACTAATTTTTTTTTTTTCGTATGTTTCGCATTTGATCAGGGTACTTTCCGTATAGCAACATGGAGAGGCACTCAAGTTGCAGTTAAACAGCTAGACGATGATTTAATAACTGATGAGGATAAAGTGTGGGTTGGTTCCCCGTAGTTTCTTAAATTTTTGTTAATATCTGGAAGGTGATGTTTTCACTAATAATTTAACTCTTTTTTGCGATTTCAGAAGAGCATTTAGAGATGAACTGGCTTTGCTTCAACTTGTACGGCATCCAAATGTGGTACAATTTTTAGGTGCCGTCACTCAAAGTACACCCATGATGATTGTAACAGAATTTTTGCCTAAGGTTTGTTTTCTTGTTCCACTTTAAGGAATACCCCCATACAATCATAATATCATATAACTCTAGTCTACTTTGTTGAGAAATTATGAAACAGTCCAATTGTAGGATACCAAACTTGTAATAATTGATTGAATGAGAATAATAAGAATATGGTCCTAAATTTTTTGTACAGGGCGATCTTCGTACCTTCTTGGACCGAAAGGGACCTCTAAAGCCATCGCTAGCTGTCAAGTTTGCACTTGACATTGCAAGGTAGGTACCATTTGTTGTCTCACTTTTCCATTTCTTTTTTGTTCTACACAGAGATGTTAAAAATTTTTATTGGTGTTACAGAGGTCTGAATTACTTGCATGAGCATAAACCAGAAGCTATCATTCACCGGGATCTTGAGCCCTCGTGAGTTTTTGTACTTGAGTATTGCTTTTTTTTTCTTTGACATTCGTACCTATATTAAACCGAATTTTTTGTATACATAATCTTAGTTTTCTGTGGTGATAATTTAATTCATTAAATTGCTTTGAAGCTGGAAAGTGTTACTGTGAGAGAGGTCAAAAAGGAAAAACAAAAAGTAATGTGCTGATTATTGTATGTAAAGACTTTACTATAGTGTGCCTGTAATTTTGCAAAGAAATATTATATGTATGTTCTATTAAAGTATTAATTACAAGCTCTTAGAATAAAATACTAACCAGTGGGGTTGGACTTTGTAAGATAACAGGAATATACTAAGGGATGATTCAGGCCATCTCAAAGTTGCTGATTTTGGTGTAAGCAAGATGTTAAAATGGAGAAAGCGAATTAAAGAAAATCAACCGGTTCAACATACTGACTGTGAGTTTACTTACACACATATATTTCAAGTGGATAGCCTAGTACAGTATTTGCTTTGCTAGGGCACTGGCATATTTTATTTTATTTTATTTTATTTGCTCCAATGGCCTTCATATAAATTGATGTTAGAGTAGATTATGTATGTAAATTCTATGAAGAATGTTGTGTTTTATGGTGCTTGCTTTGTTGTTGGTATGGTTGAATGAATTAACATTATGGTTAAGACTTAAGAACCCAGCTTAGTTAAGAGATGAAATTGCTACGTCTTATAAAGACTTATGCACTTGTATTTAAGGCTAGACCCATGTCTGCAGATCGAAAAGAAAATTGGTGTTCACCTTGTGAAAGTGTTCAGAAAGTTTAGTGATATCTACTCAAAAGTTTTTAACTTGATTACTGGGTAAATAAATTTTACTTTTCCAGGCAGGTATGTAGCTCCAGAAATTTTTAGAAATGAAGAGTATGATGTAAAGGTTGATGTTTTCTCATTTGCCTTGATTGTCCAAGAGGTAAACATAAGTTTTCTAACATATCATTTTATAGTTATATTTTATGATTATCAGTTTATGCATGAATATACTAAATTTCAGATGATAGAAGGCTGCCGACCATTTTTTGCTAAACAAAATAGTGAGGTGTCAAAAGCAATAATCTCTAAGGAGAGGCCTCCATTCACAAATCTTAAGAATTATTCGCATGGCTTGAAAGAGTATGTTTTTCTCCTTGTACTTTATTCGGAAATATCATCTGTAATAATGTTACTGTATGTTAACATATAATTGCATACTTGTGTATCTTGGCAGGCTGATAGAAGAATGTTGGAGTGAGAAACCTTCTTCAAGACCATCCTGTAAGAACATAATTCTTCGTCTAACTGCCATTCAAGCAGAGCTTGCTTCTAAAAAACGCTGGAAGGTATATGTTTGTATCTTTTTTTATAACAAAACTGTGTTAAGTACATTTAGAAAAAAAATGTGCAAGTGATGTCTTCAACATGATTCTGTATGTGTATCATCGTAGCATGCTGAGACTCATCAAGGATCACCAGACAGGACCGGCACTGTACCAAACCAGCAGAGTGTGGTACCACTGTTCTTAATTTTTTTTTTTCATTCTTTGAAATTTTTTTTTTTGCCCAGATTAAATAAGTGAATAAAAAAAAACCTAACCAGATAAATAAAACATGTAACTGGAAAATTGAGATTGTCCGGTAAATGTTGGTGCGTGCTGGTACTGGTTGGGCATTGGTATCTGTTATGGTAATCCTTGCAACTAATTTCAGAGTGCATTAGCATTTCCTTGCTGTCAGTATTCTTGAAACAAATGTGCTTTTACTCGTACTTTTACATGCCTGTGAAAGGATGTTAAAAGAAGAGGTGCATACATATTTGATTTTTTTTTTCATTGAAACTGAATGTAAAACTTACAAGATCCCCGGTAGTTCTCAATCTTGTACCCAAAATACTGGTACATAAGAGAAAAAAAACTTGCACCTATTGCATCCATTCAAAATATAGAAACACAACTAATGAAAACCTTACACACGAAATAAGAATGTTTTGACTTTTCAGCTTGGTATTCGGTATGGCAAATAGTTTTGGTTAAGAAAATCTTTTGCCTGAGGCAAAACTAGCTTAACAACCATGGACAGCATTTGTGTCACATATTGTAACAGGTGAAGCCCCTGAGATGTTTTCAAAACATTGAAGCGATGTGGAAAAAAGACCGTTCCCGTACAAGCAGCCGCTCTTCTCATTATTCTACAAGTTCAAAGTTCTGATTTCTTGACACTGCTTTTGTTTGTCAAAAAGGAAATGCATTTGTATGATTAGAAAACACACAAAATTCATTAAATGTGGGGATCATTTCATGTTGTCGGGCAATTTTTTCTTTTCATTCTCTTGTTATGCCTTCTTTCACATTTTTCTTTTGTTTTTTCTTTGTGATCGTTAATATATGTATCTATATTCGACTATTGTCATGCTCAACAAATTAATTATTTTCATTGGTGATGCTGTTACGTTATTTTTACCTTCTTTGCTATCGAAAAAATAATTCTGATTCTTATTATTAGGCTAATAAATTCTGAAATTCGCAAAAAATGATTCTACATCTTAATATAGCTATAACGTTTGTAATGGGCTGTAGTGTACAGATCTTAAATGCCTGTGACAGTGAGGTGCTTCATTGTTTCACAAAATTCTAATTGCTGAGGGCTATGCTTTTAGTTGCCGTTTATACACAAAATAAAATGCGACATGGTAATTTTTTTTTTCTTAATAGAAAAAAGACAGCTTCTATCAGGACAGTGGACCTTGGAACTTGTAATAAGATCCTTTCTTATAAACAATTACTTAATAGAATGATGGTTGTTATTTTTTATACATAAAGGTAACTTTTTTTCTTCATGTAGCGTTTCTAATAAATTAAATCCTTGAAATGAACAATTATATATTGTTAGTACTTCGAAATTAGTGCATTAGTCAAACTATAAATTCTTTATTTCAAAAATAACAAAAGGGAAAATTCATCGTTTGGTCCTTAAACTATCTCTAAAAAACCAAATTGGTCCTTAAACTTTATATTGCACTAATTTAGTCCCTAAACTTTCATAAACGTATTGAATTAGTCCTTCAACTTCTTTAAAAAAATCAAATTAATCATTTTGCTATATTTCTTGTTGACATATATGCATTATTTGTTATGTGGACTTTAAATGTGACAAAACCATGGTAAAGATAGAGGTGGCAAAATCTGACCTGACCCAAAAAACCTGCCCGACCCAGTTTCAGGAAAGTCAAACTGACCCGAACCCGAACCCAAACCCGACCTGACCCAAACTTGACCCGTGTTTCAGGGGAAAGTCATACTGACCCGACCCGAACGACTTGAAACCCAAGATAACCCGAGAATAGAGGTGCAAAATCTGACCAGACTCGAAAAACTCGCCCGACCCAACTCAAAAAACGACGGCAGACGTCAACTCGATACACGACCCGACCCGACCCGAAAAAATGCCAGCAGTCTTCAACCCACCCCACGTGGCATATTTATAGTCCACATGGCAAATAATACATACATGTTAACAAGAAATATAACAAAATGATTAATTTGGTTTTTTTAAAGAAGTTGAAGGACTAATTCAATCCGTTTATAAAAAGTTCAAGGACTAAATCGGTGCAATATAAAGTTTAAGGGCCAATTTGGTTTTTTAGAGATAGTTTAAGGATCAAATGATGAATTTTTCCAATATAAAAAGAGGAGGATCCAATAACCATGGGTATTGATTCTCATGGTGACCTTTTTTTTTTATTTATGCATAAATTAAAAAAATCTAAATCTAGATGTATTTTATATTATCTCAATAACATATACATAAAAAATGATAAAGTTTTAGCATTGTTTCAATAGTCATCAAGAGATGAGAAAAAATCATAAAACTTGAACCGTTAATTTTTGTTAATGCTTGAAGCACATGTAAATAAAATCAAAATGATATAATTTTTTATATACACATAAAGTATGATATATTCAAAATATTTTATCAATTATTTTTGTTATTTATAAATATAAAACATAGTTATTTAAGATTTAATTTCATGGTCATTAATCGTTAAAAAAAAAATGGTTATTCGATCCATCCTCGTATACAAAAAAAAGCTACATTTTCATTGTAGTCGTTCCCAACTCATGAAATCACCCGTACTTCACTAAAAAAAATGAAAAAAAAATCCCGTACAATGATTATCTTTTGACTACGAAAGTCTCTTTGCAGTGACAAAATAACGGTCAAACCTTGAAATTGATTTAAGTATAACTCTCGTTACTCTCAAAAAAAAAAAAAAAAAAAAAAAAAATATATATATATATATATATATATATATATATTAATATATAACTCTCGTACTATTTATTTATTTGTTTTTTGTGAGTAAATCACGTACTAGTGTCCAATGAAAAGGTTAGCCATGGATTTTGTCCGGGTCCTGTTTGGTTTTTGAAGTAAGATTTCAAATCAGGACTAGGGGTTGGTCCATACCACGTTACAACCAATTCTATCAATATATCATCGTACAAATGTACATTCTCCTGATTAAAACTCTCGTCTTATGTGCATGAGGACTTTTTACACTGTAGCGGGCCAGTAATACAGAGAAAGTATTGAAAGATGTAAACATGTTTTTCTATCTGTTGGACCCATCATTGTCCGTATTTCTAATTTTCTAAATCAGTAAGAAACCCGTCCGTTTGCGGGCGTCTCAACTTCTAAGCTCACGCCGCCGTGTAATATATATAACATATTTTTAGTTTTTTGCTAAGTATTTACCATTCAAATTTCATCTTTACACTAAATTAACTCAATGAATTTAGAATATAAAGCATCAATTCCTCATTAATGTAAATTCTAATCAAATTGATGTCTTCTATACCAAAATTGATGTATTTCCATTTTTGTAAAAACCAAAATGGAGATAAAGTTGTTTAATTAGAGAACATCAACATCTTTGAAATCAATGCATTTTGATATCTACCGTTGATTAAGAGGTAGAATGGGAATTAAAAAAAATGAAGGAGGAAGAAAAAAATGGAGACGTCAAATACTTACGTGCTTTATAATATAGTATAGATTTAGACTATAAGTTGTTCTTCTCTGGACCGGCTAAGCATTTTTCATTTCGAATCGAGCGGTTCTTATCGAACCTTTCTCTTTAATTGTATGTAAAAGACATAGCGTAATCATTTAATTATATAAAAAAAAATGAACGGTTCATATTTCATTCGACCCACGGCATAATTAGCTTAAGAAATATAAGCTTGAATTCAGATAATATTCTGAGGATCTTCTGGAGAGGACACCCTGTTAAATGGCCCCTCTCCCAGTTGTAGCTTTTCTCGTCCTGCAGTTGTTTTATGCTGTTCCTTTGATAGCATAGCATAGCCTTTTTTTCATGACTCATGTAGATAATTTTGCATTTGTCTATTGTTGTTTTCCTTTGATATGTATGCATTTATGTAACGAGTAAAATACACAGGAGGGATCCCTCAATAAATAGTTATTATGATAATTACATGAGTGTGTTTGGATTGCGGAAGGATTAGTGAAAAATAGTATAATAGAGAATAGTAGATGAAATTAATAAAAAACATATATATATTAGTTGAGGAAGGATCAAATAACCATGGATTTTGGTGACTGTAGTGACTATTTTATTATTTATATATAAATTGACAAATCTAAACCGTTAGATGTATTCTAAAATCATCTAAATAACATATACACAAAATTTGATAAAGTTTTAACATCGTTTCAATAGTCATCATGAAAGGAGAAAAAATCATAAAATTTGAACCGTCGATTTTTATTAATACTTGATGCATATGTAAATAAAATCAAAATGATATAATTTTTTGTGTATACATAAAACATGATATATACAACATATTCTAACAATTAGTTTTGTCATTTAACATTTTAAATTGAAGTTATTTAAGATTTAATTTCACGGTCACCGATCGGTCACCAAAAACATGGTTATTTGATCCCTTCTCATATTAGTTATTTTTGGATTAGCTAAAGAATAGTAAATATATGGTACTATTCGCATTAGTAAAAATGTTGTTTGGATTGTTTTGATTAGAATAGTGATAGATGGTTGAAAAAAAATAGTAGCTAATCCATGTTTTATATAGAATAGCGGATTAGCAACTATTCTGACTAATCCGGATTAATGATTGTGTGTCTGGATCATGCAAAATTTAGGAATAACTTACTATTCTGACTAATCCGGATTAATGATTGTGTGTCTGGATCATGCAAAATTTAGGAATAACTTACTAATCCAATTAAAGTTCTACTCTTTACCATCCAAACGCACTCCAAGACAATGAATAAATAATAAGAAAATTGTTATCAAATGTACAATACAATTTATTATTCTTGTAACTATGAAAAAAAACCTGACAATTGGATATACAATTGAACCCGGAACAAACAGGAATAAATAAAGTATTTCCTTTTTCTCCTGTCACTTTCCTCGCATAATAAAAGGAAAAAGAAACCGAACAGTGCGAGCTCGAAAGCGGCAGAGCTTACGAGTTACGAGGTCGCAGTCCACACCCCCTCCGTTCTTCCAAAGAACCACACACCCATACCATTCTAATCGTATCCGTCAAACCAAAACCAACGGATCAGATCATTTCAAATAAGATCTTTCAAATCAGATCAGACCCGTTGGTGTTAATCGAACGGTTAAAAGTTGACTAACACGATCATGCTATGTTCGTAAAATAACAGGGGATTTGTCTCAGCTATCCGCTCTCCACTCACTGTAGAGCGGGAAAAATTAGATAATATAAAAAGAGGAAAAAAGAAAGTGATCTAATTAGTTTATGAGGAGGGATCAAATAATACATTACTATTTTGACACAAATGTTATACTAAATCATATAAATTTATAAAAAAATCTAAAAATAAAAAATCTTTTATAAACATATTCATTTACTTATAGATCGATTGTGTTTCAAATTTTATTCAATTTTAGTGTCATTTGGTACTCCATCAAGAATCATTAAATTTAGACCGTTCTACTAGATAAACTTGATGGTTGTTGATGAAGTATCAAATGACACTTAAATTGAATGAAATTTGAAACACAATCGATCTATAAGTAAATTAACATGTTTGTAAAAGATTTTCTATTTTTAAGATTTTTATAAATTTATATAATTTAGTGTAACATTTGTGTCAAAATTTTGAGTGTCATTGGATCCCCTCAGGGGATGAACACTCCAATACCTCAGAAGTCAGAAGTATTAAATTACTTCCCACTTCCATTTTTGTCCTTCCGAGTGTTCATCCCCTGACTTACTGCATCCTGCAGTTCACAACCTCAGCCGTTGGATCATCTCGAGATCCGCACTGACAGGAATCTCATGACATCCAACGGCTCGCATCATGAAGTGCACATTGCAGTACAGCAGGGGATATGATTTCCTCCTTCCTTCCTTCCGCGAATTCATATCCCCTGCTGTACTGCATTGTGCAGTTCACAATTTCAGCCGTTGGATCATCTCGAGATCCACACTGACACGAATCTCACGACAATCGAACGGTTCACATCATGAACTGCACATTGCAGTACAGCAGGGGATATGATTTCCTCCTTCCCTTCCTTCCTTCCTGTCACACACTCACTGACACCTCCACAGCTCCACTCTCTCCACTCTCTCACCCTTCCTTCCGTATCCATCCATGGCCGTCGAGCTCGACCGCGGCTTCTCCATTCGGTGCTCGATCGCTCTCAATTCATTTACTCCTCTTTATTCTTTTCTGTTGTTTGTAAAGATTCTAACTTTTTTTTTGATGATACATCATACAGGGAGCATGTTGCGAAGATGCGAAGCACACGCGTTGGCAAATGCGGGCCGTTCGAGGGCGAGACCTTGCCGCCAATGGATGTGCGGAAGTTCAGGTGGTGGTCCGACGAGGTGGCAGCGTCAGCGGCGGCGGTGGCGGCGGGGGTGAGGCAGAAGACGCCGAGGAAGAAGAAGAGGTCGATAGTGGAGCTGTTCGCGATATCGCCGCAGATCACTGGCGCGGTTGGGGGTGGTGAGCCTGTCGGCAGCAGCTCCGACGAGGAGGAGGAGGAGGAGGAGGAGAGGGTTGAGGAGGTGAGCGGAGGCGGGGGGCTGTACTATGCGGACTTGGCGGCGGTGAGTAGGAGGGAAGGGAAGGAGAGGGCATTGCAGGGGAAGGATTGCAGAGGTGGTGAGAAGGGGGGGAAGAGAGTGAAGAGGAAGCTCCAGATCAAAATCTGTGCTGCCAAGAAGGTATCTTTGTTAAAATGTTACTTGCATGCTCACACCCACACCCAGATAATTTTATAATTTTATCGGTTACAGATGAATCACACCCAAATAATTTTATAATTTTACCGGTCACAGATGATGAATCTCAGATAATTTTATCAGATGATGAATCTCAGATAAATTTATCGGTTACAGATGATGAATCTCAGAAAATTTTATCGGTTACAAATGATGAATCTTAGATAATTTTATCGGTTACAGATGATGAATCTTAGATGATTTTATTGGTTTGGTTATAGATGAATCTCGTAATGGGTAATATTTTTCCTATTTATAATCGTCAAATCGAAAAGAAAATTCTTTTGGTGGGAGTATTTGGAGTAAAATTCTTTTTTGTTCTTTGTTACTTGTGTGAGTTTCAGTGATTGGTTGATAAATAATAATGTATTGTAGTAGTTTTAATTTGATAATTAGTTCTAGGTTAATCTGGTAAAATTTGCTAATAAATTTGGGAATGAGAAAGAATATAACTTGAACTAATAGTAATAAGGGAATTAAAGCTTATCAAAAAGAATATAACTTGAAATGTGCATTCTCAGTTTGCTATTTTTGTTGTTTGTTACTTGTGAAAGTTTCGGTGATCGGTTAATAATGTATTTAGTAGTTTTAATTTGATTGTTAGTTCTAGGTTAATCTGTTAAAGTTTGCTAATAAATTAGGGAATGAGAAAGAATATGACTTGAACTAATAATAATAAATAAAGCTTATCAAAAAGAAAGAATATAACTTGAAATGTGCATTCCCAGTTTGCTATTTTTGTTGTTTGTTACTTGTGAAAGTTTCGGTGATTGGTTAGTAATGTATTTAGTAGTTTTAATTTGATTATTAGTTCTAGGTCAATCTGGTAAAGTTTGCTATTGCATCAGGGAATGAGAAAGAATATAACTTGGACTAATAGTAATAATTAAAGCTTATCAAAAAGAAAGAATAGAACTTGAAACATGCATTCTCAGTTAATAGCATAGCAGCAGTAATTACACATCTGTGGGAGCAACTCTTTCTGTTGGTTGTTTGGTAAATCTGACATTGAGTAGGAAAGTTTTAGCTTTTTTTTTTTTTTATGTTTATTAAATTATCAGGAATACTAGGAATTATTTCTTATGCTGCTGCATTTGTTTGGACATGCCACATGGATAATATATTTGATCAATCTTTTATTCATGTGAGAAAGAATATGTGGACAATTTTGCGTGATAATGCTAGATCAGTTAAATATACTTAATAGGTAATAAATGATATTCGTATCATTCTTCCATAAATTTTACTGATGCACTCAATGAATCAGGAGAAGACACAGAAGAAGCCCAAGATTAGATCTTCTCTGAGCATCTCTCAGTTACTTCAAGAGGTGAAGCGGAAGAAGATGCTGACGAAATCTCTGAAGCTCTCTTTTCAGGCTAAAACTAAGAAAAAGAAAAGGAAGCAGTTCCCATCGATTCTATCCGGGAAGGAGAATAACCTCAAACTAACCCCAAAACCTACACCCAAATCAAAAACCAAGAATTCCTCTGTACAGAGCATTTTGAAAAGGGAGGTTAAAGCCTCTCCTGTAGAAAAGCATGTTACTTTTTCTGGCAATGTCGATATTTTTGAAAGAGAGGAGTGCTCTTCATTGCCGGCTGAATTGGCTTTGGTTCAAAGCACCAAATGTCCAGTGACTGGAGTACCGGAGTCAGTAAAGGACAGCAATATAGGAGCCGAAGAACCTCGGATCACAATTGTTTCTAATGAGCTTGGAATTGAGAATGAAAATGAGAGCTCTCAAGGTAAATGTGTCGACCTAAATAAGATGTCAGATACCAACATCGAAATCCATGAGGACTATGCAAGGGAGAGGCCAGAGGTGATGGTTGAAATTACGAGACAGCCATCAGGTTCGTGCTTGATTGACAAGGATCAGATCTCTCATGCTGGTCATAGCGTCACTTTACCTGAGAGTAATATTTCCAGTAGAGATCTAATCAGCATCAGCTCTTCTACTGGGTCCAACAAACCCACCTCGACTGATACCCGTTTGAATACTGACTACCTGTCTGCTCTGTGCTTTTCTGAAGAGTTTATAGGCCTCCCGTTAAACTCGCAAGGTGAGCTCGCCATAAACCCTAAACCTAACCTTGTTCCTAATTCTAGTGAGTTGCTTAAGAGGAATGAGATGTTACCAGGCCCTTCTGGTGGGGTCCTGTTTCCTGGATCTGGGCCTGTACCCGCACCTTTACCCGTCAGACCTATCGGGGTGGCTAGCCCGGCATCAGATGTGAGAATGCGACCACTTTATTTCAAGGATAAGTTTGGAACGGAGCATTACTATGCGCCACTTATGCCGGTCAGACCAGGTTTTGGTTTCACACATTTGCCAGGTTTTGAGAGAATGGAGATTCAAAGTTATGATCCGCTTCTGGACCATACTGCCGCACCCACAAACTTCTATGAAGTAGGGAAGAATAATGCGGAGCCAACTGTTCGGTTAATGGGTAAGAATGTTTCACTTGGTAGAAGTAGCAAGGATTCTGCGGGATGGAATAGAAGTGTTTGGGTTGATAAAGAGAGTGCTGCCTTAAATGCTGCTGATTTCCCCTCTAGAGAAAGAAGGCATGGTTTGAGTTTTTCTGTAGAACCACGGTTCAACGAACGCCAGGGACAAGTTTACAGTCATGCTGGTATTGCCTTTCCAGGTTACAGTTCCCAACCAGTGACCCATATGAATCCAGTTTTTACCCACTACAATAGCTCTATATATCAAAAACCAGTCATTAGACAACAGGTTCTGTTAGATTCCACACACTGTAAGCATACTCAAAGTCAGAGCATCTCCTTTGCCAGCTCGCCAAATCAGGCTGAGGCCCCGCAGTGGATCCAAAACCCGAGAAGTAAAACTCACAAACCCTATTTCCCGACCTATGTCAATCCTTCCGTGACACAGAAGCAGTCCTATGTTGTTTCTGGGAACAGACCTAACGTATCCTCTCCATATCCTGGCACAGTTATCTCTTTCCCCGCATATAACTCCGGGAGTAGTAGTTCTCATTCTCGGCCTATCTCAATTTCCCCACCTACATCTGCATTTAATCCTCCATTTCTGACTGCTAGACCTGATTTTGCATCAAAGAGTAAGGTTCGAGTCCAAAACAATCCAATTTGTCGACTCGTGAGACCTTCTGATTATATTAACCAAAATAACAAAAGGCCTTTAGAACGAGATGACGTGCTTGCCAGACCACCTCTAAAAAAACCTTTTCAAAGTAACTCAGGTTCAGTCACTAAATCAACAGGACCTGATACAATTATAGGAAGTGAAAAAGTACTTGATTTTGGCACGAGAGCAGGTAAAGCAGTGGATGCCCGAGTAGCAAACACCAAACTGTTTGAAATGGGAACCGGTGGTTTTTCAAATCCGGTTTCAGGTTTTGTTGCGAGATCAGGACCTGTCAAGCTTAGTGCTGGAGCTAGGCATGTTCTGACACCCGGTCCTAACTTGGATCGAGTTAATCCAAGACCAATTCACTCCATGATGCCACTGATTGCTGCAGCCAGCTCGAGTCAGAGAGGCTCAGAAGAATTATACCGGTTCTAGCTGTATTCTCTTTCTTCACTGAGGTACTTCATTGATGCTTTTGTTTTACAATAGTTCTGTGAGTTCCTAGAATGTAGCTTCTTTTTTTTGTGTGAGTTTAATTATGTTGTTCCATTTTGTAATCCTACTTCGAGAACTATGTTCTTTGAATGAAGTTGCGTTTTAAAGATGACATGGTAATCAATTGACATAACATCCTTCTTTTATTTCCGTGGAGCATCATTTTACTTTAATTCTTTCACTTTTTACTGCATTGCAAAGTCAAGTTGAATCTTGGACCCAATTTAACAAAATGAGTTGCAGTGTGTAGTATATGCACGCACCTGTATTTATATGTTTGGTCATGTCTTATTACTTTCTTTTTGAAAACAAGGCTATTGAGCCTATTTCATTAATTAAACCACACATGCAGCTAGGATGCTCACAACTGCAAACAAAAAATCACAAATAACGTCATGTCTTATTACTGTTGTCTTTGGGCTAGAAGCGAATGGTCTTGAGTATTAACATTCAAACATGAATGCTTGTATAATTTGGTATAACTGCAACTAAAGCAATGTACATCTTACTGAAGACTGAAGGTGCGAAGTTCAGTAGCTTGTCATTAAGAGAACGTAATCTGAAGTCGGATAATGAAAAATTAAATGAGTATGTAAAGACCTTTCCACTAACTGCTATGATTAATTAGAAGAATTCACTTTGTTAAACCTCACATAAAACCCTCCTCTGAATATATGTATCCCATATAAATTAATGTGCTTTCCAACAACTAAATTATACGTATTACCAGCATAACTGTTAGTTCCTGATTCATTATGCTTATTTGGCTGTCTTTATAGTTTGGAACCATTATGATAATAACAATTATGTAGCACATTTGTATGGGAATATAAATCAGAAATAGGCATAATGCTAATTAAAAGGAAAACTTGATTGTCCCACATAATGATCAGTGAAGAAAAACAACTTGACTAGACACGGCTTTATAGAAATCTCATACAAAAAACAAACAATTGAAGATGTAATTAAGCTTGAGCAAGACGGCGTATATCAATAGGATAAGCATCAGAAGAGGACTGAGCACTGTAAGTTCGTTTTCCTATGAGGATGTTTGCTGCTTCGGATGGGTGAAAAGCATCCCAAAACATGTATTCATGCCGATTGGGGCATGGGGGCTGGAAAGGGAGGCAGGTGACCTGACCATTGTTTCTTCCGATGCCGCAGCAGCCTCTGTTTGTTACTCTCAAACCTAAATGTACAAATCAGTGAATTTTAAGAACATAAAGTGTAAATTTATATAAGTTGTACTGTTTGGTTTGATTTAACAAAACAATTAAGATAATATGCATGATCGCAATGTGAACAATCTGACTTTGTTACAAAGTCATGTACTGATGGCTTATAAATGTTATCTGTTATACTTTATATCTTTTGCAGGTGTATGCATGGTTATTGGAGGATTGAATTAGACTCTTCGAAGGTGGTACCAGAAACAATTTGATGTTAGAAACTCCATATTAGAAAATTTGTTACTATAACTTACTAAAACAGCATACCGTGAGATGCTGGGTTCTTCAAAATGTCAGCAAAAATGCCGTAGGCATTAATGTAGGTGAAGTGAGCTCCTGGCAATTTGTTGAATTCATCAACCAGAGATATTAGCTTCTGGTTGAAGAGTTGAATCGCATTATTGATCCGATCGACACAGGTTATCCCATTCCGGCTGAATTGAGCCAGCTCGTTTGGGCTGCACCCGACCTGGCCAACTCCAATCAATGCCACCTTTCTTGCGCCGTAGTTGTACAGGGTCTAGTAACAACATAAGAATTGCAAAAGAAAAAGAAAATCAGTAAGACAGATATTTGTGCCCTTGGTAGTATTGTGTTTCACAGCCTAAATTATGCCTCTTTTTTAGGTTTGTAGATTTCAAATATTGCCTTGCATCAGATATCCTTGTGTTGCTCATCTTTTCGACGTTCTGTCATCTTGCGTAAATTTAGGTTTAAACTGATACAGGTATATTATGTCAATTAAACACAAACCCTGATTTGTTGAGAGTACTGGTTGATAAGCACGTCGGCATACTGCTGAGGGTTGTATTGCTGGCTCGTAGAGTAAACTGTTGGCATGAAATAGTTGTTCAAATAGTCATTGCTCCCCATGCCAACTTGAAAGATGCACTTGCTCAGGTGATTCGCTGCTGATTCTTCGTCGCCCAAGATATTGACAAGCTGTTCGACTGCTGTCTGGTAATTCCTCAGCTGCCCTCCAAAGCTTATTCTTGCACCCTGGTAAAGTGCAGTAATGAAAATCTATCTCAACTTTTTAAGTTTCTCTTTAACAACCATGTATCCAAGTAGTAATAAGGTAGTTTGGTACAGTACCAACTGTTGGCCGGTTTCGTCCCTGATACCGGCTGCTGCCGATGCAAAGTTACAACCGGTTAAGAGGCCATCTCCTTCTACACTTGCACAGGGTGGGATGTAGTCGTCGAACCCCAGAAGCTTTGCTGAAATTTACAGAGACAAATTAGAAGGAACAAATCAATGGTAAACTGGAAATGCATCATCTGGTTTTCTGCTGAATTCTGCCTAAATTGCTATTAAATTTTACTATTTTTCATTGAATCAAGGTTCTTGGTCTCTAGAATTTGTGAATGGTCCCAGATCTAGCTCAAAGCATGAGACCAACCAAAGTGCACATAGTTAATCTTTTCACATGCAATCCTAAGCTATTTTGTATATAGTTAGATCCAGCATTAAATGGGTTGCTTTTTGTTGGGGGTGAAAAAAAATAAAATCACTTGAATGTTAAGAATTAAATAGACAATATTTTTCCATACTTTTTTTTTTTAATTTCTCAATTTAATACATCATTGACGCTTTGAAAATTAAAAAATGTTGGGGGATACAATCAAATGTAGTTAAAAGAAGCTATAATATCCTAACTAGAATATATCCATGTATATATACGCTATATGAAATTGGCTTGCTTATATGAACGCACTCAACGTGAAGAAAGTAAATTCAATATATATCCGTGTGGAAATAAATTCTTGAACAAGGGCACCGATAAATAGCAAGGCAGTGAATTCATACATTAAATACAGCGGTGCTATGGTAAATGCTAGCTGTATTTTTCTACTCTTCATCAAATGAATTGATGTGGCCGCACCTCATAAAATAATAAATCGACACAACACTAATAAATACATTTTTTTTTTCATGGAAATTTGCTTCTTTGCTCCTACAACTAGGAAAATAAATTTTATTAATTGTCGTTGAATCTATTATTATTTTTTATAATTCTCATAATTTTTATAATTTTCTTGACATCAAAAAGTAATATTTTTTTTAATCTTTTGATAGTTTGTCTATGAAAATTTAACTGGTAAATTATCATTTGGCATGATGCTTATATATACTCTCACCTGGACATGCACTGTACGATATGCAATAACTATAATAATTTACCAGCAACTCAGTTCAACCTACTACGATAAAATTCCTCAGCTAATGCACAACGTAGGTACTGTTTTATACTTTTATTTCACTATATATATTCACTTTTAAAAAATCTCAAACAAATACTTAAAAAATTTTCAAATATGGAAGATTTTTGTATCACATTCACATATAATTTTGATATAAAGAACTTATTGAGCCATATAAATCAAAATTTGGAGGTGATATGATATGTTTAATGCAGTCTATAGTCACACTCACATCAATGAGAATTGTATGTGTGATACAAAATAAATGTTTTCATCTACCTAGATCTAGATGTGCTTCCTCTAAATCAAATATGGTAATTATATTTATATATATATATGCATGGCACATCAATGAACTTACCAAAACCTGTCTGTCACGGAAATGTTCATGTGTACTAGAATTGATAAGAGATCCAGACCCATCTGGAATCAAACCCTAATTCATTATCATACATAAATGCCTTAGAGGTGAAATTCATGCATGACAATTTATTTTTGCTTATTGCATTTACCAAACAAACATAAATGCATTAATGCATGTTTGATTGTTTGAGAACTTCAATTCTGCAACCTAGCTAGGCTGCCTAGCTATATTATACAAACAGTAATACCTGGCGTCCATAGGTTACATTTCGGAGTGTATCTGTTACATTATGTACATGTCTATGGATGTATGGACAGTTTTACAATGGACGCAACATATTTCTCTTATACAAATCCATGCCAAGTATATATACTCTGCCAAAATTAATGTTTCTAAAATTATCAGTAACAAGACTGTGAACACTAAATTTGTACCTATAATAAAAATAAAAAAAAATTAATTAGCATAAATGAATTTCAAAAATGAGGATGAGGATTTGATCTTACAAATGACGTCGACGGTTGTGAGGCCGTTGCTGAACCTGCCAGTGGGTCCATCGGGGAAGTCGATCCCGTACGGCGGATAGTTGGCTCGGGCAAGCGACGCAATGTTGTTGTTGTTGCCATTATCGACAAGCGAGTCGCCGAATATGAAGTAGCACGGCGCCTGCGGCGCGGTTCGGGCTAGGCAGAAGAACCATGAGCTCAGTGCAAACAGAACCAAAAGCCTTGAGCTTTGCATATCTTTTGTTGGTTGTAAATTAGAAGCTAAAAGGAAAAAGAAAAGGTGGTGAGTGTGAGAGTGAATGTGAGCTTAATATTTGTATTGGAATTGAGATGAGACAGAGAATGAGAAAAGCAATTTAGAGACAGGAAGGGAGATGTATGAGGTCAGAATATATATAGTTGCAGGTGTAAATTTAAAGGGTGTTTTTTTTTATCCATTTTGTAGATAAAAGAATGGAACTTTGATGGTTTTTTTTTTTATTGTTGATAGGATCACGTGCTGATGAAAATTAAACACCGCAAAATTAATGAAACTGTCTATGTTTTACGGAGCAAAAGTTTTTACTAATTAAATGATAGATAGATTTGAATAATTAACCATAAAAAAACTTGTGACATGGGGCAGAATAATATCTTCTGTTAACATAGATTCTTCTACACAAATATATTCTTAAATTAAAGTTCCATATATAAGAACGGAATTAAATACTTGTATAAATTTATGCTGTGACATAAATTAATCTGTATATGTGTATTGAATAATGAATATACAGGTCAGAGACCAATAAAAAATAAATTAACAATTGTAAAATTAAGGTAATGCATGCCAACCAGTAACTAGTATATATCTATCAAAAAAAAAAAACTAGTATATATATATAGTACTGTTGCAATTTCTATTAGGGTACTGTGCTACCAAGTCCCCTCCAATTATTCATCTAAAAAACAAAAGTCTTCTCCAATTAATTAAAGAGGTGAATTCCATGGTTGGCAAGCAACAGTTCACAGTTGGGCAAGCGAGATCGAAGTGAGAACAGAACAGAGAGCAGAAACAAAACAAGTCCAACTAGTGGGGTCTTTTGCAATTGAATTTTTGACGCGGAGCTAACGTGCAGTTTGTCGAGTATTTGCGACTAGTCAGGAACTCAGAATGTGGCAACGAAACTAAAGCTAGCCATTTGTTGGAACCTGGAAGTTGCCCTGTGTTGGAGGGTCATGCATGTGACTATATGAGTGTGTGGGTTGGGAAATAAATTTTGGTCTATCGCTAAAAATACAAATCTCAATGCTATTTCTTGTTTCTTTTGAAACAAATTTCGAAACTATCTCTATTTTATCGGTGGCCACGGTAACAAGTCAAAATGAGTACCGCAGTGGTCAGCTCGGAATAATTTGTGCAAAATTTGGTTAGACGTCTGTCTGACCGCTGGGGTCACTTTGACTGTGACCGTAGCAGCAAGTAAAATAGGAATAGTTTTGAGATTTGTTTCAAAGTAGAAATAGTATTAAGTTTTTTTTTTTAGGATGGACAAAAAAAAATTTCGTGGATAGGTTAGCAAAATCAAATGGTGCTATGTTGAGTGAGAAAAATGTAAGGTTGTCAATGGATTATTTGATTTTTCTTTTTTTTTTTTATAAATTTTTGTATTTTTCTTTCGTTTATTCCTCGGATATAGAGTGCTTAGTGCTACAATTGAAGTTATATCATTGTTAAATACAATTAAGAAAAATTAAAATCTATTTTTTATTTTTCTAAATCTATAGATCAATTGTCTCAATTTCATATATATTGTTTGGTTATAATTTATGTACCATTTAATATTTCATGAAAGCACAACTAAACTATACATTTTGGTAACTTGTAAATGGAGTCAATAAATTCTTAAATATAAAAATATTAGGGAATACAAAAATTTTTATTTTTAGAGTTTTCTAAGTATTTCTTTTGCATTTTTAAAAATAGCATGTACAAACATCAATATTTTATTAATATTTATGAGCTCTTTTTTAAAATTCAAAATAAATACTTAGACAACTCTAAAAATGAAAAAATTGTGTATTCCCCAATATTTTCATATAAAGAATTTATTCAACACCATAAATCATGATTTCGGATACAATAACATTGATTTGAGGCGTTATCATTTTCGGTTTGAAATGCTAATATTAGTATAATAGTCTAACTCCTTGTAAATGTATTAATACTAGGCCAATTGTAAACTTTCCCCATCCTCTCTTTTTCAGCTCAATTTTCTCCAGTCATAGCCTCATTCATGGCTTCTCCAAAGGCCCAAAAACACCTTCCATGGGCCTCATTCTGCTTTGAAAAAGCCCAAGAGAAATAATGGGCCTAATTGGGCAATCGTTACTTGACCTAAAATTTCATTCCATGATAATACCGGGCCTGAATTATGTATGTTGAAAATTAGAAATTGAAGATGCTGAAACTGAGGTTCAAAATAATGGGCCTAATTTTGTTTTCTTTATAAATAACTTCTATTTTTGTATATTTTATTTTTTTCTTATTCTCAGGTCTTAAGTTAATTTGACCTGAAAGTGTCACTTCATTAGTAATTAAGGAAAATGACATCCATGACAGACAGAAATTCGTTTCTGACAATGATTATGGAGATGTTACAATCAATGCAATATTTTGACTTGATATCGTTTGAACTATATTTTATATATTGGTGATGTGTGTTTGTATTTCTTTTTTTTTTTTTTAATCTTCTTAAACTACTTCATCTGTATGAAATGATAAAATTTTACGGTTATTTTTTTTTGGGGCAGATTCATTTTTTTTCTGGAACTTTTATTAACAGAAATTGAATAAATACTAAATTCTAATTAAAAGAGTATCATCTGTGAATAATTAAGGTTGTAACATTTATTTGTCATTTTTTTCCTATAAAAATTATGTTATGTAAATCTATGAGTAAAAATAAAATAAAATAAAATCATTTAAGATAATCTGATAATATCTCCTGCAACAATTAGTGCGGTTGTATATATAAAATGATAAAAAGATTCAACACAATTACTTGATAGAAACTAGAGTGGGTTATGTCGATTGACAAACAAATTGAGCTGCCCCTTTTCCCAACTTGGAAGCCACTTTATCCAAAAGAAATGGGAAGGAGAGAAGAGATGCCCTCCAAAAGACAAAAAGACAGGCAAATTTGCATCAGCCTGACTCACTCACTCACACCCAACACAAAATTTTTCCCTTGGTCGATTCGCTCCACCACTATTTTTACTTTATTTACTTTGCACATAGACAGCAATATATAATGAAAAACGTGTAGAGTCCACCTCTACTTTGTAGACTGCATGTACTCATGTACTTACTATAGTTGCATAAATATTCACTGCAAATGACATCTATTAATTGGAAAGATATAAATGTTTACTGAAAAATGATATTTGTTTGTTGAAAATACGGTAGACCAATAGATTAGTAAAAAGGTGGACACCAGCTCTTACTCATATAATTATATATTAGGCATGTGTTGACTAGCTTTTTTGGGTTCTTTTTCTTGTGGGCTTTCCTTAGGCGGTGCGACAAATAAAAAACACATCTGAATTTTAAAAGTCCTTTGTTTTGTCCACTAACCCAAACATAATATCAGGAGCATATCTTCATGAAAAGGGAGATGGCCACCATTCAAATCTCAAATTTCAACCTCACTAAGCAACCCTCCCCATCTCTTTTGTTGTAATATAAATATTTCATTGTCTTCGCTTTTTTTTCTATGGAAAAGGAGGAGGGCATAATGATAATGATGATGATGGAGTAGCATAAATTGAAATCTGTGATTCACGCAGCAACACGTTTAAAATTCAGAAATTAGTTTAGTTATATATTTGAGATTCGTTATAACGGATATAACTAGAATATGATCTCACAACAGACCACTAACAATATGCAATAATACATTGAATTATTAATATTTAAAGAGGAGAGATCCATTGACAATACTTATATTGACAATCTTGATAATGGTAACTTTAAAAAATTTATAAAAATTTATAAAAAATCTTAAAAATAAAAAAAAGTTTACGGAAGTATTGCTTAACTTATAGATTGATTGTGTTTTCGATTATATTCAATTTAAGCAATTTTTGATAGCTCTTTAAAGATCTTTAAATTATAACCGTTAAAAAATATACAAAATTTTGATAAGGCATCAAATGATGTTCAAATGGATTGAAATTTGAAACACTATTAGTCTAAATGTCAAGTAATGCATCCATGAACTATTTTTCATTTTTAAGATTTTTTATGAATTTTTATAAATTTTTTAAAAGACCCATTGTCAAGATTGTCAAGTTAAGCATTGTCAATGGATCCCTCCTCATATTTAAAAGGGAGTTGATAACTGCACCCCAATACATTATTAGTTAAAAGTTCTTTTTTCAAATACAACAAATCACTTTTACTGGTTGCAATTCACATCCTCAATTGAACAAAACACTTATATATACAATAAAAATATCAAGAAAAAAATTCACTCAAAATTTATGAGAGTATGAGAAAGAAAGATAAAATATTATCAATTTAGTTTGGGGGATGGATAAGGGGTGTAGTTAAGGGGGGCAAAGATAATTCTCTATTTAAAAATCATAAATTTATAAGTTATGTAAATAACACAAATTTGTTAATAATAATAAGATTTATTGCATAGGAATAAATCTAATTAGTATATTATAAAGACTGAAGCAGCGGATCAACAGTAAAATGAACAGTTGATCAAATCTATCTGAGACGTCCATTTCAGTTTGACTTTAGATCCGGACCATTCACCAGTTGACATTTACTGTAGATCTACAGTTACACAGTAATTTGACATCAACCGTTGATCTTGCATGTAGGATTGAATCTTGACCGCTCATCTTTAATTCCCAAAAAAAAAAAAGCTCCGAGCCCGCTGTCGTCTCTTCTCTTTGAGAGAGCTGCGAGCCAGCCGTCGTCGCCTACCCATGTTCGGAGGAGCCCGGCATCGTCGCCCACCCGAGCCTGCCGTCGTCTCCCACCCGCATGCCTTCTCTTTGTGAGCTCCGAGCCCGCTGATGCACCGCATTCATATATGCATTTTACCAGACTTGTACCTTGTTTTCGACCTAAAATCCCGAGTTTAATTGCATTTTAGTGTTAGAATTCTTAGATTCCAGTTACTTGTTCAATTCTGTCCATGTTTCAGGTAAATTGGGCTTTTGGAGCCACTTGGAGGCGATTTGAAGCCCTAGAGAGCAAGTCTGCACTGGAACTCACTTCCTGCGGGCCGCAAGACCTACTTCTTGCGGGCCGCAAGACCCGCGGCAGTGCTGCTTCTGTTTCTGCGGCCTTTTTGGCTATTTAAACCATCCTTTTGGACGGTTTTGGCATCTTACTTTTTGTCTTCTCCACCCTAGCCGCCAGGAGAGCCTAGGAAGGCGTGTTTGGAGTCGATCTTCACCATCTTTCGAGGAGATTTCGAGAGGACTTCTTGGAGACGTTGAAGATTGAAGCCACGCTAGTTCTTTTTCGGTTCTTTAGTATCATGAACTTCTTCTTTGTTTTGCTTTCTTTGTTTTCCCTTGCCATGAGCGAGTAGTCTTTTAGTTCTTAGGGTAGACGATGAAGTTTGTGTTAATGGATTGACTTCTTATTGTGAGATTTATGTTATTTTCATGTTACTTGTGATTTTTCATGATTATGTGTGTTTGACTTGACTTGTTGATGTGGTAGACCTGTAGATTGCGAGCAAAATCTAGTTGGTTAATAGAATATCATGCTTGTTGTATGGTAAACCTGTAGATTAGGCACAAAGTTTAGTTGGTCAATAGAGTATCATATTTGCAAGAATTGTTATTTACACTATTTGGATTGATAACTTGTTGTCCAAGAGTAACCGAACGGTTAAATTGCGGTTCTTACGAGAGTTGAACCGAATCCTAGATATAAAAGTAACTTGAACGTAGATTTAGAAATAGATCCACGAATTTCTGTTGAACCGGTATTGTTAGAAGAACCAAAATACAAAAGTTGAGGACTTGTACTGTCGCTGGTTTGATTCAGAATTGATAACGTGAGTCGAACATTGAACCAGAACCAGAACTGCTCTCTGTCAGATTTCCTGCGGACCGCAAGAGACATCCTGCGGCCCGCAAGGATCTGCAGAAAGTGTAAGACAGAGATTACAAAACTGTTTGCAATTCACATGAGTTATTCTGTGGGTAACAGGTAGTTTTGGAATCTCTAACCAACCCCTACGACCCGCAAGAGACTTTCCTGCGGGCCGCAAGAAGTTAATCCAGAGACCAAACAGATTCAGAAAACCCTGGGACGCCTTTTATTTACTTGTTTCCGAAAAATTAACTGCTGTTTACTGCTTTTTGCACTTTGAACCGTTGAAACTGATCTTCCAGAACCCCCCGCCCCCCCCCCCCCCCCCCCCCCACTTTTGTTCACTCGGGATTTGAATTGTGAGTAGAGTCTGGTTTAGAGTTAATTCCCGTCCTTGTGGTTCGACCTCGACTGTACTACACGAGATTGTACGCTTGCGATCGAGTGTTCTGCTTTGAGTAACAAATTTAAAAGCCTATACGTTTTAGGACATCACCCGCTGTCGTCACCAACCCGCGTCCCTTCTCTTTGTGAGCTCCGAGCCCACTGTCGTCGCCAACCCGCGTCCCTTCTCTTTGTGAGCTCCGAGCCTGCCGTCGTCGCCCGCCCAAAGTTGTCACTTTTCAGGCCATCGTTGTCGTCCGAGCTTCTCCATCTTCATCACTTCGCCAAAAGTTCTTGCTCTTCCGAACGTTCTTGTCGCCGTGTCTTCATTTCCTCCCTCAAGTTCTCGACAAGCAATTGGAGTGCTGCCTTCTTTACTGTCAACTACAATCAGTGTATTGTTTTCTACAAGAATCGGCTGCTCTTTTTGTTCATCACCGAAACTAGAAGCTTACAATTGTCTTGCTGCTCCCTTGCTCTACAACTCAAGTACCCAACGATCCCATCCATAATTCTTGGTAAGTTTTCTTTTCTTTGTTTTTTTTTCTGTTGTAAAAGGTTCTGTTACAGCTACTACAACTATTCGCTAAATGAAAGCTGAAACCCTTCGCTGAATGAAAAATTCAAGTGGAATAGACAACAAACTAGTTGCGATGCCTCGCGTTGCTTCGGCACGATTTCGTTTAGCAGATGGTGATATGAGAATCTTTAGTGTAATTTTGTGGTCAAATTTTTTTTTCTTTTGTGTAAGTAAATCCCTCCTCTATATAATTAAAAAAATTATATTCTAAGAAATTTTTTATAAAGAATTTAATAATAATCATAAATCAAAATTTTGAGGTGGTCAAGTATGATTTTTTATTTAGGAGTAGGGAGGTCTCGGAGCTCATAATATATATTCCAAAATATAACAAACAAGTAAATGTTACAACATATAAAACCGTCAAACACTATTTTGTCGATGAAATAAAAATATTTTAATATAATCAAATAAAAATTTTGTTGGCCTTAGCTATCGTGTGTAAGCTATCTTGTGTGAACATAACAATCCTATAGAAGATAAGTTAAAAAAAAATGTCATGATTGGCTTATGCATACAGACAAAAACGAAATCATAATAATGGGTGAAATTATTTACAAGAAAACGACAAATGCATAGAATGTCATGGTCCAAGTGTTTTCGCTACTTGGACATTTATTTATTCACTTTTGAATTTATTTGCAAGAAAATGTATTAAAATTTGAAATGTTTTTATATAGAAAAATCATAAAATTTTATGAAATTAATTTTGAAATTTTTGAAGTTCGGAAACTATTTTTAGAATTATTTTTATTTGAAAACCCGAAATAAATTAAGTCAATCAAATGTGGGCCAACTTTTTAGTCAAGTTATATTGGGCCGGGTTCAAGCATTTCTGGATTTGCAAGATTGGATCGAGATATTTAATTTTTGGGCTCAACATGGTCTCAATTAATTGTTATCTGGGCTTGGTAATATCATATATAACCTTCAACTCTTGATTTATTTCATATTTACTCATCACCTCTTTAATATATCATATATACCCTTGAACTCTTATTAATATTTCATATTTCCCCATCAACTCTAAATATGTCATATATCTCCTCTAACTCTTCAAAATGTTTCATATATACCCATCTAATTATTTAACTCTAATAAATTTTTTATTTATTAACGCACATAATAAATATCAATTAGAATTAAATAATTAGATGGGTGTATATCAAAAGTTTTTAAGAGTTTGAGGGGAATACGATATATTTGGAGTTCATGGGCAAATATGAAAGATTCAAAAGAGTTCAAGAGTATATATGATATATTAAAGAGGTGATAGATAAATATGACATTAAACAATTTTTTGAAGGGGAACAAAACAAGTTGCATGTATTAAGCTGATATGCAATTATAGTTCAATGCATTATAAAAAATTTCAACTAACATCCAATCAGGGGTGTTATGGTGTGGGCATGAGATAAGCAATTCCTTGAACTTTTCCCAAGCCTTAGCTAGCGTTTCTTGGGGTCCCTGTTTGAAAGATGTGATTTGGGCCCTAATCATGGTGGTTCTCTTGTGTGGAAAAAAATTACGCAAAAAGAGATTGGATAGAACCACCCAGCTACCAACTGAGTTGTAAGGAAGAGAGTTAAACCACTTTTTTGCTTTGCCCCTGAGTGTGAAGGGGAACAAAACAAGTTGCATGTATTCAGCTGATGCATCGCTCTCCCCGGTGGACTGACATATGCGCGTGAAGGTGTGGAGGTGATCGTGCGGGTCTTCATGATTCAAGCCATGGTAGAGATTCTATTGGACAACATCGAATAAGGTGGGGTTGATGATCGGTGGGCCCGCTGGAAGCTGTGGGAGTATGATGGCGTCCCCAACATCATCAGCTCTTAGCATGGCAAAGTCCCGCAAGGTACATCGCGGAGGGTAAGTGCTCATGGTTGCCATCGCTTTAGCTTCAGTCGACTGGCTTACGGTCCGTAAGGAAGGTGTACGGGCCGTAAGGGGTGAGGTCGACTGTGTGCACTCTTTAGCTGTAGGGTTTACGAGGCGTAAGGATTCCTTACGGACCGTAAGGTCTGCGTTCTGTGCTGAAGATGCTGCTGTTTCAGGTTGAGAGTTAGGTTGTGCTATCTGATCCTTGATTCTGTTTCTCAAATTGTTGACCTTCCTCTCCAGTGCGAATCCTGAAAACAGCAAAAAGAAAACAAACAAGTAAAACTGAAAACAAAAATAAAATAAAATGCTCAAGAAATAAAACAAGAAAAGTCCAGAAATGACGCAATTGTCCCCGGCAACGGCGCCAAAAAGCTTGTTCACTGGAAAGTGCACTACTTTTAAATCCCAACTAAACATCAAATCAATCGCAAGCGTACAACTAAGTTGTAGCGTAGTACGGGGTCGAATCCACATGGACAATTGGCAAAACCGGACTAGACTTGGTTTATTTCCTAAGCAAGTGTTGTTCTTGTGAAAAGGGTATTTTTGTAATTATAAAAACTAAACTAAACTAACTAAATTAGACTAAGGATAATAATGCTAAAGGCGTTCTTAGGGACTCGGACAAACAATCCACTTGGCCTCGAATCACACAAGTCGCATCTGTCACATACAACCTGCACAACTATCTAGACTGTGCTCTCGCATCAGCTAGCTAGATGTGCGCGAGGCGTCGCTCTTGCATCCGACTCGCGTGCAATACAAGTAAAGTTCTGTAATGGACTTTTAGCAGTTCAAATGTTCAGTTCTGGCAGTAAAAGGGACCGGACAGTAGCTCTTGCTTGTAGGTACAATTCCTAAAACAGTTTAAGTCAGACAAAGGTATAGACCGCAGCTTTCGCTTGTAGGTCTAACCTAAGTTCTAGTGCTGGTATTCTAAGGTGTACCGATCTCTCTCGAGCAACGATAAGACTCAGCTCTCGCTTGTTGTCTGGTTGACCTCTCGGTTCTCTAACCCACCTAAATTACAACTAAACCCTAGCGATGCACATTAACTTGGCTTAAGGACCTAGAGTACCGGCCGATACCTACTGGTCGCCCGCGTGGTGCACAATTCAAGCATAGTCATGTGTTAGGAAACTAGTACACAGCACAAGAAAACTAAAATAAAATATCTAAGAAATCACATCACAAAACAAACCAAGTTTCGAGTCAAAATCCTAACCCTAAGAACTAAAGTGTTTAGCCGGACATGGCTAACACAACAAAACAAAAAAAGCAAATAAGAAAGAGAGTCATAGATACAACAATAGATAGCAAATCAACACAAGGAAGCATAGAAAACCCGGTGAAGACTAGCACTCCAAAGTTGCTCATGCGCTCTCGCTCCGGCGCTCTGAAACCTCGCCAAAATCGCCTCCGAATCGCCTTGGCTTCCTCCCCAAGAAACCCTCTCTAACCTCTCAATAGGTAGATATAATCATGGTAGAAATAATTCAAAACGGCGGCCAAAGTTGAGTATATACGCACCCAAACCGACCTAGAAACCCTCAGCCAAATCTGCCAATTCTGCACAACTTTCCAGTTCTGGACCTTACGGTCCGTAAGGGGGACCTTACGGGGCGTAAGGGTTGCAGCCTCTGCACAGTGAACAGTGTTTTCAGCTTTCCGGACAATCCGGGTGGAGATTTTCGACGTTCCAGGGCTCGTTTTCTTAGTCTTTTCGAGACGGATCACATGCAATCATCCACAGCTTCATGAAGTACCTGAAAGTAAGAGAAAATAGCAGAAGAAGGGAAGATATCTAGAAACTACGAGAGAAATGACCAAAGATGCAAAACTTCAATAAATGGATGCAAAACTACAATTAATAGGCATGCAATGCTCATGATTTGGATTAGTTTTGAAGGTATTTTCCCTAGATAAAAGTGTATATATTTGGGTGTTATCAGTTACCTTAGTCAATAGATTAATATATAAATTTAATCTTATTTATCTTTTACAATCCATTAATCGAATTGGGATTTGAGTACGATGCCTATGCGAGAAACAATTCAATACGATTCTATGCATTTTGTGACCATATGGACATCGCACATAAGGTGTTCGATATATTTCCTGACCGACATGGTTTCCTGTACAATTTGAATTTCTGAAATATTCTAAAGGTCGAGGTGTTCAAAGAATCAGTTAAGCTGTTTTGGCATATTTATGAAAGTTCCTACTAATTTGCATCATTTATACAATTCATTTTTTGCACAATGGAAAACAAATAAATATCATGGCTACTTCAATATGCAATTGGAAAATTCAAATGAGTTAATTCTATCTAAAATTATTTTGTATTGCCCTCTTTTGTAGGTGACTGTGTCAAGTGATGCTTGAGTACCTATCCATTTGATGAAGATAATCTTCATTTCTTATTTACAGGTACTTCAACTAAAACAATTAGAGGTTTGGTAACATCACATGGTTTCAGATTATTATTAGTTAAAGATGGAAGAAAAGGAATAAAAGAATTGTATTATGATAAAGCAACCTCTACACATCGAGTGTTAGTAATGGCTACAACCCTAGACAGATTGATGTGGAAGCCATCAAAAACTGGTGCTTTCTCATTCTGACTATGCATGCCTCACCAATCAGAATCTGACAAGACCAGTGCTAGACACCTCGAATTGGAAGAAAATACGGAGTGATAAATCAATTCAACCCAAAATTAGAATATTCTTATGGAAAATTGTCAATAATGCCCTCCAGGTGAGACGCTGATTACATCAGATAATTCACAATTATGCTCTCATGTGTCGACCTTGTAAAACAGCAGGTGAGACATTTCATCATCTTTTTCTTTTTCTTTTTATTTTCTTTTCCTTTGTTAGCATGCATAGGCAGTGTGTGTTGTCTATATTATCAAGAAAACTTCAAGTTCCAATAGTGAGTAACATCAACTTCTTTTGTGGTCAGTTGGACATAGCAACAACTTGGTATCTTTGCTGGTACACTATGTCAATATGTTTGGTACAGAATGAGTTTATGTTCAGATCCATAAATGCAGTTCCAAGTAGAATCATATTGGCAGCTCAATTAAATAAATTGAATACATTAAATAGCCATGTTCAGAATGTACAGTTCAAATATAAAGAAGTCATTGAACAATTAGATCCGGTTATGACTGAAATAACAGTATTCACATATGGGAGCTGGAATGAAAAAAAAAAAAAAAAAAAAAAAGATGGTTGGGGATTTCTCATTTTTTCTGGGTGTGAAATGTAAAGGTGTGAAGGTGGTCCATGCATGTAGCTCATTCGTGACTACACGGATTCATACTGAAGTATTTTCAAAGGTAAAAGCGATTAAATGCATATGCATTGCAGGTTATCAAGAGGTGCATAGAACTTCTTATTCGGACGGCAACGACTTGGTTTCATTTCTTAACAGCAAGATGATCAATATGTTATCGGCCGGGGAGCTGCTAGATTAATGCATGAAGTATTTCAACTTACAAGGCAACTCAGGCATACTACATAGCTAGGTTGGCGCAGGAGCATATGTTGATGTTAGGCTCTAAAATACCTGACCTTTAAAGTTGAGGCCACCTTGATACTCAAAAGATTCAACAAGTTCTGCGCCAACTTGAGCTCCACTTAATACTTTTAAGAATAACCCAATGCTATCTTTCTTTCATTTTCTCTTTTGACAAGTACATTTTTGCTATATATTATGTAGTGGGATATTTCAGTTTTCTGTGTTTTCAATTTTTTCATGGTAACATTCATCACTGAGTCCCAATGATAATCTATACTACATAAAGAGGAGTAGATTTCCAAGCACCTCAACTATACCACATCATTACTATTATTAACCATTGATTTTATTTGAAACTCTTTATCTATTTTGATCCAATGGCTTGTATTTTTTTCTCTCCCCATTAAATAAGATGAATATGACATGTCTAAAACAAATTTTAACCATTAAAATTGTCCAACATTTTTATATGTTTTTATTTATAAATTATTGTTATTATTATTATATTTACTTACATAAAAAATTTACAATTTATTTTAAGTTTTGTTTAATATAAATATTTAAAATTTTATAAAATTTTTAGTTATTTATTTGATACCACTTTTCGGGGCGAAGCACGAGTTACAACTTTAGTATTTGTAATTAAGCTTATGTAATATGTAAACCTATGGGCACACTTTCCAAAAAGATAAAATATTAAAACAAATAATATGATTTTTTTATTTTTTTAGTGAAAAAATGTCAATATCGCGTGGAGCGCGATCATCTCCTAGTTTCTAATCAATGTAAATTGTAAGATAAAAAAATAATTTTATTGCTTATTTAATGGTAAGGGGATGCATAAAATAAAATGGATGGATTGCAAGGCTTCCATATTTTTATTTTCTTTTTTCCTTCTTTTCCAGGGTTTGAAGGGTTATGGTGATACTTGTATATGAACTTCTTGTCTAGGGTTTCTTATCTTTTTTATCTTTTCTTTTCTATCTGTATCAACTCTTCTTTTTAATTTTATTTAATGAAAATTGTAGTAGGCATATTGCCTACTATATCAAAAAAAAAAAATTGCGAATGAAATAAGTGGGGCGTGAAGTTGTTTCGTGTGCATATATAGTCCTTTTGATGAAAATGTATCAATTTTTAAAGCAATTATTTTATATGTTTTGAGAATGAGAAGGATCCAATGATACAGCAAATATCATACTAAATCATATAAATTTTAAAAAAAATCTTAAGTGTATATACAATGCATTATCATGGACTACACTTTGTCATGAAATGAAAGAAGAATTCATACCCTAAAAAGAGGGTTAAGCTTCCAAGTTTTTTAGCTATGCTACATTATCATTAATCTCAACCATTGATTTTATTTCTCTCTCTTCATTTATCTTAATCAAATGGCTCAATTTTTTTTCATTAAAAAGATAATATGATATACCTAAAGAACAATTTAAGACTCAAAATATTTGCAACTCTTTATATTCTTTTACATAAATTGAGATGTAGCTAAAAGTATATTATATTTTTTGGGGGCAAAGCCCGATTCACAGCTCTAGTCGTCGTAAAGATGATTTCCCATTGTACCCAACTCAAGTCTTCAGAGCTGTGAATATTGATAGAAAAGTACAGTTTTGAAGGGAAGAAGGATTAGAATAAACATATCTGCTATTATTCTTAGGGATAACACGACCCTATTATCTTAATTTGGACCGTCGGATTAGAATAAACAATTCATATTGATAGAAAAGTACAGTTTTGAAGGGAAGAAGGATTTTTATAAACAAATCTGATCCGTTCCTTACTCTTTAAGCAGACCCAGCTGTTTCTGATCAGATGGTCGGGATTGGTTGATGCACTGATCTCAAAGTACTTCTATTTTTACTGCACGGATCTCGAAGTACTCGGTATTTCTCAGCTATCGGATCAAGAAAAACAGGGTCTGCTTTTCTTTTTAGAAAAACAGCGGATTCCGATCCAATATTAGAGAACGACAGTATGTGTCTCAACTTTTCAAAAGAGTCAAGATTCGTGATCTCTTGTACTGCTGAGAATCTGAGACCGATATATCAATATATAGCAGCCTCAATTTCATCTTTTCTTTCTTTCTTTTTGTGATGAAAAAAAAGGCTGATTCGAACGAGGAAGGAGATCAAAGGTCGTTAATAATGAACGGCCGATCGTGTGCTGTCGTAGAACAAGGGGCCAATCTGAGCCGTTGATGTCGCATCATGTACTAATTAAAGATCTCGTTTGCCTTTTTTCTTACTTTGTTGCCTTTGCCTACGATTGGTACTTTTCAGTTTTCACCGACCAGCAATTGATTAATTAACCACGGTGAAAAAAAGAAAAGAAAGATCGAGGCTTTGTAAAATTTGATGCCTTTAATTGTTTTTGTATATATCTTGACCCCTGTGGATATAATTATTCTAAAAAAAAAAAAGATATGGATTTATAGTTGTAATCTTTTTTCCAACTCATGACTTTTAAGATGGGGATTTTCTTGTGATTGTTTGTGTAGTAGTTCGATTGTTTTTTTTTTTTTCTCTTCTTGCTTTAATTTACTGCATGTATTATAAATTTATAATATAGTGGAGTACATAATTTCTCGTATATATTCGGACGTCCACAAAAAGACCATTTTCTGTGTTTTACTCACTGCTCTATATAGCCACTAGAAGTGAGTCCGTATCAGCTGAGATCGAAAATGTATCTTAGGACATGCAATCAAGATCCGACAGATATAGTTTTTAGTGAGAGTTCTTAAAAAATAATTTCAACCATCCAATCAAGATCTCATGACTCTAAATCTCAGCTGATTTCAGCGCCACTAGAAGAAGTCGTTGACGAAATCAAACAAATAATAATTCGTGATAGGAACAAAACAAGCTAGCTAGAAAGGGTACAAAAACAGAAACAAACATCGGGAAGAAGATATATAGAGATGCAGCATGTGATCGACACGGACGGATTCTCCACAAAGCAACCATGGAAAACTTTATGCACCAAAGATTTGAGACAATCTTGGTGATGGACTGCGAAATATAGAACTGTCACTCTGTCTGTCAACTGTCAAGCAAGGCAAACTTTGACAGTGCCTAAGCCCTAAGGACTTTTATCAAAAGCAAAAAAAACTTTGACAGTACAAGGCAGCTGTATAAGGATGGATATCTTACTGTATATAAAAGAATATTGGAAAATATGACATGAAAGGGAATTCGGATCGTCTAACGCACTGCTGGATTTACAGTGCGGATCCGACGGTGCGCTAGACCTCGGGATCCGGACTCATTACTTTTCACGGATCCCGAAGTCCAGCGCACCGTCGGATCCGCGCTGCAAATCCGGCAGTGCGCTAGACGATCCCGAGTTCATGAAAGGGCTATCTTCCTCGAATAAGAAACCTGAGCCGTTGATCGTTTTCTTGGATTAAGAATCAGAACCGCTAATGTACGTTAATGCCCATTAACATTCTCAGCCCATTAAAATTAAAGCCTCATATAAATTATCTCAATTTAAGGCCCCATTACATATTATCTTATCTTAAAAATTTATTATAAGAAATAACAATTTCAGCCCAAAACAAGGCATGGGCTTTTTATTAGTATATTTATGTATAGAGTCGTAGTAGCGACAACCCCTTTTATCTATCCGGCCGTTTACCGTATTTTTTATGAACAAATATCATTTTTCAATAAACATTTATATCTTTCCGATTAACATATATCGTTTTCTAGTAAACAAACACATTACGGTTTTCAGTGAACATTTATGCAACTATGACAAGCATACATTGATGCCCATAGGTGTGTCAGATTGTGAGAAAATGATATATTGATAGCTTACTTTATAGGTAGACTCTACATGTTTTCCATATATATATATATACGTCATATATTGATGGTGCAACCGTGCAAGGCAGGTTATCATATTAAGGATATTATTGTAACAGGTCAAGTCACTGTTATGGTACTTGTCTTTAATGGAAGGTTGCATGCACAGCACAGAACCAAAGTCATCAACATAGGAACCTTTTTTTTCTACATAGGCTCACATCCTTACTCTTAGCAGAAGGAGAACGAATTTTTTGACATGAAAATTCTATCTTCACCAAAAAAATAAACTTCAGCCATTGATTATTTATTTAAATTGATCATCACTGTTGACGTACATTAATGTCCCGACCTATTAATTAAAATTTAAAGTCCATATTAGTTTCATCACAAGGGATGAGCTTTGGACCATTTATTATAAGATATAATAATTTCAGTCTAAAGATGTGAGCTCTTTAATTACTGGTTTCTTTCGAACATATATAAAAGTTAGATTACGAAATACATTATAAGGATAATAAGTGACACCCATGCAAGATATATTAATTTGTCTAACCCTTGCCAAGTTAGCTTAGCTTATGAACTTCTCTATTTGTCTAAACCTTGCTTAGTTAGCTTGCTTAATTATGGGTTTCTCTATCCATACACGATATATGTCCAATCTTTTGCCGGTTGTATGCAAAACAGAGATTTTCGCGAAGATATATGCAACTAGTTTGACCTTGATCACCGCATGAATATGGCTAAATTCAATTTGAATACGAAACCTAAATGAGGGATAATGGATAACCACTACCTGTGAACCACATGATCGATATAAAGTAAATATTTAAAAATGTCAAACATATACATAAATCTTCAAAAATGTATCCCCACAATATTCAATTTGAGCTATATATATAAATTGAAAAAGTATTTTAATATATTTTAGAGGTGTGCTCACAGAATAGCTCCGTGAGCTTTTGTGTTAATTCTATAATTGTATTATTATTGTTATATTGCCATTATTGTACCTATAACAAAAAAATAGTATAATATTTTGACGCCCATGGATGTATATATATATGAGTATAGTGTTTCGTTGGCGATTAGTACTTAAACTACTTATAAGTACATATATACTCCTACTAGCTAGTATATATTCATATCTAGTGATCATGCATATATGATTTTGTGCAAGTGTGCAACGAGCATCCTCTCTGTGCATTGCACTTGTATATATATATATATATATATATATATATATATATATATATATATATACACTACGTTGTGAAAGCTAGCTGTTCTCACTTAATGTCTATATAGTGGGCCAATATATATAATATATATAGATCGATAGAATAGAGCATATCGAACGAACAGGAATTAAATCTACACATTGCATGCTAGCAAATCACAACAATTAGTTAATATATATATATATATATGTAATGCAACTAATTATATGATATTCCATAAAAATATATATTTGGAAAGTTAGCTAGTAGACAGTTGAGATTCCCACCATTGTGTGAAGTTTCTCAACACCAAACTGCCATGGGAATATTTAAAAAGAGCTAGCCACTCTTGAAGATTTGTATATATAAGATGCATGCAAAAGTATAGTGGAACAAAGATTCGGTTTGATATATATATATATACATATCGATGTAGTAATAATATATATAATATATATGTACGGATGGATTGAAATATCATGACCAGACTAGACTAGAAGCATATATGCATATATATATCATGGGGCACGTGTCGATATGAAGTTCAAGGGGGCAATGTGGCCACACACATATTTTTGCTTGATATCATGATGATATGACCGACTATGTATATATGTTTTCTTTAACATATAGGAAGTTTAATTTAATTAGATTTGCAAAGTGATTTGGATGCTGTTAATACCAGTATTAGCAATAAAGAAGATTATTCTCTATGCCTAGGTAGGTATATATATATATATAGTGGTCCTCTCAAATTAGTTAGAGCTTTTTTGGGGGGCATATTCTTATCTTGTTTCAAGTTTTTGCATAATTTGGAAAAGCATTATATATAATTAACTAGCTATAGGTTGTTGTTAATTAATATTTGCCTATATATATGGTTTCCATAGAGCAGAATATTCATTATAAATGGTAATCTAATCAATCAATGCAGGTTGTTGCTATCATATATATATATATATATATTGCATATTTTCAACTTAGAAACTAAATGGTTTAAGATGTAATTTAAACTGTCAATAATATAACTGGGCATGAAGAACACCTAACCATTAATTCTATCATGTTATGACTAGAAACTTATAACAAGAACTTAAATTAGAGGAATTTTTTCTACAAAAAACTTAGCTTAGTATCTAACTGAAACAGCAAAACATATGCATGCATGGGAAACTACAAGTATATATATATATATATTATTTTTCAGAAAAATGTTGTTCATCATCATCAAGGAGCAACATTGTACAAACAGGCATCCTTCTTTCATATAAACAAGCCTCCATGCATGCACATTCACAACAAAATTAAACAATTATAGATAAAAGAAACCAAAATAACTTCCAATATCTATTTTATCTTTTATTAATTATAGTTATTATTATTATTATCAGCCACCACACAATACCAGCATAATCATTTACAAATCTACAACAACAACAACAGATATGCTAATCAATGAACAAGTTTTTTTTTTTCTTTCTTCGACCATTTGCCTTCTATTAATTTCCCCTCACTAAAAACCAACCTTTAATTCTATAGGCCCCAAGCAACTAATCAAATCGCCCCGCCATATTAAAAGGAAAGAAAATTTACAACCATCTACGCGATCCCCGGAAATGTTCCAGCGGAATCAGCTAAGTCCTTCAAGAAAGAAACCACGTCGTCTGACGAGTTCAAGAGAAACCTCGCACTGGAGCGCTTCCTATTGACAGCACATGAGAAATAGTTTTCTGCATTCAGGTCAAGAACTGACGAACCTTCACGCCACGAGACCGAATCCTGCATAGTCTGCCAGGCATTCGGTATCGGGGCTTTCTGTGCAGGTGCAGTCCGTTTGTCCGACCCACCAGACCCAGTTTGAGACTTTTTACTTCCAGATTGGGAGCCGCGAGAAGAGTTGCGGCTACTAGATGCCTTGCCACTGGGCCTTCGGTTGTCAGGTGAGGATCTGCTGGAATCTGATCCAGATCCTTTCGATTTGGATGCATTTGACGGCTCATTTGGCAGCTCCGGCTCGAAGAATGTATATATGTCCTCATCCTAGAAGCATTATATATACGGTTGTAAGGTCTCAACATTACTTTAAACTTGGTAAAACAAAATAGATAAAAGGAAAGAGGTAAGCAAACAAACCTTTCCAAGGAAGTGACCGATACAAAGAACATAGTCGATTGGAGTAACCATGTTTTTGCTATGGACAATCTCTCCCAAAATCCGATCGATTGCTGCACCCTAAAATTTCAAAAAAAAAAAAATTGGGTAATGTTCGAGGCCCTACTAAAAAAAGGGAAAAAAAAAAGAAAAGATGCTTGCTATACTGCCCGCTATACAAACAAGTGAATAGCAAAAGGAGTTTTAAACGAAGAACACTATACCTTGGTGACACCAACTGAACGGACCTCGACAGAGCGACTACCTTGAACCACATCAACGGCAGCATTAGAGATAGGTCCTGTCCACAGATGTTGCAACATATCTCTAGCTTGAAGCCTGCCAAACTCGACATCTGCACGAATGATAAATCACATGTATAAGATAATATGTTAAAACTTAAAACTCTCGAACTTGGTTCTTATAGGAATATTGCCACACAAGTCAACAAATTTACCTGCATATTTGTAGTTCCACACAAAGGATGTCTCACGGTGCTCAAAATGGGACCTTGGTGTTCTCTCTGTGAAGTACTCGAAAACATGCTGTCAAAGAGAATCAATTGATTACTACTGTTGTTTTTACTGACTAAGAACCATATATTTTGGAAAAAAAAAGAATGCTTATAATTAGAAATGTACCTTAACACTGTCGACCCAATCCATGTTTAGATGCTCTGGCATCGTTGTCATCCACTCACCGTCTGTTGGTCGCAAGAACATCCCATTTTCGGCAGCCAACCACATGTTGAACTCTCCAAAATTCTATTTAAACAACTAATTATCAAATTAAAATAAAAAGGGGTAACTCCAAAGCAAAATTTTAAGGCGAATATTACATCATCCAAGACGCTTCTGTCACTGCCACTCAGCACAATAACGGTTGTCTGTTTATCTTCACATAGGACAGACAGAGGACCTTTCAAATCAGGGTGCAATTTAAGCTCCATTTCCTTTATTTGATCGCCACCTCTTCTACCAGATGACTCGACAGGTTCAGTTAACGTAGCATTAAACCCCTGGTTCAATCATCGCATGATATTATTACATATATTACCAGAAAAGTCATTGTTGCCTATGTATTTAAATCTGAAAGAAAAGGATACCAAAATGATAAGCCGGTTCTTGGACTGGAGATAGCGATCAATGGTTGTCTGACCTGGAAGGGCGGGGGGGATTTGTCTCGTTCTCAGCTGTGCCTCAACAATTGTGTCATTTAATTCACTACAAGATGAAACATACTCATGTAACCTATGATATTATTCTGTCCAGCAGAGAGAAAAAGCATGAAATATGATCTCACCTGACGAAAGTCTCGGCCCAGTCTTGTGCAGTGTGAGTTGTAACATGTGCATAGTTATGCCTATGTCGCTTCTCTCTCTCCTCCGATGTCATATTCAACGCATATGCTATCGAAAGTGCAACCTCAGTAATATTCCAGGGATTAACTAACAGTGCACCAGCACCAAGAGACTGCGCTGCTCCTGCAAACTATTAGACCCAACATGCTTTCATGCATTAATATCAAAGAGTTTATGTAAATAATACACAAATAGTCGTGAGAAGTTAGTTATATGTGATTACCTCACTTAATATCAGAACACCTTTCTTTGAGCCTTGACATGCTACGAACTCGTAGCTAACAAGGTTCATGCCATCTCTTAGTGATGTCACAAGAGCCACATCTAACAAATAGGACAACAAAGTGCTTTGTTGGTACTGGTAGAGGAACATTAGGTGCAATTGGTACCAATTGAATGAGGCAAAATAAAGTATGTACCAGTCACGGCATAAAGGGCGCATAAAGCATGAAAATCAAGAGAGCGGTCCTAAAAGAAGTGATTTAAATGTTAGAAAAAAAAAGCACTAAACAATTGCAAAGAGTAGAAAGGAAATTAGTTAGCAGTACAAATATACGAAATGATATACCAGGTGATGTATTGGGACAGCAGTCAGTGTTCCAAAACGACCATTGATGCGCCCAACAATTTCATGGACTTGGCTCGTCAGTTTTTGATCTGGTAATTAAATAAAAATAATATATATACATATAAGGAAGCTGTCCAATCAAGTTAAAACTAATTAAAACTCACCAAAAGTAAATGAAAAGGTGGAAAATTACAGCATTGTCACTATAAACTAGATCTCATTTGGTCCTTAAAATTTGAAAGTTCACATTTTGATACTGACCACATATTTCAGGAATTATATTGACCACAGCTCAGTAGTTGCTGACCTAGAATGAGGTGGCAGATAAAAACCTCAAATTAAGGTAAGACTTGGACAATCAAACGGCACCTGGTTCATTCTTTATGGCAAGTTGTGATTTTTGCTCGACGTACAATTGAGATAACATTACTTACATTCAGGTACATCCGTTCTAGTTGGCACAGCAATTTGTAATAACACTACTTTGTCACGCCAATCAGGATTCTCCTCTAGAAACTTCTCAAACGCTAATATCTTTTGAGGTATGCCTTTAATCATGTCAAGCCTGTCAACCCCCAGCATCACCTTTTATTGCATTCATTAATACAAAGTAGATATTAGATTTTGCTTTGAGAAAAAGCAGCATGAGATTACTAAAAATCAGTGTATCACAATTATAATTAAACTAGACTTCCCCTTACCTTTCTTCCGGCGAACCTCTGAGTGAGTTCTTGCACATGCTTCTTGACAGCTGGCAGATCGAGAGCTCTCTTGAATCGCTCAGAGTCTATCCCGATTGGAAACTGAACAATTAGCCCCATATGAGTAGCGCGCTTATTACACAAGATTGCCCTTTGATCCGTTTGTTTACTTTGATTTGTTTTTTCCGTATTAATTTCTTAATTATATTGCGGACAAGTTGAAGGTCGCAGGAATAAAAGTAGAAAGCTGACATTAAAAGCAACAAATAACAAAATTGGAAAGCAGAAAATAATTTGAATTATACCGCTGCGACCCTGGTTAGCCGTCCTTGGTCTTCTACCCCTTCAGGCGTACCTTCAAGGCCAAGAATTCTTGTACATGCACTAACAAAGTGCCTCGCATAATCATACGTATGGAACCTACACAATTACTCCAAATAATCACCATCACTCGTTAGGTACACCAAACGCCATAACAGCTGGTACTCAGATTAAGCAGAACGCTATATAAGATGTTCTTCTTCATCTAAATTAACATGTACCAGTATAGCACCTACAGATCCCTGACCCGTCAGAAATTCAAAAATCAACAAATAAAAAAAAAAAAAGCACTCACCCCACCAAATCAGCGGCAAGGACGGACCTAAGAAGCTCAGAGCGGGACGGTAGAGTGCGGTAAATCTCTGACGAGGGAAAAGGTGTGTGCAGAAACCAGCCAACTTTCATCTTGCTGTTGTGATCTTTCAGGCACTTTGGCAGGAACATAAGGTGATAGTCATGGCACCACACCACGTCCCCTTCCTGGTAGTGCTGGTTCACCACGTCGGCAAACATCTGATTTGCTCGCTTGTAAGCATTGAATTGGGACTCAAAGTTGCGCGTCGTAGCAAGCCGGTCCTCTTGGGGTAGGCCCAGGTAGTGAAACAAAGGCCAGAGGATGTTGTTACAGTAGCCGTTATAGTACTGGTGCACAATTTCCTCGTCTAGGAACACCGGAATACACCTCTGGTTTAAAAAAAAAAAAAGATACGTCGCATTTACGAAAAAGGTATAACAGCGTAGTCTGGCCAGCATAAGAGCTTTACTTAACAAGAAATTTGGAAAAAAAAAAATTCAAAAATAAAGTCATTTAAAAAGAGTAATACCTAGCATCCATAGAATATCTGTCCATAGCGTCATAGGTTACAAAATCAGATCTATTTGTTACAAAATCGGATGTATTTGTTACATTCTGAGTGTATTATGGAAGTATGGATGGATTCTCAATGGACGTGAGATGTTTCTCATATAAAAAAGGATAGTATGATTGGTATTGGACAGTTGGTTGATGACTTTGACATTTCTTTTGGAAAATCAATAATCATATGGTTTAGAGGTCAATTTCTCCTTAAAAGAAAGACATTCCTTTCCTTCCTTGTTAACATCACATAATTAAGTTTACCTTCTCGGCTAATGCCCTGACGAGAGCCCGCTGCCCCACTTCGTCATTCACATTGACGCCGGCCCATCCGATCCACTTAGCATCCACATCTTTTACACCTGATTGCATGCCCAATATGCAGAATAAAGTCACCAGAAAATTTTTTTAAAAAAAAGAAAAAGGCAAAACTAATTAAAGCTCATTGCTCTGTTTTGCTTGCCAGTATCTTATTTTACAGATTTTACAATTGCAATCCAACTCGAACGGCACATTTAGTATTGAGTCGCCTAAATTCATTCATTATTATTATCAATCCATATATCAACATAAAAGTTATAAGAAATCAAAATGAAAAATGATATGAACCGACTATATAGAAACCGCACCGAGAAGTGCGCTTACGAGGCCCCCGGCGCTGATCTCCAGGGACCAAGAATCCTCCCCTCTCCTGACAGCCGAAACAGGCAGCCGGTTGGCCACGACAAGCAACCGCTGCTTCATGCCCCGCATCGACCCTAACCGCCTACTGAAGTACCCTTCCTTCAAACCCCCTTTTAACCCCATGGTGGAATTGGCGGCACTTCTCGGAGAGCTGCTGGTAGTGCTGCTGTCATCAGAAGCAATGTTGTTGTTGTAGTTCTCCCAATCGGACTTGTTGGGTGCCTCGGGGACCAAGTCGGGGGGCTCGGCCTCCATGTTAAGCTCGGAATCGTCGCCGTTGTCGGTGGTGCCGTTACTGGCACGGTTGAAGCGGCGCAGCTCCCGCTCCTTGAGCAGCCTCTCGACCCTCGAGGGGCTGCCACTGTTGTACTTGTTGGTGCCCGACATGCTCTTGCTCTGCTTCTTCTCCTCAATTCTCATGCAGGCCTTGCTTGCGTTGCTCACTGTATGTACACCAACAACAGCCCAAAAAAAAAAGGATGGAATTAAAATTAAAAGCCACCCAAAATAATAAAATAAAAAATTGGACCGATATGTAAGGAGGACATGTACATGCATCCTACATCACAGAAATCATCTGAGGAGGAGGAGGAGGAAGTAGAGAGAATTCAACCGGACACCATGCGGGAATCAGTTCCAGAAACAAAAAAAGGGCGCAAGATTTAGGGCCGGAGAGAGAAGAGAAATTATCAAGGGGCATCGAATGAATCATTTGATATCTCGAATGATTTATTATCTATCTATAAATTTCCTTTCTTTTTGTTTCATGAAAGGTTCCTATTCTATCTATCTATATACTTTCTTTGTTCCATCATGGGATGATATATATGGTGAATATGAAACATGTATAAGTATGATGTATTCAGCGACTGTACAAAATTAGGAAACAGGAAATTAAAGTGGGTCCCGAGGGGGGGGGGGGGGGGGGGGGGGGATTTAAACTAGAAAGAAAGAAAAAATATGGAAATTGGAAGGATTATTTAGGAAGGAAGAAGAAATCAATTGGGAGGAGTCAAACAAACAAAGTTATTAAATAAACAAAACAAAACAAAACAAAACAAAACAAAACAAAACAAAACAAAGCAAAGCAAGCACTTCACTTCACCGTTGATTGATAATTTTGTTCTTGGGTCTGAGTGAGAGCTCTTCTTCCTCTTCCTCTTCCTCTTCTTATTTTCTCTATGGAAGAAGAAGGTCTTGCTGCTTGTTTGAGTTGAGTTGCTTGTATATATAAACAAAGGGGCAGGGCAGGGCAGGGCAGACAGGCAGACAGGCAGACAGAGAGAGAGAGAGGCTCACTCACTCGAATGTCAGTCAGTGACTCAGTGGGCAGGGCCTATTTATAGCCAGCTCTTACTTACTTACTTACTTGCACAGTTATATATATAGATTATTATTGTCATAGGCTAGCACAGAGGCAAAGTCTGTGTCTTTGTGCTATAGAGAGGGGAGCTGGCCCACATTCTGACAGGAGACAGAGAGAGGGGGGGAGAGAGGGGGACAGCTGGGGGGCATCCGGAGCAGGGGACCGGGTGTAGGGAGAGGGGATTAAATGGAGTGCATGGGATTAAAAGAGGAGGATATATAGCTGGAATACATTATACATTACACTCCATGCTATGTATATATTGCATACAATGGCAATTCTATATAATGATGATGATGATGATGATGATGATGATTTTGATGTTGGTATTTTGGGAATAATGAATTGGGTTGAATTGAGTTTGGGGGTGAGAAATGAAAAAATAGATGAGGAATGGTAAGGAACAAAGGAAGGAAGAAAGAATGGTACAAAACTGAGGCAGGAAGAGATTTGGGAGGATCAGATGGGGCCCCAAAAGAAGAACTAACCCCCCACTAATTAATTAAGCCAAAAGACACAAACTTGGTTCCTGATCTGACTTCTCAAAATCTCCAGATTTTAATGAGGGAGAGTGATCAGACTCACTGGAGGAGAGTGAGTGAGTGAGTGAGGTATATAATGGGGGAAAATATTAGTAGTAGTACTGCAAATCAAGGCTTTGAGATTTTGTTGGCTCAAGTGGGGGGATCCTTTGTGGTTGTCATTATTCTATCTAAGCAAATCTTTTTCTTGGTTGCCAGCCAGTACTGCCACTGCCCATTCTTTCTTTCTTTCAATCAATCCCTTTTTCTTTTGTGTGTGTGGATAGATCAGTCAGTAGAGTAGAGGGTTGAATTTTTTGGGGTAGGAAAGTAACATTTTTATCTATATATGATATGATATGTGAGCATCCTTATTATAGGTAAAAAATTGATGAAGAAAATCTATAAATTGAGTTTTTTATTTATTAATGTTTTGTTGAAGAATTTATAGGCAATGAGAAAGGAAATATCTTGGCCTCAAAAATCTGCATTACCATTTACCAATAATTTGTATTGGTTAGCAACTTCTGATAATGGATCTTGCAAGGTTAGGGTTCAAACATTTGTGAGCACAATATTTAGAAATTTTAAACAGTAATTTTCACGGTATAAATCTTGAGAATACTAATTGGCAATCACTGTCAATTTTTTGAAACAATAAATCTTGAGACTACGAAAATATTTTAAATTGAGAGAGAGAATTCATACTTTTCGAGTCTTGGTAGTTGTTGCCGCAGCTTGGTAGTTGCGCCGTAGCGAAGTGGTCGGGACTTTTCAAGTCTCGTGCTTTTATAGGACATATGGGCGTCTCGACAAAAAGAAACCCTAATACATTATGACAATTAAGTAACGATCATGCATTAAATGCTCATGGATACTCTTCTTTGAATTTGTCGGTTTATAAATTAATAAAATTTTAACGTTAGAACGTCATTACAGTAAAATGTCGTAGAAAAATCGCGTTTGATTAGCAAGATGAAACGATTGTTCGAATGGGCCGAGCTTATGTCAAGCCAATAGAAAAGTTTTTAATTATGTTAACAAAAATTTATCACCTGATTACATATATTGAGTCACTAATTTTCATAATGAGATAGCTTATGGTGCATGGCAAAACAAAATTATTTGTGGTTTGTCATTTCAAAATTTCACAAATTATAATTTGAAATAGCCAATCCAATTTGATTAACATAATTTGCCCATTGAAATATGGTGGAATACCAAACTTACAATTTTTATAATTTTCTAACTATTTTTTAAGATTTTTGAAAAATGACTAAAAAATAAATAAATAATGCCATGCGGATATAAAAAAGTACCCATCTTTAAAAATTTTGAAAAAATAGTTAAAAGTTTTTAAAAATTATAAAATCAGGTATTTTGCATAATTTCAATATGTAGATTACGTCGGACAAATTGGATTGACCATTCGACATTTGGCAACACGAGATCCGAAAAACGAGATCCGAATCTGAGCTTCGCTTTCACAATGCACCATAAGCTATCTTTTTCATACTTATAATTGATTAAAATAAAATTTGGAAACAGAATATTTGGTCCAATCAACCAGAAAACTAAATTCTTAAAAGCAAATACGTGTTCCCTCCCTATTAAACAGATATGGTCTATAATCTATACCAACCTATTATCTTTTTACTCACGCAATCAGTGGCGGACCTTGAGCTGAAATTAAGGAGGGGTAAATCAAATTTAGTTAAGTTTACAAGATACATTAATCAACAAATTTTAATGATTTATAGGTAATAATTAATGTTAGGGGGGTCAAACTTTGAATATTGGATAATAATTCATTAATTTACATGTACATTTTCCAAAATTTTAAATATTAGGGGGTTACTGTCTCGGGTGGCACCAACAAAGATCCGCCCCAGCGAATGCATTTCCAAATCAGCCACACACACACACCAACCCACAAACAAACCAATTAACAAACGATCCATGCGAGCAACATAGGCAATGGGTGGGTGGGAGGGAGGGACACGAGAATCTCGTGAGAAATGCGTGCCTGAGAGTGAGAAATGAGAGAATAGGTGAATAGGTGAGGTTGGTAAGTTGAGTCCGAATCTGCCGTTATTCTTTGGAATAACAGGACCCTGTTTGTCCAGTATGGACCGTTGGATCAAAATGAACGGACCCGATCGATCCAATAAAGATTATAGAGGACTTTTTTATAATTAATCTCATCCGTTGATTTTGATCCAACGGCTAAGACTTGGATAACAGGGTCCTGTTATCCAAAGTTGGATAACAGCAGATGTTAATTCAGGTTGGTAATGGTTGATTGCGTTAAGGCGTGCACGGGGTATTAGCCCTGCACCTCAGCCTTCCCCACTGAGGTGGCGCTTAATAGTTCATGTCCCTTCCTTCCCTTTCCTTAAACCCAGGACGGATCTAAAAAAATTTTAAGCCCCACCCAAATTGTCTAATATATGAAATATGAAGCTCTATTACATTGTATTTTGCTTGGGACATTATTAAGCCGGGGCATAATAACTACAAATGTAAGTAAGTATTGTTTAATATAAAGAAAAATTAGTACTAATCAATATATTTTAAAAATCAAGCCCCGGCACGGGCCTAGGCTTGCCTATGCCTAGGTCCGTCCCTGCTTAAACCCCGTTTCTTCTTTCCTTGTATTTTTGACTCGACTCGTTTCGCAACATCGTGTTTATTTAATTTTGACAGATTTTGTAGACAAAATGCATACGAAATTGACTACTTTGAATATGAGAAATGCCTTGCGTCCATCGAAAATGTGTTCATATGTCTATAAACACACTCAGAATGTAACAAATACATCTGATTTTGTAATTTATAGACACTATGGACAAATATTCTATGGACACTAGGTATTACTCTTTGAATATATTTTTGAGTCGACTCGTTTCGCAACATTTATTGTGTTTTTTTAATTTTTGTTTTGAGAGATTTTGTAGACAAAATGACTACGAAATTGACTATTTTGAATAGAGTAATACCTATTGTCCATAGAAAACTATCCATAACGTCTATAGGTTATATTTGGGGATGTATCTGTTACATTTCAAAATGTATCTGTTACATTCTTTATATATTTATGAACAGTTTTTCAATAGACGCAAGATGTTTCTCTTTTGAATATGTTTTTCTAGAGTAGCCTATGTCGTATTAATGTTATGAAACTTTTGGAGTACAACAATATTGATGTTGACTAGAACAATTTTCATTTTGTTTTCCACATAGGCGGAGCCGGAATCGGAGACAGGAGCTATTAAACATAATTCTGGTTGCGTATATATATTTATAAGGCTTAATAAATTGTAGTGACGAGTTTTGTAATGACTTTTCTTAGACCATATCTTTATAATTTTCTTAAGAATTAAGTATATATTTTTGTTTTGTATTTTTACTAAACAATATATTTCTAAAGATATTTTTTAAATTTTCTTCCGAGGTCGCGTTTCCTCTCGGCCGCTCTCCGCCTCCGCCCCTGATTTTATAATATATCCATAAAACCTAAATTAGAGAATTCTTATTTTGAATTACTATTATAATCCTTACTATATATAAAAGCATATTGGAAAAAATGATATGAAAGGGCTATCTCCCCAAATAAGAAACCTGAGCTGTTGATCATTTTCTTGGATAGATCAGAACCGTTGATTTACGTTAATGCCCATTGACGGTAATGTCTCAGCTCATTAAAATTTATGACCCATATCAATTTCCTCAATATAAGGCCCATTACATATTATCTTAAAAATTTATTATAAGAAATAACAATTTCGGCCCAAAGCAACGCGTGAACTCTTTACTAGTTTAAATAAGGATGAGATAATAAGATAAAAACATATCCTATACGCAAGTATAAAAGAAAGGATAAGAGTCCCAACAATTTGTGCCAAAAATGCAATGAGTGTATTTTTAAATGAAGTGATTATCATCTTTTGACGACGATATTATGTATGTGTTACGTTTGGTAAGGGATAAAATATAAAGAGGAGGGATCCATTGACAATAGATAACTTGACAATCTTGACAATACCTATTTTCAAAAATTTATATAAAATCATAAAAAATCTTAAAAATGAAAAATGATTTATGGATGTATTACTTGACTTATAGATTGATAGTGTTTCAAATTTCAATTAATTTGAACATCGTTTAATGACTTATCAAATTTTTGTACACTTTTTAACGGTTATAATTTAACGGATCATTAAAAAGCTATCAAATGTCATTTAAATTGAATAAAATCGAATACATAATCAATCTATTAGTTAAGCAATACTTCCGAGTGAACTTTTTTCTATTTTTAAGATTTTTTATGATTTTTTATAAATTTTTGAGAAGTTGTATTGTCAAAATTGTCAAGTTTTCTATTGTCAATGGATCCCTCCTCATAAAAGGCGATGTAGTCACACTTTTATTTGAGAATGATAATAACGATCATCTCTCTCCTTATCTAAACTTTTTAATTTTTATCGATGCCCAACACAGATCTAAGTTATATATCTTCGAATTACCTTTCAATTCAAACATTGCGTTTCTTCAATTCCTGTTATGCTTCCTTTGTTAAGAAAAAAGAATAATAAAATAGGAGGGATTTCAATGCTTATTTTGACAATCATAACAATGAGAATTTTGGAAATTTTGAAAAAAAAATTTTGATATCTTAAATATGGAAAAGTTTACGAAAGTATTGTTTAACTTATAATAATGAGCAAATATAGCGTGCTCCTAAGAGCACGAAGGCCTCCCGTGCTCCTAACTCAAAAATCATACTAAACCATCATAAAATTTTGATTTATCATTCTCATTAAATTCTTTATATCAAAATCTCTTAGGATACGAAATTTTTCCATTTTTTAAGTTTCTTAAGTATATGTTTTGGAATTTTTTAGAATGACATCAAAATAATATTATAATAATGTATAAAACTATGTCATCTTTAAAAAATACAAAACAAATACTTAAAAATCTCAAAAAATGGAAAATTTTTGTATCCTATGATATTTTGATATAAAGAATTTAATGAGACCCATAAATCGAAATTTCAAGATGGTTTAGTATAATTTTTGAGTTAGGAGCACGGGAGGCCTCCGTGCTTCTAGGAACACCATAGTTTTACTCTATAATAATTATGTTTCCGATTATATTCAATTTAATTTAGTCAAATAATGTTTAAGAGCTCTTTAAATTAAAGATTCGTTATATTACAACTGATAAAAGATGTATAAAATTTTGATAAGTCATCAATCAATGTTCAAATTGATTGAAATATAAATAAAATACTATCTATCAATAAATTAAATACATGATTTAGAAGATATTTTAACCCTTCTCCTTCTCATGCAACATCAATAAAATTTGCATGATTATTGCATTTTATATACATACATGCATGCACATCAATAATTAATATTAATTCAATTTTAACTGATTAAGAATGTCAATTTCAAGATGTACAATGTTTCCTGGTCATATGGTTTTAATTACAATCATAAAAATAGAGTGGTTCTGTTATGGATCGGCTAAGCAACCTTTCATTTTGAATCGAGCGGTTCTTATTAAACATGTCTCTTTAATTGCATCTAAAAGACATATCGCGACCATACGATTATGAAAAATGGATGGCTCATATTTCATTCAATCCATAGCAGAATTAGCCATAAAAATATATTTTTAATTAATTGATTGTTTTCATGGATTGGCCCCAACGGGCTTTGCTTAAACCCATAGCTAAATTTTAATTGCACGTTAATTGACATCTTAATTTGTTACCGTGCCTTTAATTATTTATAGGTGGCCCAATTTGGTCCCATGATTTGATTATATCCCTCCTCATTGGGGCCACGTGTGGGGTGACTAGGTAAAACTGTTTTTATTTCTTATGTTTATACAATTTTTGCTTTACATTTTCTTTCTGATGAAAATGATTTTAAAAGCCCATATATGACGGCCTAGTTTGAAAAAATAATATTTATTATTATGACTATTCTTCTAGCGTTTGTTGAGACAAAAGAAGAAATTGCTCAGAAAAAAAAATTAATAACACAAAAACCTATCTGTATACAATGTTATATGTTATGTAGAGTTATACTAAAAAAAAAAAAAAAAACACTCATTATATTAGGAAGGCTCTCCGTACAAGACGATTCTTAGGCGATTTTTCACCCTCCTCATGGACGGAGAAAGCTGGACACCAGTCACGCGGCGCCACTGTCGCCCCCCGGGCCTCCATGGTGATACCACCCAACCTCCCCAGAAGACCAAGGTGCTAGCCCTCTTCACTAACAAGCCGACCTACGCTCAAGTCCTCTCCGCAAATTGCTCAGGTTAGCCGTCTAACAACACCACCCCCCAAATGAACCTACCCCGCATCAGAACCACCAGACGCCGCTCTACCTCCCCCAACCAACACGGCTTAAGTTCGCCAAGTGGTCGCATTTTTATGTCGCCGCATAGCCCCACGCAACTTCGGTTTCCGCCATTTCCACACTACCAGGAATGGAAAGGCCGGTGTTTTCCGGGTGTCTGCGCAAAGGACACAAGATTGCGGCATGCCGCAACCCTATTAGGTGTGGTAAGTGCTGGAATGAGGGGCATACTTTCTTGGACTGTAAGGGCCGCCTCAACCCCAACGCAAATGTGTATGTTCCAAAAATGAAGGAAGAGCCGGGCGTTCAGGAATTGCTCCACCTACCTTTCCCAGCTGAACCGCCGGAGATGCCGGAGGACAGACCGAAGAAGATCCTCTCCTTCATCAATAGAGACAAGGAGTACTTTCAGCAAGAGAAGCGCCTGAGAGGGCCATAGTTCTTCACCTGCCACAGGAATATGAGGGTGACCTAACCCTAGATGAGGCTGCCGACCTCATTGCCGAGTCTGGTATGGTCACCCCTGACCAACTGGAAGTGGCTCAACTACCGGGGGGCAGGTATCTGCTCATGCCACCGGAAAATGTAGATCCAACCAAGCTGATGTTAGTTGTTCCAGCCGGGGTCTGGCAGAAGGGCTTTTCGGTGCAGCCTTACACACCACTTCCGGGGAAAGCCATAATCATACCGTCATACAAGATCTGGTTGGACCTTGTGGGGATTCCTCCGGAATGTTGGCGTGAATCTGAGGTGGTCAAAGCAGTTAGTCCAATCGGAGTTTATTTGGGCACCATTGACCCGCCTACCCCAGGTAACACGATAGTTTGGAGTGTGGTATTGGCAACAACAGACCTCAGGCGGGTGCCGCACTGTGTAGGAATGATGGTAGGGGGCCTAGAGGTGGACGTCCGAGTCATCCCTAGGCGTTGGGTACATGTGCCGATATACCGGGCGGTTGATATGCCGGTAACCCCAACAAAAATGGGACCTCCTTGGGAGAGATCTCCACCGTCTTCACCAACCTCGGATAGCTCTGATGAGGGAGCTAAAAGGGCAAGGTGGGAGATAGATGACGATTGTGTACTAATGAGCATATTCGCTCTAAGAGAGGTGCTCAGGGGAGTCGATCCGGAGAAAATTCCGGCGGAGTGGGCGGCGGCGGCGGCAGCAGATAGATCTGCGATCCAAAGAAACAGAGAGCGCTACGGTGCAAAAATGACAGTAGATGAGCTGCACCAGGTATAACTTCAAGAAGGGCCACAACGGATCCGAGATGCGGGAGTTCCCCAACGGTTGACAACGCATTGCGTGCCACAGAAGGATTGCCAGTTCGGAGGACAGAGCAGTGCTACAGTACCTGCGACCTCAATAGAGGAGCCAGTCACACGCTTAACCTCTCAGACCAACCAGAACATAGGAAGTGATCTTCAGGAGGGCCCGCGCCCACAAGAAGACATGATAACTGATGAGGTCATGACAGAAGCGACACCGCTGCCAGTCAACAAGCCCACGCAAACAGGCTCCAATTCGGTTGTGCAGGTTCGTACTTCCTTCCTACAAGTAGTCTCTGGGAACGATGCACATGACCCTATAAGCCTATTCCCTGAACTAGGTCAGGATAAAAACTGGGTCCGGGAAGAGGCACCTAAGGACCAGTCCAAAAAGACAGCTCACCCTAAAATATTGAGAAGAAGCAAAAGGCAAATAGAAAAAGCAAGCCTTAATACGGTACCTGAGTTAGGCCTCACAGACCCTAAAGGTCTTCAACTAGTCCCATTGGATAAATCCAACTTTGTTGACGTGCCGCTGAGATACGCAGAAGCTAAAGATCTGGCCTTGTTAGGAAGTTACAAATCTCTGACTTTCCCTTCTAATTTGGTGGCCCAGGAAAGCAACCAGAGAGAGGGTCAAGCGGGCCGGGCTGATGGGGCCTGCGAGAAGGCAACCTCGCGGATCAAAACAGTGTCCATATTAGTCAGGCGGCAAAGAGCTCACGGCCCGGTTCATCAAGAACAGTGAAGCCCAGCAAGCAGCAAGTGCTGACACCTGTTCAACACGGCCCAACAGAAGGCCTACAGACAGGAATTAATGAAGAAGGCCGAGAGTTTGACCCGAATGAGAGGATAGCATTGGAGATCGACCCAAAATCCGAAAACGAGTTGGATTGGGCCCCTGAGGAGAATTAAAGCATTAGGCTCTCTTTTTATTTTTGTAGTTGTGTTGTTTTCATAGTTTATTTATGGATACAAACCAAATTAAAAGAATTAGGTTCCTGTGTTGGAACATAAGGGGGATGGCGGATTACTCTAAGTGTAGAGTGATTAGAGAAGCAGTGCGCTCTAGTCAATGTGATGTGTTGGCTTTTCAAGAAACGAAACAGAATGTGTCAAATTTTTCTTACATCGAGGCTGCTTTACCTTCCTTTTTTAATCGAAATGTCATGACCAGGGATGCCGTAGGTACGTCAGGCGGTTGTTTGGTGGCATGGAAACGATGTTTTCACTTAGTTAATGCATGGGTCACCAGATTAACGGTCATGGTTCACTTGACTGATACCAGAACTGGTGGATCCTTTGTGATAACTAATGTCTATGGTCCTTAACAGGACGCCCAGAAAATCGACTTCTTGCATCAATTAAGAGCCATAAGGGCGATGCACTGCTTGCCATGGATACTGGCAGACGACTTCAACCTAGTGCGCTAGCTAACAGATCGCATGGGAGGGCCACGTAGTTGGCAAGAAATGGACCTTTTCAATGATCTGCTACGAGACCTAGCTCTCATCGATGTGCCGTTGCGTAACAGGCATTATACATGGTCAAACAAGCAGCCTATTCCAAGTATGTCCAAATTGGATAGGGTTTTTCTCAGTGAGGAATGGTCGTTCATGTTCCCGGTGATCACACTGACACCTATCTCGGTTCCGGTATCGGATCATGTTCCTCTTATGCTTCATTGCAATATGGGATCCACACGACCGACGTAGCATAGAATGGAGAAATATTGGCTGGCCCATTCTGAATTTCAGGATCTGACAGCTGATGCATGGTCAACAAATGCGCACGTGCAAGCCCCGGTGCGCAGATTCCGCCTGAAGGCAATACACCTCCACAGGCAGCTCCGGAATTGGCACTACAGAAGGTTCTCTCAAATGCAATTATCCCTGCATAATTGCAAAGTCATCATAGCCTTCCTAGATGAGCTGGAAGAGGTGCGCACTCTGACTGCACTCGAACTATTTCTGCGCATTAGAATTAAAGAGAAAGCCTATGAGTTGGCAAACAACCTTGAGCTCAAATGGCAATAGAGAGCACGTTGCCGATGGTTCAAAGGAGGGGACCGAAATACTCAGTTCTTCCATGCATATGCCTCCTCAAGGGCTAGAAAGAATAGGATCATGCAACTACAACATGAAAGGGTTGATGTAACAAATGACCAACATATTAGAGAAGTCTTCTTGCAACACTTCACTGACCTGTTGGGAACGACAACACCAACTGCACCTTTTGATCCAAGTGCACTCTACACGCAACCGTTACACCTATCCAGCCTGGGGGCCCCATTCATGTGTACCGAAATAATATATGCGATAAATTCATTGGCCACGGACAAGGCTACTGGGCTGGACGGTTTACTCGCGGAATTTATACAACGGTAGAGAGATATACTCATGCCGAATGTAATGCAAATATTCCATGACCTATACAGATCCACGATTAACCTCTCAGAAATGAATCACGCTAACATTGTGCTGGTGCCCAAGAAGGACACACCTTCCACGGTTCATGATTATCGGCCTATAGACATCATCAACCTTATTCCAAAACTAATCTCAAAAGTCTTGGCAATAAGATTGAAGGAGTTCCTACCGATCCTCGTATCACCAAAACCAAACAGCCTTTGTTGCTGATTGTTTCATAGCTGAGAACTTCAACATGGCAAGGGAGCTCTTAAGCCACATAAACAGATCTAAGGAACTGGCCTTGTTGCTTAAGATTGATTTCAGGAAAGCTTTCGACTCCTTGGAATGGAATTTCCTATTTCAAATCTTGAGGCAGTGAGGCTTCCCCCCCAGGTTCACTAAATGGGTCCAACACCTGCTGTCCACTGCAAGATCGTCCATCCTGGTTAATGGCATCCCGTCCTCGACATTTGTGCACAAACGCGAGTTAAGGCAGGGGGACCCGCTATCCCTTATGCTATTCATAGCGGCGGCCGACGCGTTGCAACAGATGGTTCACGCGATCAATGAGATGGTGCCACACACTATCACGCCGAAATTGAGGAAAGCTGTGATCGCACTACAGTATGCGGACGACACGTTAATTGTGCTCACGTCGAAAGGAAACACGGTCACCGTCCTCAAACTAATGTTATTCTTCTTTTCGCAGGAATCAGGGCTGCTCATTAACTTTGACAAATCTTGCTTCGTGCTGTTCAATCTAACGGACGACACTAAGCTAGCGGTGGGACGCATACTCCAATGTGATTGCACAACCTTGCCAATAACGTACCTAGGCCTGCCCCTAACAGTTAGGAGGCCGACTCATGACATCTTCTATGTTCTGATTGACAAGCTAGAGAAAAGCGCCTAGCCGGTTGGAAAGACCGGCCGTTGACAAGGGTAGGTAGGTTGCAACTTGCCAACTTGGTTCTCTCTGCACAACCGGTATATTACATGTCATGCTACAACCTCCCGGCTTGGGTAATTGCGCTGATTGATAAGATCAGAAGGGGGTTCATATGGGCTAGGGATCGGGGGGAAAAGGCACCCATATCTCTCTTGAATTGGGACACGGTATGTCTCACAAAACGAAATGGTGGTCTGGGTGTGGTGGACCTTAGATTACAGAACAAATGCCTCCTCATGAGATGGTGGTGGAGATTGTACGATGGCAATGAAGGCATCTGGAGCACTTTCATAAATGTCATATATGGAAGAGGAACTCGGCAAGGGGGTCCAAAATTCTGGATAGCCCACGAATCTTTTTTTTGGCACGACCTCAGCACAATCAGGGGCCTTTTCAGGTCATCTACGGAGTTTGTTATAGGCTCAGGTTCACGTATCTCACTCTGGGTTGACAACTGGGCTTCAGGCGACACCCTTGCAAACTTGCTGCATGGAGCGGCCGTGCCGAGGCCACTAATCTCCCTACGTGATGCGCACAACGCCAACCTCTCGGTCATACCGGCACCATGGACGCGACAAATAGCAAACCATATGCACAGTCTCACCTTAGACGCCGATGAGCAGGCGGAGGATAGACTCATATGGAAATGGACGCCAGATGGTAGATACACATCCGCGTCTCTTTACAATCTGCTCAAAGAGGGCGGCAAGGTGCAATCCCGCCTGATAAGTTTGTGGAAAGCAAAGGTCAGGCCGGCCAGCAAGCTATTCTTCTTCTTGCTACTTAACAACCGTATTTTGATGCACGATGTGATGGCAAGAAGGAACATGTTGCATGAGCCAGGCTGCAAGATGTGCAACAATGGCTCTCACGAGGACGCTTTGCACCTGTTTGTAACATGCCCCTATGCAGTCAGACTATGGTCTATGGTATCAGCACACACAAGCTTTGACATGATCACACCACAGGAATCAGTTCTGGAGACATACCAAGCCTCAAAGGGATGCAATAGGGGCCACTACCACAGATGGAACGTGTACTTCATATCCACAGCAGAGGCAATATGGAGAGAGCGAAATGCGCGCACCTTTACATCCAAGCGTATGCCAGACTATGCATTGCTGGCCAGCATAGTTGAAACGAGTGAATTGAGCTATAGATTCTGTTTGGGCAGAGATATGATATGTTGGGGTACACTACGGATATAGATGATGTGATGTATGATGTATGATGTATTAACTCCTTTAATTAATATATAACTCAACTTGGTAGCCTCTATCAAGATTATAAAAAAAAAAAAGAGTTATACTAAAAAAATATATACAATGTTAGTAAAAAAAAAATTATTTAGCCAAAATATTCTTTTTATTAAAAAAAATATTTTATTACAGTACTAGATATTATTTTTTCTAAAATTGTAACGAAATCCGTCTTCGACCATTATTTGTTGTCATTTTTTTCATCCTCATACTCTTCTAAACCATAATAATTTTAAGTAAATTTTAGTACAAAAATTCATTTTGGTACTTAATTAATTAAATTAATTGACCTATTTAGAGAAACATCTTGCCTCCATTGAAAAGAAAAATCGTCTGTAATGTTTATAGACATACAAAAAAGTAAAAGATACAATCCGAAATGTAACAGATACATCTCAAGATGTAATTTATGGACGCCACGAATGATTTTTCTAGTTATTACTCATCTATTTATATCCGCTCCGTAGCGGTGGTGGTGGGCTGGTGGCAGGCAGCAGGGTCCCGGTGACAGTTGTGATTCTCACTCAGCCTGCAATGCCTGCACTGTTGTACAATCAATTGAACCTGTCGATCATTCCCGGAATTTATCTTCCCAAATAATTACAACAGTGAATTGGATAAAATCAACAATAGAAAAGAATTTGACATAACTTTTTTTTAAAGGCTATTTATTTATTGCCCGTAGGCAATATGACAATATCTTGATGGCCTGTCGTTCTGTCAGGGATTTACCAGATGGTGAGCTGTATGTGTCTCCTACACCACCACTTCCCACAAATCCAAATTAAAAAAAAAGGGAAAATCCAAAGTTTTCACTGTACAAAATTATGGTTGCAGTTTATTACTTTATTATAAGCCTGCATTATTTTATTATAATCAGCGAAATTTTGTAAAAATTTTCTACTAACAAAATTTAACAGAGTTAGACTAACAATCCTCCAACAAACATTCCCTGAATACAATTATGTTTGTGATCCACATTAGACTATTTAATATTAATTTTATAGAAAATGTTACGAAAATGCCAAATTAGCTCCCGTCAATAATACCAATAGTATTTAGTGTGCATATCTTTAATTTGGTTGTCGTTTCTATGCTGGATAATTTGCTGAGTGAGGCTATTGCGCTTTGCAAAGCGCAAGGACCGGAGGTAGTGTGTTTCGGCCCGTTATATTAAAACCGTAGTTCATATAGTTAATTTAAGTTGCTCACAGTAATCTTAATATTGAAACTCAGTTGTATACCAAAATTTTCCATTTTTAGAGTTCTCTAATTATTTTTTTGGATTTTTGAAAATTGTATAGAAAGTGCACAAAAATTTGTATATAAAACGGGTCATTTTTCAAAAATCCAAAAAAATAGTTAGAAAACTCCAAAAATAAAAAAATTTGGTATGAAACTAGATTTCAATATTAAGATTATATGGTAAGCAATTTAGATTGGTCATTCTCATTCAAACTATGATTTAAGAATCCGTACATACATCAACACATCACATATATTGTATCATGAAGAGAAACATGACTAAGATGGAGCAGCACTAAAAGCAAGTCAGATACTGAGTATACTTGGCTAGCGTTCATAAAAAAACTGTCTATTACCTACATCTACAAATATATGTTACATTTTGGTATATATCCGTTTACATTTTGAGATGTATCCGTTACATTTTTTGTACATTTATAGAAGTATGGACAGCTTTTCAATGGACGCTAGATGTTCCTCATATACACCCCATTTGGTAGTGTAGTAAAGTGATTTAAGGTGCTTTAAGTCACCAAACGGAAGTGATTTAAAGTGTAGTAAATTAACGCAACTATATAAATATAGTAAACTAAATCACCAACTTTTCACATCTTTTACACATTCTACTCACTTTACTTTATCTAGTTACTTCACTGCTACCAAACACCACTGCTTTAAGGTGATTTAGTATTTTACTCCGCTTTAACTTACTACGCTTGCCAAACGGAGGGACAAAGTAATGTAGATGCAGGGAGTGGGGACTGGGGAGAGGTGGGCTGTGCTGCAGCTGATGGTAGGACCAAATGAATCAAAGAGCGTATCTAGCTCATCGCATGTTGCAGTGAGTATTTCACTTAGTTGCATCACCCCTGGGGCCTTCTGCTTGCGTTATAATTATATATATATATATAAATGCAGATCTATCTATCTATCTATGGGTTGTACTGTACGTATCTGCAGTATATATATGCAAAGAGTAATGACTAATGAATACCTAGCGTCCATAGAAAGACCGTTCATAGTGTTTACATGTTACATTTCAGGATATATTCGTTATATTTTGTACACGTCTGTGGATATATGGACGGTTTTTCAATGGACGCGGAAAGGATGTTTCTCACTTTCTCTATATGAGTTGAAAACACAATGCTGTCTACTCCTGTCCAAATCCAAATTAATCCTCTGTGCCTTCTGCTGCCTCACCCATGATTCAAACGGTGTGGTCCTTGTTTGAGACTTGGATTGGGACCAACTATATATTTGCTAATTCTGTATGCCATACGCTGAAAAATCTTAGGGCAGATTTGGTTCATTATTGTTGGGTTTTTAAGTTTGTAAAGCAAACAATTAAAAAATTCTTATGTTTTAATGATTTATACTTCATAGTATGGGGTTCATGCTAGAAATTAGATTCTAGAGTGGTTCTTCTATGGATCGGCTAAGCAACATTTCATTTTAAATCGAGTGGTTCTTATCAAACATTTCTCTCTAATTGTATCTAAAACATATCATGACTATCCGATTATAAAAAATGAATGGCCTATACTGCATCCGATCCATAGCAGAATTAGCTGGCATATATTTATCCTATATATAGAGAGAGTATGATGCATGAACGGTACGGAGAAGACAATCGGATGAACACAAGAACACGAGAGATTTTTGTGAATTCACACAGAATTCGTTTTTCTTGATAACTTGATAAACAAACAACAACTCGTTCTGCCCAAATGGCATGACACTACTTAAATAGGAAAACAAAAACATAACCCTAAGAGACAACATAAAGCAACAAGTACAAAAATATCCCTATAAAATGCAAAGAACAACTCAAAAACATACAACAGAACCGTCTGGGGCAGACTGCTAAAATTTCAGACCGAAATAAATAATTTCGGGCCGAATTATGGCACTGTTTCAAAACACAAAAATTCGGGCCGAAATTATTCCAACCATAATGACCATGCTATATTAATTCGCCATTTCAAGTGGGATGCCTTCCAAATTTGAGAAATCCCAAAACATGAAATTGTAGCTCTTTTCTTTATCTTTCTATAGAATTTTGAATCACCTCATTTGGACCTGTATTAAGAAAGTTATGGTCGAAATACCACAGCATATCAATCTGACCGATTAGGGGGCGGACCGCCGGGCCGATAGGACGGGCTGCCGGGTGATTCTGCATCATTCTCCCCCTCTAAGAAAAGAACCTGTCCTCGAGTTCGGATCAACTTCGTTTTGTCTTTGTAAACTTCTTGTAAGTTGTATAACATGAGAGCAAACACCAAAAAAATATGAAAAGGTCCAATATTGCCCATGAAACAAATAACCTTTTTGTTCATCATTCTCCTTAACAGATCAACGAAGAATATGACTTCCACCAAGGATGGATCAAACAAACTCTTAAAAATCGTTGATTCCTTTCTCGGTTTTAGGAAAGGATCTTTGTAACCATTTTTTGAGAATTTGATCTCAATGGGATTCTCATTGTTTAACTCTTTGCAAATTTCTTTGGTTGACACGAAATATGCCTCCAAGTTTATGATACTTGTAGAATCATCATGCAATTTTCGGACAGCGGTACATCATAAACAAGGTCTTTACTAAAAGTTAGACAATTTTCAAAAGGTTTAATTTCTGATTGGGACTCGCCAACAAAGATTTGGACATCCTCATTCTCTTCGGGATAGTCATCAAAAATTGGCGGAGAATCAAAATTTATATCTTCATCAATAAACTCATCAGGATGAGATTTACCGTCAAACTCCGGAAGTTCAATCTTCATCCCAAGGTTTTGAAAGGACTCATCAGGCTCATGATGAAGCCTATGATTTCGCCTCTGATTCAGAATTCCCCACGGGCTGAATTCCTCATCACCATCTTCCGTTGTGGAAGAGTCAATGGAATATGACTCCTCTTCTTCTCCGTTGGTAGAGCCCATCCTTGCATCTGCGAGTTGGCACTCTAACTCTCGGATCCGTCTCCCCATAGTTGCAATCTCCAAATCTCGCTGATCTCGATAGCGGTTTAGCGGCCCTTCATCTTCAGGATCGACTCCACGACCTCGACCTCGACCACGACCCCAACCTCGACTACGTCGCATCCGCCATCAACCTGGTTGCTCTGATACTAACTGATGCACGAACGGTACGGAGAAGACAATCGGATGAACACAAGAACACGAGAGATTTTTGTGAATTCACACAGAATTCGTTTTTCTTGATAACTTGATAAACAAACAACAACTCTTTCTGCCCAAAGGGCATGACACTACTTAAATAGGAAAACAAAAACAGAACCCTAAGAGACAACATAAAGCAACAAGTACAAAAATATCCCTAAAAAATGCAAAGAACAACTAAAAAACGTACAACAGAACCGTCTGGGGCAGACTGCTAAAATTTCGGACCGGAATAAATAATTTCGGGGCGAATTATGGCACTGTTTCAAAACACAAAAATTCGGTCCGAAATTATTGCTGCCATAATGACCATGCTGTATTAATTCGCCATTTCGAGTGGGATGCCTTCCGAATATGAGAAATCCCAAAACATGAAATTGTAGCTCTTTTCTTTATCTTTCTATAGAATTTTGGATCACCTCATTTGGACTTGTATTAAGGAAGTTATGGTTGAAATACCACAGCATATCAATCTGACCGATTAGGGGGCGGACCACCAGGTCGATAGGACGGGCTGCCGGGTGATTCTGCATCAGAGTAAATCTAGTGTGCTCCTAGGAGCACAGATGCCTCCCGTGCTCCTAACTCAAAAATTATACTAAACCATCATGAAATTTTGATTTATCATTCTCATTAAATTCCTTATATCAAAATCTTTTAGAATACAAAACTTTTTCATTTTTTGAGTTTCTTAAGCATATGTCTTGAAAATTTTTAAATGACCTCAAAATAATAATAAAATAATGTATAAAACTATGTCATCTTTAAAAAATACAAAACAAATACTTAAAAATCTCAAAAAATGGAAAATTTTTATATCCTATGATATTTTGATATAAAGAATTTAATTAGACCCATAGATTGAAATTTCGAGAAGGTTTAGTATGATTTTTGAGTTAGGAGCACGGGAGGCCTCCGTGCCCCTAAAAGCACCACAGTTGTTTAAATAGCAATGCAAGTGCCAAATTGATCATCCAATTGGCAGTGCAACTGTGCAACACAGTAATAATTGTACATCATCATCTATCACCTTTTTTTTTTTGAGAGGACATCATCTATCACCTTGTTGTAGCTCAGAATTATTCCCTCGTGGTACTGGTACTGGTACCGAAAGATAGATATATATATATATACACACACAGAGCAGGTTCCAATGCCTCCATTTTTTATGCATCCATCATACCTCCACTTTTTAAAATTAGTTTTTCAAAACAAAACCTTTAGATTTAATCTATATCATTTCATTTATGTATATATAAAAACTTATCAAATTTAAATATTATTTTGTTTGACATCAAGGACTTCAAAATATACACTAATATGAACAATTTCTAGATGTTGATTTTTTATAACTCATTGATTTATATAAAATAAAATAAAAAAGTGAAAAAATTGTTATGTGCATGTAGAGAATATAATATTGATCAAATATAACGGTTTTGTTTTGAAAAAATAATTTTAAATTTTGAGTTATTTGAAATTTAAAAAGTAGAGGCATGATGAAGGTACAAAAAATGGAGGCATTGGAACCCTCCTCGTATATATATATATATGGGGTTGTACCTGTTACCTGTGCACTTTTCAATTGGTCCACTCGTACAGTGGTACTGGTACAACTCGAATCAACACTGAGATCTGATCCCACGAGTTCTTCTGAAAAAAAAAAAAAAAAATCAACACTGAGATCTGATCAATATTTCCTCTTACTTTTCTACATCCTGATCAAACCGGATCTAAATCCGCTGCTTTTCTCAAAGAAAAGGTAGACTCTGCTTTTTTTGATCCGACGGTTGAAAAACATCAAAATACTTTGAGAATAATACCAAAATACTTTGAGATCCGTGCAATAACCGATCTTGACCATCCGATCGGAAAAGCAGATTTGAGAAAAGCCGAAAGAACAGCAGCGGATATGGATCCGATCAATCCTGCCAAATATTCCTCAACAGTGAGAAATCACTTCAATGGGTCACACTTTCACAGACTTGAAATTTATTGGATAAGCAATTTTTTTTTTTTTTTTTTTTACATCATATTCCTTCCTCGGACCTTGATCGATAAAATAAAAAAAAAAATTCAATTTTTTTTTTTTTATATTTTCCTTTCGTTAAACAATGAGTTTATCATACTTTAATGTAGAAAAAAAAAAAAATAGAGAAACATACTTGGATTTTGTGATAAAAGACAATCTATTATTTTCTGTTTGTCTGGGAGTAGCATGTTCCTCCGAAGTAAGATTTTTTATAGACATTTAAATTTGTTATAGTTTTATTTATCACTTTTAAAAAAATATCAAAAAATGATAACGTTGTTCTCCGACAACTGATGCAAGATCTAGTTCAATCCTCCGTATTGATACAATTAAAAATAATTAAAGTTGATTGATGATTACTGATAAAACTTCTTTAACATAAATTTACAAAATAATTATGATTTATCAGCCTAAGTCCAACACAACTACACATCAGATACACATGACTGCAAAACACATTTCAAAAGGAAAAAAAAACATCATCCAAAATAAAATGAACAGTTAATCAACTGCATGCATTTGCTGACGTCGGCAGAGCAATTGGTGGGTCTATGGATATTTAACAGTAAATAAAAAGGCAAAATTGGGTACATACCCATCAAAACTTTGGTTTTAAGATATTTGACCATCAAACTTTAAATTTAGATATTAACCGATCAATTCTTCATTTTCTCCTATATTTGCCCATCAAAATAGTTTTAGAATAAAATAAACAAATTTTGATATAGAAAAAAAAGATAAATATTAGAAATGACAACTTTGCCCCTCCCTTCTCTTTCTTTCGCGGGTATCGGGTTGACGGCTGCCAATATTTTTTTGGATCGGGTCGGATATCGGGCTGACGTAGATAGCTGGAGTTTATGAGGCAAGAGTCTGGCATACCATGAACCTATCTTTCCGTATTTTTTCAGGTTGAGCGGGTTTTTCGGGTCTAGTCAGATTTTGCACCTCTATTTATGGGTTATCTCAGGTTTTCGGGTCGGGTTCGGGTCAGTCTGACTTTCCCTGAAACACGGTTGGGTCGGGTTCGGGTCAATCTGACTTTCCCTGCTTCTTGCCTTTGAAAGATCGGTGGGGATAAGAAGAATGACAAAGTTGTCAATTCTAATATTTATCTTCTTTTTCTATATCAAAATTTGTCTATTTTATTCTAAAACTATTTTAATGGGCAAATATAGGAGAAAATAAAGAATTGATGGTGAATATTTAAACTTAAAGTTTGATAGCCAAATATCTCAAAACCAAAGTTTTGATGGGCATGTACCCAATTTTGCCAAATAAAAATGTATAAATCAAAGGATACGCAGCATCATATATACTTTCTCACAAAAAAGTAACTTTATTGATTGACAACTAATTTCTTAATGAAATTATTATGCTTTGTCCGTACAACATCACTAATTGTACAGCTAACTAATTAGCAGGGAGCTGACGGGTTGGATCCAACTACCCTTTTTTTTTTTTAAATTACATCCAAACCAAATATATATGTATTTTTTTTGTATTTTCTTGTTTCCTGGCCTCTTTATTTTCACCAAAATTTGTACATAAAAATAGTCATTATTTTAAAAATCCAATAAAATAATTAGAAATTTCTAAAAATTGAAAAAACAGGTAATCCACAATGTAACATTATGTAAAATGTATTGAGCTACTTCAATTGACAATTAGAGCTATTAGTTTTGATATATCGAGCTGAAACACACTTCCTTACAGCGCTTTGCAAAGCGCAATAGCCTCACTCGTGTTATGAAATATGTATATATGGTTTTTTTCCCCTTTTAAATATTTTTTCTATTAGAATAACAAAAAAATAGGGAGACATATATATATGATATCAGATCATATAACGAAACAACTACTGATGAGGCGAGGCGCATCACTGTCAAGTCGCAATCGGAGCAAAGATATTGTTGCTGTGCTGCTACCTTTTCTGGGATAAGCCAGGGGATATTCTGGGTCTTATCCTGCTTCTTTCACAATCTATTCTCTGTCTCTCGTCGTGAAAGAAAGAAAGAAAGAAATCAATGGATGCACATATATGTGTGCTCATATATGTAAAGCTATGAAAAGTTTGGGAAAGAGATATATGCCTTGGCGATGAGGAGGCCCTGTATTAATCAGGAATAAAAAAGAACGAGAGGGAAGAAAAGAGATCACCCAGATAAAGAGGAATCGGATGCTCCAAATCATTTTTAATAAGTACGCTCACACATTGTCACGCGTTTTTGGCTCTGATATTCTTTGCTTTTACTGACACGTGGGTCCCACACAGATTCGTGGGTCCCTGTGTTAATCGGATGCCTTCACTGACACGCGGACCGTTGGATCACCTCAATGTAGGCTCGAATCTCGAGGCGATCTATCGGTCCATATGCTTCATGACACCGTGCCATAAGGCAGAGGATGTGAAGTTCACTCGGAAGACAAAACGCGTGGCATTTAATATTTTTCCTTTTAGTAACTAAGTAAAACGATATAAAATATAAACAACTGTGCGCATACAACATGCTCTTATATAAATATATTCTATTTGGATATTGTATATATAATATATATATATTGTGTGTGTATAAATTTGTGGTTGTAGATTAATATTTAATACTGTCGGTATCGGTACGACGTCATGTAGAATTTTTTTCTTTTTGTTTCCGGTATTCCTGTTGGATTTTGCAGTGAAGATAATAATAGTGACAATTGGTTGTCAAAGAAAAAAAAAAAATATATATATATATATATATATATATATATAAAGGTGGAATAATAGTGGCAATTCCAAGTTGGGATCTTGCCATTAGATTTTTGGACCCTTGTTTTTGTGCATCTTTTGTGTTTGTGTATAACTTAATTCAATCCTTGTTGCTTTATGGACAGAAATAAATACACATCCACTAAATGCAGCTGTGTCCACTTGAGAGTTGGGACTAGTCATACATCAAACAAGACTTTTTTTTTTTTTTTTCTGGAAAAAAAATAAAGATTTCTGGAGAAAAATAAAGAGATAATCAAATTGCACCTGTTAAATTTATGAGTTGTTTTTCAGATCAGTTAATCAACCTTTCATTTTGAATTGAATGGTTCTTATCAAATATTTCACTTTAATTATATCTAAAAGATATGCTGTGACCATCCGATTATGAAAATAGGTGGTTCATATTTCATCTGATCCATAGCAGAATTAGGCTAATTTATTGTTAAATTAAGAAATGGTGAAACTATTTAATACTCTTAAAAAGTTGATCGATTAATGTGAAAATATTTCATTTTACATGATGTAGTTAAAGAAATAAAAAAGGGGGTGAAATATTGCATTTTGCATGATGTTTAAATAATTTTTTTATTTAGATATTTGACTTAATTTCTTAAGAATGAAATTTACGTCATGATAGCATTGCATGTACAATATATAGAGTTGTATACCTGTGCTTTGGGTAAAAAAAAAAAAATTGTATAAAAATGTTAAATATATACATTCTTCTTCTTTTTTTTGTCTAAATGAAAAGAATTGAGAAACAATCAATAATTAATAAGAGTTAAATTTATATTATTATTATTGGTAATCATAAATGGATGAACAACTGATAACTTTTGATTGTGTAAAAAACTATAGACGCTGATGTGGTATAGCTAAAAATTTTGGAAGCCCACCATTTTTTTAAACATAAATTTGGAAATTGGGTCAAATAATGATGCTTTCCGCTTTTGCTTAATTAAAACATATGCTTACTTTCATATTTAGGTTTAGGTATTTTATTCATTTGACTTTCAAACTTAAAACAAGTTTTCATGCTGAAATTCCGAATTGGACTGACCGAAAGCACTGAACCGAATATTTTGTGGCGCTCCAATAGGGACAGCTTTTGTTTTAAAAGATTCTCTTCTTCTTCTTCAAAAAAAAAAAAAAAAAAAAAAAATAGAACTATATTTGATCATTGCTACTGTTTTTTTTTTTTTTTTTATTATCAGTAGGATTTTCTAGAACGGGGCGCATTATTATTTGCTTCATATATAAGTCTCTATAACTGTAAAATATAGAAATTTTTTTTACTTCATCTTTGGATCGACTCAAACGACAAAATCCCTTATTTTGAAATTAGAAAGTATGATTAATTTAAATTAATTTATTTGATTTAATTATATTGATGCGTTTCGTGTTCAACGACTTGAGTATATATCTAGATCACATAATAGATACGAAACAAATTCGAAATTTTTTTTTTTCAAGTTTTAATAGTTAAAGTTGGTGCAATCAAAACAAAATATTTAAAAAAAAATGAGTGCCAATTAATTTGTTGCAAATTCTGCTTAAATAACATCAGATTCTTCATCAATGTAACCTGATGTCCAATCCAGAATGAGGAATATAAATTTTGGATTCATAGCTGTACTTAATCTAATTTAACAATTTGGAGGAATTTAATCTGAGCCGTCCAATCTTAGTGATCCGCACAAATTAATTATCTGATTGGACTTTATTGGAAGAGTCAGCCATCCATCCTAGATTGCTTTTAAAAAGAATATATATTAATCAAAAAGGAAAAGACAAAGTCCCTCATGCATTAACCTAATTAACAAGTATACAATATAACAATAATATTGCTATTGTTGTTGTGTTGTTATATATAATATAATTTGTGGGGTTGCTTAAGCCTTCCTGAACAATCTCAGATATCTCATGTTTATGTGAGAAAATGATTGATGTCTCCATCTTAAATTACTGTTCTATCTCTGGGATACACGTTTCTAATTTTCATAATAAAAATCTGTTGATAGCTACTTAATTCCTATCACTCTGATTAAACCAAATATAAAATTGTTTTTTTTTTAATTAAACGAGGAAACCAATGATTTAGTGTATATGTCAGTTTTTGTGGATGAATGATTATATCATTCAGTTGTGTACCTGATGTAAGAGGTATGAACAATTTCTGACAAATTTTTTTAAAAATCGAAAATGGAAAGTTTATTTTTCGGAAAAGAGTAAGATGATCTCATTTTTTACACGAATAGATAGGACCGAAGGGATCCTTCGGTCCGTTTCCTAAGGGACCGAAGGAACCCTTCGGTAGGCATTTTTTTTTTTTTTTTTTCTCCGCCACATTCTGATCCCGTTTTTTTTAAAAAAAAAATTTTTTTCCTTCCACCGAATTAACCATTCGGTATGAGCTATTTAAATTTTTTAAATAGCCGGCCCTTCTTCCTCCTCTCCCTTTCTTCCTCTCTTCTTCCTCTCTCCCGTTCTTCCTCTCTTCTTGCTCTTTCTTTTCCCCATTGCAGCCGCCACAGTTAGGGTTTTGAAGGTCGGCACGTCGAAGTTGTCATTTTAACAGATCAACGTCATATTTGCGTTCGTCGTGTTCTTCTCATCTCGCTGGTACCTTTTTTTTTTCCGATCTGTTTTTTTTTTTTCTGTATAAAATTAGATTATATTTTTTACTAGGTTGTTCATGTACTTCTCGTAGGAAAAATGAGTATGATACTCATCAATGTATTCCACGGAGGTCAGATCCTCAATACACCTACTGGAGTTAATTACGACATTTCCCCTGCATGTACTATCCCTGTCAATGATTGGGTAACCCTGGAGGAGCTGCGGAGGCAAATCCATACCGCTCTGAACTTGCTCCCTAGCCATTTCCACCTGAAAATCAGAGCACGGATCAACACTGCACAACCAGGCTCTGGTAACTACTTTTTCACTCTTTTTTGGGTTGACTGCGAGCAGACTTGGGAGATGATTAAGTCGGCCGCGTGTCCAATTGTTGGTTTTAGAGCTATGGAATTAGTTGTTGAATCTGAACCAAACCCCAACCCCCATGGTGGTTATGACCCATGTCCAAAAAGTATTCCCGGCAGTAGCAATCGAGCTCCGACCGAGGAAACAACGCACACCTCAGCCCGAGAAGACCCAATACCGGCCGATACCAATGAGGGGGATGTTGAGAACTGGCACTTGGATGAGGAAGATACCGATGTGAATTCTGATGATGGGGAGGATTTGACCATGGAGGATGTCGAGGATGAGATAGACATCCAGAATATAGTAAAGGAGTGGTAATCATCCATCCCCTTCATAAACCGGGGGTTGCAACATCCCTGCCGTCAGTTTAGAGATACTGAGCCCATGCCAATTGCCGACGAGCCATTCCACCGCAAACCCCCAAGAATTGATGACGAATTTAGTCCTGGCCAGCAATTTGCCTCCAAAAAGCAACTCAAGGAAAAACTTGCTGAGTTTCACTTAGAGAAAAACATTACACTTGAGACCGTAAATAGCAACAAAGTCATGTACGTTGTTAAGTGTAAGGATGAAAAACCCCAACGAGCACGGGGTAGGTGGAACGTGTTTGTCTCGGGCCGCCACCTCTCAACGAGCGCGGTGATCAAGTATCTATCAACATTGCAGTTCCCGAGCTTCGCAGCCTGAAACAACCCCAACGCTAAGAGGTTATCTTCTATACAATCTCTTACTTTTAGTACGGTCCGGTGGGAGCAAATGCGCAAAGTGTTTTCAGGCTGCGAAAAAACCAAACAAAAGTTATTAGTACAAATAAACAGTTAAAAAAAAAAACATACTGTGGGCAGAGATTAATTTTTCAAATGCATGCATAGAGAAAATTACCTCGGTATGGGCAATCGACGATCGGTGGTAACGCTCAAACAATAGTGGCGGAAACTGCGGAAATTCGTCCATCTGCAGGGTACAAAATATCATGTTAATTTACAATAAATGCAATTTTTTAAAAAGATGTTAAAATCACAGCTCACATTTTGCTACACTCTATTTCGGTTCTTATTTCGGATTTTCAAATTTTGATTCAAACTACGACCATAATATCTATAAATTAAGCTAAATTATTTTATTTTTTTCCTAAATTTCGGTTTTTTTTTTTTAAATTCTGGTTTCGTTTTTTTTTTTTAATTTTGGTTTCGGTTTTTTTTTTTAAATTCTGATTTCGGTTTTTTTTTTAAATTTTGGTTTTGTTTTTTTTTTTTAATTTGGTTTCGTTTTTGTTTTTTGAATTTTGGTTTCGGTTTTTTTTTTAAATTCTGATTTCGGTTTTTTTTTTAATTTTGGTTTCGTTTTTTTTTTTTATTTTGGTTTCGTTTTTATTTTTTCAATTTTGGTTTCGGTTTTTTTTATTTGGGATTCGGTTTTTTTTTTATTTTGGTTTCATTTTTTTTTTTTTTGGGTTTCGGTTTTTTTTTTTTTTTTGGACAATACGACAAATCCGGTACCGAATCAAAATTTCGGTTATTTATACTACAAGACCTTTTTTTTCGGTTTTACTATTACCAATCAACCAACAACCCATACAATAACATACAAATATACTCAAAATTTATTAAAAAAAAAAGGTACATTACAACTCTACAACACTAACAACAAATATCTTCTAAATTTCTTTACGATTACCATATCAACAAACAAAGTAAATTAAATTTCGGATTAAATAGGTCAAAAAAAAGATACCTTCAAATGTTCGTCAAAATATAAGATCGGGGGGTGTTTCGGATTCTACTCTTCAAAATACGGAGCTTGGTGCAATCGGATCTAACAAATGAACAAGTTTGAGGGAGAAAAAAATTAAAACATGGTGTTCCAACAATGGAGGAAGGGAGAAGAGAAGAGAGAAGAGGCGCGGGTGAGGGGAGGAGAAGAAGAGAAGAAGAGAGGAGAAAGAAGAGAGGAGAAGAAGAGAGGGGGCCGGCCAAAAAAAAAAAAATATTCCCTACCGAAGGGACCATTCGGTCCCTTCCAAAGGGACCGAAGCATCCCTTCGGTAGGGATTTTTTGTGGCCAAATTAGAGGGCACGGGTGATAAAAGAAAAAAAAAAAAAAAAGCCTACCGAAGGGTTCCTTCGGTCCCTTAGGGAACGGACCGAAGGATCCCTTCGGTCCTATCTATTCGTGTAAAAAATGGGATCATCTTACTCTTTTCCGAAAAATAAACTTTCCATTTTCGATTTTTAAAAAAATTTGAATTTCTGAAGTATACAAAATCTCTGATAAATTTTGGAATATATATTTATTTCGAGTAAATCTATGATGTTCTTAAGCGGAAGGGCTCCGTAAGCTTAACACAAAAAAAATATATAAAACCATATCCAATTTTTGATCAATATGGCTCAATAAATTCTATATATCAAAATTATGTAGCATGCAAAAATTTTCCATTTTTTGAAGATTTTTAAGTATTTATTTCGGATTTTTTAAAAGTTACATATGAAACATTGATTATTTTATTGATATTGTATAGTAGCTATTAAAAAATTCGAAATGAATACTTAAGGATCTTCAAAAATGAAAAATTTTTGCAAGTCACATGATTTTGATGTAAAGAATTTATTGAGTCATATAAATCAAAATTTGGATATGATTTGATATGTTTTTGGTGTTAAGCTCACGGAAGGCCTCCATGAGCTTAAGAACACTGTAGTTTTACTTATTTATTTGCAAAAGTATTTATTTGATATATACTAGGTTCAAATAAAGGTTCCAAGAATAAATTAGTTTAACTTTAAACAAATTCTAACCCAACCCGGGCTTCTTTTGGCACTTGGAAATTAATTTGCAAATTTTCGAGGCTGTTTAATTGTATTTGGAGACACTAATTAAACCTCCATATGTGATATAATATACATATGGGAGCTGATACATAGATACCGCTGTAGCTCCCGTCGTTGATACGGATGATTTGACCAATCAAACTTGTTCTGCACTCCAGATTTATGCATGTAAATTTATTTATTATGCAGCGAAAATTATTTTTTATGCATGTAAAACTAATTTGTTGAGCCTAAAAATATTAAACAACTTGCATACTAAACATTTTTGCATGCATAAAAAAAATTTAATAACATGTATTCTACAACCAACACATTGCATACTAAATAAATTTGAGTGCATAATAAATGATTTTATTTGCATATAGTATTTGTAAGTTGTAACATGTAGTCAAACCACTATACTGCATATTAAATGAATCTGTATGCATAATAAATAAATTTACATGCATAATTAGATATATGGAGTGCATAAAAAAATTGTGACAGCAAAATAAAGAGAAAAGGAGGAAGATGGTATAGTGAACCGGACGAAGGGGTCATGAACCGGTTAAAATTCGCTGAACTGAATATTGAACCTCGACTTGATTATTAAAAAATAAGTTTGATTCAGTGAGTTGAGTTTATATACATAATTATCAGATTTCATTGCATAATTATCAGATTTCGCTGCATAATAAAAAAAAATTGTTGTGTATGTATCAACGACGGGAGTTATGTTGGTATCACCATAGCGTTTCCCTATATATATATATGTAATTCTTTTCTGGAACCCGCTTGACCCATGATGAAAGTTGCTTGGTAGCTAAGGCTTTAATGATGAGATAACGAACTGCTTTCCTTTTTACTTTTCCTTAATTATTTTTCCTTAATTATTTATAATTAAGGTGCACGCACGGCCGCCATACGAAATTAACAAGGGGGAGGAGGGGGGAGGTGCTAAATAAAACTTTCCCAGTAATTCTCCTTGTCTGCCCCTTTCTCTAAAGACTCTTATAAAGCCATTGATGCCCTACGTCTTAAGGTATGGTACCATAAAGCACATGGATCGTTGGATCGTTTGAAGAATCGTGTAGGCTCTAATTTTAAAGCGATTCAACGGTTTGTGTGCTTTATGATACCGTGCCTTAAAGTAGAGGATCTAAATGCTTTATTATATTGCACTACTTTCTTTATAACATGAATACAAATGTAAAGGGCAGATCATGAGATCAAAAGGATTAATGGCCAGAGTATCTTTAATTTGTAGCATTTTTTTTTTGTTAAATTTTGTTTTTGCCTTTTTCTGATGATAGCCTTTGGTAAAGTAATTATATATATCTGCGGTGCATGGTTCTTCTGTACATTGTCCTTTCATTGTACAATATATATTTATATATTGTTTGTGTTCAAGGAACTAGAGTATAATTATTGTGACCAAATTATATTTTATCACGTCCGAAATTGTGATTTATGATTCTCATCCCATTATATATAAATGTCCTACAATGTTCTTTTTTAGACTCTAAATGTTCGGTGATATATATATTTTTTTAAAGAATTTGATCTCCATTCTTTTTCATAAAGATATGCAAGGAAAAGTTTATTGGCACATAAATGTTTAATTTAGCTTCCAATTTTTATAAGAAAATTAATTTGTGAAGATCTTTAACAGTTCAAATTATGGGTGTATTTTTTTATTTTAATTTTGATAGAAATGTACTAGTCTTTTATAAAGGTCAGTTTAAATAACTTGGCGCATACTTTCGATTTTGTTTTTTTAAAAAAAAAACTCTTAATTATCCTTACTCCTAATAAAAGGAGATTATATTTTTTGACATGAAAGTTCTATCTTTCCCAAGGAATAAATCTCAGCCGTTGATTTTTATTTAGATTGATCACCACCGTTGACGTACTTTAATGTCTTAACCCATTAAATCTTAAAGCCCATATCAATTTTCTCATTAAATTTATAAGAAATAACAATTTCAGTCCAAAGCAACGTGTGGGCTCTTTACTAGTTGCGTATAAATGAAAATATGAACTATATATACACATCATTTTCGTCACTAAAGAACAAGACCATCAACCCACAGAATGGCACACAACTTGCTCAAATCCTTTTCTATCATAAACGGTTTTATATATGCATTAATTCTAAACCACAATTGCAGTATATATACGACCATTAGGGACACTCTGGTGATTTCTTATCCTTTGTAATTCTTTTCATAAAAGTATATATACAAAATGCAGAACTTTCTAGATTTTTAACAATATAAACTCCTGTAAGGGATTGGGAAGAACAATATTCTGACGCCATGTTATACATAGCTTTCTGCTAGTGCATCATCATAAATATAATTAATTAAATTAACTAAACTATTCTTTGTTTTTGACCACACACAAAAGTGACTTTAATTTGTGGATTAAATTGAAGGGCATTTTGTTAGGAAAAGGTGTCCAACTTGGTTGACACTTGACACACTTATCCTAAATATATGAATATATAAGCGATCTTCTTCTTTTTTCCACAGTAATCTGATCAACTGTACACCTCTCTTTTTTTTATGATTCTTTGTTTGTTATTTTAATGGTTGATTTAGCAGCATCCGGACACATATATAAGAGGTGGAAAATATTAAAGAAAAAGAAGGAGAAGTGGTACCAAGATACTCAACAATTCTTAATAAATTTACATGGTTTGCTTTGTGAAGCAATCACTTAAATGCAATTTTAGGTCAAATACGCAACAAATTAAGCTGATCTGTAACCTCAGTTCCATAAATATTCCTTTCATAATTTCTTCTAACAAGCTCATATATATAGTAACATATATACATAGCAAATTGATCCTTAAAAATACCAAGAAAAAAAATAGAAAAAAAAAAAAGAGAAAGAAAGAAAACCACACATATATAATATATGTATATTTACACATTTAGGCAGAGCAGAGAATAAATTTGCTTTTGCAAATTGAAGTTTCTGGGGAGCCCAGAATCTGCTCTCTCCTTCCATTCTTTGTATATACAGAGAGAAGAAATCTGAAATCAAAACAAAGCCCAGGATGCATATATAGAAGCTGGAGGCCCAAGATGTGTCACAAATTTGGACCTACTTAATTAAGAAGCCCGGCAAGTGATCAATGTATCTTAACCGAGAGTAGACCTCTCTTTTAATTTTTAAACCTCTCTTTTAAATGCAAAGTGATTCATGAGCCAATTAATTGCGTTTTATTATTTCTAATTATAATGAGTCAGGGTTTTATCATGGGAGGTGATGAGTTGCTGACCAACAAAACAAGTACCAACATGGTAGATGTAGTCATTTTGGCTATCCAAAATAATATACTTTATCATACTTGCAAAAACCACTGCAGGTCCAATTAGTGTTGTGACAAAACCCGCCTCACTCCCGACCCTTGCCCTTCGCCCGTGCGGAACCGGCCGTGCGGGGATTCAGACGGGTCGGCCGGGTCCGGCGGGTCAAGGGTAACGGCAGGTAAGGGTCCGGGTTTTGGATCTCACCCCCGTAACCCGCCCGCCTGTCTAAACCCGTGCTCGCCCTTACCCGTTACCCGCCCTTCTCGCTCGTCGGACCTGTGCCCGTGCCCGTGCCCGTCCGTCGCCCGTCGGACCCGTGCCGTGCCCGCCCTTTGGACCCGACCCGACCCGACCCGCCCTTCGGACCCGTCTGACACCACCCCGCTCCCACTCCCACCGTCCCGCACGCCTCGGTCCTCGCGACCCGCCCCACCCCCCGGACCCGCCCCCCCGACCCGGCCGACCCGTGCGACCCGCCCGAGCCGACCCGCCGGACCCGTCTGACACGGGATTTTTGAAAAATGTCCGTTGGCTTCCAACGGTTGGAATTTTAAATGCCCCCCCCCCCCCCCCCCCCCCAATTCGCACCTATAAACATACCTATACATTCAACACTCATTTCTCACAAACAAACTATCAAATGCTCTCAATCTCTCACTTAATACTCTCTCAATCTCTTGCATAAATCAATTCTAGTTTTATTTTTACATTCTAATTTATATTTATTATTTCCAAAATTCCAAAAAACTAGCATATTTATTTTATTACAATCTCTTGCATTAGTCAATCCGATACTCGCCTCACCGACATTTCCGCAAAAATTCGGAGGTACGTTCTATTTGTATTATTTTTTTTATAACATTATTAGAATACTATAATTTGATTTATGCAATTACACAATTATTTTAAATCGGATTTGGCAACATATGATAAAATTGTACTCAAAATAATTGTATTATTTATTTCTTTTATATTTTTTTCATTACTTGTAAAATAATTTCAAATTTTCAGAAATTGTAATTTTATCATAAAGTTGTAATCAAAATATTTTATTCTTTTATGATAAATTTTTTCATACACAATTAGTTTAATTCGGTTATTTTTATATTTCGTTTTGCTTTACATAAATTAAATCCGTTTTTTTTTTCTTATTGTAGTGAGAAATGGCAACTCCACCACATGACTATTCTTACCCGACGGCCCCATCACCCAATCCCGTAGTCGACACGATCCAACAATTATGTGATCAATTGTTCGGTGGTCCCACTTATCCGCAAACTACCTATGAGACGGACTACACACATCATACCGTCGGAAGTGCCGCGGGGAGTTCTAGCACATTTGCTCCTCCGGCCGTCGGCGGACATTCTGATCAATTTACCACCGAAATACAACCAATAGAGGAAGAGGCGGCGGTAAGCACGCCACCGGGGCCGAGAAAAAGAAAGAACCCCCGCCCGAAGTACAACGCACCTTGGTGGCGTTACTTCGAGCAAACCATCGACCCGGCGACTGGCAAGTGCGTAAGCGAACGGTGCAAGGTAAAAGATTGCACTTCTAAATTTACTTATGATGATAATAATAGTTCTATGGGTAGACATGCCCAACGGCATATCACCGCCGGTCAAGAACCACAAGAACAACCCGATAATACACTTGTCCAAACCCAAATTAATCCGGATGGTACACGAACTCACCAAAAATATGACGAAAAAAAAAATGTTAAGTGAGTTTGCACGGTATATTGCCCACAAGGAACAACCAATTAGTATGAGCGGTTGTTTGAGTTTTGCTCGTTTTGTTATTAGAGGTTGCGCTCAACCATTTTACAAACCATTTTATTATAGGAAAATGTCAAATGAAATTAAAGAACAATTTACTTACCGCAAAAATGAATTGCTTGCCATATTTGCAACCGCACCATTTAAAGTAGCACTCGCGTCCGATATTTGGACCGCCGGTAAACATGGTTTATCTTATATTTGTGTTACCGCACATTACCTTGATGATAATTGGAAATTGCAAAAAAGAGTACTAAGTTTTCGGATTATAGAATACCCACACAACGGCGAAGTAGTTTTTAATACAATTTTGGGTGTTATGAATGAATTTAATTTGAAAAATGATCTCCAAAATGTTTTCCTTACGCACATGCTATTAATGCAATTTTGAATGAGACGCCCGAGGGTATGGAATTAGCTCTCTCGACGGGTGGGACCAATTGAACAAATTAATGAAATTTCTTGAAGTATTCTTCAAAGCGACGTTAGCATTGTCTTACTCATATAAACCGACCGCGCATGAGTTGCTTCACCACCTCTTACGAATCTCCCAAGTATATCATGAAATGAAAGGTACATTTTTAATTTCATATTTTTTATCAATTTCGGTTTTTTTATTAATTTCGGTTTTATATTAATTTGGTTTTTTAATTTAATTTCGGCTTTTTAATTCGATTTTTTTTCTTAGTTCTCGAAGAAGTCGACGCTTCTCTCGTTCCAATCGTAGGAGCTATGAAGGAGAAGTTTCTCAAATATTGGGAAGCCGTACCACTCGTCACGATTGTTGCAAATTGTCTCCATCCGACATATAAGAAGGTCTACACAGTAAGAATGCTACGAAAGTACTACACTAATTTGGACACTACGAACACAAATGTGGATCAAACCGTGAGCCAAGCGATTGAAGAGTTGTTCAACGCATACAACGCCCAAATGAATGTCCAACAACCGGCTTGTACAAGTCAAACCCCGCGGTACATTTTTTTATTTCCGATTTATTTAATTAATTTCGTTTTTTTTTTAATTCAATTCGGTTTTCTTAATTTACATTGGATTTTTAAACTTTATTTCGGATTTTTAAATTTGAATCCGATTTTAATTAATTCGGATTTTTTTTAATTTCATTCGATTTTTTATTTCTTAAAATTTCATAGGACCCAATTGGGCGACGGATTATTGTCAATATTAGAGGACGATAGTTCGGATACTATGTACAACGTCTCCAACAAGTTACAAGTCTTTTTTTCCATAAAGGGAGCACCGGAGGGAATTGATGTTCTTGATTATTGGAAACAAAACAAAAATATTTTTCCAACTTTATATACTATGGCGCGGGACATATTTGCCATTCTCGTTTCAACCGTGCCCTCTGAATCTTGTTTTAGTTCGGCAAATCGGATTCTTACCGATAAAAGGTAAATGCCTATATTTTTTTACATCTACACGATTTTTTTATTCATTTTAAATCACATTTTTTCTTTTACTTACTATATTTGTTTTTTAATGATATTAGAAGCAAGTTGGGTCCAAGGGTTTTTGAGCGACTTGTATGCCTCAAGGATTGGATTGATGCGGAAAATCGTGAGCAATATAAGGAAATAGAAGCATCTTTATCCGGCGCCGAAACTCAAGGGAGCGAGGAGCCGCCCTCGGATGATGAATGTGAACCCGAAGAAGAGACCAGCCAATGGTATATGAGATTGGTCAACTAAAAAGGTAGTTTCGGTTTCGGTAAGAACTCTACGCACTCTTCTATTTTCTTTTCGTTTTTCCAATTTATTAAACATTTTCTTACTTTTATAAATATTTACTAACATTTTTAAAAAAGTTATTTATGTTTATGATTAAATGTGTTTTTGATATGCATTTATGTTCCTTGAAATTTAATAATATCATTCCTTTAGAAGAATTCAGGAAGATGCTCTTGGTCTTGAATCATAGAACTCTAAAGATGGGATATGTATTTCTAAATTAGCTCATGATCTTGATAATTAAAGAGGAACATTAATTATCAGTAAGATCATCATGTTGATAAAAGTATATTGTAGTTCTATAAATATAAAGTTTATCACTATAAACATGAGTGTATAAAATTAGATGGATATTTTATACATTGAGCATGACCAATTTCAATGAAACATCATATGGATTGTGTTTTGTGTCATTGATGTTTCATTGTGTCTTTGAATCTACAATATGAGATATGTATATTTTTCACATGAGTAACACATGATGTGATTATCATTTAAACCCTATCAAGTTATAGGATAAAGTGATAGTTCGTTGTGTGAAACTTGTGTGGGAGAAATCTATGTATCAACAGTATCATTGTCACTCAATATGAGTAGTGATATTACTAGGCCCCTTGGTAAAGTGGGATTATAATGCTAGCAATATAACTGGTATCAGTTATAATTATAATTCACTTATAGAGACCAAGAAAACGAATGCAGTGCAAAAATGACACGTTCCCATTTTGCGCAGCATTCAGAATATCACGTGACAAGGATAGACACAATACTAGAGGATTTGGCAAAATAATGTGCAGCATTATTTATGTCATTTGAAGGACTATATGTAGTGATAGAACCTCTGTAGTCATTTGATATAGACTAGTTATATCATAACTTCAACATGACATAAATCCCTAAACGGTCACACCAAATGAATAAGAAACAACTAGGTTCTATATCTTATAGATTATTTCATGGTTGAAATAATAAGGATAAGATATTAGAATTAACTTTCTAAAATTACTTTATAAAGTAATTAGATGGAATCATTGGAGGCGGTTTTAACTATCTAATTTAATTTATAAAACAAATAGGGGTGTTTTTTTTTGTCATGCCGAAATGGGAAACAAAAAATAGGGCCATGCTATATATATATTAATAATAATATTAAGAGCGCTATTATTAGTTTGGTGCTATTATTAAGTTTTTTTTATCTTCGCCTATAAATATAGGCGATCAGATCACAAACAATGATCATCCGAAAATTAGTAGTTATTTTCAGCCTCCCTCTTCCTCCATTGTTCTTCTCATGTGTTGAGAATTAAAGAACAACTAATTCCATTAGAGAGGGCTAGGGTTAGGTGTTCATCTATCATGAACACCGATCGCGAGTTGTTTGTAGATTCAAGGTGAACTAAGGGCTCTTCCGCACCGCTGCCTCGCCTTGAAGTCGATCGATTCAGGAGGAGAAGAGGAAGAACGAGCAACGAAGAATAGCCAATCGCCTTATCAATTCCGCGCAAATCAAGGTACAATTCTTATGTCGGCTTTGTGAATTAATTAGAGTTTAATTAATTGAGAAGATGATTGGATTGCATGTGTTCTCCCATGCAATCATGATAGAATTGTTTTGTGTAATATGTTAGAATTACATGTGTTCTCCCATGTAATTAGATGTTTGATTGTTGCATTAACGAAGATCTTTTAGTATAGTTATGAACTTGGGGTTAAAAATTTTAAAAATTCGACCCTAGGCTATACATGAAATCCCAACACGCCCGCCCTTGCCCGCTCGTGCCTGACCTCGCCCGAAGGGCGAGGGGCGGGTAAGGGCATGGGTTTTTCCCCAAACCCGCCGGACCCTTCGCCCGTCGGACCCTTACCCGCCCTTTTGTCACAACAGTAGGTCCAATGAAGACAACAACAAGATAGATGGATCTGGTCTAGGTAGAGTCCATGCATTTGAGCCTAGAATACATGAAACAAGATGGGATTAAGTAGGGGTGTACAACGGGCGGGTTAACGTTTTTTTATTAAAATTTGAACCCAACCCGGTTATACCGGGTTATAAAATATTGTTACTCAACCCACCCGTAACCTAACCCGACCCAACTATTTTTTTATGTACGGGTTTTTGCGGGTTGTACGGGTTACGCGGGTTAAACAGGTTATAGTTTCGGTTAAATTATTAATCATACACTTTTTACTTTTTGTATAATATTGAACATGTTAATGATGATTTATAACTTGATGATAATATATTTTAGATAACTTAAGTAATATAAAGATAATTTAACGTGAAACATAAATTAGAAATTATATATAGAGTACTAATTATATATTTATTCGCTAAATTTCATATTAGAAACATAGAACGAGCATATAAAGTTACAAAAGAAAATAGTTAGACATAATAAGCATTAACCCAAAAACATCATAAAAATTTTATATTGATCTTAAATAAGAACTTAATTTTTAAACTATTGTCTCATTATTTATCTTTTTAATAAATTGTATATGTGAGTTTGTATAAAATTATAATTTATAACTAGTTGCTGGTGAGTCCGGGTTATATGGGTTTCTAAATGCTCAACCCATAACCCAACCCGGCATAACATGTTAGTCAAAATTACAACCCGACCCAACCCGATAATATCTCTAACCTGATAAAAAACGGGTTGGGTCGGGTGGGTCGGACGGGTCGACCGGGTTGCGAGTTTTTTTGTACACCCCTAGGATTAAGAAATAAAGAATGATGAGAGAGAATTAAGCAAAGAACATGCATTTGAATGTTACTTTGAGTTGGTACATGCTCAAACACTAACTCTTTGCTTCAGAAGAAGTTGGAGAGAGGGAAAAGAGGAGGAGAAGGAAGGGGTGATCGGACTTACCCAACTTTATTTACTCGCTCCATAACATCCAAAATTGGAGAGTAAAAGACAGAAAGTGATGGAAGAGGATGAGTAATCCTCTAAATAACTTATACCATTTTCTTTCCTTCCAATCTGGTGTTTATAATTTTTTTTTTTGTTTGAAGAAAGTGGAATACTCCACCAGTTTTATTGAAATTTTTTTATTTTGTGTCAATGGAGGATTGAATCCATGACCTTAAGGAAGTCATCCTAGTTAGCTACCACTTGAGCTACTAGACCATTTGCTGGTGTTTATATATAATCCATTTCCCTTTTTCTTCCATTCCATCCCTACTTACTAATCGTTCCTTTTCCTTCCCTCCCCTAACTTTGCTGGAGCACAGTGTAAAGGAAATCGAAAGCTGAAAGTTTCACCAAAGACAATGTAACTCTCATGGGTGCCTCTATTTGGGGCTCTATTTCTCATATTCGGAGGCAGTGGGCTCAGTCAGCCCAACATGGTGCTACATATTTGGGCCGTAAGGACTGGAAGCAAGAGCCAGGGATACATCATGCATCCCTTCTTTATGACCCGGCCTCATTCCTCATTTCGCGCCACTCTCCCAAATCGGGCTGGCGCTATTTTGATGGAAGGTGACTGACTTGGGCTGGCAAAAAAGTTCGTACTTCGTAATTCGCTCGAGTTCGATTAGGTCTGAGCTCGATTCGGTTTAAGCTCGATTCGATTTTTTGTTAACTTGATTCGGTCTGAGCTCGATTCGATTTTTTGTTAGCTCGATTTGCTCTGAGCTCGGCTCGATTTATTCTTGATTCGATTCGTAAGAATTGGTGGCATGAAACATTTTCTTAGTGAAATTCTGGATGTGTGCTGATTTGCATCCTCTGCATACAAAAAGCAAGGTCTTTGATAAATTTTGAGCCTTCAACATTGATGGCAAGCAGAAGAGAGTTTCACTCCCATCCCAACAAAAATGCCAATTTTTATAATGGTCCAGATATACAGATACCAAAATAGATACCAAAAAAGATACCAAATTATAATGTAAAATATATCTAAATTGAAACATTAACAAGTTATAATAAAACAATTGATGTATATATTAACTTGAAATGTTAGTAATAAGTTGAATAACACAAATCGTAAATTAAATCATCTACTTGAATCACTATAAAATCTTTAAAGTTGCTAAGAGAATATGTATGTGGAAGCAAGATGAAGTGGGAAAATAACAAAAAAAAAAAATAATATAATTTGTGTTTCATTTTAATCTCATTAAGTTTCAGATTAATTTTACAGATGTTTCATTTTAATTGCATTAAATTCTTAAAGCTGCTAAGAGAACATGTATGTGGAAGCAAAATGAAGTGAAAACAACAACAAAAAAAATTAATATAATTTATGTTATATTTTAATCTCATTAAGTTTCAGATTAATTTTATAGATGTTTCATTTTAATTACAGCATATTTCATATTAATGTTAGATTAACTTTATATGGTATCCATTTTGGTATCGATTGTGATATCTCCGAAACATTTTCCTAATTTTAAAATGCTAATTTCTTTTGTTCAATTTGGAGCAGGGTATATAACTATATACTAGTAAAGAGCCCACGTGTTTGCTTTGGGCTGAAATTGTTATTTCTTATAATAAATTTTTAAGATAATATGTAATAGGTCATATATTGAGGAAATTGATATGGTCTTAAATTTTAATGGGTTGAGACATTAACGTCAACAGGCATTAACGTAAATCAACGGTTCTGATCTATCCAAGAAAATGATCAACGGCTCAGGTTTCTTATTGGGGAAGATAGTATTTTCATGACATTTTTTCCAATATGCTTTTATATATATAGTAAGGATAATCAATATAATATAACGATCTAGTATCCCAAAAAGAGAGAAAAAAAAAGAATATTGATGCACCGCATTCATATCTGCATTTTACCAGACTCGCACCTTTATTTTGGCCTAAAATTCCTAAGTTCATGTGCATTTTAGTGTTAGGATGTTTAAATTTCAGTTACTTGTTCACTTTTGTCCATATTTCAGGTAAATTGGGCTTTTGGAGCCATTTTGACGTGATTTGGCGCTGGAACGCACTGTCTGCTGGCAGCAGACAAGGCCCTGTGGGCCGCAAGTGCGCTGCTGCTTCTTGTTTCTGGGCCCTAGCCTATTTAAGACCGTCTTTTTGGACGTTTTTGGCATCTTACTCTTAGTCTTTCACAACCTAGCCGCCAGGAGACCTGAGGAGGACGTTCTTGGAGTTGATCTTCACCATTTTTCGAGTGGATCTCACGAGGATTACTTGGAGAAGTTGAAGATTGAAGCCATACTTGTTCTCCCTCGGTTCTTTTGTATCATGAACTTCTTCTTTGTTTTGTTTTCTTTGTTTTCCCTCGCCATGAGAGAGTAGATCTGTTGTTCTTAGGGTTGATGATGACGTTTATGTTGATGGATTGACTTTATGTTGTTAGACTCATGTTGTTTTCATATTTACTTGCGATTTTCACGTTGATGTGTTTGTGACTTGACTTGTTTGTATGGTAGACTTGTAGATTACGCCCAAATCTAGTTAGTTAATAGATTATCATATTTGCAAGAATTGTTATTTACGCTATTTGGATTGATAGATTGCTGTCCAAGAGTAACCGAAAGGTTAAATTGCGGTTTTTACAAAAGTTGAACCGAATCCTAGACTAAAAGTAACTTGAACGTAGGTTTAGAAATATATCTATGAATTGCTATTGAACTAGAACTGTTAGAAGGACCAAAAGACGAAAGCAGAGGGACTTGTACCATTACTAGTTTGAATAGGAATTGATAACGTGAGTCCAAAACTGAACCAGAACTGAACTGTTGTCTGTCCGTTGCCTGCGGACCGCAAGACACAATCCTGCGGCCCGCAAGTATCTGCTGAAAGTGTAAGACAGAGGTTACAAAACTGTTCGCAATTCACGGGAGATATTCTGTGGGCAGCAGACAGTTTTGGAATCTCTAACCAACCTCCTGCGATCCGCAAGAGAACTTTCTGTGGGCCGCAAGTAGTTAATCAGAGACCAAACCGATTCTGAAAACCCTGGAAACGCTCGTTAATATCTGTTTTCCAATATTTACCTTTTGCTGTTATTGTTTACTTGTTTAATTGTTCTTGGAACCAACCTTTGACAAACCCCCTTACTTTATGCAAAAAGACCAAAAATATGTACTTAGGACTTAAATTGCAATTAGAGTAAGTCTGGTTTTGATACTGTCCCTGTGGTTCGACCCCGACTGTACTACACGAGATCGTACGCTTGCGATCGAGTGTTTGCTTAGGGTTATTTAAAAGCCTATATGTTTTCGGACATCAAATATTTGTGTATTTAGTGAATTAGATATATTCGAGTGGTTGTAAAGCAACAAAAATTTCCAGTACAAGAAATTAAAACATAATAAAAAATAGTTGACACAATAAATATAGCGAACATGCCTTTGTCATCACAGATGGTTGACTCTGTTCTTCTTATGCAACTGAAAAATATAGTTGAAATGTTCAAACTATGCACAACTAATGTTGGCATGTATACGTCACTCAATTATTTACCGACATTATTTATACAATATTGTGCATAGCAAGTTAGATGGACCGATCAAATTTCTTTTTATATTTAAAAAAAAAGACAAGTTAGAAAGAGGATGACGAAAAGCAACATATATATTGTGGCAATTAAATACTATACTATTTGAGATTGCATAGGTTCGAAATGTAGATTTTGAAAGTTTTTTAATAGGTGTACGTACATAATTCAAAATTGAGAATTAGATTTATATATCTTTAATATTTTAAAAAATAAATATAAAAGGAGTTGTGATTAACCCATTTGGTATGACTATTTTTAAAAATCTCAGTTAATGTTAATTGTCAAGTTTAAAAATTTATTTCCAACAGACCAGAGTACCAGACCACAAACTATTTTTTTACTTTTTTTTTAATCAAAGTCAATGGCTCAAAAATCCAACGCAACTCTGAAATGTCAAATTGGTCCAACAGAAGTTCTTTTGAAAAAAAGGTTAACAAAATTAATTAGACGAAATTTTTAACAAATAACAAATTCCAAGCTTAAAATATCACTATAATATATAATAACAATAATACCAATGCTGTCCCTTTTCTTTCTAGGAAGGTGCATGATATAAATAAGTATATAGTATTTGTTCAGTATTTATTATTCAATCAAAAAATGTATTCCAGTTATTTCCTCTTTTATATAATATTGAGGCTTAAATCGTATGGATTAAGTCTAATAAATTTTGATTAAGCAAGGTCCTTCCACGAAACTCAAACAATATAACATGCAATAGTGATCTTCAGTCAGGTAGCAACATTTTTTTACTTTCTTAATTAATGTCATTTTATATTTAAACTTAAACAAACAATTTAAGGAACATGAATCCCAGTTTCCGACATTTAGTACAGAACAAATTAATAATCACATATTGAATTATATGAATCCGTCATCCAATCAAAAATCTGGTGATTTGATGATACAGTACACTAAGAACAGGTCCAAATATAAAAAGCAAAAATGAAATAATAATTCTTGCAGAAATATCGATCTGTTTTAGTCTATTCCAACGAAGCTTCCTAAATTACTTTCCCAACAGTCCCCGAATTATTTTCAATGTTACCTGATGCGTATATTTATGCGGATAATGTAATATATATAAATAGCCTTCGGATGAGCGTTAATTTATATTGGGATATATCATATATATCCCTTTGATTAATTTATATTGGGATATATAATTACCTCTTTAATATGTCATATATCTTCTTGAACTCTCATGAATCTCTCATATTTACCCATCAACTCCAATTATATATATAGCATGCATCTCCTCAAACATGTCAAAATTTTTCATATACCCATATAATTATTTAACTTTAATTGATATTTACAGTAGCATCAACTATTCAAAGTAATCAAAACAACAACCTAGCTATTAGAAAAATCTTAATTAACTTTATATTAACACACATTAAATATCAGTTAGAGTTAAATAATAAGACGGGTATATATGAAAAACTTTGAAGGGTTTGAGGAGATATATACATGATATATCTAGAGTTGATGGGTAAATTTGAAAGATTTAAGATAGTTCAGGGTATGTGTGATATATTAAAGAGTTGATAGGTAATCATGAAATAAATCCCCCACAAAAAACAAAAATAAATCAAATCAACAGTCCATTTTTCAGAGAAGCCATGGAAAATTGAGTACTGAGTACGGAACTTAACCCGTTCCACACCGATTCAGACTTAGTATTATAACTATAATTCTATCAAATTAGAGATATAAAATGCGATTTAATTAGATCCATAAAAATGTGAAAGACCATGCATGCTGACATCACCAATGAAAATGATATGAATGAATAAAGTTATCTCCTTTTATGAAATACTTTCATTTGGTGGATCTTCTTCCAATTTGATTTTTACATATATATATAGTTGTGTACATAACTCAACAAATACAGATCAATGGAGGAACTTAATGAAGAAGATATATTGTGGCCTCATGGTGGATCCAAGGAAGAAGATACCGAAGAAGAACACGAGCTCGAGACACCCGCGGTTGTAACTCCGATCCAACAGCGCGAAACGGCGCCTATTTCGATCCCTTCAAGAGGCAAGCTGATCATCAGCCAGTCATGGACAGCGGGCATCAACTACATTAATCATACGGGTAACAGCTCGCAAGATCATGACTACGGCGATGATGGAGATGGAGATGATTATGATTATAACGGTGATCATGTTGGAAACCCTAGCAACAGTGTAATTACACCGCCACATATCTTTCTTCAGCGCAGGAACGGCGGAAAGGCAACGCGTTCTGTGTGCGAGGGGTATGGAAGGACACTCAAGGGCTGGGACCTCAGAAACACGCGCGACAAGATCCTTCGCCTCACCGGATTTCTCGAGAAATAACGACTCGAACATCGATATTCAGAGAGATTAAGAATTAATGGAGTTTTTCTTGTTGTGTGTGTTTGTTTGTTTAGTTCTTTTTCAAGCTTGAACCTGATCAGAAATTCAGAATCGGCCTTGAGAGCTGATTTATTTTCTTTTTTGTTATGTTTTTGAACTTCAAAGTTGTTTGTTTTTGATGTTTTTTTTCCATGTTTTAAGGGCTGAGAAACTTGAGATTTCTTGATTAATTCTGTGCTTGATGCAAAAAAACAAAACTAATATTTTCTGTAAGTTCAAGTACCTAAATAATTCCATGTCACTCTACAAAAGGAGAAACTATTTTTTTTAGCCTACTAATTTTTAATATTTAACGAGAAGAATTTGGATACCTTTTTTTTGCCTTTTTTGCCTTTTTTTTTTTTTAATCTTTTTGGTTTTGCTTGTATGTTTATGTTTTTGTTTAATTTATGAGCACACGCAACCTTAGTTCCAATTGATGATATTGGTGCATGTTGTTGAAGAAAAATAATCATATCCGAGATTCAAGTTGAGATACTATTCTGATTATTTCATTTCTCAAATAATTATAACGCGGATCCTCTCAATTTTCATACTAGAGCTTAAAGGTGATACCTATGATTTTTTTATTCTTTTTCTTAATAATTAAATGATATCCATGAACATAATATATTAAAAAAAGCTAAGCTTAATTTTGACCCATACTTTTTGTCTAAAAGAAGGACAAAAATGAATATTCTTTACAACATCAATCTTCATTAATTTTTATATGGGGGCACCTAACTTCTGTTTGTATTATATATACCGGATATCTCAATTTTTTTTATGCACTGTCAGGAATGGAGAGAGATAAACAGAGAAACCTAGTTTGCTATTAACTTCAATAATTGGAGGGAGGGGGTGGGTTACTGGGTTTGATGTATTCTTGAAGAAGTTGAAGCATAATAATTAAGTAAGATGCACACGCCATTAATTATGGTATCTAATACCAATTAATCCAAAAGTAATGGAAAAAAATTAATATTGCTAGAATAATGAAACCCTAAATCAAGATTCAAGATATATAGTCAAAATTAATAAACATTATCAATATATAACTCCCTCCTCACACTTCTATTTACATTTTGTACAACTTCATTATTGTTTCATTGTGTGTAATTTCATATTATTGAATCTTTTCTTTTATATATACTAGCGAGAGACCCGTCCGCTGTGCAGGGCAATACTTAGGTGTTTTTTAATATAGTATAGATAGATATTTGAAATGTCAAGAATATACAACCATAAAGGAATATAATTGAATTGTTATACTTAGAAACAATTCTTCTAGATTTGCTCGTTCCAATTCCAAATAGAGAGATTGCACATCAACTACGGTACTCTTAAAACAAATGGAGAGGAAACAAGATTATAGTAACCAATCATAGCCATTCAACAAACTGGAATTAATTTGCACCATCCGATCAACACTAGAAACACTGGAAAAAATTGGAGGTGTCCAATGCATAAGTGCTTTTTAATATAGTATAGATAAAAGTAGATATTAACTCACCATTTCCTATTACTTTTTGGGAAATATTATTAAAACTCTAATTTCAAAATTGCCAAATTATATATATATAGTAAATCTAGCGTGCTCCTAGGAGCACGGAGACCTCCCGTGCTCCTAACTCAAAAATCATACTAAACCATCATGAAAATTTGATTTATCATTCTCATTAAATTCTTTATATAAAATCTCCTAGGATACAAAAATTTTTCCATTTTTTGAGTTTCTTAAGTATATGTTTTGGAATTTTTTAGAATGATCTCAAAATAATAATAAAATAATGTATAAAACTATGTCAACTTTAAAAAATACAAAACAAATACTTAAAAATCTCAAAAAATAGAAAATTTTTGTATCCTATGATATTTTGATATAAAGAATTTAATGAGACCCATAAATCGAAATTTTGAGATGGTTTAGTATGATTTTTGAGTTAGGAGCACGGGAAGTCTCCATGCTCCTAGGAGCACCATAGTTTTACTCTCTCTCTCTCTCTCTCTCTCTATATATATATATTTAAGCGTTATTAGTCCCCTCAATTTCCTTTTTATTATTTTGCCTTTATTTTTATTTTTTAAACACCAGGTGTATATATATATCAGAACCGCGACAAAAATAATAATTAATTAGATCGGCTCCGTTTTATGGAGAATTTAATAACTTTACGTCATGATGTGGGTCCCAGCTTACGTCAATCCATTCCTTATTATTATTTTTTAAATCAATTCATTTATTTTTTATTGAATGTTCAGTATATTCCCATACACGTTCCTATGGAAGAAAACAAATCCATTGCTAGGATACGTTTTGCAAGAAATTAAAGAACATGCCAATTTCTTTCGTTTTTTTTTTTTTTTTTTTTTTTTTTTTTTGTACAGAGGAAGGTGGGATCTGTTTTTTTTTTTTTTTAGTTCAATGTATCTTTCATTAATTAGAAGATAACAGACAGCATCCATCCATCACACCAACTTAAAGAAAAATAGAACGAAAATCAAGCTAGTCTATCAGTTTCAATTCTGAATTTCCTCTTATTATTAAAAAAAAAAATGATACCAATATTGTTTTCTGTCATTCTTTCAGCTGTTGAATTTATAAGTTTCCCACTTATATTTTATGCATGTTAAAGGAACTTCTAAAAACCATAAATGAAAACTCGGATTACAGTATATATATATATATTGACTAGCTAGCTATGATATTTTAAGCTCAGAATTTTTTGCTTATTTCAAGTGCAAAGTCAGTATGAATTATATTACAAGAAATTAATTTACACAAGTTCTAGCAGTACATATTTAATTAGGTTTGATCATTGATTACGATTTAATTCCCTAATCCATGATCTTCTGGGTCGTCCAATATATGACATGATTAATCCATCTTTGTTTAATATCGAAACCAAACAACTGCTTCACTGTGCATTTACCAAGTCCTTTTCTTTTTTTCTTTTCTATTTGAAGTCAGCGTTTAAATATTAATTAAGGCTAGTCTTAATTTTCAGGATAACAATTGTTCAAAACGAAAAAAAAAAAAACTATTCTAGGTTTATAAATTTATCCTTCCACGCCGAATATTCGTGGACCAATAATAAATAAGTAAACGGTCAAGTGGTATTAATTGTAAACTATATATATATATATATATATATATATATATATATATTATGTGTACATTCACTGTGGAGTAAGATCATATTCACGACACGTCGTGCCACGTAATTTTGACAGTGAACTGATATTGCTGCCCACGAAATTCGTATACGATATATGTTTTTTATTTTTTGTTGTTGTTTTTGTGTCATTGTCCATAAAAACAGAAGATCATTTTAAGTTATAAATGCTTATGAAAAAGATGAAATGAATATAAATCGATGTCATATTGTCATATCAATAATTTCGCATTCATTTAATCCGACAATCATTTGTAATTAAGTAGGATCTAGTTGAAGTGTTTTATCTCACAATATTTAGTTCATTATGATGAAAATTTGACAGTGCAAAAGATGCTATTAATTCACATTAAAAAAGTTATTCCAAGGAATAATTTAGTGTTTGTAATTAACATTAAATTTAGCATTAATCCTAGCTAACCCGGACTCTATATATGAAGAAATGCAATGTGCTAGAAAATTAAGTTACAATTAATTAACATGTAATAGTGCATAAGTAAAATATTTTTATCAGTTGGAATATATAATAACTTTCATAGTTGTACAATATTTTGTGTAGGTCATCATATATTCTCAGCAGATAGGAGAATCATATCACGGGGGAAAAAAACAAAAGAAATGAAAAAAACAAAGAGAAATTAAGAAGGGAAAATTAAGAAAGTGTGAAGAAGTATATATTATAATTTATATATATATAACAAAAACAAACGAAGGATTAAGTACTGAGGAACAATTCCAAGAAAAATCCAAGATCGATAGACAGAGAACATCGTCATTTGTCATTGTAATATAATACGTTTGTAAGCAAGCAAGCGCGTGAGGGGAGAATGAAAGAGTGCAACTTGATAATAAGATACTTCCGATCGAGTCCATATATCTGCTGTTATTCTAAAAGGAACAACAGGACCCTGCTTTTCCATTCACAACCGTTGGATTAAATCGGACGGTTCAGATAGATCAATTTAGAATTTTAGATATTAGGGGGTCTTTATAGTCAGTCTGAGTTGACCGTCCGATTTAATCCAGCGGCTCTGAATGGAAAAGTAGGGTCCTGTTGTTCCTTTTAGAATAACAACAGATATGAATCCAGATACTTCATAGTTCATACTTCCGACTTCATACTTCTCATGCACAGTTCTGATATTCCATTGGCCCACTGGTTCTCTGATCTTCTCTGCCCATGGCCATCAGATCAACTATACATATATATGCCAAATTAATCTATTCTTGGACCCAAATCTATTCACCAGAAAAGTATTATAAATTAGCTTCAGAGTTACATGGTTTGTTCTTTTTATGTATAGATATAACTTGTTTGAAATTTGAAACACTATTAATCTATAAGTTAAAGAATGCATCCATAAAAGTTTTTTCATTTTTAAGATTTTTTATGAATTATTATAAAATTTTCAAAATCCCTATTGTCAAAATTGTCATTATAAGCATTGTCAATGGATCCTTCCTCCATATATATATATATATATATATATATGTACACCAAGCTGCTTGACCTAATTGCCACAGAAGAACAATCCACTCTTTATTTATTAATTTATTTATTTGTATAGTACAAAAAATATATAAATTAATATCATGATTCCTCTCTATAGATCCAGCTTATTAATCCTTCCTTCTTCTTTACTAAACCTCTTCTTAAAGCCTAATTAATCCATTCCAATCATATCTTACATCTCAATTCTTAACTACAAAGCAGCAATCAATGGAGGAGTTTCAGGAGGCAGATATTCTTTGGCCTGAATCCACTCAAGATCACCCTAGAAGCTTTGTTGATCTCCAAAACTATCTCCATTTCGCATCGAGCAAGAATGATGTCGTCGGGGCGATAGCGAGCCTTTCGTCATCGGCTAGTAGTAGCTCCATCGAGTCGACCTGCACGCAGGAGTCGGACTTCTCGTGTCCGGATCAGGCCGAAGAGGAAGAGGAATATAATTCCTACTTCTTCTCCGTTGTGAATCTACCGGAGGAGAAGATCGGCTGTGATGATGAGGACTGGCAAGAGGCCGACGTGCTGTGGCCGGACCAGGAGAGCCCGGCGAAGTACCGCAGTTGGGATGAGTTTGTTGCACGGGAGCCGGAGAATTGTTCGGTTCGAGATCATGAGCATCCTTTGTCGACGAAAGGTGAAGCGAGGAAGAACATCGTCGTCTCTTCTCCGATCGATGTTCCTAGAAGTAAGGTGAATCATTTTGTGCACTTGTTGTAGCATTTGATCGAGCCAACTGCGTACATACCGGTCGATCGACCGGGCTAATATATCGATTAGCTAGAAACATTCCTGGATTGTTTTTCTTTGGAAGTGATGAGCTTCCTTGAGCAAGTAATGCTCCCTTTTTTTTGTCCATTTTTGTTCCTTTTTGTTTCTTTTCTTTCCATTTTGAGGAACTTTTTTTTTATGGAGAGGATTTGCGGTTAGAAAAAGTAACGACAGATCGATCAAGCTAGGCTACTTGTTAATAGGGTTGACATATATATATGCCCGTTAATTTTGTAATATAATGTGAGAATTGAGATGTATGTTTTTGTATGTACATATATATATATGAGAATGATAAATAAATAAAGTTTGAGAGGAGTAAAAATGATTAGTTCTTAATTTGTTTTCTCTTAATTTGGGGGTTGAATTAATTAATTTATGTACATCTTTATTTATAATATAATTTGCACTAGCAATGTTTTTGTGTGATTTTCTCTTTTGCATTTGTGTCTTTACAAATCCAAATTAATCACTAGTTTGAACTTTAAAGGCATTTTAATGCACAACAATGGCATTGAATGAAGAAGGGATTGTCATGGTTTCAAATCAATTTTGCCAATGAATATGGAGGTGGTATGAACAAAGAAGGAAGAAAAGAAAGGAAAAGAAAGACCTTGACTAATTCATGATCATAACGTACTACTTAATTATATTTTTCTGTAATAGTACCATGTAGTTTACAAATTAACTAGTTGCAATATCTTAATTGTATTTTGAGAAAGATGACTTCCACAAAAAAATCTTGCGGTAAATAAATAAAGAACTAATGTTATATATAGCAACACCTATATATAGAATTAAACTAGCACTAACAGTCTAGAATAAAACATTTTAACAAAGACACCATTAATTTCCAGGCGCTTAATCCACAAATTAACCAATAAATAAATGTGATGTTAGTTTTTAGTTTTACTTTAGTATTACGCCCACAGTCTGTATAGAAATAACATGTTCAATATAGGAAAATAAGAAATCATCTAGTTCTCCATATTTTAATAATTAACCATGCAGATAGCTAGAAATATTTTATAGGATTCTTCTCTCTTTTTGTAATTAATATATATAATATATAGGGGATCACATTAATATAATTCTGGGATGCATATAAAAAATGTTGCATCTTAAAAAAAAAAAATCAACAAAATAAGTAATACAAAATACCCAGCAAAAAAATAATTTGGGAAGTCAATTAATCTACCACTTAAATTCCAGTGGGCAAATTGAATTGTTCCTTGTCTCTATCTTATCCCTTTATCCATTCTACTAATTAAGTAGTACCAATTAAAATATATAATTATTTGGAGTACTTTAACTTCACCAACCTCTCTCGGTGGGTAATTACTTGTTGGTCAGTTTTTGACTTATTGGGGCATCAAATTGAATAAATTGAGCCCTTTTTTTGTCTTATATATATCTTTAGCTCTTTATAAATAGGACAACATAGAGTTGCCCAAACGAACAAGGAATATATATATATGTATGCAAATATATGCCACATAAAATGTGCGTTCATGCATGCGTGACGCATGAATTTAATTTAATTTGGAGGTCCTTTTCAACCAAAAAGGAAGTTGGTTCGATAAAAATGTGTATGAATCGAATACAAACAAAACCAGATAATAAATATGTATGAAAAAATATCTAGTTAAATTCATGCTTTGCATTTAGTGGACCCCCATAATCATGGGAATTTTGAACTTTTTAGCATCATTGATAGATCAATTTATAGAATCATTTGGCTTAGTAGGTCTTCATCTAGAAACTTAGGAAATGTTAGTATCTTTCTTTTTTTTTTTTCTTTGAGAAGTTTTGATTCTTTTAGTACAGGTCACATTCAATTAAAAGAATTTTGATGCTTTCTTTTGGAGTCTTCATTTAGTACATTCAATAATTGAAAAATCATTTATTAATTATGACATATTTAAGAAGTAAAATTCTGAATTTTATTGGAAATCTTAAAAGGTCGGGTCTCAGAACAGCAACTATATTACTTAGCAAAATCTCGGAATTATATGGAAGGAAATCTGAGAAATCATATTACAAATGGAAAAATTTTGTTGTCCCAAGTAATATCCTTGCTGTTCTTAGGCCTGACCAATCTTAAATTAGCTTTGTTAGTTAGTTAGTTAAAATTATGGCACAAATTGAATCATTTTAATGAATTCTTTTTGCATGATATATATCTGTTAAATAAAAGGATAGGTTTACATTATGACAACAAGCACCTTGCAAATTAATGGACGGATTTATTATTTAGTAAAAGAGCAATTGGGAGAATTTGATGAAATACAAAGAATAAAGTCAATGTCCTTAATTCTATAAAAAATCATGTATACTTGTACATGTGTTGTATTTATTTAATTCCAAGTTTTGTACCCTCAAATATATATATAGATCAACTGACAGTTATGGCTTCAATTTGTTTTAAACTTTTAATAAAGAATCAACACATAATATAATCTTTTAACCATATATATATAAACAAAAATTTTCTTATATGTATAGCTTAATTCGCCGTTGACCTTGTACATATATATATATCTAACATCTGCAGTACATATATATATACATCCAACCCATGCCCATATGGAGATATTAATTAGAAGCCCGTAATTTAAGCTTTGAGATTAAGCATTCTGGACAAACAGTTTGGATACTGTTCATGTTTTGAAAAAGTTCGCATATACTTATCTGGGAATATGAATCTCTTTTCATTCTTTTTTTATTAATTACAACCTAGGGATACATATACATATATTTAATTATAAAATAAATAAATAAATAATAGTGCGAAAAATATGATTATAGCATTTATAAAATGACATGAATTTAAATATGTTTATATAATTAATTAGCTGCCAACATTTTTCTCTGAAGATATATATATCTGTGAATTAACTTTTGTTGATGTTGTTCATTATAATATCAGTGTTTGAATTATGAACTGTCGTGCTTATCTTTAATTCTTTCTTTAAACACAAGTGGACTAAGGCTAGAAATGGCCAAACAAATAGAAGCGTAAATTAATATTTTAAAATAATTTAACTAAGCTTAAATGAATGCACGCTTGATTATATTATTAAAGTTCACATTATTTTAGTATAAATAAACACTTCTATCTTAATCAATTTGAATGGTTGTGTTGACTTCAATAAGAATCAATTATTCTTTCAACTTATCATAGGCGTGCCTAATTAAATATTAATTAAGAATAACAAATAATAATAATAATAATAAGTTTAACGTGTGAATTTTATAAAATTTTATACAAATACTTAAAATTTTGAAAATTTATCTATCCCATAAAAATTTTAATATAATGGATTTATTGAGTCATATAAATTAAAATTTGAAGATGATTTGATTATTTTGGAGGTGCACTCAGAGAAAGAAGGGCTCCATGAGCTTTTTTCCGTGCACCAAGCCATTTATAAAATCATTAATATATTAATTTTTCCCATGTGAGCACCTTCTACCTCCAATAAATTAAAGATAGGAAAAAATGTTTAAAAGGAAAAACAGATCATATATCTCAAGCTTCCAAAAAAATTTACTAACTAAAATAATGTTGTATTTTTGTTCCAAGATTAGAGTTTCAATATATTAATTAAGATATAATAATTCCAGAATTATCTTCTTTAATTTAAGACTAATTGAGAGTTGAGATTATATAGTTGATGTAGATATCGGGTCTTTTGTCATGTGCTCCTATCTCTCCTATCCGCCAACAACCAGGAAAAAAAAAAGTATGTTAAAAAAAAACAACTTGAAGAAAGAAATATTTATTTTTTTGGAAGGAGAAGACTTTTATTTTATTATTATTATTATTTTTTGGTGAGACATCATAAAAGCCCCTAATATTATCTAAAATAAAACGAAGATAATGTTATTTCAAAAGTAACATTTACGTATATCTCCTTCAACAGTAAATATTAAATAATCTTATAGTTTAACTTCCATATCTTCATCAACGACTTAATTAAAAGATAACGTTTAAAATTGTAGAAAAGAAAAAAATACAAACATACATGTGTCCAACACGCGCGAAATTTTGACCTACATGTGTTAACGTTATTTTCTCATGTTGACATGGTGGATTTTCTACTGTTTACTGAGCTCTTGGTTGGAGGCTTGGAACCGACACCTTCTTCACATGAACTAAGATATACATTGTTAATGTTTGTTACTTTGTTATTTACACGTAACTTCTACCGTAGAGTTCGTTTTAAAAGAGAAACATATATATGATATAGATGTACAAAGAATATAATAAATACATACTCTACTTTGTAACATATATATCTCAAATTTGTAACTTTATAGATATATATTCTATGGATGGTTTGTATTACTCCATTTTAAACGAGAAAAGTCTGATTTTGGTCTCTAATCTATTGCATTTGGTTCAAATTAGTCCCTGAACTTTTTTTGGTTCAAATTGGTCCTTGAACTATTAGATTTGATTCAAATTGGTCCTTTAATTATTTTTTGGTTCAATTTGGTCCCTGAACTATATGGTTTGATTGGTATTACTTCTCATTTTACTTCTATTTATGCTAACTGATATAGTTTAGGAATGAATTTCAGTATAAATTAGTATAAACAAAAGTACCTATGAGGGATTATAGTATCAAACCTATAAGTTTAAGGATCAATTTGAACAAAAAAAATAGTTCAAGGGCCAATATGAACCAAATGCAACAGTTCAGGGACCAATTTGCACAAAAAAATAGTTTAGGGACCAATTTGAACAAAATGCAATAGTTCAGGGACCAAAATCGGACTTTCCTCATTTTAAAATAGAGGAGAGATCAAATAACCATGTATTTGGCACCAATCGGTGACCGTGAAATTAAATCTTAAATAAATACATATTAAACTCTTCCATAACAAAAGTATTTGATAGAATAGTTTGTATATATCATATTCTATGTATACAAAAAAAAATTATATCATTTTAAATTTATTTACATATGCATCAAGCATTAACAAAAATCAACGGTTCAAATTTTATAACTTTTTCTCCTCTCTTGATGACTATCGAAACGATGTTAAAATTTTATCATTTTTTGTGTATATGTTATTGAGATGATTTAGAATACATCCAACAGTTTGGATTTGCCAATTTATGTATAAATAATAAAATGGTCATCATGATCACCAATAATCATGGTTATTGGATCCCTCCTCTTTAAAATAACAATTACTATATTCCCGCCGGATTAATTAATTATATTCATTATATTAAATATTGAATAATTTCTCAAATTACAATTGCTTTGCTGGATGAAATTAATCACACCTCCAATTAATTAATTGATAAGGATTTATTATTTTTTTTTTAATTTGCAGACACCACATGCATTTTCGATTTCATGTATATAGAGAGAGAGTAAAATTACCGTGCTCTTAAGCTTACGGGGGCCTCCCGTGAGCTTAACACCAAAAAGGGTATCAAACTATATCCAAATTTTAATTTATATGGCTCAATAAATTCTTTATATCAAAATCTTATAGCATGCCAAAATTTTTCATTTTTGGAGATTTTTAAGTATTTATTTTGGAATTTTTAAAAGCTATTATACAATATTAATAAAATAATCAATATTTCATATGTAACTTTTAAAAAATCTGAAATAAATACTTAAAAATCTGTAAAAATGGAAAATTTTTGCATGCCACATGATTTTGATATAAAGAATTTATTGAGACATATAAATCAAAATTTGGATATGGTTTGATATGTTTTTAGTGTTAAATAATATCATATCCAGATTCCATCGGCAATTGGGTCATCGGATATTGTGAAGAATATACCAATTTCTGGTTTTAAAGAGACATGTTGTTGAAGAATTAAGCATGTATATAATTAATTAACATGTTAAGCAAGCACGTAGAACAAGTTGAAAGACCCAAGGATTTAGACCAAATAATTAAAAATATATAAAATCTCGTTAATCATCCATTAACAATTTTCTATCAAACCAAATTGAACTATTAAAACCCCAACCTAAATATAAAACTAATTAATTAATTATTAATTAAACTCCTAGTCGAAACAAGTTGGAAATTAGGCCTCCCTGCATGCAATATTGATCATGTCTTCTCATATAAAATCCTCTAATTATCCATTAACATTTTTCTATATCAAACCAAATTGAACTATTAAAACCCACACCTAGATACCTAACTAATTAAATAAAACTAGTTATATATATATTAATTAAGTTTTAAGAAACAAGTTGGAAATTAAGCCTCCGTGCATGCAATATGGATCATGTCTTCTCATATAAAATCCTTTAATTATCCATTAACATTTTTCTATCAAACCAAATTGAACTATTAAAACCCACACCTAAATACCTAAATAATTAAATAAAACTATTAATATATATATTAATTAAATTTTAAGAAACAAGTTGGAAATTAAGCCTCAGTGCATGCAATATGGACCATGTCTTCTCATATAAATCCTTTAATTATCCATTAACACTTTTCTATCAAACCAAATTGAACTATTAAAATCCACACCTAAATACCAAATTAAATAAAACTAGTTATAAATATACAACTTGGAAATTAAGCCTCAGTGCATGCAATATGGATCATGTCTTCTCATATAAAATCTCTTTAATTATCTATTAACAATTTTCTATCAAACCAAATTGAACTATTAAAAGTTTAAAACCCACACCTAAATACCCAATTAAATAAAACTAGTTATATATATTAATTAAATTCCAAGAACCAACTTGGAAATTAAGCCTATGTGCATGCAATCAATCTGGATCATGTCTTCATGAGTCTTCTCATATAAACATATGAGAAAAAAAACGTTCTTTTTTCTCTTTTAACAAATCATACACCAATAGAGACATTTGGATGACGCAACCTCTTTTTCTTTGAGTTGTGTGTTCATGACGCCATTGCTAACTCATTCCTTAATCATTATTAATTAGTCCATAATCTCTTCTCCTTATATAAATAGTTAAACAACTTCTACAGAGAGATATATACCTAATTCAGAAGCACATCCTCAGCTAGCTTCAAGATCAAATCAATGGATGAGTTTCAAGAATCAGATATTCTCTGGCCTGAGTACAACGAAAGCCGGAAAGAAGGCGGCGACGCGAAACCTGACGAGCGGTGCAAGAAACTCCGAGCACGACCCAAAACATCGGCGCCAATCCTCATACCATCAAAAGGCCCCATGAGTCACTCATGGACAGCGGGATTCAACTATGGCGCGAGGGTTAACGGAATTTACATCAATGACGATAATGATCACGACGACGATGGGGACGATTATAACGGCTCTGGTACAGGTACAGACGCAGATACCCCGGGTGCAAGCATGGTGCCACCGCATATTTTGATCTCGAGAAGGTACACCGACAAGATGCCGTTCTCGGTCTGTGTCGGAAATGGAAGGAAGCTCAAGGGACGCGAGCAGACCGCCGCCCGCATCTCCGTTCTTCGCTTGACCGGCTACGTCGAGAAATAATATATAATATACATATATACCTTTCCTTTGAAGAATCATCAGATTAATTAATTAGAATTAGACATAAATTTGTTTATTTCTTAGTTTTGTCCTTTTTTTTTTTTTTGAGATTTTTCATTGTTTATCGACGAATTGGTCAGCCTTTGAAGAGCTGTTCTACAATGAGTTTTGTTTTGGGGTTAATTTGGAGTTTTGATGAGGATTCATCAAAGAGCCAAGATATGATAGAAGTTTTGTTTTATATATTTTTTTTTTTTGATAGTGGAATTAATATAGGGACAATAATGTAGCCAGAGTGTAGAGATGAAAACCTTTGTAAAATTCATCTTTATTAATTTAAATTCCTGTATTAACTTGATTTATTTCCATTGCATTGATTGATTCATGCACTACAAGTCTACAACATATTAAGTTGGCAGCCTCTGCCTACTTCTCAAAAAAAAAAAAAAAAAAGTCTACAACATATATATATAATCAATATATTGTATAATATTTTCTATTAATTTAGAATTGAAGATTAGCTGACTTGATCAATAGCAAGAATTTTCATGAATTAGTAGTAATATCTAATATGATAAATTTAATTATATAAACAATTATAATAATTATGAAATACTAACCCATTTATTTGAACTCTTAATCCTGCGGTGGTGATATCATATTTTTACTCCAGTGTCCAGTGTGATTAATTTGATAATTTCTCCTTGAATTTGCCCTAAAAGTATTCATATATCTTCCATTGAACTGGATAACTCCAATACCTTCCCATTCAAAAATGAAAGCAGAAAATATATATATATATATATATATATATAGAGTCCGGCTACGGTGCATTCGGCAGCACTTCAAGCAAATGCTGCCAGCACTCTTTACCGTCCGATCTGTTGAGGATTCGTGTTTGATCTTGATTGAAAAGAGCGGAACGGAGCGCCAGTTAGACTCCGTTAACGGCGTAGCAAATGATATTTTCTTTTCCGGAAAAAACAAAGGGAACCCTTCTCCTTCCTGTCGCACTCTCTGAAGACACCAGCTCCGTTCTCTTTGCTCACCCCAAACCATCGACCCTCCTCCTCGCCGGAAAGAGACGACAGCCGAGTCCTTCTTCTCGCTGTAGGCCGCAAATGAAACCTTTCTCCTTCCTCTCGTTCTCCCTCTTTCCTGAATTACCCCCTCCAAACACGCCCTTCTCCGTCCTTCCGCCACCGCAGCCATCGACTGTCCTCCTCGCTGCGAGAGAGTAGACAGTGTCGCTCGTGCACTGTGCGCCGTGCACCGCGCTGCTCATTTTTTTCCTCCCCCTCGCACCGACTCTCAAGGCCTCTCTTTGTTTGTGGTGTATTTGTGTAGCCCCGGTAATCCTCTTCTCTCTCTCATTTATTTGCTATAGGATCTACCAATTTCTGTGAAACTGTGATAGATGGTTGTATAGGTGGCATTCTGTATTGAAATTGTACACTTTGGTAAGGCACCAGATTGAATACTATTTGATAGAAATGGTTTGCTTAGTAGCTTGCTGTATTCGTGAGTCTCACAGTATCTATTTCAAGTGTGTGGCATCTGAAATTACATGTCTTTCTGGATCAATTGTTTAATTCAGCTTTTAATTGTTCTAGTCATTGTGTAAAACTGTACTCCTTTTCCTGTAAATTCAAAGGTTTTCTTCCCTCCATGGTTCTCTCCTTCTCCCTGCTCACCTTGCTCAATTTTAGAACTCTTTGGCCTCATGGACAGTTTTGACTTGGTTGCTGAAACCCTAGAACGCCGCAGTCTCAACTTGCCTCAATTCTTGATCGCAGGAATTCCTCAATCTCACCAATCTCCGATTAAGTTTCAGAGGGTTAGTCTCTCTCTTTTTTCTGTCAGTTTTGTACTAACCTTCTCCCACTCAAATGTCAAATGCCCTGTATTAGCTTTAAATTGCATTAATTTCTCTAGTTTGGCTGGATGCATTCGATTTGAGTCAGATGTATGCAACGTTATTCAAATCAAGTTGCCAAGTGCACAGTGGAAGCTTCAAGTTGTAATATTATGCTTGCAAGTGTAACAGAAGCTTGAACATAGATGTCTGATAAAGAAAACTTGTCAATGGAATTGACAGTATTACCATGAGATTTAAGTCCAACAAGTAATGGTTTGACAGTATTACCATGTAGGTAGCAAGGTCTCATGATTCTGTACGGATGGTGTAACAGTAGCTAAAAGTGTAAAATCTGATTTTAAATGGTAATCCATTTTTTGATTTAACGGTCTTGCAAATCCGTTTTAACGTCAAACCGAACTGTTAAATGGTCACTCCGGCGTTAAGACCCGTTAAACGTTTTTTAAAAGCTTGATCTCTACAAATACCGATTAATTGGAACTAAAATCATTACTTGCTGGTAGAATTTCAACCGAGTATTTTATCAAACCATAATAGTTATTGTCGCTGATTTGTCGTGCCTGCCCAACCTTTTCTTTTTATTGTATTTTATTGTGGAAGAATGGAAGTTAATTTGCAGTTACTATTTTTGCAGGCTGAATGAAGAGGCAGGTGAAGAAAATGGAGATGATGCTGTATGCGTCATGAAGAAAATGGAGTTACATTAATACTAATAGTTTAGATAATTACCTTTCTTAACTCACTGTCTGATGTTATTTTACCAGCTGCTGCGATGCTTTCGACATAATTGAAACATGCACATTTGCCAATTAAACCAATCCATGCCTATCTACTGTAAAGTGAAAGTTGTCATATTTGTTTATTGGACCTTACACAGTATGGTCAACATAAATGGATGTGCTTTTGTGAAGTATTGTGTTTGTGTTTTTGTGAAGTATGGTCAATATGTATAGGTGTGCTTTTTTTATGGATGTTTTTGAGTTTCCCATGTAATTGTTCTAATACTAAACTCTAGAGCATGTACATATCAACTGTAATTGATTTTTTTAGTGATGCATTGAGGACTTTGACTTTGTCAATAACATGTGAGTTTACCACTGTACAAAACAATTCTAATTTATTTAGCAAGATTCATAATATTCTACAATTTCAGACATGATAAAATCTTGGAATACAAACAATCCTGGATTCCACATTTCCACTGTATAAAAAAGTATGTAATAGTTTGCATTGCTTCATATATTGCTTGTATCAACATAATACTTGCTTATTCTATTGAGTTTCCTGACTAGATCTTGCATTGATTACCATAACAAAGAATTGCTAGGAGTTCCAATATGAAAGGCAAGCCACGCTAAACATAATATTTTTTTCGTTTTTTATATTTTATATACAAAAGAAAACAACAGCAAATGCATGCTAATCGATCCACTAACAACTCTCCCGACGATGACTTGCCCAAAACAAATTCTTTGGCTCTTAGGCATGCCTACACACTCTGGATGATGGCTTGCCCAAAACAAAATCAAAGCAGTTCAGAGTTTCAGACTGCTTGAAGCCTTCAAGCTGCTCCGGTGAATTCGTATCCTCTGTGTTGTTGCACGGTTGCAGCTTGGAGTAATAGTGATGGGATGCCACCAGTTTACCAAAGCCCCATGATTTTTCTCTTGATATCATGTGCTGCAAGGTGAGTTGCATGTCAGAGGATTAGCATCCTTGCTCCAGTCTACTCCATTAAGGCACTAACCAATATCTACTTCCAATTCATCTTCTCATACACCAAAACTGCAAGTAACAAAATTAAATTTCAAGTAAACCATAATCAAGCCACACCAATTAATTGTAAACAAAAATACATCTTAAAATCTAGTAATATAATTTATTTAGTCCTAGTTGCCTCAATCATGTGTTTTTTTGAAGTGATAAGTGTACCTACCATTTTTGTATTAAAAAAGGAAAAGATTATTTACAATAAGTTCCTATGATCCCTTCTGTTTACATGGTGAATTCTTCCCTGCTATGATTACATGTCTCCCCTGAGTTGAGTTATCCCCTATAGCATTACACTTTGATGCTCTTCTATCGCAAGATACTGATATTAAAGAAAGAAACCCATACCAGTAAGAGCGGACAAACTCAAATGAACTGTCTCGAGTTGGGACCTGACTCAATGGACCTACATCATCTATCTCCTTTGAGTAATTGAAACCTTGACCTATAATTAAGTATAGATGCTCCGATTTGGCCCAGTCACCTCTCATAATCGTACTTCAAACCTAAAATCAAGGTTTTAACTGTTAATAATTAAGCATTGTCAAAATGAAATAGAAGGAATGGTGTGGAAGAGGTGAAAATGCTTATCTTAGTGACCAATTTGAGAGAGAGTAGCCGGCCGATTGGGCGATGACGGGATTGAACCGGAGCTAGGGTTTTCTGAAGGACTCGGGAGCAACGGGATTGCTGCCGTAACGGATTAAGCGGGTGGAAAAAGAGGTGCTGGCGCCGGCGTCGCGGCGGGGGCAGAGGTGCTGGCGTCGGGGCAGAGGCGCTGGCTTTGCGGCAGACGAGGGATACTTGACGCCAGCAGCCACGAAGAAGAGGGTGCATCCAAGTTAGGGGATATAGGGGGCCGCCTGAGGAGGGGAGGCTGCCGGTGGTGGTTCTCGCGACGAGGAGAACCCTGGTTGGGTTGACTGTTGAGTGGAGAGGGGAAACTGGGAGAGACGGGGAGGGAAAAGAGCAAGAGGAAAGAAGGAGAAGGTCATTCTTCTTTTTCTTTTTTTTTCGTTCAAATTGTTGCCGACGCCTGACGGGCTCCGTTAACATGCTCCGTTCCGGTCTATATCGATCAGATCAGATACGAATCGTAAACAAATCCGACGGTCCAGAGCATTGGCAGCATTTGCTTGAAATGCTGCCGAATGCACCGTAGCCGAATGCTATATATATATATATATGATGTGATTTTAAAATGAATTAATTATCTCGAATCAAATTTAGTTGGGTGGAAGGCAAGCCGCAGGAAATTTAACGCTAAGTAATTAATTCCTTCATCTGTAATGTGAATGTGAAATGTGATGTCCAATTACATTAATTTCCAAATGTCGACAAAAAATGATTGAAAATACCGTACGTGGTTTCACGTCGACGCCACGTGTACAGGTCAAAGATACAGTCACATCTGAAAATTACAACTCATGTAATTAAACAATAGAACAAAGTAGTTACAAGTCATCATATATATATATATATATATATATATATGCATTAATTATGTAAGCTAATTAATCCTTTTACACAGCTTCCCAACTTAATTTGTACTAATTCTCACGAATCATTAAAAATGGAGTCTATTGGATCTCATTTGTCAGCTTATTTGTTACATCTATGGACATCCATTGTATAGACATCAGGCAGTGCTCATATATATATATAGTCTAGCTACGGTGAGTCATGACTCACGGACTGCTCAGTGAGTCACGATCCAAAAACATATCAATGACCTCCAAATTTCGATTTATATGGCTCAATAAATTCTTCGTATCAAAATCTTATAGCACGCAAAAAATTTTCATTTTTGGAGATTTTTAATTATTTGTTCTAGATTTTTTAAAAGTGACTATACAATATTAATAAAATAATCAATGTTTTATGTATCATTTTAAAAAAATCTAGAACAAATACTTAAAAATCTCCAAAAATGAAAAATTTTTGCGTGCTATAAGATTTGCTATGAAGAATTTATTGAGCCATATAAATCGAAATTTGGAGGTGATTTGATATGTTTTGGATCGTGACTCACGGAGCAGCCCGTGAGTCATGACTCACCGTAGCTAGACTATATATATATATATATAATTAATTATATGACTTCATGAGAAGTGTAAGTTTATGCGTAATGTTTATTTTCCTGATGCGGTTGCACTTGCTGAGTTTACTTGTGACTCTGGTAAACGCCAATATAATCCAACGCTAGCTATCTGGTGTTGGATTTTATTGAGTTTATATTACAACTTGTTATTACAACATGATGTGCCCATAGTCTTAGTTTCTGATCAGTAAGACAGTAACCCAGTTCAGTAGCCCACAGGTGTGTCAAATTAGGTCTTCTGTGCCTCTCATTCTTCCATATTCTGTTTCCAGAAATTAAAAAAATATGTGATAAGATACCAATTTCACATCAAATGACGTGAATGATATATATATATATCCATCAGTGACTAAATGTCCAATCTAAGTATCTAACATGTCAAATACTAGGGACCAAAATTGTCCTAAAATAAAATAGATGGTTTAATTTGTGTTGGCACATAGGAACATAATTCATCTCCTGTTATCCTAAATAGGATAACAGGACCCTGTTATTCCCTATTGGGCCGTCGGATTTAAATCAATGGATTAGATTTGTTTAAAAAAGACCCCTATTATCTAAACTGAACCTATCTGGTCCGTTCGTTTTGATCTAACGGTTGAGGATGGAATTACACGGTCCTGTTATTCTCTTAGAATAACAGCAGATTCGGACTCCATAGGAACATATAGGTGATGCAGATGCTTCCTAAAAGAAGTTATTGAGAGACCTCCACACCTTTCAGATTAACTTTGCAACCTATTTCTATATAATTATATGTGTTATTACATATATATCAGATTAATTTTTTTGTTTTCTAATAAAATTTTGGTTTTTTATATTTTTGGTTTTGTAATAAAATTTTGGTTTTTAATTAAATTTTATCAAAGTAGGCGAAGCCTACTTCCTCAAAAAAAAAAAAAAAAAAAAAAAAAAAGATATCAGATAATTTTAAGGGATAATTGCTGGTATATCCATCAAAAGTTTCAAACTTTTCAACATTATATAATTATTGTGGTCACATTAATTTTTTTTCAAATCATTTGATGTTTAAATTTGAAGTACTTTGACAAATCTATTGTAAGAGAAAATAAAAAATAAATTTAATATTTTTAATCATAAAATTATAAAAGTTACTAAGTTTGCAAATATATTTATTTATGAGTTAAAACGAATATTTCAACATCAAGTATTTGGAATTTGGATATCTGAATTAAATTTGTTACTAGCCATAACCATTTAGTACAGTAAGTACGTAATTATTTATTAATTAAACGTCGACCAGTCTCATTGTTTTTTTTTTTAATTGTCATAAACTTATAATGAAAATGAAGGGCTTCCCATCCCTCAGCTTCCACGAAATATCCGTTAATATCCAGAGCATACTGTGCTGGAAAAATGTAATCATCCTCTGACTAATTAAACAATCAATCTAAAACTAGTTAATTAAATAATTATACTTAGAAATGCAAACCATCCCTCAATATTCATATCCTTACTTCTAATAAAAGGATATTGGATTTTTTTGACATAAAAGTTATATCTTCTCCAAATAAGAAATCTCAGCCGTTAATTGTTTATTTAGATTGATCACCACCGTTAGCGTATATTAATGCCCCGACCTATTAAAATTTAAAGCCCATATCAGTTTCCTCACAAGGGATGAGCTTTCGGCTCTTTACTAATATATAACAAAATATATAGATCACATGTTGATAAAGGTGAATTAATTAGTTGCTTAACTGATAGCTAGAAAAAAAAAAAAAGACTTCCCTAATTTACCACCAAACTCATAAAAGAAAAATTTATTAAAAGTAACCATAAAAAGATGATAACAACATCATGTCATTAATTAATTAATTAATTAATTCCATGCAGTGTTGCCATTCTGAGTTAACTTTTAATTAATTAGCAAGACGGTCAAGGAATAACTGGATAAGATAAGATCACCAGCTAAGAGTTAATTACTTGAAAAACCTCCTACTAATACTATTGTTACTGGACAAGTACCGTCATGTATTAGAACTCTAACAACCAATTAGTAATTAGTTGGCTCTAACTAAATTCTTGACCAAGAATTAGTCTATAATCTCATGCTTAAACTCTCTTCCAACATTTAAATGTTATTTTTTTTTTTTGTCGTCACGTTTTTGGTTTTTGGGTGGTATATATATACCAGCTGGAATTTTATAAAAAGACCCCTGAAATTTTGCTAATGCTAATGAGAAGTGACTTTGTGATATTTTGAGGATTAGATTCTAAATAAGCATATTCTGGCATAAAAATTAAATATATAAGAATAAAAATCTTCTGAATGGTACCATGAATTATTTGGAGTTAATTTAAAGCATATAATTCGAAATTCATGCTAAGATTTTAATATATAGTACATACTACATAGCGTGATAATGTATAACCTGCATAATTGTCGGCGTAATATTTAATTTATGACTTAATATTGAAGATTAATTTATTTGTCACATTAACATGGTGGATTGAAACATAATCTATATCTATAGCAATTAGCATTAGAAGATTAAGTAATGTTATTCTGGATTAGTATTTAAGCCTAAGTAATCACCCATCCAATTAAAAGTTTAAAATTTAATATAACAAGAGTGCAATTAAATCTATAAAAAAATAGTAAATATCTCCTCTAGTCAGGGGTCGAGGTAGCGTATTACAGGGATGAGTGAAAAAAAAAAAGTTTCAGAATATACCCTTAAAAATTTACAAAAATATCCCTTTCTTAGAAAAAATTACAAAAATATACTCAATTTCTAAGAAAATATACAAAATTGGCCCTGCCCTGAAAAATATTTACACAAATGTTCCTTTAAAGTTTTATAAAAATATACCTAACTTCCTTATTAGTTACAAAACTAGTTCTATCGGAAAAGTTTGACCACCCTTGCATCAGAGTCCAGCTCCGCCCCTGCCTCTAGTGATCTAATCGGATATATAATCCCTATTCTATTTTACTTAAATTAAAAATTTCTTACTTGTTAAAATTCTCTGTTACCTGCGACTTATTTTTATAATGGAAAATATTTCTTCGAAAGTATGAATCATGGAAAAATAAAATATAGGACGTTGGTGAAGTGTGAATCAACGGCTCTAAATTCTTAATATTGATCATGTCAATGGATATATAACGTGCCATTCCGTCAAAAAGAAAAGATCCCTAATAGTAATAGGATAGCGTCGTCTTTGTTAATTAAATTTCAATTCAAATCAACAAATTAAACAGGTTCACGTCACAGGTGTCCAATTTTATAAGCTACATAATCAGAAAACCAATTAATTAGAGGTCATCAAACAGCTGCAATAATATTTGGTTCCTTTTCATTTTTTTTTTCTTTTTTGCTTGTATATATATTAGGTTTATTTCAAGAAGGACATTCAAAGTAGAGGTGGCAAATCGGGCGGACGGGTCGATTTTGGGTTCGGATCGAGCGGATCAGATCAATTTTAAATTAGATTGTGTGCTATTTAATTTCGGATCAGGTCGAGTTGAATCAGTTTATCTTTGTGAAAATGTCGAGTCGGGTCGGGTTTTGCCACCTCTAATTCAAAGAGTTTTTATTTGGAAAACAAAAACAAAAGTTTGATCCATTCCTAATGGAAGCCCATAAAACATTTACTCTGGAGACAAACTAGATATGATGTTTATAGAGGGCCATTAATCTGTGCTAGAAATATTGGGCTCACCTTTGCTATTAAACTGCTGCTTGTAAGTTGTAATCGTCAGGTGTTTCTCAAAAATGTTTCCAAGTATTTTGGACTCATGATGAACTTCGAATGAAAAAGGCAGAATTGTGGGAAAGGAGTGGTAGCTCAGTTGGTTAGGAGAGAAATTTTAGTGATGTTATTTACTCAAAGGTCGAGAGTTTGATACCCGCGCACGTAACTTTGCAGCCGCTGCAAGTATTTCAAAAAGAAAAAGGCTGAATTGTATTGACTATTGAGTTTTGACAATAAAGCTTTACTGGTTTCATTGTATGCTAAATTAAAATTTAAAAATAATTTACATATATACATTGTGTTGGTTTGCTTATCACAGAAAATGAATAGAATGTACTTGTCTTGATTTCATACTTTTTAGTTGGAAAAATGACAGAGACCAAAACTGATACTTTATGTAAGTATATATTCATAGTATATGAGTTGTTATTCACATTGACAATTGTTAGTATTCATATTAATTCAATTCATTTAACAAAATTAATATTCGTATTAACTATTTTTTTTGGTTAATGCGAAATGAATTGATTTAATATGAATACTAACAATTGTCAATGTTGGATTCTGTGTATTTTTGGAGGGGATTTGATATGTTTTTAGATCGTGACTAACGAAGCAACCCGTGAGTCGCGACTAACCGTAGCAAAATTCTATATATATCCTTACTAATAATAAAAGGAGGAGTTGATTTGGAGATTGAAATGGCTATATGTTCAGGAGCATTTTCAGTCGTTAGATGCATCAATCTAAATTAATCAGAGCCGTTGATCATTTATTTTGATTATTCGATTTCCAGTCGGAACTCTAACGCGTTATTTCTCGAAAAACAAAAAAAGAAAGACGCGTAATGCCTTTCACCGGGATATCGGATATGCAATGGAAAGGCGTGCTTATCCTCTGCTACGCAAGGATCAACGATGTGGATTATACGGCGGATTCTTTGAGATTGTTTGCACAACTCTCAAGGCCGATCCAACGGCCGGAGTACTGCGCACGCAGTAGAGGATATGAACTGAATGGAAAGGGAAGCAGATACCGAGACACATTTTCGGATTTCCTCTTATTCCACGCTACATAGCAAAGGTAACTAAAAACCAAAAAAAATTTTGTGGGTCCCATAAGTGAAATAGTTTGTTCACCATGCTTAAATTATTAATATTCTTTCAACTATATTCATAACTACCCTATATTATTTTGTTATTGATGGACATCCTGAACTTCACTAAGTATTATATAAAATAAAATATAAATTAATGATATAATTAAAATATCCAAACTTTCAAATTATGAGTCATTATCAGTAAATTTTAAAATAAAATATATATATTATTTTAATAGGGAGGAAAACATAATTTGTAAAATATTATTGTATTAAGAAATTAAAGATCATATGTACCATGTCTAAACTAAAAAAAAAAAAACTTACAAATATTTTTATTAGAATTGTCATGAAATTAGAGTATTTTTACAAAAGAATTGTATATTTCAAAGGAAATATTTTCTTATGAATTTTAACGTATTAGCTAAAGCATTTTATGAATTTTTAGATATTATTTCAAAAACATCTTACTACCTTTCAAACTCATAAATTAACATAGTTAACAATTGTATATTTATAATAATTTATTTGTTCTAGATACTTTTGCAATTACACTAAAACTTCTACAGAATTTGTTTTTATATATTTCTTTATAAAAATACTCTAATTTCATATAAAGGAGGAGTTTTTGTATGCAACGGTCCAAAATTTTTTGTATTCCCCAATAATTTCATATAAAGAACTTATTGAGCACCATAAATCGTGATTTCGGACACGATAACATAAATTTTGAACCGTTAGCATTTCGGATCTTTAAATTCAATAATAAAAATAAATACAAATAAAAATATTAATGCCCCATCGCAATGCGTGGGCACTATACTAATATACATATAGAGTTAGACTATTATACTAACGTTAGTATTTCAGACCGAAATGCTAACGCCTCAAAATTTATGTTATCGTGTCCGAAATCATGATTTATGGTGCTCAATAAATTTTTTATATGAAAATATTGGGGAATACAAAAATTTTTCATTGTTAGAGTTTTCTAAGTAATTATTTTTGGATTTTTAAAGAAGAGCTCATAAATATTAATAAAATATTGATGTTTGATATGCTATTTTCAAAAATACAAAACAAATACTTAGAAAACTCTAAAAATGAAAAATTTTTGTATTCCCTAATATTTTCATATAAAGAATTTATTGAGCACCATAAATCGTGATTTCGAATATGATAACATAGATTTTGAGGCGTTAGCATTTCGGTGCGAAATGCTAACGTTAGTATACTAGTCTAACTCTATATATATATATATATAGTTTCAGCGACAATTAAATTTAACAAGTGCGTTCCTAATTTTGTCAAAAGTTGGATGCATCAACCAAGCAAACATAACTTGAGCTTAGTTAAGAGTTAAGACCTTTTTTGTGTATTCACTTATTGGGATTTGAGTTCGTGACCTTAATGACAGCAGTGATATCACTAATTATTTGTACATTTAACACCACTTTTCACCTTAGTTAGGTCTTGAACTACAAGATTTGTGACTAAACAAAAAAATAAAAAAATTAGGACGTTGCTTCCATGCTCACACCCAGATAATTAATCTCATAATGGATAATATTCATTTATAATCGTCAGATCGAAAAGAAAATTTTCTTGATGGAAGTATTGGAGTAAAATTCAAAAAAATAATACATGATCTGTGATTTTTATTTTTGAAATGTTGTATGCATTTTGAAAAATGCTTTATGCATTCTGTACGGTTTATAGGGAAGAAAAATATATATATATATATATTCCAAATATCTGAAATCCAGCTTCAACGTATTTGTAAGAATTTTTTTCAATAAATTAATATTATAACTTGTATTACATAGCATTTCTAAAGCCCAACCATTTTTTTTCCTTTTTTGAAACGATAATTCAGTAATTCTTCATAACAAAACTTTCTAAACATATTCACTTTAGTACTTTTAATCTTTCTACTCTTCAAATTAGATTGTGCTGAAATATTATAGACATTGGAGGAAACTAATTTTGCTATATAAAAACGATTAAAAATAATTTATGCAAATGATTAATTTATTTTTAAGCAAGGTTTTTGCTTGTTCTTAAGAGCGGTGGACATATGGACATGATTTTTAATTAAGCATAACCTTTATTAGAAAAGAATAAAAAAATATTACTCCAAATTTATAAAAATTTATATTTTAGTTAGTTCGAGTGATTAGTAATTAATAACATATCCTTGTTCCATGTTGCACTTTTGTGAGATCGGCGCAAAAAATTTGACATACTACCTAGTAGTTTTATGATGAAGATAAAATATTTCATATTTTTCTTTTGGGATAGGAGAGTTCATTGCAGTAGCAATAAAAAATGGGTCCTATAGGAAAATGTGACATCCGGTAAACTAATGAAAAAAATGTAGTGCATCCTGATCTAATTCAAATGATGCACATAGTTATGTTCCCATAGAGGATATATATTTTTTACCAATATCTAATATGGATTAAATCATTGTTTAACCTAATGTCTCACTCTGAGGGACCAAAATAATATTATAATCAAATCAATTTTGTTTGTCCAATTTTTAATTCAGCGACATTGATAGTTTGACACTAAGACTTACAAGTTTATACTAAAAGTCTGAACAAGTGGAAAACATATTATATATAGATAACTTTGTAATATTTTTTTTGTTTACAAATATATCAACAATTTTGATTTATTATAATAGATATTTTTAAATAGTATTTCTTAAATTTTGGTTTTCTTACAATATCCGAAGTAATAACAATAACAATTGATATTGACATCCGTCGCTTTTCTTAATTTTATTGCTTACAATAAGAGATGGATCCACCACAATGCATTACAGCAGTTTATGTTGGCCCACATGCATTTCACGTGACCCAAACAATTTTAAAAAATAATTTATCCATAATTAATACAGAACCAAGTTTAACCAATGACACGAAAAGAGCATACTCATTTTCACATTTTATTAAATACTTTATTCCACACCTGTGACACATGAACAAACTCTGAAAAATCTCAACAAGAGAACTACATAATCGACCGATCAAGCAAATAGCTAGAACAATTAACCTTAACTTAAGAATAACTTAAGAATAATAACTAGAAGAAAAGGACGAGGAACGAGAGAAGGAACAATTGTCAGTATGCTCAGAAGTGAACCTTTCTGTTGGGCTCAAAAACGTACTTAATAATCGACTCCTTGATCGACAACATTTCAGGAAACTCCTTTTTGAGCTTCGACGCATCCATCTCATTGTTACTCCTTGCTGCTACAATGACCTTAGCCTGTTCCTCCAGTGTGAAGTTCTTCCATGTAAACTCAGGGTCCATGTATTTCTTGTACATCTCCAGGATCTCGTTGTGGCTGACAACTCCAGGATTGGTGAAGTTATATATGCCGCGTAGGTCCCGTTTTGCCATCTCAATGGAGATTGGCAGCAGCTCATCCAATACAGTCATGCTGTTCGGAATGTTCACCACCTTGTCGTATCGAGCAATCTTGGTGATGAAGTTGCGGGGATTTGACAGGTCCGATGAAATCGGCATACGCACACGTAATGTGCACACATTGTCGTACTCTTTTAAGAGATCTTCAACCTGGAATTGACATTTGACTTGCTCAGTACATGGCATGCCAGCCTCAGTAAGAAAGTACAAAACCACTACATGCCAAAACACTTTTGTGGTTTACTGGTACCCAACCACTGTACCTCCCCCAAAAAAATTTTACTTTCTTCATTTATTTCACAGCATTTATTAAATGTTGATTTTCTAGGGGTTTTTCTGTCTAATTGGACTTGTGCTGTAGAATTTATCAAACCAAGAGCATTAATTGGACTCAATATATAAGACAATAAGAGAGGATAAAATTGTCATATCACCTAACAAAGAGAATAGGAGACAGAAACAGCATTTCACATACCATGGCTTTAGTCTTAGAATAGTATGACCCGGCAAAGTTTGGTTTGTCCTCCTCCTTGAAGCCAATACCAGAACCAAGGGGATGACCCTCGTCGTATTCAAAAATACAACCAGTTGCATAATTCATTAGCAACAAACCATTCTCACGGCACACATCTGCCAGGGTTAGTGTACCAACTACATTAGTACGGATTGTCTCTATCTTGTGTGATTCACACCAGTCAACATTTGGCCGACCTGTTACACCAGCAGCATTAAAGACATGGGTTGGTTTAACCCTCTGAACGTCCACTGTAAGGCTGTTCCGATCCTCAAGTCGACCAGTACCATACTCATAAGGTATGCCTTGCTTCTCACACAGTTTCCCGAGCAACCCTCCAATCCAGCCGGTGCGGCCATATATCAAAAACTTATATTTCGGTTTTTCCTCAGAAACTGGAGCTGGTTTGGCCGTTTCGGTACTGTTTTCTTGTGAAGAGGTTCGTCCCAGGGTCTGCAGCTCGTCTGTCCAGTTGCGTTCAGCACCTGGTATCATTAGCATGCGAGGGTGTGGCAAAAGGGCTCCTGATACATCACCCCACCACTCAGGATTGGTTGTGTACCACTCCATGGTTTTCTTCAGGCCCTCTTCCCAGGTTGTGCGCTCAGACCATCCAAGGTTTTTCAGCTTTTGGTCTTCAAGGAAGTAACGCTGGTCATTAAATGGGCGGTCTTCAACAAAATGGATCATTTTGTTTGCGTCAAGATCAAAGAGCTTGCATATGTCTTTAGCCACATCAATGACACGTCTCTCCTTCTTTGTGCCGATATTGTACACTTGGCCAACCTGAAATTGTCACATTGTCAGAAGCTGAATATACAGACCTCTTTTTCTGTATATCTTCTTGTTACTTAAGGTAAGAGATTATATTTTCCTAAATCAACTTTCTAAAATTATTTGGAAACAACATCCGATCCTAGTTCTATCAAGATAGCACATGACGTTCAGACTTTAAAATTATTGCCCGGCTTTGCTGAAATATGTCCTGCCTAGGCTCCATTTAAAACATAAAGCATATAATATATATCTGTAGTTCTAATTTTAGGTTCAATTTAGTGTCTGAAAACCATGACAATTGATAAAACACTAAACAGAAGAGATATATACTTTATGCTTCAGATTTATCATGAAATAAATTGGTATGAAATGAAAATCAACTGGTCCTCCATTAAGTGATTTGTAAAACTAAAGGTTCATCTTTATCTAATCTTGATCAGTGCCAAGGCTTCTCGTACTGCATCACATTTGAAATGCAAACCAAAACTATATACAACTTCCGACTTTAATTAGCAATATTTGACTTCAGGATATCAGTTCACATATGTCAATATCTCCTGCCTTTAGGTACTTTTGAGAAGTTGAAAAGAGGAAAAATCTTTCAATTATTGCGTAATTGGGTTCCAGTGTTAGAAACCAGCTATATGATATGGTTTTGGTCAACCCTCACAACTACTAGTGACAACAGATTACAATCTGTTTAACTATTGTTACAACCATCTTACCTCTCCTTTGTGAAGGATAACCTCAAATGCCTCAGCGACATCCTCACAATACAGATAGCTCCTCACATTTGACCCATCTCCATGAATCGGCAACTGCATCCCTCTCATAGCAAGCAGAATACACTTTGGAATGAGCTTCTCTGGAAACTGGTTTGGACCATAGACGTTATTCCCTCTAGTGGTTATAGCCGGCAAACCGTAAGACCTGCTATATGCCATGACCAGCATCTCAGCGCCAGCCTTGGTAGCTGCATATGGGTTTGTTGGTAACAACTGGGACGCCTCATGGTTACCCACAACTGCATCCTCGTCAGTTTCGCCATAAACCTCATCAGTGCTGACATGGATGAACCGGCGAATCCCACCAGTCACCTTGCATGCCTCTAGAAGCACGTGGGTCCCATAAATGTTATTTTTGGTGAATTCAAAGGAATTCCCAAAAGAATTGTCAACATGAGTCTGAGCAGCAAAGTGCATTATGGTGTCAATGGACTCAGTTATAAGGAGGTAATTAACCAGGTCTGCGCTGGCAATGTCGCCTTTGACAAATCTGAAATTGGACGAGCTGCGAGTTTCTGGGCTGAGATTCTTTAGGGTCGAGCAGTAGTCAAGCTTGTCCAGCACCACAATTTTGTATTCGGGAAAGTTGCGGACCAGACGGTTTGCAACATGGGACGCAATGAACCCCGCCGCGCCTGTTATGAGAATGTTCTTGGGTTTGTATGTCGTCATTGCTGTTTTTCTCTAGCCCTTTCTACCTAATAACAAAAGGTAAATCTCAGTATTAAAAATTTTGACAAGGACAGGAATTTAAGAAATTAATAAGTGCATAGTAGATGTCAAATCCGGGTGGTTAACTTGGCAATTTCAAACTCTGCATACAGCATCCATCAATAAAGATAAGCATTTATAGATCATAAAACTGGCTTACTGATGGCAGCAATCACTAAATTCCAGCTTAATTACCAGAAAGTAATGAGTGATTCTAAGGAATTTCAGATTAATGTACATTCGAAATTCCCTAACAAAGACGCAGCGATCCGGAACGAATCCAACAAGTCGGATCCGACAAATCAGTCAAATATCCCCAGTAAAACAAACAGAAATGACATAATCTCTTTACAACAGTTCAGATCTAGCACAGATCACCACCCTCACACACACTAAATCAAACCAGAGCAAACCAAACCAGCATCCATCCCTTAACCGAAACTCCCCGCCAAGATCCAGATTCACTCACTCACAGCAGCTAACAAAACCACTGCTAAACAAACAAACAAACAACTCGTTACGGGACCGGATGACCGCGGGATCTAATCTAAGGCGTGGTTGAATTAGGGAAGTAGAATTAGAATTGGGATCGGATTAGTAACGTGTGAGAGGAGTGGACTTACAGTGTGGTGCGCGAGGCGCGGAGAGGAGAGGAGCGGAGAAGGGATTGCGAACTGGAAAACTGGAAATGGGGAGTGGATGGAGTACGAAACGGGCAAATGGGAAATGGGTAAGAAGAGTGCGAGTAGTACTTATAAGTGGAGTGCTTATCCCCTAACTTACTGCATTTTGCAGTTCATGATGTGAACCGTTGGATCGTCTCGAGATTCGTGGAGATCCGAGATGGCACCGATCTCAAGACAATCTAACGGCTCACGTCATGAACTGCAAAATGCAGTACAGCAGGAGATATGAAATCCTTATAAGTGGAGAGGGGAAGTAATAATTGGAGAGATTTCATTTGGAGATGCCTTGCTTGCTTGCTTGCTGGCCTGTTGGGCCTGTTTCCTTTTTAATTAAATTTCTGGGATTTTAGAAAAAAAAAAGTTATATGTATATGGAGCTTAGACGTGTCAGATTGTCGGGTCGGGTTCGGGTCGGTTCAATTTGATCGAATGGAAATGTCGGGTTGAGTATCAGATTGACGGCTGTCGGCATTTTTTCAGATCGGGTTTGGGTTGGGTATCGGGTTGACGTCTGCCGGCATTTTTTCGGATCGGGTCGGGTCGGGTGGGTTTTTCGAGTCTGGTCAGATTTTGCACCTCTATTCCCGGGTCATCTTGGGTTTCGGGTCGGGTTCGGGTCAGTTTGACTTTCCCTGAAACATGAGTCGGATCGGGTTTAGATCAGTTTGACTTTTCCAGAAATACGGGATGTCATTACTTATTTATTTTTTATAAGATTTTTTTAATGTCATTACTTATGTTCTAATACTATTACATTACTTATTTTTTATAGTATTTTATTATTTATATTAGCAACATTTATTATAATAAATGGCACATTTAAAGTTTCATTAACATGGTATCAATGTTTGGTATCTCTATATGATGCCATTATTTTTGCTGTATAGTGTATAGTGTATAGTGTGTACCATCTCTAGTCATTATTTTTGTTTTACCGCTTTGCTCGAGATCTGTACACCTGTAACCAACTTGTTGCCATCTATTCTTTTTAATTTATAATATCTTATCTTATTTATACAGCACAATTATTGAGTGATGAACTTCACGTTGACTTTAATTATTGACTAGACATGTTTAAGTCTTCACATACATACATTATTATATCGTTAAGCCCTTGACTTTATTTGTTGTTAATTATAAAATGTTCCTTTTCACAAGAGGTTAATTATTTTTAATAAAAAAATGGAGGTTATTTCTAAAGCAAATATAAATTTTATGTTGCATATAATTTTTAATGTACATATTTTGAAGAAATCTAGCCCGTCTTTATCAATTTGAGACTTTGGGTAATTGGGTTAACTAGAATATAATTTAGCATTTATCACAAAAATTGTTAAACTTTATCATTACAAAAATATTACATTATTTGATGGAATGGGGACGTGCCGACGTGCTCTATCAAAATAATTAAGAATACTTATATAATTTTACTATTGTAATATTATCATACTGCTTTTAAAAAAGGGCGTGCTAACTGTTCCAAAAAAAAATTCTCCTTAAATGTCCTCCGTACACTTACCCCTGACTGCATGCAGTATGAACACCTTATAGTAGAACATATGAGCACCTAGTGAGAGTAGTATGAACACTAAAATCTATGGTGCTTAATTGATTTCAAACACGTGTTAAAATCTTCTATTTTGATGGTGTTCAAACCCTATACTCTGGGTGTTCATACTATATACTTTTAGGTGTTCATACTACATATCAAGTGGTATACATACCAAGTTGCAGTGGCTAAAAAAAAAAAATCTGATGTTAGCATCACGAGGGGATCACCAGAGGTGAATGTCCGTCACCTTCAAAGATGCGGCTGCCGGCGAGATATGATATCAGCATCACGAGGGATCGTCGGATGCAAAAGTTAGTCACCTCAAACCACCCTTGGAGCAGAGCGTGCGCGAGAGAGGAGGTAGGCATCGGTGATAAGGTGGTGGTACACCTAGACGGAGGTGGCCGTGCACGTGGGTGGAGGTGACAGTGCACTTGGGTGAAGATGACAGTGCACCTATGCGAAGGTGGCGGTGCATATGGACGAAGTTAAAACTTGTTTTAGATGGAATTGGATGGGAGACATTTAAGGGGGACAAATGATGGAGGACAAAGAGAATATCTCTTTTAAAAAATAGTGTACCATGAAGTTGGGTATGTCATGAATGTTATATTAGTTATTACTACTGTAAATTAATTATTTTGTAGACTACATTGAATATACACTACTATATACAAAAGGTTTATTAGCATGTAACATGTTAAATAGTATTATTGACATAATGACATGTAACATGTAACATGTTCCTGATGTATGCCTACAAGGTTTATTAATAATTAATTGTATGGTCCACCTTGCATGTGTACAAAAGTTTTTTTTTTTTTTTTTTATCTGATACATATGTACCCACCGACTAGAGAGGATTAGATCACAAACTTATTTTGAGAAAAGAAAAAAAAAAAGTGAATTTTTTTTCTTTTTAACCGGCTGCATAGCAATTCATTCACATGCAAGAAGGAATCTAGCCTCTTCTAGATTTTTCATTCTTTTTGGTGTTATTAGAAGCAAGTCTCTTCTCAAAAAAAAAAAAAAAGAAGCAAGTCTGTTTCTCAAAAGTGACATCTGTTCTAAAAACGAATAGGATCTATGTGACAATTTACCCTTATATTTTGGGCTTGAGCCCATAGCACTAAAAAGGCTTTATTACGTTTTACTAGTTTTTTTTATTATGTATTGTTTTTGTTTTTCGAAGGGGCCCGGATTACTTAGAAAAACTGAAAAAGTATATAAACACATTGAACATTGAACATTTTTTCGATTTCGGTTGGCATCTGTTTATGTGCTGAAGGAATTTAGAAGCATCGTACTATCGTTAAGTGCGTGCTGCTTGTGGTCCGTTTGATTCTTTTCGAGATTCGTGCCAACTCTAATAATCTGTAAACCGAGATTACAAACCTCTCAATTTTCTTTTCTTTTTTAAGATTACTAGAGCTGTAACTCGGGCTTTGCCCTGAAATATAATAACATAAAAATAATAAAGCTTATAAAATAAAAATATTTATTTTAAAAAATTAAACATAATTTTAAAATTTTTTATGTGAATGATGATGATGATGATGATGTATAATTTATAAATAATAGCACATAAATGTTGGACCACTTTAAGGATTAAATTTTGTCTTAGACATATCATATCATCTTATTAATGAGGAGAGGGAATAAATATAAACCATTGGATCAAAGTAGATGAAGAGATTTAAACAAAATCAATGGTTAATAATATTAATGATGTGGTATAGTTGAGGTGCTTGGAGAGTTATCCCTCTTTCTAGTTTATAGATTGCAATTGCTGCACTCTCTGTTATTATTACGGATCTCATTTTTTTTTTTTTTTGTACAATGGAGCAGATTAAGACTTAATTCTACAAAGATGAGCTGACAAAGGGGCCAATGAACCTTAATTAGTATTTTTGAGATAAAATTCTTGAGCTTGATAAATATTAAGTATTAATTAACTGACAATTATTACGGATCTCATATACTTGCACCTGGTATTTCAAACTTCAAAGGCAGTTCATTTTTATAGCCCAACAAATTGTGGATGCAAATATGCAAATGCAATGGCCATTCTCTCAATTTTTTGGTGAGGTTTAATTCAAAAGAGATTTACTAGGAGGTTTAAATCTCCTAGTAAATGATATGGTTGATTGTTTGTTTGTGTGATCTGAAAACGGGCAAACATTGCCTTTCTTTCAAAAAAAAAAAGGGGGTGGTTGAAAAAGAATAATTTTGAAAAAAAAAAAAACCCTCTCTAAATGATAAACTGATTGAGATTTACTCAAAAAAAAAAAGGATAAATTGATTGAGATGTCAGATCATGATGTAATGCTTTTTTTTTAATAAAAAAGTCTTGCTGCCTTTAAAGTGTTCAGGTGCAATCAATTTTTCCTCTGAAGAAACCAATTAACTTGGTTATCTGATAAGATAAGATACCGGGTTAGATTTAGACATGTCAGTTGAAAAATTTAAGTGTTTAACAGCAATGGAAAATTACTGATGAAAATGGAGAATGTGAACAAAATATGGTAGGGCTACTAATTGAAAGAAGTTTTCAAAAGGGAAACATGGTTCTGTACAAAATTAAACTAACCATTTTTGTTTTTTGAGGGAGAATTTAATTCATTTGTTGGTACGTATATAGGATTTCTAGTCTGCATTTTGGGTCATTTTTATTTTTAAAATTGGAACTCTCTGAGTTAAGATTCCTCCTTTCCCTTTTCTTTTCTTTCCTCTGCTCTTATTTTTGTATCTTATACTTTATTATTCCTATAGTTTGCCCTTTCTAGTAACTGTCTCTAAATTTGTATCTTATACTTTGTTAAAAGAGTTTAGAACCATTGTATTCTTTGAATCAAAAAGTGTTGTAATATTTTTTAATTTTTAAATATTATTATCTTTCGTGATGACATATATATTTTGATGCAATTAGATCAACTAATTCAAATGAGAATAATTATTTAAAAAAATTAAGTTTGGTGTGCCGAGAAAAATTTTTGGTATAGATAGCCCTTCCCATACAAAAATGTTGCTCATTTCAGCTGGAATTGAGGCATTTAATTTTAAATTGAACCTCAACTGTGGCACCCATTCTCTTTTTACTTTTTTAGAGCTTTTACTATAGCCAACAACCAGAAGTAATTAAATGTAGCGGATCATTTTATATTTAATTTTGACCATATTCAATTTTTTGACATACTACCTCTAGAGTCTAATATTTATTCAACAAACAAGCTCAAATTGTGATTTATTACCTAAACTAGTTATAAGGTTTCATTTAGATCTACATCTTTTCAAAACCCTTTTTTTTTAGTTGAAAATTTTTAAGAAATTAAGCAACTGTTCTGGCCTGATTATGGTTCATATTTTCAGTGACAAAAAGGCATGTTCGGTATAAATGTAGCAATTAATTGCATTTACAAGCTTGTCAATGTTGTCATATAATTATACAGAACAGGGTAACCTTGTATGTATACATAATAACATTGAACACGGTATATGCTCTTCTTTTTTTTTTTTTTTTTTTTTTTGAACATTCAAGGCCCGTAGGCAACTAATTTTATTCACTTAAAAGGTTACATCCACGAGAAAATAAAATAAAATTGTTTCTCAATATAAATCCAAAAGACACAAAATATCAACCAAAACCTTCTACAATAATTAATTTTGTCCTGATTAACTAACATAGACAGACAAATTTTGAAGAAGCGCATGTTCATTGTGAAGTTACCGTCTTGGTTGTGACGAATTCATCGTCTTTGGAAAGGATTGAAAAACTTGCTAAGCAGTCCACAAATCTTTATTTCTTGAAACACCATTTTCTGTTTGTTGAAGCAGGAGCAAAATCCATTCTCAAGTGATTCATGACATAACTCTCCTAAATGAAGAACAACGAAAGACCCTTCTTAAAACAAAAGGGACGACGAAAAGACGGACGAAGAAATGAACAAAGCATTGATGAATCAACAAAAGCTTGAAGGAAATCAATAAAAACAAGTAAAATAGAAGAGATGTGACGGGGGAGAGGCGGTTTGCCTCTCCCCACCGGAGGATTTACTATTAGAACGGCTCGGGCTTCAAAGGAGGAGAGACGGTTAGGGTATATGCTCTTCTTCAATGAGAAACATCTTGCGGTCCATTAAAAATACATCCATACGTGATATGTTCATAGACACATTCAGAATGTAACAAACACATCTGATTTGTAACAGATAGATCTGATTTTGTAACCTATAGATACTATGGACAGATATTCTATGGACGCTAGGTATATATATTGCTCTTCTTTATTGAGTTTAAAGAGGGACCATGCCCTCTTTAAATAACAATGGGCTTCATTTCATTTCTCTTGTTGGTATAACTATAACATGCCTATATGGCTATATGTACTTTGGTGTTCTCAATCAATTAATACCTAGGTTGATGGTATGGTAGTAGTAGTGATCTCCAGAGAGAAAATTGAACAAGGGCTTTATGAGGTCTATGATACGGACCCACAGAATTTAACACTTTAATTTGTGGGTCTATTGACATGGCAAAGGAAGTCCCGTGCCTCTCCTTCAATGCTTCAAATCAATCTTGACCCAAAATCTATCCACACAAATTCTGAACAGATTAGATACTTTTTAGTTACTTCAATAAGCAAAAATATGTTTACAAGTTGAACAGATTATATTAACCTAGCTATATATATATATGATTGGTTGATTGGTTGATCAATATAGATTAATTAATTAATTAAACACCAAATTAATTAAGCACATTTCATGATCACCATTGATCAATAAAAAGCACATTAATTTGCATCACATTATGTTATTCCTACTTAATTAGTTAAAATTTAGAACCTAATTAATTAACAAGCATAATTGATAAAGGTAATTAATTAACTCACTAGACAACAAGCACTGCAGAAACTACAAGTTTTAGCAACAAACACACAACCATAGAAAAAAAAAAAAAAACTCACAACACATAATCAAACAACCCTAATTTAACTAACTAATTAAACCTTAACTAATCAGTGCCTGATCTTGATCAGATGTGCCTCATTTACCCTTTTGAACACCTTCGCCTGCGCTGCGGCTGCCCGGTCCGAGTGAAGGGACGACAGGAACGCGTCCCTCACTTGCTGGGTCGTCAAAGGGAACTTGCTATCGACCATCGAGTTCAGCAGCGACGCCGCGCCTTCCCTGAACAAGGCGCCGACACCGTCGGTTCTTGTGTTGCTCAGAGCCTCGGGGAGACTGAGCTCCTGACCGATGGTCGATGTCGCTAACGGACTGAACGCACCGCCCATTGTACCCCAGTAACCCAGTATGCCCCAGACCAACATTGGATGAGTGCTCCAGAAGCTGCAGAACAAATTGTAAGCCATCTAATTAAATGTTTAAAACTTTAGTTCTCTTTTCATGTTTGTAATCTAAAGTTTGAAACTTTCAATCCAGCTAGTATATATATCTGGAAATAAACTTGTTAACAAATTATCTTTCCAAATAAACCACATGACCTGATCATGGAAAAGAAAATGTTGTAATATTTGGGGATGTGATCTTTGTAGTAAAAAAAAAGGTAATAAAAAATGAAATGCTTATAAAAAGATAAGAGAGTCACTTACAAGCAGGTTCCGGGGAACATTGTGTTCGGGTCGAAAGGCACAGGGGTCAAAGGTGGTGTAGGTAGAACCGGGAAAACCGGAGGGGTGAGCGGCACAAGAGGGGTCGGTGTGAAGGTAGGCGTTGGCGTGTAGGGCTCAAGAGGGCTCGGATTGGACGACGATGGGGATGGAGGCGTGGTAACAGGCACGGTCGGCGGGGTGTTATAATATCCGCCTCCACCGTGCGACGGGGTTGTCGAGGGGGTGCTGCTGCCTCCGTGCGACGGTGTGCTTCCGTCATGAGATGGCGAGCTGCCATGTGACGGTGAGCTCCCGTGGTGCGGGGTGTTGCTCGGGGGCGTATAATCTTGCGAAGGTGTGGATGGTGTGGACGGTGTGTCTGGCGTTAGTGGAGTATTGCTTGGGGGTGTGTAATCTTGAGAAGGCGTGGATGGTGTGGACGGTGTGTCTGGCGTCAGTGGAGTATTGCTCGGGGGGGTGTAATCTTGAGAAGGCGTGGATGGCGTGGACGGCGTAAGTGGTGTAAATGGTGTAGGTACTAAAGGTGAAGATGGCGTAAACGGTGTCGAAGGTGTAAACGGTGACAATGGAGTAAACGGCGACAACGGCGTAAATGGTGTCAACGGCGAAGACGGCGTAGACGGCGTATAAGGAGTGTTGACGCAATCCGGCTTACGGATAATATCTTGTGTTGATGTAGCTGCATGATTTGAAATATATAGTTGTTAATATTTAGAGTTAGTTTCAATAAAACTGGTGGAGTATTTTATTTTCTTTAAAAAATATATATATATATTTAGAGTAATAGAAATGACAAATTCTAGAAAAAAAAAAATGTACACTGCCAATGACAACATTTTTTTGGTAAAACAGATCATAGATTAAGTCCAAATATTGAGTAAAACAACAGTTCATAAAAATGTGAAAAACACAATAACACACATGTTATAACTTATATAAGTATAACAAGATAACCTAGGAAAGTTACAGAAGTCTACTAGAAAATAAAATGCTGTCTGTAAACCTAAAAAAAATAAAACATATTCAGAATTTACTCCTCTTTTCTCTATTATCAGTTTTTTACTTAAAATGATCTCCTTCCTTGTTTATTTTGTTATATGAACTTAAAAGGAGCTTGTGTACTTACAACCGAGGCCGGTTGCCTCTCCGAGTTTCCGGCCTTCGACCGGAACAAGCATGAGATGATGAGAGGCCAACAGCACCAGAAAAAGCCATGTAAAGTGAGCATTATTTGCTCCTCTCTCACTTGCCATGGCTACTCTCCCTTACTCTCTCACTGTCTCACTGTATGTAATGTAATGTATGTACCTCTCAACAGAGAATGGCAAGTGTAAAGGTTGAAGATGAGTGTCTTCCCTGCTATATACATATATCTCAGTATATGGGGGAACTGCAGAGGCTTAAATGCCCCCATTCAAGAGGTATAGAGGTTAGTTGTTGCTTGTCAGGTGCATTCAATATATATGTTTTTGAAAAAGTGAAAAAGAATTATATTGAAGTAATTAATATAGGTTATGATACAGCACTGGTATGGTATCTTCACATTTTATTCTGCCACCACAGTTTTGCAACATTTTCTTCTTCGGTGATATCTATACTATATTATAAGTATTGTACCTCTCCATTTTTTCCCTCCTTTAAATTTTTTAAATTCTCATTCTACCTCTTAATCAATAGTAGAGATCAAAATGTATTGATTTCAAAGGTGTTGATGTTTTCCAATTAAACAACTTATCATATTTTTTATTGCAGTCAATGTTTAATGGTATCCCCGACGGTATCTTTTACGGTATCCCCATAGCATTTTCCAATTTGAATGGTAAATAATTAGCCAAAAACCAAAAGCACGTTATATGTATTACACGGCATGAGCTCAGAATTTGAAACGCCCGGAAACAGGCAGGTTTCTTGCTAGTCAGAGAAAAATCAGAGAGAAATTAATTAACCCATGCTGTTAATTAAGTGTGTATTCTTCTACGAATTATGTAATGTAACATATTAAATTCTTTTTTTTAAATCATATTTATTATTTAATTATATTGAAGAAAGCTTAAATCTTTATAAATTGATCATAGAGTAAAAAAAAATAAACTTTCTGTTTAAATCCATATATACACGTACCCGATATTAAAAATGTTAATAATACATGTATGTTGTTTTCATGGAATCCCTGATTTTTGGCCGTTAAATAGGAATATAAATGTTTAATTAAAGTACATACAGTTTAATTTGATGCAAGAAAGAACTTGTCATGCATTCTTTTGTAGGTACCGAAAGTTCTTCGTGAAACTGCAATGATATATAAATCGGTAGGACTAATACCTAGCATCATAGAAAAACTGTCTATAACGTCCATATGTTATATTTCAGAATGTATCTGTTATATTTAAGAATATATATGTTATATTTAAGAATATATATGTTATATTTCATATATGTCTATGAATGTATGAACTGTTTTTAAATGTTTCTCAATCGGTAGTATAGAGTCAATATACAGTAACACGCACAGTACCAAAATAAATTCAGCTAGTTAGAGGAAGGCCCACATGTCAGTCTCGGTGTTATTGTATCAGAAATTCAGAATTCAGAATCCTCACACAAATAAACAGTGAGAAAGAAAATCAGAGATTCAATTCAAACCGGTTATTAATGGAGACAGCTGTTGTGTATATATCCATCCTCTCTGTGCCAAAAAAATGGAAAATGGACAAGTATACATGAGGCAATAAATAACAAGTGCCAACTTCACATTTCCTGCATGGGAATTCGAGGCACAACAGAGAAGAGAACAGACCCAATTTATTTCTGCTGCCAGAACTCAGAAGCCATCATAGATTCATAGGCATGAAATGAAATGAAGGCAATGCATCCCCTTTGAAGAATTAGGGTTTCTTGGGTGCCGCTGGCTCGATGCCTAGAGAATTGTTATATACCGAGGATTTATGTCGAACTCATTAATTAAATATGAGAGATCCATTGACAATTTTTATCATGACAATCTTAATAACAATTGTTTTTAAAAATCCATAAGAAGTCATAAAAAATCTTAAAAGTGAAAAATATTTTATGGATGCATTACTTAACTTATAGATTGATATTATTTCAAATTTCAACGAATTTGAACATCGTTCGATGCCTTATCAAAATTTTGTATATTTTTTAACAGTTGTAATTTAACGGATATTTAAAAAGCTATCAAATATCATTTAAATTGAATATAATTGGAAACATAACCAATCTATAAGTTAAACAATACTTCCGTAAACTTTTTTCTATTTTTAAGATTTTTAATGAATTTTTATAAATTTTTTAAAAATAATATTGTCAAGATTATCAAAATAACTATTGTCAATGGATCCCTCCTCTTAATTAAATTGCTTTGTTTCAAGTTTCAACTGCCATGGATTTTTAAGATTTCAACCGTAGTGTAATTTTGACAAGTGGTGGTGAATTAGTTCGTTTTTTAGTACTGTTATTATACTTCTCCCGTATAGATAGGGGTGTTCAATCGGTCGGTTCGGTTCAAACCGAAATAATTTTATACAACCAAATTAAACTGAAGTTTGTCAAAGTACCAACCGATCCAATCTTTTTAAAATGACATCCGAATAAACCGATAACCGAATAAACCAAAATTGTGTTCGGTTTATCCAATTAAACCGAACTAACACTTGTTCACGAGTAACAAAAAATATTGTGTTACCAAATAAGATAAAAAAGACATATAATTTTGAAAAACAAAACAAGCAAGCACATAAAACTTACAAAAGAAAGAATATTAAACAATTTTTATATTTAACCATCATTTATATCAAATAAAATAGATTTATTTAATATATTTTAGACTATTCGGTTTATTTGGTTTATCCGATTTACCAAAACACAAACCGAACCAAATAACAATAACCAAATAAGATAAATTTTTCATCTGAACCAAAATTTTAAACCGAAATATCCGAACCGAATAGTCCAAAGTTTAACGGTTCGGTTGAAATCCGAATAAACCGATCCGTTTGAACACCCCTACGTATAGATGTGCTTTGTAATTTGTAGTGATATTACTATGTCATTTCGTCACGAAATGAACCAGCATTACCAAATTAATAACTTTAGTTGATTTACTCTTTTGAACTTGTTTGCCTTTTTTTTTTTCTTTTGGGGTGTATATTTCATATATTTCAATAAAAATAATGTCAGTTTAATTAAGTTTGTACAGTAGAAAGTAACTCAAATTTATAAACAACAAAAATACAACCATATATTAGTTTTCTTTTGGAAGAGATGGAAACTTGGGTCATATTTAGTGTCTACAAAATTAGTGTCTACATACTACATATCCATGTTGTTATAAAATTTGAGTTAAATGTTATAAAATTTGAGTTAAGTGTTACATAATTTGAGATAAAAGTTACAAAAATATTTTATGTATGTGTGAACATGTGGATAGTTACTAAATATATTATATTATATTATATGTAGAGATAGACTATTGTGCTAACCGATGTTATCATAACCAGACCGGATATTGACCCGGTAAAGCATCGGGTCAATGGTTCACTGGTCGGATCGTTGGGTCAATCGGTTCAACCATTGGTTTTTTAAATTTATGTGTATTCATAATATATAAAGATTATTTTAAAAATAGTTGTATATCATACATAACAAATCTATTTATACATATTAAATTATTTTTTATAAGATTAAAATTTGAAGATAATTTTTAAATACTTTAATTGCAAGATAAATTGAAATCTCGGTTTATAAGAAAAAAATAACAAAATTTTTCTTTTTAGATGAGAAAGTCACAGACCTGGAGAATAAGTTACTCATAGCACCTTTCTCAGAAGAGGAGCTTAGAACTGGAGTTTTTCAAATGCATCCTGACAAGGCACTTGGCCCAAATGGTTATTCTATGCTCTTTTATCAAACCTTTTGGACAGTGATTAAGGAAGATCTGATGAGACTATTGCAGGCATTTCATGAGGGTCATCTTCAGATCTCTCACCTCAACAGAGCTATGGTGTGCTTAATACCTAAGAAAGAAATTTCCAGTACTGTGAAGGATTTCAAACCCATTAGCCTCCTTAATTGCAGTTACAAGATTATAACCAAGGTTCTTACTAACATAATCACTCCTGTGCTGCAAAGATTGATTAGTGTCACCCAGAATGCCTTCTTTCAGGGAAGATATATAATGGAGGGTGTAGTTACTGCTCAAGAAATATTGCATTTCAGCCATGTCACCAAGCAACCAGGTCTTTTGCTCAAACTAGATTTTGAGAAGGCTTTTGATATGATCAATTGGGATTATCTTATAGAAACACTAATACAAAGAGGTTTTGCTCACAAATGGGTGATGTGGATCTGTCACATATTAAAAGGAGGCCGGGTTTGTATTAACAGCAATGGACATCCTTCAGACTACTTTGAGTGCAAAAGGGGTGTGAGGCAAGGAGACCCCCTATCCCCTCTGTTTTTTGTACAAGCTGCTGAAGGTCTAAACAAGATAATGCAACAAGGTGTAGGGTCTGGTACATTCCAAGGATTGGGTCCCCTTTTGTCTAATGAACAGCACATTATCAATCTGCAATATGCAGATGATACACTGCTGTTCTTGAAACCCAGTTTAGATGCAGTTGATTCTCTGAGATGGGCCTTGGTTAGCTTTGAAGGGATCTCTGGATTAAAAATAAACTACTCAAAGAGTGAGATCATTCCTTTGAATATCTCACAACCAGATTGTGGCACATATGCTGAGATCTTTGGATGTGTTATAGGGAAAATACCCTTTACATATCTGGGTATCCCTATACACTGGAGGAGACCAACTAAGGAGACATAGGAGATATTAATTGCCAAAATTCAAAAAAGAAATTATGCAGCTGGAAAGGAAGATACCTCTCATGGGGAGGGAGGTTAATCATGATACAATCAGTACTGTCCTCCATTCCTTTGTACATAATGTCTATTCACAGAATGCATGTATGGGTTAAAAAGAGAATTGATAGACTTAGATCTAGATTCCTATGGCATGGTTACACTAATAAAAAGAAATATGCTTTGATGAAATGGGCTAGAGTGACCAGACAGAAACAACAAGGGGGATTGGGGGTGCTAGACTTCACAAACATGAATAGAGCTTTGTTAGCTAAATGGAGCTGGTGGATGCTGTTAGATCAACACCAGGGTTTGTGGAAACTTGTAATTCTGGCAAAAAAAAGACCAGCTGAGAAGACACCAATGGCAATCACATTTCTAGGCAGAAATATCAAAGGAGACTGAGTTGATTAAACTGGGTTCAAATGGCAATTAGGAGATGGTAAGCTAATTCATTTTTGGACAGATAAATGGGTTGGAGCTTTCACTTTAGCTCATATGTACCTAGGCCTTTACTAAATTGTGACATATCCTCAGGCCAAAGTAACTACAATATGGATAGCAAATAAATGGTAGCTTAGGTTTACCAGAACACCAGTTGAAGAAATGCTGAGGGATTGGGAAGAACTGCTACATCTCTTAAATGATTTGCAGCCTTCTCAGAACCCTGATTTGATGTCATGGGCATGGTCTGGCAGTGATAAGGGGATATTTACTGTGAAATCATTCTATCAATTTCTAAGTGATGGTGGAGTATGGGTTAAGGAGTTTGATTTGTTATGGACATCCTTCTTACCTCTCACAGTAAAGGTGTTCACTTGGTTGGCTTTACATAACAGGATACTCTCAAGAGAGATCCTATGTCACAGAGGGTGGCCAGGGGATGTTGAATGTTCATTCTGCAATGAGGATGAAAGTACAGACCACATATTCTTACATTGTCCAGTGGTGGCTGATCTGTGGAACAGGGTCTCTAATACATTCGATGCAGTTTTGGACCTCACTTCACTCCAAGCTTTGTGGGCTAGCTGTCAGACCCTAATACCTTGCAAGAGGAAGCTGCCTGTTACCATAATTGGTGCCATTTTCTGGGTGATATGGGGGGAGAGGAACATAATCACTTTTGCCACTCAACCTCTCATTCCTAAATCCATTAACACTTTGTTTGTTTTGGTTATCTCTCATGTGTTATATTGGACAGGTCAACAAGTAAGGGAGGCAGAACCAGAGGACAGACTTCAACTGGAAGCTCCTTAAAAAATCTAGTTTGCTTTATTTTGTTGCTCAAATCTATGATGTATTTGTTGTTCTTACTGGAGGCTTTCTTATCAGTTTGTTTGGGGAGGAGTAGTAGGGATGTACCCCCCAAAACTGATTTTCTTTTGTGCACTCTACCTGTAGTTTATCTTTTATCTAGTTGCTTTGGTAGGAATTCAGTTAAAGGAGAGGGTGTGCTGTCTCTGCCTCTTAACTGAATTCTAAGACTATGTACCTCTTTTAATTTAAGATTCGGAATAGAATCGGTAGGACTCGAGCCTACTTTTTTCAAAAAAAAAATAACATCTAGGACTTACAATTTATAGTCGTTATATGGAAATAATAAATCATTTTTTCTAAATTTCCGAAAGCTAACAATATGATGATAATAATAGTTTTTATTTTTATGAATAATATACAATCTATATAATTCCATAGTTAATGTTGTATGGTGACTTTTGTTAACAATATCAAAAGATCAAGGTTATTTCTATAAATTTATAATATAATATCAATTAAATATGCCAAAAGTTTTCTCTATTTTTCAGTCATAGACCACTCATAGCCTTTTATTACTCACCAGTCCAAATTTTTTTATAAATCGAAATTGAAAAAGCTTAATTTCGGAAAAGAGTAAGATGACACCCGTTTTTACACCACTAGATAGAACCGAAGGGTTCCTTCGGTCCCTTTCTGAAGGAACCGAAGGGTTCCTTCGGTATGGACTTTTTTTTTTTTTGGTTTTGCAACCGGCCATGTGCCAAAATAGTTTCAAAATGGGGTAGGTGGAAAAATTTTTTCAAAATGGGTTTGCACCCAAATTTTTTTTCAAAATGGGTTTTGAGCGTTAGCATTTCGATCTCAAATGCTAACATTAGTATAATAGTCTAACTCTATATCGTATTATAACTATGATTAACCACATAAGTACTTAAATATAGTACTGAAATATGGTAAATAAATATGTACAAACCCATTTTGAAAAACATTTTGGGTGCAAACCCATTTTGAAAATTTTTTTTCCACTCACCCCATTTTGAAATGTGGCCAAAACAGTTTCAAAATGGGGTTGGTGGAAAAAAAATTTCAAAATGGGTTTGCACCCAAAATGTTTTTCAAAATGGGTTTTAAGCATTAGCATTTCGATCTCAAATGCTAACATTAGTATAATAGTCTAACTCTATATCATAATAACTATGATTAACCACGTAAGTACTGAAATATAGTATTGAAATATAGTAAATAAATAGGTGCAAACCCATTTTGAAAAAAATTTTGGGTGCAAACCCATTTTGAAAAAACTTTTTGCACCCACCCTATTTGAAACTGCTTTGGCCACATGTGGCCGGTTGCAAAACCAAAAAAAAAAAAAAAGTCCATACCAAAGGAACCCTTCGGTTCCTTCAGAAAGGGACCGAAGGAACCCTTCGGTTCTATCTAGTGGTGTAAAAACGGGTGTCATCTTACTCTTTTCCGAAATTAAATCTTTTCAATTTCGATTTATAAAAAAATTTGTCACCAGTCACCCTCTCTCTCTCACATGTGAAAGTTGGATAAACGATGCATGATTTTTTTTTTGGCAGCAGAGTAAATTAACCTGTTTTTTTTTTTTTAGAAAACCATCCGGTTTACTCAGTTTTTTCCGGTTGACTTGCATATCCGACCCAATTGAAGAATCCAATCGTAAACACCTCCGGTTCTGGTTTTTTAGGGTTGAACCGTCGGTCCGGTCCAGGTTTAATAACACTAGTGCTAACGTTAGCATTTCAATCCGAAGTGCTAACGCCTCAAAAATTATGTTATCGTATCCAAAATCATAATTTATGGTGCTTGATACATTCATTATATAAAAAATATAAGGATAAACAAAAATTTTCTATTTTTAAAATTTTTTTAGTATTTATTTTGTATTTTTGAAAAAAGCATGAACAAACATCATTATTTTATTATTATTTATGAGCTATTTTTAAAAATTCAAAACAAATAGTTAAAAAACTCCAAAAATGGAAAAATTTTGTATTCCTTAGTATTTTTATATAAAGAATTTATTGAACACCATAAATCACGATTTCGAATTTGATAACACAATTTTTAAAGTGTTAGTATTTTGGAATTCTAATATTAGTATAATAGTCTAGCTCATATCATGTATGCTTGGAAAATTCCCAATTAAAATCCAGGTGTAACCCAAGTACCCAACCCGTTAGCCTCTCGGATGTGTCAGTGCCGCTTTACCTGACCTGAGCCTGACTAGCCTCTCAGATGTGTCCGATCTCTTTGCGGATCCACATATTGAACTTGATGCAGGTTGGGTCAGATCGATCCAGCCCAGCCCAATATACAATTCCTGCCGCTGATTCTTCTCATGATTTTCGTTTCAAAATTTTCTCTGTTTTTCTATTCATTTCTTGTGCTGGGGCAGGAGGACAAACCTGGTAACAGTACTATTGCAACCAAGCGGTGCACCTTGTGCAATGGATCTTATCCAACGTGTTGTTGGCTCCTTCCCTGACCTCTACGTGTCCTGATGACACCACATCACAGGTACCATCCAAATCCTTACTCGGCTGTTTCAACCTATCCATCCATCAAATGTATCAATTTATTTGTTGCAATCTATGTCAGTGGTATCGGTACTGTTTCCATTTCTTCATTGTGCAGTGCATTGTGGATACCTCCCTGAGTGTTGAAAGAGAGTTTAACAAGAGATGATGAGGGGTTCTTTTGGTGGTTCACAATGTGCAAGTTTGGGTATTTTGTTGGGTCTTGTTGCATTGACAGAGGGGTATGTGCACTTTGTTGGGGGAAGAGATGGGTGGGTTATGAACCCTTTTGAGAGTTACAATCACTGGACTGGAAACACCAGATTCCATGTCAATGATACACTTGGTATGTGCCTCCATGCTATAGTATTTACTATGTTTTAATTATTCATATATATAACAAATAATATTCATTGTTTAATAAAGTTGGTTGGTGATATTTCATAACAAGGAACATAGGATTTTGCAGCATTTTAGACATGAAATTTGATTGGTCATTCATATATTTCCTATATTGTTAGATTGATGATGTCTCCTGTAATTGAACAGTCTTATAAAGATTATGAAAGATGTTTGAATACTTACCATATCATATGCAAGCATGAGATACTGATACAACAATTGTGCATATTTTCCATTAAATAATAAGTAACAATTGTGCATATCTGATCCTGCTTTCAATTTCAATTACAGTGTTTTCTTACAAAAAGGGCGACTCGGTGCTGGTAGTAAATGAAACAGACTACAACACATGCAACCCAAGCAACCCGATCCAGGCACTGCACGGTGGCTACTCCGTTGTTAATCTCGACCGGCCTGGACCATTCTACTTCATAAGCGGCACTGCGGACCAATGCTACAAGGGCCACAAAATGGTTCTAGTTGTTATGTCTATGAGAAGTAACGTACCAGTAACCCCCGCAGCCTCTCCCTTTCCTTCTATATCTTTGCCGCCAACTGGTAGCGCTTTACCTCCACTAGGTCAAGCACTTGCACCATCCCCTTATTTAGCTTCGGCACCACCTCCTGTACCTGGCGCAGATGTTGGTGTTGGTATGGCACCTGAACCCGTATCAGGTGGACCAAGTGCTGGAATGGTACCAGCACTCAGCCCATCTGGCTCAGCAACAGGTATCACGCCAGCATCCGGACCGGCTGCCCCTGGTATGGGTACTACACCAGCATCTGCTCCCAATGAACCAGCCCCAGGAAATGACAGTTTGGCCATCTCGGTCGACATGAATTGGATTTTGTTGGTTTTCGGGTTTCTGATTTTGTTGGTTGAATTAAATTAGTAAACTTAGTTTATTGTTCTTGTTGATAATAATTATATGTATGTCACATGTACTTATAGAAAGAGGTTCTTCTGTCGGTCGGATGTTACGTAGATTATCGTTGTAATTCTCGCTATTTCTCATGTATCTTAATCAGATAATGATATGCACATCATTCATCTTAGTTTATATGTTCTTTTGTTAGCATTAGTTATTTGAGAAAAAGTTCATTAGCTTGATTACTATGTAATCGAGATTTGTTGAGAAAAAATGTGTTCAACATGTAAGCAAGCAAGCACAGGCAACACATACCTAATACTGAGAAACACCACTACCTCAGCTCATCGCACCCCGGTCAATGATGAGCATCTTCCCTTTAGTACTCGCAGTCGCAGGAAGAGGTGTGTACCAGTACCAGAAACCTGGTACAGCAGTTGTTAGCTTGATTTTCCCAGAAGTCTCTCAGAAAGAGCAATTTCTTCACATTGAATACTGGACCATGCTCACCACATGATCCTAATGATGATTTATATGAAACAATTTTCATGTTTTTCAGGGACATTATGGAAAAGTTCAAGAGCAAGCTGAATATTACACAAGCAACATATTATTGTTTGAAAAAGTAAAGATGCATGTCTGGACTTTTCTCACATGTTTTAAACTGGAAACAATTCCTTATTATCACATAACAGACATCCAATTCCAAGTTATTGTGATCCAAGATTATTACTCCAAACTTCCGAACTTAAAACTCATTTACCGTCCAGGCGACAAACCTCAATCCTCTCCCACGATTTCAAGCTCTTATCCTCAGTATCTGTCTTGTAAAGAGCTAGCTCAGAAATCTCGAATTCCAATCCGCATATCTCCTTGTCTAGTTCCTCTGCTTTCTTCACAGCCTTCTCTTTCTCTTCATCGGTCAGATCTTGGTACAACAGGCTCAGATGCGGCATATACGCTGCATTTGAGGCATACATGTTACATTCCTGATATATACAAACTCTTCTTTTACCAGAAAAATAAGATGTACATATAATCCCTATATGAATCGGCTAAAAAGTAACAATAGATGTTTCGCTCCAGATTGACCTCTCACCCTGGTCTCTTTACTTTTATTTAGGGGAATTCAAAGTTTATGTGCAGCAAACTATTTCACGATCAGTATTGTAATTTATGTTGAGTAAACTTTTGACTAAAATATAAGACTACTTACGAGTCGAACTCTGGTACCCAAAGTGGCTACAACAATGTGCACTTGCCTGCACCACCTGCACACATGATAATAACAAAAGCAGTTCAGGATTTCAGAAATTTGGCTATCAATTTCCCTATCTGCATGTATTTCCTTTAGACTTAAAAGCATGGACAGGTACCATCCATCCTACATAAACTAGTTCCAATCAAATACTTTCAATTGCCTTTTCTTTCATCTGATTATACTACAAAAAAGCCAGATTACTCAAAATTTTTCAAATTTGTATCTATCTATCACATATTCACATCTCTAGAACAATCATCCTATACTGATGGTGTGAAACTGTAGATCAAATTATCCAAAAATTCATAAGCCTTCAAGCTCGGCCATTTGATAAGGCAAACTTATCAAAAAAAAAAAAAAAGGTAGATCAACATTATTTTAATTAGTTCTCTACAAGATGTCACCAAAATCAGGTACAAGAAGCTCCGATCCAGAGGCGAAGCCAAGGGGGGTTTTGGGGTGGCCATAGCCCCCTCTTGACCAACAACAATATATCATCCAATATATTTTTGCTTCCCCTTGATCTTCAATCCAATCAGCCAATTGGTTTTTTAGTACTTCAAAATTGTAAAAAAAAAGTGTGCATTTATCAAAAATCTAATTAATTTAACAAAATACATATTTTTATGTTATATAATTGCTAAGGAATTTAAATTATGGACATAATTTTAGTAAATTTTATTGAAATATTGTACTACTTTTCATTTGTAAGACACTATCAAAATATAATTACAATTGAAACTATGTATCTATTTTTTTTTTTTTAATTTACTTCATCTATTTTGGCCCCTGCTTATAATTCGTTCTTCTTCGCCACTGCTCCCATCTGCAAATGATCAACAGTACCAAAGCTGATCTAACAAGCAAGCAAATATCTAACTGCAAGATTTAAGTATTGTAATTTCATTCATCAAATCAAGAACAAACACAACATTACAACAACAGCAACAACAAAACTACCTCCTCTGAGGGCTCGATCAGGAGATAAACGCACTGATAGAAGAAGGTGCCTCTGGAGACGGACGCCACCTTGGCTCTATACGGGCGGAATCCACTGGTGGCGGCCCGGATCATCTCAACCGCGGACTCGGGGGTCAGCCGGATGGCTCCCACGACAGTGACGTGCGGCTCGAACTCGGGCCCGCCGAATTCAGCTCGGAGGCCCGACATGACGCGCTTCAGGCGCGGACGCAGGGACTCGGGCGGCAAGGCCCACACGGAGTACCACTCCGTGTTGGACTCGGTTGGGATCGGGGTCGGGGTCGCCATGAGATGGGGAGGAATGAAGGGAGGAATTTGATGATGGTTGGCCAGTTGGGAGTGGAGTTGGTCAACGGAGTATATTGTTGTTTGAAAATTGGGAGTGATGATGCAGCAATTCAAATCCTCTGCTGCGCAGGAAGTTACTGCGCAGAGCTCTCCGACCATTGGATATGCTTTGAGAATCTGCGAAACTCAATCTCCACAAAACTCCTCCTCTCCTCTAATCCACGTCGTTGATTCGCTGCGCAGTGTGCAGAGGATAAGCACTCGTGATGATGATGGGATGATACGAGGCGCCGTTGCAGCAGCATCAATACAATACAGCATCATTTTCTCAAAAAAAGAAAAAATACAATACAGCATCAATCTTCCCAAAAAAAAAAAAAAATACAATACAGCATCAATACTCGTGATGATGATGGGATGATACGTATCGGCTACGATTATAGGGGTGAAAACGGATCAGATATCGACAGACAGTATCCGTATCCGCTTTAATTTTTCGGATACAAATACGGATACAGATAGTTCCGGATACGAATACGGATATGGATAATTCCGGATACGAATACGGATCGGATATTTAACGAATACGAATGCGGATACGAATATGCTTCGGATACTAGACTTATTATTAAAAAAATATTTTTTAAATAATTTTTTCATGATAAATCACTAACTAAATGGTTAAATTACAATAAAAATATTAATCAATAATCATAAATATGTTATAAGTTTATCGCGGATCATTATTATAAAATATAATCAATAATAATCTAATCACATATTAGTTAAGAAAAAATTCATAATGTTCATTATATTATTAATTACAAGTTATAAATTATAATAAAAAAGATGAAGTGCAAAGCCTAATTAGATATCAACTTAACTAAATTTGAAATCTACATAAAAAATCCAATTGAAAGACATATAATAAGCCTTTAAAACGGATATCCAAATTACCATAATATCCGGATTCGGATAATTATCCGTATCCGTATCCGTTTTCATATCGAAAACCGTATCCGCATAATTTTTTTCCGTATCCGTATCTGTATCCGCAAATATCCGTATCCGAATATCCGTATCCGCAAAAATCCGAATACGAATCCAAATTGGATCGGAGGACCCTCCAATCCCTGATCCGGCGGCTGTGGATTTTAGAGGGTTTTTTTGAAATAATCTCAACCATCCATTTGGGATTGGAGGGTCCTGAGATCCGATTTTGATCGTAGCTGATTTCAGCGCTTCTGAACTTACAACTTCAGACTTATTGCAGTTGAAAGGGGTCAAGTCGGGTTCTGTTTTTTTTTTTTTTATTTAGAAAAGCATGCTCTACCATTCTCTCACGGGTTCGTTTGGCAAATCAAGGAATAACAATAAAATAGTGTTATCCAATTAGTAAAAATGGATTAGTGGTTGTTGGAAGAGTAAAAAGAATAGTGATATTTAGAGCTATTCAGATAGTGGAAATATTGTTTGGCAAATTACAATTGGAATAGTATTGTGATAAATATTTTTAGAGTATTTTTAGAGCTATTCGAATAGCTATTCCGCTATTCGACCAAATAGGAGGAATAGCGGATTAGCAATTTTTTAGAGCTATTCGAATAGCTATTTTTTGTTTGACACGTGGATAGCTATTATTTTGCTATTATATTCCAATTTTTGGTTGCCAAACACACCCTATGAGATGGTCGGGGTCGGTTACCGTACCGATCTCAAAATACTTCGGTGTTTTTTAACCATCAGATAAAAAGGCAAAACGTACTTATCTTAAAAACACCGGATAAAAAAGCAATGCGTACTTTTCTAAAAAAAAAAAAAAAGCAGGTGATCTCGGCTTTATCGGGTTTCAACTATATTTTGTCATTTGGAGACGAAAATTGTGCATGTTGGATCGAGTTTCAGTCAAGTAGATAAACTTGAGCCCGATCAATGACAATTGCAACTAATTGAATCAAAAAAAAAATGAAAAGATTTAGGCAAAATCAAATGACAATTGACCAATAATACTAGAGAAATATTTTTGTCCCCCTTACTTTCCTCTTTATCTATCCCTCAAGCTAAATTTGTAATATTCTCTCTCTCATAAAATTGAAGTGATTTTTTTCATATTCTTTATTTATTTTTATTGTGAGTATTTTGTATGATTGATGATGTGAATTGCAATCGGCAAAATTAATTTGTTGCATTTAAAATAGAATTTTCAACTAAAAATGTATTGGGGGATGAATAAGGGGGCAATTATCATCTCCCGTAATACTAACGATGCATCATGATTGAGGTTTTTGGTTCCTATCTCTGAAGTACAAATATGTTTAAAGTAGATGAAACGTTAACGTTGTTATTTGTATTAAATATTGTGATCACATGAGCAAGTTGTAAAGGACACATGGATTCATGGGCTGGCAACCCTAAACCGATAAACTTGAGCCTAATTAATTTCAAAGCGTTGACTAATGACTATGACATATTTTTAATTCCAATCAACATGAGAGAAACAAGAGAAAAATATTATTGATATACTAAAAATAAAAAAAAAAAACATTATGTTAGTATTCATATCATATTAAATAAGTTGCTATCCATATTAGTTACTTTATTGTACTTATTTTATACATTGCATTGTATATTATACAAAATAAGTTGTATTAAATGAGAATGTGAATACTTATATCATTTAACATGCTGAATTGTATCAATTTTGATAACTTTTATCTAATAATATATTTAGATATGTCTCTCTCTTCGAAAAATGATAACATATTAACATATGTGTTACATTATATAGTGAGAAGAAATCAGTTGACAATAGTGATCTTGATAATAAAGTTTTTAAAACTATGAAAAAAGTTTGTTTAAAAAAATCTTAAAAATGAGAAAAAGTTTATACATGTATTTTAAATCTTATTTTGACTATGATTTTAATTATATTTAATTCAAGATTTATTAATAGTCCATTAATATATAAAATTATGATAAACTATCAAATGATGTATTCAAGTTTAAAGGACTACAAACTCACTAAAAATATAAACTTATTTCATTTTAAATTTTAAATAAAAAACGCCTATTAAGCCTCATTGTCAGGTATATACTATATATCAAGAAAAACATCGCTAATTGATTTAATGTTTACAATTAAAATAACATAAATCTAAAAATCAATTCGAACTAATTAACGTCCTTTTAGATTGTATAAATCAATGTGAGAAAAACAACGCACGGTTCGCTTAGACTACTCCGGCTATATAATACTAAAAGTTTTACCACGATGGATTTATATTGTACTTTTAAAACATATATTATTACTGAAATAAATACTGAATTAGTGAATTCCTCTAACATATATATATATATCCCAAACATGTACTATATATATCGATTCTACGAGTCACGTAAATCAGTTTAAATTTAAACTCCGTTAATAAGTATTATACCACCAAAATGCATACAAATATATAAAGGTAACAACAATTTCACAACTTAGTAAAACATCATACGATCTATTTCTATTACATAAGAGGCATCCATTCAAAAGTACACAGACACATTTACACTAACATCATCACGATATATATTTCCATTCAAAACAAAAACCTTCTAGCCACCAAGCGTTTTAATTTCGCTACACAAACCAAAACAGAGATCTTGCATGTTCCGATCGATCACGGTCACGGGAACGGTGCGGTGCGCTTCATTTCAGCCGGCGAGACATCTATAGCAAACCCCTTGTTGTGCTTGACCCAGTAGTCGGCATTTGGGTGCACATCGGGTACTTGTAAACTGGCCCTTGCTTCCCGCAATTCCTCCGTCGAGATCTTGTACTTCTCGTCTCTTTTTTGCACCAAGTCAGGCCTCACCTACGGTCCCGGCAAAATTAAATTGTTGGTCCAAAAACTGAAATTATTTCTGAACTTCATATTATGTAATAAAAATGAAATATGAAATATAAATCTATGTAAAATATAATTATTTTGGTTGAAGTATAGAAACTTCGATAATCGAAAATAAATTATTTTGGCATCCAGTACACTTGCCACCATTTGTAATAAATTTAGTGATATGATTTTTATGTTCATTTTTTAATTCAACCTAAGAACTAAAATGAAGTTGTATATATCATTTTATTACAAAATTGGGACAAACTTGTACACAAATAGTTAATTTATTCTTTCGTACTAAAATAATAAGATAGCTATATAAATCATAAATTATAACCCTTCCAAGGTTGACAGCTTGTGGGGAGAACATAAGGGCTGGGGCGCCAAGAGGTAAGCGATCGCCACGGTCAACCTGCCAAGTGCACCAGAACTTGCCATATGTGCATGCCATCTTGCCCAGCTCCGAATTTTCCAGCGACCCCGGGACACCGGGATTCACCCACAAACCCGACTTAATTTCGTACGCGTGCGAGTGCCAGAGCTTCTGCTCTTCAGTCGGCAACGTGTCGTAGATCTTCGACGATATAATATACTCCACTCCTACAACACAATTTAATAAAAACGCTCGTTACGTTATTCTTCCTAATGCAATCATCCTCAAGAATTCAAATTTGTTACCAATTCATACCGATCAGGTTGGCTTTGGCTTTGTCAGAGTCGTAAACGGCGCACTGGAGGACATCCTGGTTGAGACGGGCGACAAAGTGATGCGTCTCGATCTGGCGGCCGAGGTCGTGCCCGTACAGCGCGAACGTGCACACGTGCTGCTTCATCTCCTTGACCGGCTTCAGTGACTGCATCATGGCTGCCCCTTTGTCAAGCACTTTCGAACCGAGCGTTGTCGGTTCCCCCGGCGGATTCGGTTCGCCTCCGGTTGCAGCCGGAGTAGGCCCAGGCTTGCCATCACTAGATGCCATGATGTTTCTTCAGTCTCCCTCCTCCTTAATTTCCCTTTCCTATATATCTTATCAAGTGCTAGTTTTTTTCTCTTTTGTATTAGAGGGTTCAATTCAGGGGTTTATAGAAGGTTTGAGTGTGAGTTGGTTCAGTGATTCTAGCCTTCTAGAGCATGTTAAAGTGAGAAAAGAACTACACGTGTCTATGTTAAGCTCGTACGTGTCAACTCGCATGTAAAGGATGTGGCGAGCAGGCACGTGTAGAGATCGCTATCTAACTATCTAGTATCTAAGCCCGGTATAAAGAGAGTGTGCAGAATTCTGGACAGTGTAAGAAAGCCTGTAGTTCGAGAATCAATAGTGTAAGAAAGCCTGAGATTAAATGGGCCTGACTATAGCCCAGTGCAGAATTCTGGACAGTACCCAGTAACATGGCAATTACTCGAATATGTAACAAATTCATACCTCATGATTTGACTATATATGATCATAATTTTTTCATAGTAGAAACAACCAAAAACTAACACAATTCAAGGCATATATGATATACCTATTTATGAACCAGTTACCAGCAATGTCATCAATAATTAACAGATGGACATATTATATATGAACCAGTTACCAGCAATGTCATCAGTAATTAACAAATAGAAGGCTTTGAGCACCTTCAAAGAATAGAAAATTTTTCATAGAATGTACAAAAAACAAGAACAAAAGAACCAAACTCTGTACCTATGATAACACAAAGAAAATAAATAGAAAAAAAAATGGAAACAAAAGGAAAAGCTTCATCACAACACAAATGAAGCAAAGCAAGAAGAGCACATAAAATTACAACAAGGAATGGAACCACAATCAATAGTTCAACAATGAATACTTAACCCGGACAACAATCTTATTCCTCTCCACTCCCAATTTCGCACCAGTGACAAGCCAATGACCAGGTGGATCTGCTGCCCCTTTCAGCATCTCACTCATATCAACAAGCTTCAATAGCTTATTTGAACTATCACTTGACCCAGATCCAGACGTAGAACTGGAGCTGGATCCTGACCCAGATGAAGATGCCTCATCAGTGCTCAAACTAGGACCAGGACTGTGGTCCCATACTGACCTTCTAATGGTACACCCTGGGACCTTAGAAAACAATAACTTCAGATGTAAAACACTCTTGTTACCGAAATCCCAGACACCAAGCTGGGCTCCAGTGACAATGAAGACCCCAGACAAGTCACCAATGGTTGACTCAGAGTGCTCAATCGGCGCAGTGCTAACATGGGCAAAGTTCTTATATTTGATCGGCTCAAACCAGCGGCTGTCCTGCTCCTCAGGCCCATGCCACTTGGGGGGCCCAATTGCAACATGAGAATCCCAGTGCGGTCGGAGGATTTTTGGAAGTGAAGCAAGGTGTTGGAGATGGATAGCAAGACGGTTTTGCCGGGCTCCCTCTAGAGAGAGACGCAGCCCTGTGACAGGCTTACGACCCACTGATATCTGGAAATATAAAAGAAAATTTTGAAGATAAAGATATGGGTATGCGTATTAATCAGAAGTAAAAAAAAAAAAAAATTGTTCACCATTTAACTCCAAATATAGAAAATAACCTTTTACGAAAGTGAGTCAATACACATTAATACATGTAATTTCAGTTTTCCTAGCTTTGTCCAAGTTTGGGATCAATGATGCAATAGTGACATTTAATACATCTGCTAATGAAATCAAAATCTGTAACAGAAATGTTTACCTGCTCGGGGCTGACATAAAGCTTGTTTTTACTTATCAGACTGAGCAGTAGAACAGGACATACAGGTTCCCTCCTCTGAGGACCTGGTATACTGTTAGCAGCAGGAGCCCAAACTCGCTGTATTTGAAAATCCAAGAAGTAGTGCAATTCCTCGATTGGAGGTTTATCTGAAATAAGGAAATAGGGTCCATAAAGCGACTAAAATAACAGTTCATTTATCAGAACTTTTATTAGGAACATTATCTGAAGATTATTTTTTATGGCATATTTTATTTGCAAATTTTATTTTAGTGGATTTTGCTATGGATCGGCCAAGCAACCCTTCAATTTCAATCAAGCGGTTCCCTTTTTGCAGATCAATCATCCCTCTTTGATTGTACTTAAAGGATATATCATGACCATCCGATTCAATAAAATGGACAGTCCACATTTCTTCTAAACCACGACATAACACCTTGTATATACACTAAAACAGAACTAAGTTTAAATTAGTGCCATGAACAAGCATGAAACACTTACTGACACTTAAACAACAAAACATACAAGAAAAATAGGGAAAAATGTATGCAATGAAACTAAAAACATAGCAGGCATCTTAAGGCCTATCCTCTGCAAGATACCTTTATTAGAAAGCAAATAAAAAAAAAAATAAAAAAAAAGAAACAAGAAATTAACAAAGTAAAAGAAAGGTAAAACTTACATTCTAGATAGAGATCAATGGCACGCTCAAGGTGTCTTTTATTAGGCGAATCCTCCAGAAGAGAGATAATTGGAACGAAGGTCATGCTTATGATATCAGGGGCAAGAGGTACAGTGTTTGTCCATTGTTCATGATTTTGTACCAAATCACAACCACCTCTTCTCCTAAATATTACTGTTATATCCTGAATGTAGTGTTAAAAGGGGAAAAAAGAATAAAATTAAGAGCTTGAATATAATCTCTCTAGAACACAACCAAATTTCTTCTATCAATGCTGCTATTTTTTTTTTATTTACTTTTTTTTTTTTAACTTGCTGACTCCTGGTTGGCAAAGCTCATACAGTTACATGGACATTGGTTTCTGGACCTCATGAACACAATGTTTTAAGAACGATTGTCTTATACATTCTGTTGCGGTGGAAATTCTGGCTATTCCTTACCATAGATGTGGGGCAAAATTGCAATCAAATTCAGATAAAATGGATGAAAGCCACCGCTATCAGCCGCTTTCATAACTGCTTGGTAATGTTGTTCAGATAAATTCCACTAAACTTCAAACAATTAATGAGTTAACTATTGAGTTAAGTGAATTATGGTTCTGCAGCAAGATTGGGAATGCCTTGGCAATGGTGATTAAAAAAAATTAGCACGTATCAGATATAAATAACATACAATTAGGTGGATTGCTTGACAATCTTTAGAAACAATTACAAATTTTTGAAAAAAAAAAAAAGAAAGAAATTCATTGTCATAGAAAGCATTTATGGAGTTTCATATGCCATGCCAATAAAATTATGAGATCTGCTGCATGATTGACCATCCGTATGATTTAAACTTTTACATGCTCTGAAATTTACAATCATTAATGCAAACAATATGTGATCTTTTTTAAGGTCTAAAAGTTTTTATATACGAAAAACACCAATTGTCTCATTCTCCAATTTTCAATCTTATTTGGGTTGATCTGAAAAATATTGCATAGTTGTTGAATAAAGCACTGACAGGCGGCCTTCTTGAATATATGTGCTTAAGCATTTGTAATTGAAAGTGGAGCATCAAAACTTCAGAGTGTAAAACTTTCCACGTGATGAAATCAAAATGATCCACTAACTCAGATTTGACATCTCTTAAAATTTCAACTATTACAATGCACTTGATTCAGAATTCAGCACCAAAAGGATTAAGCAACAAAAAGGTATGTGGACCAAACAACAAAACATAACCACAAAAGTTATGCACACAGTGTAAAATTGAAAAGATGACTAACCCTCTCTCTATAATTGATCGGAGTGGTCGTGGGTTGATTTTCTAAGTTTGAAAATCTCTGGTCTCCAATCTCTTGCACATAGTTTTCAAACTCAGCTATTGATAGCTGAGACGAAGAATGTAGTTTAACGAACACCTCATCCTTCCCTCCAATTGTCACAGATGTGATAATGTGGGTCCCATAGTTCTCTATGAAGCTGGAAACAATTAAGAAACGAATAGACAAATAAGTCGCTACAGTAGTAATGAATTTATCCTAAAGGCAATTAGTAATCACCAGTCACAAAAATAATTAAGAGCAAAGCAATTTGGTAAAACGATAGTCAATTACATGAACGATTAAATTCTTCAAACCTGAACTCAGAAACTTAATAAAGAGAACATTTTTGTTTCAAAAAAAAAAAAACTATTACTACTTTTAATTTTAACTTGAGAATTTGTTACGGAATTTGCACGTTTCAAAAAGAAATCGCAAATGTGAGGCTAAAATAGCAAAGACACAGTTCAAATGCGACTTCAAGTACGTCATGTCTAAATTAAACCATTTTCAAAATAGCAGAAACACCTGCAAATACAAACCAAACCAAACCAACCAAAAAAAGAAAGTATTTAGATTAGAACATGAAAGCACAACCAAGTAGCTACTCCGAACTGAAGAGCAAACAAGGTATTACCTACTAACCTAGCCAAGGACGGGGGGTCCCAGATAGCCGGCACAGCGCGCTTCACATCCTCGTTCAGGACCAGATTGGGGTTGACAAGCTTGGCCTTGTACAGAGGAACCGAGTATCCGTCCACTGCGAGAGCCTTCGTTCCTGCCGCATCAATCTTCCAGCAGCCATTGAAACTGAACATGGCGTTGAATCCACCCAGCGGCACCTTGTTGGTTAGACCCGATTTCTGGTTGAAGTGTTCTGCCATCTAACCCCAATCACAACAAAATTTACATACATCAGTTACAAACTTAGAATCTATCAGTAAATAACTAAAATCTTTCTTTCCAGTTTCTACTAACAATTAGTCTAATTTACATAAATCATAACAAAATTCACATACATCAGATTGAATAATTATTCAGTAAATACTGTCTTTTTTACTCTAATTAATTACTTGCCTAATTTACCACAAATTACATCATAAAAAAGGATCATATCATAAGTTATGAACATTCACAATCATGAATTCATAACAACAATCGGATAGGTTTTAAATGGACCTTCTGGAAGCTGCAGACGAAGGGGGCGGCATCATCGGGGCGGATCCTCTCGCGTCTCCGATCGCAGACGTCGACGTCGACGTACCAGGGCACGCCGCGCAGCACGACATTCTCCGACACGGCGAAGTCCTTGGACCCGCCCTCGCCGGCCGCGACCAGGCGCGATCCGGCCGGGCCCTTGCAGTAGAGCAGGCGCTGGTCCGCCGCTACGTCGAAGCCCCGCCCCAGCGCGTCCACTGCGCTCAGCAGCGTCGCCGTCAGGGTTTCGCGCGCCTCCATCAGAAGAAGCTGTTTTTGTTGCGTCGCATTTCCTTTTTGAGTTCTTCTTCTGAATTTTAAGTTGAATTTAATTTAGTTCGTGTGTTTGATACTTTGATTTGTTCGTTCGTTTAATTATGACTGCGAAGAAAAGAACGAAAGGAAAAGAGAGAGAGAGAGAATCCGAGAAGAGGACCAATTCATATCCTCTACTGCGCAGTAAATACTATTAGAAGTACAACGCAGTTGGATCTGCTTCAAGATTCGTGTAACTCAATCTCGAAAAATCTGTCTTATAATCTGCATCGTTGATTCTCTGCGCAGTACAATACGGCGCAGCAGAGGATAAGCACTCGAGAATCCGAGAAGGACATGGCGAGAGAAAAGGCCAAGTTTCGGATCCTCTGCGGCTTAATCTTAATTTCCCTGTGTGTGGTTTCTGATTTATTGTGTCAGGAGGGAGGTATATGGATGGGTGGGTTGGCGGGGGGAGTAGAGGATATAGGGAAAAGGGAAAGAAGCTGGGAGGGGGCTTTTGACCGCGGCGAGAGAGAGATTGATTGATAATTTGAAAGTGAGAAGGGAAAACTGAATGAGAAACGCGCTTTCTGAGGAGATGCTTTGTTTCTTTGTTTGGCCGGCGAATTCAACCGAAGATTGCGCTCTTTTGATCTTTCTTTTGTTGGTTTCTACTTTCTTTCCCTTTTCGGCTGTTTATTATGTTTTTTTTTTATTTTTTTTAACAGATTTTCGGTTGTTATTTTATGTGAGACTTAAATAGTTAAATTAAATGGAACTAATTTATAATTATTTTTTCTTTTATTTATTTTTTTTTTTTGAACAATCAAGGTCCGTTGGTAACTAATTTCATTCACTTAAAATGTTATATCTATCCTAAGCCAGTGAGACCCTTAGCAGTACCGGTTGAACAGCCTGATATCGTCATAAACTTTGTCAGCTAAGAAGGATACCGGGCAACTCTCGAAAATTCTATTCTGTTTCTTGTTACTTGTGTATTTTATAAGTTGGTAGCTTCTATCAACTCTTCGAAAAAAAAAACTTAAAATGTTACATCGACTAGAAAATAAAATAAAATCGTTTTTGAATCTAAATCCAAAAGACATATAAGCGTAAAAGAAAGAAAAATTGTTTTTATTATCTACACCAATTAGTACTGAATTTATAGTTAAAAGTTCTGGTTTTATATTATTTTGTAAGATGAGATTTTAAATTAGTTAATTGACGTAAGATCTAAATTGAGATTGTGTCAGCTGGATAATAGCTCAATTGCTTGTCTAGTTGTCTGACCAGGCAAGCTTTCATCAATTGAGAACATTAAAGGACTTAATAGATACGATCAACATCTAATTTTCTATTAATAATTGTATTTACCTCTTAGAGTATTCAGCAAAATTTGTAACAAATCTTCCAATTCACTTGCTCCCTTCTCAATAATAATTTTATTATTATTATTATTATTATTATTATTATTTTTACCTTTTGTATTATTATTTTTTTTATTTTTTTTTTTTTTACTTTTTTGGTGGGTCTAGGCGTCTAGCAAGGATATATTATATTTCTGATTTACTGAAAGAGGAGGGATCCATTGACAATGCATATTTTGATAATCTTGACAATAGTCATCTTTAAAAATTTGTAAAAAATCATAAAAAATCTTAAAAATGAAAAAAAGTTTATGGAAGTTATGTTTAACTTATAGATTGATTATGTTTCCGATTATATTCAATTTAAGCGATATTTGATAGCTCCTTAATGATATTTTAATTACAACCGTTAAAAAATGTACAAAATTTTGATAAGGCATCAAATGATGTTCAAATTGATTGAAATTTGAAACACTATCAATCTATAAGTTAAATAATGCATCTATAAAAATTTTTTCATTTTTAAGATTTATTATGATTTTTTACAAATTTTTAAAGATGACCATTGTCAAAATATGCATTGTCAATGGATCCCTTCTCTTACTGAAAACCTTGTCTGCTTGGTGCTTATGAACTAGAGGAGGGATCCATTGACAATGCTTAAAATGACAATCTTGACAATCAAGATTTTGAAAAATTTGTAAAAATAGTTAAAAATTCTTAAAAATAGAAAAAAGTTTATAGAGATATGTTTAACTTATAGATTGATTATGTTTCAAATTATATTCAATTTAAGTGACGTTTGATAGCTCTTTAAAGCTCGTTAAATTTCAACCGTTAAAAAATGTATAGAATTTTGATAAACCATCAAACGATGTTCAAATTGATTGAAATTTACAACACTATTAATCTATAAGTTAAAGAATGCATCCATAAAAGTTTTTTCATTTTTGAGATTTTTTATGAATTATTACAAATTTTTCAAAATCTTGATTATCAAGATTGTCATTATAAACATTGTCAATGGATCCCTCCTCTATGAACTAACTACCCCAAAGGGCCCCTCGTAGGGAAATTTACTTGTCAAGTTGTCATGGTCTCTTCTCATGGACACGACACTGACCAACTCCTGGTGCCAATTTATTGCAGCTTAAATTCGTTCTGCTTTTAATGTGATCTGAGAAAATGTTTACTGAGATAGTGAGATGAGATGTAAGATGTTGTGCTTTGCTCGCAAGTGACTGTGACTGTGACTGCTCAATGAGGTTTTATAATTAAAAAGTGAAATTAGGATAGGTTATTTATTATTTTACACTTTTTTTTTTACTTGTTTTCAAGTTAGCTTAAATGTGAGAAAATGTATAGATGAATAATTCATTTTCTATCTCCTGTAATTAGTTAAATATTTATATAGGTTTAGGTGATTATCATAGAATAAAGGTTTTATGCAGAAAAAGGATAGCTTTGGACAACAAATAAAAACATTGGACACTAAATTTTTTCCTTGCGACAAGTGGCACTTTGATTAATTATAATTTGGACCATCGCTTTAGAGGTTTTGGGCACTCGAATCAGCTGAGATCCACATTCAATCGCAGGAACCTGTGATTTAAATCTAACGACTCAAATTAATTCAAAAACCCTCCCTAAAAAACTACAGTCGTCGAATTGAGATTGCAGAACCTGCGATCCTCGAGGTTTTGGATGCTCGCTGCAGGATATTATAGATCAACCAATGCTTAATAAATTAATTCTTACATTGCCAATGGTAATAATAATAATAAAATTCCAAATTTGCACAAAGAATAATTCTGACCTCTTTTTTTTTCTTTATTCGTTTTCTTTCTGAAGACTAGTTGATGCTTTCACAATGCCAATAGATATGCTTCTAGGTCTTCGAAACAATGGGATATTTTATGGCAAGTTGACTTAGAAATAGAATACTAGTAATTAAGATCCGAGTTATTTTATTTTATTCTTGTTTTTAATGAATTGTAATTGCACAAGTCAGATAATTTTTAAATTGAAATCTCTGACCTTGTATATTAAACTATACTTGATCATCGCTAAGTTCTTTGCCATGATTTCTTGACTTTTTGTTTTCTATATTTTGCATAAAAAATAACTTGATTATGACTTTTATTGCAAAATTTAATTTATGCTTTTATAGATAATTTAAGTTCTATGCTTTTGAAACAATGACAATTGGAACTTAACTGCGAAATACTATTAACGTGGGTTTCAATCTACTGCCATAAAAACCATAGCAGCAAAATGCCACAGTCATTTTGATCCGTTGGATTGATTTAAACGGTCTGGATTTTAGCAAATAGGGGATGCTTTGTATTAAAATAGGTCTTACCATCATATAAACAAAAAATAATGGCACTTTGCAACCATAGAAAATTAGAAATACTATGGCAGCAGATCGATGTGAATCCCCACTAACGTTATTGAGTCCTGAGACTGAGAGGTCTAATTTGCATTTTGTTGGTTTTTATATTTTAAATCTACAAGAAGTCAAATTATTTTTAAATTAAATTGAGATCTGACTTTCCAACTTTATATATTAAACTATGTTTGATCGTTGCTAATTTCTCTACCTTAATTTCTAACCAGCTTAATTTTGTATATTAATTTAGCTTAATAAAAAATGCTTGATTACAGCTTCAATTGTAACTTCTCACTATTTTTTTTCTTTTGAAAAAGTCATATTATTCACCACCTCCCTTTACTTCTCAAATCTCACTGACTACAATTTTTTTATTTTTAAGCAATATTAGTTCTAAAATGTTTCAGAGTTAATCTGGATAATATAAAACTAATACAACTTCTCTATAAGGAAGCAAGGAAATACAATCGTGGATTGGAAGAAATATAAGCTATTCATTTTTTGAATCGGATGGTCACAATATATTTTCTGGGTACAAGTAAAGTGGGAGACTTGATCTATAAAAAATTGATCGCTTGATTAAAATTGAACGGTTGTCCATAAAAAAAACAATTCACAAGGTAATGCCTCCACCCCCAAGCCAAACATTGTTTGCACGAAATGCTAATAATTTATTGGCATAAATGCATTTTTCTTCTCACATTTATTTCGTGAAGAGCAGTATAAGTTTCCTTTTTTTTTTTTTTTTTTTGAAGACATTATCATTTTTTTTGTTTATATTGGATCTAGAAAATAATCACAAACCCTCCAAATTGGAATTTGTCTGCCACTGCCTGCCAGTAAACCCACGAGGATGTCGGCCGAGGAAAAAAAAAGGCAAAAAATTTACCGTTTTGTTGTGTTGTTTAATTTTCTAAGTTTGACATTAAGCCTACTTCCCTGACCAGGTTATTGTAATTGTAAATGGTTTGAAGTTTGAAGTTTGAACCGTGAAAAACTGAGAATCCCTTTTTTGCGCAAGTCCAAATAAGTTGTCTGTACTCTAAATTCTAAGATCGTCCCATCGACGACACGTACTGGAAGGTCGATTCCTATGATAAATCTATTGTTCTCCCCCTGACTGATGTTTGATGTTTCAGTAAGCCATCAGAATTCAGAAAGTCAAGGCATCTCTCATGTTTTCACATTTTATAGTTAAGTAGTTGTTATTATCGTATGTTGTTATATTTTTGACCAAACAACGTGACTTCTTAGTTGTTATATTTTTAGTTAAGCAAAACTACATTGTTCTTAAGCTCATACAGACTTTCTGTGAGCTTAATATCAAAAATATATTAAGCCATATTTAAATTTTAATTTATATGACTCATTAAATTCTTTATATCAAAATACTATAGCATGCAAAAAAAATTATTTTTAGAGATTCTTAAGTATTTATTTTGGATTTTTTATTAGCAGTTATACAAATAATCAATCTTTCATATGTAACTTTTTAAAGAATACAACATAAATACATAAAAATCTCTAAAAATAGAAATTTTTTGCATGCCACATGATTTTAGAATTATTATTTTAGAATGTAAATAGAAAGCAAGAGTTCATAACAAAATATGTACAAATAATGGCAAAATTTTTAAGTGGGACAAAAATATATATAGTTAAATTCGACAGCATAGTTTGCAAATTAAAAGGTCAGTGCAGCAGCCACTAATTATCTGAGAACTTCTTTTTCACTTTGAAACTTCCATAATGTTCTATCGCTCTCGCTTACTTCTTTTTACACTTTATATGAGATTTTAAGACATTTTAATTTTAACACTATGAACGTGACAGGTACGACGGAATTATCATGTCATTCTAAAATGTCGTTCAGCATTTATAATCACTTTTTACAGGTGGCATGAGTGTCTTTGTCTCGACAATTACAAAATATTTTTTATTATCCCTAAAAAAAATTGTCATGTCGAACTATAAATTATAGATGCATATCATTCTCAGTTTGTTAAATTGAAAACGGACAAATGAGATGAAATTCATATAATTCGATAAATGGATATTTTACTATATTAATTCTTGCGAGATTTATGCAACAAAACAAAATGTTGATTCAGTTTTACACCATCACACATGCATGTGTGATCAAAGTTTCAAAGAAGCCTCTTTTTTTATCAAAAAAATTAAAATTAAAATAAATTCAGAGAATCCTTTCTTCTTCTTTTAATTAGTTGCAAGTGGAATTGAATGATGTCAACTAAATTACATATCGTGTATTGACAAATTTCAGAGCAATGTGAAAGTTTCATGGAAATTTTGGGTTCTCAAAAATTATCATGGATTCATATATAGGTCAAAGTGTTATTTTTCAAATTTCAACCTGTTTCTGCTATCTGTTTCCATTAGTTATAGAGAAAACATGTAGCATTAATATCTTATCTTTGTATGCATCCTCGTTTGCTTATTTATTTGTCTCGGAAGAATTATTTGATTAAATAATTGTTAACTATTAATGCATGACTAAAATTATTCACAATTTTGTATATAAAGTTTGTAGAGTTGTGTGACTTGTGTCCATATGTGTGTAACTGTGTATATAAAATATATTAATTTGAAACATAATATATAATTTTTTTTTTTTACAATTGTTTATTTATCGTTTCTAGTAAACAAAAAGCATTATTATAACTTATATAACCCAAATAGAAGTACATCAACATGACAACAATAAACATAAGGAGAAAATAAAAGAAAAGAAAAATTTTATAGAGATACCAAAATGGATACCGATTGTATTAGTACTCGAATTAAATGTTCAAATATCAAAATTGATGACTTGAATATGCTACTTATTTTATACAGAGCGTATCCTATATACCATAAGAACAACTTGAACACTAAACGAATTACTTTTTGATAGTGACAATAGTGACAATAATCATTTTGATATCTACTTGAACATCCATTACTAAACATTTTGATATCTACATATTACTTTTTGTTTGAAAAAAAAAACAGCACCCAAAATATGGGCCTGCTTCCATTACTTTTCGAAATCATACAAAATATAGTATGAGCATACATTAGATTTGTATACTCAAACAATATCCAAAGAAAAGAGAAAATTATTACACTACAAAAGCTATAACCCCACAAAAGCCATTATCTGCTATATCTACATATTACTATCCGTCCCAACTCCCAAATAATTAAACAATTAAGGCCCATAAGTCCATAACTAATACACCCCAATAACATACTTTCTCCCCCGGCCCAGCCCGGCCCAATTCCATTCTATCCATCCATCCCAATTCTTATCCACACATTACTATCCGTCCCAAAAAGACAATCAAGGCCCATAACTAATGCAGCCCAATAACATACTTTCTCCCCCGGCCCGGCCCGGCTCGGCCCAACTCCATGCTATCCATCCCAATTCTTATCCACACATTACTATCCGTCCCAAAAAGACAATCAAGGCCCATTACTAATACAGCCCAATAACATACTTTCTCCCCCGGCCCGACCCGGCTCGGCCCAACTCCATTCTATCCATCCCAATTCTTATCCACACATTACTATCCGTCCCAAAAAACAATTAAGGCCCATAACTAATACAGCCCAATAACATACTTTCTCCCCCGGCCCGGCCCAACTCTATTCTATCCATCCCAATTCTTATCCACACATTACTATCCGTCCCAAAAAGACAATCAAGGCCCATAACTAATACAGCCCAATAACATACTTTCTCCCACGGCCCGGCCTGGCCCAGCCCGGCCCAATTCAATGCTATCCAATTATCCATCCCCAATTCTTATCCTCTTTCGCCATTGCCTCTTCACTGCCACCACTCCCACTCCCCTGTAGAACCCACCCATGGCGACCACCATTCCCACCTCGGCGTTCCTTGCCGCGCCGCACCGCTCGAGCTCGGCGATTTCTGTCCAGAGAGCTCAGTTCACTGGCTCGTTCGGGGTTTCTCTGAGCGGCAGGAGAGGTTGTGTGAGGCTGGCTGTGCGGTGTGAGGCCGCCACTGAGGCACGTACACCGCCGCAGCTGATTCCCACCGAGCAAAGGTGGATGTTCGAGGAGGATGAAATCAACGGCCCGGTAACCCTCCTCTTTTATTATTCAATTTATATGTAACCGATTGTTGGGAATTTGGTGAAATTTCTCAAATTTGTGGCCATTTTTCAATTGCTGATAATTTATTCGGGTGCAATGTGGGTAAGATAGCATATAGATTACAATTGTTTGATATAAAGAGAGAAAGATGATTTTGTAGTACCATGGAAGAAATAACAAAGTTTCATTTTAAGGCATAATTATGTATAGGATCCAAAATAAGTCCCAAGTGAAAGGTATTGTTAAATTCTGTAAATGATTATTTAGAGACATTTATTCACACTAAAGGAAGAATTAGCATAATAAATCTTATACAAGACGCATATTTCAGCACAAATCCGCACCGCCAAATGCAATAAATAATTTTATCATGAAGGATAGGGTCGCTTGGGAATATTCTGTACAGGGGGGTCTCACAAATTTTTGCATGTTTTAAATTCATACCACAAAATTTTCTTTTCGCCGCCAACAATGTAAATTATGTAACTAATCTTTTTTGTTTAATGAAAATTAAATGGTCAGCTCTTTGCCTACCACTTCAAAAAAAAAAAAAAAAAAAAAAAAAAAAAAAAAAAAACTTATACAAGACATCGAGTCGAATGCCAATGTCCCAATGAACTCAGCATGTTTTCTTCCTGTAAAATATTGATTTTCGTTTTCAAATAGTAACAAAATTTTGCTGTATGTTTGTAGGATATATGGAACAAAACGTGGTACCCAAAGGCATCTGACCACATAAATACCGAGAAGACATGGTACATTGTGGATGCAAGTGACAAAATTCTTGGCCGGATGGCCTCAACTATAGCGAACTATATCAGAGGAAAGAATCTCGCCACGTACACCCCTAGTGTCGACATGGGTGCTTACGTTATTGTGGTACATTACACATCTTGTACAATTCATATCAATCTATTTGAAGAGTATATCATCTCGGCAAACATCTAATAATATTACCTGTTTTATAGCTTAGTCTGCATCGGTAAAGCCAGGTCTGGTGGTAGTTATATTAATGTTCCACACTTTTACCATTTGTTGCATATTCGATTTCTGTAATTGGACTGTCTGATATCACTATGCCAACACGGCAACACCTAACAGTCATAAAACTTCAGTTGGCACGTTTCAGAAAAACTTGACCAAGTTTTTTTATTTCTGTCGGGGGAACAGATAAATGCAGAGAAAGTTGCGGTTTCTGGTCAGAAGAGGTCTCAGAAGCTGTACAGGAGGCACTCCGGGAGGCCAGGTGGTATGAAAATAGAGACCTTTGATCAATTGCAGAGAAGAATACCTGAAAGAATTGTAGAGCATGCAGTGCGTGGTATGCTTCCGAAAGGAAGGGTACGATCACATTCTCTGATTCTCGTTCTGACCTCCTTTGAGATCAACTGACAATAATTTGACCAACCTTTAGAAGGGAAGCTCGATGTGCATAATTTGGCTCTCTTAACATGAAATATGCCAAATACTTGTCTTATTTTGTTAAATAAATATGCAAAATGCTCAGCCATTATCCTCCATTGGTATATGCATGTAACATAATAATTTTATGGTGCTGAAAGCCTTTATACTGTGTTGAGAGGTTTTACTAGATCAGGGAAATGCCTTTTCAAAATCAAACATGAAATAGATGGAGATTCAAAATCGGTAGAAGATTATAGTGATCATAACTTTGTTAAGTGTTAAAGGTATTACTTATTTTTAATTACTTGTTTATTGTAGCTGGGAAGAACACTGTTTACACACCTCAAGGTATACAAAGGACCGGAGCACCCGCACCAAGCCCAGAAGCCTATCCCGTTACCAATCCGCGACAAGAGAATCAATTTTGTCAAGAAATAGATTCCTCCCCTAGTTCCTGTTCGGTAATCCTTAAATAATAATGTTTCGATAGGATTAAATGATTAATGCATGTATGGTATCTCAAATTTTCCCCTCTTGACATTCTTCTTTTACTCCCCTTTGAATCTCCTGTTTCATTGATTTTACTGTATGTATGTCTAAGCTTTCTCCTGAGTCCTGCCTTTTGGATCTCCTGTCTCAAATTTCGGTCCGAAATACTAACGTTTGCATAATAGTCCAACTCGATTTACATTTTCTCTATTTTCAACAAACTTGTACCGTCCAAAAGTTGTATGCATGACACGATTACTACCAAGTAGTGGTAGTAAATTCGTTCATTGAAAATAGGGGTTGTTGGTGAAAGCGAAGCCACAAGACAGTGGCAAAGGGAAACACTGTTTTATCATATGTGGAGATTGTATTGTGATTGACAGATTGAGACCCAATAATTGCTGAATTTCAAACCTCTGTTAATAAGTTCGTAAAACTGAATGCCATACATTTGTATTGGTGACTTTATAGAATGCGTCAACATTTGAATAGTTATATTAACAGACAAAAATGAAGCACTGAAAAATGCATAACAGAAAAGGTGCTGGTACTATTTTGCTTGAAAACATGGACTGTTTGAGACGAGAATTTAGAGAATTTTGGTATAGAAGTCCATAAATTATAACAGATATACTAATTTTCACAAGAAGTCTGCATTGACCGAAACGTTAACTGATGCAAGCAACATATTTGTGTGCACTCCGTTAGTATCTATTTGCTTAGAAGTCGAAGAACAATTTGTTTATTCAAACTACTGGAAATTATATTAAATGCTGGTTTCATATGCTTGGGAATAGTGATTGTTGAATAGTGTTTTTGAGTTCTGCTCAGCCGTTGGATCGTCATCTGGTGGTCCTGCTGTTTTGGGGTGACGTCTTTTGGTGACGCATGCATGGGGTGTATTTTCATGGTCTACTGTTGCTGTTCTGGGCCGAGGTGCCTTCTTATATAGTGGTGTTTCGCGGTACACAGCATTTTAGATTTCTGTGGACTGGTGTTATATTTCTGTGCTCTTGGTTTTCTGTTCTTTTTGTGCTCTATTTCTTATCTTGCCTGTGTTGTGGGTCCTTTCCGAGTGTGTGGTTCTTTTGTTAATGGTGCCTAGGGTCTAGACTGGTAATTATGGGCGAATTTACTCTGGGTGATCTTTTCTTTTCTTGGTTTCTGTGCATTTTTCAGTGCCGCTTCGTATTGTGTAGCTGTCCGCTATTTCGAAGGCGGTTTTTTCTTCTTATCACCTGCCTTTTGTTCGGTACAGTTGGTTTATCGTCACTGTTTGTTCTGCTTTGAGATTTGCGCATGTGTATTTTAGGGGGGTTTTGCGCTGTTGGATGTTGTACGTTGTTGTTGCGGTGTACCAATGAGTAGTATAGGATGCTACTCGGTTTGTGTGGTCTGTTCGGTTACTGTGTTGTACTACCTCCGTTCACAATTAAATGAATTTATACCCTTTACAACTTGTCTACAATTAAATGAATTTATACATTTTGTTTGAATCCACTTTCTTCCTCAAAAAAAAATATATATATATTACGAAATTCCCAAAATGCCCCTCGTCTCCTTCCAAGAATATTCACTTTTCTACTAATTGAGCGCATAAAAGTAATTTCACCATTCCACTATTTCCTTTGACTTTTGCTACAAATTCATTATTTTGTGGACAGAGAAAGTAACTATTTATTTTGCTTTGAGATTTGCGCATACGCATTTGAAGGGGGCCTTAGGCCGTTTGATGTTGTTCGTTGTTGGCGCAGTGTGCTGCTGAGTAGTGCAGGATGCTATTCGGTTGTTGAGTATTTATTTCCTAGGTACGCATTCCGCATCCTCTATTGTCTGTTTGGTTGGGTCCCTGTATTGTGCCCGTTGGTTCTTCTTTGAGATTGGTGCAGGTGTATCTTAAAGGTACACTAGAGGAGAGAGCCTCGCTTTGCTTCGGCAATAATTATTGAGCTTTATAAGTCGCTATCTTTACTTGCTTTATAATACCTACTCCTAAAAGGTTCATTGATTTGGAGCTGGGAGCCATTCGATCAATGCTTAACGGTTCAGATACGATGGAAAACTTATAATGTTTCTTAAACTTTTTAAAGCCATTAGATATGCATCATAATGTATTATATTTGTGATGTGCGGATAAGATAGCATTGGAGTGTATTTAGTACGGCTATGCACCTATTGTGTACGATTTGAACCAAATATGAATATAAATATAAACGATTAACTGAACTCTAAAATTATTTTTGTTGTTTCCCATTTTAACTGTTATTGAATATTTTGCCCATACAATTGAATTTTTATGGTGTTAGTAAAAGTATAATTTTATTTTCTATTTTTCATAAAATACATTTAGAGTGTCTTTTCGCTAAGAGATAATGCATTTCTTTTTTTTTTTTTTTGAGGTGATTATTAAATGAGATGGCATTTTTGATAAATTGTAAGAGGTAATTTTTTATGTTGTCTTTTTAGGTAAGTCCTCTCAATTGTTTGTCTCAATATTTTTTTACAAATAATTAATTGAACTATGTATTGTTTTTTTTAATTCAAGTGTCGATGTAAATGATTTGATTAAAATTAATTCATAAAGAATTCAATCCCACTGCGAAGCGCAGGGGTTTATTCTAGTATGATAATAATTACTGAGCTATTTGTATTTCTAATAATATTATAATATGAAAAGCTATTTTTATAGTCTTTACTATTCTATCAATGACTATCGAATTCAATGAAATTGTAAAAACAATCAATTTATAAGTTAAAAATATGTATGTGAAAGGTTATTAATTATGAGGTAGTTTTTTTTTTCCATATATTTGAAAATTCTCTATCAAAATTGTCAAAATAATTGTTGATGAAAAATATATACAATAATTTATTAATTATTTTATTTAGTACAATTCTTGGTGAAAAGCATGATGGTTTTTTCAAAAATCAATTTGAAATCAATTATACAGAGGAAATGAATTGAAATGGAGGCAAATGGATGTAGCAATTCTTTTTGAAATGGAGCAGTAGTAAAGTCATCAATCTACGGTAATTGATGCATAAAAAAAAAGAAAGATTCATTAAAAAAATAAAAGAAAAAAAGAGGGAATAGAAGATGTGCCATTGGGGTAATTACTTGCTACTCTAACCAATTCCCTTCCATGATCTAGCTCACAGTAAAAAAAAAAATAATAATAAAAAAATAAAATATACTGTAGATGATACTGTACCGATAGGTCCCAGTTTAATATACTATAATAGGGATGTGCTATTCGATGTGGGTTCTTTTTGGCGCACAGTGCTCATGTGTAGTTAGTGATTTAAAAACGGTCCGAGTAGGTCCGGATCGGTCCAAACCCGCCCCGGTCCATGGGTTCTCCGGTCCACGGGTTTCCCCTGTCCACGGGTTTTCCCGGTTCGGGAAACCTCGGAAAAATTTTGGGGGGAAGGAGATTGGACCTAGCTTAGGACCGTCCCTCCCAGGTTGCCCGGGTTTCCTGGTCCGGGTTGCTCGGGTTGCCCGGTCCCGGAGTTATATGTCAAAAAAAAAAAGAAACAAAACAAAAAAAATATAATACACCTATTTTATATTACAAGTTCGAAAAATATACTTTAAAAACTAAAAATAATTAAAAATTAAATTATTTGTTTTAATCAGATATACATATATTATATTATGCTATTAAAAGTTTGGAAAATAGTATTTTTTTTTATATTAAAAATAAAAAAAAATTAAAATAATATTATTTAAACCGAACATAGAAAATCACAAAAATATTTTAATAATTATATTTGTTGTAAAACAAAAATTCTTCTTGAAAAATAAAATTTAAATAATATATATTAGTTGTTAACATAGGCGGGAAAAATTGGAACCAAGTCGGGTTACCTCGGGTTATTACCCCGGTACCTCGGGTCGGGTAGGGTCGGGTCCCGGGTTGCCCCGGTACCTCGGGTCGGGTAGGGTCGGGTCCCGGGTTGCCCCGGTACCTGGGTCGGGTAGGGTCGGGTCCCGGGTTTGCTCGGGTTGGGTTTCCACGGGAATTTTTTTGGGAACATGGATACCTACCCTTGCGAGGACCGTCCCTCCCGGTCCTCTCGGGTTGCCCCGGTCAGACGCCCGGGTCGGGTCGGTCAGTCCATTTTCCTCGGATTTCTCGGGTCGGTTTCGGACCTCTCGGGTTTTTTTAAAACATTATGTGTAGTATAGGATGTCCATTCATTTTCTTGCTATCTTTTTTCCAGGATTTACGGCTTTCACATTGTCCTTTTATGTGACTAGTTCATTTCAATATTTCTTTTTTTTTGGAAAAAGGCCCGTGGGCGTTCATTAATTGGGGGGTTCCCTCAAAGGATGTTCATTTCAATATTTCATTGCAGTTCTTGATTCTTTTTTCTTTTTCCTTTTTGATGAAATGTTAAACAAAGCCTTCCAATTCTCATTACCAATGTCTGACACTCACTATCTTATATCTCTGTTTTTTTTCCCCTATTCTTTTATTTTCTTCTTTAATTAGAATTCGGCATCTTTGAAGAATATACTTTGTTCAAAGGAATTACCAGACCCTTTCTTTCATGCGCCATGAATATATCGGACATTCAATCCCGTTATTAATTTCCTTACAAAAAATAAACGGTTGCGCCGAAGGCGCAACTAAAGATCTAGTTTTAGTAAATTCAAATATCATATGAAGATCAGCTATCATATTTTATTAATGATAACTCGATTTTTATGTAGAACTAATTGAAAATATTAAATGCAAATTTCATCTATAGTGCGCTAATTTAGTATTATAACTTATTCATATACTATATACAATACAATGTATAAAGTAAAATAAGTTAACACTATTATTTAGGACTAGCAAGAAACCAGCCCGTTGTGTGGGCATTTTAAATTCTGATCTCATACTGTGTAATACATATAATGTGCTTTCGGTTTTGGCTAATTAGTTACCATTTAAATTTCATCTTTACACTAAATCAACTCATTAAATGTTAGAATATAAAACGTTAATTCCTCATTAATGTAAATTGTAATCAACATTGATGTCTTACATATTAAAATTGATATCTTTCCATTTTTGTAAAAACCAAAATGGAGAGGAAGTTGTTTAATTAGAGAACATCAACGCCTTTGAAATCAATGTATTTTGATTTGTACCGTTGATTAAGAGGTAGAATGGGTATTAAAAAAATTTGAAGAGGAAAGAAAAAAAATGGAGAGTGTAATAGTTACGTACTTTATAATGTAGTATAGATAATGATAGGATGACAACCGTGACAACGGATTCTCAAATAAATATAAATAAAATCACTAAAATAGAAAAAAAATTGTACAAACATATTATGAAGCTCATAAATAGATCGTTTTTCGAATTTTAACTAATTTGAGTGTCGTTTGATACTATATTCAAACTCATAATTTTTCGAATCGTTGTAAATATTAAGAAACTTTGATGAGTTCTGATGTAGTATTAAACGATACTCAAATTAGTTAAAATTTGAAACGTAATAAATCTATGAGTTTAATAATATGTTTGTACAAAATTTTTCATTTTAGAGATTTTATTTATATTTATTTGAAGATTCTCTGTCGTGGTTGTCACGAAAAATGGTTGTCACCCCATTCCTACCCTATTTTGAATAGACTTTTGTTTTATATCTCGGTGACATTTTTTATAGCACAATTACGACTAGCAACTACACAGTCTACACCTGTTTGAAAGATTTTTAATCTTTTATTTTCTTTGTTTTTCTGAGGGATATATTTTTTTAGGGCTTGTTTGGTAGTCACTAATCCTACAGAAAAAATTTTCTATTACGACAAGATTCCATATTGCATTTGGTGAAATCCTACAAAGAGCTCATCATTGGTAGGAAAAAAAATAATCCAATCCAACTTAATTAATATTTTTCTCTAAAAACAAACATTTTAGAGGAATAAATTCCTATTAGGAATTGACAGTATTATCTGCCGAACAGTGAATATAAATTATTTGTTATAGACTCTCAATTTCTATGAAATCCTACGGTATTTGCGTCTACTGAACATTCCCTAATTTTCTTTGAGAAGAACCCTTGGATATCTCCTCAACTTAAGTAGAGATGACGTCGAACTTACTTCTGCTTCTGCTCATCTTTGAAACTTTCAATCCTGATGATAGTTTCTTCACTTCTCAGTTCTACAGGAGAGAAAATTCCGCAATATTCCGTTCAGAAAGGGCTGCGGGGTGTCGGAAGTCGGAACGGGCACCAATAACTGTACAAACCAAGCCAAAATCTATTTCAGATAACCCCCATTCCTCTCCATTGCCCCTCCCAATCCATTCCTCTGGTCCTAGAGGTCGCAGATTGTCGAGTCGGATCGGGTCGGTCTGGTTCGGATTCAGGTCGGGTTAGTTTGATTGAAAGGGAGATGTCGGGTCGGTTGGGTTTCGGTTCGGATTCGGGTCAGGCAAGTTTGATCGAATGGGAGATGTCGGGTCGGGTTGATGACTACGAGCATTTTTTTGGGTCGGGTCGGATATTGGGTTGACGGTTGCCGGCATTTTTTCGGGTCCAATTCGAGTTGGGTCGGGTTGAGCAGGTTTTTCGGGTTTGACCAGAATTTGCACCTGTATTAGTATTCCTGGGTCATCTTGGGTTTTGGGTCGTTAGGGTCGGGTCGGGTTCAGGGCAGTCTGACTTTTCTAAAAACACGGGTTGGGTTCAGATTAATTTGACTTTCTCTGAGACACGGGTTGGATCTGGTTCAGGTCGATTCGAGTTTGGATAGGGTCGGGTGGGATCAGATTTTGCAACCTCTAATTCCTCCCCACGTGTCCTCCCGGCGTTCTGCAACTTCCGTTGACCCAACCAATCAAAAACAGGAAGAGAGAGAGTCAGGTTGCACCAACTGGAGGGGAACAGAACATTTCATTCATTCTGCTTCTGGAAAATTCCTCCAGTCGGAGGACCTTTCCTTCCAATTCACATCTCTGCTGCGCAGGACATTACTGCGCAGCGCTCCAACCATTGGATACTCTTAGAGATTCGTGCTCCTCTAATCCGCACCGTTGATACTCTTAGAGTTTTCCCTTCTTTCTGCAGACCGAAACAAACAACGAACGAACTCCCAATTCCTTCAATTCCAATTCCTTCCAATTCCATCTTCCATTTTCCCAATTTTTTCACACCCAATTACTTTTCCCACCCAATTTCAGGAATTGAATCTCTCTCCTCACTCGATTCTGATATTCTGATCACTCTTCTCATTATTCTTCTCCGGTTCTTCATCATCCTCTCCAGTTCTATCACCTACCCCAAATCTAGGGTTGTTAGTAGTCAAATTGCGCCTTGTTTTGATGAATGAATTGCGGGCAGTAGAGATTTTGATAAATTTCTGAATTCTGAAGATTGGGAATTTGGGTGGAATTGAAGAATTGGGAGAATATAATTTCGATGGATGCGAATTCGAATTCGAGCTCGCTGCCGCCGTTCCTGACGAAGACGTACGACATGGTGGACGACCCGGCGACGGACGGCGTGGTCTCGTGGAGCGCCGCCAGCTCCAGCTTCGTCGTCTGGAACCCGCTCGAGTTCGCCCGGGAGCTGCTGCCCAAGTACTTCAAGCACAACAACTTCTCCAGCTTCGTCCGCCAGCTCAACACCTACGTACGTCTCTTTGTTCTTATTATTAGTACTTCAATTTTAATGATTGTTTAAAAATTTAATATGATTATGGGTTGAATTTTTGAGGGCTGATTGATTGCTTGGTTGTTCCCAAATTGGGTTTTTTTATTTTTTTGGTACCTGGTGGGGGTGGGAGTGAATGGTTTAGAGTTGTGGAATGCTTGGAGAAATCAGGATTGTATGTGTTGTTCACCCTATTTTTTTTTTTTGTGTAATAATATTTGTTTAGCTAAATTTAGATATAATTTGAATGTTGGTGATTGGAGATTTAAAGTTTCCCCCCTGTTGTTTATTGCCTTCTTTCAGGGTTTGTGAATAAATCGTGGTTTAAAATATATGAAAAGGTTTCATGGTATTTGATGCATAGTCTGGAATGTTAAATATCAGCTATACTAAAAGTTAAATGCTGTTTAAGTCTTACAACTTCAGATTTTTAATAATTAAAACACATTATTACAACATCAAGAGTTAAACACTGCTTGACATCTTTGAATGAGAAAAAGAAGAAAGATGTAGTCATTTCAAGCTTTATTTTGAAAATTATATTATTCAATTTGATAATTGTTCACTCCAATTTGAGACCAAATTTGATACAAGTCACTCAAAAAGCCAGTAATTCATGCTTCTAAGACCTGGGCAGTTTTAATTTTAGAAAACTGAACTCCTTTATTGACCTTTGTTCCTTTCATTTGATGTAAACCAGGGTTTTCACAAAGTCGACCCCGACCAATGGGAATTTGCGAATGATGACTTCGTAAAGGGTCAAAAGCACCGCTTGAAAAATATACACAGGCGAAAGCCAATGTTCAGCCACTCTTCTCAACCGCAGCCTGGGGTAGTCGGTACACAGGCAGAAGTAGAGAGACGTGAGCTGCAGGAGGAAATTGACAGGCTCAAACAGGACAAAGGCTCTCTTCTGTCAGATATCCAGAGGCATGCCGAGAAGAAGCAATACATTGACCAAAAGATGCAATCTTTAGAGGAGAAGCTCCAGCTTTTGGAGAATCGTCAGAAGTATTTGATCACGTATTTGGGCCAACTTGTCAGTAAACCAGGTTTCATGTCGAAATTCTTGGGGCGGTCCGACCATGTAAACAAGAGGAGGCGGCATGAGGATGTCGAGATGGTGGAGAATGAGGTTTCACCTGTGACTGCTCTTTATACGGAGCCTTTCAACAGAATAGAGTCATCTTTGAACTCACTAGAGAACTTCTTTCGTGGGGTTAGTGAGGCTTGTGGTGAAGAGGACATGTGCTATGACCGAGTTATCCCCTATGTACCGGCGTCAGGTGTTGTTCTGACTGAGCTAAATGCCTCGTCTGAGGATACCAACGGCTTAAATTTGGCTGAGTCAACAAGCCGTTCAGAGAGCCCTGTTGTTGTTGTGCCTGAAGTCGTGGCAGCTCCAGATGCACGCAACAAGGTCTCAGAGATTGACATGAATTCCGAGCCGACGGTTGCTGAGGCGGAAACTTCACACATCGAAAATCAGAACCGGAATACGGGCCAGAATGATGTGTTCTGGCAACAGTTTCTGCAAGAGCAGCCCGGGTCGAACGAAGAAGTGCAGTCGGAGAGACGGGACCCGGTGGACACGAGAAACGAAAAGGAGGGATTCTGGTTGAGTAGGAAAAATGTTGAGAATTTAACTGAGAAAATGGGGCATCTCACCTCCCTGGAAAAAACTTGACACAATAATCTTGTACCTTTTTTTGATGTGCAGCAAAGATCATCATGTAAAGCAAAGATCATCATGTAAATGCTGCAAAAAACTGAAAGGTAAAAGAGCCCCCTGATAGCATGTATATTATGATATATATACTCTAGATAGAATTCTGAATCAATTTAACTGTTTTTTTCCCTTTTTCTCTTTGCTATTTTTTGGACTGATGTTCTGACAATTTTGCTAAAGTTGAGATGTGGTGGCAACTGGTAAGTGATATTTTTGTTAAGTTTCTAAAAGAATTCTAACAGCATATACATCTTAGATGCAACCAATTAAAGGCGTAGAAGCAATGATATATAGAATTAATTACAATGTAAGTTAGCTTGTTTAGTTAACAATTTTCTTAAATTTGTGATGATAGTAATTAAAATTAGCTGGCAAGCTCATAAATGGAGTTTGACTATTATACTAACGTTAGCATTTCGGACCGAAATGCTAACGGCTCAAAATTGCTGTTATCATGTCCGAAATCACGATTTATGGTGCTCAATAAATTCTTTATATGGAAATATTGAGGAATACAAAAATTTTTCATTTTTAGAGTTTTCTAAGTATTTGTTTTGAATTTTAGAAAATAGCTCATAAATATTAATAAAATATTGATGTTTGTATATGCTATTTTAAAAAATGTAAAACAAATACTTAGAAAATTTTAAAATTGGAAAATTTTTGTATTCCCCAATATTTTCATATAAAGAATATATTGAGCACCATAAATCGTGATTTTGGATACGATAACAACAATTTTGAGGCGTTAGCATTTCAGTCCGAAATGTTAACGTTAGTATAATAATCTAGCTCCTCATAAATGTGTAGGAATAAATGTGTAAAAAACATATAGTCGATTTTGCACACTATTTGACCAGTTAACCGAACTTCTACAGCAGTAAAACAGTTGCTGTGTCGTAATATACATTATATGAAAACTTTTTAATATTTTTAGCCACTTAAAAAAAGTCATTCGATTTGAACGTTATGGATATTTTTTTTGAAGAGAGAACGTTATGGATATTAAATAATTAAATCCTCTAAGAAATGAAATTTAAATATTAAATATAGTAAGATACAAATTTGGTTTATCAGTACATCTGAATATGAAAAAAATTCAAGTTGAGCTGTTTAAACACAATTAACAGACAACCATATCACTGTACAAATACATGGATCACCTCAAACTCCTATATACCGCAAAAAAATTATTCCAAATCTGATCACCACCGAACAATCTGGTTGGCCCTGCATTTTCAATTTGCAAAGGACGGACACAATCTCTTCAACTACCTGCAGCTGCAGTTTTTTTGTTTCAGCAGTAGGTTCGTCAATCACAAATAAAAAAGGAAGAAAAATATTCTGAATCGTGTAAGTGTAAGTGTGTAACTCGTGTAGTCGTGTCTGTCACTCACAGACTCACAGGAGAACAAACAGAAACAGCAACTATTTCTGAATACCCTCACCAAAAAAAAAAAAAGAAGGAAGAAGAAAGTGTCAGTAATAGTAATAGTATAGCATACGACACTACCAAAATATCTGCGCTTCATCAAACTCTCTGACCAGCACCAGATCCCGCAGAAGCATCCGCCCCCTCCTTTCTTACATCCGACGGTCCACATTCCATATCAGAAACCACCTCAACTCTAAACCACAACATCGAAATAAACATTAACCGTCCAATCCCAATCGAACAGCTGAAAATCCTCACCAAATTTCTCAACCCTCCTCAGCTTACAGCACCAGATCCCACATACCACCCTCCAATCGATAACCGCATCCTCCCAAATTCCCCGGGCTCATCCTCTGCTGCGCAGCAACATGCAGCGCACCGATCCAACGGATGCCACTCACAGGAATGTTTTCTGAGATTGACGAGCACAGATCTCAACCAGATCGGACGGACATAAACCTGCGCAGTAAACCACCGCGCAGCAGATAACAAGAACTGATTAAATAATTCCCGGGAAAAAACAAAAACAAATTCCACTTCTCTCATCACTCTCAATTTTCCATTAATTCAATTCAAATTCCTTCTCCCAAAAATGGCACTGAATTCCTCTTCCTCTTCTTCAGTGCATCATCTTCTTCTACTCTTCTCCTTCTTCTCTGCCGTGTCCTCGCAGTCGATCCAGCTCCCGTCCGATCGATCGGGCGAGTACGGGAGCTGCGCGGCGTCGTCGTCGTCGTCGCTGGACGCGTCGGTGTACAACTACCCCGTCATCGGGATTGTGAGCCATCCCGGCGACGGGGCGAGCGGTCGCCTCAGCAACGCCACCGACGCCTCCTACATCGCCGCGTCGTACGTCAAGTTCGTGGAAGCCGCCGGCGCCCGGGTTGTCCCCATCGTGTACAATGAACCCGAGGAGATCATCCTCGAGGTTAGATTTATTCTCTCTCGCTTTCTCCCTTTAACTAATTGTATACTTGTAGTGGAAGAATGTGTTGAGAAGGATTGGATTGGATTGCATGTATGCTGCACTGATTTGCTGACATTTTGCTATATTTGAGTGTAATTGTTGTTCTAAATTAGTGTATTGAATGTATAATATAAGCAAATGCTAAATTACTCATGCTAAAGAGAAACATCTTGCGTCCATTGAGAATGCATCCGTACGTCCATAGACACACTCAGAATGTAACAAGTACATCCGATTTTATAACAAATAAATCTGATTTTGTAACCTATGGACGCTACGGATAGATATTCTATGGATGCTAGGTATTACTCAATGCTAAACATGTACAAAAGGGCAAAGGGTTGAGGACTATGACTTGTTTGGTTGCACATAATTAAGAATGTGGGAATTAATTCAATGAATGTGGAATTTGAAGACCGACATTTTAGGGGTAATTTATGGCATTTCAACAGTGTGGAAACCAATCGCCACCATTACATTAGGATACCGATTCTAGTCAATTATTGTAAATAATTAATGTACATCCTTCTTCATCCCTTACATTCGTGTACATATTACCGTAAATTCTACCAAATTCTTGTAAACTCTATTTTTATTTAATTTTAGTGAAAAACAATAGTAGGCTTTTGGCCTGCTACATCAAAAAAACAGTGTGGAAATTGGACATGTCATATTCTCCCGATTTGGTCATTCCCGAATGTTACAATATTCAGGATCATGTTATGCGCTTTGTTGTTATGTTAATTTACTTCTTTGTTGCACATCCCATTAATGATTGTTTAAACAAAATTGTAACTAGAACTGAAATTGTAATAGTTCGCAGGAATTGTAATAACTTGATTTGGTTACCACATGTTGATATTAACTTATGGTTTGCTCTATATAATTAGAAACTGAAATTGGTGAATGGAGTTCTGTTTACTGGTGGCTCAGCCAAGTCGGGTCTATACTTTGAAAGAATCAAGAAAATTTTTCAGGTACATTGCTATATAATGCTTTTGTTTTAAAGTTATTTTAAACTGCATTTGTTTATTTGATTAACCTAAAATGTCTATGAAACTAAGCATTGCTTTGTTTCAGATTGTTCTGGACAGGAATGATGCTGGGGAACACTTACCCTTGTTAGCAATTTGCTTGGGGTTTGAGCTTGTAACTATGGCTATCAGTAAGGTAACCTAATTTTTGTAAACTTTTGTTATTGGATTGGTTATATTAATTGATGCTAATTCTTTTGTTCAAAATTAGTACAAAGTGTTTGTTACAGTTTCACATTTGATTTTGTATAAATTTGCATGGATTTTATAGGATAACAACATACTTGAGAGCTTTAATGCAAGCAATCAAGCGTCCATTCTTCAATTTGTAGATAATGCTGCTACCAATATTTCTATTTTTCAAAGGTAACCCAATATGTCCCACGAATATGGTATGTGAAGATCAATTTTAGTTAAAAGCACAGACTCTACTGGTTATTGGCTTACCCTACTTGAACCGGAAAATGTTGGGAATGTGTGCCTAGACGGGTTATTTATTTGCATTTCAATAATACCAGAGGGTTTTCTTCTGTTTAATTGTATGCCTAATATAGTAATATCACATTGTTGTCAATCTAATTTGACAGATTTTCCCCACAATTAATTGAAAAGCTTAGTACTGACTGCATCACAATGGAAAATCATAGGGTAAGTTTATTTTAACTAACACATTCCAAATTTTAGCATTATTAATTTTAATATATTATGTAAACTTTTATATTAACCACGCGTCTCATACTTTTGTGAAGTTTGGTATATCTCCTGAAAAACTGCAAACGAATAGTGCATTGTCGAGCTTCTTCAGGATTTTGACAACCACACCTGACAGGGATGGCAAGGTAGTAGAACCTATACAATATGTATTCATATTAATCATTTCCTCAAGGCTGATTGAATTTGTTACTGTTTGTATCAGATATATGTATCAAGTGTGCAAGCTTACCGCTATCCCGTAACCGCACTTCAATGGCATCCTGAGGTATGCTTGCATTTACAAATTGAACAAAGGTACTTGGAATTAATTTTATGCTGCTATGCTTATATTTTGACTTGTTTGTTTCTATTCAGAAAAATGTTTTTGAGTGGGGAGTGTCAGCAATCCCACACTCTGAGGATGCAGTTTTGGTATCTCAAGCTGTTGGCAACTATTTTATTAGGTAAGTTGTTGAAAATGTATAACTTCACTTCTTTCTTTGTGAAATCTTTGAAGTAATTGACACTTGACAAGGATATCTACTTTTTTGAATTGTCAATGGGGCTGTTAACATAAGGATGCCAAATTTCTTCATTTCATTTGATACTCTCTCCTAATAATCATCTTCTATAAGCTGTTCGAACACCAATTGATATCATATCTGTCGAGATTCACTAAAGTTTGAGGATATTGGCTATTTTTATTCCTGAAGAATTTTATCTATCACCATATAAATACAAAGACTACCCTAAATATGCGTAAATTTTTTTCCCAAACAAATATGCATAAATCAAAACGTTCTTACTGCAGTGAAGCAAGGAAGTCACCAGTAAGACCTTCAAAGAAGCAGCTGTTGGATAATCTCATCTATAATTATGCTCCCGGATATTCCGGTGCTCTTGGGTAAGAAAGCAACATTTTCTTGTTATCATTTGTTATCTTGAATTTGGAAAATTTCTGCTAAAATTACAAGAAATTAAAATTCTCAAATATTCTGCTAATACAAATCTTTGGCAAATTAAAATTTCTATAAACATTGCACTCCAGTGACAACTTTGTTCGAAGTTCCTCTCTCCATGCACACGGCATTTTTCTTTTCAGTGTGATATTTTCATATTGAAATTTGACTGTTCTGTTACTTTTGTTATTTCAGGAAGGGGTTTGATGAGGTTTATGTCTTCGAGTGACAACGAAATTCAATTGTTATTGTTTTACGTACAACAAAATTCAATTGTTATTGATGTACGTATGACTAAATTCAATTGTTATTGGTGTACATACATTTGTACGTAGAGCCGTATGTTGTCGTTAATTCATGATATATAGATTGTACAAAGATACGGCTTCAAAATTGTTGTTGCCGTATGGCTGTCTGGTCAACGTTGTAGTAAACCACAATGCCCATTGGGTACAATGTCGGCTTCATCATTTTCCTATTTGTATTTGTATTTGTACTTGTATCGGCTACTGATAGACAATCTGTAAAGGATATTTCATTGAAAATAAGAAGTCACGTGAATGACACTGGCACAATTGGTCTAGAACTAAAATTGTCAAACATTTCATGTCTAACAGGAAGAAACATAAAAAATAAGAATATATTTCATTGACCAGTGCATTTTGAGGCAGGCACAACATTTTCAGTGCAACGATTGTTGCTGCTGTCACAGTGGCGGAGCCAAAAAATATTTGTATGGGGTTCAAATAATATATACATAGTAATATTAATATTATGAACAATTTAGGAGCATAAATTATCGTTATGGGGTTCAACAATAGAATGATTTGTCATAATTTATGGGGTCCAAATATTAATTTTCTTAAGAAAACTACAAAAATATAACAAAAAATGCATTATAAGTACACAAATTCTTAAAAAAATATGGGGAACATTGTCCCCCTTCTCTGTATTTGGATCCGCCACTGTGCTGTCATATATGTCATGACTGGCCTTGCCGCAAACAGGTCAGGGGCTGTCCAACATTCTCGGAATACCTAATCCCACTCTGCAACACAACACTCTCCCGTGCCAGATATCATATATGCATGACCCTTTCTAATTCCTGTAAGTGTCCCTGTTGCACCTCTCTTTCCACAAGGCAAAATCAAATGCAGTCTGTCCAGCCCATGAGCTCCCTGAGTTTGACATGCACTGTTGTCTGTTGGCTCAATTACTGATAAGTGATCTACTGATCTATGGTATCAATTGCCTTTGTCCCCCGCAGGTTGTGACAAACCCGGTATAGCATCGAACTGCATATACCTCTCAGGAAGCCACATTAAAATTTACACTTTACACACCTGTTAAATTGTGAGTATTCTATTTCTATTGTTAGGCATTAACCAGAGGAAAACTTTGTTCCTGAGAGGTATATGCAGGCTCTCCAGATTTTGTGTATTCCATTTGATCCGGACGATACCCCCTCCTCTATTAACATACGATACCCGACTGATAAAAATAAGAATGTTTTTATATCAACGTGCCCATGCACTCCCCATTAAGCAAAAATGTAAATTGTTTATTCTTGCGTCCATTGAAGTAATAAAAAAAAAATCCAAGTAATATCATACATGCTCGAACTGAATTTGGAAAGGGGGCAAAGTCCAGACCAAAAATTTTCATCAAGTACATGTACAAAATCGCAACTCAGAAGATGAAACAACGAACCCATCTCAAAACCTCATCAGTTGTCAGTTGAAACAGAATCTGTTTGCAAAAATAAATACTCAATTCGGTTAACATGTCAATTTCACAGTTGTTAGATCACCTCCTTCCTTGGAGGGAATCCCGTTCATAGCATCTGTATACATTTTCACCGGTCTCTCCGACCATCATCGCTTATGCCACCAAATGAACCCTTCCAAAACGCCCAAAAACCAAACAAAAGAGAGGAAAAGAAAAACAAGGCAAAGAAAAAAATAAATTATGAAAAAAAGGAACAGCAGAAAGGGTAAAAAAAAAAAAGAAAGAAAATTCAAAGATGTCAGTTATAGACAAGAACTATATTTGTTCCGCATACAAATCCTCTCATGATATGGAAGCCTTATCAAGACATAACCCCAAATCATCATCTGAGTTGAACTCCTCAGATGCATCTGCAAGAGCATTGAGCATGCTCAACACATCATTAGTGTCATCCAAATAATACTTAGCTTTGCTGGGTTTCTGGCCAACCGTACAACCAAATAGCGATGTATTACAAGAGACAAGACCTCTCTTGACTAAATCGGCTAGGTTTTCAAACATATCTTCGTCGGATCTATCATCACCTACGCACAAGACAAAATCAGCTTGTCGCCCTTGTTGCTTCATTGTCGTCAAGATTCTCTCTGCTACCAACCCCTTGCTCACTCCCTACATACACAATAAGTTACGTCATACATATGTCAAACATTATGGGGCCATGATGTTGTCCTGAGTACAAGTGCAACTAAAGCAGGGGGAGATAATCTCTCTCCAAACCATTTTCTTCACGACAATTTCAACCTAGTGTTGAATATTTGTATCACCCCTTGTGGCTTTGGTCAGGGAATAAAACAGTTTGCTCACATAATAGGGGGATCAGAGAGTTTTTTTATATGTTGTGTTTGCTCTAGATGTTAAGGCCATGTGATTGAGTTACTGGTATGTATTTTTTATAGTATGTTTTAAAGTGAATTGCTTGGAATTAGGATAGTGGATTCAGATAGATGGACGCCTTTGATGTATAGATGATGTACTTTATTTTTATCATCAATAAACATTAGCAACCGCTGCCAATTTTTTAGAGAGAGGGAGGGAGGCAGACCTGAGGTTTAACTTCAACAATATATTGCCCGCTCTTAACCGAAACAGGCTCGTTCGCAAGAACACTTTCAAGATGATCAAGCATTTCTTTGGCCTGAGAAGAGCCAAAGCCAGGATCAGCATCTTGGTGGTGCCATACCAAGGCACTCTCTTTCGTCTCCATAGAAGATCCATCAGTGGACTCGGTGTATAATTTCATCACGGGCTCTGCCATCTGCATCCATCCAAAGTCACAGTTTTGCATGCTCATCTCCCATGAGACATCTTTGTTCCACCTTCATTATATCACCATTGCACATATTAGACAATTCGCATCAAAGATTAACAACAGAATAGAAAGCATGTCTTACAAATTATCACAAATTATATGCCTGTATGGTGAAACCTAATCTTATCTAAACCATACTTAAATCCTATCAATGTCCCTACTAAATGGTATCAAACACAGCAAAACTTACGGGCATTTTCATTACAAGTAGGGAACCACAATTAAATAATCCCACTGCTAATGAACCGATATTCATCTAATCCATGATTTTCAAACAGTGTGAGTGTTTACCTCATGAAGTAACCATGCTCAGCAGCAATACCAAGTCTGGGGCATGGGTCAAACCACTTTTCAAGTTTGTTTCTATCTCTGCCACTGACAACAAAAACCACATTATTCTTATCTGCACACAGCTCATTCACTATCCTAACAACAGATGCACTCGGTGTTTTATTTATTGCTAATTGAGGCACCAATGTGCCATCATAGTCGAGCAAAATAGCCCGATTCTTGGACGCTTCATATGCTGCCACAATAGAGTCCACATTGAGCTTTCTGAAGTTCGGGTCAAGCGCCACAACCCGGAAACCAAAACCTAGACCAATACCCCAGCATGTCCTTCTGAAGTGGTCCTTGCAACTCCTCTCTAGGTCTTGGAGGTAGCTGCGGGCCCAGTACGCCACATCATGTATACTGACATATCGGTAGTGCTTCTCATGCCGAAGCTGTTTCTCAGCATCTGAGAGGGATACTGCCTCGTTCATAGCCTCAGCAGTAGATTCAATGTTCCACGGGTTGATCCTTATTGCACCACTAAGGGAAGGGGAACACCCTATGAATTCCGATACAACTAACATGCTACGTCTTGGACCATCAACCTCTGACTCAGAGCCTGACCCGATTCCTTGCCGGCATACAATGTACTCATATGGAGTCAGGTTCATGCCATCCCTTACGGCTGTCACAACAACACACTCAGCAACAGTGTAAAAAGCAATCCTCTCCACACTGGAAACATCTCTATCTATGAAAACAACTGGCTTATATCCATCATTGCCAAATTCATCATTTATTCTCTTACAACTTTCACTTATCTCAGCTTGTACCTCCTCCAGATCTCTCCCTCTGCCACGGGCCGGGTTTGCAATTTGCACAAGAACAGCCCGACCCAACCACTTGGGGTGCATTTTTAGCATCTGCTCAAAAGCTAACAATTTCAAATTAATACCCTTAAAAATATCCATATCATCTACACCCAGGAGAACGGTTTTGCCCTCAAATTGCTGCCTCAACTCAGCGACCCGCCACTCCCGGTCAGGTAAGCGAAGCACCGTTTGCACTTGCCCCATGTGGATCCCGACTGGCATGATCTTTATCCCAACAGTTCGACCAAAGTAGTCTAGACCAATATAGCCTCGCTTGGATTGGTACTCTATGCCAAGCATGCGGCTACAACAGGAAAGAAAGTGTCTTGCGTAGTCGAAGGTGTGGAAACCAATCAAGTCACAGTTTAGCAAAGCCTTAAGTATCTCCTCTCTGACAGGTAAGGTCCGGTATATCTCCGAGGAGGGGAACGGACTGTGGAGGAAGAACCCTATCCGAAGTCGATTGAACCTGTAATACATTCATTCTTTCAGTCAAAATTCCTGAAAGTGAAAACTTTACCCACCAGCAGATGCATGCATTAATTTAATTCATAAATCAACATGCTATTTTTTTTATTAAATATTCTGATGCTTATTAAACATGGTAATAAATATAATTCTTAATTAACAGTAAATAACTAAAAACTACATACACTTTTTAGTTGGTAAAGGTTTTAATGCTGACCATTCGGACCAGAAATCAGGAATTTCAATTCAAATTTGCGAAAGACAGTAATATATACTAAGAAATTCCAAGTTCAACAATGATGAAAGCTCTACAAACTCTCATATTTTACTGAACTCTAAATCTAACGATAAAATCGAACCTGCGCCTGAGGAAAGTAGGGAGCGCCATGAGGTGATAATCATGGATCCACACGTAATCATCTTCCGGATTGATCACCTCCACAACCTTCTGAAAGAACTGCTTATTGGCGAGCACGTAGCTCTCCCACAGCCCCCGGTCGAACCGTCCGCCGTGGTTCGCGGAGAATGGGAGCATGTAGTGAAACAGCGGCCAGAGGTGCTGCTTACAGAACCCCTGGTAGTACCTCTCGTGCAGATCCGGCGACAGGAAGGCCGGCACGCACTTGAACCTCTCGAGCAGCGCCTGCGCGACGTCGTCCTGCTCCGTGGGGTCGACGTCCACCTTCAGCGATCCGATGTACAGCACCTCCATGTCGTCCGGCAGTCCGTCCTTCAGCTGGAGCAGCAGCGAGTCCTCGTCCCAGGTGAACGACCAGCCGCGCCCGTCCGGCCGCCGCCGCGCCCGCACCGGCAGCTGATTCGCGACTATCAGTATCCGATCGGTGGCGAGCGACGACGGCACGTCGGACGTGACGCTATTGGCGGGCTCCTCGTCGTCCAGCTCCGAGAGAGTCCCCGGCACCGTCATCACCCGCTGCATCCGCCGCATCCCCGACCGGCTGCCCCCGCCGCTCCCGCCTAACGCCGCGAAGTTGCCCGCGGCCAGATCTAGAAGGTTTGTATAAGATCTTGACATCATCTTGCCGGCTGATTGTTGAACTAAGCTCCTAGATCTGAGTGGGAGGATAAGCTGTCAGAACAAACCCTAGCTAGGGTTACGACGTATGGATATTCTTGCTCTGTTGAATTGGTTGAGTATGTTCTGACGATCGGAGGAATATTACCGACCGTCCGATCACCGACGGACGGACGGGGAGAGAGGGATGAATGGATAAATGAATGAATGAATGAATTTAATGTTATTTCAGACTCGAGAGGGAAGTATGATAATATCTGCTGCTGGTGGTGGAGGAGAAGAATGAAAGAAAGAAAGAAAGAAAGAACGAGGGAAATGGGAGAAAAGACGGACCCGACCGATTTGATATGGATTTCGATTTTGTTTTTTTATTTAATTATTTATTTCTGGAATTATTTATATATGTAGGAAAAAAGAATTATTATTATTATTGTTATATTATTGTTGTACTAAATAAACTCAAGAGAGGAGAGGAAGAAAGGATCATGGAAATGAAGAAACGAAGGGAGACTGGAAGAGGATATTCACTAGAGAATACAGAACAGAGAGAAGGAAGGAATAGAGAGAACAGAACAGGATACAATACAGGGCGGCTAAAATTGGGTAAAGCAATTAAGCAATTAAGCAAGTAGTTGTAAAATGGGAACCAAAGCAAGCAAGCAAGCAAAGCGGGGCTCCAATCTGCGAACCGGATAGGGTTGGTCTGTATACGTCTGGTCGCTGCCCCTCCATTCCGATCTCACCAATGCCTCTCTGGCGAGGCGTTGGAAGCACAAAAGAGGGGGAACGGAGGGGACCAAATGGAGAGGGGGAGTGAAGGAACAGGATAAGGTTGGCCAGCAGAGTACAACGCCATCCCAAAGAAAGGCCAGCTGGACTGGACTGGACTGGAGGTGGAGGAATTCATATCCTCTACTGCATAGTAAACTGCTGCGCAGTACTCCAACCATTGGATCTGCATTAAGATTCGTGTAACTGTCTGAAGAAAAGCTCCCTGTAATCCGCATCGTTGATTCGCTGCGCAGTACAATAATGTGCAGCAGAGGATAAGCACGCGCGGTGGAGGACGAGGACCTTCTTTCTTTCTTTCTTTCGTGCTCTCCACGTGCTCACGCTTCTCATGCCGCCCGCCCCTTTCTTCCTTTCTTTCTTTCTTTCTTTCTTTCTTTCTTTCTGCCTTTCTGGCTTTCCAGTCTCGTGATCGACGGCCCTGATTCACGCTCCTCGGCCACTTTCTCATCACATACATTTTTTATTTATTTAATTAGTTATATATTTTTTTTAAAAAAGTAGCTACAGTGCTAGATATTTTAGATGATTTGGTCGCTTTATAATTCGCGTATTGTATTTCTTTTTTTAACTAGCGATTTAATTTGAAGTTAGTAATTTTAAAATATCGTGGCAAAATTTTGCTATGATATTATTATATGTCAAAATAACATGTTTCAAATTAAATAAATAAATAAATCAAAATTTTTGTCCATATTTTTCTCTTTGCCTAATAAGGGCATTAAATGCTCCGAGCCCAGCAAAAGTTGGATGAGGGGAGGAGAGGGGACCTGGTGGAATGCCACGTCTCGAGCCAGCACATGGTCCACCAAAAAAACAATCAGTGGTTTGGATGACTAGGATTGCATCATCACTTGCGTGTCATTTATCTCAGCCAAGCAATCACCCTTTTCTTTTCTCCGTCCCACATTACAAACTTGGGTGCATTAAACATTTCAATTATAGAATGATAGATAGGTATCATCATCATCATCATCAATGTATATATAAGATAAAATTCAGAAGCAGAAGAAAGAAGAAACCAACCAACCTGATGAAATGATGATGTTCCCAATTGGATTACAGCAAAGCATAATGGATAAGCAAAAAGTACACTTGGGTCTGGGTAGTACATTGGCGTACGCATAGCAAAGGTAGTCATAATAAATTAATAATTACGTGTTAATAGATTCTAACAAATTTAATTCATCTTTTCATTTCATGAGCCAAATGGATATGTGAAAGGCCAATTCATATCCTCTACTGCGCAGTGAACTACTGAGCAGTACTCCGGTCATTGGATCTGCTTAGAGATTCGTGCAACCCAATCTCAAAAACCCCTCCTACAATCCGCATCGTTGATCCGCTGCGGATTATAGGAGAGGATAAGCACGCGTGAAGGACCGGCCAAGGAATCGGTGCGGACTGCGCGTGGTCGCATGGACATGGATGGGAGTGCTCATCCTCTGTAGCGCTGCATTGTGTAGCGCGAAATGTGAACCGTTAGATCATCTCCAGATTCGAGCGAGCACGGATCTCGAGATTATCTAACGGTTCACATTCCGCGTTACAAAATGCAGCGCTACAGAGGATATGGAATCCATGGATGGAGGCATCCAACTTTGACTTTGTTACGACCATATCCACGCCACATTCTAGGGAGGGAGATGAAGATTGACGTCACGTATCATGTATGTGAGTCCATACTCTATTTCTGTTGTTACTCTAAAAGGAACAATAGGAACCTGCTTTTCTATTTAGAACCGTTCGATTAAGTCAGCTGCGACCCTCTTCAAAACTGCTACCAAATAAATGCAGTTCTTGAGATGACATCCAGACGGTTCAGATTGGTCCAATTTGTATTTTAGAGATCTTTTTGTAATCAGTCTGAACCGTCCGATTTAATCTGACGGTTCTAAATAGATGGCTCATGTAGGTATAATGTATGCAATGGGAATGGAAGGGTATAACTGTCCATCAATTATTAGGTAATATAATAAGAGGAGTTTTTCTTCCTCAGGTTTGACCTCACCAGTTGAAGAAGGAAAAATTTAAATTTGCATTTGCAAAACGACCTCCTGGCAACAGTTGTATTTGTGGGTTTTGTTTTGTTCTTTTGTTCTTTTTGGAGAAAATTAAATTGTGGGGTTTAATTTGTTGAGATCACGAGTGGGGCTTTTGACACGTCAGAGTGTCGTGTCCGATCTTTTTGGTGATTTTGACAGAGTATAATAACTGTATTTTTTTTAGTATTTAGGAGATTTGTATTTTCGTCGCATCTTTTTTTAAAAAAAATACAGACTAACATCTCAATCAGTGTAATTTAATTTGATTTTATTTTATTTGAGTTTAGGCAGCTGTCAATTTAATTTGATTTGGAAAAATGACGATGGAAGGATAAAACCAAGAAAGATGGTTGAAAATTAGCTTAAAAGGGAAAATAACTGTGATTATTAACTTAACTAAATATATAAAATATATATTCAGGTAAAAATATATTATTTAATTAAATAATTTAAGGGTTTTTCTCATTGATTTATTGAAAGCAAATTATTGTCTAGTTTAATAAAATGATAATAAATAAATTGCAATAAGCTAGGGACGTGACATTATTTTTTGAATTATTATAAATCCTACGATTACGTAACGTTTTCAACTGCTTATGAAATTCCCTATATCAAATCTGGCCAGAATTTTCCGTTTGCATATATTAATTAATTTGGGCAATCCAGATACACCAACAATTTGAAATGTTCAAACTTCATATAATTTTATGTTGAATTTTTTAAATGCTTTAGGGGGGCCGGTTAGATTGTGTCATGCAATTATTTTATTCAATTATCAAAAAGGTACAACAAAAAGCGAAATGCTCAATTAAAGTTCTTGCCACTCGACTCACCACGACGTGTTTAAATTTTAAAATTATAGTTTTTGTTGACCCTACAAAATTCAGATCTCGAGCTGTCAAATTTGAGGATTAAAAAAACAGCTCGCCTCTCACGCAAATTATATACATTTATTTCTTTTCGAAGTAATTAAACAAATCTTATTTCCAGTTTCCACCGGTGAGATCTACTTTTGACCCAGCCAAGCAATCCAACGGCTGAGATTTAAAGCAGATGGGTTAATTAACGGTGAGATGAAGGAACAGTGAAACATTGGTCGAGATCTGGGGTGCATGAATATGAATATATAATATTGAATTGAACTATTGAAGCATCGTTATCAGTCAAAGTAAGAATCGACAATGTCACCGTATGAACCGCTGAATTTTTTTTTTTTTTATCGAGATGGGGAATTTCCGGCTGGCTGAGTTTTATTTTATGAGACCGTATTTCAACACAGATACCTGTGTCATGCTACTGAAATATAATTCTATATATATCTGTATACATCTTTTATGCTTACTGCTAATAAAAGGAGATTAGATTTTTTTGACATGAAAGTTCTATCTTCCTCAAGTAATAAATCTCAGCCATTTATTATTTACTTAGATTGATCACCACCGTTGATGTACGTTAATGTCCCAGTCCATTAAAATTTATGACCCATATCAGTTTCCTCACAAGAGACGAGCTCTCGGCCCATCGCATGCCCACACGTAATGTGTCAGTAACTAAACATTTTCCATTTTAGTCTCAATACATTTTTTTTTTTAACTAATAATTAACCTACTCTACTCTTTTAATAAGTTTGACATATTTCTTACTGTTACATGTTATCATAATTTCAGTCCAAAACAATGCGTGGACTCTTTACTGGTATACAAAGTTGTATATACGAGTAACTTGCAACATTATGGTATGGTGGTGAAGATGCATAGAGAGACTTGATGAAAGCATTGGGCGTCGGTTGGATAAGATATTCGGATTGAAGTCGCCTGGACTGGATGAAATGAAATGCGTGCCTTTGCATTTGGGTGCTTTACTACACGTGACGAATAATCCAAGGAACATATTTTATATGGTTTGGAGGAAAATAATTATAATAAATTTGCAAAGAGTAAATAACTGGTCTTTGTTCTAGTGGCTAAGGGCAGAGTCCATATCTGCTGTTATTCTCAAAGAAAAACAGGACCCTATTATTCCAGTTTGGGCCGTTAGATCGAAACGGACGGATCTGATCGGTCCACTTTAGATTTTAGGGGGTCTTTTTCAAATAGATCTGATCCGTTGATTTTGATCCAACGGCCCAAATTAGAATAACAGGGTCCTGTTATTCTATTTGGAATAACAGCCGATATGAATTCGCTAAGGGCAACGTCCTCCGTAGCTAAGGGCAATGCCCAAAAAACCCTAAACCTTAAACTCTAAACCTTCCATGTAGGAGGTCGCGGATTCGAAACCTGGATGGGGAGTCTTTTATGGACATTTTAAATTTGAGTGGATTGACCCTCATCTTTTAACTCAAAAAAAACAAAAAAAAAAAAAAATTAGCAAAGAGTAGTACAAAGAGGCGTTGAAATCAGCTGCGATCCAAATACGATATTAGAATTTTGAGATCTTGATCAGACGGCTAAGATTCTTTCATAACCTCCCCTAAAAAGCCTCTGCCGTCAGATCGAGATCGCAAGATCCTGTTTTAGATCGCAGCGAATACAGACTCCTACAAAGAGTGTTTGGTAGAGATGTGACGATTCCTGTTCCTAGAGATAATTGATAAACAGATTTTATTTTATGTAGACAGATAGAAAAGAATTTCTCACGATGGTGAGTGGTGATTATTTCTTGAATAATAGTAGAATGAAATTGAGATGAGAGAAGTAATATGTCACAGTCGCTTTTAAGCCTTCAAAAATAAAAGAAAAGAAAAGAAAAAAAAGAAAGAGAAACAGAGAGAATTTTTTTTTTTTTTTGGATGAATACTTGAAATTTTTAAAATATATTAAAAAAAAAAGAATTTGAAGTATCTAGTAGTATGATAAAATGGAAAAATCAAAAAGAGGGACAATCTTTTTGCTCTCTACGATATCATATTCTCAAACATTTATCACAAACTGATTTTATAAAACAACAGAAAGCAGAATAAATAAAAGTAACTTTTGTGTTCAATTTCATGTGATCACTGTATGTGATACGGAGATAAAAAGCAAAGACAAAAAAGATGGGATGATGGACCATGTTGATAACTAAGTATTGTAGTTGTATTTGATATATATATAAAGGTAGAGAAAGGGTTTTGCTTGCATGATCTCACCATAACTAAAAAAGAGTTTTAAGTTACATTGAGGATAAAAATGACTACACATGCAAGTAACTAATTAAAGTATATATGATATCAAGACTTTATTTATGTCTAAGAACTGGCCTTTGGTCTAATGGTTGAGGGCAACGCTCTTCGTATAGGAGATCGCAGGTTCGAAACCCCGGTAGGGGGTCCTTTATAGATATTTAAAGAGTGACTTGATTTGTATCTTTATCTCAAAAAAAAAAAAAAAAGACTTTATTTATGTCCGTTTGATCAAACATATCTACAATCAAGGAAGGAAGTTATTTACAATTTGAGATGATTGGAGTAAAATTATTAAACTTATATTGTAAAATTCTTTACATTTTATATTGATAATTTAACTTCTCATCCTCAAATTTGCAAAAAAAAAAAAAAAATTAAGTTCGCAATTTAACTTAATTTCGTTAATATCTGTATTATTAAAGAAAATATATCAAATTGGTACATGAGATTTCTCGAAAAATTAAGTGACCAAGATAAATTAGCGTTTTTAAAATTTTTAATCCATATCTATAATTGAATTTATTTGTATGAGGTGCAAAATAGTGTTAGCTTGAATTAGCAACTATTCTCGACTATAATCACTTAAAACACATCATTAATTATGTGGACATTGATTGTGATTTAAATGTAAATCATGTACGGCGAATCGTAAATTTGATTACAATTTAGACTATCTCATACGTATAAAAGAAAATATATATCGGTGATATATATTTTGAATATGACGTTGCTTGATAAAATAAAACTATATTGTATGAACAAATGCCTTGCAATCAAATCATATTGTATGCAAATGAACATATATAGCTGAGATTGTGACAGACGTATCAAAACTTATGAAGAAAGTTAAAGTGGTTTGAAAACGTACGCTGATTTAAATTTAACTTCGTTTGCAAAAATTCAAATGCCACATTGGAATCGACGTGTCAGGCAGATCAGTTCACACTTCACACTAGCAGAAAAATTGATAGGTAGAAATTCTAAAAAAAACAAAAGAAAAAAAAACTTAGTTTTAAAATTGGTTTGAAATTCTCCCGCAACCGACATTATATATGCGCAATAATTCTGATTTCACATCGTCTGCCTTAAGGTATTGTGTCTCATGGCACGTGGACTCCTGGATCGCCTCGAGATTCGAGCCTGCACAAATCTGAAGGTGATCTAACGGTCTATGCTTCATAGCATGGTACCTTAAGGCAGAGGATAATAATTCTCAAGTATTTTACACGAATTTTTCTTGCCGTATCTCAAAAGTAAATAAAATAATTTAGTTCTCCCTCAGGATTTCAGAATCAAATTTATCATTTGTATAATGTATTCCTATATTTTCTATTAGGTATATGAACGTGTACCGTATATATTTTCCATTAAGATATAAATTAAACATTTTTGCATGTAGAAAAGCGTGTTAAAATTTCATAATCGAAGGCTAAATTAGTACCATGATTTGTTAAGAAGATTAAAATTTTTATTAGTTTAAATAAATATTTTTCAATTTTGGTATAAACAATTTTGTCCGTCAACTCGACTAATAGAGACTTCATTCTAAAGGAAAAAAAAAAATGGGGCCAAAAATATACTGATTTCATATCTCCTAACATATGGCATATGCCATGCAGCAAGTGGGCCGTTGGATCTCCTCCAGATTTGTACTGATCTGAATCTCGAGGCGATCCAATGGCTCACGTGCCGCATAGCACTGTACATATGTTAGGAGATAATTAAGCACTCCATGGGTGTGGTCGTATAGTTAACTAGAAGATATTTAGTGAGAGCAATCATCATAACCATTTATAACTTACAAAAATATTTTCTTCTAAAAGAACTTATAAAAATATATATATCCCTTGGCATATGGATTACTAGATGTCATTCCAACGTTGCAATGATTAGGATCACACTCTAGCAACCCCATTGCTTGCTTGTGATTTATTTATTTAATAGTAATTCGGTTGTTCAATTGGATGTTGACATGAATGATGACATGATGTTGTGTGAAGTTTATAATTTATAATATATAATTTACTGCCTAATGTCAACCTAAGAAGGTGGGATCGTTGTAAAATGCAACACTTGGTTTATTTTGGGTCTTGGCAGATTAATTTCGTGCTAATTAAATGTTCTCATTATTTGATTTAATCCAACAGCTTTTAGGTAGCTTGGCATGCACCAATTATATATGGAGTAATAACCAGTGACAACCCATTTTATCTATCCACCGGTCTATTGTATTTTCAATAAACAAATATCATTATGTAGTGAACAATTATTTCTTTAATTAATAGATATCATTTTCCAACGAACAGATACATAACGATTGCCAGTGAACATTTATGTATATGTGCTAAGCACATGAATGTACATAGTGTGTTAAAACTGTAAGAAGAAGTGGATGGGTGACCTACTTTAATGATGGACTCTGCATGTTTCTCAATTATACATGTGCACCGGATTGATTTTGACAAGTAGGTGGAGAGCGGAGACCAACTCTTTTCTTTTTTTTGTTTGTTTGACACGAATCAAACCATTAATTGAGTCGAGGACATGCATTGCATAATTAATTGGAATGCCTTTTGCATTCACAATTGCCATGTTTCCATTTTGGTAGTTAAACATTGTACGTGGGACATCAATTTTCATATATAGTTGTGCACTTGTAGTGCCACTGATATATATATATGGTTAAAACTTAAAAGAGAGAGAGGCAGGGAGAAACATGTTTAATCCACTTTAATTTTATTAATTTTTTTGTCCACGTTCCATTTTTTTTTTTGGGTCTGATATATCTGTGTGTACCTATGTGTTTAACACAATACATGTTAATTGAAAAAAGTAATGTATATTTATTAACTGAAAAATGATATCTACTAAAAGTCATGTGACACAAAATCTCACAAATATGTGACACAAAATGAGACCAAAATGAGACCAAAATGAGACCGGTATAACTACCTACCTTCAATCCTCCATTCAATGAAATTGAAGCAGCCAGAGGGCCAGGAGTCAGGAGAAGTCACCTTCAACTACAAAGGAAAAAAAAAAAAAAAACATGCAAAAATGTAGAAGCTAGCTACCGAAAAGCTAGCTACCGAAAAGCTAGCTAAACAGTAGAGGTGGCAAATCGGGTAGGTGGGTCGGGTTCGGGTCAGGCAAGTCAGATCAGTTTGACTTTCTAGAATATCTCTAGTCGGGTTGGATCAATTTTAGTATCGACTTTTTTTTGGATCTTTTGTTATTTGAGTTAAATTGCATGCTATTTGAATTCAGATTGGATCAGATCAGTTTGACTTTCTGGAAAATGTCAAGTCGGATCGGGTCTGGTCGGGTAGGATTTTTCCAACTCTACTAAATAGGGAGGTTCAACCGTTGGTGGCTATTGCACACCGACAAAACTTTGTGATCCTGTTCCAACAACTAGGGAGATCCAATGTCAATATATATATATCATATCATATCATGTGACAAATCTTCTTTTGGACACCTAACCTCATCTCAATTAGATGCTACTAGATGGTTGCCTCGCGTTGCTTCGGCAGTACTAATCAAGATAATTTACTAAACGAGATAATTAAATTGGACGAGCCTGTAAATATATGAAGTAAAATATAATTAAATTCTACTAAAATACAAAATACTCTCTTGTAACATGTATAACTATATATAGAGACATCGTACATGTAAACTTAATCATAGTAATATCAGCTAATAGTAGTGTGTAATATCAGCTAATAGTTTTCGGGAGGGGAATAAACTGGATCGTATTGTAAGTTATCCCTTTACGATCAGATGTGGAGATCATATTTGTTGTGGCTGTGTTTGTAAACCTGATACAGAAAAGAAAGAAGTTCGAAAGTTTTGAAAATTATTTGAGAGTGTAATATTATAGACTGAAATTATTTAAGAGAGTAATAATTTAAAATCACAGACGTCAATTATCTATTTTAAGCTGCAATTGAGAAACATTTAAATAGACTCACTTTTCAGATTGCTTATGGAGAAGTAAGAAACATATTATGCTGTGGTTTTTTATTTTTCTGTCTAGTTTGTAATCCAGATATCTATATCTATACTATATTACAGAGCATAAAGCACGTAACTATTACACTCTCCTTTTTTTCTTTCTTCTTCAAATTTTTTTAATACCCATTCTGCCCCTTAACCAACGGTATAGATCAAAATACATTGATTTCAAAGGCGTTGATGTTCTCCAATTAAACAACTTCCTCTCCATTTTATTTTTTACAAAAACGCAAAGATATCAATCTTGGTATAGAAGATATCAGTGTTAATTAGAATTCACATTAATGAGGAATTAATGTTTTATGTTCAAAAATTTAATGAGTTGATTTAGTGTAAAGATGAAATTTAAATGATAAATAATTAATCAAAAACCGAAAGCACATTATATGTATTACACGGCATGAGATCAAGATTTAAAATGCCCGCACAATGGACGGATTTCTTGCTAGTAGAAATAAAAGACAATTTGTTTAAATTAGCTTTGTAATTAATTAAGAAGTATCTATCTACTATATGTAGAATGAAAAAATTATTGGGAAATTTGTGGTATGTTTATGGATCATTAATTTCAAAAAGAAAATGTTTGAGACTATTAGTCATAACATGGTTGTATCGGCCATTTTTATGGACTACCTTTGAATTTATAAAGTACATGAAGGATATGACAGATATCTTAAAAATTCATCTCAAATCTATACTCCATAAAGAGGAGTATCCTAAGCACTTCAACTATGTCACATCATCACTCTTATTGACCATTGATTTTGTTTAAAACTCTTAATCTACTTTGATCTAATGGCTAATGTTTTTTCTCTCCTCATTAAATAAGATGAATGTGATATGTCTAAAACAAATTTTAACCCTTAAAATGATCCAACATTTATACATATTATTATTTATAAATATTGCATCATCATTATTATTATTTAATGACATTAAAATTTTAAAAATTTTGTTCAAGTTTTGTTTAATATAAATATTTAAAATTTTATTAAATTCTTAATTATTTATTTGATACTACTTTTCGGGGCGAAGCCGAGTTACAACTCTAGTTAAAGATAAAAGTTCTAAGTGGTGTCTCTCTTAAATGGTAATCCAGTCCACTTATAACATCTGTGTGTAGATGATTGCAGTACATGCCAAATTATGGAACTTTTTTTTTATATAAAAAAAGTTATTTGCTTTAGAGTTTAGACCTTTAGTTGCTGTAATTATTTTATTTATTTTTTTGGAACCAATGAAGCCGTAGGCAATTTATTATGAGTTTTCAAAATCCAAAAGCAAAAGAACAAAAATAAAAAGTCCAAACTACATGGCTTTCATACGGTCCATTTTAATTGCAACCAGCACAATGTATAGATGCTTTGCTCCCTTTCTTTCTAAACAAACCAACTTCCAGTAATTTCTAGCAACTTCTTTCTTCTACCAAGATAGTTCCGATCTTTTCTCTTCATCGGCCTCAGTTCGATGCTATCATGCACACCCCAAAATCGAGTCACTGTAGTTATTACTGTAGATGAAACTGTAGCAACCCATCAGAGCTTAATAATACTATAATAGGATGGATTGAACTTGGTTCAACCAACAATAATTGAGAATTCTTTTTAAAAAAAAAATGGGCCTTCCTTGCCTTGCCTCTTGATTAGCAAAGAAAATTAAATTAAAACCAAGTATAAAATGTTAAAGTAACTAGATGCATTAGTGTTTTGATAATTTAAATTTCAGTCCACCTTTGTGTAGTGTGTGTGTTTTAGCTTGACATCATGCATGTCACTTCTGTTCATCTGTAGGCATATTAAAGCGCTTTAATGCATAACTCTAGGATTTATTAATTATATAAATATATATAACTCAAGTTAATATCCGAATTAAATTGCAAAAGCCAACACATATGTAGAATGTTGGTTTAATTTGTTAGAATCATATATATATTTTTCAATACAAAATTTCTCGTGGCACATCTATACTCCTTTAAAAAGAAGCTAAGAATTGGACCCTCTATTAATGGTCATAGTCTAAATCTCATCATAATCTTCATCCATGAAATAATGAGAGGCTCACATTGCATCCATTTCATATTGTTTAATCTCCATTTATGTCTCAACACAAAATCGAAGTGACAAATTGTCTAATTGACATTTTAAAGCACTGACTGCTAAAGTTACAAACTCATTTCTTTTCCTCTTCGATTCTTTCACCCCATTTAGCTTGATTGAAAATTAAAATTGCCCGCGACAACGTGTGAGTAGGCTTCTAGTAATATATATATATCTCTAATTAAAGAAATGGAATCAGAATCACCCAATTCACCATGTGCCAAAATCATCCACCAACCTACCTACCTACAACTCCAGTCTCTACCTAATGGTCAATTACATGCATGATTTATGCAAGATATATTATTCAACAACAGAAAAGGAAAGGCATTTGCATTTGCATTGTCCACATTCCACGCCGGTCGGTTCTATATATGAATGGCCCTTGAGGAGGAGGATCATGGCGGGGCCATGGCCGATTTGCTGTGCTTGGATTGGGTTGCAACACGGAGCACAGACATGAATGCTTAACAGTTGCCTGTGTGAGTTGTACAGTGACAGTGAGAACGAAAGCATTCAATGTGTACATACATTTGCCAATTAATGTAAAATGCAATTAATTAATGAAACCCATAAGTTAATTAATTAATAGTGATTAATTAGAGGTGGTGCCCACACCACCTCATCTCCGAGCACCACCTCTTCTCTACGGTAACCAGCCGAGTCTCACCAGCCCTCGCACCGCCACCACCTCGCATCGCTACCGCCTTATCTCTCTTCTTCTCTGTCGCGCGCCACCACCGTCTCGCCTCGACCCCACTACAGTAAAGCCATAGGTGGGGGAGGCTGCGCCGTCGGCCTCCACCACCTCCTTCATCTTTTTTTTTTTTTTTTTTATAATTTTGGGATACAAGCACAAACACTGTATAGGACCGCATCTTGCAGTCGGAGTTTCATTGTTCCGCCTCTTCAATGGCATAACAAGATTTTGGGTTTAAGGGGATTGTCAAAGGGTTTCCACTAATTAGATGGGATGGGATGCTTCTTATGCTTGGCCACATGGGTTGTCATTGAGGATGGGTATTACCTTTTTGTTTAGGGTTAAATTATTGGGTATGTTGTCTTAAGAGACAATCATGGCCGGATTGGTAGATTCAACCGACGGTCATGCCGCCGGCCTCCCTCACCTCATCTCAACCATTTCCATTTTTCTTTTGGGTCACCTTTTTCTTTTCTTTTGAAATACAAGCAAATATCTAGGTTGTTGTGTTTCTCCTTTTGAGCTATACTCTCTCATGGTGAATCTTACCAGTCGACCGTGTATTGGATACTTTAGTCTATCCTTTCAATGTTTGCATAGAACCAACAACTATGTTAGTTTCTTGTTTGCTATTTTCTTTTCATTTGAGTTAGGGTTTTTTGGTCCCTAATTCGGTATTTGATTTATGGGTTTAAGAGAGTAAGAGCAGCCAAAGGGTTCATCTTAAATGGTTGTGAGGATTTATCGATCCTTAATAGGGTTATGGCATAAAAGCTGGGTCACGGCCTCACGAGCTTTAGCATGAAAGCCGGGTCATAGTATGAAGGTTCTAGACTAGGAGGATTGACAAAGGAATCTATGTCGGTTGAAGTTGGTTGTGAGGGTTTTTCATGCACCAATTTAATCAAGTATGATGGTATTAGAGTATAGTTCAAGAAGGAGATGGGTTCACGCTTTTAAAAAGCGACAATGACTTTAGGATCTTGCAATTGTAAGTTTTAATGTCAGTTAGGATGATGAAAACAACAACGGCATGAAGAAAATGAAGACTTGATTGTTAGAAGAGAAAGGAGGGAAACCAATATTTGATTTCTCCCTGTAGCCGCCTCTCACTTCGTCTCGACGAGTTCTGCATTATTTTTTCATGCTATATCTTGTTGTTTATTTACTTTTGTTTAGGATAATGCTTATATTTTTTTTTTCATTTTTCTTTTTCTTTACTATCTGTAACTTTTTTATTTGTTTAATAAAAAACTTAAGTAGACTTTTGGCCTACTTACCTCAAAAAAAAAAAATTAATTAGAGGTGGCAAATCGGGCGGTCGAGTTCGGGTTTAGGTCCGGTGGGTCGGGTCAGTTTGACGTCCTAGAAGATCTCGGGTCAGGTCAATTTTAATATCAACTTTATTTAGACCGTCTGACGTCTGTTGATTTGAGTTGGATTGCATACTGTTTGATCTCGAGACAGTTCAGGTTCGGGTTCGGGTTTGGGTTCAGGTTCGGATTCGGGTCGGTTTTTGTCACCTCTAATAGTGATTAATGATTAATGTATATGTGGTTAGTTGGCAAGTGTACGAGTATCAGCCACACACACAGAGTTTGACAGTTACCAGCTGGACTACCACCAGCTGTATGTAATGCAATGTGAGTCCGTATCTGCTGTTATTCTTAGAGATAACAGGGTCCTGTATCCCAATCTGGACTGTCAGATCAAAATAAACGGTTCAGATTGATATCGAAGTACAGTTTTTAACGGGAGAAAAGATTTTTCTAAATGAATCTGATCCGTTTATTTTGATCCAACGGTAACGGATAGGATAATAGGGTCCTGTTATCCAAAATTAGGATAACAGGTGAATCGATTCCAATGTAATGTACTACCCCGTGCTGCCTGCTCGGCTCTGCTCTGGTTGCCATGAGGGGAAAGGCAAAGCTGTGCAACCAACTCCGTTTCATACATTTATTTTATGCTATACGATGATGATGAGTAATTAATGGCTGTTTCCTTCTTCCAAAGTTCCAACCAAATTTGAGGAGCTGATGTCGGATTCTTTTTCAACACCCAACATTTGGAGCATTGATGGTTTTGTTTGTTTGGAAGACATAAACCAGTCAAGGGGATTATTTAATCTTTTAGTTATCCTGATTATGCTATATTTTCAGTTTTAGAGTTGATAAGATCATAAGTTGTTTTTCTTCGTTGCCAATTTAAGTTTAGCAACAATTAATTAATTACAAATTTATAATCTTCAAGCAATATATTAAGACATATCATTAACGTATAAATATGGGTACCTACGGGTCTCGATCAAGGAAAAAAATATATATTGTCAAGTCAATTGATCCCCCTATTATATAAACGGTTAAGTTTAAATGAATACATGAAGTCCACAATCCACATGCATGGTGAAGTAAGCAGTTTAAGGTAGTCACATAATCACATTCAAAATGGAGTTAGTTAATTAATTATTATATTCTTCTTGTACTTGATGTTACTTGTAAAGAGCACACACGTTACTTTTGGCTGAAATTATTATTTCTTATGATAAATTTTTAAGATAATATGTAATGAGCCTTATATTAAGAAAATTGATATGGGCCTTAAATTTTAATGGGTTGAGACATTAACATTAACGGACATTAACGTAAATCAACGGTTCTGATCTATCAAAGAAAATAACCAACAGCTCAGGTTTCTTATTAGGGGAAGATAGCATTTTCATGTCATTTTTTCTTTTATACATGTTAAGGATAAGATTGATACTTAAATTCACCTCAATTGAACACAAACATACAAATGCTAATATACTTTAATTAATTGTCGCCAGATCCATCTCTGTATAATTAAGTCAAGTCAAATTAATTAACTCACTAAAAGAGAAAATGCAACATGAGTCGTCATCGTTAATGAATAGACAAAGGACAATATATCCTTGGGGACGACTGGGCTACTTAACCAACAACCAACTGATTGGTATATATATATATATAGACCTCCTTAATGCAATAAATATAGGAATCAGAACCATTTTGGACGGTCCAGAGGACTCAGAGAGCCGTATGATATAATTATTGGCAATTGATTAATAGTGATTTAGTCATGTATGTATTAAAAATAGGAACAATGTACATATGTTTTGCATGCTGGTTGTATTTAGTGTGATGGAGTCACATGCTATCGCCGTTGATAAACATATAAATTGAATTGAACGATTTTGTCGTAATTTTGAACAGAGACGGTCCAAATGACTTTGGACACGATTCCAGCCCATAAATATATGTTTATAATTTGCACGTCTACCTTAGAATATGGTACTTGAGACGGTTTATTATCACAGAACGACAAAAATTAGGAAAAATTAAAAAGGATGAGGCATTGTAAATAATTAAATATCCTTTCAAAGTAACTTGCACATAACGTCGTTTCCTTATTCAATTTTATTCCAGCGAGTTGTGAGTTTCATCCAACATAATAGCCCAAATCTCGAGGCAATCCAACGGTGCACGTGTTGTATGGCACCGTGCTATATATATGTTAGGAGGTCTGAAATCCATAAGGGGGGAAAAAATTTTGTTGTGTGTTGACTACTTGCCAGTCTTGTAATCCTTGAAAATTAATTATTGTTGTTGTGAAATAATCACACATACAAATATATATAATAATGCATTATTATGCATATCTAATTAACCAAGGATCATTAATTTTTTTCTTATATATATATTTTTTTGAAGTAGAAAACTTTTTTTTCTTCTTAAAGTAGATAGATTAAAGGCGAAAACAACCTTCCTATTCGGTTGGCGCCTACCTAAATATGTACTCGGGGCAATGATTAATACTGGTTGGTTAGAATATAAATTCTTCATTTATTAATTTGGTACTATGCATCCTTATTAAAAAAGAGTGCATGTTTGACTTTAATATTTCTTGATCAATTATTAAAGTCATTGTTAACTCCTCTAAAAAACTATATGCATCTATAAATTAATGAGCACTTATGACCTCCATCACATATTTAATTAATTAATTTCTACAGTGTTTGTTAGAATATAAATTCTTCTTTTATTAATTATTAATTCGGTATTATGCATCCTTCTTCAAAAATAATGCATGTTTGACTTTTATATTTCTTGACCAATTATTAAAATTAAGTCATTGCTAACTCCTCTAAATAACTATTTTCATCTATAAATTAATGAACACTTATGACCTCCATCATATATATTAATTGCTTTATATAATTATATTCCTCTAAAAAACTATGTGCATCTTTATATAATTGCCGACTTCTGTATTTCCATTATACAGCTATAAATATTACTTTGTGAGTTCAAAAGCTTGTGATGTACTGATTTTGGTGGAATCATTGTCATTAAAGAGCATAATTTTAATGAACCCTCTAATTAATGAATTTCATTAATTAAAACATAATCCTTTTATGTTACTGCATGCATATAAATGTTTATCAAAGCCGGTAATTGAACTATCCAAATAAAACAAGAAGAATATTATATTTTCTTAACACTGGTGTTTAATTATTTTCTGTACGTAGTTTCTGCTGACAGAACTTAATTACTAACCATGGGTTAATCATTAATTAGTTGCACTGAGCTCACTATAATGAAACTTCTGGAAATATATTTATAATTAAGTCAATATATCATATTTTAATTTGACAGCACCAAGAAACATCACATGAGTATGCATTAATTGATAACATAGAACCATCACCCCATTAAGGATAAGATGATGCATATGATTCTCCTAGCTATAATTAATATCCATTAGACAACTAAATATATATATATATATAGCATCAATGGATATTGTCTGGATATGCTCTCAACTTTGTATAAAATATAGTAAAGGGTAAATAATATTAATTAACTAATGCTTTTTCTGATACCAGTCAATGTGGTTCCATATATTGCATATTGGAAAAGATTCCTCCAAGTTGATTAATTATACTGTCTCAAACCAACTTGGTTTAAACTTTAAACTTTAAAGTTTAAACAATTTTGTACTGGAAATTGAAAGCTCCACCACCTGGTTCATTTAGTTTCTTTTTCATATTTTACTGTTGTCATTAGTACCTTCCTCTGCCAAAACAAATTGTATAAGATAGAGATCAAACATAGTTGCCAGTAAGGACAAAAATGTATATATGCCAGTTGTAAAAAGAAAATAAAATTAATTTGGATGATTGGGCCTTGAAAAAATAATATAAAAAAAGTTTAACAGAAACTAACAATTAAAATATGTATAAAATTAGCAACCAAATCTTTGGTTTTTTGAGAGTGGACCCATGAAGATAAAGCCAGAAAGATACATGTTAATTATGAACTACAAATTAATGAAATTGATTGGTTACAAATATTTAGAAAATCATGTGTAACAATATTATAACACTACCATCTTTGGCTTGATATAAAAATTTTATTAAAGAAATTAATTGCTTCTCCAATCAGAACTATCAACTGTGGCATCTTTTTCTTGTGTGCATCCAATTATAAATAGTCATCTCCCACCACATGAACGTGCAGATAATTAATTAGAAATTACAAAGATGAACTGTAAACACATTGGAACCCCATCATGTTATATAATATTTAAAAATATGTTGTCCCATATATTAATAGTATTTTAACTTCTTGTAATCTTGTTGTTGTTAATTAATTTAGGTTCTCTACAATTATAATTTACACAGCACAGCATGCAGCGAGTCACTGACATGTAATCACAAGTTCACGGGAACAAAACACCATCAAAATGTTCTTAAAAAAAATAAAACAAGAAAATAAAAAAATAATAGTGTGCATATTTAAAAACTATCTTTTAAAATAACATAGTGTGCATGTTAATTGGTTCCTCCACACATTCCAATTTCCATGTCTAATAGATTTATATTTTCATCCTTACTGGTGCTGGTTTAATAATTAATGAATACTTTTCAAGCTTTCCTTAGGTTGAATGCTTTAGTTGCATGCACATATATATATACAATAGCTTTTGAGATTCTTTTAAGAGAAAAAGAAGAAACAATTTGCACAATGAAAGCTACTTGCTTTACCATGTAGCCAAAAAGTTCCTTTCTTTGATCATGCGGCTGAAAAAACTCGGGATCTGCTGGCGTGCATCCAAATCTGTAACGCAGATCGGACGGTGCGTCAGACCCTGAGATCCGTGAAAAGCACTGAGTCCGGATCTGCTGGCGCGCGTCTAGATCTGCGCTGCAGATCTGGACGCGCGCCAGCAGATCCGGACTCCGTTGAAAAAGGGTAAAAATAAAACATACATTTTCTAGGCAGTCAAGTGGAGGCATCCAATAACAACAAGTGACCAATCCATCCATTTTAGGTAGATTTACATATATATTTACCAATGGACAATGATACCATGCCACAACTTTGCCCCCACAATCCTGTGATGAGGTGGTGGCGTATGGGTGGGGAGGATCATTTTTGTAAAATTTTGTGGGGCGGAGGTACATTTTTATAAAATTGTGAGAGTCATTTTTGTAAAATTTTTCCTGGTAGGGTAATTTTGTAAATTTCCTTAGAAATAAAGGATATTTCTATAAAATTTTCTGAAAAGAGAGATTTTTTTATAAATTTTTCCCAAGTACATTGAGGTGTTCTGGGGGCATTGTGTGTGGCAAGTTATATTTATCCGTTTACCAATATACATTTCCATTGTCTTTATACACATGATGATCCAATGATGCATCATCATATAAAAATAGATAAACTTCCAATTAAGCAGATGAGGTCACTTTCAAGTGGCCCAGTTGACAAAGAGATACAGAAGAAAAGCAAGTGTACAAACAATTGGATTGGGCCTGATTGTGACCTGTGTGGCTTGATTCTGTCTACTGTCTACTGTTTCCACTTGAATAATGCAGCAGGAGGCAACCACAACTATTATATGGCATCTTTGTTCTTTCTATCAACATGTTACATATCATACCAGTAAAGAGCCCAAAGCATGTTACATATCATACTAGTAAAGAGCCAACGCGTTGCTTTGGGCTGAAATTATTATTTCTTATAATAAATTTTTAAGATAATATGTAATGGACTGAGAAATTAACATAAATCAACGGTTCAGGAAAGATAGCCCTTTCATATCATTTTTTTCAATATGCTTTTATATATGGTAAGGATAATACGAGCCATTATATTATATTATGATTAGTATTGCAGAATGATTATGCACAATCAGGGAGTTTTGTTAACCAAAAAAAAAAACAAAAAGAACAGAGAAGGGAAGATGCTGTCTCGCTCTCAAGAGGGGCCACATCTCCATCCATAAAAAGGTGAAGACTGAAGAGAGAAGAATGGAAGGAGAGGGTGGGTTTGTTTTTTTTTTTTTTTTTTTTTTTTTTTGGTTCTGGATAAGAAAGGGATTTGGCTTTTGTTTACACTTATTGTGGATGCAAATGGATTTCGAATTTTGGATTGTTGAGAAATACGTAGTTTTTTTTTTAAATTAATTCTCTAGTGGATAATACATTGATTCTTGGTACCTTTTTTTTTTATATTTTTTTTGAGACAATATGTATTGGATTCTTATAAGTTATAACCCAATTGTAACATCTTGTGATATATAGCCAGATAGGTCAAGCACATTAGGATTTTGTACCCTTATCTTTTTAAAATTGTTGGGTGACCAAAATGATTGTCAGGCTTTCTGATTTCAAATTTGGTCAATCTAAATCAATCATATGCTATATGTTAAATTTCCCCCTTATTTATTTATTAGTCAAAGTATTATATGTACAAGCATTGCAACGTAATAATAATAATATAAAGTCCTGACCAATTTGGGCTCAAACTTGAACTAAAATCCGTATAATTTTTCTCTTTTAATTTGTTTGAGAGATTTAGTGAGTATAAAAGTGTGCACTAAATATCAATAGTTTAATAAACTTCCATCAAATTGGGCCATTTAATCCTCACATTCAAATCAGAGGTCTAAAGAGACATCAGATATACTATTCAAGAGACTATAAAAAATGGGCCTCACTAATGGATATCTGGATCTCATTCCAGATTTTGTGAATAGACCGGACCTTACAAAACGACATCAAGTGTAGCTTTTGTAGTTTTGTTGATCTTTTTGTGGGTTTATGAGCCTTTAAAACCATCATTTTCCTACTCTTTTTTGTAAGATTTATTGATGGTGATGACTACCAGCAGTGGCAAGTAAACAAGTAAATTCAGGCCACATTAAAGCTTTCTTTTTTTATAGATAAAAATGGTGTTTTCTTTAGGAATTAAAATTTCAAAAATTGAGTTTTGGTTGTAAACTTTAATTTGGAACCTCTTTGAATTCAGATAAAATGGTAAAGCGGAATTCTGGCCTCTTGTAAGGTGGATAATGAAGTTGATTTTGGGCCTCTTTGAAATCAGTTATATAGCCCATATATAAACCCACCATTAAAATGGCCTATAAATTTACCAGTAAAATGGAGCATAAATTTAAAATTTTACATCAAAATGGCCCATAAATTTGTATTCTTTTTCCCCTCTTATTTTGGTAAAATTTTTTTTTAAATTCCATTACGTACGTATCATTTTGCAAAAGAAATTCCCCATAATTTTGCCAAGGAACACGCAGTTAGTTTTGATGGGTTTGAACTAATGTTATCATGACCGGACTAGACATCGACCCAGTAAAGCTTCAGATGGGTCATTGGTCGGATCGCTGAGTCAACCGGTTCAACCGCTGGTTTTCTCAAATATACTTATGAGATATTAGACTTAAAGATTGTTATAAAATAATTATTTTTATTGTATAAGTATATGTAAAAGCCTACTCATATATTTTGAAATGGTGAATATAAGGTTGAATTTGTCCACAAATATCAATAAAATTACTTGTAAAATAGATTACAATATCAGCTTACAAACAAAGATCCGAATTTTTTTGATAAATATAACATTCTTGAAATTATTTAATATTATGGTCATCGATAATAAAAATGTAACTTTTTTTTTTTTGAAAATTTCGAACCTTTAAATAAAGTACAATAACTAAATCATAATTTTTTATTATGGAATCATGATGTTTAATGTGTCTGTGTATGACTATATACTATAAACAACTTGTTTTTTTGAAATTCGAAAAAGTAAAAAAGAAGAGGAGGGTTCTAATGCCTCAATTTTTTGTGCCTCAATCATGCCTCAACTTTTTAAATTTCAAATAACTCAAAATTTAAAACTATTTTTTTAAAACAAAACCGTTAGATGTAATCTATATTATTTCATTTATGTATATGTAAAAAATCATCAAATTTGAATATTATTTTGTTTGATATCAAGGACTTAAAAAAATGCACTAATTTGAGCAATTTCTAGACGTTGATTTTTATAACTCATTGATTTATATAAAATAAAACAAAAAAGTGTAAAAAAATTTGTTATGTGAACATAGAGAATATTATATTGATCAAATCTAACTGTTTTGTTTTGAAAAATTAGTTTTACATTTTGAGTTATTTGAAATTTGAAAAGTTAAGGCATGATTGAGGCATTGGAACCCTCCTAAAAAAAGAATTAGAATCTTGAGACCTGTTTGTGAGATCATAGGTTGTAACATCTAAGGCTCATAGCCTTTTTTTTATTGGATTTACATCTCTCCCCTCGATGAGTTCATTAATTAACGGGTGCCAGCTTTAGAAACCGGAAACTGCATATGGTTTTTTCTGAAAACCGGCTAATTAACGGGGTTAGCACGCTTTTTACTGGTTCATTTACATGTACAGTCCAATCAAATAATCAACTCGGAAACTGTTCCCGTTCCGGTTTTTTCTGGTTAAACCGGCGGTCTGGTCCGGTTCTGATAACACTGGTTTGAACCTCGAACACAGGTTATATGCTCGTTTTATTTTTATTTTTTTAAAATGACAATCACTTAAATTTCATTTAACTTGATCACAAAATGGTGATATAAACTGCAGCAACAATTTGAAAATTCAGCTAAAATATACAAAAAACGTACACTATCGAAGTAATAGAATGCCAGGGCATGTTCAAATGATCCAATTCTCAAATCTCACAAGTTAATTGTAATTTGTTGAAGGTTTTGTATCTTTAAAAATAAGATTATTTTAACCAACAAATTGACAAGATTATGAATTGTATTTGCGAATTTCATCAACCTCGTGACACAGGTATATTTCGAAGTTAACAGTCTCAATATTTGCAAATAAATTGTTTGTTCTAAACCAAACTTCAATGAGAATATTTCTTTCTTATTTGAAGCCTAATTCAAAAGGTTTAATTTTTAATAAGTCGAGATTTACCGTCTAAAACTTAAAAAATTATCTGAGCAATTGTTAAGAATTTATGCATTTATTTGAATGAAATTACTGACGTAAATATGTTGTCCTGCCAAAGATTTTAATTTTGGTAAAAAGATTATGCAACAATGAACAATAGAAGTAAAAATTTGGCATCTTTTTTTTTTTTTTTTTTTTTCCTCCTTCTCTTTTCCTTTTGTCTGTTCTTTATAAAAAGGGAAATATCTGATAATTTTGTTAGTAACTTTTTTACACTAAATTGGAAACAGAAAGTATTTATAGGTACTGGCCTGCATTACTTACAGATATACATGTTAATTACAAAGAAAATGGGTCCTTAGTCGTCAAGAGTGCAGATTCATTTATTTCATTATTTGATCACCAATTTTATTTTATGAAAATAAAAATAAATTAGATCATATTTTTATTCATAATATGTTAGATGTGAACTACTTTGCTCTCGTTAAGCATTTACGCTGCTGGTAACTAATATATATATTTTTTTTCTTTTGTCAACCTTTGGATCATTTTTAGGAATTAAATATTTGAATATAAATGATGGGATTACTTCAAAATAGTGAGGAATCTAATTATGAGTAAAGATAGCGTGAGCGCATCTCAAAAAACATATCAAATCATCTCCAAATTTCGATTTATATGGCTCAATTAATATTTATATCAAAGCCATATGGAATATAAAAATTTTCCATTTTTGAAAAATTTGTAAATACTTGTTTGAGACTCTTTAAAGTGACCATACAATATTAATAAAATAATTAATGTTTTATAAATCATATTAAAAAATCTCAAAAAAAAAAAAATTGTATCCCATATGATTTTGATACAAAGAAATTATCGAGTCGTATAATTAAAATTTAGAGATGATTTAATATGTTTTTAAAGATACGTTTACAGAATGATCATATGAGCTTACGTGAGTTTAAAAGTCGCGCTATCTTTATTCTCTAATTATTATTATTGCTGATATATATGGCCGACATGAGGACTTTGGTAGGTATGAATTTATTTGAAGAGAATGGAAATATGGAATGGCGGGGATAAAATTCAAACCTCAAACAAAAAGGTAAATCTAATCTACGTCCTTTCTAGCCTCTTCATTATCTATTCAATAAATCTCTTTTTCTATACTTTAATTATGAAATAAACAAACAAGCACTGTACACCGTACGATCTAAAAAATCAGCACAGAAAGAAAGCCCCAATCACCGCTTGTTCCCTCCCTTCTCAAGAAATTCTCCTTAAATAAAAAAACCGCCTGCCTCCTTTTGAAACCCAGAACGATAAAAAGCACAGAAATATTGTTCTTTTGTGGCAGGCTGGGAAAGGATTTCTTTAAAGAGAAAATCTTTTGATACCCATCCTCCGTACCCCAATTTTGTACCCCGTCGCTGCACCCTTCTCTGATTAATGATACTTGATACCACCATGATTAATTAGATGGCCTCGCTTGTTTCAAAATTCAAATATATACACACCTCTGGATCAACTCACCAAAGCTGATTCGTTTATTATTCTCCATTTATTTCTTTTGAAAAATAAACAACAAAGTATAAAGTATAAACACATGATATGTAAATATAACAAGTAACAACTTAAGATAGCAATTAGCAAACAATATATAAACTAGTACTATATATTTTCTTTCTGATATGAAAAAATTGATGTTAACACCTAGTGTGAAGATATAAATATGTAGGATAGCAATTAGCGAAAAGATGTTAAACTTAGTATAAAAGTAGTTGAAAAATGTTTTACTTTAAAAATATACACACCTGATATAGAGATATAAACACAGAATGGAAAAAAAAAAAAAACACCTGAGATAAAGATATAAACACTAAATTGAAAAATATAAACACCTGAGATAAAGATATAAACACCGAATTGAAAAATATAAACACCTGAGATGAATACATAAACACCGAGTGGAAAAATATAAACACGTGAGATTAAGATATAAACACCGAATGGAAAAATATAAACACCTAAGATAAATGTATAAGCACCAGATGGAAAAATATAAACACCTGAGATATATATATATAAACACCGGATTAAAAAATATAAACACATGAGATAAATATATAAACACCAAATTGAAAAGTATAAACACCTGAGATAAATATATAAACACCAAATAAAGATATAAACACCTAGTCTCAAAATATAAACAGTTAGATCAAATTTTAATTATCATTATTTAGAAACTTATTTTTGTGTGTGTTTAAAAATATATCTAACAAAAAAATTAAAATTATAATACCCAATACATAAATATGTACCGAGTATATAAGTGTAATAAATTGTATAACTCCATGAAATATATATATATATATATATATTTGAGGTAGCTGACAGCTAAATTTGTATTTAAGAAAAAAAATATATTAACACATTCAAATATATAGACACTGATCTTTCATAAAAATAAGCACCTTTTCTAGAAACATAAATGCCTAATTGTTGTGCAGAAAAATCATTTGGTTATGTGAAAGACGTTAAATATAGTCATATATATCATTGCAATATAAACACTTAAAATTTTGATACAATCATGTTTCATTAAAAATAAACACTCCAAACCTCTCTCTAATTGTTGGCTGCTTAAACTCGCTAATGGTTCTAAGTACTGGAACATTTCATGCCTGTGGCTTATATGAATACGAGTACTAGAGGGAGTGAGCACTTTATTTCCTTCCTTTTTTAAGTTTGGCTGAACAGTCAAACCTCTATTTTAAGCAGTTTGGCTAGGGGTACGCGGCCGGAGTACTGAGCGCAAGGTACTATTAGCAGGACTCTTCTTTAAAAGGGGGTTTGTATTAAATAAATAGAGGGCCCATGGGCCCAAACTTTTCTTGAAAAAGTTGTATTATCAGATATTAAATGGAGTGCCGGTTTGTCTGCTGAGTAGTTTATAAGGCATGTGGATGAATTATGGATGCTTGTCAATTAAATTAGTATAAGAATACTACCTAGCATTCATGGATAGATTGTACATAGAGTTTAAATGTTACAGATTGGATGTAATGGCTACAAAATTTATACGCTATAGACGTATGAACAAATTATTCAGTGAACGCTTGATGTCTTTGTTAGTATAACACTGTCATTATGCAGGTAATATTGGCAATTTTTTTTTTTTTTTTGTATTGGAATGTGAAATGCTTTAGTTTCATAATTCACACTGAACTGAAGTATATCAAGCTAGTAGTGAATTGTTATCATTTAATTATGTTATTACATTCTTTTCGTATATGCCAACAAGCAAAATTAAACATTTTTGTTCCTTGAAAATTGCTACCAAGTCATATTTTATTTCCTATATAAAAGGAAAATTCTTTTGAATGCCAATATCCTTCTAGAAGCAATTGCTATGTATGTCAAGAATCAAGATGCTACTATGAAGTATGAACTCTTTGTTAGTTGGAACTTGCAAAAACACACAATTTTTGCTGTCCATGTTGTTCAACCACCATTAACTTTGACTATTATTGTCACATTTTGTATACAAAAAAATTACTGTTTTACTAACAAAGGTACATCTTGACGCACTTTCAGTATCAATTTCAATTAAAAATATATAGCTTTTAGCTTTACAATTAAAACTATTTAATTCTATCATATAAACCCTTGATTCCTTTGGAATTTTGGGTTGTTCTCAAAGTCCGAATCTCCCAAGTCATTTCCACATTCAAATACAAAATGGCGCCTCTTATCACTCCATTGCTATATAAACAACTTCTCTGAGTTCTGACCCCCACATTGTTAAATTTCAGACTCAGTTTCACTGAAATTCAAACCGGTACCGAGTAATTAATTAACCATGAGATGGGGGAGAACAAACCGAAAACAACAAGAGAATTCATCAACAGAGAAGAAGAAGAAGGAGGAGAAGAAGAAGAATTCCTCCTTGTCAGACCTCCTATCCTTCTCATGGCTATCGAAAATCCGAACGAAGAAGACGACCCAGAATGATTCGTCTCCGAAATCCCCCTCTTGTAGACCCAAATTCGGTTCGAAGAATAGCCCACAACGATCGCCCTGCCGTCTGTTGAGTCATGACCAAGCAATTGCCCCCCGACGCCGCTCAGTAGGTGATGAGGATCGACCGATTCCGAACTGGCACAGGAGGCATCACTCCGTAGGCGGTGACCATGTTTGTTTCGCGTCGTCAATGACATTAGGTCATGCAATTCCTTTCTCTGTCGTTCCGAAAAAAAACCAACCTGTGTTTCCTTTGTACCAGAAAGTACCTGATCCAGGATTATACCCGCAAAAAGTTCGACAAAGAAGGAAACTTAGAACCCGATTAATTGTAACATCTTCCATCGACGATACACGCAGAAGATCATTCAACGGCAAGACCCAATTAAGACGTTACAATTATCGTGCCAGTGCCCGTTCACTTCGACAAGGGAGATCTAGAAGAGGGCTGGAGAAATTCGCGGTCGTGAAAAGGTCGAGCGAGCCCGAGAGAGACTTCAAGAAGTCAATGCTGGAGATGATCGTAGAGAAGGGCATCAGACGGCCCAAGGAGCTCGAGCGCTTACTGGCGTGCTACCTTACACTCAATGCCGACGAGCATTATGATGTCATTGTTAAGGTTTTTAGGCAGGTGTGTTTTGAGATTAACCGAAAACAAATTGGTGGTAGGCTGTAGAATTTTTTTTTTTAATTGGTTTCTTTTTAGTAAATATGTTATATTATATGAGTTGAGGGCTAATTAATTTATTAATTAATTGGCATTTCCATGTGATGCAAGTATGCTACTCACTTGAAATCCTGAAAGATGTACTGGTAAAATAATAAGGAAAATTTATGCAAGCATGTACTATTATATGAGCAAGTCATTTTCCTAATCAGCAATTTAGCATTTTTTTTAGATAAAGATAGGAGTCAAGCCACTCAAATTTAAATGTCTATAAAAGACCTCCCATCCGGGTTTCGAACCCGCGACCTCCCACACGGAGAGCATTGACCTTAGCCACTAGACCAAAGGCTGGTTCTTAATTTAGCACATTTTTTTTTCTGCATTATTTCCTCCAACATGAAATTCCCTTATATATATATATTTACTATTCAATTGTTCGTACATGCCTCGTTTCCAACTTTTAATTCAGTGCTAGCTGTGACTAACCATTATCAATTTATCATGCATTTTTCACTTCTGCTCATGCGTTTGGCCTTTGCATCCTCATTCTTGCTTCCAAATTGCCGATGCTAATATATTTCGTATAAGAAGGCTTAGATCGAAGAAAATTGGGCAGATTGTTTTTGCGTTGTGCAAATTAAACGTCAGGATTATTTCCCAATTCAATTTTGAGGGAAGGTGATCAGTCAATTAATTATTAAACTTTCTTTTTTTTTTTTGAAATCTTTGCGGTAGCTGCAAAGTTGCATGGGCGGATATCGAACTCTCGACCTTTGAGTAGACAACAGCTCTAGGACTTCTCGACCTTTGAGTAGACAACAGCTCTAGGACTTCTCTTCTAGCCAACTGAGCTACCACCCATTTCCCTTAATTATTGAACTTTCATCTCGACAATTCTGTAAATTTCTTGGAGCATGGAGTAAATGGAAAATATTGATAAAAAATTGACTAGATAAATTTGGACAACTTAATTAATTCCCTTTTCCACATGAATACATGATACATTTCTGTTAATTGGATGTAAATATAGTCGCTATAACTTTTTTTTTTTTCTTTTTTTTTTTCTAAAGCTAGGTCACATGAACATATATACATGGCAATAAAATAGTATAATTGATATATATAGTTCGTCTTAATTTGACTATATCCATGAACCATGACAATAACGCCTTGAAATGTTTCCAACAATTTAATAAATTAACAGTTTTCTTACATGGTATACAATACTGATAGCTAATTTGAATTAGAATGATTTCAAAGATTAATTCACAGGTTTAAACATACGTGGGCCGTCTGTAAACTGAAAAATTATATATTTTATATTTCACTTTTTTAAGTTTCTGATTTTTTTTTTGTGAAAATAATTAATATATATAATCATTACGTGACAGGTATATATGACATTTCCAAATTGCGTGAATTTCATTTTTAAACATCAATCGCTAATCCTATTTAGAATATAACAAAATTTATCAGGAACTTTTTTGGATGCATGGAATCTGCCTCGTCATTAAATCATACATGAAGCAATAACAAAATCATGGAGACATATAAGTTTGGCGTACCATAATACAGGAGATTTTGAAGCTTGACAGCCAAAACAATAGATTCTGTCATTTGATCCCTTCGGTAGCTCCCACGAGTCGAGAGATTGGGGAAAATCAAATTACGCGTGATAAAATGGAAGTGATCTATCTTTTGATCAAAGATCTTCACTATAATTATGTTTATAGAATCTAATTCCTTGTTATTATACCATAAACATCAAGCAATCTATTCCGTGCTTAATTTGTTTAATTAGCCATGAAACCCTATTTGGTTTCGAGACGGCACGAAAGAAGCAACTTGATGTGATTTCTTGTAATTCTCTAGAAGAAATTTTGTTGTTTATATTGTTAATGGATCCCTTCTCATAACAAAATCATGGAGATATACAAGTTTGGCTTACTCTAATACGTGCGCGGACATGAGATTTTGAAGCTTGACACTTGACAGCCAAAACAATAGATTATGTCATTTGATCCCTGTAGCTCTCACGACTTGAGAGATTGAGGAAAATCAAATTATGCATGATAAGAATGAAGTGGTGGGTTTTACGGTAATTCTGTTATCCTTACTATATATAAAAACATATTAGAAAAAATGACATGAAAGGGCTATCTTCCCCAAATAAGAAACCTGAGCCGTTAATCATTTTCTTGGATAGATCAGAACCCTTGATTTATGTTAATGCCCGTTGACGTTAATGTCCCAGCCTATTAAAATTTAAGGCCCATTACATATTATCTTAAAAATTTATTATAAGAAATAACAATTAGTCAACAACGCGTGGGCTCTTTACTAGTACAATCAAATGAATGAAAATGCTGCGATGCAAATTTTTTTAAGTACATTAATAATGTAAAAATCTACATGAAAGGTCTTAAGGATAAAATATTTTCATATAAATGAAGATTTTGAGAATTACATAGAGTAGGACCAATACATTTTTTCTTAATTACTTTTGTACTTTACAATAATTCATTTTAGTAACAAAATAATTACTTGCAATTTCTCATACTACTGATAATCCATTTTCTATACCAAATAATAACTTTTACTTATATTATGCATTTACTGTTATAACTATGAATTCTAATTCCTTGTCATTTTTGCCGTATAGTGATAAACATCAAGCAATTTATACCATGCCTAATTAGTTTACGAGGAAAGTTCAATTTTGATCCTAAATTATTGCATTTGGTTCAAATTGATCCCTGAATTCTTTTTTGGTTTAAATTGGTCTTTGAACTATTGGATTTGATTCAAATTAGTCCTTAAACTATTTTTTGGTTCATTTTGATCCTTGAACTATATAGTTTGATTAGCATTACTCCCCATATTACTTCCATTTATGCTAACCGATATAGTTTATGAATGAATTTCAGTATCAATTATTATAAATAAAAGTACCTGGGAGGAATTATATGTAACAAACCTATAAGTTTAAGGATCAATTTGAACAACAAAATAGTTCAAGAACCAATTTGAACCAAATGCAATAATTCAGAGACCAAAATCGGTCTTTTCTATTAGTTTAATTAGCCATGAAACTCAATTTGGGTTCGAGACTTGGCACGAACTAAGCAATTTTGTGTGATGTCTTGCAATTCTTTAGCAGAAATTTTGTTGTTTGTATTGTTATTATGATTGAATAAATTTTTTTGTTCATGATTAAATCTATGTGCATATCATTCATCTAATCATCTCTAATTTTATATATACTTGTAATAAAAGTAAACTATAGTATCAAAATATGAACGAAATAATGAACACATTAATTAGTGTGAAAACTTTTGAACATTAGAATATTGATTTTTTTAACAATAAATTAGAATACTATCCACAATCTATTGATACAAGGTTATGATATATGAATTTATGATAGTATGTCAAAAAAAAAAATACTGAAATATTGAAGTCTAGTGGTGTAAATATCGGCCCAAATGTCATCACTTACCTATTTTCTTTTTCCCTAGTAATCCATGCACAATTAAGGCTTAATTTAACGACACACCCTTCAAATAATACATGAAATTTGGAGATTAATCACAGTAACAATACTGAAATAATGAATTTCATCATAAAGAGATGTTAAGCCCAGAAGGCCCATATGCTATTGTCATGTTACCAGGCAGGGCTAAACCATCAACTGGTTCTAAGATCAAATCAAATCAAATATATTTAGACATATTTTGGGCCATTTTGGGCCACTAAGTGGGCCTTAAAAAAATAATCAATTTTGTCGCCATTAGGCAAGTTAATATATTCACTTCTCTGTTTTTTTTTTTTTTTAGACACTATTTATTCATTCATCGTATCGTATCAATTCCAGGAATTTTTTGAATGTTTGTTTTATGTCAATAAAGTTAAAACACTCCACTTTAAAAATTTTAAATTTTGGCTCATACTGGCATATTGTACAAGTTTATATTATTATTATTATAAGGCTGTCAATTACGTGCGGTCCTGATTTTCATTTTTATAAGCCTAAAAAGAAAAAGAAATCAAAGAGTAATTTGCAAGCTATCTCTACTCTCTAGTGCTTATCATTCATTAATTTATTTATAGTCTAAAAGATCTATTAATTACTCTTTGAAAAGGACGAGATTAAATGCACACATATTCTGTCGTACAAATACACATCGGCTTGAAAGCAACTGCAATTAAAAGTCTACAAAAGAGAAAAGAAAAATGTGAGATGTGAAAAGTGCCCTTTAAGTTTTGATTGCATGGCAAAAAATGACAAGAAAAGTAATTCAAACCATACATAATAAATTAAGAGTTGTGGTCACGACCACCCCTTTTATTTATATATCCACCTGTCCACCATATTTTAGATGAACAAATATAGATATTTATATCTTTCCGGTCAAGATATTTTATTTTCCTAGTAAGCAGATACACTACGGTTTTCAGTAAACATTCATGCAACTACGATAAACACATAAGTGTACGTGGATGTGTTAGATTTTAAGAAAAAGATAAATATGTGACTTACTTTATAGGCAAACTCTACGCATTTTTCATAAATTAATTCGAAAAGACGTGGATTGAATTGAAAACAGTCTCTTCACCACAAAAAGTATTTCTTAAACTACAAGTCGTATGAATTATCAAATCAACCTGCCTTTTTTGTTCAACTTTTTTTTTTTTTTGGTCTAATCTTTTTCACCAGCAAGCTTGAACAAAATTTCCAATCTAGTTTATAATTTTCCTGACGTTACAATTCAATGGTCGACATCATTTGCTGTTGGCAAATTGCCTAATACAAAAGACAGGTCAAAGAAATATAAATGTGAAGATAAGAAATATATACCACTATGAGATCAATGAAAATGAAATAAATAATTAAATAAATAAAACGGCGCCTTCACGCCATATTTTCCTACGTGTCTGTGGGTCCCACCACTACCCACAAATTCCAAATCCTCAGCCATCAGATTTCCACATCCTCTCCATTTCATCATCATTAATTGCCTGCAGTTCCTCCTAAATGCCAAGCATGTGTACAACAGTACAAGTTTAGCTCTGGAGAAAATGGACCTGTCCATTCTAGAGAAATGGAGATCATCTTTCCATCTTGCAATGTGTGTGGTAACAAAACTTGACACGTTACACGTGTAAAATGTCAACGGTCAATCTATGCCGGAGAGGTACACCCGGGCCTGGAACAATGTCATACCGACTTGGAAGCCCGGTACGACGGTAAACCCGACTTTCCTATCCTGGTACGTTGGTACCATTCTGATTCCGCCACTTTCTTCAGGCACGACGCTGTCCATGTACACCTGAGAGAACCGGGTTCCTCTACGGACCTGGAATATGGAGGCCTTCGTGTCGGGTCCGAACGAGAAGAAGAGACAGTGAAGGAGCCACACCCGTCGCGCCATTTCGGCGAAGCACACGAACCAGTCCGTGTTCGGAAGATCATCGTGGCGTGATTTGATCATTTCTCTCTGGTGAAGATCTTTGAAGAAGGATAGCTCCATTCTTGGTTGCACCACGCTCATGTATTTCGCGCTCAAGAACGCTCTGAATCGTTCTGTCGATTTATCGTCGCCTGCCAGTAATATCTCCTCGATGGTTAATGATTTGAACGAATTGAAATCGTCGAAGAATTCGGTGCGGTCGCGATTTCCTCTATCTTGAAGAGATTCCAAGTTGAAATCTTTGTTGTGGAAATCGGAAAACATGATGTTACACACATACGATTCGAAGTAGAAGTTCCGGTGCGCCGAGTTCTTCAGAGGCGTACCGGTATGCACCGCTTTCGCCGCGGCATCCAAGTCCCAACCGGCATCTTTCATGTTCTCCACCATCATCCTGACAAAACTTTTGATCGATCTGACGGCAAACCGGAGTGCAGATAAGAAATGTGTCGGGTTGAGGCCCGACAGATGGAGACCATGAAGAGATGCCAGGGTTTTACCGGGATATAACTTCGTCTCCAGTTCACGACATTTCGTGTTCAGGTGCGACAACTCGGACCGGAGTGACACCAATTCGGAGTCTTTCTGATAGATATCGGATTCGAGCTTCTTCGACGTGATCTCGTAAGTTTTCAACAGGCTTTGCTGCTCATGAATTTGAGATTTCAGAGGCGAACTCAACTGCAGACTGCGGTCTACGAAAGCCCGTTTTAAGTCCGACACGTGCCGCAACTCAGTGACGACGGTTAGGTCCGCCGACTGGATCACCTCAGGATCGTACGGCGCCTGCGCCAGTTGGAGCTGCACATACGCCGCCTTGATCGACGATGCGCTCGCGAACAGCTCCGCTAGAAGCGACTCGATGACCTCGGGCATGTAATTATACGACGATGTTGCACTGAACTTGATAGAAGATGAAGAAGACGACCTCGATGCACTGGCTGACAACAACGACCGTTCCGACAAACCGTCGGCGTTGCGACGACCGTCGGAAAGGAGCTTTCTGGGTGTGTCTTGTTGGCTTTGCCGGGATGATTCCTTGGTGGAATTCATGGATGTTAATGATATTTTTCTGCTTTTTTTCTCTTTTTTGCTGATACTATTTTGATGATCATAGAACAACTTTTTGGCTGAATTCATGGAGGGAAGATATATCAGGTACTTAATTAATTGGTACTCCTTGTTGATTAAGTTGGTAAAATAGAACTGTAGGATTTGGTTTTTGTCTTGTTTGTTTGTTTGTTTTAAATTTGAGACAAGGAGATAGAGATTGACGTGCAGGACCCTCAAAGAAAAGCAGACCTGTCTGCTTTTCTGATCAGATGGTCGGGATCGGTTGCCGCACCAATTTTAAAGTAATTTGATATTTGTTGTACCGATCTCAAAGTACTTCAGTGTTTCTTAACCGTCGGATCAAAAAAGTAGTCCCTCCTCTTCAGTTGTAACGTTTGAACAGTCGGTACACAGTGCCCAGGTGGTTTTTCTTCTCTTTGTTTAAAATTGTACAAAAGTTTGATTGCTCTTTTGGTTTTTGCGTGTTTTGATGACAAACTTGTATCAAAAGAAGATTGAAAAAGGACTTGTTTTAATTTTTTTTTATGTGAAGAATTGGAAGTAGTTGTGTCATTGTGTGTGTTTTATAATATGTCGGTGTTGATTTTATCGTGTGGAAATGAAAAAGGAACAAATACACAATTGCACTATGAACAGATTTGCCAAACTTGTTATTTATATATTTTTTGAGATAACAGTGAAGAGCACGCCTCATTTTTAGCTGAAATTATTATATCTTATAATAAAGAGTCGAAAGCTTATTCCTTGTAAGGAAACTAATATAGGCCTTAAATTTTAATGAGTCGGAACATTAATGTACGTTAATGTTCCGACTCATGCAAATAATCAACGGCTGAGGTTTCTTCTTTGGGAAGATTAAATTTTCATGTCTAAAAATCTAATCTTTGGGTGTGTTTGGCAACCAAAAATTGGAATAGAATAGCAAAATAATAGCTATTCCATGTGCCAAACAGAAAATAGCTATTCGAATAGCTCTAAAAAATTGTTAATCCGCTATTCCTCCTATTTGGTCGAATAGCGGAATAGCTATTCGAATAGCTCTAAAAATATTTATCACAATATTATTCCAATTGTCATTTGCCAAACAATATTTCCACTATCCGAATAGCTCTAAACATCACTATTCTTTTTATTCTTCCAACAACCACTAATTCATTTTTACTAATCGGATAACACTATTCTATTGCTATTTATTGATTTGGCAAACGGACCCTTTATTTACTAGGAGTAAGGATAAGTTTGCCAAACTTCTGTAAAACTGAAACCCGTTTTTTTTTATTTATGTACCAGCTGCACAACTAATTGTAATTTATTAATAAATCACTCTCAGCTTTTGTTTGGATACATAATCCTGTGTGGATGATGAAATAACCCAAATATCCTCTCTGTTGGATAACAAAGAGCACTATTTAATTTTTTTGTGCCTTTTCATAAGGATTTCCTTCATGAATATTAATTTCATGCGCTGTAAATACATGGTAATGTGATACTAACTCGTGCCTAATAAACTAAGTTATCAGCACACGAGTGGATTTCAGAATTTTTTTCTATTTATTTTATTATTATTATTATTATTTTTTTTGGGGGGGGGGGGGGGGGGGGGGGGGGGGAGTGGATATTTATGCCATTAATTATGGCATGAATATGTAAGCACATATGAAAGTAACAGTTCAGGGGCGTGTTTCACGCTTGTTTGGAGATAATCATACAAAAATAATATCAATAATAAATATTTAAATAAAATAAAATATATAAATAAATAAATATTGTGTCAGTCAACATCTATTTTAATAACCAAAAGCAACAATTAATACTTGGCTCTCCCGATCGAGGAACAATTTTTTTTGACTAATTCTGTTATGGATATGATGAAATTTGAGTCATTAATTTTTCATAATCTGATGAACACGATATGTTTTTAGATATAATTAAAGATACATATTTGTTAAGAGCCACTCGATTCAAAATGACATGTTGCTTATCCGATCCATAGTATAACCAAACTTTTTTTAATAAAAAAAAGAATACATATTCACAAATCACGACCTCCCATTACTTTTCCCTATTTTCACAAAATATTTTTTAAAAAAATTACCAGTATCTATTATTGCACATATTCCTCTAAGCAACATATGGCAAGGGCTCTTATCCAAAATGTACTAAAAACCAAAATGCATCTAACAGTAGTACAGTACCATCAGAGCCACCATCTAAATTATCAACTAGTCATATAACTACCAGTTGAGGCAACAAATACATCAAAACAGATTTTAGCAATTATTATTCTGTTAGTTAAGTCTGCATATTATTGAAGTCAGATTCGAGATTGCTATTGAGAACCACTCTTTAATGTGTACGTGGATGGTCTAAGATTTGGGAGTGCCGTGTAAATATGTAAGAATTGACAAATGACCAGCCGTTTAAGTGATAGCTAACTAGAATGATTTTTGATAGGTTATAGATTCAAATATCTACGACCACGAGCACTAACTGAAATTTGAGGAACTAGACAGTAGACACTAGACACTCATCTTTCTCCCCAACAAAATGGAAAAGAAAAAAAAATAAATAAAAATTGAGTAACTCAGACTCCCAGTCTTATCTCAAAGAAATAAAAATTTATAGATTGCTATTTATGTTCTCTTGAAACATGATTGGAATCACAACTATTTCTTGATTGAAGGTTTAAGCCAGAATGTTCCAAGAACCAAATTCTGCTGTCTGCAGATATGAGAAAGGATACTATAAAGTTATATAAGTGGGAATACTAGCCGTAAAATGGTAAATACAGACCCAATCTACGGGCCATAAAAGCCCATATAAATTATTCCCCACCCTTCCCTCTATAAAGAAATCCAACATCTAAGCCCAGGTTAAAAAGGCCCAATACCATTTGGCCCATTTCACATCCCTCCCTTTTGTTATTCAGTTCAGTTCTCGCTTCTCCCAAAAAACAATTCAAATCAAAAGTTTGCAACTTTGCATAATGTATATAGTATACAGTAACAACAGTATACTGTATCTCATTCTCATCTCGATCTGGGAGTCCGTAATAATAATTAGACACAAAATAAACAGCTACGGCCTATGAAATAGACTAGTTTTAGCCAATAGGGTGCGGATAAGTACGCCATGATTGAGTGGAAAGCAAGCGACAGGCATCATTACATTAAAGGAAAGGGGGATCGAATGCGCTGTTAATTCATTCATTCCACTTGTTTAATGAGTCTCTTCAATCTTCATCATAGTTCATGAATAAAGTCTGGAACTTGGTTTGGTTCTCGTGCTGAACTGAACTGAGCATTTCACAGCATCAGCCGTTGGATCGTCTCGAGATCCGCGTTGGCACGAATCTCGAGACAACCCAATGGCTGGCGCTGTGAACTGCGTAATGCAGTACGGTATAGCAGGGGATATGAATTCGAACTGAAGTTACTGAACTGAGAACTGCCGATCCAGACCGCCGGCACTTCTCTGTTTGGAACTCGTGTTAATACTAAATTAGTAAGGCTAATAGTAATAGGGGTAGTTGGTTTAATGGTTTACTTAAACTACTGTGCCTTTTTTTTTTTTTTCTTGTGCTCCATGTTCGCACGCCTTCTTCTTCTTTCTTGCCTTCTTCGGAGTTCAGCTGATTCTATGTGGCTGCTAAGTGTGAAGTCCTTGCATCAGTATAGGGCTGGCAAAAATGTTCGTAGCTCATAATTCGCCCGAGTTCAATTCGATCTGAGCTCGATTCGGTCTAAGCTCGATTCGATATTTTTATCAGCTCGAGTTCGATTTAGCTCGGCTCGATTTTTTCTTGATTCGATTCGGATTCTATTCGTAATAGCTCGATATATAATAATTTGCACATTTTTTGAACTATTTTGTCAAAATTCTTTATAATAATATACCTATTTTATTATTTAATTAACAAAATATACTTATATTATTGTTAACTTAATATAATTTAAATTTTTTAATCATAATTTATTATAAAATTAGTAAAAATAGAGATAATTTGTTTATATTATAAAAAAAGAACAAAATAATATACTTATTTTAGCTCTAATTATCTGGTAATATTACCATATGAAAAATAAATATGAAATTACAATAATTGAGCTTAGAGCTCGATTCGAGTTCGAGCTAGTTCGATTAGGTTTAGCTCGGCTCGATTTCAGCTCGAGTTCAGTTTAGCTCCAGCTCGATTCAGTTCAAGTTCGATTTAGATCAAATCTGATTCGATTCGATTCGTTTACAGCCCTAGGGTATGTTTGGATGGGTTGGGATAGTGCTGTTCTAGGATTAGTAGCACTATTCCCAAATCGGATGTGATCCAAACGCTCAAATACTATTTTGAATAGCTTGGGAACAGACTGTTATGCTAATCCTACCAAAAGATGGAATTGTTGGAACAGCGATGGTGGGATAGCTGTTTGTAAAAAAAAATGGCTTTATTCATTTTTTTAATACTTTCACCCACCCATCCATATTTTCATGAGAGGGAGAGAAAGGCACTTCGAACTTGGAACTTCTCCACCGTGCTTCGTCGATACAGCCATAAACCGGCCAAATTGATGCTTCCATTGTCATCTCTACGCCACGACGAACATTTAGAGACCCCACATGACCATATTTCCTCTCCGGTCGCCCAGTTTGCTCTCTTATTCAACTATCTGCTGCCATGGATGACTACCCGCTCAACCAATGGCCATCTGCTAGACTGCTAATCCGGTTCCACTTGTGCGCCATGAGAGTAAAATTTTTTTGCATAGAAATGTTTCTTTCTTCATTCATTTTTTTTTTTTTTGTGAAATTTAAAAGAAGACACCGGATTTATTAAAATTAAGGAGCATAATTCTTTTATCATTGGTCCATTCTTGAGTGGGGGTTGAAAATAGGGTAAATATTTTCAGTTTGAGACAACAAGAAAATTGTATAAAAATTTAATATGTATATATTTCAGATTCCAAAATTAATGGTACTCACAAAGTTAAGAAACATATTGTTTCATTAAATGATATATAAGTTACGGAGAAATTAGAGTTGGTTAAAAAATTATCAATATTTTATTCATTCTCCTTATCACTATTCTAAATATACAATCCAAACAACATTTCTTCTATATAAAATAGCACTAACTTTTACTATTCTTCATCACTAATCCAAATCACTATTTTTTTACTATTCCCATTTACTAATCCCAATTCCTCTATTCTTTACTAATCCTTACACGATCCAAACATACCCCTACTCATCAGTGTATCTCCAAGTCTAAAAGGGCTAGAAACGAGCCAACAAAAGGCAAAAGGAGGGAAACAGAAGAGTAGTATGGGTTGAAATGTTATTGATGACTTTATTCTATGACTGCTAGAAAGTTTGCCCGCGTCTTGCATTACGAAATAACTGTCCCTTCTAGAAATTCAAAATTAGTGTTAATGTCATTGTCGCATGCGTGTGATCTTTCATTTTTTTCTTTTTCTTTTTAGAGGAGGGATCCATTGACAATGTCCATGTTGACAATCTTGACAATGCCAAATTTCAAAAATTGGAAAAAAATAGTTAGAAATTCTCAAAAATAAAAAAAAGTTTACGGAACTATTGTTTAAGTTATGGATTGATTATATTTCATATTGTATTTAATTTAAGTGACGTTTGATAGCTCTTTAAAGATCCGTCAAATTACAACCGTTAAAAAATGTATGAAATTTTGATAAGCCATCAAACAATGTCTAAATTGATTGAAATTTGAAAGACTATCAATCTATTAGTTAAATAATGCATCCATCAACTTTTTTTCATTTTTTAAAATTTATATGATTTTATTCAAATTTTTTAAAGTTGGGATTGTCAAGATTGTCAAGATAGGGATTGTCAATAGATCTCTCCTCTTCTTTTTATCCATTTTTCGTTTTTCCTACCAGAAGCTCACCTTTTAGTTTTAGGTATGAATTTACTTGTTGCGTGAAAAATCTTTTAGATTAATTGTTTATCAAATCTTACAGAAATGGGTTTTTGTTTGTTTTGTTGGTGGTACACAAAAAACATGAAAATGAATTCTGGAGTTGGACTTACATAAAACTAAAGTTTGTATATCGGTCAATATATAAACGGTTTAAGCGAAATTTTCATTACTTTGCAGATTTTAGTTGTGAAAAAAATAATTGAAAATCAAATTATTTTGTAAACAAAATGACCCACCTGAGAAAAATCAGAAATTTTATTTATAATTAAGATTAAAGTGATTTTTTTAATTACGAAAATCAAATTGTTCAAATGTAATGATTTTTAGTTCCACGAGTTTTACTTTGTGTTTGATCTAGACCAACCTGACAGGCATGCAGAACAGAACATGCTCTCCTTTATAACATAAACCCCCCCAAAAAATATGTCCTTTTTAGAAAATTATAATTTCTAACATATCTCAATATCTGACAATTAATATCCAGAAATAATTCTGTCTTAACCAACTTGGCACAGCATGTCGTCTCTCCACAAACAAATTCCGAAGGATTTAATTTCGAAAAAAAAACACTTATCGTACTTCCACGGAATGTGAACCAATCCAAGCTTACACGTCCGACCAATTCATGAAATGTGGAGAAGAAACATAACGTAAAAGGTAGATAACATGAACAAGATATGTTTGTTTTTAATTAGTTAATTAATTGATTGATTGATTAATATAATGAACTTCCTATTCGTTGAACAGATCCTTTTTGTTTAGCTCAATAATTAATCTTGGCACGTGTCAAGTGGTCCTTAAAAAAAAAAAAACCCAAGATGTACATTTTACACAAGAGGCCCCATTGCACGTGCACCTCACCATGTCAAACAGTCAATATACAATTATACATGCTGAAACCTTAAGTGTCCACTGAGTAACTGTCTATACATCTATAATATACAAATTTTATAACAGTTACATCCGATTTTATAACAGTTACGTTTGATTTGATAACACTTAAACCCTATAGACAACCCATCTATAAACGCTAAGTAGGACTTATACTTAATAAAGAATTAGAAGCACCATTATGATTATGATTGTGCTATGCATGCACCACCAACCTCTTGTCAAGTTAGCCCCATTAATTTGGGTCCGGATCATAACCACAAATCAAACAAAGGTGAAAGGTCCCACAACTGTATATTGTTATCTGTCAAGTCTGTCTGGATGGATATGGAGCAAGATGCCAAGACTGCACTAAATTATTAATCACTGCAGTGAGCCTATATTGCACTTTGCAAAGTGCAGTGGGCAGTGTATTTCGGCTCGATATCGTAAAACCGTAGCTTAAATAGTCAATCCAAGTCGCTCAACACAATCTATGTATTGAAACCTTTTAGATTATCGATTTTTTCCATTTTGAGAATTTTTTAACTTTTTTTTTTGATTTTTTAAAAATGACCATATTTATATACAAACTTTGGTGCATTTTCTATACAACTTTCAAAAATCCAAAAAAGTAGTTAAAAAATTCTAAAAATAGGAAAATAATTGATAATCTAGAAGGTTTCAATATTTCAATATACACTACGTCACTGCGGTTTAGAAAACCCAATAGCCCCACTCTTCACTCTAATCACTGAGGAAAAATCCAACCCCATCGAATAAATTGAAGGCCCCATTGTTAAATGTTAATTCTCTTTAAATTAATTATTTCTTTGGATACCTTGCTGAGTTTGGTAGAATACATCCATGTGCTATTAATGATAATAATATAATAGAATGTCATAAAGGATGTGAACTGTGAAGTGTTATGTGACTTAACCTCATCTAAGCCGATGATTTACATGGTTAAATCCAGTAGCAGCAAAAAAAAAAAAAAAAAATTTCAAATCATATTCTTTTTTTTTTTTTTTTTGAGAGAAATCAAATCATATTCATAGATACATTCTGTAAAAGCCGCAAGTACTGGTGATGTAGACTAGTTCTTAAATTATTTTGCTTTTGTCAAGCAACTCGCAATAGACAAATTTCCACATGCGTTGAGTGAAATAGAATCTTTTATATTGGATTCCTGTGCGATCATCTCAGTGCAACTGTTCTATGGCTTTGCTGTAGCCATTGGACCAAGAAGTTGTAAACTTGTAATTGAAAATTTTCATTAGGTTTTCCTCTCCTAAATATTTATAAATTTTCTTGGTGCAACTGAGGTTTTCAGAAAAATAAATACTATTCTTTTATAAAGTTTCTTAGTTTATTTTTATAAAAACCAGTACGATCTTCTAATTAAATATGCAGAGAATTTTGGTATGCCGCCGCCGCTGCTGCTACATTTTCATTTTTTTTATTTTCTTTTCAATATATGTTTATACATTTTAGTTTACTAGCAAGAAACCTGCACGTTGTGCAAGTGTTATAAATTTTGATTTCATACCGTGTAATACATATAATATGCTTTCAATTTTTGATTAATTATTTACCATTTAAATTCTATTTTTATACTAAATCAACTCATTGAATGTTAGAATATAAAGCGTTAATTCCTCATTATTGTAAATTTTAATCAACTTGATGTCTTCCATACCAAGATTGATTATCTTTCCATTTTTGTAAAAATCAAAATGGAGAGGAAGTTGTTTAATTGGAGAACATCAACGCCTTTGAAATCAATGTGTTTTGATCTGCACCGTTGATTAAAGGGTAGAATGGGTATTAAAAAATTGAAGAAGAAAGAAAAAAAGGAGAGTGTAATAGTTACGTGCTTTATAATATAGTATAGATTAATTAAAATTTTGGTATAGTTGTTGCTTACCACTTCAAAAAAAAATTAAATATGCAGAGAAATCTCCAATCAAATTCCAAATACCTTAATTCCCTTCAATTTCCTGACTGACTACAACTGGATTTTCTCAAAATAAAACACATTTCAATTTCATCCACAATATCCATTATCATCAAAGCATCACATCATGCATGCCCTCATAAACACACAGAAACGCCGTAAACGGAACAAATCAATCATTTTCCAAGCATCCAAAGATACCAACTTGATTGCCAAAAAAAAAATAAATAAATAAAAGATACTTCCAAAATAATGAAATACACTCGCGACTCGGGAGTGACCAACTGACCATTTATATCTCTGGCTGGCATAGAAGATCCAGCGCTGCGCACACCACATTCTATTCTACACATACATACAGCTACACTACTCTACACTCTCCTTCGTGTTCCTCCGTTCCGGAGCAGTGAGTTAGAGTAAGACTGTAAGAGCAGCACAACACCGACTGAGGAACTCGCACCAGAACCCTCTCAGTCTCAGTTGATTGAACCCAAAGAAGAGAGGCACGATTAAAGATATCTTCTTTCAGCAATTTGTACCCCGTCCGTTAATCCCTCTTTGTCAATTAATTTCTCAGTACAAAAACCTGTACAATTGTTCTAAAGTTCATACCTTTTTTTTTTATTTCAATTTCAATTTCAATTTAATTCCTTTTCTCAGGTTGAATTAAATCTGTAGCTTACTACCTTGACATACCGAAAGAATGAGAATTTGCAATCTGAATGCGAGAGTGTGATTCTTTCTGGCCATGGCGAGGGTTTCACAGTCGCACGTGCACCTGACGAACTCGATCCACATGCACCGGCATGGTCCGATGCCGGCGGCCGAGCACCAGGCGCTTATACGGGATTTGATAGCGCTGCAGCGGTCCCGGTCGCTGCAGGACCCGTCGACCAGCCCTAGATCTGTGACTGTCAGTGAGCTGGATGTGGCCAGCAGGAAGAGCAGGAGGAGTCATGTGCATCATGAGTTTAACTTTAAGACCCTGTTGGAGCAGCTGGAGGAGATGCCGAGGAGGAAGCAGAGGTATAGAGGGGGAAAGAGGGATCGCCGTAGTAGTGTCAATGTGCGGCGATCCCGTGCCAGGGTAGCAATTTCGGAGAAATCGCACAAATCGCAGATTGGTGGAGAGGGGAAGAAGATGGACATGGAGTTGGAGCTGGATGCGAGTCAGGATTCAAAGAATGTGTGCGGGATTCCGTGGAACTGGTCGAGGATTCACCACAGGGGAAAGTCGTTTATCGAAAAGAGCCTATCTTGCGGCCTCGCGGATGCGAGGGTCAGAGATGCCGACGGAAGTTCGCAGCATTTTCAAGGGAACGGGTCGAATTTGGATAAACCGAGCTTCCGGATCAATGCTGCGACGGAGTCGGAGTCAGAGTCCGAGACGCCTTCGGAATCGGAGTCCGAGTCGCTTCCTTTACTGCCCGAGGAATCGGGGAACGATTCCTATTCTGACATGATGTCCGATTCTCTGTCTGGTAAAAGTAACTGCAGGCACACCCGTAGCCTGACTCAGAAGTACACGCCGAAAACGTTCAAGGATATTGTTGGTCAGAGTCTCGTCACGCAGGCTCTGGCAAATGCCGTTGCACGGAAGAAGATCGGCTCGGTTTATCTCTTCTACGGGCCCCACGGGACGGGGAAGACCTCTTGTGCTCGGGTCTTTGCCAAGGCACTGAACTGCCAGTCAGCTGAACAACCTAAACCTTGCGACATGTGCAACTCCTGTATTTCGAACAATCTTGGCAAGAACCGGTATATAGTGGAGTTACGCCCAGTTGATGATTCCAGCAAAATAGAGAAAGCCCTTGAAACCCTTAATTACCACACCAGTAAATACCATGTTTTGATTATTGATGAGTGTAATAGTTTACCCCCGAATATGTGGGGCATGATCTCGAGAATTATTGACAAGGAGCCCAACAATGTAGTTTTTATCCTAATTAGTGTCAGTCTTGATCTGCCACACATGGTAATTTCCCGGTGCCAGAAATTCTTTTTCCCGAAGCTGAAGGAACTGGAAATAATAAACGCACTGCGATGGGTGTCCAGTAGCGAAGGCTTGGAAGTGGATAGAGATGCATTGAAATTGATAGCATCTCGTTCTGATGGATCTTTGAGAGATGCTGAGATGACTCTCGAGCAGCTGAGTTTGTTGGGGCAGAGGATTTCGGTTTCTCTTGTTCAAGAGCTTGTAAGTTCTTTCTTTTTTACTTCTCTCCTTTTGTTGGATATGTATCTTTCTGAACTTTAGATTTTTCTAATAATAGAATTTTATACACTGAACTATTTGGTGGGAATTATTGATTGTATACACTGTAACATGAAATCTTTCTTTGGCAAATGGTATAGTCTGTATCTATATGCTTCAAGTGTGTTATTTTTTGTATATGTGAAAGTTTTCATCGACAATTGGTAGTCCTCAAATATACCCCTAAAAGGCTTCACTATTTGTTTCCACATATTATATAAGCATCTTTGTATTACTAGCCTTAGCTCATATTATTGAAAAGTAACTGTATGATGTCTCTTTCTTTACTGGATTTGTAAAATGCTTTGGCAGATTAATGGGTTTCTTAACTCAGATACAAAAGTTGAGTGGGTTATATGTTATTGTTTGCCTTTATTCGATGTGAGCTTTTGCAAATGTATATCTTTTTCATAATTTTTGTTGGTATATTTTATCAGGTTGGTATGATATCTGATGACAAGCTCGTGGACCTGCTTGATTTGGCATTATCGGCGGACACAATAAACACTGTTAAAAGTATAAGACAACTAATAGAAACTGGGGTGGAACCCTTGGGGTTAATGTCACAACTCGCCACAGTGATTACGGATATTCTTGCTGGGAGCTATACACTCAATTCAGGAAGACATCGAAAGTTCTTCAAGCGGCAAAACTGTAAGCAAATTTAGAGAATAATTGTTCAACTTTACCCAATATACTCTTTAAGCTTTTTTCTTAATTTGTGAGATCAGTACCGATGTGCAATTTGATGGTCTGATTGGCAAGCTCTATTTGGATTGTCAATGTAAGAATATCAGGGATAGATTCTGTGGTTAGTTTGTTTTAGACCGGTTTTTGTAGAATAAGCTCTGGTTGAATTGTAGACTTTTGTTGGGGATGGCTCTAATGGTTGGTAAAAAACTAGTTCAACCATGCTCATCAGAGTTCTGATTTTGTGTTCTTATGGCACATAATGGTTTACTCAATTGCACTAACATATCATAGTTTCTTTTCAAAGATTGTTCTACTTCTTTGATATGTCTTTTTTATGCAACTTTATTGATATTTCTAATTTTGCTCTTGTCGCAACAGTGTCAAAGGAAGAAATGGAGAAATTGCGGCAAGCTCTGAGAATACTTTCCGAGGCTGAGAAGCAGCTGAGAGTTACAACAGACAAAGTCACATGGCTAACAGCCGCGTTGCTCCAACTTGCTCCTGATCAAAATTACCTGCTCCATACCTCATCTGGCGCAACCTCAAGCAAGAACCGTACTCCGACAACACATGAAAATATACAGGAGGGTGTTATGCAAGGGAACCGCAATGAGGATAATGTGTTTCCCTCTAGGAGAGGGAATGATGGAAATGCCCCTAGCACCTCGAATTATGGTGCAAGGAGTAGGCTTGATAACAGCCAAATCTGGCAGGAAGTGCTTGACAATGTTCAGTCTGATTCTCTTAGAAGGTTCTTGATCCAAGAAGCAAAGCTTAATTCAGTTACCTTAGGAGAAGGTAATTTAACAAGTCTTTGAATTTTCACTGTTTATAGTATTTTAATGTTAGTTTTCTATTATTTTTTTGAAGAATATTGAACTGCAAATCCAAATGTAGTACCAGTGTCTTCATAAAAACAATCTTACATGCCTAATTTCTGATTATATGTTGATTTTTTATCTTTTTGCTCCTCCATGCAGCTCCCACTGTACAACTAACATTTCGATCGAACACAAACAAATCCAAAGCTGAGAAGTTCAGGGGCCAGATTTTGAATGCATTTGAGGCTACTTTGTCCTGCGGAGTCATTCTCGAAATCAGATACGAATCCAAGAAAGAAGTTGAAGATTCCCAAAATGGCATGACACTGAGGAGGTCGCTGACCAGCCAGAACAGGCAATTTTATTCTGGGCAAGAAAATGAACATTTTGTCAGAGTTATTGGGCCTCATATTCTGACAGAAGGTGAAGTGATTCGAACTGGACCTGCAGGGATGGGTAAGGGGAAGAAAAGTAGAAGTTCTTGGATCGGGGAGTCGTCTTCTTCAGGTTACCAGCAGCATTTGGCACCTCTGTCTGAGAGATGGGAAATGGGTTCTAGAAGAAAAGACGGATCAATTGCTGACAAGCTTGAGAGAGAGAACTTGTAAGTTTTTTTTTTTTTTTTTGGTTGCATTTTTTTTGCTTTTTTACATTTGTAGTTTACCATAATTTATGTTTAGGAAAATACTGATGAGCTGAGATTTTGCAGGAGATTGGAGCCCAGTTCGCGTAGTTTACTCTGCTGGAGAGTTACAAAAGCAAGTCAGAAAAAGGTCATTATTTCAAATTACTTGTTAAAAAAATTTAGCATGATGTGTCTGTTCACAATTGCACATACACCCAAAAAGTTAATTGTTATCCAATATTAGTTCTTCAAATTTTTTTTTTCACATGAATCTAAATTAGCACCACTAGCAAACACTTAAGTTCCTTTTACAGTATACAAAATTATTGAGGGCTTTGAATTTTATTTATTTCAGATTTCGGTGCATCTCTCGAAATTGAGGATCAGGTCGAGACGACCTCGCTCGCTCATCAGATGTGGCATGTTTAGTAGGTGTTTGAAGGCTAGAAGTCCCAGGTAAAGTTTTAATGTTAGCTGATCAGATTGTGGTAGGTTTGTTTCGCAGCCTGTTTAGTTTTGTAGCTTACATGTTTTACCTTTAGGAGCTAGGGAATGTATGTATTTACCTTACCAGCAGGTCGGAATATTTTCTTCGAATAATTCTTCTGTATTGTTCATTCGATTCGAAATATTGATGCGATGCATTGAGCTGAATTACTCAACTGCATCTGCACTTGTCGCATAGAAAGTTTTGTTTAGGAGTAGTTATATGAAAAAATTCAAAATGAAGTATTTTTAGCTGCTGCTGCTGCTGCTGCTTTATTTTTATTTTTCTGTTTTTGATTAGTGAATTCCTATGGCACCCCTCCCAATTTTCTTCTTTGTATCATGTTATTTCTATTAGTGTTTAATAACAATTGTCAAGTAGGTTAAGCCTACTTTCATTAGAAAAATATTTTAAGCTTTGAATATTGCTCTGAATGAGTTAAGTTCCGGAAAATATATAAAAATTGGATTAATATACGCTGAGATTTTTTTTTTTTTGTACAAACTTAAATAAAAAATTACACACGCAGACTATGCTCCTCGGATTTTTATACATTTTATGCTATACCTGATTTTTTTTTTTTTTTTTAATTTTACCTGTCCATTGGATTCCAGGATGCGACAATTAGCATCTGATCCTGAATTAATCTATTTTGAGTTTTATTTAGCGGGCTATCATTGTCTATTAACCGTGGGACAGTGCATTTGTATAGCATTAAGGGCCATACATACCTGCACAGAACCTGTCGCTACATGTCGTACAGAAAATATTAATATTGAAAATGAAATTGATTTGTATGTCTGTGCCAATTAATTAACTCCCACATGACATGATACGATTTTTTTTTTTTTTTGATATTTTTGTCATTCTAACTGACGAGATCTAGCAATATTTTTTTAAGGTTTAGATGCTTTGTTTGCTCAAAAAAAAAAAAAAAAAGGTTTAGATGCTTTATCAATGATTATTTCATTTCATTTAAGGTGTGATTAGACGTGAACACTCATTTAAATCTTTATTGTTTAATACAACAGTGTAGTACTTATTTATGAATTCCCAATAAAATAAGAAGCAATTTTAATGTCTAGAATTGAACGGTTCTGAACTTAAACCTTTGCAAAATGTATGTACTGTACTTTTATGTTTACGAGCCAGTTTAGCACACGAAAGTCGAAGTATATACTTCATTCGATACAAAATTCTCTTTTTAGAAAATCCACTATATAAATGAAAAATATTTTTATATATTTGACCAAATCGACTAATAATATCATAATTTGATAAATCTGTCCAAATTGGTTTACTAGTAGGATGTCCTAATACAGTACAAAGTGAAGTGAAGCTCTCCAACAGTGTAGTACCGTGATACAGCGTATGGCATTTCGACTGCCCCAAGATCCAAAATTACACGAATCTCGACGTGATCCAAAGGTGAAAAATCCTCTGCACAGTGCACAGCGCTACCTGCGTGCAGAGAACCAAGGCTCCAATAGCAGATGTTTGACTTCGACCTCACCGTCGGTCAACTCTACTGCATCTACTGCACCTACTGCGCTCTGACCTCTCAGTATGCAGTTCACAAAGTCAGCCGTTGGATTGTCTTAAGATTCGTGCTAGAGCGGATATCGAGACGATCCAACGGCTGACGCTGCGAACTGCGCAATGCAGTAAGTCTATCAGACCAGACAGATCTGGCAATCCGTTTCCCCTCGTCCCGAATCTCAACGCACGCCTCTTCCCGCGTCCCATCGACTCTTTGTCCGATTAGATCCATCCATCCATCAGACCAGACAGATCTGGCAAGGATTTCCTACTTCGAGCATCGCATGCTAACAATGGAGGATTCCAATTCCGATTTAGTAATGGACGGATTGGAGGAGGCGAGGGAGGGAGGAGGTGCAAGTGGAAGGAGAATGGAAGAGGAAACGCCGAAAGAGGAACTGGTAGTGGAAGAGGGAGAGGAAGGGAGGAGGAAGCAGCTGAAAAGGGAGCCGTCCTTCGCGCGCTGGTGCAAGGACGGGGGTCCCAGGAGGGAGATCTCTATGGCGGCGGGTGACGATGATGATGCGGCGGGGTCGGAGGAGTTCGATCTGAGCAACGGGGGTTTCTCGAGCTTTGATGTGGAGCATGGGGTGCGTGGCGGTGGTGGTGAGTACTCGAAGTCGGATGGCTCGGAGGTTTCTCCGGTGTTTGTTCTGAAGATCCTGATGTATGTTCTGATCTGGTACACTCTGAGCACGTGCCTCACTTTGTAAGTGCTCCATGACTCCATCCATGATCCATCTCTTTGAATTGGTTACTAAGCAGTAACATTAGAGCAGGTTACTTCTTCCATAGGCTCAAAATAGCAAACACAAACTAACTTGAGGAAATCTTCAATTGGTTTCCTGAATTGGTTATTCGATAGGGGGAAAAAAAATGCATGGAAAGTAGAAAAGTAGCCGATATAGCTACCGTCTATTGAGAAACTATCCATAGCGTCCATAGATTATATTTCGGCATTTCGGGATGCATCTGTTGCATTCTGTACACATCTATGGATGTATGGACAGTTTCTTAATGGACGCAAGATGTTTCTATTCTCTCTTTATGATGCATTTTAAAGTGCAGCATTTTGACTTGTGTAATGTGTCTATAATCTATTTTATGAAGGTATAATAAAGAGATGCTAGGGAAGAAGTATTTTCACTTTCCTGCGCCGTTACTGATGAACACTGTACATTTCACAATGCAAGCCGTGTTGTCCAAAATTATTATTTTCTTTCGATCAAGGAAGTCGGGAATAAAAGAAGAGAAAATGTCATGGAAAGACTACTCGACACGAGGTAATCAGATTGTTTAGTCAATTATCTGCTTTAGTGTGTTCTTAATGCCAATGTAATCAATTGGATATGTTACAGTGTGAGAGAGGTTGCTGCATTGAACCCTCCTGTTACTAATAACTACCCTTCAGTTTTAATATTTTGTATGTGGTGTGCAGTTGTTCCATTAGGTTTGGCGACGGCTCTTGATATAAACTTGAGCAATGTTTCCCTTGTTTTCATTACTGTTACATTCGCTACCATGGTGAGTTTTTTTTTTATCAAAATAATTTTTTTTGAAAATTAAATGGGCTATTATATGCTGTTTCTAAACTCTTTTCTATTTTCAGTGTAAATCTGCGGGCCCAATATTTATACTCTTGTTTGCTTTTGCATTTAGGTGAGTAAAATTATCTAATAGCAAAATAAGATTTGTCTTTCAATTTTCTTGATTTTGTAGATGCTAAATGCATGAAAAAACATGGGTGTCCCCATATACATATGACAGTATCTATGCCCTCCAAGTAATGAAAATATAAGGAATATGACTCTGTCACTACTTTCTTCTCTCATTTGCTCCAAAGAGTGCTTGAAGAAACCCATGTTATCTCACCTTCATTCAAAAAAATTGGGCAAGAGAATGGGAGTTTGCATTTTTGAACAAAAGGGGGGAATAGAGAAATTTTTCTTTCTGCTTTCCAGGATATACCTAAAATCAGCACTTTATAAATTGTGACTCAGTTAGGGTTTGTGCTTTGTATTTGATGTTTTGAAAGGTATTTCATGAATGATCACTAATAAATATAATCTACATTTTTTGCTTTGTTTTCTAAGATTGGAAAGGCCAAGCATTAAGCTCCTTGGAATCATGCTTGTCATTTCAATTGGAGTTCTGTTGTCAGGTATATGGCGATCTTTCTCTCACGTGCTCTCAAAATTTGATAGTGGCGTAAGGGTGCTCTCTGTCTCTGTGTGTGTGTGTGTGTCTCTCTCTCTCTCTGTCAATATCTCTGCTGCTGTCTTAACTTAAAATGGTAAAATTTTCAGTTGCGAAGGCAACAGAGTTCAATCTGTGGGGATTTATTTTAATCATGCTGGCAGCAGTTTTATCAGGCTTTAGATGGGCAATGACTCAGATTCTCCTTCAGGTAAAATATTATTATATGTTATTTTTTCTGGTCCATTGGTGATTTATAATCCTGTAAAAAGTTACCTTTCTACACTCTATATGAATCGAAATAATACATATGAACCTGGTGAGGGATCTAAAATCCTCATCATAGTAGCATTGTGGGTTTTTTAATGATAAGAAGAAAAAGTGCAACAAGTTAACTTGATTTATTGTTCTTATTTTTAATATATCAAGCTAGAAGAGTAAAAAAAAGAAAAGGATGACCATCATCTATCATGGATACTTTCACCTTTTGAATTTCCAATACTGACTTCCAACTTTTTTTTTTTTTTTTGGGATCCTTCTCTATGCGGTGTTGAACTTGTCACAAAGAAAGAGAGATATGGTAAGCTGATGTAAAGTGTATTATTTCAAAATGAACTTGTAGCTGTCCTTAATTACTAAAAATGTTCAGATGATGCCTTTCAGGTCTTAAAGATCCGATTAACCTGATGAGTTCTGTGACACCTGTCATGGCTATAGTGACTGCTATATTATCTTTGACGATAGATCCATGGAGTGAATTTAGCAAGAACAATTTTTTTAATAATCCTCGTCACATAATAAGAAGTTGCATATTGTTGCTCTTTGGAGGAGCCATGGCCTTTCTCATGGTGAGTATTAGAAATCACTTTCTTGCAATATTACTTTTGACTATTAATATGCCATCCAGTCAACCTGTAATATACCAATGTCATTGATGACTTTCGTGATTATCACAAGTTACTGTTAGATTTTCTCAAAGTATTAAGAGGTTGCCAATTTTGGTGGATCATAACACGACCTATTCTGATGGAAGGCATAGATATTCTTAAACAATTTGCATGCATTTAATTATTCTATAGGGGATTATATAAATGTATTTTCGGTTTTACATGAAAATATAACCCTGGAGCAAACTTTGTTATATCTCTCTTTTACTTTATTCTTCTGTAAGGAAAAGCAAAACACAACATGCACTGAGTATGAAAACATAGATTGCAGCCACAAAACATTATCTATTTATTTTTTTTCTTTTTAATGAGATACTTGAAGTTGATGAAGTTCTCTCTATTCTTTTGTTGGCAATTACAGGTTCTTACGGAGTATGTTCTTGTTTCAGACACCAGTGCAGTAACTGTGACTGTTATTGGTATTTTCAAGGATGCAGTCACTATTTTGGTATGTCACGGCTTGTCTGATACCTATATTTTCTTTATACTCTTTGAACAAAAAGCCTTTTATTTATTCTCTGATATCCTTGCTCCTGCAAGTTGCTTCCTTTCCTAATAAAAAGCTTGTAAACGTTTGATTTATGAATAGTGTCTTGACAAATGTATGTAGGTTGCTGTTCTCTTCTTCAACGACCCATTTACATGGCTAAAAGGAATTGGATTGATTACCATAACATCTGGGGTTGGTTTGTTTAATTGGTACAAGTAAGTGTGATCGTTCTGTGCTTGCCTCCACTTAAAAGATGGTTTTGGTAGATTTAACTAAATTGCTATAGATGTTAAAATTAACCTTTTTTTGATGTGTGAAGGTACCAAAAGTTAAAGAAAGGTGATGGAAACAGAGAAGAATTGGCTCTCACATCTTCAAATGGAGCACCAAAATATGTGATCCTTGATGATACGGAATCCCAAGATGATACCAGCTAACATTTCATTTTGTAGCATGGTTGTCTGGACTGGCAGGTATAAGATTAAGATCTTATGCAAATTTTTTAGGCCTTTTTTTTGTACATATGACATATATGGATTATTTTGTTCTCTCTCCCGCTAAAATTCAATTTTTACAATCATGACAGCTGGTAGCCTAATATACAACTTCTTTTAGGATATTTGACAACTTTGCCCCTACTATTAAGGTTTTTCATTTCCACATAACAGTTTAAGCCAAAAGAAGATAAACAATGATGTTGGAATATTTCTGTATACTAATTTAAGATGGAGATAACTTTGGTGGTTTTAGCTCATACAAGTAGTATTGTGTGTTTTTGTTCATGCAAATAGTATTTCTGTGGTTTGCAAATTTTCTTTGAGATTATGTAAAATTTGATTCCTTATTTTTGAATTATGTATTGTGTGTTTTTGTTCAGCCAGCTTTTTTACAGATAGGTTGAGTATTAGCCAAAGGATACGCAAAATCCCGAGAGTATGCAATTCCTTGATATAGTGAGTACTTCAAAATTAGTTGCAGTTTTGATTGTTATTTTAAGTGGAGAGACTTCACTTTGTCCTCCCTTGTATTATTTCATTTGTTAATTGTCAGTTTCAACTTTCAACTATATAGATAGTAAAAATGAAACTGTTAATTATGTAGACGAAATGTTGATTAAGTTAATTTAAATATGAAAGCATCTAGTGTAAGTTCATAAGATGATTTTCGGGGCACTATTTGGAGGTTTGTACAAATCTTGTATACTGATTTTGTTTCCCTATAAATCTTTGCCCTCTTTCCTTGAGTTTTAAGTTTTTGTAAAAACGTTCAATGAGATATAAGAAAAGATGAAGAAACGACAATTTTTTGTGATAGAAACTTTTAAGTTGACCATTACGAAATAATTATGCAATACTGGCTGCTGTTATTTGTAAGACAAATTATTAATATACCCTAACTTCCTCTCTTATTTATCCGTCTGCAAGACCCCGCAAATTGTGTCGAGGACAGCTTCATATTCGGAATTGCAAAAAATTGTCTGAAGACATTTTTTAATGGCGCTCTGATTTTACGTGCACTATGTTATCAAATTTCCATGTGTTGTTCAAAGCAAACACCACAAACACAACATTTATTATACGATAACAAACATTCTCATTATCACGGAGCATTTTCTTTTACAGAGCTGTTTTTAGAAAGAACTTGTTGGTGAAGCTTCACCATTTCCTTTATGTTATAGCCTGCTGCTCCAGCAATAAATACCGCCAAAACATTCTTCCCTGCGAAGTAGAGATATGAGATTATATATAATTGCAACAATATATATCAATCACAAAAGTACTGGATCCATTGAATGGTCATCATAATATTGACATGGTGTTATATATATATTTTTTATTAATAAGCAAATTACCTACTATGATTGATTAATGGAAGAAGAAAATTTTATAGTACAACGCACACCATATATACATAGCACACACAATACATTATACTCTCATCATAGATTAAATAATGTCGTGTTTATTATAAATTTGAAATACATACAAAAAGTATTAGAAATTTATAGGTTCATAGGTATATTTTTAAGCTTATAATTTGATTGATGGATATTTTAAATTGACTTAAGTATTTTTTGATATTTCATAAAAAAAATCCATGAAATTAGAACCATTGCAAGTTACATAAATTTTGAGTTTTCGGGATTATCTACTTTTTTCCCCATTTTTACGATCTTTGGATTTATTAAAAAAAACCATTGTAAAAGATTTGAAAATATTAAAATAATCATTCTAAGTGATTCGCCCCGTTACAAAATGAGAAAAATACCAACCTGGGGGGATTTCAAACATAAACATAAATTTAATAATAGAAATACAACATACAAAGTGCTGTGGCTTCGGCGATTTTCGGCTCGACTACGTTTTTGTTCCACCTGTGAAGATCATCGAAGATCTCATTTTCAAACTGCTCAGCAGCTTCCACTGAAGCACCGTTCCTCAGTAGGTGTTGTCTAATCTTTTCAATATTCAATTGAAAACCGCTGCACCATTTGATTTTAGCTCTCATCTGAAATTCGTGAAAAAACACGCAGATTTCATTTCCTAACAAATAAAAGATTAACTCTAATTGAAAGGAAGAGAAATCCCCAAACATATTAGATGATCTTCTTTTATAAATTATAAATCAGTGTACCGAAACGGGAATCACCAAGAAAATTCATTACATTACAAGTGCAAACAAAATTTTGCATGACAGACTCTTACTCGGCGGAGGTTAGCCCAGTGACCAAACATTAAATTCTAGCAGGTGTTATGGAACCCATAAACGAAAATCAACATTTTGATAATAAATTTATAGAAGCGATAACTTGCGAACTTTTTTTTTTTTTGGGCACCGGAAGAGATGGCTTGAACTTGTGATTAATATAAAGTTTGAAAGGGCAAAACCCCTTCTTTCTTATCAAAAAAAAAAAAAAAAAAAAAAAAAAAAAAGAAAAAGAAAAAGAAAAAGAAAAAGAGAAAAAGAAAGAAAGAAAGAAAGAAAAAAGAGAGAGAAAACTTGTGATAACCAAAATAAATCACAGATACATGAACTCACTTAAAAATGGAGAGATACACTCGGAAAACCGCCGCGGGGTGGGGTTTGGGGGTTGGGGGGGGTGGAGGGAATATAACAGCACAATGGGTCGTGTATTTGGTTGTAGATATATAGCAATTTAAGTATAAATGACGAAGTCGATGTTGCTCCTTTTTTATCGGATATATTTACATGTACATTTGATATATTTGGTGGTATACGATTATCTTTCTTTTTTTTAAGAAAAAATATTTTTAAATTCCACATATATATATCTTTTTGAAATAGTAAAATTGCATTTACCTCCTTCCTATTTTTTTTGAAATAGTAAATTCCACATATATATAATTGCGAGAATCATTATGTTATTGATTTATAAATTCTTTATATTCATTATGTTCATTCTAAGTTGGAAGCAAATATTTGTGAATAAAAATTTTGGTATCGATAGCACTTCCAAGTTCCCATTGGATAACTATGAAACCATACCTAAATTTGGAATAAAAACTTTTGATCCCTCCTCATATAATATTTTTTCGAAAAGTTGATAGCAGCTACCAACATATATCCTCATATAATATTACTGCACAATATCATTTAATTTTATCATAATCAATCTACAAATTATCAACAGTGAATTAAATTTGAAATTTCTTGTTTGAGAACTTGAATTGACACTATTTTTTAGATAAAGATGAAATCAAGTCATCCTACTTTACATATCCTAATAAAATTCATTAATTCATTATAACTGCTTATATAAACTTTGGCCTTTCCAAAAAAAAAAAAAAAAAGAAAAAAAAAAGAAAAAGAGATGCATGTATGAATCGTAATGCATCCAAGTATCACATTGGAAAATTTTTGTATATTAATTTCTATTACTTGGCTCTTACATTTACTGCAAAATTGCGAGAGAGAGGAGACTTTTATCGATGCTGAATTTTTCGTTCCTACAATTAAGAACAACTATTTTTTTTTTTTTTTTGTTGCTTTTAATTACAATAACACGATGTACGTGCTTATTCTAAACAATTATTTTTGATAAGGTGTTTTTGCAAAATTCAAAAGAATTCAAATATTATACAGATGATTATTTACTTACTGGTGCTAAAAATCATGTTTATACAGACCTGTTGTTCAGGAAATCCTCTCATTTTGAAACTATATTTATTCAGTATAAAAATACTAAGAATTACACATAATGACAGAAAGTAGGAAAATAAGATATGAATTTGTCAGATGTTGGATAATTTTGTGGGGGGCATCAAGACAATTTATTTTGACTCAAAATTTTAGGTTTTTCACTGATTTGGAATAGAACTTAAGAATATAAAAATAAAATAATATGCTCTGATTTACCAAACTACCCAAGTCAAGTTTACATTTCTGGTTAGTGCATTTGTGTGGCTGAGATAATTTATATCAAACAAACTTCAATTAAGATATAATTCAAGGTACAAGATCAATATAGAATTCACAAAAAAGTGGAAGGAATTTCATTTAAAGAACTGTCAAACTGTATTGTGTATATCAGCAGGGGTATTATGGTTCTTGTTAGCAATTTTCTGTTAATGAAACTTACATGTTTTGATACCGGGACCTAGGTAATCACATCAAGCACAAAATTTATTCAAGTCACAGTCTGAAACAAGATCAATTTACAATTCATTTAACTTAATTTTCTCAGAGGGTGTAATATACAAGATGTGCAATATATACAGTGAAACAAGATCAATTTCGCATCTATTTGAAGTAGTTTCTGTACTTGAAATTTTGAGTATAGTTTAGTAATTTTTGTCAGAACATGTGCAATATGCGAAATTGATCTTGTTATAGGGCATAATCTTATCGGCTCTAACTAAAAATTTAGTATATATTTTTAGTATATAATTATACATTTTTGTCCCTATTAAAGTTGCATTTTCTGTTAGGTATAGTGTGAGCCAAAACCAGTGAACATTGTACAAGTCAGTGATTCCTTGAAAGCTCTTGGACAGTTAAATTTATAGACTACAAATCTGGGTCAGGAACTTCATCATTAACTTGTGTGAAGACATTCTATTTCAGTGTTTTTCATATAAGGTAATTAGAGCTGATAAGGGATTAAGGTAGGGATTCAATCAGACAAGCATTTATATTTATTATATGCGATATATGGTCACTTCACTCTGATTTGACTTTATATGAGGAACTTTTTTAATTATTTAGTTATCAGTGCCCAAATAAAAACATTGGCTTAATCAAACAAATTATAAATGAATTGGAGGATAGGATAAGAGAAGTAATAATCACTGTGTGGTTTTCATGTTCAAAGCTGAGGGCAATTTGGTCACTTTTACTATACAGATTACTCAAGAACACATGTTACAGTCTTACAGTAAAAATCATCGAAATCTTGACACAGTAATGATCTGCGTGCCGTACTGTAAAAATCATAAAAATCTTCTAAATAAATCAACAGAAAAAAAGAAAGAAAAAAAAAGTACATGTGACTCGGCTTTAATTTGAGAACTTGTTTAATTCATTGGAGGACCTTAGACTTGTTTTCTTTCGATTTGCTGGACATATAAATGTATAGTATTTATGTGGACGTGAAATACACAATTTTTGCATCTGCATCCACGTTTGACGTTTGTTTAGTTTTTCCCAATTGATCTTAATCTATCCATATATGATATATCTATAAGTATTTATGTGGAAACAAGTTCGACCAGTCAAAAGTTCTCTTCTACATGTTTATAATAGCAGATATTTGAGTATATTTCATATACTTTTTGGGTGCTATATATTGGGCTCATCAAGTCATGTTATGAGGTAAAAGCAGACTATTTAATTAAGTGCCATTTCCCTTTGAATTAATTAGGTCTTTCCCACATTTATACTAAAATAAAGCCTAACCTTGTATATATGTTGATTTTATTATATATAAAAGCTCGTTCATGGAACAATCCACGACTACTTGCTCTAGAAAATTCGAACAGCTGGCGACCGAATTGTAGCTATGTTTGGCATTAAAACTAACCACTACCAAATCCAAGAAAACAGAGTAACACGAATTGTATCTATCCAGCACACAGACAAATGACAAATCCAAATTTCATACTTGCATGCCCATCCTATGGTTTGTTGCACAATATCTTGAAGAGCTGACAGGCCTGACAATAAGAAATTACGAAGATTAACATTGCACAATATCTTTAATATGTATAAGCTGACTGGCTGAAGATATATAATATTTTACCTAAAAGAAGCCATGCTCGAATGGATCAAACTGTGAAAGATTTAGAGAATCAATTGCCTCCATTATATCCTTTCTTTGCTGATTCAAATACTCGATGAACGGGCTCGCCAACGCCGGTCCCGATGAAAGGAGAATGGTAACCACTAATAAATATGAAATGTTCAGAAATTTTGAAAAATATAATATTTGTATTTTGCACAGAGACAACCACTGAATTGTTCAAATTTATAATATAACAATTATCAATCTCATGTTATATAATCTAATCTAATGTTAGGTAATTCTAGATTTTCAATTATTGAAATTTAATTTTTCATACCTAAATCGCGGAATTCCTTGGGAGACATCTTGAAGGGACCCACCTTAATTTCTTTTTGCTTTGGGGCCCCGTCCTTCACAACATTAATTCTCAGTTTTGCAACTTTTCTCTCACCATGATCATACTGCAATCAAGTTTTTGTGCAAGTACACAATTAGGAACATGGGATTACTTGGATATATCTATATATATTAGGTAATTTTTAAAATCTTTTGTTATTAGATCTTGTTTCCTATAAAAATAAAAAATTTCCTTTTCATTCTATTTTCACTGAAACCATTTTATATTGGGCTTACATTATTAATCTGCTACTAAAATACACTCTACGATAAATAATTATTAAACTGATTTGATTACTAACCATAAACTCAGAACTGCCACACCTCCACTCGTGAGAAGCTGCAATCGTTGTCACTGCTCGATTGATTCTCCCACAATTGACTATTTGTCCGGAAATACTTCCAATTGCCTACATTGACATATCAAACTAGTTTTTACCATTTTACCATTTTGATAATACTAGTTTTGATCTTTAAGGTTCAATTTGTTCTATTAATTATGAAAAAGGAAGGTAATAAGAAACATACATGTGAGAAAGGCGGAAAGCCAAACTGAAAGTTCGAAGTATAAAGTCTACCATGGCCCTGTTTATATATGAAAATATCAATAAATTCCTGATCATACGCAATATAAATTTGTTTTTAACATGATAGAGATTTTTACACAATTACCTCTTCTGCGTTGATTATGGAATCAACCTGAACACTTAGTAATTTTTCAAATATTTCCTACAAAAAACAATTGTCAGACCTTATAGTATGCAACCTCTATATTTATTAATTATTCATGATAAGAGAATAATAGCTAAAACGTTCCTATCCTTTGCAGAATAAAATAACTACAATTTTTCTTCTTTTCTTTCCAAGAGTTTAATTTATACCTGAGTTGTATGTGTCGATCCTCGAAATTCTAAAATCTACATAAAATTGATTATTAATAATTAACACTTAACAAGGACAAATAATCTTATAAATTATTTTTTTATTTATTTCAAAATTATACCTCCTTTTTCAAAAAAAAGGGTAATGCTTTGAACAGAACTGATGATTCTTTCGACAAGAGTGTGAGCCCTTTCTCTTTATCCACTCCCATCTTATATATCAAATTCATTTCCTTCCAATTTTGTAAACATGTCAAATATTACAATTATAAAAGTTCATAAATTCGAAAATTAAATTACTTATTGATACTTACGAGTAAAAGCCCATATAAATCTGGTATGGCTTTAATAAATTCTCGATGCAATACAATCAATTTATCATTTGAACCTAATAAACATTAACAAAGTAAATAAACGAACGAATTAATAAAGCAATGTTATTAGAATAACAACGATAACAGCAATTGTAAAATTAAGTTACGAAATATATCAAATTACTAAACGCACCTCTAATGCGACGTTCTTTCACTGTATTGCAAATTTTTCTTCCTACTCCAGTTATATCCCATCTTTTACTTGGCATACTAAGTACCTAAATACAAGTTCAAAACTAAAATGTTTATTTTGTTTATGATTGATTTGTCGATTTGACAAATTTTAAATTACAAGTAATTTTCATACCATCTCGGAACGCGCTTCAACTGCACAATCCAATTTTTGGTACTGACCCTCCAATAACTTGTTCTCCAGAAAAAATGCAAACTGTAATTATTTAATTTTGTTACTAAAATAATAATGAGGGGCATTTGTTGCTTTAGCAATTTGGACAATTGCATAAATGAAAGCATATTAAATTTATAATGTTTACAATACATGTACATATTTTATTTTTTAAATTTATTTAAACTTCATATTTCATTCATACATACACCAAACGTATCAAATAGTAATAATAAATCTTTTATAAACAAAAGTTTACCTCCCTTGCATTCAATGAATAATGGCACAAATCTCTCACAAATCCAGAATAAAACTGAAAAAACAAAAAAAAAAAGATATTTAATATTATTTTGTCCTCTAGTTAACTATTATTATTATTGGAAAGTGAATCATGTGGTCCTCTAACTATTTTGTAAAATGGTCTCTGAACATTTTTCCTACATCATTTTTGTTCTTAAACTTTGGAAAATAAATAAAAGTTGGTCTTTTAATTTTCCAAAAAGAAAAAAAAAGTATATATAAATATTACCTCGTATGTATCATTAGCTATCGATGGGTTATTTGACTTGTCACACTCAGGATCACGTATAATAACACTTGGAATCCATATAACCTATTTAATATTATACAATTAAATACATTATTCATATTGTGGTATATTTATTTTAAAAAATAAAAAAATAGGTCATACATACCCCAACGGATATATCTTCAATAAAATTTTGGAGTAGAGACTTTGCAGTCTCAACAGTACTCATAGCTACGAATGGGAAAATCTCAGTAAGAATGCCCTTTCTCTATTTTTTTTTTTTTTACTTTTAAAGTCAAGTATATTAATATATATACCTCCAATCAGTACAACACAATCCAACGCTAGGAGCTGGCACTTTGTTTTCAAAAACTCCAAATGATCTTTCGATTCAATGCAAAATCCCCCATCACAAATTGAATCTATAATTTAATAATTGTAGTTAGGAAATTATATATACAAAAATTTAATTTTGATAAAATTATTTACCCCCACCATTTTCATGCAAAACTATGTTCAGATAATCATCTGACATTCCCCAAACTCTGTCAAGCAGTTCCGTGCTTGACCCTGAAAAGGGATTCCAAATATTTAATTTCAGAATTTCAATTGATTATATTAACTAATTAATTATGAGATTTTAACAATTAGAAATTTTTTTTTAAAAACTTACACATGAGTACCAACTTGGTTCCTTTTTTAAATGTTGCACGGTGCAATCCGCATAACGTATCCTTCCATGAAGGATACGGTGGATCCAGCAAAATAACACCCACTCTTAAATAAAAAATAGCAAAAATTAGTAATTAAATATTATAAAGCCTTTAATTAGTCCTACACCACACGAATCAATTATATAAAGGACAGTGATACAGTGCCACACGTTTTGACCCCCCGACATCACTACTTTCACTGACATGTGGGCCTTACATAGTGGACCCCCAACCCCCCCAAATTCACTGGGGGCACTGGGGGCAAAACCCGTGTCATTTATATTTTTCTTTATATTAATATTATTATATACTACTACTAATAATAGTACTACTAATATACTACTACTATATAAATATTACTATATACTACTACTAATAATAGTACTATATACTACTACTAATAATAATACTACTAATAATAGTACTTATATAATATCAGCAGAATCATCATAATAATAATACAATAAAGGGTACAATAAAATACCGCTTCGGCAGCACCTTACTAAAACAATTACTTGATTGATAATTCGTTGAACCTTACATACATCAGATCAAATAAAGCATGGCTAAGTTCGAACTTTACTTACAGACAATCAAGGTCAAACCTTCTAAACTGAGTCATTTGGCTTAAAGCGAACATTACTAAACACCTTTGGAACAGATCAATAAATTATCCAAGTCCTCAGCCAATATTCACCAGTAAAAATTGACTCAATTAATTCTAACCATAATACGATCGAACGTGTACTAAAACAGAGATCATTTATTCATTTGGCTTAAATCCAATTCATCAGAAAAGCAGATCATTCAAGTCCAATTCATCGAACTGTACCAAAACATTTCCTAAACAGATAATCCAAGGCATGCACATAAATCCATCTCATCAGAAGAAAATAAAGTTACTTACCTTTTGGGCGTGCGCGGCTCCCTGCTGAACAGATCATCCAAGTCGTCATCAGAAGGTTTTCTTCCCAAATGGCTCAACTCCAACCTCAAGCTCGGCCTGCGAGGCGCCTACATTTAAGAAAAAAAAATACAGTAAATCATCCGTATATGCTCAAAGCAACAGAAACTGTCTGTTAATAACAATGAAATCACTGATAATGTGCTATTCAAAGCAAGAAATCCAACAATTAAAATTGAAAGTGGATTTTGATTTTGATTTTTCTGTTTTGATCGCATTATATATAGAGGAGGGATCCATTGACAATGCTTAAAATGACAATCTTAACAATCAAGATTTTGAAAAATTTGTAAAAATAGTTAAAAATTCTTAAAAATAGAAAAAAGTTTATAAAGATATTGTTTAACTTATAGATTGATTATGTTTCAAATTATATTCAATTTAAGTGACGTTTGATAGCTCTTTAAAGCTCGTTAAATTTTAACCGTTAAAAAATGTATAAAATTTTGATAAACCATCAAATGATGTTCAAATTGATTGAAATTTATAACACTATTAATCTATAAGTTAAAGAATACATCCATGAAAGTTTTTTCATTTTTGAGATTTTTTATGAATTATTACAAATTTTTCAAAATCTTGATTGTCAAGATTGTCATTATAAACATTGTCAATGGATCCCTCCTCTTATATATAATGGTCATGCAAAGATCTCAACTTTTTCAATTCACTTGTACTACAACCATTGTTTAAATAGAAACAAAATTAAGTTAAAAAATAACTCATGAAAGCATTGAAATGAAGTACAAATTAAAGACTACCTCTTGGTATTGCACTAATCAAATTATTATTTTTTTTACAAAAAAGAAGAAACCGATGTGGCTATACAATCAATTAACTATAATATTACATTATATTAACACTGAAAAAAAATAGAAAAACTTCCAAAAAAAAATTGCTTTCTTGCAGCAAATAACGAACAAATTTGCGCGTTGCCAAATGATAATTAATCATTACGAAAGAACAAACGAAAATACAGAAACGAGGTGATGGAAAGCAAAACGATGTAGCCGGTTATATAGCTACTGTATATATATACACCTCGCAATCTTCTTTCGCTTTGGTACAAAATATTCAATGGTTTTAATATATATTGATATAAAAGAAAAGCCGATGTGACTCACAAAAAAGAAAATACACAGCAACACTGGAAAAAAGAAAATCAGAACTTTGAAAAAAAGGTTATGTTTCATGGAGTAATTAATTTACAAGCTTGAGAAATCACTCACGGAGCTAGGCAGGGGTTTGGGGGGGTCATGTACCCCCCTTGAATTTGTGCCACCCTTTACATTTTCAATTAGATGCAATATCATGTCCCCCTCAATTACTTCAAATGTTATAACATGATTGATATTTTAGTGATTAGTTTTCATACTTGAGAAAATTAATTGAAAGACGTTACATGAAGAAATTGATTAAGTTATTTTTACTTTCTTTTTCTTTAAGAGACTACAAATTACTACTTCAAAAAAAAAAAAAAAAGGATTACAAATTAGAAATAAAATTAATCTTGTTTTCAAGATTGTATGTCATTTAATTTGTTTATTTTAAAATTTTTATTAGCTGAAAAAAATTTTGTCCCCCCGCTCAAAGTGCCCTCTGGCTTCGTCACTGTGAGAAATGATAGTCATTACCAAAGAAAAACGAAAAATTACAGAACGAGGTGATAAAAAGAAAAAAAAATATATGTAGCCGGTAATTAATCAGCTACTATATATATATATATACCTCGCAATCTTCGTTCACTTTGGTTATCATCTACCAATTATTCAATGGTTTTAATATAAAAACTTAAAAAAAAAAAAAACTATTTACGTGGCTGTACAGGGGAAATAAAGAAGATCAGAACTTTGAAAAAAGTTTTATGTTTTCATCCGAAATCAACAAACTTGCGAAAATCAACGAACTTGCAAAATAAAAACCGTTACCAAATTAAGAAACAAAAACGAGATTATTATAGAAAGGAGATAGTAGAAAGCAAAACAATTAGCTATATATTAGCTATATATTGCATGCATGCATCTGCAATCTTCATCTAATGATTTCATAAGAAAGCAACACTCAAAAAACAACGATAAAAAGTTCGAAAAAAAAAATGGTGTTTTCATCATCACCAAAATGACAGAGAAGATATGATAGAACGATCGAGGTGGTATAGAAAGCAAATTAAGCCATATAGCGATTAATTATTCTACCTCGCAATCGACCTCGTTCACTCTGACTCTCTCCATTTGTTTTGAGATAATCTTTTGATTCTCTCTGTTTTTTTTTTTTTTTAATTTGGCTTTTGTTTTGTTTTGTTACAGGTTTCAAATTCTGAAACTCGGGAAAGCAATTAAGAGCTGAGGAAGAAGAAGTGAAGAAGAAATGAGAAATGGATTATGGAGGTTCTCTTCTCTCGCATATAAAACAAAAGGGAGATGAAATGAAAGTTGGTCTAGTAAAAAGCCTGGCTCAACTCAACAGACAAAATCAGGTACGGATGGTTAATTAATTAAAAGTTATTTTTTTTCCAAGAAAATATCGGAAAATTGTGAGGAAGGTAAATTGTATGAGCCTTATGTGCTATGGATTTAAACTATTAATTAATTGTAGTGTAAGACATTAATTACTGATCCTAAAGCATAATTAGTATACTTATATAATCAATCAATAGTTATTAGGAAAATATATACACGTACGCACATAATAAAGTTTTATCATTTCAGACTTTTATAATAATAATTTAAGATGAAATAAAACTCAAAACTTTTATAATCTAAAAAGTATGTGCTTAAACATTAATTATATGCATGCCCGTTTCTCTACTATATGAATAATTTAAAAATAATCCATGAGTTAGCTTAAAGTTACAAAATTCAAGAATAATTATTTTAAAGATTTTGTTAATATTCAAGAGAATAATAATTAATTCATAGCCAATTATATTATTCAACATGCCAATCAATTCATGTGTTTCTAGGATTAGAGCGAAAACAATGTTTCAAAAACTGTATACCAATTATATTATAATTAATAATATGCTCGTAAGTTATGAACTTTCAGGAATTAGTTTATAAAGGTATTAATCAGTTCTCCATTTACTCAATTTCTCTTCCGGAATTAGTTTATAAGGTATTAATTAGTTGAGTAAATCTAGCGTGCTCTTAAGCTCACGGGGAGGCTCTTAAGCTCACGGGGGCCTCCCGTGAGCTTAACTCCAAAAACGTATCAAATCATATCCAAATTTTGATTTATATGGCTCAATAAATTCTTTATATCAAAATCATGTGGCATGTAAAAATTTTCTATTTTTAGAGATTTTTAAGTATTTATTTCGGATTTTTTAAAAGTTACATATGAAACTTTGATTATTTTATTAATATTGCATAGTTGCTATTAAAAAATCCGAAATAAATACTTAAAAATCTCTAAAAATGAAAAAAATTTGCATGCTATAAGATTTTGATATAACGAATTTATTGAGCCATATAAATCAAAATTTGGATGTGATTTGATATATATTTTGGTGTTAAGCTCACGGAGGCCCCGTGAGCTTAAGAGCACGCTAGATTTACTCTAACTAGAGCTGTAACTCGGGCTTCGCCCCGAAAAGTAGTATCAAATAAATAACTAAAAAAATTATAAAATTATATATTTATATTAAATAAAAATTAAAAAAATTGTTAATTGTTTATATAAGTAAATAATAATAATAATAATACAATAATTTATAAATAAGAACATATATAAATGTTAGACCATTTTAAGGGTTAAAATTTGTTTTAGATATATCACATTCATCTTATTTAACGAGGAGAGAGAAAAAATACAAGCCATTGGATCAAAGTAGATGAAGAGTTTCAAACAAAATCAATGGTTAATAATAATCTTGATGTGGCATAGTTGAGGTGCTTGGAAATCTACCCCTATTTATGGAGTATAGATTAGTTCTCCCTTTACTCAATGACTGAAGAGTCGTCCTGTTGATTACTCAATGTGCAACAAAATTAGTTTATAAGGTATTATTAATGATTAAAAGTTCTACTATGGATTAAATTTTATATTTCAAAAGAAAAAAAATATCATAATTAAAGGCTGCGATGTTTTGAAATTAATGTAATAATTAATGACTGATAGTTTTGGTCTCGATTAAAACCTCACCGTATTACATTTTCGGCTCGAAATGTAATAAGTGCACATGCGTGCTCACGAGCCAAACATCTTTTGTTACTTTGTCAATTCGATCCATCATTCCATGTTGGAGTCTCATTATATTATCATCCGATAAAGAACCGATTAAACGGGTTACATAATTTATGGTTTAGTGTGGGATATATATTTATCCGTTGTGAACATATACATATTATTGAGAGAAATTTCCGACGCCTAATAGTGAGAAAGATGCATCAAAATTGTTGTTACATTATATAAATTGAATTGAACAGTTTATCCGTCCAAATGGTTTTGAACAGAATTCTAATCCTTAGAATCGAACGATTTAGTCATGACTTTGGATGGAGATAGTTCAAATGGCTTTGGACAAAATTCTAATCCTACAAGGATTACAGGGTTGTTAACTTGTTATGATTTCGACGATCACAGCCGTCGGATCAAAATAAGAGCGACATCAACACATCATCGACATTCTCTCTGTTCTTTTGTCTGTTCTGACTTCTGAGCAGAGAGGATTGGGGGCCCGCGTACGTACGTAATGCGTCAGTTTCAGGCCTGCACACACACTGCACTGGTTAACCTGAACTCGTATCCCCTGCTGTACTGCATTATGCAGTTCACACCGTCAGCCATTGGATTGTCTCAAGATTCGTGCAAGCGCAACTCTTCAGACGATCAAACGGCTGAAGCTGTGAACTGCACAATGCAGCAAGTCAGGGGATGAACACTCTGGTTAACCTTCCATAGAGTCCCACACCACGCTTCTTCAGCAGTTCAGCTGGAATTGCAACGTTAGGGGTTCAAATCTGCTGTTATTTAACTTTGGATAACAAGACTCTGTTGTTCAATTTGGACCGTTAGATCAAAAGCAACGGATAAGATTAATTACGGAAAAGCCCCCTAAATCTTCATAGGGCTGATCGGGCACGTCCATTCTGATCTAATGGTCCATGTTAGACAAATAAGGTCCTATTATTCTCAAAGAATAACAGCAGATTCGGACTCGCAAAGTTAGGTCTTCGGATTTCGAAAAAAAAAAAAAAAAGTTAGGTCTTCAGTCTTCTGTTGCAGAATGCCACAATCCCAGTGTAATTATAAAATATTAAAATTAAGGACCTAAAATTGAACGTTTTTATGTTCGCTGACGCTGATACAACGATTCAAAGGCACATCCTACTGTTATGCGCTACACTTACAGTCTTACACATGTGTTATGTGTATATACTATGCAGATGCAATTGTCATGAATTAATTATTAAAATGTGAACTTCATAAATTTTAAATTGCATTTTCCAATAAATATATATTGAATCTTTCTTTTAACATTTTTTGTTAATTACATTATTGGTTACGTACGTACACATGGTAACCGTATATTTATTAGTTTAACAGCTTATATCGACCTTATATATGTGTACGTGCCTTATTCGTTCTTGTTTCAAAGAAAAGGCGTATGGCACATTAATTATATATGAAATGATCAATCTCAAAACTAAAGAAAAATTGAAATTAACTCATGACCAAAGAAAAATTGAAGCCGTATAAAACTATTTTTTATATATTCAAACAAATGCATTCAAACGGTTTAATTAATCTCCACCATAAGAAATTTAATTAATCATATAGCCGCGGAGTATATATGTATATACTAATATATATTACCGTAATTAAATTTTTTTTCCCTACTTTTAAGTTTTTAACTTTTTAACAGCTCATTTCATACCGCCAACAAATTTGTGTATTGTTTCTGACAGAGACTCAGAGAGTGTCCTTTATATATACCAGTGGTACGGGTAATGCTCATTCGCTGAGGTGTTGCCCACTGACAACGATAACAATCGCAGCCCTAGAGAATTATACCCCAATAACATGCAGAGTTTTTAGTATGCATTAATTACAAAAATATTTGAAATGGTTAGTTAATAGAAGCTAATTCATCATTTTTAACAAATAAATCGAATACTGGATTAATTTGAGTTCGTAAAATTGTATGAGAAGATTAATTACTGTGATAACCACTGTTACTATATTATCATAATGTTAATATATATCGAATTAATAAATATGATTCTTATATATTCTCTTAATTAAAGAGTGCAAATATGATCACTCATCGAATCATGACTGCGTAATTTGTATAATCTGAACACTATATTATTGTGAATTTGCCAAATGGTCAGAAACTCCTAACAATATGCACAGTAATCACCGGCGTCGGGCTTTTCTACTTCCAGAGGTTCGGAATTAATTGCCAGCAATTCATGCATCAAGCTTTCTACAATTCTACTTAAGTAAATGAATATGTTTATAAAAAAATTTTATTTTTAAAATTTTTAATATGTTTATAAAAGATTTTTATTTTTAAAATTTTTTATAAATTTATATTATTTAGCGTAATATTTATGTCAAAATTTTGTATATTTCATTGGATCCCTCCTCATGCTCTTTTTTTTTTTTTTTTTTTAACTTGTCCCGTAGGAATTGTATTAAAGGAAAGTCTTACAGCTTACATTAGTTCCTAAATTACCCCTACGTCTTAAAGCTAGATACTATAATCTCTTTTTATATGTACAAAACATTGAGCTCAATAGCATTTCAGAGAAAAGATAAAACAATAACGATTGCAAGAAAATTAAAAGGTTTCGCCTTCCAGTTTAAAAGCTTGAGGGAGTTTTTCTGGAATGGCCAATTTCCTGAGAGAAGTTCTTCACAGGGGTAACCCCTACAGTATAGAGGGCATACTGTCGTCCGCGCAAGAAATTAACCACGCTGCATCACGGCATCACCTAATGCGAGTCCTGCAACCATCGCATTATATTCGTACAACTTGTGTGTTGTGTGTGTGTGAGAGAGAGAGATAGAACTTTCAACCGGCATATGAATAATTTTGTATTTTAATAATTTCTCATTATGAATTTGTAGTATGACCATCGATCTTCTCCGAAATTTTACGTAATATTTTTCTTAAAAGTGACTATTGATAAAAAAAAATAATCAATATTTTATATATCACTTTTAAAAAATATCAAGCAAATACTAAGACCTAGGCATGTGCGGTAATCACTGATCCTAGATAATATTTTTTCTATAACCTGTTCGGCGGACATAAATCCTATATGTTTTCATAGGAATTGAGAGACTATAGGAAATAAAAATTATTTCCTTGTTCGGTAGACTATAATATCAATTCCTAATAGTAATTTTTTCCTTTAAATGCTTATTTTTAGAGGAAAATATTAATTAGGTTGGATTAGATTATTTTTTTCCTATCAATGATGGGTTTTTTGTAGGTTTTCACCAAATGCAATCTGGAATCCTACTCTAATAGAAAAAAATTTTCTTTAGAATCAGTGACTACGGAACATGCCCTAAAAATAGAAATCCAGGTTGCATTTAATGAAATCCTACATACGGAGAGCTCATCATTGATAGGAAAAAATAATTTTATCTGGCCTAATTAATTTTTTCCAATAAATACAAGTGTTTTAGATGAAAAAATTCCTGTTAGGAATTGATAGTATTGTCTGCCGAACAACGGATAAAAATTATTTCCTATAGACTCTCAATTCCTATGAAAACCTACAATATTTGATTCTGCCAAACAGGCCTGATTGTCAATAAATTACTTCGAAAAATATTGTGTAAAAATAGCAATCGTCAAGGTTACCCCTATACAAATTATACACTTGCTGCCACAGAAGGTTGATTTTTGTTTTGACGGCTCTGATCTAGACATCGGGGATTCCCTTTTTGTGGGTCCTACTCGCCATACACTTCAAAAATTATAGCACGCAATCCTCAAATTACTAGTACCATAATAAATTAATGTCTAAATAAAAAAAAAAATTAATGTCAATATCAAAAATTTAAAACAAAAATACTACCAACCCGAATCGTGCTGCCGCTGAAGTTTAAAGATATATCCCATACTATAAGTGGTTACAACATGTTGCTAAACTTTATTTAAAATTTGTTCGATCAAAAGAGCTATATTAACAGTAACTTTTTAAAAAAAGATCAACTCGATCCAGCCACCAAACTTCATATATAAACAAATAATCGTTCTAATTATGTGTTAATTTCGAGTGTTGGACTGTCCACATATCATACGCATAAGATTTGTATGGAGTATTCCTCAAAACTTAAATTTAAATGATACAACAAAATTATTAGGAACGTTTTCACTGTGGCAATTGGTAAATGTGGTCATACATTTTATTTAAGTTTGATTCATAAAAATTGTGACTGGATCCTAATCTGATTTTTATTTTTGCTAAGAAGTGAATTTATTTATTTGACAATCTAAGTTTGGTTCATAAAAATAGGCAATTTTATGAACTGCTCCCAGAATAGTTTTCCTCCAATATGCATTCGGTCATAAAAATAGAATAATTTTATGAATATATATATATATATACATACATACATTTGGGAATTGGGACCAGATCCTCTGTTGTAGATTCTTTATGTTAATTGCTTCAGCATGGTAAATTTAGGTCGAGGGAGATTTCATGAGGTATGAATTTTGATTTATGTTTATATTGTTTATATAAGTAAGGCAACCTTTCAAAATGTTCATTGTCTTGAATATATATGTCACCATCTTCACAAAATTTTTAGGTGGATTATGCAGTAGATCGAAAGGAATTAATATGGACAGTTCGTTTTTCAGAATTCGGTGGTTATAATACATCTTGTGACATTTGATCTTTAAAAAAGAGAATTACCTGATTGAAAATGAATGATTGTACCAATCCACAGCAGAATGCTTCCTTCTTGTTCTTTTTTTCTCTTTTTTTTTTTTGTTCTTGTTTTTATCTTTTTATTGTTTTTTATGTTGTTCGCCTTTCTATATCATTTTAAATGAACTAATTAATGATTAAAAAAAACCATTGTCCAATTTTTTTATTTTTATTTTTTGAAGAAAGTGGAGTACACCAGTTTCATTAGAACTTTTTATTTCGTGCCCATGGAGGATTGAACCCATGACCTCTTGGAGGATTATCCAAAAATTATTGATATTGGAGCATATTTTTCATGCTTTTGATATCCTCAAACAAAATAATGTTAAGTTTCATAATTTCTTATTGGGGAGGGATCGGTTGGCAATCATTATTTTGACAATATTGACAATTGGATATTTCAAAATTTTGTAAAATTTCATAAAAAGTCATGCACAGGTTTAAATAGTTGCAATACACATGTCGAAAATCGTGCACAAGTTAGTGGTTAAGGGCAACGTTGTCCATGTGGGAGGTCCCGAGTTCGAAACCCAGATGGGGGTCTTTTATAGACATTTAAATTTGAGTAGCTTGACCCCTCATCTTTATCTCAAAAAAAAAAAAAAATTATGCACAAGTTTGAATAGTTTTAGTGCGCGCAGACTGCAGAAATTATGCATATATGTTTGTTTTCTAAATTTACATGCTCCTCTCAAAATTGACTGAATTTAGTTTATGTATTGATCTGTTTTCCTGTCCAGTTGACAATATTCGCACCAGATCAGTTGAGGAAGTTGTACCGTGCGCTCATCCATGATTTCAAGATGGACTACGAGGAGCAGCTCAAGGAGTTCTGCGTGGAAACCTGTATGACCTTTCGATCACTAATTGCTCCTGTGGTTTTTTCTTTTGCAATCAAATTTCGAAACTAGTAGGATAACAATTTGTACCATTCATGAATTCTATTACTATTTTTAATGCTTTTTGAAAGATTGGTCTGAAAGTAATACAAAATAGTCATATTTGAAATCATTAAAAATAGTAATAAATATTCTAAAATGGTAAAAGTAAGTGTATACTAGTTATAAATGTTACAAAATAAACTAATTTTATACAAGCAGTGTTACGGGAGCTGCATGTGTAGAAGGGGGCCTAATTTTTTTTTTTTATAAAAAATTATTTAAACCGGTCAAGAAACCAGCCTAAATTTTATATATATATATATATTTTCTATAGATAGCTCTCGTTGTTAGCTTTTCATAGCTGTGAAGTTTGCTCCAATTGAACTTTCCTATCAGAAGTTATGCTTGTTTCAATGTTGAGTGCCCGGAATTCAGGATAAGATTAAGTATAAAATTCAGAACAAAATTATTTGAAATTTTTCAATGAATAATACTATAAATAAATATTAAATATCCCAAATAATATTAGAAAAAAGGTATAAATAACAAATCTTAAATTTATTTGAATTGAGCAAAAGGCTCCAAGATGTATTTAAATTTATTGTGTAAATAAAAGTTATGCACTAAATTTCGTACTGAATTTTAAACTAAAGCATTCTTAAATTTTGGGTATTCAACACTCAAATGACCATAATGGTCATCCACTAAATTTTGTTCTGAATTATTATAGTGAACTTATCCTGGATTCTGGGCAATTTAGAAAGTTTGGATGGGTACACAAAAAATTATCTCTAAAGTTGAATTTAAATTCTAATCAACCCCGACCTAGTGCTAGTTCTTTTATCTATATACTCCATAAAGAGGGATAGATTTTCAAGCACCTCAACTATGCCACATCATCACTATTATTAACCATTGATATTGTTTGAAACTCTTCAGCTATTTTGATCCAATGGCTTATATTTTTTTCTACTCCTCATTAAATAATACGAATATGATATGTCATGTGTCTAAAACACATTTTAACCCTTAAAATGATCCAATATTTATATATATATATTCTTATTTATAAATTATTGCATTATTTTTGTTATTATTATTATCATTATTATTTTTATTATTATTTAATTACATTAAATATTTTAAAATTTTGTTCAAGTTTTGTTTAATATAAATATTTAAAATTTTATAAATTTTTTAGTTATTTATTTGATTCCACTTTTCGGGGTGAAACTGAATTACTAGTTTCCTTAATTACTATTTACTAATTTACAATTTTGAATACACAATTCTGAACCGCTGCGATTTTTTTTTTTTCCTAATTGTAGCCGATAAACGAATAATAAACACGGTGTTGATGACCGGAGTGAGCACAGCTATACTTCTATGGTTCGATAAGAGCAAAGAAAACGAAGATAGAAATACTCAGGAACAACACCACGGCAAGATTAGCTCTTCGCAGCTACAAGATAAATTTTCTACGCAAATGTAATTATACGCATGCATTTTGCGTTTTGCCTAATGACAAGAAGACCAAGAGTACGTTGACAGCTACTGTCAACCCCTCAAAAAACACTGTTGCAGTGTTGTTGTTTATTTATCCAATAATTTTCTAAGCCTATAAGGGTACAACCTTGAAAAAGAAATTCTGAAGTAATTATTTTTAGGCCGTTGGGTCCAGCCCATAATTCATTGGCAAAAAGATCAAATCGACCCCGTACTCTATTCTGTAATAACTGCCGAGAGGCTTCTCTTTTTTCTTTAATTTTAGCTGAATTTAGGAGCTTTCTCCGTGATTGTAATGATTGATTTTGTCTCTGTCTAATGATTTTTTGTTGCATCAGTGTATGTTGGAGATGTGCCGCAACCACAAACGAACGCTCAGATAGATTGCTACATCGTCCCAGTCTGTAATCATAACATAGAAATATATTTTTGCGATATTCTGCGTCCTCATTTCTATAGATTCTGTATTGAAGTCTGTTATTAGTTATATATTAGTCCGTTTAAAAAAAAAACTATACAGAATTGAGGATAAGAAAAAAATAAAAGTAATGATTACTATGAATTAATATCATATATACCCTTCAAAAACTTGTTTAATATCATGTTTACCAATCACCTCTTTAACATATCATATATACCCTTGAACTCTTTTGAATCTTTCATATTTGCCTATGAACTCCAAATATATCGTATTCCCCTCAAACTCTTATAAACTTTTTATATACACCCATCTAATTATTTAATTCTAATTATTATTTATTATGTGCGTTAATAAATAAAAATTTTATTATAGTTAAATAATTAGATGGGTGTATATGAAACATTTTGAAGAGTTAGAGGAGATATATGACATATTTAGAGTTGATGGGGAAATATGAAATATTAATAAGAGTTTAAGGGTATATATGATATATTAAAGAGGTGATGGGTAAATATGAAATAAATCAAGAGTTGAAGGGTATATATGATATTACCTATTATTATGATTTCATTTGTCTGTATGCAATCATGTCATTTTTTTTAACAATTGTCTGTATGCGATCATGACATTTTTTTTTAACTTATAATTGCTATGCTCACACAAGATAGCCTACACACGATAGCTAAGGCCAACAAAATTTTTACTTAATTATATTAAAATATTTTTATTTCATCGACAAAATAGTGTTTGACAGTTTTATATGTTGTAACATTTACTGGTTTGTTATATTTTGTAATATACATTATGAGCTCTGAGACCTCCCTACTCCTAAATAAAAAATCATACTTGACCACCTCAAAATTTTGATTTATGATTATTACTAAATTCTTTATAAAAAATTTCTTAGAATATAATTTTTTTTAATTATATAAAGGAGGGATCTACTTACACAAAAGAAAAAATTTAACCACAAAATTACACTAAAGATTCTCATGCCACCATCTGCTAAACAAAATCGTGCCGAAGCAACGCGAGGCATCGCAACTAGTTATATTTATCCAGAAATCTACTTTTTTGGTTTTGCATACTTGTTTGGTACGCACCTGTACGGTATAATGCGGTGCCTTAATAGTTTACCCATCTCTTGAATGTACATTAGTATTGTCTCAAGTATCAAATCTTGAATTTAAGTTTCGCACAAATATAAGAAAACCCCAACAATTATAATAGTAGTAGTAGTAGTAGTAGTAACAAGAGAGGAGGGAGTCCGGCTACGATGCTTCCATAAGCATTTTGGACCGTAACGCTTACGGTCCAAATTTGAAAATCCTTCGTTCAGAATTTTAATCCAAATAGCTCATAATAATCTTAACATAATTAAGAAATAATTATTATAGATATTTTCACGAGCTTTCCGAAATGTACTTGTACATTTTTTAAAGAGCTCTCTTTCAAAAGTCATGCTAATTTAACGATCAAACTTTTAAGAATGGGCATTTGATCTAGTGGCTAAGGGCAACGCTCCGTGTGGGAGGTCGTGGGTTCGAAACTCAGATGAGAGTCTTTTATGGACATTTAAATTTGAGTGGCTTGACTCTCATCTTTATTTAAAAAAAAAAGATCAAACTTTTTTTATATTTTTGTTCGAAACTCTTGAAATTGTCTATTACTTTTATTTATGATCTCAAAATACTTTAACAGTCTTCCTATATAAAAATAAATTTATTATCTATTAAATTTTAAGTACGTAATATTATATAGTGAAATTGCACAACTTTTATTAATATTGATGCATAAATAAAATAAAAATAAAATTTTCTTCATTAATTTTCTATAGCATGAACATATCACTAAGATGTTTTAAAATCACGCGAATGAAACTGATTTACCAAACAATTTCAAGAAATTCGACGAAAAATATATTAAACAAAGTTTGATCTTTAAAATAGAATAATTTTTGATATGAAACTCTCTAGAAAACGTACAATCACATTTCAGAAAGCTCGTGATTAAAAAAATTTTGAACTTTAATACAAGTACGTCCCGGATTAGAAAAAAGATCTTGTATAAATTAAAATAACAATATTTTTAACGTTAATACAAGTGTGGTGCGGATAAGAAAAAAAATGTAAAAACATAAAAGAAACGGAGAAATAGAGATCAGAAAAAAAAATGAAAAATGGAAACAAAGCCCATAATAATTAGTTAATTACACACCAAAAAGAGTCCCATCTTTTGGTCTCTTCTCCTTTTCTCTCTTCTCTTCGCTTGAAAGACTTTTCAGTTGTATTTTATGTTGCGGTATGTTATGTTAAAATGAAGTTTGTGAAGACAATATTAGAATTGAACAAATATAAAATTTTATTTAAATTATAGAGTGACTCGAATTCGAGTAAATTTTTATAAAATTTTATAAATTATGAAGTTATTAACTATTATAAAATTTTTATAAAATTTTATTAACTATTATATAATATTAGAATTCCAAAGTATGTGAAGCTATAGAAAGCTGGCCTCCCACTGAAAATCAGATCATTCTTATGGCTGGTGTTTCATGTCAAGATTTTAACCAAAGATGTTATGAAAAGGAAGGGTTGGCCCGGGGATGGCAAATGTGCAATGTGTCAGGGGGATGAAGAAAGTGCTACACACTTATTTTTGGAATGCCCCGAAGTCTTGCCCTTGTGGTCATGGGCTTCCACTCTGATATAGCTTCCTCTGAACATTGCATCCTTGTGTGACTTGTGAGACAGTTGCAACTCCAAGTCTTCTGCTGAAAATAGAAAGTTAATAGCTTTGGTTGGGGCAATGTGTTGGGTGATCTGGCGGGAAAGAAACATGTTAAGTTTTGAAATAGACTCCCATCCAAACAATGTGCATTCATTGATTGCTAAGTTATTAGCTTTCTTTATGTTGTGGACAGGTGGCCGTATGGAGGCTCCTGTACAGTTGGAAGTTGTCGAAGAAGAGGATTCTTTAGACAAATGGGTGAGGCATTTCTCTTTATCAACTCCCATCTTATGTATCAAATTTATTTCCTTCCAATTTTTTAAACATGTCAAATATTACAAGTATCGAAGTCATAAATTAGAAAATTAAATTAGTTATTAATACTTACGAGTAAGAGCCCATATAAATCTGGTAAGGCTTTAATAAATTTCGGATGCAATACAACCAATTTATAATTTGAACCTAGTAAATATTAAACAAAGTAAATAAACGAAATAAAAAGATTAAGAAATACAACAAAACGATGTCATTAAAATCGAAACAGTAACATCAATTGCAAAAATAAAGTTACCAAATAGATCAAATTACTAAAAACACCTCTGATTCGACGTTCTTTCACTGTATTGCAAACCTTTCTTGCTGCTCCAGTTATTTCCCATCTCTTATTTGGTAGGCCAAGTACCTACAAGACAAATTCCAAACTAAGATGTTTATGTTGTTTAGGATTGGTTTGCCGATTTGATAAATTTCAAATTAGGGATAATTTTTCATACCATATTGGAACACGCTTTAATTGCACAATACAAATTTTGGTATTGACCTCCCAATAAGTTATTCTCTAGAAAAAATGCAAACTGTAATTATTTAATTTTGTTACTAAAATAATAATGAGGGGCATTTGTTGACAATATCAATTGTACAATTTGGACAATCGAGTAAAATCTTAAAAATAGAAAAAAGAATACAAATGTATTATTTCTTTTATATATTATTATATTTTAAATATTAATTGATTTAGATATTGTCATAGCTTATAAAAATCTTGTATATTTATAGGCCTCTAAATAACACTTCAATTAAATATAAATGAAAGCATATTAAAAAAAAAGGAGTATGTTGTAATTCGAAAAATATTAGATCAATAACATTAAAATAAAAAAACAAAATATCATTCTTGGCAGGACATTGATATGTTGGAATTCCAGTTGAATACTTGTTATTCATGCATTTTAAGAAAACACGGAACAATCACACAAAAGGATCTGAGTCATCTCTTAAAAGCAAAGTACAAGCAAACACTATTGTGCTGAAATGTTAATTAACTCCAACAATAGGGCCAAATTTCATGTTATATCTACAATATTGACATATAAGTTTGACTGATTAATACAATATAATATATAGAAGAAATCAAGTTTGTGAAGACAATTAGAATAGAACAAATGTAAAATTTTATTTAAATTATAAAGCGACTCGAATTCGAGTAAAATTTTAAATTATGAAGTTATTAACTATTACATGAAAAATAATTCTAGAAAAGCATCGTTAAATGCCTTTGACCATTTTGATTAAACCAACGTTCTAATTAAATGGACAAGTAAGTCAATTTTTTATTTAACATAGAGGATATGGACTAAAGCATAATATCTATATTGTGGTAGCCTCATTATATAAAGGTTTGTATTTTATCTCAAAAGAAAAGAAGTTGGGAGTTTCATAAAAGATTGTATATAAATATAATTTTTGGTTTATCCTAGATTAAATGAGAATTAGGCTACGCTGATATGTATATCACGATTTTATCGTACTATGCGGTTCGTACACGCATTTTCAGTGTCCAAATAGTCAATTCGAACTGCTCAACGTATTCTTTACATCAAAATATGTTACCGAACCAAATTTTATAATTTTTGAAATTTTTTTGCTATTTTTAATGGTGGGGAGAATATCACTATATTTGTATGAATCAGATCCCTTAGATGTAGTCATTTTCTCCCTATCATTAAAAATAGCAAAAAAATTTTAAAAATTATAAAATTTGGTTTGCTAGCATATTTTGATGTAAAGATTACATTGAGCGATTCGGATCTATTATTTGAACACCGAAAATAGAGATACGGACCGCATAGCACGCTAAAACGGTGATATGCATGATATTACCATAGCCGGATTCAATTAAATAATTTATCAAAGGTAATAAAAAATATTAATGTGTAAGTTATCCTTTGATTCCGATCCTGAGCAAAATTTATTTCCTCTACTAACCTGACAGAGATATTTATCGAAAGTTGAAAAAATAATAACGTTTCTCTTTTCTTACAAAAAAAAATAATAATAACGCTTCTCAATCCAGTATTGCTGTAAACAGAGAGCCCAGAAAAACTATATCTGTACTCTCATCAAAGAAAAACAAAAAGAAACGGAGAAAGAGAATTCGGTTAAAACTTAAAAAAAAAAAATGAAAAATAAAAAAGAAAGCCCATAATAATTACACAACAAAAAAGTCCCATCCTTTTTCTCCTCTTCGCTGCAGCAGCGTTGAGATCCACTTCTCTCTTTCTCTCTTCCATTCCAGTCAAAAAGATCACACCTTTCCTCTGATCAGTTGATCGCGCATTGCCGTTCAAACCCTGATCGATCGACCGAGAGGGAGAGAGAGAGAGGAGAGGGAGGAGGAGCGGCAACGGCAATGGCGGCGGGGTACAGAGCGGACGACGACTACGACTACCTCTTCAAGGTGGTGCTGATCGGGGACTCCGGGGTCGGCAAGTCCAACCTCCTCTCCCGCTTCACCAAGAACGAGTTCAGCCTCGAGTCCAAGTCCACCATCGGGGTCGAGTTCGCCACCAGGAGCCTCAACATCGACGGCAAGGTCATCAAGGCCCAGATTTGGGACACCGCCGGCCAAGAGAGGTACATTCTTTCGATCCCTTTGTTTGTTCGTTTTGAGCGATCAGGTTGTGGATTGGGAATGTGGTAGGGTTTTGGCGGGGTTTAGGGTTCTAGATCTGATTCATAAAGAGAGTACTGGGTGCTTATACTAACAATAGACAGTTCTTCATATGCACAAATTGATTGATACCTTTGAGGGGGAAATGAAGGTAATGTAGAGCTTAGGTTTGTAGATCTGATATTTGTTATACGTACGGTTTTCATCTGCTGTTCGATCATTAACAGGATGCAATAAGCTACTTGATGACTACTGAGTACTGACTAGTCTTGCTTGCGTTACGAATTCATCAATTTTGATGATATAAAAGAGAATTACTTTGTTCCTGGCATGCGGTGCCTGTTGCCGGGTTTTAGATCTTAAAATGGTGATTTTGAGAAAAGTAATCAGTATAAAGTGTGTTAAAGTTAAATCTCTTTACCTGAAAAGATGATAACAATCAAGTAAAACTGCCACTAAATGAAAATTAGCTGTGGTGGCCCAATTCCAATAAAGAGATTTAGAAAGTATATGCTCTGATTAACATGCAGGTTGAAATAATCTTTTTGGGATGTTGAAATCTGGAATATTGACAATTGAAGATCTTAGATATATCACTTTATTTTTTTTGGCTTTTAATTTAGACAAAATAAAAATTATTATGCTAATAGTATATGCAGGTTGTCATGGGTTGATCTCATAATGTGTGTATGCTCTGATTAACATGTTTTAAGTTAATAATTAATCCTGAATCAAGGCCTGCATGTTTAGTTTAAATAAATAAAGTTGTTGACTGCAGTTATGCCATGCCACAATGTATTATATTATTTTATTATTGTGAGTATTCTTCCACTCATTAAAATTGACAGCTACAGCCCAAAACCATCTATTGGCAGGAATAGTATGCCGGCAATATGGTTTTGCAATTGTCAATAATTTATTCTTTTTAATGAAGGATGGCTAAAAGCTAAGTGTACTTGTGGATATCTGAAAGTTCATAACTTATGAAACTGCAATTAAAATTTTGAAAAGTCACCAAAACCACCTCATTTGCCTAAATAGTAAATATTAATCCTAAGCATTAGCATATCATGTGATTTACCAGAAACCAACAAAAAGCAAATAGAAAGAACAGAAATATAAACCCATTGCTTCAGTCTGTTGTCTATAAAAAATGATAGTTTTCATAGGCATGGCAAGCCAACGTAAAATACAGCTTCTTACGAAAATGATACCCAATGGTTCCATTTCTAGCCTACCTTAACTTCTTTATGAATAAGAAAAAAAAATGAGATAAACTTTGAATCCTAGCATTTCTTACGCAAAGATCACTGAAGGTTTTTAGTTACTATAATGAACCATCCCAGTGAACCTGAATTTAGATATTATAATCCTTGCAATGATCTAGGTATTGATTATTTATTGTATTACAAAATGGCATGTTTGTTTCAAAAGATGTATTAAATGTTACATTTTTTTACCTCAATCTATATATATACACCTATGCCTCCAAGTTCTAATTAACAACAACAATTGCAGGTATCGTGCCATCACAAGTGCCTATTACCGAGGTGCACTTGGGGCACTGCTAGTATATGACGTGACACGGAGACAAACGTTTGATAATGTGGAGAGATGGTTGCGGGAACTTCGAGACCACACTGACCCCAGCATTGTGGTAATGCTGGTGGGTAACAAGTCAGATCTCCGCCACCTGGTGGCAGTCCCCACTGACGATGGTAGTGCATTTGCTGAGAAGGAGGCACTCTATTTCATGGAGACCTCAGCACTTGAGGCAAAGAACGTTGACAATGCGTTTGCTGAGGTGTTGACGCAGATTTACAGAACGATGAGCAAGAAGACAGTGGAAGCTGGTGATGATGGCAGTGCTGTTCCAGGCAAGGGCGAAACTATCAATGTCAAGGATGACGTGTCGGCCTTGAAGAGGATGGGATGCTGCTCCAGCTAGGTAACACCAGAACCACTTTATTTGTTTATTTTTAATAATCTCTGACGATTAATTGGTTGAAGATAAAAGTTTAACATTTGGTGCTTATGTTGCTATCTCTTAAGTAGGATTTGACACATCTTTTTTAATGCAAGTATATGTGTTAATATTAGATTTTTGTGCAATGTGCACTATGGCTTAATTGATGTTCAAATTGAGTATACTTTTTTAGTTTCAGTAAATGAAGCCATGAAAATTTCAACATTTGGTGCTTATGTTGTTATCTGCATTATTTTTTTCTTTCATCTTGTGATTGCACTTCATAGTTTCTGTATTGGAAAAATAAATTTGAAGCTAAAGAAAAGTACTTTCCATGAGTTGCACATGACGTGTTATTTGGGCCGCTTGCTGAGTTTTTGTTCAATCACGAGTGAGGAGATCCTTATTTTCTGCATTGTCTTCTGTAAAATTGAACCTTTTTTTCTCTGTCATGCCAGGACCATGGTAGTGAAAGGATAGGGAGCATTCTGGGAAGAGTGTGTTTTTTAGGATTTGTCGAAGCTTTAACTTATATGATGCGAGACAGAATTCATTTTAGATTTATATTGATTCGGGAACAAGGGGGTTCGTTCGTCCAGATTTTTCCTTGCCATGGAGCTGTCTGTTACTTTTTGTTTTCTCTTTCATTACAAGAATTAGGACAATGAGAAGGTGTTGTATCTGTAATCCCTGTAAGATTTCAATTTGGTTTTATTGCTTAGATGAAGTTGTGTTTGCTTTGCTTCACGGAATCTTCTTTCTGGTACATGTACCAATTCACATTTCTTTTACCATATACCCTGTATCAGACACCAAAATGTTCCAAGTACCACCATGAACAGTATTTTGCTGCAACATATAATGAAAAATTGGATTGCTTTTGTTTCATATATACAAATAATACAACAATGGGGCTGCATATTATCTCATAATATTCTTTTGGGTAGCAATCAGCATGTTCTGTTATGACCCAGAACCAGGCACAGTGAATGCCCGTGTGGGTTGCATGGTGCCAGAACTGAGAATACCATGACAGACAGTGGAATAGATTGAAATATCCATATGCATTATATCTCAATAAATATCCTAAAACTAAGAGGTCCCCTCTAAATAGAAATGAAGTTATGGTGCTACTGTTATATGCCTGATCTGCTATTTTATAACAACTTCCTGTTACTGATAAAGCATATGGGCTTTGCCTATGTGATGGATCTAAATCCGCTGTTTTTCTGAAAAGCAGAGCCTGCTTTTCCGATCGGATGGTCAGGATCGGTTGCTGGTGAATAACATAACATACCACTTTCTAGAAGCTTTGGTTTGGTGTAACGTCTTATTCAGTTGTAACAATGACAGTTCCGTACCGGATTCAATGTGTGGCTCTAAATTGTAAATTCCATATGTTTGTGATTAGTTCTTCTGTACATGCATAATTCTTCACCAAGTGGCGGTTCAGTGTCATGCAATTATGCAGGATCTAAATCCGCTGCTTTTATGAAAAGAAAAGCAGGGTCTTTTTCTCGAAGAAACACCGAAGTACCTCGAGATCGTTGTGCCAAACACCGAAATACTTTGAGATCAGTGCAGCAATTGATCCAGATCATCCGGTCAGAAAAGCAGCGGATTCGGATCCAATTATGCAAAGTATTGCCCCTTTTTTTGTGAATAAAAGTACTGCACGTGTTTACTAATCAATGCTCGATTAGTTGCGATTTGCAACTTTTAAATATAGAGCTTGATCCATGAATGAATGAATTTCCTTTGGTATTGTATCCTAGAAATATCTGTTTTTGATGTGTGAATGCTGTTTTCACGAGCGGGCCCGTGCTTACTGCACCTTCCGTACGGATAACAAAGATTGACAATTTGACATTCTTTTTTGGAACTATTCGAAAAGTCAGAACTTTTGGGCCTAACTTTTTAGAATTAAAATTTGTTCAAGGTTGTACTTTGTTTTCTTGAGAAAAGTTCAAGGTTGTACTTGAGCCATACATGCTGATACTCTTACCTTCCCCCCTGTATTATTGCAACTGTTATGTTATGTTAGTGTTACATTCATTTAAGTTAACTGTTATGTTACATCGTACGTGTAAGTGTGACCAGGGACGGGTTTGCATGTTTGGGCTTGATTTTTTGAAGCTATAGTATGTATAGTATGTTTCTATGGGATGTCTATTAAAAATACTAAGTAAATATCATGTTGTGCCTTAGCTTAATTAACAATTAGACATGTGTCTTGCTTTTAACATACTAAACGTGCCCTACCTTGCTCAAGAGCTTGGCTCCGTCCCTGTGTGACTTAGCCTTCAAGATTCTGACTTTTTGCATATATAAAAACCTCAAAGTCCTGACCTTTTTGCACATACAAAACCTCTAAATTTACATAACGAAGTCTCTTTCATCCTTATGAGGAAGCTTGAGAAAAATATAGATGTAAATTCTTGTGCAATTTCTGCCAAGACAAACTCAAGGCAGTGCATATGCTAGTCAATTCTATGAACAATACATGATAAAAATTACCTTGTGTAGAAAGGGAACTGATTTAATCCATTAAAAGAACAAAAGAAAATATATGGTCTAATTAATGGAGAGGTAGAATATTCAAGTGTACTATTGGTTCACTTAAACTTCTTCCTTTCCATAACCTTTACAATTATTGAATCATATATATTACTAACAATATCAGTGGTACTCTAAATTAATTCCCAAATATTATGCAAATAATTTTTACGAGTTATTTCCATTTTTTTTTCAAGCAAAATATTCATTTGGAATTATTTATTCCAAAATACTGCTTCCTACCTGGCAAAGTGAATTGAATTCAAGAAAAATCGGCACAATGTTTATCTTTAACCAGAGACCAAGTCCAATTAATCATATATATAATAATTATGCAAAGTTATACAAAGTGAATGGTCCCCATATATATATAATTATATACACATCGCCTTCTGATGTAACATACTGCCACTTTGTTTTCCTGTGAGCATAACAACGACACAAAGATATATTAAATCCATATTAAATCAGCATGAATAGCACAGCATCTGAAAAATATGAGGCATGCACTTGGATATATAACTCCAAAGCATACTTCCAAAAGGCCCCAAATTTTGCTCTGAAACATGTCATTTCACAGCATATATTACCTAGCATCCAGAGAAAAACTGTCCATATACCGCGTCTATAGGTTACATTCCAGAATGTATTTGTTACGTACATTCTGGAATTTGTTACATTACGGACCGTATCTGTTATATTTCATACACGTCTATAAAAGCATGAACGGTTTTTCAGTGTACGCAGAATGTTTCTCATATAATATCGTTACACACAAGACCATAAAAGGAGCACCATATATGGCAGAACTATATATGATTCAATAAATATCATTTTCAGTCATGTACATCAGCTTTACATATATATATATACTGAGTAAAGTTTCGTCTTATGTTGCGGACGACGTGCCATTATTTTTCTCAAGTTTGGCAGCTGGTTTAGGCTAGCAGGCTAAGGTCATGTTTTTAAACCTCTATATGTGTCTGTCTCCATTTACAAGTGTTCTCTTTGTCTCCTTCCAGCCACCTCTGATGCCTGATGCCTCTTCCTTTCCCAAATATGCAATTATATTAGCTTGTTTGTATTATTGTAAATATAGTCTCATAAAAAAAAAAAAATACATTTATGATATTGAACTCCAAGGCGCAGTTAAACTGTTATAATATTAGACTAATTCTGTTATGGATAGATAAATATGGACTACTCATTTTTCATAATCGAATTGTCACGTTATGTCTTTTAAATTCAATTAAAGAGACTTATTTGATAATAATTGTCGATTCAAAGTGAAAGGTTGCATAGCAGAACCACCCAATTAAATAGCTAATTAAAAGCAAGGAAATTGAGACAGCGGATGAAATAATTTAAACTAGCGTAAACCAAATGGTTTGAATTAATTCAATCCGTTACAGAAGCACCAGGTCATATTTTATTGATACAAGTTAGTATATAATAATTAAACTGATAGCCTACTTTCTGAAGGAAACAAAGCCAAGCAACTAATTATTGGGCCCTAAAAATCCAAAATCAAATTTGTAAAATCTATAAACTAGAAAGAGGGTAGCTCTCCAAACACCTCAACTATGCCACATCATCAATATTATTAACCATTGATTTTGTTTAAATCTCTTCATCTACTTTGATCCAATGATTTATATGTATTCTCTCTCCCCATTTAATAAGATGATATCATGATATGTCTAAAACAAAATTTAACCCCTAAATGGTCCAACATTTATATACTATTATTTATAAATTATTACATCATCATCATTATTATAATTTACATAAAAAAATTAAAAATTATGTTCAAAATTTTTAAATGAATATTTTAATTTATAAGATCTATTATTATTTGTTATCATATTTCGGAGCGAAGCCGAGTTACAGCTCTAGTAAATAGTAATTCCGATTGAAGGTTCAAAACATTTTGGATTCACCCAATTTTATATCCACATTAATTCTAAAAATTCTTCTAAATTAGCTTTTTAGAAAACTTAAGAGAAGAATAGTAGGCAGTGCTCACCATTGTTACTTATCCACCGGTCCACAATATTTTCAATGAACAAATATCATTTTTCAGTAAACATTTATATCTTTCCAATTAATAGATATCATTTCCAGTAAACAGATATACTATGATTTTCAGTAAATATTTATGCAACTGTGGTAAGTACATGGGTTTACGTGATGTGTCAAAACTGTGAAAAGAGTGGATGTGTGACCTACTTTACAGGTGGACTTTACATTTTTGTCTAAAGAAAGCTCTCAAAACGTTTAATTACTGTATTTGATCACCTCATGCCTCAAAATCCAGAAAGCAATTATTATTACCAATACTCAAATTGGGAATTTGGCATGAAGTGCAAACTGCAAACATTGGGATATAAATAAGAAGAGGGTTCCAATACATCTATTTTGTGTACCTCCATCCTGTCTCCACTTTTTAAATTTTAAATAACTTAAAATTTAAAAATAATTTTGGAAAACAAAACCGTTAGATTTGATCAATATGATATTATCTACATGTACATAACAATTTTTTTCACTTTTTTATTTTATTTTATATAAAACAATGAGGTATAAAAATCAACGTCTAGAATTTGTTTATACTAGTGCATTTTCTTGAAGCCCTTGATGTTAAACAAAATAAGATTTAAATTTGATGATTTTTTATATACACATAAATGAAATGATATAGATTAAATCTAACGGTTTTGTTTTGCAAAATTATTTTTAAACTTTGAATTATTTGAAATTTAAAAAGTAGAGGCACGATGGAGGCACAAAAAACAGAGGCATTGGAACCCTCCTCTATAAATAAATGGAAATTAATAATGCAATCACTGGCCGTGCCCGGCAAAGGGCTGCAGGCGACTCCTTCCATGCATTTCACGTGCTTGCTTCTCAGTTCTCAGTTCTCCCTGCGTCGTTCTTTATAACTCTCCCACTGACATCCGGGACCCATTCTCGTCAGTGACACGCTACACCGACAGCGGCACATTATTACAACACAGACGTCACAGATGATCGATGTGCTGTCCAAATTGGAGTGAAGTGATGCAATGGTGTTTACGGTAATTGACAAAAAGAACCCAATCATTTGTCACTATTTGTACAAAACCCCAACACCTTTTTCTTTTCTTTTCTTTTGTTTATTTATTTCCACTTCTTCTTCTTCTATCCTGATGCCGATTTGAGAAACAAAAAAAGCAAAAAAAAAAAGAGTAAGAACATTGTTTCACCAGTCCATTCAAACAAAAATAAGCAAGAGGAAATTAATTAGAACCCCACAATTATATACGCTCGATCAAGTATCAAACAAAACACTAATCACCTAAAAACCCTAATAGTAAAATCAGAATCATATTTTATGATATCATATCCCCTGATCTAGCTAAATCTGGTAATATGGTAGACTGATCTTGGCAGCATGGCGAAAGCCATCATCAGCCATGCATCAATCAAGTCGTCGTACCGCAGAGCGATGCGAAGCTGAAGTTGCCGCCCCGGAAAACGACTGCGCACTCCGGAAGCTCCCCGAGCCCGGCGAAAAGCGCGTCGTCCTCCCCTTCTTTCAATCCGAGTCCGACACTACTTTCGTCCAGCACGGGGACCTTGAAAGTTGATGCATCGATTGCACCGAAGATGGACCCGTACAACAACGAGTCCTCGGCCTCAGGCGGAGACGTGGCGTCTGGCGAACCCGACTGGAGATCCGAGAACCAGTAGAGCGGTATGTCTATGTCGTCAGGCGCCGTGATCAGATCGGTGAACTTTTCCTCTTTAACAATTGCCTCCTGTCCCAGCTGCTCCTGTTCCGGTTCGGGTTCGGGTTTTACATCCGGTACCGGATCCTGTATTGGTACCGGTGCGGTCTGAGCAGTGGCCCGAGACGCCGCTTTCGAGGCCTGATGATGGTGCTGATTCTTCGGCAACGGCCACGCATGGTTGTGATCGAACGAGTACGTTATGACGAGCATGCTCGGATCCGATCGGCTCCTCTCGACCTGTTTCCTCGCCGGACATCCCTTCGAGCTACTGCATCTGTAGTAACCCCTGTTAACAAAAAAAATAAATAATAAATAAATAAAATAAAAATCCACCAAAATTAATAACACATGCATCAGTAATTGAAATTCAGTACCAAATTATAATAAATGAACAATTAATCTACTAACTGAGATTCATTATTATTTCATAATTTTCATTCACCGATCTGAATCCACTGATTAGTATTTAATACAGAACATCTAATTAATTGTGGCAAGTGAATTTAATTTACTGAAGAGGAGGAGGTACGTACCTAGGGTAAGGGGAGCCCTTGATCGGCTTCTGGCCGTACTTCCGCCAGGCCCAGGAGTCGGACGGCGGTGCGCACTCGCTGAGTCCCTTCGGTCGGTTGCCATCCGCGTCCAGGAACGGCACCGAGACGCTCCTCTTCTGCACCGACCTCCGGCTGCCGATCAATCAATCAATCAACCAAAACCTCAATCAGTATTCAATGAATCAATCAATCAGCAAAAACCAGAGCAATTCAGCTCAGTACGTAGCTCGTGCTATTACCTTCGCTTGGCCAGCGGCAGGTCGGAGGAAGGCGAGGAGGAGGGGATGGGGGGGAGAGAGCGCTTGTTGCTCTCAGTACCGGAGGAGGGTGACGAAACCCTGGCCTCCTCTTGATCGGACGGTGGAGAGTCGCTGCTCCTATGCCCCTCGACCATCATTACCGTTCACTCTTCAACTCTTTAATAACTCTTTAGAAATCTCTGCTCGTTTCAGTCCAACGCCAGTTGATCCTGGCCGTTGATCTGCTCGTGCGGGTCTCTGTGAACCGTAGGAGAGTGAAAGGGGAGATATGGCGAAGAGGGATTGAAGGGGGGGAGTGAAGAAGAGAGGGTAGTTGGATATGGCGAGGGGGGAGGGCAAATAAAGACAGATGGAGCAGTTTACTTTACAATGTATTTATATTTGTGATGATGATAATAATAATAATAAACTTTTTTAGTAATTAGACGAGTTTCACTAGGCCTAGGCTGTCTCCATGAGCTGATTTATATTCACATTGGCATGCTTGGATTTTATGTGTCTTGTTATATATGCATGGGCGGATCATATGGTGCAAATTGGGTTCAACTTTTAATATAACTAGAGCTGTAACTTGGGTTTCGCCCCGAAATATGATAACAAAAAATAATAAAACTTATAAAATAAAAAATATTTATTTAAAAAAAAATTAAACATAATTTTAAAATTTTTGATGTGAATAATGGTGATGATGATGTATAATTTATAAATAATAGTACATAAATGTTAGATCACTTTAAGGATTAAAGTTTGTCTTAAACATATCATATCATCTTATTAAATAGGGAGAGAGAATAAATATAAACCATTGGATCAAAGTAGATGAAGAGATTTAAACAAAATCAATGGTTAAATATTGATGATGTGGCATTGTTGAGGTGTTTAGAAAGTTACCCTTTTCTAGTGTATAGATTAATTCATAGATTGTGTAGATATGTGTGGTAGTCATTTATTTATGTTAATATGTTATGCAAGCATTATGTTAAAAAAGTGTATATTGAAATACTATAAATATATGTAATAATTAAACCCATTTTTTTTATTTACCTTTGCCTATGTTTTTATGATTTATCATACAAGAGTACAATACCATATACTACTGTAACAAACAAAGACTCATACTAAATTTCAATCTAACCGTTCAACAATTAATTCAAAAACTCAACTATTAACTCAAAGGTCCATAATTATTGTTAAATAGTTGAACAGAAAATTGCTGAAATAAACTCTTTCCTTTTGTCCATATTTAGTTATTTCTTACTACCTTCTCTTGCCATTTATGTAAGCTACAATACAATACATTGTTACCAAAGACTTGCCACATGAGACCTGGATTTTCGTTAGCCACCACTCATATAATTGCACACTTTCATTTTTCTGATTTTCATGTCCAAACGTGGAGGTGGGAGCCACTGTGGATTAAACAACTGGAGGCCGTGACAGTGACCCCTCCCCCACCACCTTGCAAGAACCAACTCAACTCAACTCAACTCATCATATGATCATATGATATGAGATTCTATTCTATTTTTCATCAAAAAGATCATACTTGTGTAGTTGTGTGTATATGAGATGAGATTCATTTGCATGAGCATGTCTTGAATACCGCAATTTGTCTCTAGTTGCTATATTTATTTATTTATCATTTTTTCAAGCATCTTCTAGTTAGATTCTATTAAATTAAAAAACTTGGATTTATTTTTTTTGAATGGGTTTTGGTTATTTGAAAAGTTTCCTAAAAGCTTTCTTTTTTTTTTTTTTACAAACCAACATGCCAAGGAGTTTTTACTTTTTTGTTAAGGACCCTGTCTGTGGATTAAAATTTCAATATGTAAAAAAAAAAAAACTAAAAATTTAAAAGATGTAGGATCATCTAAATTAAATAACTTGGATTTTTTTTTTAATTTAATGGGTTTTGGTTATTTGAAAAGTTTCATAATTTTTTTTTACAAACCAACATGCCAAGGAGTTTTAACTTTTTGTTAAGGACCCTATCTGTGGATTAAAATTTTAATATGTAAAAAAAAAAAACTAAAAATTTAAAAGATGTAGGATCATATTAATTAAATAACTAGGATTTTTTTTTAATTTAATGGGTTTTGGTTATTTGAAAATTTTCATAAAAGCTTATTTTATATTTTTTTTTTTACAAACCAACATGCCAAATTTAAAAGATGTAGGATCATATTAATTAAATAACTTGGATTTTTTTTTTATTTAATGGGTTTTGGTTATTTGAAAAGTTTCACAATTTTTTTTTTACAAACCAACATGGCAAGGAGTTTTAACTTTTTGTTAAGGACCCTGTCTGTGGATTAAAATTTTAATATGTAAAAAAAAACTAAAAATTTAAAAGATGTAGGATCATATTAATTAAATAACTTGGATTTTTTTTTAATTTAATGGGTTTTGGTTATTTGAAAAGTTTCATAAAAGCTTATTTTATATATATTTTTTTTACAAACCAACATGCAAAATTTAAAAGATGTCGGACCATATTAATTAAATAACTTGGATTTTTTTTTAATTTAATGGGTTTTGGTTATTTGAAAAGTTTCATAAAAGCCTTTTTTTTTTTTTTTTTTTTACAAACCAACATGCCAAGGACTTTTAACTTTTTGTTAAACACCTTGTCTGTGGATTAAAATTTTAATACGTAAAAAAACTAAAAATGTAAAAGATGTAGGATCATATTTGCAAAGGTGATGATGAGTACAAATTGAGGGAATGATTATAAATTGATGATACTGTGTTCAAGGAACGAGGCGAGATCCCGCACATGATGGATGATATTTTTTCTCTCTCGCTTTCTTTCGGAGATGCAAGAGGCCAGGAGCATTTATGGTCGCAATTAAAATAACTAATCTCCTCTTGGAATCAAGCAATTTTTCAGAATGGTCCCAACTGTTATTTATTTTATTATTTACAACATAAATATATAAATAAATAAAATAACAATGCATACTTGCCTATCTAATACAGATTTTAATCTTAATAATATCGTTTTTTTTGTTTGGGTCTTTAAGATCCAAGAAATTAAGCTCCTCCACTAGAATTATTAAAAAAAAAAAAGATAAAATAATTAGAGAATATAATCAATTTTCTTGTAAAAAAAAAAAAAAAAAAAACCTGTCTCCTACGTGCAAATTTAATTTCTTGGCACAAAATAAAAAAAATACAAAATACAGATGGAGCCAAAATAGATGTGCCTCTCACTACCACCATGCATGTGCTTATCAGAGAAGAAAGATATTTAAAAGGGTCTATTTAATTTCTGGTGATCAAGTAGTAAGGGGAACACGGTTGCAAGGGTCCCATACTCCCATTCCTTAGTGGGGCAACCGTGTTGAGTGGCTTAATTATCCTCTGCCTTAAAAAGCACAGTGCTATGAGTGAAGTACATGGACCGTTCGATCATCTCATGATTCGTGCAGACTCGATCTTGAGGCAATCCAACAGCCCATGTGCTTCATGACATATTACCTTAACGCACGTTGTCACGGCTCAAATTATGCAAGAAAAAAATGTCCCAAATTAATATGTCGAAATATCAAATATGAGTTGTATAACAAAAAGGAAAAAATATTAATGCGTCAAAAACTGTGCGGCCTGTTCTCACGTGCCACACGTGTGGGTGGGTATGTGGGCATGGAGAGTGGAGACAGAGCTAGGAAAGAAGAGATGAGAGCACTTTTGAGATTCTTGTGCTGGCGGTTGTTTGTTTGGCGACATGATGAAAAAGTTCAGAAAAAAACATAGATCCGTACAGGTTTTCATTCCATGCAGAATCATTCATTTGGATCCAAAATGTTTTAATTTAATTTTGGAGACGTGCATTTTTTTTTTCTTAATATTATGGTGTATAGTATGGATCGGGAACTTGCGAAGTGCTTCGCAAGACTTTAATGATCTAAAGTGTCATAGATCTGTTGATCAAGTCAAAGCAATCTGTCATCTCAAATTTTTTGTAGTAATGACAGAAGACCTCAAATGAAAAAACGAACCACCTCTTGTTTAGAACAAGAGCACGAAACGACGAAATAACCAAAAACAAATTTTTTATTCAACTTACAAATGAAACTTGAGAAGATATATAACTGTCCAAATTTAATACTGTACGTATCTGAATGACTTCTTTTAATATAATATAAGATCAATGACGATGATATATAATTATAAACAAACGGTTTTCTTTTTAGAAACAAAACAAAAACTGTGATTAGCCGGAGATTTGAGTATTAATCAACCAAAAAAGGGTTAACCACTTCTTAATTATAGGGGTTAATTAGCAATTTAGCAATAAATTAGCATGTAAACAACTGGTTCAAGCTAAGCTGATCCACTTGATCATGACTCCTAATTAATATATTTCTCTCCCTGTTTCAATTCAGAGAGAGATTAAAGGCCAACAGCTTTCTGGTATTTAATTACTTAATTAATATCATACATACACCTAATAATTTTGTTATTTTATAATCTCAGATCTTATCCACTTTCATCACAGTGGGCCTCACACAAAAAATATAATAATTCCGAACACTGCAGGTCGTATTATACAAACAATTGTATACATATATATATACGTACCGTACCATGTCAAACAACATTATTTTTGGGGTTTATCAAAACATAATTTAAAAATTCTAATTGAAAGTAAATAAATTACGAAGCCAGGTTAATTATTATCTACGTGATGTCATCGTTTTTTGTGTGATTTAATTATAGAGAATTAAAGTTTGCTTACATCCCCGGTAAAGCATGTATAGATATGAGTTTAATTAATTAATTAATTATATAGTCTGATCATTCAAATTTTGTAAACTTGAAGTGATGCTTTTGATTTACTGATACAATTTTCAGCTATAAAAATGATGGTATTAAAAGAGTGGGGCTATGGTACCACAAATATTAAATTGCATCATATTTGGCTTATATCTCTAATTTCAAAATATTAATAGTCGATCCAAACCGCTCATTATGATCTTCGTATACAATTTTACTTGTAAACCAAATTTTATATATATTTTTAATTTTTTTACTATTTTTCAAGATATTTTGAAATATCACTGATTTGGATGGTTAATAATGTAATATTGATTGTTGGTTTTTGTACTATTAATTAATGAATTGGAAAAAAAAAATATCATAAAAATATTGGATAAGGGTTGTCCTGATTGCTTAGTGACTGCATAAATGTTAAATTGCGCCAACAACAAGGGATAAGAAGATATTTGATATGGAATAATCTAACTGCATATATCACTGACATATATATCACCATACTTTAATAATGTAATATTTTTCCATAAATATATACTTGTATACAATTTTTGACAATGGTGCGTGTACAACGGAATCATATGCATGTGGCGTAGGAGAAGGTGCACATTGCCACATTGGGGATATGAACCATATAAAATAAGAGTAATAGCTAGTGTGCACCATTTTTACTTATCCATCGGTTTACGTATTTTTAATGAACAAATAACATTTTCTGTGAACATTTATACCTTCCCGATTAATAGATATCATTTTCCTGTGAACAGATACATAACGGTTATAACGGTTTTCAGTGAATATTTATGCAACTGTGGTAAGCACATGACTGCATGTGACGTGTCAAAACTGTGAGAAGGAGTGAATGTGTGATCTAGGATCGACTGTACATGTTTTTCATAAAAATAACCCCAAACGGCTACCAATGTATGCATATATAATTATTGTATATAGCGCTTCCTGCTCCGCTTATTGCGATAATGCATATCACTGTGAATGATATAATTAACTAAACCTTGCTTAATTAATTAACTAACTAATTGGGATTAATAAAATATATGTAGGTGTCTGTCATGCAAGGTGAGTTAATAACTTAATTAATTACTAGAAAGAGTGCCTCGCTTTGCTTCGGCAGTAAAAATTGCGCAATATTATTTGTTTTTTCTAAGCAATTTGAGTTTTTAGTGAAATTCAAAAGAACAACTTGTGTTTCCATTAAAGACTATCAAATTTCAATGAAATATATAATTAATGTATAAAAAAATGTTTGTAAGTTTGTTAAATAAAAGTTCTCAAGAAAACCGCTCTTTATAGTGCCTAATAAAATAATATTTATATAATTTAGTTTAGTGTGATGTGTTAAAATAAAATTAAATAGTCAAATTTCATGAAAACTCGGACTGACTCAAATCCGATCCGACCAATGTATCAGGGAAAGTCAGACTGATCCGAACCCAAATGACCCGAAACCCGAGATGACTCGGGAATAAAGGTGCAAAATTTGACCAGACCCGAAAAAATCGTCCGACCCGAAAAGTACCGGAAGACGTCAACCCAATACCTGACCCGACCTGAACTCGACCGACCCAAAAAAATGTCGGCAGCGTTAACCCGATACCCAACCCGACCCGAATCCGAACTCGACCTGAATCTGAACCCGAACCCGACCTGACATTTCCATTCGGTCAAATTGACCCGATCCAACAATATGCCACCACTACCTCCATGCTTTTAACCATTGCGCACCAATCTTAACACAAAAAAAAAAAAAAAAAAAATTTGTTACTGTAGAACGTACTGTTCATTATACTGTACAAACCCATCCAAAATTAATAATACTACTATAAAAAGGATGGCATCATCAACCTGCCCCATTGTGATATTTTATTTGTATTTAATTATTCATATTAATTAATTAATTAATTAGCACCATTAATTTTCCCATCTTGACTTGTTCAAAACGAGGATTTAAATATTTGTCTTCGATTGGTTTCGTCAAATGGGCATGCTTATTGAATTATTTGGAAGTTTCGTCCCCTATGTCATCACGATGTATCAGTATTTATTTATTATGAACTTTTTTAAGCTAGAGCCTAATTTAAAAAAATTAATTAGCTCATGGATTAATTATATATATAGCATGTATTATTTAGTGTGTGCCAGCTCTTAGATCTATGAATATTTACCAAATGTTCGGGAGCACTTTTGTAGAGATTTTAATTGTTTCAAGATTTGTTTTGGTTTTTTATATAATTATAGCAAGCACGTATTATTTAAAATAAAAAAAAAAGTCGGACCTAAGAACAACAAAGATATTACTTGGGACAACAAAATTTTTCCATTTATAATATGATTTTTTCATATTTCTTTCCATATAATTTAGATATTTTGTTGTCCTAAATAATATAGTTGTTGTCCTTACACCCGACCAAAAAAATTCAAGTTCATGAATAATAACTTAAATAAATAACTTTAAACAAAAAAAAATTAAAAAACGATATCGCTGTTTCAGACAAGCCAAAATATCTTTTTACTTTAATTCAAATTTACCCACAACATAATAAAAAATTGAGGTTTCTCGATCCTCATATATAAATTTTCCTGTCAAGATAATTCACATGTCAATTAACGACTAAACTTCATCTTATTTTTTAATCCACAATGTCAACAACACAAGTTGAACAAATCAATTTAATATGTGTCATGTCGTCTTGTGAACTACTGATTCAATAATTTTGTTCACAAATCACAACTTCCTCTTACGAACATTTTTTGTGTGTGAATAATTGAAACAAACAGTACTTCGTCAAGCAGCTATATATAAAATAAAGGAAAACATTAAGTATCTACGTAATGGATGTCCATTAGTTACTTTTTGTGATAGTAGTAGTTACAAATGGGGTTTATTGGATTCCATTTGTCAGCCTATTTGTTACATCTATGGACATCCATTGTATGAATACTAGGTAGTACTCTAAAATAAATCAGCGGCGAGTTTTGCACTGAAGCCCTAATTTTGTTGGGAAATTGGAAAGTTTAAAACTTTTGATGGACATATTGACAATTACCCTAAAAAAGGGAAAAAAGTTATCAGATTAGCGAATTATTTATAACAAAAACATTTTTTTAAAAGAAAATTACATACATGAGTTATTTTCACTAAAACAAAAATTATTGGATATCATTGTTTTTTTTTTTTTAATTACTAAAACATGCAATATAGAGAAGAAGCATCCTTAAAAACTTTTTTCTGCAACCTTTCGGTCCATTATTATTATATGCGTGCTGTTATCACTAAATGCAATTAAAATCCTCAAAGAACAAAGAAAGAAATCGTTGTTGTAAAGAAAGAAAAGACATTCCAATTTTGGGTGCTGAGGAAAACATGCAACCTACAATACAACTGATTGTTACATGCCGGATAAAAATAGGCAAAACAAAACAACCTTTTTATTTCACCTTTTCAATTTCTGTTAAAGATGATAGGCTTTTCAAGTTTTTAATATGCTAATCAAGCTTTCATCAGAAAAAAAAAAAAAAAAAAAAACGACATTTTGATATGTCAAGCCTAACAAACTATAAAAAATAAAAATAAAAAAGCCTACAAGGCTATCTTCAAACAACAAAATACTTTATAAAGAAAAGACATGTCCAGCCTAAAGATTAAATGTTGGGCTTTTATTTATCATGTCTAGCCTAAAGAAAAGACATATCCAGACCTTTATATAACTTGATAAGACATGATTTGCTTTTAACATGTTAAAGTTAGGAGTGGTTCTGCTATGGATCAGCTAAACAACCTTTTATTTTGAATCGAGCGGTTCTTATCAAATATGTCACTTTAATTGTATCAAAAAAACATATCACGACCGTCCGATTCTGAAAACAGAACGGCCTATGTTTTATCTGATTAATATCAGAACTAGCCTAAAGTTAAACTAAAAACCATTGATGTTATATTTTGGGCTTAAAGAGAAACTGTTCTTCCTTTTTTTTTTTTTTTACACATAATAGACACTACTGGGCTTAAAGCTTAGCCCAGTAAGGCAGTAAAACATGTAAAGCCAGACAAAGATTGGACCTTTTATTTTGAAACAAAAAGAATGGACCTTGGAGCATCATTTTCACTTTTCCCAAATCACAAATATTATATTCCTCTTGCCTTAAATAAACAGACATAAAGAATGTTTCAGCTGATTTTTTTTCCTCCTTCAAAAGTTTATTAAGAAGAAAATGCTCAAAATTTGATAAGTAACTGAATTAGCAGAGTAGAAATATAAAGGGAAAGAGGAACAGAAAAAGAAAATGGCTTGTTGAAACAATTTTCTTACTTCAGGGAAATCTTATCTTTGATCCTTTTGTATTCCTAACAGATCGATGCCGGCGAATAGCAGGGCAATTCTCCTTTGGCAAGGACATAACAAGCACTCAGTATGGAGTAACATCCCCGAAATGCTTTCGTTCGTGCCAAAGGAGAACTCGCCCCGTTATTCTGTCAACCGCACAAGAAACTACGCATTGCGCATTTGCTCGATGCCCTTCAAACCTCTCCTCAGTTGCATATTTATATGCCCCCTGCCAAGTTCAAAACTTGGATATCCAACAGCATATCTCTTGGTATTTTATCTTAAACTATTCCTTGGCAGCTTCCAATATGATTCCCTATCTGATCATATTCCCTTTGCTTTTTGTCAAATGTCCTCAGTGTCTCTCCTCACTATCACAAATTGGAGAGATGTACACCGATGCGAAGTCACGAACGTATGTATGTAAGTTGCTTGATCAGTGTTGTTGGTATGAGAGTTTACACTCATTTTGACTTGGAAGTGTGTAGAAAACATCCTCTTTAGCTCCTCGGAATAAAGAGATATATGGACCGCCTTTCTGTCGGTCCCCGTCCGTCCCAAAGAAAGTTGCAAGATATCAAGTGGATTGTGCGCTGCGTGTTTTCGAATAAGGGATGTGCCATTGGATGTTCCCTTAGTCAATCTGCATTCAAATATCACCAGTCACCTTACTTCGATTATATAGGCACATTTCACTATCTGATTTTGTAATAATATATGGTCAGGCAATATTTCTAAAATATTGCATTTAGAAATTACCTCTGAACAGTTTTCTCATTTGAATTAACTGAGGAGAATATCCTGTTCTTTAATTACGGTATATGCCGCATCATTTCTCTTAATTCCGACCGCGCGTATATCCTCTGGGCGAATACAATGGCATTGCGATGTGGCTTAATTCTCTTAATTGAGGTCTGTGCTTTTGCAAAACTACTAGAAATATAAAGATGCTTTACTTTACACCCTCACCTCAGAAAATCTGGCATGAAGTTAGAAGAAAAGATGCCAGGCACAAAAAATGTGATGCCTTTTGAAACCGTTTTCGTTCCCTTAAAGCCTTGAAAGGTCCTTTAAATACCCTACACACAATCTGTCAATCAAACAGTGAGCAGAAACCACAAAAGATACAGAGACAAATTAGAACAAAGGTAGTGGCATTACTGGGTCATGTCTTCCTTGGCAGTTGCCTCATCATCATCAGGCTGTAACATGCCGGGTGATCGGAAACTTGATCGGTGTTGAGCACAGACAACTGCCAAAGGAGACTTGCCCAGCAATGCCCCTTACCTGGTATATCAATCAATCCAACACCTTCTCAGAAAAAAGAAATTTGAAAGAACAAAAAAAAAAAAAAAAAAGATTTTCAAGTTATAGTCTTTGTTTTGTGAGCAATTAGGGTCCAGAAAGTGAAATTGGGCCTCTTGGTTAAATTAAGGCTGAGCAGTTGAGGCTTTTTTAGATTATAAAGGGCCTGATTGGTACTATTCATGGCTCATCACATTTTGGTTTTGGGCAAATTTCTAACTTGGCAATTTGTAACGCCTGAGCTTGCTTAATTGAGGGAAGATCAGAAGGTTTGACCTTTCAAGTTTCAACACCTGTTGTTAGTCTAAATTAAAAGTTTAAACATATCGAGTGAGTTTTGGTATGAATCAATGTATGCAATTTTTGTCTCTCCCACTTATACACTGATTAACTTGATGATAGAAAAATAAATAAATACATTGGAAGCTCACTGATGTTTGAGAGAACCTCAATAGTCAATCTCCATTTGGCCTTGGACTTTATTTTCATGATACAACATTTTGCTAAGATAGATACTAGAGAGCCATGTAAATATGTTTTATATTTTAAAACTTACTGACATCACAATTTCCTACTTTGCTATTTTTGTGAGCAAATATCAATCTCATCGATTGAAACTTGAAAGCTACCAAATTATTTAATTCAAGTAACATACATCTGTTCCAGGCACCAAAGGATCGGTACCCGCTGCTTTTCTAAAATCCAACGGTTGAGAAACACCGAAGCACTTTGAGATTCGTACAGTAAAAACCGAAGTACTTTGAGATCGGTGCAGCAACTGATTCCGACCATCCGATTAGAAAAGCAGAGTCTGCTTTTCTTCTCAGAGAAACAGCAGATACCGATCCGGCACGAAAAATATCACACATATACCGTGATCGGAATGAAATCTCTATCCACCAAACGAGAAAAAGAATTCTCTTTCTCGTCAGTTTTGTGATCGGAATGAAAAAAGAGAAGAAACTATAAATGATTTGGCGAGAGTTGAGGGGTCTCAAATCGCGGTGAGAAATCACGGGCCAAGTGTTGTCATTTGACGAGAAATGATTTCGCGATAGTGCAAAGGCACTAATGCCCCTTCTCCTTTTTAGTCCAAGGCTCCTGAGCTCTCAACAAAATTAAATGTGGACAATGGCAATACATGTAAATAAGATGAAAACTAAGGTTTAGTTTAATATATATCAAAATCATTTCATCTTCCTCTGCTGACCATTCCAATCACAGAAGTTCATTCCCAAATCAACTCATTTGAACTCATTTGAATTCTATTCTCGTGAAATGAATTGAAATTTTTTCTGCTTTCATTCTGATCAGAGTAATATTCACATCAATCAGAGATTTTTCAGAGGAGGTTCATGGGAACAACAAAAGCCAGTTTTTTTCCTTTTTCAACACGCGCCGAATCACATTTCACAAGCAGCTTGTCACTTTAGCTTTCAAAACAAGCACGAACACCTCAAACTAACTGAACAAAACCCACCACCTTTTCCTTTGACAATCATCATAATACCATCTCTCCGAGTCCGTATCTGCTGCTATTCTCGAGGAAACAGAGGGGTCCTGTTATCCCAGTTGGAACCGTAGGATTAAAATAAACGGTTCAGATTGGAACCGAAGTACTGTTTTTGAAGGGAGGGAGGATTTTTCTATTCGAATCTGATACGTTCATTTTGATCCGACGGTCAACGTTGGGACAATTGGACCCTGTTATCCAACATTAGGATAACAGGCTAACAGCTGATAAAAAATCGTACAGTCCCACCGGGTACTCATCCCCTACTATACTGTATTGTGCCACAGCGTCAGCCGTTGGATCGTCTTGAGATACGAGCTGGAGCGAATCTCAAGACGATCCAACGGCTGGCGCTGTGAACTGCACAATACAGTACAGCAGGGGATATGAATACCTCCCTCCCACCTACTAAATAATCAACACCTCATGATCCATCACGAGTGCCCATCCCCAACTTACTGCATTGTGCAGTTCGCAACGCCAGCCGTTGGATCATCTCGAGATCCGCGCTGGAACGACTATCGAGACCATCCAACGGCTGACACTGTGAGATGCAATATGCAGTACAGCAGGGGATATGAATTCCTCATGATCCATCACTTTTTTTTTTTTTTTTGAAAACTTCATGATCCATCACTCACTCCCAATTCCAATTCGAGTGTTCATCCCCTGACTTACTGCATTGTGCAGTTCACAGAATCAGCCGTTGGATGGTCTCGAGATCCGCGCTGGCATGAATCTCGAGACAATCCAACGGCTGACACTATGAACTGCATGATGCAGTACAGCAGGGGATATGAATTCCTCATGATCCATCACTCCCAATTCCCTTGCGATCTCCGCAACCTCTGTTCACTCTCTCTTTGTACAACCAACCATCAAAAAAGGTACCCAGTCTGAGTCGCAGAAACCTGCCTTTGCTTCACTTCTTGCCTTCCTTCCTTCCACCCTCCGACTCCGACCTCCCACCCTCCTCCCACCTCCCTCACCTACATAACCATCCCACTCCCATTCCACACCCATGCTCTCCCCTTCCCCCTCTCGGATCAAGCTCCAATTCGGGTGTTGTTTAGAAAAACATGATGGAGGCGGGCGTTCCCTACTGCAGCACCTGCGGCGAGTCGGTCGGGTTCGTGTCAGGTGGAGATGGAGATGGCAAGGAGGAGGTGTTTGTGGCCTGCCATGGGTGTGGCTACCCGCTGTGTAAGGCCTGTCTGGAGGATGAGATTAGAGGTGGCAGGAGCTCCTGCGTTCGCTGCGACGAGCCCTACCGACATGTCTTGGGTACGTACGTCTCATAAAAAGATTGTACCTTTTTTTGTTTTATTTGTGCAAACAGATACATTCCGAAATGTAACAGATACATCCATACCTTGCGTCCATTGAAAATACATCCATACATCGATAGATAGAGGTACAAACAAACAAATAATGTAACACATACATCCCGAAATGTAACAGATATATTCCGGAATGTAATCTGTGGACGCTGTGGATAACTTTTCTATGGACGCTAGGTATTACTCAAGATTATTTGATCTACAATTGTTATATAGAAGAAGCACCGTAACTTTTAAAAGAATTGCAAACATATCGATTTCCAGTAAATTTACCGCCTTCCGGTTTACAGATGAAAATTTTTCTGGAAGAATTGCCTATTTACTTATCTATACATATGTTTTTTGAATAATAATTGTAAACACCATCAATATTTATTGAAATTCAATAAAAGGTCACAACTTGCAGAATCCATGTTAAATGTATCCAACTTGACCCGACAGTTGATAAAGTCCTTATGTAAGATTCTGCAAGTCAGCTGTAATCTGTGGATAAATTGTACTGTCAGGTTTTCTGGCAAAATGTGCTTTGAACTTGGAATTTGTTCTCGCTTAAATTAAACAATTAATTTAGCAACTGAATGAAAAATACAACTATTTAAGATTGTATGCACTACTACTGTATTTGAGTGTAAAGTTTTGCTGACCTTGATCCGGGGGTGTTGATTTAAATCAATTGTGCAGAGAAATCTCACGAAGATCCTGATGATTTGGGGGAGACTGCACCAATTGAAGACTATACCAGCATGCACCAGGTAAACCTTCTACCTACGCACGCAATGGTTTGGAGTTTGTATTTGCAATATTTTTGTTGTTGAACATTTCTGTGCAAATTTTTCTTACAGGGAAACAGATTTCATGCGAGAAGTACGAGCAGCTTCTCTGCAGTCGGGAGTGGTATGTAATGTATATTTATTGCATTCTCCTTTTAAATTTTGTTCTCCGGTATGAGATAGATAGCTGCCGTTTTGATTGCAATTAGTGTCATATCTCTTATTGATTTCATTATGTTGTCACCTTTCTTAAAGAAATCATGAGCGAATCTGGAAACCCGGTATGGAAGGACAGAGTACAAAGCTGGAAAGACAAGAAGAAAAGTACAAAGAAAGCTCCAAAAAAGACTGAAAAGGCTGAAATCCCAGTTGAGCAGCAGCAGATGGATGAAAGAGAGTAAGAAAATTATACTTTGTTTTGTTGCAATATTGATTCGATGATACTTCTAACTGCTTACTCAATATACCTGAAAACTTTCTTTGACTTATAAAGTTTTGATGATCATGTAAGGAGTGTTACTGCCTGAAATATTTTCTAAAGATAGATTGCCGAATAAAACAGGAACTTAATAAACTATCAGAGTTTAAACATGCTGAAAAAAGAACAAAATTGATAGAAGATAAGGCAAAAAATATGTTTGCAATTCTGCATTTTTTTCACATAAACATTTTGTAAATTTATTTTAGGTTAACGGATGCTTGGGAGCCCCTCTCCAGAGTCATCCCCATCTCAAAGAATAAGCTTACTCCCTACAGGGCGGTAATCATAATGCGACTCGTAGTTCTTGGGCTCTTCTTCCATTACCGTATTACCAATCCTGTTGAAAGTGCATTTGGCTTGTGGTTGACATCAATTATTTGTGAGATATGGTTTGCCTTTTCTTGGGTGCTCGATCAGTTCCCCAAATGGTGTCCTATCAACAGAGAGACATACATTGACAGATTGGCTGCAAGGTACATTTAGTGTATAAGTGCTGCAAAGATAGTATCATTTTCCTCTTTTTAGTATCTAAAGTAGTTATAGTATTCAATTATCAAATGAAAAAGTATTTGTTATTCTGAGTTTTATTTAAAAGGGATATCATTAAAATGACGAAATGAACAAATAAAATTGAAGAAGAAGGCTTTATGAAATTTTGAACTTATGTAATGAGGGTTTATCTGAACTCCAGATTTGAAAGGGATGGCGACAGCAGTGCCCTTGCATCTGTCGATTTTTTCGTCAGTACAGTGGATCCTCTTAAGGAGCCTCCTCTCATAACAGCTAACACTGTCTTATCGATTCTGGCTGTTGATTATCCTGTTGACAAAGTCTCCTGCTATGTCTCTGATGATGGTGCTGCTATGCTCACATTTGAGTCCCTAGCGGAGACTTCTGAGTTTGCGAGGAAATGGGTCCCATTCTGTAAGAAGTTTGCCATTGAGCCACGTGCTCCAGAATTCTATTTCTCTCAGAAGATTGACTACTTGAAGGACAAAGTGCAGCCTTCTTTCGTCAAAGAAAGGAGAGCCATGAAGGTAAAATTAAATTGGTGATTTCTGCCCCTTCATCTGGAAGCTGCATCGAATTGTAATGTTTAATTTGGCTATCGTTTATTGCAGAGGGATTATGAGGAGTACAAGGTGAGGATAAATGCGTTAGTAGCCAAGGCACAGAAAACACCAGAGGAGGGATGGGTTATGCAAGATGGCACCCCGTGGCCTGGGAATAATACTCGCGACCACCCCGGCATGATTCAGGTTAAATATATTCAATATTATACCCAGAATTTCTCTTTCTTGCAAAGATATTTCCATAATTAGCTGACATTTGCCTGTAATCGTATCAATTAGATGTTATGTTTGCCTACTGTCAATATTTCTTGTTATTTAAACCATTTTGACATACATATCAAATGCAGAAATTGAGTACTTTTTAAATGGAATTATGAACATATTTTATTTATTTGATCCCCAGGTTTTTCTTGGTCAAACTGGTGCCCGTGATATAGATGGGAATGAACTTCCTCGGCTAGTCTACGTGTCGAGAGAGAAAAGACCAGGATACCAGCATCACAAAAAGGCCGGTGCGATGAATGCTCTGGTACAGATCTTCTATAAATGCTATTCAAAATGTCAAAATTCCTTTGATTACTTCAGACATTTTTATCATCTTAAACCTTCATCTTTCTTTGCAGGTTCGGGTTTCAGCCATTCTGACAAATGCTCCTTTCATACTCAATCTTGACTGTGATCACTATGTAAATAACAGCAAGGCTGTTCGTGAGGGGATGTGCTTTCTGATGGATCCTGCTGTTGGTAAAGATGTGTGTTATGTGCAGTTTCCTCAGAGATTTGACGGCATTGATAAGAGTGATCGATACGCTAACAGGAACATTGTTTTCTTTGATGTAAGTATTAAGTTTCGTTGAGGGTCTCACTAATACTTTGTAAACTGTACCTTCTTTCATTGGCAAGAAAAGTATCCTGGAAACCATCACAATATTTCAAATAGTAAGAAAGACAAAGACACACACACACACACACACACTCTTAACACTTGATGACCAAATTTGAGTCAAACTGTCCTTAAATCTTTGCTAATTCTACCAATCTATTCATGACTGGATTTTGAGAACCTGACCTTACATCTTAATCTTCTTTGCGGGACATTTTTATGTTCGACCTCCAAAAAGGCAACACAAGTGTTTTTTACAAATGATGAGGGTTAATTTCTAAGGACATGATTAACGTATGCTTCTTTATACTTAATTATCTTTGCATTTATCTTCTTGTAATGCCTAGGTAAACATGAAAGGGCTTGATGGTATCCAAGGACCAGTTTATGTGGGAACAGGTTGTATGTTCAATAGGCAAGCGCTCTATGGGTATGGCCCACCATCATTGCCACCTCTTCCGAAGAGTTCATTTTGTTCGTGGTGTTGCAGTTGCTGCTGCTGCTGTGCAGGAACCAAGGAAGAAAAGAAAAGTGAGAATGAGATTTATAGAGAGTCTCGACGTGAAGATTTAGATGCTGCCATATTTAACCTGCATGAAATAAATAGTAAGTTTTTTATTAATATTGCAAAAAACTTTTGTCAATTGCGTTATTAACATTTCTAAACTGTGAATTATTGAATTTGCTTAGATTATGATGAGTATGAGAGGTCGATGTTGATCTCGAAAATGAGCTTTGAGAAGACATTCGGCTTATCTTCCGTTTTTATTGAGTCTACATTAATGGAGAATGGTGGTGTGCCCGAATCAGTAAATCCATCAACTCTTATTAAAGAAGCGATTCATGTCATCAGCTGTGGATACGAGGAGAAAACTGAATGGGGCAAAGAGGTGATTATCTTTCGCTCTATCCAAGTCTAGAGTCTAGAAAAGTGCTTTTGATTTCATCAACTAATTGTTTGCTGTTTCAGATTGGTTGGATCTATGGATCGGTTACTGAAGATATTTTGACAGGCTTCAAGATGCAGTGCCGTGGGTGGAGGTCGATCTACTGTATGCCTGTAAGACCAGCTTTCAAGGGTTCGGCCCCCATCAATCTTTCTGACAGGTTGCATCAGGTGCTCCGTTGGGCTCTTGGTTCAGTCGAGATTTTCCTCAGTCGCCACTGCCCTCTTTGGTATGGGTTCGGAGGTGGCCGCCTAAAGTGGCTTCAAAGACTGGCTTACATTAACACTATTGTGTACCCGTTTACTTCACTCCCTCTCATTGCGTACTGCTGTCTTCCTGCTATCTGCCTACTCACTGGAAAGTTCATTATCCCCACGGTAATACAATGTTTTCTTCTTTGTAATTATATAAATATGCCATAGCCTTAACTATGCTTCTGATTTTAAAGCATAGTCAGAAAAAACAGTGTAGATACTCGGTTAACAACAATTACCGCAAAGAAGTAAGAATTGATCATCGCCCGGGATGGGATGCAGTTCTATTTCGTATTGTAGTTTTAATTAACTATAGTTATTTTATTCTCGCAGCTATCAAACATGGCAAGTGTGTGGTTCTTGTGCCTCTTTCTGTCCATCATAGTGACAAGCGTCCTTGAGCTGCGTTGGAGTGGCATCGGCATTGAAGACTGGTGGAGGAATGAGCAGTTCTGGGTCATCGGTGGTGTCTCAGCACATCTCTTTGCTGTCTTCCAGGGAATTTTAAAAATGGTTGCCGGTCTTGACACCAACTTCACTGTCACTTCCAAGGCTGCTGATGACGGTGAGTTTGCCGAGCTTTACGTCTTCAAATGGACCACTGTCTTGATTCCCCCAACCACCATACTAGTTCTCAATCTTGTCGGAGTCGTTGCCGGTTTCTCTGATGCACTTAACAGCGGGTACGAGGCATGGGGCCCGCTATTTGGTAAGGTTTTCTTCTCCATGTGGGTCATAATGCATCTGTACCCGTTCTTGAAGGGTCTCATGGGAAGGCAGAACCGCACACCGACCATCGTTGTTCTCTGGTCGGTGCTGCTGGCTTCGGTGTTCTCGCTGTTGTGGGTTAAGATCGATCCATTCATTAGTAACACCGAAGGTTCCGAGTCCAAGGGGTGCCTTACTATTGATTGTTAGGCTTACTTTTCTCAATTTTTGTTTTTGTTTCTGTTACTATTTTTTCAGAACTATTTTGAGGGAATGCAATGCACAGCATGTCCCAAAATTTGCACAGGAACAGTATTTTTTAAGTTGCAATTATGTAATGTACTATAGTTTATTGTTTTTTAAATGAGAGTATATGATTATAATCTATACCCTTTTCTTTTAATTTGGTTTTTAGTCTCTTATTCGATGTCGAGTAATACCGAGTGTCCATAGTGTCTATAGGTTATATTTTGAGATTTTGAGATGTATCTGTTATATTTTGGGATGTATCTGTTACATTCGGTATACATTTATGGATGTATAGACAGTTTTTCAATGGACACAACATGTTTCTCAAAGCAGTGGCGAAGCCACACGTGGTTTTGGAGGGGCCATGGCCCCCCTTGGTAATTTTTTTATGTATGGTTAACATATTTGGCCCCCAATTATATTGAGATGAGGAATTATTTAATAGTGTGACAAATGAATAAATAATGGAGTGTCAGAAGTAGTATTTTTTTTTTGAGGAGGGATCAAATAACCACAAGTTTTGGTGTCCCATCAATAACCACAAAATTAAATCTCTAATAACTACATTTTAAATTCTTAAAAAATAAAAATAATTGATAGAATGTTTTGTATATATCATGTTTTATGTGTACACAAAAAACTATATTATTTTGATTTTATTTATATGTGCATCAAGCATTAACAAAAATCAACAGTTCAAATTTTATAATTTTTTTGCTTCTCTTGATGGCTATCGAAACGAATTTAAATTTTCATCATTTTTTACGTATATGGTATTGAGATGATTTAGAATACATCTAACGGTTTGCATTTGTTAATTTATTTATAAATAATGATGTGGTTATTAAGGGCACCAATTTTTGTGGTTATTGGATCCCTCCTCTTTTTTTTTTAGTTATTTCTAATATTTTTTTGTTGTTTTTTTTTTAAAAAAAAAAGTGGAATATTTTTTTGTTGTTGAATGCTATAAAATTTTAGAATATGAAATAAGTTTGTACATTTCAGATTAACAAACGGAGTAAAACTATTGTGAAAACGATAATATTTTGTTCCGAAATGCTAACGACTCAAATAACACTTTAACATGTCCAAAATTTTGTTTATGGTTCAATTACATTTATCATATGAGAACACTTATAAATACAAAAAAAAATTATTTTTGAAGCTTTTTTAATTTATGTTTCAGATGTTTTTTAAATTCATAGATAAACATAGCACTATTTTATCAACATTTTAGGTCATTTTGGAAAATTCAAACAAATACTTGAAAAACTCCAAAAATAAAAAGTTTTATATCCACAAGTATTTTCATATGAGGAATTTAATAGGTATTATAAATCAAAATTTCGGAAGTGTCAAAATTAATTTTAGTCGTTTGCATTTCAAATGGAAAATTCAACTTTTCATATAAGTCTAACTGTCACAAATGTTTAAATACATTAAATTTAAGTTTTTTTCATTCAATATTTTTTTACCGGCCTCAAAAGTTTTTTGGTCCCTTATACATGAAAAAATTTTTGGCCCCTACTTCATTATTGATCTGGCTTCGCCCACTGTCTCAAGGGATACTATATGCATTGACACAAACTAAGTAGACTACAAAAGTGTTACTGTGTTGGTGCTGTATGCAGCAAACAAAAACAATGACATACATTATACATCCAAAACCTCAATTGATCTGGCTGCATATGCATTACCTTGCAGTATGTTTATCCTCTGCTGCTGCGCAATATTGTACTGCACAGCGAATCAACGATGTGGATTATAGGGGGTTTTTTAGAGCGAGTTGCACGAATCTCAAAGCAGATCCAATGGTTGGAGCACTGCACAGTAGAGAATATGAATTGCTGCAATATGTTGGTGCTGGCAGGGGAAAAATTGAGAACTTGAGCAACCAAATGTATAGTGCTAGTACTGCAGATGTAACCACCAAATGATAACTTCATACTTCATAGAGAAACGGATTTTTATCCGCTGCCATAGTTGTGATGGCAAGATGCCGCCATTACATCTATGACAGCGGGACCCACAAGAAAAAACCCTCCTACTTCCTACAATCTTAGTCGTTCAAAAAAATCTGACGAATCAAAATAACTATGACAGCGTCCTGCCATCACTTTTATGGCAGCAGATGCTGACCCATAGAGAAGCACCTCTTACTCTCATTAATGAAGACTTGTGAACCTTGAGAATTCTTTAATGGCTTTCACACTTGTGTTCACTGCCAAAATACTCAAATTGGAATTTTGTTCTTTTGTGGCAGCTCCCAATTCTATGATAATGTACAGGGTCTCAATGTGTAATTTTTTTTTTTATGAAATTCAATGTGTAATTTTAAGTATTAAGTCGGAAATAAATTCAGTAATGAAGGAAACAAATGATAAGAAATTGAATTTTGTATTGGAAGATCATATGTTTATTAAATTAAAGGGAAAAAAAAAAAAGATCGTGAAAAAACCATAATGTAATTTCCCTACCCCATATTTATATGTCTGCTTGCCTTCGGTTAAAGACAAAAGCTTTGTCATAGTACACAAACAAATGAACACAACGCCGAGAGATTTGGACCATTTGGATATGATAAAACCGTATTTTTCCTTCTTTATAAAGTCAAAATAATCGAGTTCAGAACGATATAATAATTTTGTTTTTTGCTTAAAAGCAATGGGGCATGTCTCCATGTTTTTTGAGTGGCAGTTAATCACTGTCTGGAAACTTTAGAAAAAAAAAAAAGAGGCAAAAACCATTTAAGCAAGTTGCAAAATGAAATGGATAATGTGGTGTGGATGGGTAGGTAACTTGGGATCAAGATCACAAGCAAGCTCTGCTTTTCTTGATCCGACGGTTGAGAAACACCAAAGTACTTTGAGATCGGTGTAGCAACCGATTCCGACCATCCAATCAGAAAAGCAGGCCCTACATGTCAGTAGGTAACTTGAACCGGAATTGAGGACCACAAATCTGAACATATATGCCAGTAGCCCATATCCTTGCTTCCAAAAAATCAGTCTAAGATTCAGAATCACAGGTCAATCCTGCTCCTGCATGTCAGTTGCTTGCTGCTTATTATTGCATGCAATGCCAATACGGCAATACCATTATTTCACTCAAAATAATAATAATAATAATAATACCATTATTTTGTTCTTTCTTTATCCTCTTTTGTGTAGTAAACAAAAATAGTTGTCAGAAAATAATTAACAATAAGGAGGAAACCCAAATAGTCAAATACTGAGATGATGTTGTATATATATGGACCATCATGAAAACATAATAATAATATGGGAAAATTATGCACTCCAAGTTAATGATGGTTCCCTAAACCATCGGATGAAGCAAAGCAAGGGACTAAAGTCTAAAGAAAGTGATCTTTATTACTTGCTAGTGGTCACTGCATGATATGATGATCTCAGTAGCCGCAACTTTTGCTGTCTAAAACATGATTTATAAGGAACTTAATTAAGAGAAAATGACAAATCTGTGTCTCTGACAGGTCCAATCATATATTGATTATAAAGTTAAAAAATGGTTATTCTAAACTAAAAGGATGATTTGTGCAGATGTAAGTACACTTATGGCCTTACTCATTATTAAAGTTATTAAGCAATATTGATTATTAGCTCTGTAGTACTGAGTGTGTGCAGAGACTCCCTCCAAACAAGGAAGAAGAATAAATGTTGGTTCAAAGAAAAAAATGAGCCAATAAGGTACAATGCATTTATTATTACTATGAATTATCCCAAGCCTATACAGAGTGTAATAAATGATGCGAGTATATTTCATAATTTTAATAAGAAAAGAATAAATGGCTTAATTAATTAAATGACTGCTTACCCCAGGTGTGATATAAATTATTAATTATTCCATTAATATATTTTGAATATACTATAAAAAAAACAATTCATGTTTTTTTTTTGGTATAAATAATTTCAGTACACAAGCAAACTCAACAAGAACTTGACAATAATTCATGTTTTTTCAGCCACAACCATGATTTCCAATTCTTTTCACAAAAATTACACTTCAAACCCAATTAATTACCCAAGAATATTAATTGTCTCAAAAATAAATAGTAAACAAAAAACCAAAAACAAAAAAAAAATCATCTTTCTCATACCAACAATATTTCTCTAGGCGGCATTACAAATTAAAAAAAAAATGAACTCAATCACCAACCTCATCCACAAACCTTAGACAAGCAAACGAGGAAGATGACCAAGAACACGAGGCACGAGAGCCCAATGGCGACGCCGAGGACGACCTTGCTGGGTCCGTGGCGATCCCCGCCCCCATCACGGCCGCTCTCGGCGGTACCGTAGTCATTCATGTCGTCGTACGTGTCCGATCGCGTATTGCGGTCGGACGGCGGCGACATGGGCAAACCGTACCTGTTGCACGGTGCGATCCCGAGCTTTAGCTTTGACGACAGCGTCGTGTGGTTGTAGCAAAGGTTGCTGTTCCCGCCGATTTTAAAGACTTCGAGTTTTGATATGAAGGATGCGTTGAAGGGCACGACGCCTTGGAAGTTGTTGTTCTCTAGATTGAGCACCTTGAGCTTCTTCATACCGGCGAAGAACACCGGTATGCTCCCGTTGAACTGGTTCGAGCTTAGGTCGAGGTGCACGAGGTCGATTAAATCTGAGAGGGAGCTCGGTATCGACCCGTAGAACGTGTTGTTCGACAAAGAAACGTTCTTTAGCGACACCATATCGCCCATCGAGTCCGGGACGAACCCGGTGAGAAAATTGGAGCTCAAGTTTAAAGTCTGCAAGGAACCCAACACACTGATCGTGCCGGGGATCACTCCCTTGAGCCGGTTGAACGAGAAATCAAGATGGGTAAGGTCTAGACAGTGCCAGTGGTGCGGCACCGGCCCCGACAGGTTCGCATTCGAGATAGTCAACCTTGTCAACCCAACCATCTGCGAAATGATCATGATCGGTGCCGTCGCCGACACCGGCACACCCGTCAAGTACAGCTCCGTGAGGTTCCTCAGCGGCGAGAGCAGCTCACCGGGCACGCGCCGCAGGGACGACACGATAGAGAAGGACCGCAGCGAGGTTGCCAGCTGCGGGGGGAGCCGTCGCGGCGGCGGCATGGGGCAGTTGAAGAAGGAGATAGATTTTAGAGTGGAGAGGGCCTGGAGAACGGTGTAGGGGAGGTCGAGGTCGGTGGAGCAGTTGGAGAGACGGAGCGCCGTGAGATGACGGAAGGGCGCCGCGGCGTCGCAGACAGTGGCGTTGTTGGTAAACGGCGAGGGGACGGCGCAGGCGTCCCGGTGGGAAGGAAAGCCCAGGGACTCCAGCGCCGCCTGTTGCCGCGGGTCTAATGTAGACCCCGACGGCCCCGGCCCTGCGAAGGCCGGCGAGGGGAGGAGAGAGAGAGGGAGGGCGAGGGCGAGGGCGAGGAAGAGTGTGAAAGAGGCTCTGTTAGTGTTAGACATGAGTGAGACTGTGGGAGAGGGAGTGAGGGCGAGGGCGAGGGCGAGGGCGAGGGAGGGAAGACTGAAGAGTGAAGAGTGTTTTCTTGTCTTTGTTTGTCTCTAGAGAGAGAGAGAGTGGGACTGTGGGAGGGAAGCAGGGAAGGAATTCATATCCCCTGCTGTATTGCATTGTGCAGTTCACGAGATCAGCCATTGGATAGTCTTAGCATTTGTGCCAGAGCGGATCTCGAGATGATCCAACGGCTGAGATTGTGAACTGCATGATGCAGTAAGTCAGGGATGAGCACTCCTTGGGAACGGTTTGAACTCATATCCCCTGCCGTACTGCATTGTGGAGTTCACAACTTCAGCCGTTGGATCATCTTGAGATCCGCTCTGGAACGAATCTCCCTACAATCCAACGGCTGAAGCTGTGAACTGCACAATGCAGTACAGCAGGGGATATGAATACTGTGGGGGGAAGGAGGGAAGGAGGGAATCGAGAGACTGAAAAGGTGGTGGGCTTTACGAGGTAATGTATGTCATGGGGCGCCTTTTGCAGAGGAGAGAGAGAGGGATGGACTGGACTGGACTGGACGTCCGGATGGATGTTTTGGTACTTTGGGGCCGTTGGATGGAGGGAAGAAGTGCAACTTGTGAATTTTTTTTTTTTGAAATTTTTGATGGATGGATTTGTTGGAACTTGGAAGTTTTGGTCGTTGCTGTTCGAGGGAAGGAGTGAAGAACTCGAGCTAAGAGAAAGGTAAAGAAAGGGACAGAGACGAGGTGAGCTTTTGAGCTTGAACTTTCAAATAGGGTATGGGTATGGGGTTTGGGAGATTGGAATTGGATCGGGTTGATTTTTGTTTTCAAACTTGGTTCCGGTAACGTCCGTTTATTCTTTTTGTGAGGTTAATTAGGCACATCTTATATCATGCATTAAGCTTAGTGAAACATTTTTGTTTTCAAAACATAATTGTTTTATGTACCATATTTTTTATATTACAATAAAAAGAGTAAAATAAGATAATATAAAAAGAATACTGGGGGAGGGGAATCGGTAATTATGTATGATATGATATAAGTTGAATAATAAAATGTCATTATGATGTAAGTACGAATATTCTAAATTTAATATTTCTTTTTTTTTCTTACTACTCACTAGTCACTAGGCATTAGCGGGTACGGGCTATAAGCGTTTAATGTTACTAAACGTAAAAATTGATAATGGGCAGCCTTGTACTTCTTATTTTCTACTGGAGGGATCAAATAATCATATTTTTTGTGACTGATCGGTGACTGTAAAATTAAATATGAAATAACTACAATTTAAACTGTTAAATGACAAAACTAATTGATAGAATGTGTTGTATATATCATGTTTTATGTGTATACAAAAAATTATATCATTTTGATTTTATTTACATATGCATCAAGCATTAACAAAAATCGACGGTTCAAATTTTATGATTTTTCTCCTCTCTTGATAACTATTGAAACGATGTTAAAACTTTATCATTTTTTGTGTATATATTATTTAGATGATTTAGAATACATCTAACGGTTTAGATTTGTCAATTTATATATAAATAGTGAATTGATCACCACGGTCACTAAAGTTTATGGTTATTGGATCCCTCTATTTTCTATTGCATCCAAGCATTGTATTTGAGCTATAGAATGATACCTACCATTGCATGTATTTGAAGTTGATGCAAGAAGTTTAGTATTTTTTTGTTTCTCTGGCACGTTGACAAGTAACTATATACCAAAATAGCAGAACAGAGAAAAATGGGAGTGGTGTACATCAGTACATGCATATGTCAAAGCAAGACGACACTGTCACTGTTCCATTCCGATGCAGGTGTTACCAAACTACCCGTGCATGGCTCACTGTATATTCATACAAAAATCACGAGATTCCGTCCAGTCCAGTGCTGTGCAGAGCACGTCCCAATAAAACTCGAGCACTTCTTCTTCGTCGCGAGCTGCTGCAGGCCTGCAAGGTTAAAAGTACGGACTGTCAAGTACCATGTATTAACTTGGGTTTTTGTTCATGTAAGCTAGCTAGCCCAATGGATCAATTTGTGGCCTAGAGATGATCATGACATGAGAAAATGCAGCATTGGTACTAATATATAATGGGAGGGATGTAAGGTATATATATAAGCCTAGAATAATGTATGTATGAGGATTTCAGTGCACTTAATTAAGGCCCAAATTTCACATACGGCCTCATTGAAATAAGCCTTTCATTAATTCATTCCATTGCAGTTTGAACCATTTTAAGCATCCAACTGTATTTGTTTTAGTCTAATTTTGCTGGCTAAAGAAATAAATAAAGTGGTACTGTCAGTCACATCCAAATGAGGCACTGACCACTCACCTAAGCTAGTGTAATTAATTAATTAATTAATTAACAATATCATTTTGGAAGGTTCGTACCAATAACGTAATACTGACTTGCTGATTTAGATTTTGTTGAATACTGGGGTGCAATGCAATGACTTTTTTGAAAGTTATGTAACTTGCGTTGTTATCCAGTACTTATGTTTAATTAAGCATGATATTCCGGTAATATATTATTTTTAAGTTTTGGATCTTAGTTGTTATTCTGATTAATTGTCTGATTTGGTTTGACTGAGTTAACCAGTAAGCTGGGCTTGTGACGATAACAGATCGACTCATTGAGACTTTGTTGGGGTTAATTATTATATTATGTTGTTGATTAATGAGTATTGTGTATTGACTAACAGTGTTTGATAAAACGGATTAACGGAAGAATTAAATTAGGCTGATGCGTCTCTCTCTCTCTTTTAACGCATATATCATAGACGATGAACTCTGCTACCAGCTGGGAGGATGTTATATATTTTATCCCAGGGCAAACACAGTTTTTTTTTTTAATTTTAATTTTATTTAATCAGAACTTGTCACATACATAATTAATTCTTCTTTTATTTAAATTTTATTCAATTAATATTTTATGTAACTTTGTACCTTTTTTTTTTTTTTTTCAAATTAGATTTATAGATTATTTGTTAAAATGTGGTTGTTAATTAAAGCTCTCCACAAAATAAATATTGGAAAATGGTCAAATGTAACATTTATCGCCCCATTATGTGCTCTTTGAAGAAGAGCCATCAATTAAATTGAACATTGTTTCCCTGAATTGTTACTTTTAGTCTTTTACTAATAATTATATATTTATTGTTTATGTTTTTTGTACAGAAAATTCACAAAGAAAAATAATAACGAAAAATATATTTTATGGCCAAGTACATCTAAAGAATTTTTTTTTTTTTTTTTTACTGATAAAGTGAAGTATATGTTGATAATTTGATGTACTGATCCCATGACCAAAAAAAAAAAAATGGCTAATAATTAAATTAAAACAAGGAAAAAGGTTCCTTGCCACCGATTAATGTCAGCTACTTGTTCCAAACTTCCGATAACAAAATAAAACAGATCACCTTAATAAACATGCATCATCGGACGGAGCATATATATCAGTAAAGGTAAAAGGAAAAAGAAAAAAAAAAAAAACATCAAAGAGCACTGTACGTATCACTATTCTTACAAACAAAACCAACATGAACAACACACTTACAAGCTAGCTGAGTGTAAAAACAACCTTGACATGCAATTCGTATTAATAAAACACTTAATCAACAGAGTGCAACATGAAGAAATCTGATTGACTTCCGTACAATAATTACTTACTTAATAAACTTAATAACAATTAAGCACTTGATCACTTAATTAGTGTCTGAATACAGGGCATCCAAGATTGCTCTGCGTTGCTGTAGTAGTTTCAGCTCCATCATCAACTTTAGAGCCTTTCATAAGCCCTGCCAAGAGCTCTCCAGGATCATAATACACCTCTAGATCTTCTGCTCTCAGCTTATCATCCACCTACAAAAAAAAATTAAAGACCCAAAAAAAAAAATTAATTATAATTTATTGATAGTCTTTAGTTTTAATTTTGGGATATAGGTTAATAAGTAGCTTCTTTGTAATTTTAGACTAATGTTTTTGTTTTGGTTCTGGTTCTTCAGTACTAGCTGTTTAGTACTAATTAAGAATTATGGTTCCAAACAATTAGGTTCTGGTTCTTCAATGGAACCGGTGAAGTATTTCACTTTTTTTTTTAAAAAAAATATAAAAAGGTCCTAAAAATGTTTAATTAAGTTATATAATTACCTTAACAACCGCGACACCGAACAGCTCGACTATTTCGCCGGTGGGCGGATGTCCTTTGAACGGACCTTCCATGTACCCCCAATGCCGGTACTTGAACGTGATCACGGGCGGGCCCGAGTACACCGACACCACCTCCCAGGCGAACCCGCGAGGGAACGCCGACCGGAACACCTCATGCGACGACTCAAAGGTCTCCTGGTTGGGCTTATAGGCCAGCATGTGCTCAGGCAGCGAGCTACCGAGCAGGACGTTGTAGGAGCCGATCGCGAGCGTCTCCTTGGCCGAGAAAGGCGTCCTTCCGTTCACCGCAAAGGTGAACTTGTCGGGGTTGAGCGACTTGAAGTCGTCGAGCCGCGTCTTGTGCGAAACCTCCATCTCCCATGTCTTAATTGCGTTTTGCACTGTCTCCTCCAATGATCCCTTAGGCCACTCCTATATATGATCAACATGATGATTAGTATATACATAATTCGTTTATACAACGTAATAAGTAAATTTAGACTCGACCTGTGTTTCTTAACTCAAAAATTATGCGAAACAATCACGAAATTTTGATTTATCATTCTCATTAAATTCTTTATATAAAAAATTTTTGGGATACAAAAATTTTCCATCTTTGAGTTTCTTAAATATATATTTTAGAATTTTTTTAGAATGAACTCAAAATAATAATAACATAATGTATAAAACTATGTCATATTTAAAAAATCCAAAACAAATACTTAAAAATCTCAAAAAATGGAAAATTTTTGTATCCTAGGAGATTTTGATATAAAGAAATTAATGAGAACCATAAACCGGAATTTCGTGATGATTTAGTATGATTTGTGAATTAGAAACACAGAAGGCCTCCATATCTAGATTTACTCAAAGTAATAATATAAATAGAGTATATGCATGATTGTTTTGTACCTTGGTTCTTCCCTGTTCAAAGAGTTCGTTGACAAGCTCATAGGTAGGAGGTGCACCGTGCCTCCACTCGGTGTTAACTTCTCCCTCTCCGGCCAAGTGAGACCTGTACTTATCACCCTGATCATCCATTCTTTGATATATATATATATGCTGGATCGATATATAGCTGTAAAAGATAAGCTCGAATTACTTGACGAATATATGTTCCTTAATTTTAACCCCTTTTATAGTGGGCGGATTTGACTTACTTGTAATTAATTACTCCCCTAATTAATTCGATCCTTGAAAATTCAAAATTGGTGAGCTCGGGATATATTGTTTAATGGAGGCTTGATTAATTGTGTTTCTTGCTAATATATCAAATATGCTACATACATACATACATAATATACATACTGATTGATATGTTATACTTAGAGCTAGACTATTGTGCTAACGTTAGTATTTCGATCCGAAATGCTAACGCCTCAAAAATTGTGTTTTCGTATTCGAAATTGTGATTTATGGTATTCAATAAATTCTTCATATAAAAATACTAAGGAGTGCAATTTTTTTCTATTTTTGAAGTTTTTAAACTATTTATTTTGAATTTTTGAAAAGAGCTCATAAATAATAATAAAATATTGATGTTTGTTTATGCTTTTTTCAAAAATATAAAATAAATACTAAGAAAACTCTAAAAATAGAAAATTTTTGTTTACCCTTATATTTTCATATGAAGAATTTATCAAGAACTACAAAATCACGATTTCGGATACGATAACATAATTTTTGGGTCGTTAGCATTTCGGGTTGAAATGCTAACGTTAGTACAATAGTCTAACTCGTTATACTTATATATATTAACGATAGTTAAATTTTAAAATTTCTGTTGTGTTGTAAGAATGTTGATGCAGATATGATACATAATAATTAATAAAATTAATGCGCATAAATAAAAAAAAAGTAAGACTTGAATCACATTAATTAAATAAAAATAACTATATCCTTACTATATATAAAAGCATATTGGAAAAAATGACATGAAAGGGCTATCTTCCCCAAATAAGAAACCTGAGCCGTTGATCATTTTTTTGGATAGATAAGAACCGTTGATGTACGTTAATGCCCGTTGACGTTCTCAGCCCATTAAAACTAAAGGCCCATATAAATTATCTCAATTTAAGGCTCATTACATATTATCTTAAAAGTTTATTATAAGAAATAACAATTTCAGCCCAAAGCAAGGTGTGGGCTTTTTACTAGTATATATAAATACATGTTCTAATGCCACAAAATTCTGATGTTACACAAATAAACTCATATTTTCATTTATATTTCAGAATATGTGATCCAAATTTAAAGTTCAAATATATAGTTGATTAATTTTATTTAATCAATCATAGTTGTTAATTAACTACATTAATTCATTTTTTTTATGACACTCAATGTCGTATAAATTGAATAAACTCCAAAAAATTATTTATCGTGATAGTATATTTTCCCACGTAAAAAAATACTTCCTTGCAGCTTTCGTTACAAAATTCTACTAGACGTTTGTATATTTCGATTATTGTATTGCTGGTTTTGTTGTTCAAGTGTGGCCGCCAAAGGAGAGCGAATACTGCTGCTGACATCTATATTTTTTTGGAGATAAAAGATGAGGGTTAAACCACTCAAATTTAAATGTTTATAAAAGACCTCTCATCCGGATGTCGAACCCGCAACCTTCCACACGGAGAGCGTTGCCCTTAGCCACTAGACTAAAGGCTGGTTGTTGCTGACATCTATATTTTGATTTGATAAGTTCTTAGCAGCCACTATCATGAACCGGCTTTTGAAAAAAAAAAAGGAAAAAATAATTTTTTTTTCCTCCCAATATCTTGCTGACCTGCTCCTCACTTGCCCAAAGTACAATTAATAGACCATTAGTGACTTTTTTTGTCTTACAAAAGTTACTCAATTGACTAATTAATCTTTGTCTTGATTATGTGGGGCAAAATACTCCGTAGACTAATACAAATTGTTGTTATTATCAGTGCCTGGAATTACCCATACCGGTTGCCTGATTAATTGAAAAATAAATTTCAAAAATACATCCTTATAAATATCTTTTTTAAGGCAAAAATTACAAAAATATGCTTGATTTTTAAGAAAACTATAAAAATTTCCTCTACCATAGAAAGTTTTAAATTATTATATGCCTCATAATTTATAGACATACCTGACTCTAGAATAATTACGAATTTATGTTCGTCAGAAAAATTGGACAGTGCCTCATATGTGTTGGTTGTTACGCTAGAAGGACATAAATTTTTCATTATTAGTTGTGTTGTTTCTGTCAAACTTTTGTTAATCCACCCCTAATTATCGTCATCAGTGACTCAGTGTTGCCGTGTTGGACTTCTTTTTTTTTTTTTCTTAAAAAAGCTAATATAGTAATATTGATGAGTGGTTTTATTATAATATTTTTGGTTACCACTTCCAAATATCCGATGATAATCCAATTAAATAATTCATTGATGTAACTGATGAAAAAGATGAAAGATATGAATGTGATTTAAGATACTTCTGAATAAAATCGTTTCTGTGTGAGAGAGAGAGTATTACTGTATTAGTGAATAGTGGTACATAAATTAGTTGTCCCCTCCTTGACTATCTCACTGGTCAAATCAGGTGATCGAATCTGCTTTAAGCCTTTAATAATCTACAGTAATAAAAGTGAGACTTCAACATTCATCTTTATGCAAAAAAAACTTGGCGATCAAATTTATGAATTTATTCTTTCTCCTTCAACGGTCCAATATTAGTGACAACTTTTTTATACAAATTAATATTAGTGATAAAATACATTTTTTTTTATTTGGAATGATAGTGGATATATATATGTACGCATCCATCGCTATATATACATTATGGTAGCATATAGGTGAATTTGAAAATATAATACCCTCGCACACAAGTTGGTTCGAGTTTGACCAAACATGTGTTCCTAGTTGTTACACAACTCAATTTTATGTCCAATATTTTTGAGAGCAAATTAAACAAATCTTTTGAGCAGTTAGGCTGAGAGCATCTTTCTTTTGTTTTCTCTGTTTGTTAAGCTATTGTAAACCTATAATTAAAAATCACAAGCCACAATAATAAAGGTATAATTATAAACCTATAATTAATTAAGGGTATCTAATTGCCGTGAAGTAGATAACAGATAAGCCTGCAATTATAAATTTATAATTTTGGATGAGGTGTTATCGATATATATTATGGATTGCCATCTTCCACAGGCAAGTAATTAGAGCCAAGAAAGGTCGGCTGTAAAATATAGCACAATATATATTGTTGATTGTGAGTGAGGGTTTATTGAATTGAATCTTCTGAATGGATTTGAATTCCATGAACAAGTTGTTCAGTTCGATAAGGAACTTGCTTTGGTGATGTGAGGTCATCAGCATAATTTGACTTCTGGAATGTATATATATTATATATACCAGAAGCGTACCCGCGCATCGCAGCGGGGAAATTTTAATTTTTATTCAAGCTAATAATATAATGATCCAAAAAAGTTCATATCATACAAAAAATATGGATGAGTCGGAAAATGAGAAAAATAAAATTATCTTGCCCATGAGATTTGAATATTCATCTTATCCGGAAAACCGTAGTGTAAGCTTTAATGTAGATATATTGATCTAGTACTTAGCGAGGCAACAGTTCGAAGCAGTGGCTATTCGATCATGAGAGCGTGTAGTTCAAAACAGTGACTATTCAAGTACAGAGAGGAAATTCTTCTCCATTTGATGAATTGTACCGTGACCAAATGGATAGATCCAGTCCTTACGTGCTTTTTATAATAGTATAGATTTAGTAAAACCAAAGCAGCTAACAAATGATACGAACTGACATGAATAAAGAACTCGAACATTTTATAATGTCAACCCGCAAAGGAAAAAAGAACGAAAATTCTTCTTTCCTCCAATCATTGAATTAGTGAGTTCATCGCTTACCAGTAGAGAAATCAGTTATCAGTCCACGAGTCATCTGTAAAAGCCCAAACTGTCTGTGAAATCAAACTTTGGGGGGGCTTAATTAATGAGGCAATTTTTGCTGGAGAAAAGATCAGTATAAACTGGGCCTACTGATAAATAGAGAACCCAATATAGCTGTCGGATCGAGTTGTTTGAAGAGCGTTACCTAGCGTCCATACAATGGACATCCATAAAGTTAATTTGTAGGTTACAAATTTGAGGTAAAAGTTACAAAATTGATGTAACTTGTCATAAAATTTATACTTCTGTATATGTATGAACATTCTATGGACGCAAAATCTTTCTCTTGTTTGAAGTTTGAACTATGAATACACTGGGAGTTAAATCTGTTGAGTAATTACAGCAACACACAATGTTTGTAAGTTTCTGGTACCATTCAGTCCTTTTCCAAGTAAAGCATGACTTGAAACAGCAACACAGATATACAAGGTGAGCTGATGATAAGAAGTATTCTAACTAGTTCTTTCAAACAGTGTATGTATGAAGTTTAAGTATTAGGATAGCTAAAAAGGATACCAATGTATAATCAAAAAAGAAAACATAGTTAAGTAAGATAATTGTTTAACAGGAAACAACACAGAAAAGCTTTAACCAAGCGGATCCATATATATATACACAATTAAATCTATATGAATTCATTGGATATACCTACTATCCTTTATTTGTTAATCAAATTATATCGTGTACGATCTCAATTAAAACTGAAATTGCAACAAGACCCCGGTTCATTCAACTCATAGCATGCATGATAATCTATTTCTTATGCTCATAATAGAACACATGAAAAACCTAGGATGAGAATACACAACAAAAGTATAACAACACAGGAGATTGTATCATTGAACCTGCAAGGAAAAAAGGAACATGGTTACAAAATTAATATCACTGAGATCATTGTTGTACCAGTATCCAAATAACGAGGAACAACAGTTCTTATGAACACAATTACGAATTTACGACTTAGGAATGTGCAGAACTATTTATAGGACAGTTGCAAGTATGAACAAAAAGTTTGTATTAGGTGGATATTCTTAGAGGCAATCACGCATTCAGATCTTAGTCACAAGGGCAGGCACATAAATTTCACCAATCATACTCTGTCTTAGCTTACTGATACTTCTAGCACGATATCGTATGTCTTTCTGTCACTAATTTTCATAATATGCATTAACATAACAAGCAATAGAAGCATCTTTTTGATGGATATAATTAGCAAATGTGGATCGCTTGGTCTTAGCAATTTCGTCCAATATTAAAAGAATTAAACAAGTTTCGAGGTTATATTAGAAAAATTTTTGTATAAATACTTAAAATAGTAATCAATTTTTTGTATATGGCACAACACAAGTTCTTGTCAGATCAGCTATTGTTGTATGCTGTTATAACCTGTAATGTGTATGCATTAATTTTCTGTTAAGTTATGAACTGTTTGTTAAGAATTTACCTGTGGCAATAGTTAATTAGCTAAAAGACAGTAGAAACAGGCTTTAGAGACTCGATCTCTCTCCACACTTCAGTTGCCAAATCGGGCCTTTTCTTCCTGGTTGGATTACAGCAGCGGAGGCCTATCTTTGCCATTTTGATAGCCTTGTTCGAAGGCCAATTTGCTGACACATCGATTTCCTTATTCAATTTCTTACTCTTCAATGCTTCCTGCACTAACTTGTATATACCAGTGGCAGATTTACCAGTAATGAGCTGTAGCAGGATTATACCAAATGCGTAAACATCACACTGAGGATTCATCTCACCGGTTTGTATGTATTCTGGGTCTATGTAAGCAAGAGTTCCCTTCGGTTGGTCTGTCAGGTGGTGAGGTGTTATTGTATCATTAGTCTTCACTAACTGACGAGAAATGCCAAAATCACTGAGCTTTCCCTGGTAGTTCGAGTCAAGGAGGATGTTTGCGGGTTTCAGATCACCATGTGCTATGCCATGAGGCTTTGTTGAGTGGAGAAAGATGAGAGCTGAGCAGATGTCGGAGGCTATCTGTACCCGTATTTTCCAAGACAGTAGTTTTCTATGAGAAGTACTTCCGAGGTAACTGTCTAGGCCGCCGTTCGGTATGAACTCATAAATAAGGGCCTGAATCTGTGAACATCCTCCTATGAGAGTTACAATGTTAGGGTGCCTAACTGTTCTCAGTATCTCAACCTGAAAATAAAAATATAAACATACATGTAGTTACAATATTCAGTTTCTTGGACAATGTTATCCGTCGAAAAGAATATACATGCTGCACGATTTATACAAGTACTTCATTTGATTTCAATCTAAATCTATCCTTTAATAGTATGTTGATATATGATAGAAGAAAAGGGAAAACAGATTGAAAAACAATAATTATCTTTTTTTGAGGAAGCGAAAAACAATAATTATCAAATATATATTTACCTCTTGAGAGAACTCTCTTTCCCCCTGATTGTTTTACTGTGCAGAACCTTTATAGCAACTTTTGTGCAGTGAAGATTACCTTTGTATACAATACCGTAGCCGCCTTCTCCAATCTTGAGCTTCTTATCAAAAGTTATTCGTCGCTTCTTTTAACTCCAAAAGAGAGAACTCCATATCATAATTCTTTGAAGCTTTCTCATCTTTCCGTTGACGTAAACATTCAAGTTCTTTTTCCATATCATGTTGCATACTTTGAAGTACTTGGTTCTCTTCGAGCACTTTATCTTTTATCTTTCGAGCTCCTGAAGTTTAGTACGCTCCTTTGCAAGTTGATATTTCAGCCTTTTAGTTTCTTGGGTAGATACATATCCAGTCTTTTCCATAATTATGCTTTCTTGCAGCTCTCCCGACACATAAGCAGTGTTTTCCAAATTCAATGAGGGTTTCTTGTTACCTGCTGTTCCATTCAAGGATATGTTTTCAGAAATACACTCCTCAACTTGCATAGTTGTACTTCGATCTTGATGCCTTCCAGCCGCGATATTATGATCAGATTGTGTATTGCATTCTGAATTTGAAGAGACCACATATACAGGGCTGATTGTCTGAAAATACCTTTTCCCTGATATTTTGGTTCTTTCACCAGAGTTTTCTTGGATTATTTTTGAATTCTGACCATCCATAATTTTTGGGGTTTCTTCAATTGTAGCACTAGTACGAGGTTCCTAATTAGAAACATTAAATTTCAATTTTTGGCTATTGGAAAAAACTTACTAATATTGTAAAGATTCCTATCAGTAACTAACTAATGCTACATTCTCTTTTATTATTTTTTCTTTTCAGTGGAATTGAAGTCGCACTGTTACTCAATAAAATATCTCTTATAAATTATATATATATTTTTTATTTTTTATGAGTTGCTTTAATTTAAGTGTGTATGACACTACCTGGTTTCACAATTGAAAATGTTGGACATCTAAGAAGTTTGTACCAACAATAAGGTATCATGTGGAACTGATAGTCTACCGCATAAAAATATCCGAAATTTACTGATGCTTATAAAAGAAACAGACAAACCTCCAATGACTTGTTAGAATACAAGGAGTTTCCATTTGTTCCATCACCCTTCAATTTTGTTTCTTTCAAAATAAATGGGGATTCAGGTATAGGAGATTTAGGTCTAGATGGGGCAGTTGTAGACTGGCTTATCGACTGACATAATTCCTTATGCCCTGATCTCCAGTGTATTATCTGGCACTTACCGGAACTGCACATACATTTGGCATTTGTAAGTACAGATAGCATGTACAAGAATGTCTCAGTTAAAAATCTCTTTTCCAGTTGAGTAATCAGTTTGATGGTAGTGACTAATACAAACATGTTGTGGTTACTAGTATTATTCAACAACTCAAACATTGTTTCTAGTAAGAGTTAGAGACTTAGAGATTAATTTTTAAAAGTTTTTGCAATGAATTATGAAGTCACTTTTATATTGAAAAAAAAAAAAACTTACCAATAACGAACCATTTTGCACCTTGTGCACCTAGTAGTAGTATTGTGGGCAAAGCAGTTTGCACAATTCTGAGAACGTGTCTCGTCCCGCATGTCCCTCAAAGAAGGTACATCCACTATGGCTTCTTTCACTGGTATAGCTGTTGCAAACACGCCGTGACAATCCATCTCAGCCTTGACCTTAACCTGGGAGGCATCGTCAAATGCATGTTTTACCGGCTCAGTGTTAATGGCCTCATTTATGAGATTCATGCCCCACCTATGGATCGTGCTGCAAAATTCTCTTTGGTTTTCAGGGTTATTCTGACGAACTGTCGTTCCATCCTGACAAGTGATAAGTGATCTGATGCAGGGACGGTAGGGGGAGAGAGCAATCGGAAGACACACGAGAGATTTTGGGAATTCACACAGAATTCGATTGAGAATTCACACAGAATTCATTTTCTGGATATTAGATACATAAAAACAACTTCCTCTGCCTAAAGGGCATGAGTCTACTTATATAGGAAAACAAAACTGAACCCTAAAAATAAACATAAAACAAACAGTACAAAAGATATCTAAAAAACGCAATTCAGAACCGTCTGGGGCGGATCACCGTACATCTGGGGCGGACCGCCCATAAAACAGTGCCAAAATTATTTATGCCCTAATGACCATGCTGTATTAATTCGCCATTTCGAGTGGGATGCCTTCCGAATATGAGAAAACCCAAAACATGAAAGTTGTAGCTCTTTTCTTTATCTTTCTAAAGAATTTTGAATCACCTCATTTGGACCTATATTGAGGAAGTTATGGTCGAAATACCACAGCATATCATTTCTGCCCAGTTCTGCATCATTCTCCCCCTCTAAGAAAAGAACTCGTCCTCGAGTTCGGATCAACTTTGATTTGTCTTTGTAGACTTCTTGTAAGTTGTACCATATGAGAAACAACACCAAATCATTATGTAGAGGTCCAATGTTACTCATGAAATAACTAACCTTTTCGTTCATCACTTTCCTTAACAAATCAACAAATAATTTTGTTTCCGCCAGGATTGGATCAAACAAGATCCTGAAACCGGTAATTGTTGGTTCTATTCTCGGTTTGATAAATGGATCTCTGAAAAATGTTGGACAGTTTTCAAAAGGTTTGGTTATCGTTTGGGACTCACCAACAAAGCTTTTGACATCCTCGATCTCTTCGGGATAGTCATCAAAGACTGGTGGAGAATAAAAAATGATACCTTCACTTTCATCAACGATATTGAGCAGATTAACAAACCCACTCGGTTGTTGTTGGTGTTCTTCCGTTGGAATAATCACCGTAAACTCATTAGGATGACCGTCAAACTCCGGAAGTTCAATCTCCATCCCAAGGTTTTGAAAGGACTGATCAGGCTCATGATGAAGCCTGTGATTTCGCCCTTGATTCGGAATCCCCCACGGGCTGAATTCCTCATCATCACCGCCTCCTGCAGAAGAGTCGAAGGAATCTGACTCCTCCTCTTCTTCTCCATTGGTAGAGCCCATTCTTGCCTCTGCGAGTTGGCGCTCTAACTCTCGGATCCGTCTTCTCATTGTTGCAATCTTGAGATCCCGCTGGTTTCGATGGTGGTTAGGCGACTCTTTGTCTTCAAGATCGACTCCACGACCCCGACTACGGCCCCAACTTCTACCACGACCACGGTACACATCCGCCATCAACCTGGTTGCTCTGATACCAACTGATGAAGGGACGGTAGGGGGAGAGAGCAATCGGAAGACACACGAGAGATTTTGGGAATTCACACAGAATTCGATTGAGAATTCACACAGAATTCATTTTCTGGATATTAGATACATAAAAACAACTTCCTCTGCCTAAAGGGCATGAGTCTACTTATATAGGAAAACAAAACTGAACCCTAAAAATAAACATAAAACAAACAGTACAAAAGATATCTAAAAAACGCAATTCAGAACCGTCTGGGGCGGATCACCGTACATATGGGGCGGACCGCCCATAAAACAGTGCCAAAATTATTTATGCCCTAATGACCATGCTGTATTAATTCGTCATTTCGAGTGGGATGCCTTCCGAATATGAGAAAACCCAAAACATGAAAGTTGTAGATCTTTTCTTTATCTTTCTAAAGAATTTTGAATCACCTCATTTGGACCTATATTGAGGAAGTTATGGTCGAAATACCACAGCATATCATTTCTGCCCAGTTCTGCATCATGATCACTTAGTGATTAGTCATGGCTAATACAATAATTGTTATTTAATTCATGAATACAATGAGGCAAGTAGACAAAAATACAATAACTATTTCCGTATCATTTATAACAGTGAATTTTCATTTTTTTTTTTTTTTTTTTCTCTCAAGTTTCTCTTATCTCTAATCTGTGATAGACTTTGGAATGTATTGTTGAAAATAAATTTCATGTCCTTATATTGCTTTTTCTGATTGAGTACTGTCATAGTATTATGTCTTGATTAGTAATATAAGTACTTCAAATAAATAGTTAAAAGTTGTACTGTGAGTTATTCTATTCTCCTATTGCAACTTCTAATCGAGATTGTTTTCTACAATTGAAACACCATTGTTATCATTTGGGATTTCTTCTGAAGTACAAATGTCCTTAAAAGGTTTCCGATTAGATAAAACGCTGGCTGATTGGTGGAGTATCAGAATAAATATTAACAAACTTTATGCTGAGACAAAACAAACCTCTTTCAGACCATGAGAAAATAAGGAGCTTGGTTCTGCCTCTTTTAGCTTACTTGATTGCTCGTCAGATCTATCATCCAATAGTCTACCCTGCTTATTCTTTCTTCCATGAATTTGAGGTGTCTGCTGAGTTGTAATTCCGGTTGTAGCAATCGCAGATTCATTCGATGTCCGACAAGCTTCCTTGTGCCCCTTCCTCCAGTGTATTATCTGACACCGGCCAGAACTGAATATCCACAAAATTCGTTAAGCTGAGCATCAAGTTAGCAGGCAAGATACATAGAGGTGACACAACTCAACTCAACCCAACCCAACCCGAGAGACCCGTCCAATCTGTTCTTATGTCAGATTGATCCGATCCGTCCCAAAATCAAATAGCCTGCAATCCCATCCAAATCAATCCAAGATCAAAAAAAAAAAAAAAAAAAAAAAAAAAAAAACAATATTCAAATTGACATGTCCCAACCCTGAACTGACTTGACATCTTCCAGAAGGTCAAACTAATCCGACCCAACCCTGGCACATACTATATTTCTGTAATTAAAATGTTTATTTTGAAACTTCTATCACCAGTCCTGAATGTTCCCACCAAAACTGTGTAGGTATTACAAGCATTTCAGTCACAATTCACCATGATTGGACTTAAACCTGAAGAGAGATCCATTTTAAAAAAACTAATTTCTACTGTTTTACAAACGACTAAACAGCTTCTCCGGCAATATGAATTTTCTTACCAATATTGGACTGACTTGCATGGACTACACCTCAAATTAGCAGGCGAAAAACACACGGCGCACTTTCCGTCATTCAGATTGTCCCTTAAATCTGCTACCTCATTTTTTGTTGCTATCACCGTCATGCCCGGTATTACCGGTATGGCTGGATTGAACATGCTGATATGCTGCCACTCCAATCCCTGAGGAGTAATTGTTTGTTGCTCTGTGTATGTCATCTCCCTTCTTCCAGAATTCAAGCAGTATTCTTGAATGATGTATGCCACAAGAACCAAGAAAAGAGTGAAAGCTAAAACTTTCCCCCAAAAATCTTCCATACATCAACTTCTCAATTAATGGAGATTTTCACTTATGATCTGCTTAATTAATATCCTCTGAAGAAACTTTGTTAATTAATTTGAGAATCAGTATGTTGCATGCATTAGCTATAGTTCTGTGAATCCTTAATTTCTTTTGACCAAAAATTGTTAGAAAAAGAAAAATGCAAGCTCTGGGCCATTGACTGAAATAATTGTTATTGCATACATAGTGCGTCAACGACCAAAAAAGGTTTGTATAATTGGATTAGGTACGGATTATTTTATTTGATCGATCCAACGAACCAAAATTCCCTTTGCACAGTGAATTTGCACTTTGCATCTCTCAACTAGTAGACATACTAGTAATTCTGTGAGTCAGATTAATCTAAGCTGTTCACTTCTGATCTGACGGTGTTGATCACTTTCCAATAAAACTTGGGAATTATGATTGTATTATCTGGACCGTCTGATTCACTTTAGACGGTGTGTGATTGTGAGGGTATATCTTTGATAAGCACAGCGGATCTGGCACTGCCAGTTTCGCCTCTGCTTCCTGGTCACTTCTGACTTCTGAGTTCTGAGTGCTGACACCCATAAATCATTACAGGATGTTATTATTTTAACTGCACTAATTAACATCTTATTATAATTAGTATTAAACTATATATATATTATCTTAGTTAAGGGGCTTCACCTCTATTTTTATCTCAAAAAAAAATATATTATCTTATTTAAATGAACTATGTACTCGCGCGATACGGCGGACAACTTTTATATATATTATGTAATTTTCATTTTCAATCAAATGAACAATATAATGATCTCACAAAAAATATATTACTTATATAATGCGAATTGCAGAGAGAGAGAGTATTATGAAAGTTTAATATTTGTATTATCTAACCATTTTTCATGAGACCGATATCCAGTCCTTAGGTGCCTTTTAAAATAGAGAGATATTTGGATCCAAAATAGATATCCATATTTGAAAATGTTCAATATCCAAAATAAGATTAATTATGGATCATGGATATCTATTTTGGATCCAAAATAAGATTAATTATGGCCCTCAAAACCATCCAACCGTTGATTTAATATTAGATTCATCATGCACCGTAGATCTGACGGCAAGATGCAATCTGGATCCTCCATTGCAGTCCCATCTAACCATTTTTCATGAGACTGCAATGGAGATATCCATTCCCTGCGTGCTTTTTAATATAGAGAGAAGAGAGATTTATTTGTTAATCCAGATTTTTTTTTATTTTGTGTATTAGAAGATGTGATCGTTATCTTAAGTACGAACGAGACCTTGACTCATTTGACTCTTAATATATATCATAGTATTTTTCGTTATCACTTGTCAGCTATTATATTTTGAGTAAAACTGCTGAGCGTACGTTCAAAAACATATCAAATCACCTCCGAATTTTGATTTATATGGCTCATTAAATTATTTATATCAAAACCTTATAGGATAAAATTTGTTTTTCCCTTTGTTTGTTTATTTAACATTGCAATAGTCTCCGGCCTTATCAAATTGTATTATTTTTCTATTTTCAAGGTTCTTTTTTAATCTTCTGTACTCTATTTCATTTAGCAACCCTTTAATCTTTTTCAAACAGTGTATGAAGTTCCAAGTATTAATTGGATGGAGGATAGCAATGCAGAATTAAGAGGAAAAAAGCATAAGCAAAATAACATTTTAACATGGACCAATGCACAAAAAATTCTAAGAACCGGCCTTTGGTTCAGTGGCTAAGGGCAACACTCTCTATATAGGAGGTTGCGGATTCGCAGCAGGATGAAGAGATATTTTATAGACATTTAAATTTGAGTAACTTGATACTCATCTTTATCTAAAAAAAATAGAGTACTTCTTATGAATAATATACAAATAAGCTTTAATTAAAATTATTTACCCACATACACACACAGAGGAGCTTTAACTAAAAGGATACATAAAATATACAAACATCTACATATCCATTGCATATACCTGCTCCCCTTTGTTTACCAACAAATTACATCCCTTACTTTTTATCAATAATAAGGGGAAAAAAAGAAAAAAAAAAATCCCATAGAATCTCAATTAAAACTAAAATTGCAACAAAACCCAAGTTCATTTGACTCTAAAACAGCATGGTAAGCCAAATGTTATGCTCGTAATAGAAAGCGTAAAGAACCCAGGATGAAACAGCAACAAAAAGTATAGCAACACAGGGGATTGTATCATTAAAACCTGCAAAGAAAAATGAATATGGTTACAATTAATATCATCGAGATCATTGTTATACCAATATCCAAATAACAAGGAACAAAAGTTCTTATGAACACAATTACGAATATCTAACTTGAGCTTGAGAGATTTGACAATTTTCTTAATATGCATTAGAAAGGGTAATTTCGTCCATTATTAAAAAATAAACAGGTTTGCAGGTTATGTATAAAAGTTTCTTATAGAAATAACAAGATATTTCTTTTAGACTAATATGTATTACAAATTACCACTTCTGTTGTAGGTTTATAACTTCGGTCATTAAGCGGAAACTAGCTAATTATGGTAACATCACAAGGTTTTGTAAAATTCAGCAATTGTTGTATGCTGTTGTAACTTGTAATTAGTTACTACTATGCATGATTTTCTATTTTTTTATGGGAAATTCAGCATTAAGTAATTAACTGATAGATAAGAAATTTAAATTTACCTCTGAATTAGCTAAAACACTGGAGAAGGCTTCAGAGACTGGATCACTTCCCACACTTCATTTGCCAAGTCAGGCCTTTTCTTCCTAGCTGGATTACAACAACGAATACCTAACTTGGCCATTTTGGTTGCCTTGTCAGAGGGCCACTTTGCTGATGCATCAATTTCTTTATTCAATTTTTTACTCTTCAATGCTTCTGGAAGCAACATGCATATGTCAGTGGTAGATTTACCAGTAACCAGCTGTAGCAAGATTATACCAAATGCATAAACATCACACTGAGGATTCATCTCACCAGTTTTCAAGTATTCTGGGTCTATGTAAACAGGAGTTCCCTTTAGTTGATCTGTTAGATGGTAAGGTGTTATTGTATCATCAGTCTTCACTAACTGACGGGACATGCCGAAGTCACTGAGCTTTGCCTGGTAGTTTGAGTCAAGGAGGATGTTTGCGGGTTTCAGATCACCATGAGCTATGCCATGAGGCTTTGTTGAATGGAGAAAGATGAGAGCCGAGCAAATGTCGGAAGCTATCTGTACCCGTACTTCCCAGGTCAGTAATTGTCTACCAGAAGCATCTCCGAGGTATTTGTCCAGGCTTTTGTTTGGTACCAACTCATAAATAAGGGCCTGAAGTGGTGAACATCCTCCTATGAAAGTTACAATGTTAGGGTGCCTAACCTTTCTCAGTATCTCAACCTGAAAATAAAAATATAAACATGTGTAGTTAAAATATTATGTTTCCATGACAATGTTATCGGTCTAAAACAATATACAGGCTGCCAGATTTGTATAAGTAATTTATTGAATTAAATCTAAATCTATCCTTGAATAATATGTTGATGTATGATAGAAGAAAAGGAAAAGAAAATCAAAAGGTTAAAGAGGCAATAATTAATTTACCTCTTGAGAGAACTCTCTTTCCCCCTGAGTGCTTTTACTACGAAGAACCTTTATAGCAACTTCTGTGCAGCGAACGATACCCTTGTATACGCAACCATAGCCACCTTCTCCAATCTTGTGCTTCTCATGGAAGTTACTAGTTGCTCCTTGCAACTCCGGAGGAGAGAGAACTCCATGCTGAACTTCTCTATTTGTTGATGTAAATGTTCAACTTCTTTCTCCATATCATGTTGCATACTTTGAAGTACTTGGTTCTCTTTCAGCACTTTATGGTATGTCTTTTTGAGCTTCTGAAGTTTAGTACGGAGTTCCTAATAAAAAATAATAAATATCAGATTTTGGCTATTGGAGAAAACTTACCAATATTGTAAAGTTTTTTATTGCTAATAACTAACTAATGCTATATTCTCTTTTATTTTTTTCTTTTCATTGCAATTGTGGTCGCACTGTTACTCAATAAAAAAAAACTCTTGTAACTTTTTATTTTATTTTTTTAATTTATGAGCTGCTTTTAAATGTGTATCACACTACCTGCTTTCATAATTGAAAATGTTGGATATCTAAAATTTTTTTTTTTTTTTTTGAAAAAGATAAGCACCCAAAATAGGGGCCCGCTTTCATTACTTTGCGAAAGCTCAGAGTACATAAGAGGGGCTACGACACAAGATGTGCCATAACCACAACCAAAAGAAAAGAAAATAAAAGTTCAAACAAGTTGATCAGTTAAAGGTCAAACCCTTACTACAATCAGCTAAGATACCAGATAAAAGACATGGATACCAAAGACAAGGAAACAGTAAACTAGTTGTCAAGCAGATCTTCATCAGAAAAATCAAACTCTAAAGCCTCATGAACTAGATTAATGTCAGCATCATCATCCAATCCATCATCCTGATCATCAAGAACTGATAACCTACCAATTCTATGTACTATTTGCTGCATCAAAGTATCAGAAATTTAATCGTGCTTTAAATAGAAACAGACAAACCTCCGATGACTTGTTAGGTCTTGATGGAGCAGTTGTAGAATGGCGTATTAACTGATCGCATAATTTCTTATGCCCTGCTCTCCAGTGCATTTTTCGGCACTGACTGGAACTGCACATACAAGTAATTCGGAATTAGTAAGTACAGATAGAATATAGAAGAATGTCTCAATTCAAATTCACTTTTCCAATTGAGTAACCTGATTGCTGGTATATAGCGACTAACATGAAATTTTAACATATGGTGACTACTGGTAGTATTCAAGAACTCAAAATTGTTTCTTGTAAGAGTTAGAGACTTATCGATTAGTTTTAAAAGCTTTTGCAATGAATAATGAAGTAACCTTTACATCGAGAAAGAACTTATTACCAGTAAAAAACCATTTTACACCTTGTGCACCTATCAGAAATGTAATGGACAAGGCAGTTTGCACATTTCTGAGAAAGTGTCTCGTCCCCCAAATAAGGTACATCCATTATGGCTTCTTTCACTGGTATATCTGTCTTCATGCAATGGCGATCCATCTCAGCCTTGGCCTTAACCTGGGAGCCATTGTCAAATGCATGTTTTACTGGCTTAGGGTTATTGGCCAGATTTCTGACAGGCTTGCCCCATCTATCGAGTTGCATGCTGGATTCACTATGGTTTCTGGGGTAGTTTTGGCGAACTGTAGTTCCAACCTGATAATACTGATTAGTCATGGCTAATATGCATTATTATTTAATTTATGAATACAATGAAGCAAGTAGACAAAAATACAGTTTTACTTGCAATAACTATTTCCACATCATCCATAACAATCTGAATTTACAGTGTAATTTTACAGTGTTAGTTTAGTTGCAATAAATAGTAAGTTAAGTACTTCAAATTTCAAAACATACTTGATGTCGTACTGTGAGTTTTTTTTTTTTTTTTTGAGAAAAAACAAGGGTCATGCCCCTGTTTTTGCTTTATTGAAACAAAAAAAGTTCAATTTTACTTAAGAAAAGAATAAAGAAAAATTGAAAAAAATGTGGGTCTCATGAGAAATGTGACTCGACCAAAAAAATAATAAAAGAAAAGAAAAATTAAAAGAAAACAAAAGGTAATGAGAAACTTCATAAAAACCGGAAGATATTAATTGTCTATCCATAAAGCACTCCAGTTTTCATGAACCTCTGCATCCATCCAGTACTGTGAGTTATTTTATTCTTCTATTGCGACTTTTCAGATTGTTTTCAGCAATTGACATACCATTATAATTACGGGCTTGATAATTGTACCCCTTAAAAAACCCCCTTAACCGCACCCCAATATAATTTTATATTTCCCAGATAATAACAGAAAAAACGGTTATACTAACACGCAAAAGTGTTTATACTAACCACTAATAGTGTTTATACAAATAACTAAATGTGTATCTTGAGGTGGAGCAATAGAGGTGTGACCGGAGATGGGGGTGGAGGTGCGGTTGGAGGGTGCGAAGGTGCGGCCGGAGGGAGGGCGAAGGTGCAGCTGGAGAGGGTGGAGATGGGCAGAGGTGGTATGGTAGTGGGAAATGTTGAGTATGGAGGCACTAACTATAGCAATATTTTCTATTATATCTCAAAATATTGTTACAACTACTACTCAAATATTATACCTCCATAAACCCCTAGCTTCTTACTACAATCCTAACCTCCAATCTACTACTAACTCTTAGCAAGTGGAATGGGCTTGATCTTACTTTGCTTGGTTCCTACATCCAACACCACACCCCTATTTATACTAGTTCTATGGAGGATTCTAGAACCTAGATATTTTTCCATAGATATTTCTATAGATTATTCTAGACCTAAGATATTTTTTTTTTGTATCCATAATGTTCTAGATTATTCCTAATAAATATCTCAACACCACATTACTCTAGATAATTCTTGATCTTGGGCTTGATGGGCTTGGGCCTCAGCGTTGATTCTCAACACTCCCCCTCAACGCTGACTTTGTACTATTCCGATTTTGGTACTCCGCGTCCATCCGGATCATCATACTTGCAACCTCGCCTTTGTGCTCGTTGAGCTTGGCACTCCTTAGTTATTTGCGATCGAACTTCCTGATGCTTCACTTCTTGAATTCGATTTACTAGTGGTCTCGGCTTTAGTCTTCGTCGAGCTCCGACTTCTCGACGAATCACCTGATGGGCTGTAGCTCCTTGCACCAACTCCCGTCCTTCAGCTACAGTGACACTTCTATGTGTCATCCTGACAGCATCACCTTCCTCAGTGATGGTTTCCACCTCGTCGTTCTCTTGTGGCTTCTCTTCATCAGCCATGATGCAGCCTATGATTCCGGCCTCTTTTACGACTTTGGTCTCCTCATCGACCAATTCTTTAATTGGTTCTTTAAAAAACAATGACTCAAAGTCAGTTCTATTTTCATACTTACTTACCTCTTTGACATCTTCGGTGTCTTCCGTGAAGAACGATGACTTGAATTGATCTCTTCCTCCTCGACTTCTGTGGCATCTTCTCCATCTTTGATCGGCCACGACTCCATGTCAAACTCCTCTTCCTCTGATTCATCACTGTCGGCAACCTCTATGCCAACTACCGACTGTATTCCAACAGTCGTCACCAGCGTCCCAATCTTCTTCATATGGGACCTCCTCCGGCACCATCTCCACTGTGGTCACCGCGAGGCTTTCTTCATCATCCACGATTGCAGCCGTGAGTGCTACTTCTGCATCCCACTCTTCTTCACAACTACTGCTCTCATGGACTATGTCTTGGCTTCTTGAGGTCGCCACATTGCCATGACCTTTCTTCTTCTTACGCCAACAATCTCGTGCGTAATGCCCTCTTTTGCCACAGTTATAACACCGATCGTCATCGTCTTCATCGTCATTGGACGAGTCTCGAGCTCCCCCTGAAGAATTAGTCTTCTCTTTAGGCCTTCGTTGCTGGCTAGACCTTCCTTCGGGTCTACCTCTTGACTTTCGGTCAGGTCGACCCGTCTTTCGGTTGCTGAACAAGGCCTCTTCTTCTTGCTTCAACGAGACTCCGGCCATTTGCTTCGCTAGAGCCTCCTGGTTTGCGAGCATATTCTCCAGCTCCAATAGTGTTGGCTGCGTTGGCCAACCTCGGATGGCTGCTATGAACCCGCTATACTCGGGTCTTAGCCCATTGATGAGAATCCTTCTCATCCTTTGCTCGCTGATCTTCTCTTCAGGGTCTATCTGAGCAATATCACTACAAAGAGATTTTACTTTCGTAAAGTAATGGTTAATCATCATGTTACCTTGTGAGATTGTCATGAGTTCCTTCTCAAGTAGTTGGAGGCGCGCGTCGTTCTTCTTTGAGAAGAGTGTTGCTAGGGTATCCCAGGCTACCTTCGGCGTGGGCGCTTCTCTGATGTACTCCAGTAGCTCGTCTTCAACGGCTGTCCTGAGTACAAACATCACCTTCCCGGCCTTGATTCGCCATTTCCGCAGAGCTTCGGCTTGCTTCTCCACGGACAGAGTTTCGGCTGGCTTCTCTAAAGCCTTCTTCTTTTTCATTTTGGGGTCAGCAACCTGTTCCAATACCGTCTCTTCTACGGTATCAACTTCCGGCGGGGTCGTCTCAGACCCGCCTACTACCTCCCATAGGTCTTGCCCTTGGAGGTAGGACTCTATGCATGCCTTCCAATATATATAATTACTAGTATTCAATTTCTTCATTCCACCAATCGTACCTGAGAAATCCATGGCTTCAACTAGGACGCCCGACGTCTAGTAAGCCTTCTTGAAGATTTCTCCTCCACCGCACTTTGCAGTCCCGGACTGTCGTCAAGCTGCGGCTCCTTCGACAACTTGTCGATACCACTATACTGACTGGTGGAACACTGGCAGAATTCCGGCTCTATGCTTGACCCCTACCATCGACTCTGAACAAGCTCCGACAACTCCGGCTCTGATACCAGATTGTTGAGTATGGAGGCACTAACTATAGCAATATTTTCTATTATATCTCAAAATATTGTTACAACTACTACTCAAATATTATACCTCCATAAACCCCTAGCTTCTTACTACAATCCTAACCTCCAATCTACTACTAACTCTTAGCAAGTGGAATGGGCTTGATCTTACTTTGCTTGGTTCCTACATCCAACACCACACCCCTATTTATACTAGTTCTATGGAGGATTCTAGAACCTAGATATTTTTCCATAGATATTTCTATAGATTATTCTAGACCTAAGATATTTTTTTTTTGTATCCATAATGTTCTAGATTATTCCTAATAAATATCTCAACACCACATTACTCTAGATAATTCTTGATCTTGGGCTTGATGGGCTTGGGCCTCAGCGTTGATTCTCAACAGGAAAGAAATCAATGGAGGAAGGATGAAGGAAAGAAGGAGAAAGAAAGAATAGTAATAGGGGTGCAAATAAGGGGTGTAGTTAAGAGGGATAACAATAATTTCTCTTATAATTATTTAGAATTTCTTCTGATTTCTGAAGTAGAAACGTCGACCTTAAATATATGGTTTCTGATTAGATAAACAACTGGCTGATTGTTGGAGTATCAGAAAAAAAAAAAAATATATTAACACATTTTTCTGAGACAAACGAACCTCTTTCAAACCATGAGAAAATAAGGAGTTTGGATCTGCCTCTTTCAGCTTTCTTGATTGCTTGTATTTACCATCGAATGGTCTACTCGTATTACTTCCGCTTCCGTGAAAATGAGGTGTCTGCTGAGTTGTAGCAATAGCATGTCCATTCAACATCGTCTGACATACTTCCTTGCGCTCCTTCCTCCAGTGTGTCATCTGACACTGGCCAGAACTGAATATATATCCATGAAATTCATTAAGCTAAGGTTCAAGTTTAGCAAGTAAGATAAATAGAGCTGGCACAAACCGACCCTGCCCAGGAGACCCACCCAAAACCTTACTATTTTAGAATATCAGACTGATCCAAATTTAAAATAAATATTGAAATTGACATACGTGACCCAATCTTGAACTGACATGATCACAAAAGGTTAAACTAATCTGAAACAACGCTGATCGATCTGACCTGCCTGATCCACCTCTAAAATTATACAGGTATATCATGCATTTTCTGGTACATACTATATTTCAGTAAAGCATGTATATTTTGAAACTTCCATCACAATGTTGCCACCAAAAATGTGTAGTTATAACTTGTAAGCATTTGAACCATAATAAACCGTTACTGGGCAAAAAATGTGTATAGTTTTTTTTTTTTTTTTTTTTTTTTTGAAAAAAGTGGAATGCTCCACCAATTTCATTGAAACCGAATTGAGAATTACATCCTAATTGTCTCGAATCTAGATTGTAGTACTAAACATCTAGTTCTGAAGGATCAGAAACAAAACAAAGTACTTATCTAAAAAAAAAAAAAAAAAAACAACAATACACTAACCAACAGCATAATTACCATCAAGCTAGTTTACCTAGACCAAAACAGTGTAAATTTCAACAATTACCCTTACTTACTAAAACTAGATTAAGTAGCAACGCAAACTCAAAATATTATTGGAACTACTCAACAAAAGACCCATCTTAAAAAAAAAAAAAAAATGTGTATAGTTATTTGAAGTTTTGAACCATAATCAACCATGACTGGGCATAAATAAACCTGAAGACTGAAGAGATATCCATTTTAAAAAATTCTGATTTCTACTGCTGTTCAATTAAAACTTCAAACAACCAAACTGCATGCAATATGAATTTTTCTTACCAATATTGGAGGGACTTGCACGGGCGCCCGCATTGCCTATCGGAACTGAAGCATCCTTGAATGATGCATAACAACAGCACAAGAGCAACAACAAAAGCGAAAATCAAAGCTTTTCCCCAAAATTCATCCATAAATGTCAACTATCCAATGCCTCCCCTCAATTGAGCCTTAATTTGAGCTTCGGGAAAAGAACAGACAGAGAGAGAGAGAAGAGTCAGCTAAGAAGAGAGAGTTAGAGAAAAGAGTTGGCCCTGTGAGGGACTGTGATAACAGCATCAAAAAAGAGAGTGAGGAAGAGGCTATTTATAGCCACTAAGGTTGTTGACCAGTACTGCTATCACCTAATTCATTGTTTTTGTTTATATATATGATGATGATATATATATATTCTGCTCCTCTGTTATTCCTCCTCATTCCTCAAAAATAACGATGAACGAGTACCTAACGGATTATTTTATTTGACCTCCCACAAAACCGAAATCCGAAATTCTTTGTTCCATCAGGGATTTGCATCTTTTAACTGGAACATATATATAGCCGTCATCTTGTATGTCCAACCCGATCGAGCAGCGTTCACTTCTGATCTGACAGCGTCGATCAAAGATTGGGAATTACGGTTGTGCCATCTGGACTGTTGGGTTCCCGTTGGACGGTGTACGATTGTGAGGATTGATCTTCCATAGGCACAGCGGATCTGGCACTGCCAGTTCCACCTCTGCTTCCTGGCTACTTCGGGCCTTCAGAATTCCGCATGCTGACACGGTCAGTCAGTCACCCACATTAATCATTATCTTATAATTACTTATAAGACCACCAGTCCATGCACGCACCACCCCTCCATAGTCCTTAGTCCCCAAGGACCCCAACCAAGTGGATTTCATTTTCATTAGTTTAGTCATTAATTTATCATTATTTGTTCAGATTTCCTGATCTTTCCCTATGTCGTTTGTTAGGGAGATATTCTGCAAATACACACTTTTGATACGGACGGTGGGTGCTGATAGCTAGCCGACTTAATTAATTTATACAGCTTAATAAACTAATTGGGTGACCACATTCCATACGTCATGTAATCAAATAATAATTGGGTTACCCAGGAAAATCTGATCAAAAGGGGTACTGGCCACATTCACTACAGAGTACAGACAGTGTGCCATGTCATGTGTAAGGAAGGCTACAATATTGGAGACCGCAACTCATCTCAAGTTGCAATGTCAGGTGGCTACAATATTGTACAAACACCTATATATTTGTAAATCATGGTTTTGGTTTTTTTAATAAAATTTCATCAAAGGAGGCTTAGCTAAGCCCACTTCATCAATAAGTTATAGATTAATTTAGAGGTGGCGAATTCTAATGGTCGATCCAGACCTTGATCCAAACTCGGGCAGAAAAATAATAGATTAATAACAATAATAATTAATGATGATGATGATGATGATAACAGTAGTAGTAATAATAACAGCAGTAATAATAATAATAGTAGTAGTAGTAATAATAATAATAATAATAATAATAATATTAATACAATAATGATAATAATAATACAATAGTTGTAATAGTAATAATAATAGTAATGACAACTAATATAATAATAATAATAATATACTTAATTAAATTTGACATGGAGACCCTATATTATATTCAGATCATTCCATATCTCGGCACTTAAAAAATTGAGTCCCCCATTTTGTAGAACAAATGAACTGCAAACATATCGGAATGGAATCTCCTGACCCCCGGTGGGCAGGATTTTCCTGCCAACAATGGATTCTGACCAACGAACATGTGACACGTGGCATTTAAGTTATATCCTGTTAATTGCGTTTAATTGACTTTAACACCATTAACTTTCACCGTTACAAATACTGTTTTTTTCATTAACAGAAATATGATTATTCAAATAAATTACATGATTTTGTATTAACACATATATCTTTCATGGAAACCGTGCTGTCCATTCTGAATAGAAATGTGGCATAGTATCCATATAGAGTAAATTTATAATTTAGGTACAAACAGTTTACATGAATAGTTTTATATGATTATAATTTATTTAGTTTTGTTTATAAGCTGGTTATGAAAGGAAGGACCGTATTTTTCATTTTGCCATTTTATTATTTTTTGCATTGTCTTTTGTGTAAGAGGAGGGATCCCTTGACAATGCTTATCTTAACAATTTTGACAATAAGACTTTTTAAAAATTTATAAAAAAAATCTTAAAAATGAAAGATATTTATGGATGCATTATTTAACTCGTAAATCGATAGTGTTTCAAATTTTGATCTATTTAAATATTGTTTGATGGCTTATCACAATTTTGTGTATTTTTTAACGGTTTTAATTAAACGGATCTTTGAAGAGCCATCAAATATAACTTAAATTAAATATAATAAAAAACATAATCAATCTATAAATTAAGAAATACTTTCCTAAATTTTTTTTTCTAATTTTGAGAATTTGTATGATTTTTTACAAATTTTTGAAATATCAAATTGTCAAGATTGTCAAGATAGGAATTGTCAATGATCCCTATTGACTTAAAGCTTTTCCTAAAATAAAAAATGATTAATAATTGCATTTTATGCTTTTTAAATATTATTGAATATTATCTATGTTTGTATATGTTCATTAGTTTTTGTTTCTTTCATTTTCTACATGTAATTTTATTGATATATAGTAAATAAGTAATTGCTAATGCGAAAGCAGTATAACGGAGAAAGTTAACAGAGAGTTCGGCAATTAATCGAATATAACTGAATGCAACGTTTCACGTACCCATTGGCCAGAAGCCATTGTGGGCACCGGGGGGCTGGGAATCCGATTCCAAACATATCTCCTATAGAAATCCCTCGAAAAAAAACAAATCTCCTATAGAAGGGGAGTAACACTACAGTCCGATCAGATTGGATGATTCAAGATTCTATTTAAAGCTACCAATGTGAACAGGGTTTAAATAATGTGAAGAATGTATAAATAATTTATAGAAAGAAGAAAGATGTAAATTGAATTCTTCTGTCAGTGTGAATGGGTTATTGTATTATTATTATTATTTACTTACATAAAAAATTTACAAATTTTTTAAGTTTTATTTAATATAAATATTTAAAATTTTATAAAATTCTTAGTTATTTATTTGATACCCACTTTTCGGGGCGAAGCCCGAATTACAGCTCTAGTACTCCATAAAGAGTGGTAGCTCTCCAAGCACCCCAACTATGCCACATCATCAATATTATTTACCATTGATTTTGTTTAAATCTTTTCACCTTCTTTGATCCAATGGCTTATATTTTTTTTCTCTCTTCTTATTGAATAAGATGAGTATCATAAGTTAAAAATAAAATTTAACACTTAAAATGGTCCAACAACTTTTATGGTTATTATTTACAAAATTATTATATTATTATTTTCACATCAAAAGATTTAAAAAAATTATATTCAGATTTTGTGTAATATAAATATAAATTTTTTATTATTTATTTGATATTATTTTTCGGGGTGAAGCCCGAATTACAGCTCTACTTAAGAAATTTTTGTTAGTGATTTTCTTATTGGCCAACATAAGCATAGCATTGGTCCATTTTTTTTTTTTTCTCATTGTTGCTAGAGACTGAGCTCGTAGACCACCTGAAAAAGAATATTTATTATTTGGTCCATATCCTAATAACATAAGAAGCTAGACCAATAGGTGCGATACTTGCAACGACAAAATTTTTATCATAAACAAAATTTTTCTAGTATTGTATTAACAAATTAGCTATTTTAGAGACTTAAAGGTTTGAACTCATTAGACGGCCAAAAGAGACAGATAAAAAAAAGTTCATTCTATTTTATTTGTCGCTACGATGATTTATCCTTTTTTTTTATTTGTCCTTTAATTTTTCTCTGTCAATGGGTGATTTGCCTTTTTTTTTTTTGCTAGAAGTTTCTAAAAAAATTAGAAAAGTTAACACTTTGATTAGAAGATTTTAACCTTTTTTGCCGATAAGATCGATCGTCTTTCTATTTGTCAATACTTCATATTATATTATGGTGCTGATCATGGGTTATTTGGGCCGTGTTTTTGAGATATAGCTCATTCATGTCGAATACCGATACATCATTCTAGTACCAGAAGTTAACTCTCTCTGTTTTTTTTTTTTTTTTTTTTTTCAAAATAATAATTGTAACTTAATTACATTCGTCAGCTCAACCTCTTTTCATCCCTTCTTGTCACCTCTTAGTAGCAATTCAAAGACGAGGAGCGGTGTAACTACCAAAAAAGAAACGTTATTGTCGGCGATCCATGTTATGGACAATTTCAATTTGGTTACTGGTTAGTCTGTTAGTGTAACTGCGGATACGATACGAGAATTTTCCTGGTCAACACAGTAGTCATACTCTATTGATCCGCCGCGTCTAATGACGAGCCGAATTCATATCCCCTGCTGTACTGCATTGTGCAGTTCACAACGTCAGCCGTTCGGATTGTCTAGAGATTCGTGTCAGCGCGGATCTCGAGATGATCCAACGGCTGATGTTGTGAACTTGCAAATGCAGTAAGTCGGGGGATGAGCATGTGGATCGGGGTGTATATATATAGAGGGATACGTGTTAGCCAGGGGACGGAAACCTTACACTATTGGTTATCATTCTGTACATTCTTATATATTTTCCTTCCGCTTTTTTTTCTCTTCCTTTAGTTTAGGCATGCCAATAGATCGGATTCGCACCGGATCTTGCGTGATTCAAATGCATTCTTGACGAGGTTTTTATATTCTTAGGGATAGGGATGATGATCGGTAATACTATGTAACTTTTTATATGTTATTTAGTATTCTGTGCTGTGTATTATATCTTTACTTTTTTATATGTTACTTTAGTATTATGTATTGTGTATTATATTTTTACTAGTGATTAAGAGCTCACACCTTGCTTTGAGCTGAAATTGTTATTTCTTATAATAAATTTTTAAGATAATATACAATGAGTGTTAAATTAAGAAAATTGATATGGGCCTTAAGTTTTAATGAGTTGAGACATTAAATTACGTCAATGGTGGTGATCAATCTAAGTAAATAATCAACGGCTGAGATTTATTCCTTAGGAAAGATAGGACTAAGGATATTTTAGTTTTCTATGTTGTGTATTACTTGTTTGTTTGTTTGTTTATTTTAGTTTTCTATGTGACATATCATTTTAGGTTCTTTACATTTTAGTTTTTTTTAATCTTGTTTTCTCTTTACTTTGAGTTTTGTTGGGTTCTCGACAGTACAAGAATACTCTCTATCAATGGAAGTTAAATTAAATTAAGACTAAATTGGGTACGTACCCTTCAAAACTTTGTTTATTAGATATTTACCCATAAAACATCTAATTTTATGTATTTACCTATTAATTCTTTATTCTCTTCCATATGTGCCCATCGAAATAATTTCAGTATAATATAACACATATTTCATTTAAAGAAAATAAATAAGAAACTAAAATGATAACTTTGTCCTTCTTTACTCCCCTCCCCTCTACTTCTTGAACTTGAAACCCGAGATGATCTAGAAATTTGGTGATAACCCAACCCGAAATCAGATGAAATAAAAGTATGCCACCAGCCGTCAACCCGATACCCGAAATGACCTGAGAACCGAAACAATGCCGGTAGCTGTCAACCCGATACTTGTCCCGACCCGAAATGACTGGAAACCTTAAAAAATGTTGGCAGCCGTCAACCCAAACCGAAATGATCCGAGACCCAAAAAATTGTCGGTACTGGTCAACCCAAAACCCGACCCGTGACCCGTGACCCGACATTACCATTTGATCAAACCGATCCAACCTAACCGAACTTGTACCGGACCCGACCCAACAAATTACCACCTCTACCGACTGGAAATGGAAATTATTTTATTCTCATAACATCATGCGTAAGTAGGTTGTCATTTTCAAAAGATACATAAATTGGAAAGAGAGCAATGCTTCTTCAAGAAGTAGAGGAGTAAGAAAGAACAAAGTTATCATTTTTAGCTTCTTTTTTTTTAAATGAAATATGTTTATATTATACTTAAACTATTTTGATTGGTATATATTGAAGAGAACAAAGAATTTATGGATAAATACCTAAATTAGATGTTTGATGGTCAAATATATAATAAACAAGTTTGAAAGGCATGTACCCAATTTTAAAGGAATAATGACACTACCCCCTTGAACTTTCCTCTTATGACAACTTGTCCCTCAGACTTTTTTTTTTTTTGGCGACAAATGCCCCCAAATTATCTAATTGTGACAATCACACCCCCAATAGCTAATTAACCATCTAACCTCCTGTTTGGAGTGTGTAAAGACCAAATTATCCTTGTATACATATGTCATCATATTTAAAATATTTATAACTTAAGTTGATATAATTTTATAACTCAAGTTAATTATAAGTATACAGCTCAATTAAATTAACAATGGTTTACTAATTTGTAAGTGTAATTATAATGCTAAGAAATAATATGTTAAATATACAATGATAATAAAATATTAGATAACAAGTATCTAATACAGTAAACTTTTAATTTTGTTAGTTACTTATAGATCATATTCTTATGAAAATAATATGGTTAAAATAAATAAAATACCAAAGTTAGATAACAAAATAACAAATATTTTATGTACTATAAATATTGAATCAAATTACAACAAGTTTTTTTAGTGAGTCATTCTTTAAAAATATAATTTTTATGATAATACAAATACTCTACTCTAAATATCATGAAACATGTATATAAGGACATTTCAGTGTCTACTCACTTCATAATGGTGTTTAGAGTGTAATTTTATTGGGGGGTGTGATTGTCACAATTAGATAGTTTGAGGTTACTTGTTAAAAAAAAAAAGTTTGGGCCAACTTGTAAAAAAAAACTAATATAGGGTGGTGTGGATTCATTATTCTGGGTTTTCAAGCCCAAGTATTACATTACACTCGCTTATCCTTATTTCGGCCTATTTACAATCAGAAGTTCGTAAATCGATAGTCTCACAAAACAATTCAAGCTCTCTTCATAATACACATGATAGAGAAGATCCACCTTTTTATTTTGAAGTTGCAAAATCACAACAAAAGATGCTTCTTGAAGAGTGTGTATCGTCATTTAATTTAATCAATCCATTCATTTTAGACTGTAAAATAAAGGACTCATCAGTTGTTCTCTTCCTTTTGGTTTGGGACAACTTGAAAATATACATGTTCACTCATCAGTGCATAATATAGATCTATAATACAGCTTTGGAATATCATATATTCATATTTATATATAGCATATGCCATTGATGATTAATTAGTGTCAATGCCAATCACCTGTCCATTCATGATGGCTTATTTGGTACTGCATCAGACTTCATGGACTCTATCTCACTCCACACTTCAGTTGCCAAGTTGGGTCTGTTCTTCCTGGCAGGATTACAACAATGAAGCCCCAACCTGGCCAATTTGATAGCCTTGTCAGACGGCCACTTTGCCGCAGCATCAACTTCCTTTTTTAACAACTGACCCTGCAATGCACCCTGCACTGACTTTATAATACCAGTGGCCGGTTTTCCTGTAACCAGCTGTAGCAAGACTACGCCAAACGAGTAAACATCACACTGAGGATTCATCTCACCGGTTTGCAGGTATTCCGGGTCTATGTAATCACGAGTGCCTTTCGGAATTTCTGTAATGTGGATAGGAGTCATGGTGTCGTCGGCTTTCATTAATTGGCATGAAATGCCGAAATCACTGAGCTTTCCCTGGTAGTTCGCGTCGAGGAGGATGTTTGCGGGTTTGAGGTCACCGTGTGCTATGCCATGGGGTTTGGTTGAATGCAGAAAGATGAGGGCTGAGCAGATATTAGAGGCTATCTCGATTCGTACTTTCCAAGAGAGTGGTCTTCGACATCTAGCGGCTCCTAGGTACTTTTCTAGGCTGTCATTCGGTACAAACTCATAAACAAGAGCCAGTTGTTGAGAGCATCCTCCAATTAGTGTAACGATGTTCGGGTGTCTGACCTTTTTCAGCATTTCAACCTGAAAATTACAGTCTATAACTTATTTATATTGTAAAACAATTTTTTTCAAGATAGCAAACTTCCTAAATAGTGTAGATGTTTTTCTAACTAATTATGTAGATGTATGACAGAAGAAAATGTCGAATGCAAGAAGAGAACTGAAAAAAAGAAAAGGTCGGAACCTCTTGATTAAACTCGTTTCTCCCCTGAGTGCCGCCAGTGCGCAGAATCTTAATAGCGACTGTTGTGCAGTGAAGAACTCCCTTGTACACACAACCATATCCACCCTCCCCAATCTTAAGCTTCTCGTCAAAGCTGTTAGTTGCCTGCTCTAGCTCCAAATAAGAAAATTCCATGAAGTTGGTCGTATCATGATTGTTCGAAGCTTGCTTTTCGAGCTGTTGACGCAAGCTTTCAACTTCTTTTGCGTACTCGTTATTGATATTTCTCAGTGCATTGTTCTCATCTTGTAACTCTTCCATCTTAATTAGTTCTAGCCGAAAATGCGGCTGCATAGAGCTGTTCCCGGTCTGAGACGGAACATTTTGTGGCTTTTGCAACTCCAAGAAATGCTCTTTGAAAATTTCGTTGTCTTGCAGTTCTTCCAATACATAAACAGATTTCTTCGATTTAAAAGAGGGATTAATGCAATCTGTGGTTGCTCTCAGAGAGCCTTTTCCAAAAACACGTCCCGCAACTTCATTGATTGTGTTTCTATTTTGATGCAGGCTGTTGAGAATCAACGCTGAGGCCCAAGCCCATCAAGCTCAAGATCAAGAATTATCTAGAGTAATGTGGTGTTTAGATATTTCTTAGGAATAATCTAGAACATTATGGATATAAGAAAAATATCTTAGGTCTAGAATTATCTATAAAAATATCTATGGAAAAATATCTAGGTTCTAGAATTCTCCATAGAACTAGTATAAATAGGGGTGTGGAGTTGGATGAAGCAAACCAAGCAAGAGATAGTAGTGAATTGGAGGTTAGGTTGTAGTAAGAAGCTAGGGGTATATGGAGGTTTAGTATTTAAGTAGTAGTTGTAACAATATTTTGAGATATAATAGAAAATATTGTTATAGCTAGTGCCTCCATACTCAACAATCTGGTATCAGAGCCGGAGTTGTCGGAGCTTGTTCAGAGTCGGTGGTAGGGGTCAAGCATAGAGCCGGAATTCTGCCGGTGTTCCGCCAGTCAATATAGTGGTATCGACAAGTTGTCGAAGGAGCCGCAGCTTGACGACAGTCCGGGACTGCGAAGTGCGGTGGAGGAGAAATCTTCAAGAAGGCTTACTAGACGTCGGCCGTCCTAGTTGAAGCCATGGATTTCTCAGGTACGATTGGTGGAATGAAGAAATTGAATTCTAGTAATTATATATATTGGAAGGCATGCATAGAGTCCTACCTCCAAGGGCAGGACCTATGGGAGGTAGTAGGCGGGTCTGAGACGACCCCGCCGAAAGTTGATACCGTAGAAGAGACGGTATCGGAACAGGTTGCTGACCCCAAAACGAAAAAGAAGAAGGCTTCAGAGAAGCCAGCCGAAACTCTGTCCGTGGAGAAGCAAGCCGAAACTCTGCGGAAATGGCGAATCAAGGCTGGGAAGGCAATGTTTGTACTCAGGACAGCCGTTGAAGACGAGCTACTGGAGTACATCAGAGAAGCGCCCACGCCGAAGGTAGCCTGGGATACCCTAGCAACACTCTTCTCAAAGAAGAACGACGCGCGCCTCCAACTACTTGAGAAGGAGCTCATGACAATCTCACAAGGTAAGATGATGATTAACCATTACTTTACAAAAGTAAAATCTCTTTGTAGTGAGATTGCTCAAATAGACCCTGAAGAAAAGATCAGCGAGCAAAGGATGAGAAGGATTCTCATCAATGGGCTAAGACCCGAGTACAGCGGGTTCATAGCAGCCGTCCAAGGTTGGCCAACGCAGCCAACACTATTGGAGCTGGAGAATATGCTCGCAAACCAGGAGGCTCTAGTGAAGCAAATGGCCGGAGTCTCGTTGAAGCAAGAAGAAGAGGCCTTGTTCAGCAACCGAAAGACGGGTCGACCTGACCGAAAGTCAAGAGGTAGACCCGAAGGAAGGTCTAGCCAGCAACGAAGGCCTAAAGAGAAGACTAATTCTTCAGGGGGAGCTCGAGACTCATCCGATGACAATGAAGACGATGACGATCGATGTTATAATTGTGGCAAAAGAGGGCATTATGCACGAGATTGCTGGCGGAAGAAGAAGAAAGGCCATGGTAATGTGGCGACCTCAAGAAGCCAAGACATTGTCCATGAGAGCAGTGGTTGTGAAGAAGAGTGGGATGCAGAAGTAGCACTCACTGCTGCAATCATGGAAGATGAAGAAAGCCTCGCGGTGACCACAGTGGAGATGGTGCCGGAGGAGGTCCCATATGAAGAAGATTGGGACGCGGTGGCGACTGTTGGAATACAGTCGGTAGTTGGCATAGAGGTTGCTGAGGTTGATGAGCCAGAGGAAGAGGAGTTCGACATGGAGTCGTGGCCGATCAAAGATGAAGAAGATGCCATAGAAGATGAAGAAGAGATCGACATCGAGGCTTGGCCCATCGACAATATACGAGACATTGTAGAAGTTGATGAGCTTGAGGAAGAAGACGTCGAATCGCGGTCCTTCATCAATGGCATAGATGTCGAGGAGGCCAGTGATCTCGAGGAGGAAGAGATCAGTTCCGAGTCATCGTTCATGGAAGACATCAAAGATGTCAAAGAGGTAAGTAAGTATGAAAATAGAACTGACTTTGAGTCATTGTTTTTTAAAGAACCAATTAAAGAATTGGTCGATGAGGAGACCAAAGTCGTAAAAGAGGCCGAAATTATAAGTTGCATCGTGGCTGATGAAGAGAAGCCACAAGAGAGCGCCAAGGTGGAAGTCATCACCAAGAAGGGTGATGCTGTCAGGATGACATATAGAAGTGTCACTATAGCTGAAGGACGTGAGTTGGTGCAAGGAGTTACAGCCCGTCCGGTGATCCGTCGAGAAGTCGGACCTCGACGAAGACTAGTGCCGGGACCACTAGTAAAGCGGGTTCAAGAAGTCCATCGGGAAGTTCGATCGCAAATAACTGAGGAGTGCCAAGCTCAACGAGCACAAAGGCGAGGTTGCAAGTATGATGATCCGGATGGACGCGGAGTACCAAAATCGGAATAGTACAAAGTCAGCGTTGAGGGGGAGTGTTGAGAATCAACGCTGAGGCCCAAGCCCATCAAGCTCAAGATCAAGAATTATCTAGAGTAATGTGGTGTTTAGATATTTCTTAGGAATAATCTAGAACATTATGGATATAAGAAAAATATCTTAGGTCTAGAATTATCTATAAAAATATCTATGGAAAAATATCTAGGTTCTAGAATTCTCCATAGAACTAGTATAAATAGGGGTGTGGAGTTGGATGAAGCAAACCAAGCAAGAGATAGTAGTGAATTGGAGGTTAGGTTGTAGTAAGAAGCTAGGGGTATATGGAGGTTTAGTATTTAAGTAGTAGTTGTAACAATATTTTGAGATATAATAGAAAATATTGTTATAGCTAGTGCCTCCATACTCAACAATCCAACCTCAAAATCAGCATACATATTGCCACCTGAATTTCTTCTTTTTGCAGGACTGTTTATCTGCTCATTTCGTCGTCCTGGATCTTTGGTTCTCTCATCATGGTTTCGAGGGGTATTTTTGGAAATTAGGACATCCTGATTTTTTATAGTTGCTTCTATTGTGGAAGTTCCAGGAAGTTCCTAAATTGAAATACATACTGACAAGTAAGATAACGACATATGAAAGTAGCTTAGTAGTTTTAGGGATTAATTTTGTGATATGAGCATCAGTAGTTTACCAGGACAGTATCATGTTCAAACTACAATTTTGCATCAACAGAAAATTTATAGTTTTGATAGTTTCTAAACCCATGATATCTGAGAAAGAAAATTAATGAACAACTGCACAGCATTATGAAGTCATAAACAAAACCCAACAAGTCGAACAGCACTACCATACAACACAACTCGGATATGGAAGAAAATGTCAATAAGCTACTGTGTAGATTTAAGTCATTTTGAAAACATACAAAATAAAAACACCGGATTAATTTTCATACAAATTGACGTTTGAAGTAATAGCAACTTTGGTCAGGTACATCACTGTTCAAAAGTTTGAATGGGCATCAACAATTTGATTTGGACGATAATATTCATAGATTACCTGTTAATGATATGTATTATTAATATTTAATTCATGTTCCTAAATTATTATATCTATAGTACCCCTGTATCAGTATATATATAGTATATCAGCATAGCGAGAAAATAATGTTGCCATAAACTGAGACAAACCTCCGATGAAACATTTGAAAGCTGGGAGTTCGCATATAATCCATCTTCATCTTTCAATTCTGTTTTCTTTACCGTACCGACGCTCTTTATCTCTAACCCCTCATTATTACAACTCTTCACAGCTTGTGTACCAAACTGCCCGTCAGATGTGCCTTCCTGCATAGCACATTTTTGGGTATCCTTTCCATGGGGCATTGATTTTAGGCCAACCAGAAAATCCGTCTGAGGCCTAAGTTTGTGTGCTGCCGATGGTCGCAACAATTTATCACATTTATCCTTGTGCTCTTTCTTCCAGTGTATTAACTGACACTTGCGAGAACTGCATTTGGAAGTTGTACATTGATGTAAGTTAGTACTTATTGGTTATGAAGTTGTGTGCAAATAGAGAAGTACCAGATATTGAAAAAGAATCATTAGGGATAATACAACAGTATTGTCCCGGTTTGTGACAAAGATTTGTTATCAGCTTTTTCTGATAATTTTTTTCCCTTTTTTTTCAAGTCTTATAACAAGCTTGAATATAAATATATAATAGTATAGATTAGATTACCAATATGGAACTGACTTGCATCCACTGCACCTAGCAGCAGCAGGAGTGAGACAATTGGAACACTTGCCAATGAACTTATCATCAGCCTTCGAAGTTGAAACGGAAGTTTTCTTTGGTACTGTTTTCGCTGCAGGAGGTACCGATGCTGCAGCTGGGATCATGTCATCGAGGTACTTCCGGCACTCCTCCTCCAAGGTAGTCTGATCTTGCTCTGTGTGTGAGACTGGGACTGGTCTTTCAGCATTACACATACAGTGTGCAACTATGTAATATGCTATTGGTATCAGAAGCCAGACGATAAGAGATGTATATGGCAATTCCTCCTCCATAGTTACCGCAACTCTCCAGTGGGAGATGCACAGGTAATGCTTGTTCCTCTGATCCAAGAGATTTGTCGACTTGGTTGACCTATTAAAAATGTAAAAAAAAAAAAAAATGGAAGTAATATTTCGAAAAGTTGCATATAGTACTTTCTTGCTCCAATAGTACATATGCCTTACAATTTCTCTAGGACCCATTCTCAGTATTGAATTTTTGTTACCTTCAATGTAAAAAGTAGTGTTCTTTGAAATAATCTTTTCTTTATAATCATTTTTAGAGCAATATTTGAAAAAATTGACATAAACAGCTTCCATATATAAATTGACACTTAAATCAGCAAGGAATAAAAAGAAATTGCTACAATTTAAAGCTTTCCTTTTCTTTAATTTGCTATGCTATCTTGTAAGAGAAAAACTCGAAAAAGAAATCCTACCTTCTCATATGAATATGAATTATGAAGTGATCAATTAGTGAGAAAGAACTCTAAAAGGGAAATAGTTGTGCCAGTTGATGAGAAAGATAGAACTGGATTAACATATTTATTAGTTAAACACCCTGATCCTAAAAAAACTTTTCACATAAGAAAGCTTAAAAGATTATAAACACAATTAATTAACTAATCTGAGGTTATTAATTCCAGCCCCAATTTTCTGTAAATACTTATGTGGAAAACCCTACTACCCACAAAGAAAACTCACTTCAACTATCAAATGGAAAGAGAGAAAAAAAAAAAAAAAAAAAAAAAAAAAAAAAAAGAAGAAATGTTACCTCAGACCATGGGGAAGAAGAACAAGGAGCACATTAAAAGAAAATGTAATTGAATCTGTTAAAGACTTCGAGAATATGAAGTTTCGTTGCAATGTGTATTTAAATTCGGTATTAGCTAAAGAGTAATATCAAGTGTCTCTGTAGAAAACCATCCATTGCGTTCATAGGTTACGATATTCTGTTACGTTTTGAAATATATTTGTTATATTATGTCCACGTGTATATATATATGGATGATTTTTCAATAGAAACGAGGTGTACGTTTCTCTTAGCTAAAGGTTATACCCATGTTGTAAGGGATAGTGATAAATGTACCCAGTGTTGCCTTCCTAACTTGCAATGTCACTGTGCATGAGCTCAAATGCTCAATGGCTGATGTTTTTTAAGGGATTTCTTTGTCGACAATAATTGAGACATTTCTGAAACTTTGGGTAGGGGACACTTTATATTTTACCAGTGTAAGTGTATACTGTATTGAGTCAAACACATTAGGTACAAAAAAAATTTAGTAGTATTTTTCAGGGATCTTAGAAAATTGTACTTGTTCATATCAAACCTGTGTGATAAGAAAGGCAAGTAGGGGTCAACGTTTTTTAAAGAAAAATGATATATGTACCCACTGTATCATCCACCCATTATATCCTTACTATATATAAAGAGGAGGGATCCATAGACACTGGTTATTTTAACAATCTTGACAATAGTGTTTTTCAAAAATTTATAATAAATCACAAAAAATCTTAAAAATAGAAAAAAGTTTATGGAAGTGTTACTTAACTTATAGATTAATTATATTTCCGATTATATTCAATTTAAGCTAATTTGATAGCTCTTTAAATACCTATTAAATTATAACTGTTAAAAAGTGTATAAAATTTTGATAAGGTATCAAACGATATTCAAATTAATTGAAACTTGAAACATCATCCATAAATTATTTTTCATTTTTAAGATTTTTTATGATTTTTTATAAATTTTTAAAAAGTGGTATTGTCAAGATTGTCAAGTTAAACATTGTCAATGGATCCCTCCTCATATATAAAAGCATATCGGAAAAAATGACATGAAAGTTCTATCTTCTCCAAATAAGAAACCTGAGCCGTTGATCATTTTCTTGGATAGATCAGAACCGTTGATTTACGTTAATGTCTCAGCCTATTAAAATTTAAGGCCCATATCAATTTCCTCAATATAAGGCCCATTACATATTATCTTAAAAATTTATTATAAGAAATAACAATTTCAGTCTAAAGCAACGCGTGAGCTCTTTACTAGTTATGAAAAAAAGGATGTACATCAGTTAAATGGAAATGCATATTGTTAGACAGAAATTAAACAGAAATTTGCCTGAATTTACGTGCATGATTGATAGATTTTAGTGTTAGAAATTATGAATATTTCCGTTTAAGAATTATAAAGCGGTACAGTGAAAATTCGGTGGCGTTTTTAATTATGAGGTGCATGTCATCTTGAAAAGCAAATTACTGGAATGTTATAATTCTAGAATATAGAGATTTTAAGTTTGGGGTTAGACATCAAAGGGACATAAATTTAGTTAGAAAATTGGATCAAAATTAAACTAGTTTTAGAAATTTAGTGCTGAAGATTATGCTATTGCCGATACTTTATTTGGACCGCTTATGAGCAAACGAAACATGAATTTGGACCAAAGATGAGCCTGAAATTCGGCCCAAAATTATTTATCTCAATGTGGACTTTAGTATTGTATATACGGAAACATCATTTGTTTCCTGGAATATCCGACCATAGGTCCATGAAGCATAAAAAGCATAAAGAGATGTAATAATTATAGAGTGAAACCTACCGTCTATTATATGGTAATCCATAGAAGACACAAAAGAGTGTGACAAGTGGGACCCACAATGTGACTCTTGTGTCTTCTATGGATTACCGTAGAATGGACGCAACATGCTTCTGATAATTATATGCTAGTTAGATGTAACAATTACATGTAATGTGTAACATTTAATATCTATGGACGCTATCACGCTAGGTATCACCATTGTATATATCTTTCTACTTTATTTACCACAGGATTAATTATCATTTATTCAATACAAATACAATTAATTTAAATATTATTAAAATCCAGATTTTACATTTCTTATTTATTCTTTCCAGCTTTTATTTTGTTATTAAAAATAAAAGGTTCCATCGTTAAAATTTTAAACTGAAATAGAATTAATCTATCAAGTTTCAACTTTGAAGCATTACATTTGACCCATCCGAAACTGAATCCTCACAAATTAATTCAAGCATTTTTACATGTATATATACACATCATACTATCATTTGTCTCCCTATTACAATCCCATCCAAATAAGATCTTTCTCTTCGGATGCCCAAGAACCTGTGCGCCGTCCGATCAACAGATAATCATCTCAAGATTCCTCTTTCATAGTATCACTAATTCAATCCGATCCGTTCGTTTTAGATCGGAAGGACCAAACATAAAAGACCCTCATTTTAATCATTTAATCCTCTTCCTTTTTGTGGGATAAATTAATAAAAAAAGATACGGGGCCTATATATATATAATGTTATTTTCACTCAGTGTATATATATTTTAATCTACAATACAGCTTCGGATATTCCATCATATATATTTATATCATAATAATTCAGCCAATGTCACATGAAATCTTCTTCAAGTTCTTTGAAGGAATTGCTAGCAGATGCTATTTGCTTGTTCGAAGTCATCTTTTCAGGTACCATTAATCCCTTGTAACTCCTTATATCTGCTAATCTCGTTTTTTCTAGCCGTTGCAGATCTTCCCATCTTTTCTGAAATATAATAATTAACAAATTTATTTATTTATTATTTGTTTATTTATTTATTCAACATTCTATATATTTTCAAAAGAAAATTTTTATTGTTAGAAATTAAACACAATGGGTTTTTTACATAGCTGAAATATTCAGTATTATTGTTATGTTAATATGGTGTTAAGTAGATGCAAATAAAAAATTATAAAGGGTGAATATATATAGCAATTAACATTGAAAAGACAAAAAAAAAAATAAATAATGAAAAAACCTTTTCTCTCATTTGAAGTTTCTTCTCAGCCTTTAGAGCTGCTTGTAAGGCGTCTCTCTCAGCTGTAAATTAATAAACAGGACATAGATTCATCAAAATAGAATTAACAAATAAAATTAAGTATAAGTAATAACCTCAATTTAATTTAATTTAATTTAATAAATTTATTTTTTTGGGTAATGAAGTGCCCATAACATATAAAATTGGTGTCTTTTTTTTTTGGGTCAATTTTAATCAGGAGTGGGGCACAAAGCATGCCATTCTTTTAGGTCGCACCTTATCTGTGTGCCCAAAGGGGACCAACACTCGTGTTCAAATAAATTCTGTATATATATATGATGTCACATTGTGCACTCACCTTTGAGATCCGTCTTCCTCTCCACTTTGGTTTTATTCAACCTGTTCACTATTTCGTTGATTCTCTTCTCTACTCTCACTGTGCGCACCTGTCAGTTAATTAATATGTTTGTTAATCGGAAATTCATAATAAGTGGTTTGAAGTTTGAACCTTGCATAAAAGTTAGCAATGTCCATAGAAAGATCAATGCATTAAAAAAAATAATAATGTAAAAATAACATGATGTATTAGCATATCACATTGCCAATAAATACATAAATCCAGTACTCCTGCAGCTAATAAAGTTTGGAAATTTAAAAAGATTGTTTATGAGTTTTGTACAATTTAAAAAGAATTGTTCAATTTGAAAAGAAAAAAGAAAAAAGAACAGTTCAATATTACCGTCACAATAATAAAAAGTGACCAAATCCTTCTAATCTAATTAATATACACAATACATATTAGCACTTCAAAAAAAAAAAAAAATGTAGCTACACTTGACTATATTAATTCAGTAACTATTTCAATTTTCCCAATTGTTAAATTTTGTTCTGCTCAAAGCCACAGCATTTTAAATCACTCAGTGCATCCTCAAAATTAAGTAAGGACTAACCAATTTGGGGTGAAAGAAGCCAACTTGGCCGACATCCATCGACAGCGTTTTCTTCAGGTTCGTCCATGGCGTGTAAACAATATCCACATTGTTCATCTTATTCCCTGCACAATGCATATATAAAGTACAAATATATACTTCACTAAGAAGAAAAACAGTAAAACCAGAACATGTATATATCCGTGCAATCGTGTCGAATTGTCGACTGAATTATAATAATAACAGATAATGTATACCTTGGATGGAATTGGCCTTGACAAGCTGAGCACAATCCTCCAGCAAACCCTCGCTAATGTCGTCGATCGTTTGGCCTTTGCGCAGTCTAACGTAGACATGAGCAGAGGATACCTTATCCACATGAAACCTGCATGGATCAAGAAGCAAATTGCATTATAAAAACACATAGTACTACCTCTGTCCCATTTTAGATGGATTTTTTGTAATTCAAATGAACTACAAAAAATCCATCTATTTTGGGACAGAGGTAGTAGTAACTTAGTAACGTTTAAAAAATGTTCTGCCACCAGATCTACATGCAACTTGCTCCAATAATTCTCAAAAGATGATGAATTGTAATCGCACAATTAATATTCTTTGATTTATAATGGAGGGGAAGTGGGGACTGCTAATTGATGTCAAAATAAAAGTTGGTTATGATTGGATTCTGGAATCCAAGATTAAAAATAAGAATTGGCAAAAAATGATTGGTGCTCTACTCTGATTGTTCTTCCTTAGCTCATCCATTTTGTGTGTCCGTCACGTCGCCAACGAGTGACAGTTTGTAAACAAAATTATTGTACACAATTGTGTTTCGAACCGCCGCTAGCTGCCGGTATGATGCGCGATTAGTAGACAAGTCAGGGCAGCAAATATCAAAGAAGCAAGATCACTTCTTCATGAATGAGATACCAACTAAAATTTGGCATGATCACACATTGCTTTGCATTAACACCGGTACCGGGCAATTAAAGGAAAAGAAAACTATATTGAAGAATTTTCTAATAATTATTCTGAGAGAAATTGAAACCCAAAATTTAAAGAAACACACCGGTAAACCGATAAATTCAATTATATACACTGAATGATGAAAATGCAACTATATAAGTAGCAATCAGATGAAACATATATATATATATATATATATATTACCAGATGTCTTCAGGGAAGCCATACTTGATGAGCTCCTCATTCTCATTCTTGTCAATGCCCATGAAGATGGTGTAGTCACCTACCTCAGGCCGGGCCTTAAAGTACAACACCATATCTTCCAATATAAAAAGAAAAGAAGAAGAAGTGGATATACAAATTTATTGAAGATTTTTCAGATGAAGGGATATATAATAAAGTGGATTGAGAGATTTTGTGGGTTGGGGTTGTTGAGTTCCAAATGCAGCTACATTGTGGAGGTTGAGGACCTATTTATAGCAACACCGATGGAGGAACGGTTGGGCATTATTATCCCTTATGCCCCTTAAAAAAATTTGGCATAAACATAATGAGCAAGGTCTTTTATGAAATTCAAAGTTTGATGTTAGGCATTGTGTATTTTTAAAACATATCATTATTGGTACCTACTAGTTCCAGATAAGCAAACATAAATATCCAATCAAATTGACTATATAATATAAATATTTATATATTTTTTTGTATAGTTCATCTAATATTTCTGTATTTTTTTTAGAAAAAAGCTATTGAAATATAAAAAAAGAAGCTCCATTAGCAGATAAAATTTGATTGAATTATAGAAAAATATAAGGGTGTTGTCCCTATGATCACACCCAAACAATTTTAACATGAATCTAATTTTAAATAATATTCACTTATTGTTGTCTGTTCGAAAAAACCTTTTTTCTGTGAGATCATTAGAGTGAAATTCTAAATTATAATTAACCGACATAACAAAATATTCAAATATTACAATGTGATGAACTGAAAAGCAAAAGAAGAACTTCTCAGGGATGTAAAGAAAAAAGAGCACAGTCGTTTGACGCACGGTACAACATTCACCGACACGTGGAAACACGCTGGATGGGAGAGAAAAAATAGATTTTTTAATCGGGTCACAAACGCAATTGTGTAGAAGTTTTCCCTTTTCCTTCCCTTTCCTTTGTCACACACACCGATTCTTCATTCTTCAGTCCACTCCACCGAGGAAGAGGATAGTATATTAGTATATGATATGAAGGGTATGTGTACTGGATTTGGCAATAAGATAAAAAAATGGGGTTTCTCTGCTAACCACGAATCCGATCGATTCGGTTCTAACTCATCACTCCTCCATAGTTATCAACACTTCTCTCCTGTGGCTCCCACTCCCACTGTCTCTCTCTCGTCTCTACCCATCGTGGCGGGCCACAACGAATTTCTCTTCATTTTGTTGTCCTTATGGGTCTTTTGGGCCTCCTTTCAGGCCCATTGATTGTTATCTTTTACAGACCTTTATGGGCCTCCTTTCAGGTTGTTATCTTTTATGGGCCTCCTTTCAGGTTCAGTATTTGTTATCTTTTATGGGCTTTCTGGGCCTCCTTTCAGGCCCATTTTTCATTCGCTATCTTTATGGGCCTATTTACAGGCCCATTATCTATAGTTATCTTTTATGGGCTTTGTGGGCCTGCTTTCAGGCCCATTATTTGTTACCTTTTATGGGCTTTATGGGTCTCCCTTTAGGCCCATTAGTTGGAAATAAGGTACGGCCCAAATGTGGAGTTCATAAATACCACTGCTTAGAAAACCCTAGCGGAAAAAGTCTCTGGTAATAGCACTATATAATTGGCGCCGACTAGTAAATTCCTCTTCCGATCAGGTTATCTGGAGAGTAGAGATTTATTTATGTTTGATCTGAAATTTGGTATTTTTGGTGTTTTGAGCTGAATTTGAAGTTTTGAGAAATGGTTGATGGAAAAAGGGGATAAAAAAAACAATGATGAGTGATTGAATCGAAAGGTCTCGTTCGTCGTAACGGCGATTTAGCCTTGACGACCATTCTTATATCACCACCCATAAACTGAGTTCAATCCGATCCCCTTCATTTCAACCCATTTAATTTTCTAACACTTGTTTTTGGGTTTGGTTGTTTTTTTTTTATTGATTTTCATCTTTTATTATTGTGATTATTTTTGTGCATGAGGTCGATGATGTTAAAAAAGAAAGACAAGCATATATCCGAAGCTTTATGCTGTGTGGATCAGATCTAATCTTCTCTCTGAGACTACTCCCAATTTTATTCTCAACTTATTATTCCCCTTTTTTGTTTGTGTAAGTTTAATTTAATTTAGTTTTTCTTTTTTATTTTTGAGCTTAAAAAGGGTGTCAGTGAAGATCTGTTGGATTTAATCTTTTCCTGATTTGTATGAAGACAAAATCCAGGCAATAATGTCTTCCGCCTTCTGAGCATCCTAAAAAACAACCATGGATTTTGATTATTTTTAAAATGTGGGTTTTATTTTTTTCTATGATATTGAGAAGGTGGTATGATGATGAAAATGCATAGTTCAGATGAATTCCTCAGAATGAGGCTCTGATTACATTTGAATTGTCTTTCGCTCCTAACTGATCACCTTCTCCATTTTTGCTATTTTATCACATTGGCATTGTATCTGATTTTTAGTTAGTTCTTGTAAAAAAAATTGTGTTCTTTTCTGGCATGGCAAAAGGTCTAAATTATACCGGAGGTCCTTTCAATTTGTTTGGACTACATATAATTAGTTCTTGTAAAAAAATATATAATTACCATAATAAAACGATTAATGTGAATGATAATTGATTTAATATGAATACTTACACAAATAAGATCAATTTTAGTATCTCTATGACATTTTTTTCAAAAATAAAATCCTTTCTGTACCTGATACAATTTTATCGTTGACACTACGCTAGAACGATTACATACATCACAGTCAACGGTCCAGTGCTTTTTTTATTTTTTTTTCCCAACGATGTAAAACCAAAATCCAAAATCCTTGTTAACTATGCATCATCGCCTCAGTCTCAGTTACTGATTAACTAGGATCTGACTAAATTGCAAAGAAAGAACCATAGACAATTGGTACCCAAAATTAATTAACTCTGAACGGGGCACCAGTTGGTACCCAAAATTGGATCCTCAATCAAAAGCTGACCGATCGATCGTATGCGACTTGATTTCATGAAGACTCAAGAGCACGTGAGGAAAAAGAATGGAATTGGATATTTGGGAATTGGGGGTATTTAGTTACCGTGTTATCTCCTGAAACAAATAATAACAAGGGAACAATAACAATGAAAAATTCTGATAATTACACGGGTCATCAATGTATATATAGAAGAAATGTTGTACTCTAATAAAATGGCAATATTTTGTCGCACTGCTATATTATAATAAAAAGGGAAATGCTATAGAGATATTGTTGAGGATACCATATAGTTTGATTTGATCAAACGAACTAATTATCCAACTAAACATACTAATTATTCGACTTAACATGCTAAATATTCAACATAATATCAACTTATGATTAGCATGTTAATATTTAGCATCAACTTAACATGCTAATTATAAGTTAATGTTAAATATTTGGCACGTTGAGCAATTAGTTGTTTTTTTCATTTTAATCACAAAATATATCAAGTTGAATGAGTTTGATATAATTATTAAACTTAAGTTCATGTTAAGTTAAATAATTAGCATACTAAGTTAAATAATTAGTTCGTTCGATTAAGTCAAACTATATAGTATCCCGGTGTTATCCTCAACGGTGTCCCCATATCTAACCCTATATAAAATGTTGACTTGACAATATATAGCCAAACGGGCAAACCTGTTATTGTCAAGGAGGGCACAAGTGGGAAATATATATAGTAATAAATACTCATCTTTCGAACTTATGTCCATTTCTGCTAAAAAATAGCGCTTCTCTTGACTCCAGGTCTTCCTCTCAATTGCTCACAGCTTTCCTGCCGGCATTCGCTGGATATCTCCGTTTCTCAACTTCTCATCCAAAGCTTGAATGAAATTACCAAAGTATCAAACTTTGATCTTGAAGGTTTGACCACTAACATATATAGTATAAAAATAGTATATATAGAATGTCTTAAGTTCTTAACTAAAAGAACACACTTGAACTTTCTGCTCAAAATTCAAAGGTCTGTGTTATAATTTTGAAATATTGCCGGGATTTTCTTTTCAAGGATGACAAACACCTCACGAAAGCATATCACTTTCAAGACACCTTGACCGACGTTGTTTTCTTAATTGCACAGATTTGAAGAAGCAAAACTTTTGAAGATGCATGGAAATAATATTTTTGTTCTTGTTGACACGCTATGATATATATTAACTGCAGTTTCCTCATGGAGTAACTAATTTCATTCTTCTTTAATCTACAATGTAACAATTATTGCGACCCAAACTTCACAATAGAAGTGTTCCAATTAAGCTGCAACAAGAGGCTCAACAACAGTCTTATAATGTTAGCTCCTTGTTCTTCAGATTGGTTCTGAGGTAAATTTTCTTCCCAAAACGCTTTGAATTTAGTGATTGCAGCAAAATTTGGGGCTGAATAACTTCAAATAAATTAATTGTGTTTATAAGCTTAATTAAAGCTATCTTAACGTTTCGCCAATCTGAATTTTATCTTGATCATCAAACTAAGAGAAGGATTTTCTTTGGTTTCTCGCTGTAACTTTAAATTGTATTCAGTTCGTGTGAAAATTTCAGAGTTAGATTACTTACAAAGCACTATTTTCCTGGCAACAAATCAACTACCGGGGACGGATCCTTATTATCTGATCATTTTGTGGACAGGAAATTTGAATCATGTCTCTATACCATGAGTTGGTCGGAGGACCCTTCAATCCCCTATCTGACTACTGTGGATTATAAGGGGTATCCTAAAATAATCTCAGCTGTTCATTTAGGATTGGAGGGTCCTCCGATCTGATTTGGATCATAGGTGATTTCAGTGCTTTCTACCATTAATGCCAGAAACTACTATACAAATTTCCAAAATGTTAACTCTATTCCTCATTTCTTTTTCTAGGTGAAAAAGTCACTTGTGCTCTGGAAGCAAAACCGCGCGAGGACGAGAAAGATCTGTGCGTCTAGCTCCCATTGAAAAGTTGTGTTATCTATGGATATACTTTATATTGTTTATCAGCTGATACCAATAATATGTTACATCGTTGGACGACAATTTGAGGTGGTTTTGCCGGATACTTTTTATGTTATTTGTCTGCTAATACCAATAGTATGGTACATCTCAGAACAATATATGAAGTACACCGAAAGAGAAGTCGCTCGCATGAGGCAAGAGGAGATTATCTTTGAGGAGAGGCTGCAGGTGTACATCAACCAGATGGTCCCTGGAGTGGTAACGGTACCAGAAGGACCTTCAGGATCAGTTTTGAAGACTGATCAGATTATTGGGAAGTGTGCCACTTGCCTAGCTCCTGCCGCTGCTAGGTGCAGTGGGTGCAAATCAGTTCCATATTGGTAGGAAAAGTCTTTAATAATCAAAATTTACTACTGTAGAATATATCTTACACTTCTGCATTTTTTTACCAGTAATAGTCGAGCTTGGTTATAGACTTCCACAAAAAAAAAAAAAAAGAAAAAAAAGAAGGAAAACTCTACCAGAAAATTTTCATGACAGCATACTGCTCAAATTATTCTCAGTTTTTTTTTTTTTTTTTTTTTTTTTGATATATAGTACTTGTTTGCCTGATCACAACTTCTTTTTAAGTACTAACTTAAGCTCGCCTTCAATGTACAACATGCATATGCAGTTCTCGCAGGTGTCAGTTAATTCACTGGAGTAATGAGCACAATGAAATATGTCATAAGATATTGCATCCATATACAGATGCTATGGATTCTCTGGTTGGCCTAAATTCATTTCCCCATGGAGAGGATATTAAAAACCGTGTGGTACAAGAAGGTACATCTGACAACCAGTTCTCTAGACAAACCGTCAAGAAATATAATATAAGCTTGAAACAAAAGGGTGTTGGCACATCAAAACAAGTAGCAATGGAAAATGAAGATGGTTCAGATACAAATTCCTGGTCATCAGAGGTTTGTCTCAGATTAAGGCTCATTTATGTTTGCACTATTCGGATATTAAATTGGTAGTATAGATACACATAATGTACACAAAAATATTAAATGTTCTGATAAGGGAGTTAATAAGTATACTGATGTATTTACTATTTCCCAATCACATTCCTAATGTCCCTTGAAACCTTTGAATTGTAGAATTAATATTACTGGTTTTGGCAATACCAGAAATCAGGTCAAATTGATTTAAAATGCATAGCAATTTGAGAAAGCAACGTAACTAAATTTGAGCTATAATTTTATGGAAAATCTTGTTACTTCTAACATTGATCATCTTGCATGAATAATTGATCTGATCCTTTCATTTATGTATCATTCAAAATTATTTAAAATTTACACAATTATTGCCGGTTCCTTACATCTTTAAACTGTATTTTTATGGAAGTGCATTCAATTTATTGGATTTTGTTTATAACATGTGCACTTTCCTTAGGAACTTTCTGGAATTGAGATGGTGGAAGAGAATTTGGAAAATCAGGAAGGTACAATGTCTGAAAATACCCCTCAAAACCAAATTGATGAAAAAACCAAAGATTCAGGACAGAAAAATGACCACACAAATATCCAGACTGGGAATAATTCTCTGCAGACACATGAAATTAAGAAGCTAGAAGAACAAATTAAGAAGCTGGAAGAGTTAAAGGATGAGCTTCTAAATGAAAACAATGCACTTAGAAGTCTGCAAAATGAGTATGAAAAAGAAAATAAAAGTTTGCATCAACAACTTGAAAAAGAAGCTTCAAAGAATTATGATATGACCAACTTTATGGAATTTTCTGATTTGGAGCTGAACCAAGCAACTAATAACTTCGACAAGAAGCTTAAGATCGGGGAGGGTGGATATGGTGGTGTGTATAAGGGAGTTCTTCACTGCACACCAGTTGCTATCAAGATTCTGAAAACAGGCGGCACTCAGGGGAGGAGAGAGTTCTATCAAGAGGTTTTGGTTTTTTCAATTTTCTTCTGTCATACACCAACATAATTTGTTAGAAAACTTTTGGTTCTTATTACATGTACATTTGTACAACATTATGTTGGAAGTTTGTTGTCTACAAATATAAATTAGATATAAACTCTGCTAATTTTCAGGTTGAAATGCTGACAAAAGTTAGACACCCTAACATTGTCACACTAATAGGAGGATGCTCTCAAAATATGGCTCTTGTTTATGAGTTCATACCAAATGGTAGCCTAGAAAAGTACCTCGGAGCTGCTAGAGGTGTAAAACCACTCTCATGGAAAACACGAATCGGGATAGCCTCCAATATCTGCTCAGCCCTCGTGTTTCTGCATTCAACTAAACCTCATGGAATTGCGCATGGCGACCTTAAACCTGCAAACATCCTCCTCGATGCAAATTACCAGGGAAAGCTCAGTGATTTTGGCATTTCTTGTCATTTAGTGAAGGCCGAAAACACAACAACTCCCCTCCATTTGACAGTGAATCCAAAGGGCACTATTGCATACATAGACCCAGAATATATGCGAACTGGTGAGATGAATCCTCAAAGTGATGTTTACTCATTCGGTGTTGTCCTGCTACAGCTGGTTACAGGAAAACCAGCCACTGTTATTATAAAGTTAGTGCAGGAGGATGCATTGCAGGGTCAATCATTGAAAAAGGAAATTGATGCTTCGGCAAAGTGGCCGTTTGACAAGGCTAACAAATTGGTAAAGTTGGGGCTTCTCTGTTGTAATCCTGCCAGGAAAAACAGGCCTAATTTAGCAACTGAAGTGTGGAGTGAGATTGAGTCTCTGAAGGCTGATGCATCTAACTAGCTAGTCAGCAACTATTGAGGTAATTAACTAAAAGTTTTACTACAATTCTTCAGTATTGAGGTTCCCCTAGACACACGCTTGGAACTGCTCATGTTAACTATTTTTCGGTAAAATCAAAACTATAAACCTACAATTAAGAGAAACAATAACCTTGTTTCAAGATCAAGGGCAGGTACGTATATATCAACAATGTAAATTTTCTGAATGATATGTGACAATTCCATTTTACTCTGCAGAGTTTTCCAGTGATGACCGCCGCATTACAGCATCGTATTGCTCAGACATCTAGAATTATACGATTGTTCGGATTCTTCTTCGTTTGCAAATGTTAGTTGATAAACTTTAATGAACGGAATACTGACAAGACTTCGTACAGATCAACTGTATGGCAATACATATAAATCTTCCTTTGAATATGGCTTTCTTAATTTTCATTGCCACTGTTGAATGATCTTCTTTGCCTGCTGTATATTTTTAAATTAAATCAACAGAGATACTTTTAGCCAATTTTTTTTTTTTTTTTTTTTTTTTTTTTTTTTTTTGAAAAGGGTCCGGATATGGTGATACCATAATTGATACCATAGTTGATACCAAGATAGTTGACCGGTCAAACATTCAATAAGGAACATTTATTTGAGAATTCTCATTGCTATAACTTGAATACCCATTGGTATAACTTGACTATTTACTACTAAAGCTTGAATATTGACCATATTTTTCAGCTTAAACACTCGTTGCTATAACTTGAATACTGATATAACTTGAATTCTCATTAGTATAACTTGAATATCTATTGGTATAACTTGAATATTTACTACTAAAACTTGAATACTTGAATACTGACATAACTTGAATTCTCATTGGTATAACTTGAATTCTCATTGATATAACTTGAATACCTATTGGTATAACTTGAATATCTATTGATATAACTTGAATATCTATTGATATAACTCGAATACTCATCGGTATAACTCGAATACTCATCGGTATAACTCGAATACTCATCGGTATAACTCGAATACTCATCGGTATAACTCGAATACTCATCGGTATAACTTGAATACCTATTGGTCTAACTTGAATACCTATTGATCTAACTTGAACACCAACCAATTACAAGCTAATTGAGAATTGACAGAGAGAAGAAGACCAGAGATGAGAAGTTGGAGAACGAAGAGAGAAAAAGAGAACGAAAGGAGAAGAAGATCAGAGAGGAGTGAGAGAATTAAAGGAAGGAGATCGGAGAGGAGAAGTTCGCGCCATGAGAGGATGACGACGGGATGGGAAATAAACTGGAGAGGAGATCGGAGAGGATGATCGAAGAGGAGATCGGAGAGGAGTTCACGCCATGAAAGGATGAGATCGGAGAGAAGAAGATCAGAGGAGAAGGAGATCGGAGACGAGAAGTTCGCTATTTGATTTGATTGATTTTGAATTTCATTGAACCGAGGTTAGACCGAAAAAAAACTACATCCAATTTTATGGTATCAACTATGGTATCAAACATGGTATCCACATAGAATTTTCCTTTTGAAAATAGTGATCTCACAGGACCACCGATTCCATTAGATGAAACCATATAAATACATAGTTTAGAGAGTACACAAGAGAAAAGAAAATAACAACACTAATACTGAAGTTGGCACGCAGGCTCAACAACACCACACACCCCCCTGACATATAATGAAAAATGAAAGAAAGAAAGCTAGAAAACAGCAGCAACTGATTTGTCATATATTCACCACACCCAAATCAGCTGATGGCATCTGAACCTCACTCCTCATCTGTGTCTGAATTCTCCATGATAGTCATAGGGCCTCCAATTCTACTGCCTGTCCACAGAACAAAATTAGCACAGATCAATGCACAAAGGGATCTGACAGGTTTGGGAGTAGCATCAAACTCAAAGACCACCCTGTTTCTTTCTCTCCACAACACCCATAAGACTGCTCCCAAGATAGCAATGTGGTTGTTTAGCGCCACACCAGTGAGGTCTTTACATCCTTGCCAGAGAGAATCAAGAGAGGGATACTTTTAGCCAATTACTTGCTGTACCATCTCAAAACCTTAATTTCCAAATTACATATGCTCTTTAATTTTCCCTTATTAATCCTTGTATAGCAGCAATGGTTCTCAAAATTCAAAAAACTCTGAGAGACTAAATTCTTGCTGCACCAACTCCCTCGGTTCTGCTGTTTTAGTTGACTGGTATTGGTACCGGTACCGGTACCGTTATCATGCATCATGCACTGAAAAAGAGGTCCTGAGCAGTCTTGGTCACCACTGACCTCGTGTACATATTTGATATTTCTTACCAGAAAATAGTTGCTGCATCTGGCCTTCCGAAGTGTCCATCCATGCAGCAACATGCAAGCATTTCCACATAAATCTTAGGTCAATACCGCATCATTTCGAAGGAGGGAGAATGTGAGGAGAGGGACATGCATCTTGCCCAGCTCATCGGAAAATCCATCCCTCACTCTCGGTGAATTCAAACTTCGTAGTTCACCGAGTCCGTCAAAAAAAAAGTTACCAAGTCCAAGTCGAGCTCGAATTAGCTATATGATGGCAATACAGCGGCCCATATTAAACAGAATTGTTATCGAGCGGAAATTGGAATAAGCCCGTAATTGTAAACCTTGTAAGGCCCGACGTACCTTTTTACTTTTGAAAAAGTCCGATTTTGGTTTCTAAACTATTACATTTGCTACAAATTGGTCTATGAACTTTTTTTTTTTGTTCAAATTGGTTCCTGAACTGTTGTAATTAGTTCAAATTGGTTCTTAAACTATTACATTTTATTCAAATTGGTCCCTATACTATTTTTTTGGTTCAATTTGGTTCCGAACTATATGGTTTGGTTCGTATTGCTTTCCACTTTATTTCTGTTTATGCTAATTTATATAGTTTAGAAAATGTTCTGGTTATATTATTATGTTGATTATTTTTTAATTCTATATAATTAAACTTTTAATTTGTTGGTTATTTTTTAATTCTAAATAATTAAACTTTTATATTGTTTTCATAATTAGATATTATATGTTGATCTTTTTTGCAATCTGAGGCAGTTTTGAAGTTCGACTTCGACTGATCATTATTAATAATAAATTAATGAGAAAATTTATCTATACCCCCACCAATATACCTCTTAACATACCCCAACTCGCTCAATAATTACTTGATATGATAGAGTTTTAGATCTGATAAGTTGTATACTGAGACTTTGTATGTAAGATCTAAAGACCTGAGAATAGTATGAAAATTTATCTATACCCCCACTATTATACCCCTTAACATATCCTAACTCGCTCAATTATAATTTCTCAATCGGTAATGTCGGTGATATCAGGTTGACAATGGTGTGATGTTGTTGCAACAGTGCTATGTGAACAGTGCTTCCTCTTTGATTTGGATCGTTGGATGCATATCGAGGGTTCAGCCTTCTCTTGCGTTGCATCATGGTGTGATGTATACTTGGCCTTCAGAAGTATTTTGATCATGGCGTATTCGATTCTGTGTACGCTGCTGCTCTTTAGCCGGTTTCAACTGGTACGGTCCACTTCTTCGTGTTCTGAGGTAGGTTCATCAGGGTTATGCTAAAAGGTGTTCTTCTGACGACTTTACTTGTGGTTCTTCTTTGTTGCAATGGATTTTCTATTTTCTTGGTGTTCCTTTTTTTTTAATGTGGGCCCCACTTAAGATTCATGAGGTGGCTCTTCACAATTACAGGACGCTTTGTTTTGGAGTGTTTTGGCTTCTTCCAATATTGTTCTTAGTCCTATGCACTTCTCATTGTATGGTTCTTTGTCTCATTTGTGTTGCTCCCTTCTCTTATGTCCATTGGATCTTTTTCTGACGGTTGGGAGCTTTGCATGCATTCTTAATTGTTTGTAGGTGGTCCTTCTACTTTTCCCAGTGGGTTCGCACCTATATATAGGTTTGCTTTCCCTGTTGGTTTCCTCTGCCACCTGTTAGCTTTCTTCTTCCTCCTTCCCCAGGTGCTTTTCTTATTCTTTTTGTCCCACCATCCGAAATGGAACAAGCTGTTCTTGGTTTTGGCATTCATTGTTGCAAGTTTGGCTTCTCTTAAACATTTCTTTTTCTGTTCCTCTGCATGGTTTGTTGTTCTTTATTTTCCATTCTGTAGTTCTTGCAGTTTTTTGGCTTTGGCTCGCTTTTTTTTTTGTCTTTAATTTCTTCTGTTGGCCTGTGGTTGGCTCAATTGGTGTTCCTGCAGCTTATGGGCCCTTCTTGTTGGAACAAATAACGGGATTGTGGTTTAATTAATTATCTTGAGAGGAGATTAATCAATCTTTCTTTTATTATACTCACAAATATTACAACTGTTACAATATCTTGGCTCTCTTCACTCACTCTCTATTACATTCTATCATTCATACATTCTCTCTCATATATCGCACTCGACACCTATACATCCTATTTATAGAAACCCAAAGTCGGTTAGGAACTTTCTAATATACAATCTAGACACACATGAAAAAATCTAGAAAACTCTTTTCTAATATCCTAACCGATATTCATCAAACAAGAAATTTCTAGAACAATATATTATCTAAGCCTTGTAAACTTTCTAGCATGCACCGGATTCTTCCAAACACATTTTAAATTTGCTGTTAAGCTTCTCCAATTTGTATCCATGTCGGTGTTGCTTCCAACACTTCTCATAGATGGGGCGGTTTTTTTTTTTTTTTTTTTTTTTTGCATGCATGATAGTTATTTACCATTTGGTTGTCTTCCGAGCAGTGGTCTTCTTGTGGACATTTTCTACTCGCTGCTCTGTAGTGCGATCCGTTTTTTTCTCCTACCCTTTTTCCTCTGTTCTTTGGTTTGGTGCTTCTGTTATTGCTTATGTGATTCGCTGTTCATTGCCATTTCCCTTATTTATTGGCTGTTCTATGTTCTTCGGCTGCATGCATGACAGATAGTGATCCTTTTTTCAGCTTACAATTTCTTTACCTTCTCCTCATGTCTTCTATATGTTTTGGGGTGTTTGGACAACTTCATTCATTTGGTTCCTTCTTGGTTATGTTGCATGCAGCTTTCATTTCTTTTTTTTTTTTTTCCCCAAGCATAGTCTGTCTGTTTAGATTAAACGGCTGTCTATTGGGTTTGCATGCAGTTCTTCTGTAATTTATGTTTGAGGAGGGATCCATTGACAATGCTTATAATAACAATCTTGACAATCAAGATTTTAAAAATTTTGTAATAATTCATAAAAAATCTTAAAAATGAAAAAACTTTTATGGATGCATTATTTAACTTATAGATTAATAGTGTTTTAAATTTCAATCAATTTGAACATCGTTTGATAGTTTATCAAAATTTTATACATTTTTTAACGGTTGAAATTTAACGAGCTTTAAAGAGCTATCAAGCGTCACTTAAATTGAATATAATTTGATACATAATCAATCTATAAGTTAAACAATATCTCTATAAACTTTTTTCTATTTTTAAGAATTTTTAACTATTTTTACAAATTTTTTAAAATTTTGATTGTCAAGATTGTCATTTTAAGCATTGTCAATGGATCCCTCCTCTTTATGTTTTTGGTAGGTGTGTTTTAAGTGTTTATAGGCTTTTACTGTACATGCTTTTTTGTTGAATCATCTCTTCTACATGGAAAGATTGCATGCATGTTGATTTTTCATTTTTTCTTTCTTTCCTCATTTCCATCTCTTACCTTCTTTATTTTCCTTTTTTTTTTTTAGACTGTCAAGGCTCTTACTGTTTCAGGTTCTTTGGATATTAATCCGCTTTTTTTACTTATTTTTTAGGTGGTTTTCTGGTGGCCTTTTATGTTGGGGCCCTGGTGGAGTGTTCCGATGTTTCTGCTGTTTGGCTTCTCAAGGTATGCAATTTTTCAGTTGTTAAATTTTTTCTCTGTATTTCCTCTCCTTGCGTGTGTGTGGGTGTGGTCAGCACACAGTGATGGAAGGAAGCAGGGGTTTTGGTGGTGGTGGTGGTGGGGGGGGGGGGGGGGGGGTGGGTGCGCGGCATGTACCCCCTTAAATTTGATACATTTAGTACATTTTCAATACAACACCTTATTTATCCACCTCTTAATTAATATTAAATAAAATTTGTTGATTCATTTTTTGGTAATTATTTCTATAGTTGTAAAAGATTAATTAATTACAAAATGGTGTTCATAAAATCAGATTAGTATGATAATTTGTTTCTTGAGAATATAAATTATTTTTTTTTTATAACTCACCCATTCATAAAATGATTTCCTCTTTGAAATAATATATAGAATAATTATACAAAGCATTAGCCTATGTATTATTTACTTATATCAAAATGTGATTTCTTTGTAAAGATGTACTTGCAAAGTATTATTTATACTTAAGTTATTGGCATCATCCAACGGAAGGCCTTGATCAAACAACTGGCTGCTGCCTATCGCGCCTCTGCTCAGGATCTCTGTCGCCTTCAGGCCAAATGGAACCAGGTACCAACCAGCTGGTACTTCTTTCTTTCTATTTCAACTGTCAGTCAATTCCTCCCTAATTAACTCATTTCACTTCTTATATATGGCTGGACTCTTGGATGCATACTTTCTTCTTCATTTTTTTACTTATAGAGAGAAGAAACTCATAACTTATGTTCAATGACTTCTCAGTTAGTTCTGAATATACTAGAAAAAAAGTTCCTTTGCTAAGCATCATAAGATTGCTTAATGTGCTAATTATTGGCAGGTTATTATAATTCAGATAGGCAGCCATTGCTTCTTAATTTCCTCTCGGAGAACTGACAACGACTTAAAGAATGAGCTAAATATGAAGGATCTTCAGCCTGCTGATGCACCTATTTCATATATGCATATTAACCAGACTTGCACCTATATTTGCACCAAAAATCCTAAGTTCATTTGCATTTTAATAGAAGATTGTCTAGAATCAAGTTACTTCTGTGTTTTGGTCCTATTTTCAGGAAAACGGAGCTTTTAGAGCTATTTGGACTAAATTTGGAGCAAGGAGCAAAAATAGGCAAAGGAGTACAAAGGAGCATCTAATTACAGATCAAAACCGCCTATTTCAGTGCACAACCGCCATATCTAAATCAAGAAAACGCGCAGAGAGCCAATTTAAGCAACAGACATGCTATTTCAAGGCCGAGCTCTCTTTGGACTTCTAAATGCGGACCGCACTCCTATTTCTGCGGATCGCAGTCAGTTCAAAACAGAACAGAACTTCTATTTCCAGGGAGTGCTATTTTTGGCTGACTAACTGCGGACCGTACCTTGCTAATTGTGGAACGCAGGAAGGCTAAAACTGATCATAACACCTATTTTCCAGCGCGTGCTATCTTTGGCAATCTCCTTTTGGGATTTTTCCCTTAATTGCGCCCCAAGAAACCAGAAGTCAGACGCCTAAATCTGAGACATCTTCTCCTATAAAAGAGACCCCTTGGGGTGCTCTCATATCATCATCTCACATCTCATATCATCTCATAGTATCTTGATCTTGTCAAGTCATAGAGTTAGTTGTTAGGTCTCATGCGTTGAGATTAGTCTAGTTCATAGTTTAGTTGAGAGTCGTGTCAAGAGAGGAGCTCAACGCCGTTGGAATCAAAGGAGACGGTTACCCACCTCCTCCTAAGCTTACTCGGTGCTTTCTTTTCTCTTACTTTTGTTTATTTGTTGTAGTAATGTCTCGTAGTGAGTAGTCGTCTTTGTTCTTGGGGTTTAGGATGATGTTTGTATGTATGGATTAATTGAATACTTGCTTTTAATGTTTATGCATTGAAGTTATTTTCATATTTGGCTTTGAGTTTATTCATAATTGTGCTTGAATTGTTTTCTTGTTCTTTGACATGATCCTGTGGATGTATGTTCGTATCTAGTTGGTTAATTTATATCTTCTTAGGCCAGAATTGCTAATTGCATGAGAGTGCGCTTGTAGTAGTTCACCCTATTTTGATAGACCTGTGGATTGGGCATAGTCTAGTTGGAAAACTTAACGTCAATTGATAGAGATTTAATACTTGCACTATTTGGGTAGATAACTTGTTGTCCAATTGTATCCGAGAGGAGAAGTTGTGGTTATAACGGGAGTTAAACCGTACCTGTGATTGAAAGCAAATTGGGTTTAGGTTAGAGATAATCTAAAGATTTCGAATTGATCTAAAAGTCTTTAAAAGTGCCAACAAACGAGAGTTGAGGGACTTGTAATTGCTTTGGGTTAGTTGGGGATCGATAACTTTGATCGACAATAGAAACTGAATAATAACTGCCTCTGATATGTTCCCTGCGGTTAGCATTGGTGACAGGTGCGAACCGTACCAAGCAGAGAACAGACAGAGAACCACAAATTTGTACATCTTGCGGTTCGCACCTTCTCGGGTGCGGAACGCAGGCAGTTAGTCCAAACATCAAACTGATTCCGAAACCCTGGGAACGCGTGTTTTAATAATTGTTTTAGCATCTTTTACTGTTTATTGCTTTCTGTTAATTTAGGAACAAACAACTTCAAACAAAACCCCCCCCAAATTGGTTACGAATTGGTTACTTTTAGGATTAGAATAGTGAAAAAGGAATTGTCTAAAATTAGTTTCCGTCCCTGTGGATACGATCCCGACTATACTGCATAATATCGTACGCTTGTGATTGATTGTTTAATTGAGGGTAAAGCTCTATTAATTTAGGGTAAAAGCCTATACACTCCACGCGTATCACCTGCCAACAGGGTTCATGTGACAGAAAACTATTTGCAAGGATGAAAATGATGAGAAGAATATATTTTCAAATATCTCTCTATTATATTTACAAACAAAGATATAGTACAGTATCAGCAAACGATGTTGGGCCCTTTTATATTTTGCCTCACATTTGCTTTCCTTCTTCTCAGGTTGAGATTAATCATGCCAGTGAAATAGATTAAATATTCGATGAGATCAGCTATAGGAAAGGTGCCTCTGTCATTCGCATGTTGCAGAGGTACCTTGGTGCTGAAACCTTCCAGGTAAGTTCTATCTAACATTAGCTGTTCTTCTATTTCACAACTTACAAACCAAAATAGAGATCGAGAGGGACTAATCATTGCCCCAAGCTGATTTTCAATTTTCTTATTTAATAGAGAGCATTGGCATCATATGTGAAAATGTTTGCTTATTCAAATGCAAAAACTGAAGACTTATGGGCTCTTCTAGAAGAAGAGTTGGGTGAACCATTTCAGAAAATTATGAGCTCTTGGACAAAGCAGCAAGGCTACCCAGTTGTTTCAGTGAAAAAATCTGGCAGAAAATTTGAATTGGATCAGGTACCCACATTTGAATAGAATGCATTAGAAATTTTATATGAAATGTAGTATTGTTCTTGGATATAAACTATGAATCTATTGGATTACCAGCACTCTTAGACAAACTAAAAGAGCTATTAGAAAAGAAGAAAAAGTATGTCCTCAAGTAACCACAATATTATGTCTTCATTGTGGCATCATCTATGTATGTTTATTTAAAAGTTTGTTTAACGAAAGTTTTAGGATATGTGTTAGTTTTATTGGACTATTGGTAATTACATGATGAGTGAGTCAATGGGACTCATGGACAATAAAATGTTTTTGAAGATTTCTTTTTAATTTACATACACATGGTGATTTGGACAGCATGCATCACCGTTGTGATTGATCATTATCTTATATGTAGATATTCCAAACTGTATTCAAAATTTGTTTTTTTTTTTTTTTTTATCATCGCAGGACTTCAAAGTTAAGACAATACGTGAAGTCAGGCATATAATCATGTAGACAAACATGGATTTTAATCTTGAGGGAACATGACCTTTTCAATTATGTCCAAGTTGATGCGTAAGCAGCCAGAAGTTAGATTGAGCATGACAATTGCATATAACAAGAAACAATGATTATTAAAGGAATCTTATGTTAATTACTACGCATGTTAATTTGTTGGTAGCGTTCTTTTTATGGACAAAGGATTGATAGAAGCTATGTATAAAATTCTCTCTCATGCAATATCTTTCTGTACAAAATGTGACGTTAATTTTGGGTGAAACATTTGCATCTCTGAGAAAAAAAATTGAATTAAGATTATGAATTAAAACGGATGAGAGTTATTCCTCCTACATGTTAATCAGCTATTTTTTCTTTACAAAATTCTGTTGTCCACGAATATACAGAATTAGTGAGGGTTGCGGCGGAGCCGCAACAAGTAATCTAGTAATTACTTAATACTAGAGCTGTAACTCGGGCTTCGCCCCGAAAAGTGGTATTAACTAAATAACTAAAAATTTTATAAATTTTAAATATTTATATTAAACAAAAATATATATATATTTTTTGTAAGTTTCTTATGTAAATAATAATAATAATCATATAATAACTTATAAATAAGAACATATATAAATGTTGGACTATTTTAAGGGTTAAACTTTGTTTTAGACATGTCACATTCATCTTATTTAATGAGGAGATAAAAAAAATACAAGGCATTGGATCAAAGTAGATGAAGAGTTTCAAACAAAATCAATGGTTAATAATAGTGATGATGTGGCATAGTTGAGGTGCTTGGAAATCTAGCATTCTTCATGGAGTATAGATTAAGAGTCAGATATTAAAATTTTAAAGTATAGTATGTATTAGATATTAAAATTTTCAAATCTTTATATTTAACATATTCCAAAAATACTTGATATGGACATATGGATGTGTATTAAGACTTCATATGTTTGGTTTGGATAGTATGTTTGGAATTATAAAGTATAGTATGTATTAAGACTTGATATTTATATATGAGAAGGGATCCCTTGACAATGGTAATTTTGACAATCTTAACAATGCAACATTTTAAAAATTCATAAAAATTCATAAAAAATTTTTAAATTGAAAAAAGACTTATGGATGCATTAGTTAACTTGTAGATCGATAGTATTCCAAATTTCAATCAATTTGAACATGTTTTGATAGCTTATCAAAAATTTGTGTATTTTTTAACGGTTGTAATTTAATGGATCTTTGAAAGGCTATCAAATATAACTTAAATTGAATATAATCGGAAACATAATCAATCTACAAGTCAAGAAATAATTCCGTGAACTTTTTTCTATTTTTGAGAATTTATATGATTTTTTACAAATTTTTGAAATATCAAATTGTCAAGATTGTCAAGTTAAGGATTGTCAATGGATCCCTCCTCTTTATATATTAAGACTTCATATGTTTGGCATAAAGAATGAATGCTAGACAGCTAACCACCCTTCTTGTAAGTCTTTAGGGTATATATGTTCAAGGGCATAAAACTAGAGTACAGTTAGCTGATCTCTAAATTAAAATCTCTATAAACTCTTGACTGTCAATTTTTTTTTTTTTTTTTTTTGAAGAAAGTCTTGACTGTTAAAAATGATAATTAAATTGGTAGATAATATACCCCCGTTTGGCAAGTGTAGTAAGTTAAAGCAGAGTAAAAAGTTAAATCACCTTAAATTAGTGGTGTTTAGTACTAGTGAAATAAATAGATGAAGTAAAGTTGATGTTATGTGTAAAAGATGTGAAATATTAATGATTTAGTTTACTACATCTATATAACTGCGTTAACTTACTACACCTTAAATCACTTTCATTTGGTGACTTAAAATTGATTTAAGAGCTTAAATTAATTTTACTACACCAAATAAACGCAAGGATTGAGACTAGGAGACTGAATTTAATTTCGATTTTTCACCTTTAGACCCACGACTTTTGATTAAAAAATATTAATTTTCGTAGCATTTTTTAAAGTAACAAATAAATATATGTCAGAGTCGTCGTAAGTAAAAGAAAAAAGAAAAAAAAAATGTCAAATCGACAAGGTTAAGAGTCGGTGAGATTTTTATCCGCACGTGGTGCCATCACAATTATGGTATTTGGTGCCATTACAACTATGGCAGCAGATTCTCACCATGGTGCCATCACAAATATATATCAAATCGACAAGGTTAAAATTAAAAGTATAGCACGCGGTGCCGTCACAACTATGACAGCATATTCTTACCCGAGTTGGTGTACGTTTTGTCATTTCTATTAAAAAAATGTATTAATAAAATAATACCTTGGTTATGGTGTCAGACTTTCAGCAGCAGCCGAACAGGGGAAGCAAGGACGAACCGGGAAGGGACGGATCTGAATTACGAGACATTCTGCAACATCATAACCCGTAAATATTACAACCACCGTCCATAATTAAATAAATTTATATTTTTTACGGCTTGCCCCAATTAAATGAACTTTACTGATTTAATTTTATTTTTTTATTCACTTGTTTGAATCTATTTGTTTTCCAATGTTATGATTACCCTTTTATCTATAGTATTTAATTTATGTAATGATTACAAATTGAGAGCATAAAAGTAATTTTACTTTTCACTAATTCCTTTGACTTTTCCTAAAAATTCATTTATTCATGAACAGAAGTTGTACCGATTAACGAAGCGTTGAAATCTGCTACGATTCAAATTGGATCGGAAGACCCTCCAATCCCACTTTTAATGGTTGAGATTATTAAAAAAATTTCTCCTAAAAACCAGAATTGTCATATCTGGATTGTTGGTTCCTCCAATCAGAACGTAGCAGATACGATGCTGATCTGACATTGCCATGATTGATGATTCCATGATTCACACATAATTCGCAGAGTTGCAAAATCCAGATCCTGAGTGATCATCCCCTGACTTACTGCATTATGCAGTTCACAACCTCAGCCGTTGGATTATCTCGACATCCGCACTGACACGAATCGCAAGACAATCCAACGGATGACGTTGTGACTTGTGAACTGCACAATGCACAATGCACAATGCAGTAAGCAGGGGATATGAATTCGTAAAATCCTAACCTTTCTCATCCTATGTCCGGACTCCGGAAATATCAAAATATTTTTTCCAACAGGAGGTTGCTCTACAGACTACAGTTTAGTCCCATTTGCTTATGAAAAAAAATATTAGTCTACAGGCTTTAAGACCCTCTTTTTTTTTTTCTTAGTGACATCGGTAAGATCGACTGTACGTCTTTGCTAAACTAATAGTTGCAGTAAGTATATGATGATTTTATTTCTGGAATTATGATTGAGAAGTGTTATAAAATGAGTAATACTTAACAAGAAGCTGCCCATAGCGTATATAGATTAGATTTTAAGATGTATCTATTACATTTTGAAATATATTTGTTAAATAACTAGTAAAAAACTCGCGCCTTATTTTGGACTGAAATTGTTATTTTTTATAGTAAATTTTTAAGATAATATGTAATGAGTCTTAATTTGAGATAATTTATATGTGCCTTGAATTTTAATAGGCTGAGAACGTCAATGGTGGTGATCAATCTAAATAAACAGTCAACGGCTAAGGTTTATTCCTTGAGAAAGATAGACCCTCATAAAAATCCAATATAATAAAATAAAACTTACCATTTCCGATTCTAGAATGAAAGACGGCACTCCGCAACACAAGCCGATTGACAAAGCAACAAAAAAGCACAGTACTCTCTCCTTTCACTCCTACAACTACAAGGCTACAACTAGAGTTCTAAAATCGTACCGTTCCGTGCCGTACTATGTCCGGAAACGCCGTGTCTTCGTGCCGTGCCGTGTCTTTTTTTATTAATATTATTTTTGTGCCATGCCGTGCCGTGCTAAAAATTGGAAGGAGGAAGCATGGCACGGATAACATACACCGTGTCTATCGTGCCGTGACTTATTCGAGCCGTGACTTATTCGTGCCGTGACTTATTCGTGTCGTGTCCAATCGGATACATGACCTACCGTGTCGTATCTACGTGTCTTAACCGTGCTAAACGTGCCCACTCGTTTCGAACATAAAAATTTTAAATATTCCAAAAAAATAAAAAAATTAAAATTTACCCCAAAAATTCATTAAATTATTTTTTTTCAAAATTTAAAATACATAAAAAAATTAAAAAGTGTCAATATACTATGAAAATTGTCTTAATTAATAAACATAATGTTTTATAATTACCCTTCCTCTTTTTTTCGGGCTTTGGGACCGATTATGTTTGAAATATAGGCGGAATTATTACATGTGTCATACCCGTAACCTATCCGTGTCTACCTGTGTCCTATCATTTCCTACCCGTGCCACCTATGTTATTTATGCCATGTCTGTCGTATCCCGTTCCGTTACCGTGCCGTGTCTGACAACCGTTCCGTGTCGTGCTGTTTTTTCGTGTCGTTCCGTTCCATTTCTGGAACACTATGCGTATCGTTCAGTGCCGTTCCAAAATCTTCAAAACTCAGACACGGCACAGTTAAGACACGGCACGGTTAATGACCCGTGCCGTATCGGTGCCCGTGCCTTACCCGTGCCGTTACCACCCGTGCCCGTGCCGTTCCGTGCCGGAATTGGCCACGGCATGCCATTTTTTAGAACCCTAGCTACAACTACAACTACAAGTGCATGTGTAAGGAAAGAAGCTCACAACTTGTGTGTGGTCCTGCTGTAGATCAGACTAAAATGGTTTCCGGACCTAATACACTTTTTAGCATTGAACAACTACGCTGCAACAATAATTTCGGTGAATTCAGAAAGTATTTAAACCATACACCGTCTATCTATCTGTTTACAGATTACAAATTAAGGGTTCAAAATTGAACGACAAAGGCGTCTAAGGAGGAGCTACTTTCAATTTTCTGTAATAAGGTAAGTTCACCATTCTTTGATTTGTTGTATATTCATTTAATTTAGGGTAAGCTGTGTTTCCTTTTGTGGTGTTTTTTTTTTTTTTTTTTTTTTGATATGGTAGGCGATTGCCTGCTAGATTTTCCATTAAACAAAAAAGAATTTACATGCGTGTATGAGATGAGTAGCAAAAACTAAAGAGGAGGGATCCGTTGATAATGGATAACTTGACAATCTTGACAATATCACTTTTCAAAAAATTTTAAAAAATTATAAAAAATCTTAAAAATAGAAACAAAGTTTACAGAAGTATTGCTTAACTTATATATTGATTATGTTTATGATTATATTCAATTTAAGCGACGTTTGATAACTTTTTAAAGATCCGCTAAATTATAACCGTTGAAAAGTGTACAAAATTTTGATAAGTCATTAAACGATGTTCAAATTAATTGAAATTTGAAACACTATCAATCTATAAGTGAAGTAATACATCCATAAATCATTTTTCATTATAAAGATTTTTTATGATTTTTTATAAATTATTGAAAGTGATATTGTCAAGATTGTCAAGTTATCCATTGTTAATGGATCCCTCCTCAAAACTAAAAAAGAAGAAATGTAAAGGAAAAGGAAAAGGAAAAGGAAAAAAAAAACATAGGGTTCATCTAAGGCTAATGATAGCTAAACTGTGACTAAAAATTGGCATGAGAACCTAGAGCTAGGATTCCTATACAAATCGGATTGGGATCACCAGCTTTTCTTTATCGGACGATTGAAAAACACCGAAGTACTTAGAAATCGGTACAGTAAATACCGAAATACTTTAAGAATGATGCGACAACCGATCCCGACAATCTGATTGGAAAAACACACCCTGCTTTTCTTCTTGGAAAAGCAGCAGATTCATACTAATACAAATCTATTCTAAAAAGGCAGTATCATCAGTAGACCCTATCAATTGCTAATGTCGTTGCTGTCTTCATGGCTGCTGATGTAGCTGATGAGGCTGCTCCCTTGTTAGTGCCATTTCCCACATTTGTGCTTCGGCTATTATGTTGACTTTCCGTGTGTTTCCTTTTGTGGTTAGGCGCGTCCGTTCATGTTCTCAATAAAATCGGTATATTTTTGAATTTAAGTGTTTTCCGAAACTTTAAACCATAATAAACCTTCAAGATATCTACTAAAATTTGGAAACATCGTAAAGGGTTTTATGCTAGTTTAGAAAAGATTCAATCATGCTCATTTTAATATAACTTTTTGGATTATCTCTCTTCTGTTCCTTGACATGAGTTGATTAAGTGAGAACATTAAATTAACATAATTCTTCCATGAAAAATCAACAGAAAGATAAAACGCGGTACTAAACATACTTTCCGTTTGACAAGCGTAGTAAGTTAAAGCAGAGTAAAACACTAAATCACCTTAAAGCAGTGGTGTTTGGTAGTAGTAAAATAAATAGATGAAGTAAAATGACTAGAATGTGTAAAAGATGTGAAATGTTGGTAATAGATTACTATATTTATATAGCTGTGTTAACTTACTACACCTTAAATCACTTCTGTTGGTGACTTAAAGCACCTTAAATCACCTTACTACATTCTTACTACACTACCAAACGGGGGATGGGTTTTAAGGGATCTGATAACCATGGTATTGGCATGGTTATTGGTGTCCATGATAACTATTTTATTATTTATGCAAAATTTGATAAATGTAAACTGTTACATGTATTTCAAATAATCTCAATAACATGAACAAGAAAATTAGCCATTAAAAGTGGGGAAAAAACCATAAAATTTGAACCGTTTGATTTTTGTTAATCTTTGATGCACATGCAAATGAAATAAAAGATTATATAAATTTTTTAATACACATAAAATATGATATACACAACATATCCAATAAATTGGTTTTGTTTTTTAAAAGTTTAAAATCTAGTTATTTAAGTTTTAATTTCATATTCACATCATCAAATATATTGTTATTTGATCCCTCCTCTTTATAAGTTTCTGTGAATAGACGATGGCACCCCAAATTTCAATTCAAGTGTTTCTTCAGTGCTGAGTATGAGAGACAAGATACCATTACAGATACAATTATTATGCCGGAATTAATCTATGAAAAATTGGAAATACTAGATCTCATGCCCTTCCTATGTTCTTGGTTTTCAGTAAAAATTTTCAGACCTAATTTACTTGTGCCAGTATCAGCTAAAACCAGAGAGGTGATAGGAATTCGGGCCATTCCATTAGGATTGCACGGACTGTTACAATTTGATTGGTTTGGGGATCATTTTTCAAATTTTTCTTGTTCATTTGATCCCGATCGGATGACTCACACTATGATTTAAAGACCCTCAGATCGTGATCGGATCATAGGGGAGTTCACTGCATTTTACTTACCATTAATCAGGAGAAGTACTCACCAAATATTCCTTAATTTTTAGATTGTGAAGGCTTTTATTTTCTTTTTCTTCTTTTCCAGTGGCTACTCAAGCTCAAAAGACTTCTTTACACAAGGTGGAGGATAGGCAAATGATGTGAATCTCCCATTAAAGAGTTATTATATGGATGATTTCTGGGGAAACAGTTTACAGGCCATAGTTTTTTCTTTTGTTTTGGTTCCTCTAGCGTACATTATTCAAGAATGCTTGAATTATGCTAGACCGCTGCTTGTAGACACAGAGGAAGAACTGATTACATCTGAGGAGTTGGAGTGGCTGCATAACAACATGTACAACGTCAACACAGGTTACACAGGTAAACCAGTGGTACCGGGAAATACAGGTGGTAACGGATTTAAGAGACAATATTCTGGTCAATGGAAACTGCGTAACGTATCGTGCTCGTACTAATTTGGAGTGCAACCGGTGCAAATCAGTTCAATATTGGTAAGAAAATCTTAATTTCTCGAGGAGAGCATTAGTCTTTTCTCTAATAGTAGACATTAGATTCTCCAAAACTGATCTCTCTTTGGGCTCTGGTGTTTTCCTTGTTTACTATGGTTAAAATGGGTTCATACCTACACAATTTTAGCAGCAGGTCGTTCAGGACTGGTGGTACGTACATACAAATCACAAAAATAAAGCACAAATTTTATAATAAACATTCATAACATTCAGTATATACCATTAAAATACATATGTCGAATGTAACAAATAATATACGTGTTTCTAACATGCTAATCTTGAAGCAAAACTAAACAAAGTAAATCATCGGATGGTAAATCTGACAAGCAATCAAGTAACCTAAGTGAGGCAGATCTAAACTCCTTACTTTTGCAGAATTCCAAAGATGTTAGATTAACTTGGCATAAATTAGTTACTCTTTATTCTGATACTACATCACCAATCAACTGAAAATATTCCCAGATAAAACAAACCCCCTTTTGCAGTCTATAATTGATCATTTTTGCTATCTAATCAGTTATCAGTTGCCATGTGAGCACATTTCGATGGCAGAAGAAATGCTAAATAATCAGAATAGTATTGCAATTGCATAAAACAATCTCAAAAGATTGACATCCAGGAAAAAAGAAATAACAGTACAACACAAGTTAATTATGACATTAAGTACTCATATGATGTAATTTAGAATGTAGTTATCTGTGGGCCCCTTCACGTATCACAAATTCCCATATTAATTGCTAAATTACAGATCAAGCCGAAAAATTCTATGGTGAGGCCATGTGTAAGGCCATCCAATAAGAGTGTGCCATTTAATTGCATTTGCTTACATAAGAATTGTCATTAATTCTACAATACAAGTCACCCTCTCTTTCCTTTTATTTTCCATTAATTGGGCATAAGTTATGGAAGAAAATTTCAATCTGCCAATCTTCAAATATTAAAGCTTAAATTTAATATTATGCATATATTATCATATAATTAATTTTTCATGTAATGTAATATGTGGTTATTATTAAAGGAGATGTAGATGCGTATATTAGCATATTTTACGTACTAAATTATTTTAATTTGGGTGTTTTACTGTTCTTTTTGTTTCTATTTTTTTACCATTTGATTTCTTGCATAATGTCTGAAATTATTCCCATGAAAAATTAAAATTTCCAACAAATTCGATAAAGTCCACACTTACACCATATTAGTTGAATAAAAAAGTTAACATATACTTAAAAAAATACAATATTAATTGAATGATCTAGTCAAGAATCTCAATAAGAAATGATTTAGAACTAATTTTAATTTCAACATTTTTACTGTGAAAATGAGGTAGAGACGGAGATATAATATCTTGACCAAAAAATTTTTAAACCGCTAGTTAAAGTATATATCAGATTGAATGTTATGTGCATAATGTGTGGCACAAACAAATAACTAATAATGTTTAGTACATACAAGCAACTAATATATTAGCACATAATTTTACCTTAAAAATTCTGCCCGTTTGCATCAAGTATTCAATAGTTACATATGGAATAACTCATGCGCAATCAATGGAAAATAAAAGGAAAGAAATAGTGACTTGTATTGAATAATTAATGGCAATTCTTATGTAAGCAAATGCAATTAAATGTCACACTCTTATTGGATAGCCTTACCATGTCAACATTGACACATGGTATGGATGGCCTCACCATAGAATTTTTCGATCAAGCCATAAGGTTTCTCAATCAGAGAAAAAGAATATCAGGATTTGCAATTTATTACCCAAAAATATCCTCCAAAGCATAATCAGTCCATCGAAGATTTGATAAAAGAAATAAACCAAACGTGTCATCAGAAAAATCGCTCGCTGCAAAATCAGATTGCTATGAACAGTTACGGAAATGGTTACTGAAAGTAAAAAATCTAAAATTTTCTACTGGACCCCCTTCCATGCATACTTCAAAAATAATTTTCACATTGGGATCACTAATCAATGGTTGATTAATTATCAGATTGGGGCTTCTGTGTGCCAAAATATTGCCAAAAACCATAGTGATGTCACTGAAGAAATAGGAAAGAGCAAAAAGGTGACTAATTCTCCAGTAATATTGACCATTGCGAAGGTCCAGCCCAGCAAGCCACTTGATAGAAGTTTAACTGAGCACATAGTTTCTGAAAGAAGCCTCGACAGATGGGACAAGCCAGTCAGAAATCTGGTCCAGTATTCTGAGCAGGCTAATCATGCATGCGAGGTCTCCCAGGTTACTGTCAGGGCTGAAATGAACTGCCATGGTGAGCTTGCACCAGCTATACCACTGAATGTAACCTGCTTTGGCCCTGCTAGTTCTACGTGTGGAAGGTGCAAATCTGTTAGTTATTATTATTATTATTTTTTTTTTGATAGAATCTGTTAGTTATTGGTAAGAAGTTTATTTCTGAAGTGATTACATCATTGCAAAAACTTTTAAAAATAACTGCTAATTGTCAAGAAAAACAACCTTTGATTTATTTCATACTGCTGATAATTAGTACAAACATTAAAAAAATTTATATTCATTTGCACCAACAAATAGGAGATTGAAAGAAATAAAAAATATTAAGACATTGATGTATAGTACGATTGGAATACCAGTTGATTCGGCTTCTGTACCTACTAGCTAATGGCTTCATTTTTTTTTTCCCTCCTATGTCCAGTTCTGAGAAGTGCCAGATATCACACTGGAGATTAGTACATAAGGAAATGTGCCAGCTAATCAGCCAGTTAACAGCTTTTGTATAATTGTATCTAGCCCTAAATCTCCTATGCAGACAACTAATCCATCTAAAGCTGGCATACCTAGGCATGAATCTCCTAAGCCAGAAAGTGATCTGATCAGCCTTAACACACCACATTATGGAAACGGTAACAATAAAAGTGGCATAAAGGAAGTTACATCTCATGATAAGATTGGTATTCAAGCCAAAAATAGTTCTTTTAAAGTTTCAGAAAATGCAACAGTCAGTATGTTGAAAGAAACAAATTTCAAGGGTGAAGGTGGAGTGGAAACTCCTTGTACATAAACAACTCATTAGAGGTTAGTCTCTCTATATTTAAAAAAAAAAAAAATCATTGGGTTTCTGATATTGAATGAAGTTCTATTTTAATCCTGTAATAATGTATATAGGAATTGGTAAATCATCTTTCTAGATGGTACCATTTGTTGGTATAAACTTTTTAGACGTCCAACAATTACAATTGTGAAATCAGGTAGTGTCTTACACACTTAAAACAGTTCTAGAATAGAAGGCAGTCAAAAAAAAAAAAGTTTGAGAAACAACTATGCCTCAATTTCCATCAATCTATAAAATCGAATAAAAAAAATAAAAAAGAATATGGCATTGGTTTAGTACTGATATAAACCTTTACAATATTGATAAATTTTCTTCAATAGCCAGAACTTGGCATGTAGGATTTGTAATTGGGAATCTTGTACTACTGCTACAATTGGAGAAACCAATAAAAATATGGGTGGCAAGATTTCCAAATTTATCAAAAAAAAAAAAAAAAAAAACTGTGATGAAAGCAATAAAAATGTGGTCTCTTCGTAAGTGAACAATCAGTCCTGTAAATATGGTCTCTTCATATTCAGAAAGCATTACATAAATTGAATTTGAACTGGAATTCATCTGGATGGAACCACAACTAACCAGGCTGAAGAGTGCTCTTCTGAAACGTAACCCTTGAAAAGAACTGTAGGTATCAAGAAACCCTTGTTTAGTCTGGAACAATTTGTTCATTTGTTGCAAGCGCTGCAGGAAAACACAATTATTGCAAAGACTTCGAGTAAGTGTACCCAAGAAACAAAGAGGCTGGAAGATGAACTTGCAAAGGAGCGCACTGAACTTCAGGAGCCTGAAAAAATACAAGATGAAGTACTCAAAGAGAATGAAGTTCTTAAAACTATGCAACATGATATGGCAAAAGAACTTCAATATTTGCATCAACAAAGAGATGAGATAATTTTGAAGGATTATACCACTAATTGCATGGAGTTCTCTGTTTTGGAATTAGAAGAGGCAACTAGAAACTTCCACAAAAAGCATAAGATCGGAGAAGGTGGCTATGGTAGTGTATACAAGGGTGTGCTTCACTGTACTAAAGTTGCTATAAAGGTTCTGCATAGTAAAAGCAATCAAGGGGAAAGAGAGTTCTATCAAGAGGTAAATACATATTTCTGATGGTTTCTTACTTCTTTGATTTTTAATGTTCTTAATATTTTATCTCTTCTTCGTCATACATCATTACGTGAACATACTTTGCAAGGATTTTGGTTTGAATCAATGAAGTACTTGTACAAATCGTGCAGCATATGTATCATCTTACACCACTTATTTAGGAAACAGAATAAGGTAACTACATATCTGTTATTTTATTTTTACTTTCAGGTTGAGATACTGAGAAAAGTTAGGCACCCTAACATTGTAACTCTCATAGGAGGATGTTCACAGATTCAGGCCCTTATTTATGAGTTCATACCAAATGGCGGCCTAGACAGTTACCTCGGAAGTACTTCTCGTAGAAAATTACTGTCTTGGAAAGTACGAGTGCAGATAGCCTCTGATGTTTGCTCAGTTCTCATCTTTCTCCACTCAACTAAACCGCATGGTATAGCTCATGGAGATCTCAAACCTGCAAACATCCTCCTTGACTCAAATCATCAGGCAAAGCTCAGTGACTTCAGCATGTCCCGTCAGTTAGTGAAGACTAATGACAATAAAACCTCATCACCTAACAGATCAACCAAAGGGAACTCTTGCTTACATAGACCCAGAATACATGCAAACTGGTGAGATGAATCCTCACTGTGATGTTTACGCATTTGGTATAATCCTGCTACAGCTTGTTACTGGTAAATCTGCCACTGGTATATACAAGTTAGTGCAGGAAAGCATTGAAGAGTAAGAAATTGAATGAGGAAATTGATGTGACTGCAATTTTGGCCTTCTGACAAGGCTAGCAAAAGGAAAATGCTATGGGGATACCGCAAAAGATACCGTCGGGGATACTATTAAACATTGACTGCCAATAAAAAATGTGATAAGTTGAATATTTAGGAGGTTAAAGTGAACATTTAGGAGGATAAGCTGAATAGTTAGGAAGTGTAATGCTGCAAGTTAAATTAAGAGTAGTTTTTATTGGCTGTAAAGCAAAATGTGTTAAGCAAAATGTGTTAAGTGCAATGCTGCAATTAGGTTTTTATTATGTGGAGTTTTTATTGGTTGTCAAGCAAAATGTGTTAAGTTGAATATTTAGGAGGTTAAGGTGAATATTTAGGTTTAGTTGAATTGGTCAAAGATCATGGTATCCCCGACGGTATCCTTTGTGGTATCCGAATATCTGGACTGCTATCAAAATGGCAAAGATAGGCCTCCGCTGCTGTAATCCAACCAGGAAGAAAAGGCCCGATTTGGCAACTGAAGTGTGGAGAGAGATTGAGTCTCTAAAGCCTCGTTCAACTGTCGTTTAGCTAATTAACTAATGCCACAGGTAAATTCTTATCTATCAATTCATAACTTAACAGAAAATTATGCATAGACATTACAATTTATAACAGCATACAACAATAGCTGATTGATTTGGCAAGAGTTTGTGTTGTACTACACCACATAATTAACTAGTTCTCACTTAATGACTATAGCTATAAACCTACAGAAAAATGGTAATTTCTAACACGTATTCAAGGGATAATTAGTCTACAAAAAATCAGATTGTTATTTATATAAGAATTTTCTATATACAACCTCAAAACTTGATTATTTTATTAATAATGGACGAAATTACCCTTTCTAATGTATACTAAGAAAATTTTCAACACTGCCAAGCTCAAGGTTTTGATTGGTGACAAAAGAAAGATATACGACCGATATGTGCTAGAAGTTATCAGTAAGCTAAGACACAGAATATGACTAGTGAATATTATGTGCCTGCCATTGTGACTAGGAACTGAATGCATGATTAGTTCTGTTCATACTTAATACTGTCCATCAATTAGTAGTTCAGGACAGTCCTCATTGTAATTCTCTTCATAAGAACTTCTGTTCTTCCTTTTGCGATATTGGTATAACAATAATCTCAATGATATTTTAACTCTTTTGTCATTGCAGGTCCAATGATACAATCTCCTGCATTTCTATACTTCGCTGCGTATTTTCATCCAAGTTTTTTCATGTTTTCTACTATGAGCATAACATTTAGCTTACCATGCTGTCCCGGAGTCAAGTGAATCTGGGTTACGTTGCAATTGTAGTTTTAATTGAGATTGCACGCGATGTAATTATTGGTAAATAAAGGAGAGCTGGCATATCCAATGGATTTGTATTTTGTATATATATGGATCCTTTTAGTTAAGGGTCTGTTCGTTTGGTCGTAAAACAGACCCCGAAAAGAGTTTTCCGCGTAATTTGGTTTTTTGTCCGTTCGCTTGCCATTAAAAACAATTTCTGCCGAAATGGCCTTTCCGTATTTCGCTGAAAACGACTGTTTTCGTTTTCCGCTTTTTTTTGACGGAAAACGAAAATGAAAACACTCGGCGATCGACGATCTCCCCTCCCACGTATAATTTTCCTCCCGCGCATCCTCTCCCGCCAGTCCGTCCTCCTTCTTCTGCTTTCCTTTGTTGCCATTGCCGTGCCGCTCTTCTTCGCTCCTTAGCTGCAATCTGAGGTTCGTTCTTTTTTTTTTTTTTTTCCAATTTCATTTAATTTTTGTTTAGGCTACGTGGGGACTGAGGAATGGGGATGCGTTCCACACCTGGGCGTTTAGTGACAGCAGAGTACCTGCACTGATCCAGATCTTGTCTGGGAGGTTTGATGAGGCCATGTTTCAGGTTTAGTGTTCGGTTTCAACATTCTGGATTGTACATTGGTGAATTAAGTAATTAGACAACGCACAGTGCACTGATAGATAGTTATTGAATAATTAGGTAGTTTTGAGTTGAATTGGCTGTAATGTATGGACAATTGAGTATACAATTTAACTGATGATGTACACCTTTTTTATTTTATCTTTCCTATAACCTATTAAATGCCATTTGTATGACTAATTAGATGAGATATGTCTCTAATTTTGACAATAGACCCACTCGTGCTTATCGTTTCTGCAAATCCATTCATTGATTGTGAATCTGTGGAATGAATTGATGATCAATTTAGGTCTTTCTTTCCTATTTGATTGAAGTACTGTTAAGTAATTGTTTACGGAGGGTTTGTTATATGTAAGGTTGAGCTGGGAATTTCAGAGATTTATTCTCACTGTTACACTCTGATTTCTTCTGTTCTATTTAATTAGTATCAGTTTGTTTACTGAATTCTGTTGCAGAGCAAACTGGGAAGAGGTCAGAAAGACAAGGTGCAGCGGTTCATGGCCATTACAGGCGCCAGGTTTGCTTCTCCTCCTTGCCCCCTTACAGCCTTTATCATGTTTCTTCATTCCGTAACTACGACCAGTTCATAACAAACAATTAGTATTGTATTGGGCATGCTTTACAAACCTCAACTGCTGAGACGCATTACGTCATCTAGCAGCAAACGAATTCTTAATTTGAGGTTTTGAAGACACTCGTGTTTAGTTGTGAATGTGCTTGTGGAATGTGAACTTCGAAATTCTGAATCAGTTTGAATGAGAATAAGATGGTCTTGAGTACTATTTTTGAAGTTTGATTTAATTGGAACTATTTCAAATGCCAGAGGCATGGGGACAAGGATAGAAAGGGAAGAACTTTTGGCCAGGTATAGAAACCATGAGTTCAGTGAAGTATGCATCAGTGAGGGAGCTCCTCTTACCAGACATCTTCTCAACTGATTCCTTACTCCCTCACAGTGTTTCAGATGACATTTTTTTTTATTCAAAGTTACTCCATGATCCATAAGATTTCATGGCCACAAATTGACTCTTGTTGCCGAACAAATTATTAAAATTTTGTTGGACTCACAATAAAATGTATTTTATTGAAAGATAGTATTAAGGCTCTGATGCACCAAATCATGTTATCACCAGGTCTTGTATCTTTGAAATTAATTACAGTGATCAATAATGATAACGGTTCCAGTAGTACTATATGGCTACCTGGCACCAATGTTTTCCACACCAACCCACAGGCCAATTAATTTAGATCCTAGCATTGACTGAAATGTCATACAAATCGTAACTTTTTAAGCACTGAACAGTGTTGAGTATGTCAATGTCAACTCTATTCCAATATTGCCAGTCAATTGCTTGGCCACTATGGTCCAATACATGTTTAATTATTTCAGACATGTACTTGTATAGTATACATGGTCCTCTTTAGGATACTAAAGGAAAATTTTGGTTTCATACCGTGATATGACATTGTAGGAGGAATTAGCAGGTATTCAACAATCTCATTCAGTGGAGTGCCAAGGAGTGCCTCAAGATTTATGTTTTATTATTTTTGTTCTCATGAAATAGCAAAAAAGAAGTTTTAGTGACTATGATCCACATGTTAAGTTTTATATTTTTCATATATAGTTGGTGCCAGATCAGTTAAAATAACCAATGTTGTAAGCGTTTTTGTTTCTTTGCTATATTAATAATCTTATAATATGTCAGATTTCAGACCCAGTCCAGTACAAGTTTCATTGCTATATGTGAGACCTTATGCTTCAGTGACCTAGAGAATGATACACAAATTATCTTTTGAAAAGTAACAATTGCATAACATCAATTATATATATATTATCCAACTAGTGCAGATGCCACATGGGAGGGACTTGACCATTGTAGAGAGCACTTAGCAGTATATTGAGCATGCTGTTAGTTAGTGGCAGGATTAAAATTCTTTACATTTTCCTTGTCAACAAATAAACACACGGAAAAGAAAGTGTGTTTTCTTTTCCGTTCAAACGAACATGCCAATTTACTTTTGATTTTCCTTCATAAAATTTATTTCCACCGAAAACAGTTTTCCAAAATTTTTCCTTACAAATGAACAGACCCTAAAGCTTTTGTGTGTTGTCCCCTGTTAAAAAATTATCTTGCTTATGTTTAATTTCTCTATAAATTCTGCACTGGTATCCTTTTTTGCGTTCCCATTAATTAATACTTAAAAAAAAACCTTCATGGCTTGGCTTCATACACTGTTTGAAAGAACTATTCAATATACTTGTTCTCATCACTCTAACCTTCATATCTGTGTTGCTGTTTCAAGTCATGTCATGTTTAACTTGGAAAAAGACTGAACATAGATATATACATTCCATAAGTCAAATTTTGCTGATGATCATGACCTCACTCACCAAAGCTGGCTTCAAGGGACTTTATTACTTGGTGTAATCACATAGCGCTGAAATCGGCTGAGATCCAAATCGGATCTCAGGGTCCAGAGATCCCGATCCGACGGTTCTCAGGACCTGTATCTGCTGAGTCTGAATCTCGGAGTCCCTGAGAACAGTCGGATCGGAATCTCAGGACCCTGACATCCAAATCGGATCTCAGCCGATACCGACACTGTTCGATTTCAAGGGTTTTACTGTTTACAAGAGTAATCTGATCAAAGAGATGAAAGTTCTCATTTATTCATCCACGGTTCAACCCAGAATGGGGTTTTTGTTACAACTTTACCAAAAGACCCACAAGATATTCATAAATTACAATTATACATCTAACACCCAATAATTCTAAATATCTCAAAATACTTGCAAACAACTATTACAACTAACACTCCCCCTCAAGTTGGTGCATAGATATTAATCATGCCCAACTTGATACAAATTTTCTCTAATCTATCTTGAGATACTCCTTTAGTGAAGATATCACTTAATTGATCTTGAGACGAAACATAACATGTGGAGAATGTTTTTTCTCTCATCACTTTCTCTCTAACAAGATGACAATCAATCTCTATGTGTTTGGTCCTTTCATGGAAGACAGGATTATTAGCTATATGGATAGCCGCTTGATTATCACAATGCAAGATAATAGGTCCTGCAAAATGAAAACCAAGTTCCTCCAACAGTGACTTAATCCAAACACCTTCACAAACACCATTAGCCATAACTCGGTACTCGGCTTCGGCACTAGATCTTGCAACCACATTTTGTTTTTTGCTTTGCCATGTCACTATATTTCCACCCAATAAAGTACAATACCCACTAGTGGACCTTCTATCCGTCGTACAACCGGCCCAATCGGCATCGGTAAACACCTCAAGAGTAAGGTCCCTATTAGAGGCATAAAGTATGCCCTTCCAAGGTTCCTTTTTGAGAAACCTCAAGACACGGTATGCAGCTTCCATTTGCTCCACCGAGGGATTATGCATAAATTGACTCAAGACACTCACGGCATAGGCAATATCCGGCCTTGTAATAGTAAGATAAATTAACTTACCAATTAGCCGTTGATATTGTTTTGGATCATCCAATGGCTTGGCTGCCTTCTCCCAAAGTTTGTGATTTTGCTCAATCGGAGTACTTGCCACCTTACATCCGAGCATCCCCGTTTCCTTTAACAAATCAAGAGTATATTTCCTTTGAGAAAGAAATATTCCACATTTAGATCGGAACACTTCAAGACCTAAAAAGTACTTCAACCTCCCCAAATCCTTAGTCTCAAAAGCCTTCTTTAAATTTTCTTTAAGTCTACTAATTTCATCATGATCATCCCCAGTTACAATAATATCATCCACATACACAACTAAAATACAAACTTTATCCCCTCTTTTCAACAAACACCGTGTGATCAGAATGAGTTTGTGTATATCCCAAACCAAGAACAATTTTGCTAAACTTCTCAAACCAAGCTCTGGGTGATTGCTTAAGTCCGTATATTGACTTCTTCAACCTGCACACTTTGTGTGACTCCCCCTCAAGTCGAAACCCCGGCAGTGGATCCATGTATACTTCTTCTTCCAAATCACCATGCAAAAACGCATTTTTGACATCAAGTTGATGGAGATCCCATCCTTTACATGTTGCTAAAGACAAAAGTACACGTATGGACTTCAATTTTGCAACTGGAGAAAATGTTTCTTCATAATCAATTCCATATGTTTGAGAGTACCCCTTAGCAACCAATCGAGCCTTGTATCTTTCAATTTTACCATCAGGTTTAACTTTCACTGTATACACCTATTTGCATCCAACAGTTTTTTTTCCGGGTGGTAAGTCACACATTTCCCAAGTTTGATTTCTTTCAAGAGCCTTTAACTCCTCTATCATAGCCTCTCTCCAGTGGGGTGTCCCTAAAGCTTCTCTAGTAGATTGAGGTATAGATAAGGAGTCACAAGAACCAACAAAGGCTTGGACATTATGGTGTAAATGAGAATATGAAACAAATTTTTGAATAGGATATCGTGAGTTTTCTCCTGCATTGATTCTTTTTTCTTTTCGAAGTGCAATAGGGAGTTCAAGTTCTGGACATGAGATATTAGTGTCATCATTATTTCCTAAGTTTGTGTCATCCAGATTTTCCATCACAGAAGTTTCTTAGTCAATGGATTGTTGAAGATTTGGAAATACAACATTTCTTTTACCTCTAGTGTAAACCTTTGGTTCAATGGACTGGAGGTCTTTACTAGAACATTCAATTCCCTTTTTAGTTTGATGTATATCATTACTAGAACATTCAATTCCCGTTTCAGTTTGATGTACAGATAAATTGTGTGTAATGGGAAAGATATCTATGCTATTTTCAATAGCATTTTCTTTAGAAATATTAACTTTTGATTCAAAATAGGGAACATGTTCTAGAAAGATCACATCCATTGAAACATACCTTCTTTTTGTTACGGGGTCAAAACATTTATAACCTTTCTGAGTGGGAGAATATCCCGTAAAGATACATTTGATTCCTCTTGGATCAAGTTTGTTATGGTGGGATCCTTTATCACGAACAAAAACCATGCACCCGAAAACTTTTGGTGGAATAAAAAACAGATTACTTTTTGGATCAATCATCTTTAAGGGAATTCTCCCATGAATGGCTTTAGAAGGCATTCTATTGATTAAGTAAACAGATGTAAGTACAGCTTCAGACCAAAGGTATTTTGGCACATTCATATCAAGTAATAAGGTACGGGTCACCTCAAGAATGTGTCGATTTTTCCTTTCCGCTACTCCATTTTGTTGAGGAGTATACAGACAACTAGTTTGGGATCTAATACCGTGCAACTCTAAATAATCTTTTAAGTTTCGAGATAGATATTCTTTTCCATTATCAGAACGAAGAATTTTGATAGTTGCACCGTATTGAGTTTGAATCATTTTATGATAAATTGGAAAAATTGAGGCAACCTCGTCCTTAGATTTCATCATATAAATTGTAGTATATCTTGAACAATCATCCACAAAGCTCACAAAATACTTGTATCCAAATATCGATGGCACTGGACAGGGTCCCCATATATCAGAGTGTACAATCTCAAATGGAGAATCACTATGACTCTCACTAGGAGGATAGTGACTTGTTACAATTTTAGCTTGAATACACGTAGTGCATATCAGCTTACTAATATCAGATGACAGATTTGGATACAATATTTTGAGTTTTGTGGGATGAAGATGTCCATGTCTTTGGTGAAGCATGTACAGATCATCCATACTTATGGCACCATATCCACAAGACAAAGATTTACAACTTACGTGATCAAGAATGTATAATCCATTTTCTTCACGACCATGACCAAGAACCTTACCAGACTTTAAATCTTGAAAAACACAATAATTAGGAAAAAATGTAACACTACAAGACATCTGTTTTGCGAGAGAATTGACTGAAAGAAGGTTTACAGGTAAGTTGGGAACATAGGAGACGCCATTTAAGATGGCAAGAGGTGTCTTAATTGAGCCTTTACCAGCAATTGGAATTTTAGAACCATCGGCAATTGTCATTAGGTCTGATTGTTTGCATGGAGTAAAGTTAGAGAACATACTGCCCAAGCCTGAGTAATGGTGGGTGGCTCCAGTATCTATAACCCAAGTTTCACCAGAGGAAGCTAAAAGGGATGATTGAGATATACCTTGCTGGGAATCATATGACAGGGATGCTTTAATTGAGAATCCAAAGCTATTAACTAAGCTCTTGATCTCTTCTAATTGTTTCTTTATCGTCTCGTATGCATCTGTGGTGAGCATCGAGACTTCAGAACAACCAGCAACACTTCCTTTCATTTCTTTTGCTGCTCCCTCTCTCCCCAGCTAGCCTCCTCTTTCAACGGTTCTGCACAATAGGCGTGTAGACAAAGACCACTGTTCAATCAGTATCGGATTGAAGCAATTGATGCAACTGCCCTGGAGCTTACGTTGGCACCAAAAAACGGTGCTACAGTGCCACGCATCAAATTTGTAGTGGAGGAAATGGCTTCAGAGGCGAAGAGAGCACCGGATCGAGCAGTAGCTGATTTGGGATTTCTTGGCGGACAAACAGTACGCAATCAGCAATAAGGATGGAGACTGCCTTCACGATTTCAACCACCAATTTCTATTCTATTTCTTGGATCAACACTCTGATACCATGTTTGATTTCAAGGGTTTTACTGTTTACAAGAGTAATCTGATCAAAGAGATGAAAGTTCTCATTCATTCATCCACGGTTCAACCCAGAATGGGGTTTTTGTTACAACTTTACCAAAAGACCCACAAGATATTCATAAATTAAAATTATACATCTAACGCCCAATAATTCTAAATATCTCAAAATACTTGCAAACAACTATTACAACTAACAGACGCTAATCACATGTACATTGAAGGAGAGTAGCCTGTTTCAGATTTCTTGCTTCGACTCAAGAATCATGAGGCTCCAGTACTGTTCTGTTTGTTCGATTTCACTACATTTGAAACTCGGTCCACAGTCGCATCTCACATTTTGCCTCTAAAGGTTTGTGGGCCTGAACTATGAAGCATCTGTGAGTCAGACCCAAAATAGTTTCAAAATCAGTATTCATTATTATTAGTCGTTATTTGGGCCCCAATAATATGGGCTTAAATAATTTTAGGATGCATAATTTGGAGAACTTGTTTATAAGAAAACATTGGACGATCCCAACACCAGATGAGATGATGCATGGTTGACGTTTTAGGGGGCATATTCTGGAGGAGCACAGATGATAACTGGCTATGAATTTAGTTCCCGAAATAATATTTAGGTCATGTGGAAGCTTAGGATTAGGAGAGCATGGCTGCATGAAATGAAACCTTTTCTTCTTCTTATTTTTTTTTTTTTTTGAATTATTCAATTTTTATTAAATATATGGATACTGTGGGCAACTGGGCATTGCCATCAGTCATCAGACAACTATATAATTGAGATCTCATGTTCTGGTTCGGAACTTTCATGGCTTCACACTGTGAGAAAATATAAATCACTTATAAAAGAATGATTCTGTCAGATGTTAATATATTAGGACCTGTTCAAATTTAAGTCAATTGCTTTCATATATTGGGCAAGTAATAGATGATCCCTTTTAAAACGAAAATTATTTTTATTTTTATTTCTTTTGTGTGTGTTTTGGCCTAATTAAGTTGATGAAGGTATATAAGAATGACTCCTCAAAAAAAAAAAAAAAAAAGAAGGTATATAAGAATGACATGCACCCAAAACGTTAGCCGATTACGGGTTCCTTTTGATTGAATTATATTTTCTTTTGAACAAAATTAACTAAATAATCCAATTAGTTTTTGGGTAAGGATTATATTGTATGAGATCATCTCGAATAATAAATGTTTCTTTAATTTATTCCACATTACTCCCCGAAAAGAAATGGGGAGTGGTGGTAATAAAATTCCACTTTTATCAAATAAAAAATTTATTCCACACTAACATATATACACGAAAAAAACCAGTAACATATTATGATCAAATATCAATAGACGTCATTAATTGAAATTTTCAATTTTTGCACCCTCTGTATTTATGTAAAAGCAAAATTAAGAAAACAATAATTTTCAACAGTAATAGAAAAATTAGATCAACAATTCACATTGCTAGTCTGAAACTTAAAATTTGAGATATATACGACATAAAATAATGTGCAATTGTAATTTCCTGCGAGATAACATAAATTTTGAGACATCAGCGCTCTGTTGAAATTTTAGAAACAAAAAATCAATTTTCTTGGGCGTTTTCTTTTCCTCATTTATTATTTATTAATGTCAAATCAATGTGCGCTTGTGCAACATATTTTATGAGCCTGTCGTATGCAAATAAATTTACAATATGAATAAAAAAAAATAGTATGATATATCTTCAGGAAAATTTCATAAAATGCACATGCAGAGATAAGATTAAAAAAAAGAAAAATCTAAAATGCTTAATCAAAATCCGACGTATATATATACTTCGACAACTATGGTAGACCTAACAAAGATCTTACATACATATTTTCTAATATTTATACGATACGACTTCTTTTTTGCTATTTCAGAGGGGCTAGGTCAGTATACGTATATATATAGTCCAATCCACATATACCTTATCTTATGGTAAACTGTTCCTTTAAAAAAAATAATATTTTGTTGAAGCAGTCCATTAACTAAAGTTTCATATATATAATTGTTTGATTATTAGAATTAATGAACGTGGTAATTGTTTTACCTTAATTAGAAATGCAATTACTATGTCTTCATCAAATATTAATTAAATTATCTAAATCTGTATCAATCTTGCGTATTAATTAAAATTGTAGAAATTTTCTGGAAGGGCAAATGCCATTCAATATGATGTAAGCCTGTTTGAAAATAAAATTCACATGTGAAAAGAGTAAAAAGATCATATAAATTACATTGACGAATTAATAATTACTGGACCTTTGAATTACTCTAAAGAATAACTATTGGATATTCTTTATAATTTATCACTTAACTTCTAAATTGTCCCTAAAAAATTGTAAATATTTTTTTTAACACAACCAAAATGCAAAAATTATTTTGAAACGTTGACATTGAGCTATCGAGTGATGACTTAACATGTATATATATATATATATATATATATAAATATATATTTAGAGCTAGACTATTATACTAACGTTAGCATTTCGGACCGAAATGTTAGCGCCTCAAAATTGATGTTATCGTGTACGAAATCACGATTTATGGTGCTGAATAAATTCTTTATATGAAAATATTGGGGATTACAAAACTTTTTCATTTTTAGAATTTTCTAAGTATTTATTTTGGATTTTTAGAAAAGAGCTCATAAATATTAATAAAATAATGATGTTTGACATGCTATTTTAAAAAATGCAAAACAAATACTTAAAAAACTCTAAAAATGAAAAATTTTTGTATTCCCTAATATTTTTATATAAAGAATTTATTGAGCACCATAAATCGTGATTTCGGATACGATAACATCAATTTTGAGGCGTTAGCATTTCGGTCCGAAATGCTAACGTTAGTATACTAGTCTAACTCTCTCTCTCTCTATATATATAGAGTTAGGCTACAATAATATGCATATCACAGTTTTACCGTGCTATGCGGTCTGTATCTCTATTTTCGGTGTTCAAATAGTCGATCTGAACCACTCATTGTGATCTCTATATCAAAATATGCTAGCAAACCAAATTTTATAATTTTTAGAATTTTTTAGCTATTTTTAATGATGGGGAGAAAATCACTATTTTTTATAAACCAGATCCCTCAGATGTAGTCATTTTCTCTCCATCATTAAAAATAGTAAAAAAATTCTAAAATTTGGTTTCTTAGCATATTTTGATATAGAGATCACATTGAGCAGTTTGGATCGATAATTTGGACACTGAAAACTGAGATACAGACCGCATAGCACGGTTAAACCGTGATATGCATATTATTGTAGCCGGACTCTATATATATACTAGGAAGGTTGCGCACTATGCGCGACCGAGATATTATGTAAAGAAAAATACTCGTACAATACGATTAAAATATATTTACCGTAATTTAAATGGTTCTCCATGTAATATATAGTGCAAATCTACAACCGCCATCGATCGACAACCCAACGCTATACTGTACACGGCATGTAACCTTAAAAAAAAAAATTGCACTGTTCTTTTCTACTGTAGAAAACTACAGTGCACAGAATGTTCTGCCTTTAACAGTTAGAGTGTATATATATATAGAGTTATGCTACAGTAAGTCATGACTCACGGGCTACTTCGTGAGTCACGGTCCAAAAACATATCAAATCACCTCCAAATTTCTATTTACATGGCTCAATAAATTCTTCAAATCAAAATCTTATAGCACGGAAAAAAATTTCATTTTTGGAGATTTTTAAGTATTTGTTCTAGATTTTTTAAAATGATACATAAAATATTGATTATTTTATTAATATTGTATAGTCACTTTTAAAAAATCTCAAACAAATACTTAAAAATCTCCAAAAATGAAATTTTTTTGCGTGCTATAAGATTTCGATATGAAGAATTTATTGAGCTATATAAATCGAAATTCGGAGGTGGTTTGATATCTTTTTGGACCGTGACTCACGAAGCAGCCCGTGAGTCATGACTAACCATAGCAAAAATTATATATATATATATATATACATAGTAAAACTACACGTTGTTTTTATGCTCCAGAGGCCTTATGTGAGCCTAATGGCAAAAACATATCAAATCATATTCAAATTTTGATTTATATGGTCTGATATATTCATTATACTAAAATTATTATATGGCATACAAAAATTTTCTATTTTTAGAGATTTTTGAGTATATATTTTGGAACTTTTAAAAGATATATACAAAACATCGATTATTTTATATTTTAATATTGTATAGTTGTTACTAAACAACCCGAAATAAATACTTAAATCTCTAAAAATGAAAATTTTTTGTATGGCATAAGTTTTGATGTGAAGAATTTTTTGTAAGCCATATAAATCAAAATTTGGATATGATTTGATATGCTTTTAGGTTAAGTTCACGAACACCGTAGTTTTACTCCATACGAGATTAGAGTTTGCACAGCAATATCCCAACCTTTAAATTATCATGAGACTCTTTCTCTCTTTGAGATTGGAGTTTGCACAGATCTCAAAGCAAATCAGATGGATAACAAATTGCGCAGCATGGTGTAATATATGAATCTATATGAACCGGTGCTTCTGACTTGGTCGATGAGAAATATATATCAACATTGATCACCTCATGATAAGAATCCGCTTTTAATCTAGTGGCTAAGGGCAACGCTCTGATATCTAGTTTTGTATAACGTCATGTGAGTACTGGTTCTCTTAATTCCATTGACTGGATCGAAATCAATAAAGTTCAATACTAATTGCAGAATTGGATCACAATTATTCAACAAAAATACAATATTATAATACAAGAGAAAGTCTTCTGATTTTTTCCACAAAAGCAACATATATACAATTAATTGCTTCTTATTAAAATTAGTCTGTTTTAATAATCAAAGAGATTGCCGATTCTTAATGAGTTGCTTCTTATTCATACGCAAGTACCAATCGGTGCAATGAAATAAACAAAAAAGAAGAACAGTGAATTGATTACTCCTAGAAAAAAAAACCTTTAGAACTCTGAGCCAAGCTTCGTTTGTTTGTTTTTTCATGATTAAGATTTTTGGTGCATTACATAAATATTTTTATTTCCAAATCATAAATTTCCATAAATTTTCAAAATTACATTTTGAAGTACATATATTACATGAATAATAAAGATACCTCTGTTCAAAAAAAGGGTTCCCCGCAGTGATCTTTTTGCTTATTATACACATCAAAATACATCATGTTGCCCTGTTTTGACGAGTTATTTTGGTAAAATAAAATAATATAATAACAATAAAAATTTAGTGCATTCGTCATTTTTTTCCTTTTGCCGGGTCATGTATGTACAGATATTTAATTTATTTATCAAGAGGTAACTAGAATAAAAGAGGATAAAAAAAAGACAAGAATTAGTTACCAAGTCTCCGATTATGGGTTGCTATATATAGAGAGCAAAGCTACCAAGACATATATCACTGCAAAAAATAAAAAAACCAAAATGAATTTAAAGCCTTCCTCTTCTCTCATACTAGCAGCAATTTTCTTCATTCAGGTTTTCCAATTGTCTGTGTATGGTGTGGATGCATCAACCAAGGTATATAAGTAGTATATATATATACACATTTGAAATTTGAAAATATGCATGACACATATATACATGAATAACATTGCATATATCCAACTTTTTTAAGTTAACACTTGCTATGGATAATGGATTTTTCAGGTCTACATTGTGTACCTGGGAGAGAAAAGGCACGACGACCCAAATGACGTAACGGCCTCTCACTATGAGATGCTAACTCCTCTTTTTGGAAGGTTTTAGTTGTTACATGATCTTAATTATCTCTTTTATACATAAGCTATGTTCTTGCTTTAGTTTCCAAATATAGTGTTGTGCAATGTGCTTGATGATGAAACGTATGCTTGAAACAGTAAGGAGGAAGCGGTGAATTCGATTGTGTATAGCTATAAGCACGGATTCTCGGGTTTTGCTGCAATGCTGAACAAATCTCAAGCACAAATTCTTTCAGGTACATATATATATAATACTAAATTTTTTAAGATAAAGCGGAGTCAAAGTCTCATAACATTAATTACCATATCAAAATTCATATTTCTGCATGTTTTTGATAATAATTTACCACAAATTATACAGAAATGCCAGAGGTGATAAGCGTTATACCTAACCGCATGCACGCGATACACACAACACGCAGTTGGGACTTTCTCGGGCTTCCTTATGACTCCAACGAACACACTCTACTCCAGCAGGCGAAATACGGAGAAGATATAATTATCGGAGTAATTGACACAGGTCAAATTTTTTAATTGTTGTGATCCTTTGAAATGCTAGTTTGTATCAGCAACCTTGAATCCTTGATTATATATACTAATGCTATCCTTACAATAGTTTCGTTCTTGCATATAACTGTTTGCGCGAAGCTTCAAATTACTGATTCTCTGATAAGAGCTTGCCTCTCTGATTTCAATAGGTATATGGCCTGAATCGAAGAGCTTTGATGCTGCTGGGTTTGGACCCGCGCCGCAACGTTGGAAAGGCATATGCCAAACTGGCGACTCATTTGATGCCAGTAACTGTAGCAATAAAATTATTGGTGCACGCTGGTATGCTGGTGAATTTTCTCTCAGTCAACTTGAAGGGGAATATATGTCAGCTAGAGATCGTGAAGGGCATGGGACCCACACCGCCTCCACGGCTGCAGGTATATATAGGTCTTCACTTTAGACTGGCTTGTAATGTCTGGAAATATTTCTTAAGAAAAATAAGGGTCTAGCCTCTTTGAATACTGATATTAAAATTTAAAAGTTAGAATGAACATTACAGGTTTAACATATGAAAAGCTTGTCAAGAAAAAACAAAAAAAACGTAATAAAGAGTCGAGAGGTATGATCGATTCAAGTCAAGTTGGTGAAATAGAAATTAATAAGGAAATAAGATATGAAAATATTGAATAAAAGAAAAGGAAAGAAAAAGAAGAGCGCACGCTAACAGTATCAGGCTAGCTAGTTTATGCTCATCAGTAAAACTTGCTGCAATATTGTAATTAAACATATAAAATACCTCGGTGCAAAGTGTAAACTAAATTAGTCGTCATAATTACTTTTAATAGGAAACATAGTATTAGACACAAGCTTCCACGGGTTGGCAGCTGGGTCTGTCAGGGGAGGAGCGCCTCGTGCCAGGCTAGCCATATACAAGGTTTGCTGGAATAACTTAGGTTGTAGTGGGGCTGGAATACTCGCAGCAATAGATGATGCAATAAATGATGGTGTCGATGTTATGTCTTTATCTCTTGGTGGCCCAAATGACTATCCTGGAACATTGCATGCTGTTGCAAAAGGAATTAGCGTAATTTTTTCCGCCGGAAATGATGGGCCTGCACCTTACACTGTAAAAAATAATGTTCCTTGGGTAACAACTGTCGCCGCCAGCACTATTGATCGTTCTTTCCCTACAGTTATCACACTTGGAAATAATGAAAAATTTGTGGTATGTGACTCAATTTTGCTTTTGTAAAATTAGTTTGACCAACTTAGTTGATTCCTAATTAATAGTTCTCATTTGCAGGGTCAGTCAAACTTTTATAAAAGTGAAGCATCTAAAGATAACAATTTCACTGAGCTTGTTTATGCTGAGAGGTATAAAATACAAACCCAAAAAAGATCTTGTATAAATTCTTTCTAATATACTAAATCAAAATTTTTTTCAGCACGAAATTATTATATATAATCTTTGCGACTTTATTTTATTCCCCTTGAATGCAGTTGTGATAACGAAACTTTATCAGAGAAGGATGTAACTGGAAAGATTGTGCTATGTGGTAGTCCAGACCTTTCCAATGCAATGCTAAATGTACTTAATGCTGGGGGTAGAGGTCTCATATATCCTCAGTACACAAAAAATATCATTGCAAACTATCCTTCTGAGTTCCCTTATGCTCTTGTGGATTTTGAAATAGCAAGGAAATTTTACTCCTATATTTCTTCTACAAGGTACACACTACGTCGAAGTGAAAAATATGTATCCAAATAAATGAACTAAATTGATCTGTTCATTTTTTCCCCTTTCTTTATTCATGTTTGTCGATATTGCTATATTTGAGTTTAATTCGTTATGGAATTGTTTAATTCAAAAGCAGTTCTCCACTAGCGAAAATATCTCCTGCATATACTGTAGAAGGAGAACAAGTATTGGCGCCGAAAGTTGCAGCATTTTCATCAAGAGGCCCAAACCCTACATTTCCTGGTATCCTCAAGGTATTTGTTCTTAATCAAGTATATTTTTCATGAATCTTACATACACACAATTTCAAACTTGAATAAAATTATTTTTCATGGGATGTACAGCCTGATATAGCAGCACCTGGAGTAAGCATCCTAGCTGCAGTTGATGCAGGTTACAAGTTTATGTCTGGTACATCGATGGCATGTCCTCACGTGAGTGGTATTGTTGCACTTCTCAAATCTGTGCATCCCGATTGGTCCCCATCTGCGATCAAATCTGCAATGGTCACCACAGGTCAGTTCTAAGTTATCGAGTCTCATTGTTTTACACGAACAATATGTACCCAACAAATCGACGGCACAAAATCTGATATACTAACTAATTAAGGCAGCCAATATGGAACATTCATGTGTCCCTCTTTGAGATTCATTGGACCAATGGCTTCAGTTTTCAACTGACCTACTTACAAATTTTATTATTAGCAGAGACTAACATTTAATAATTCAACCATCTTTCAGCGTTTACTGTTAATGCGTATGGTTTACCAATAGAAGCTGAGTCTTCTCCAAGAAAACTTGCGAATCCTTTCGACTTTGGTGGAGGCCACATTGACCCAAACAAGGCAGCAGATCCCGGTTTAGTGTATGACATCAATCCAATCGATTATACCAAGTTCTTCCACTGTAATCTTGGCCCATCTGAGAGGTGCGACTCGTACACTGGCGAACTGGACGAACTAAATCTTCCATCAATTGCTGTACCGGATCTCAAGGATATTGTTTCTGTTTTCCGAACTGTTACCAATGTGGGGCCCGTGAACTCAGTTTACAAGGCATTTGTCGAACCTCCACCTGGTGTCAATGTATTCGTGGAGCCAGATTTAATCTCTTTCGATATCAATAAGAAGGTACAGACATTTAAGGTGACTTTTGTGGCAAAGAAGAAGGTGCAGGGAGATTACACATTTGGAAGCTTGACTTGGTGTGACAACTCGAGCCACTCAGTACGGATTCCAATTGCTGTTCGTACCATCATTGAGGACAACTATGCAGACATTGCTTGATATATTTTAAGATTGTCATGTTTTAATTAATATCTATGACATCTTGAAGATCTGGCAACAAATTATGGATGAAAAAGGTTTCTACTATCTATGTTATGAACCGGTTTTTTCAATTGTGCGGTCTGTGAGTCATGTATCTTTTGTCTTAATTTGATTTATGTTGGTATGCAGTGTGAGTGCCATGTATCTCTCATCTTTGCTTGATGTTGGTATTGCAATAAAATAGTGTCCATTTCCTTGCAGGCTTAATTAGTTTGGTATTTTTACTCTGTCAGTGAAGTCCTTTGTTGTCATCACACCACTGAGGCACTGATTGAGTCAAGCTAAGCTAAGAGGTATCCCCATATATACAGCATCTGATAATTGATCTGTCACAACGATATGTACAAACCATTTTTGAACATTTCTCATGAATATTTATGGTTTTGCAAAGTATCAGAAATTCAGAAGGCAATTCAACCTCAATAAAAAAAAAATTTACATTATATTTTTTATTGGTGATGTACTGTCCAAAAAAAAAAAGAAAGAAAAAGAAGGATTTTTCATAAAAAAGGAGTAAGATTTGCTATGGAATGGACGTCAACTGAATAACTACTTACATGATTTATCTGTCTTATACATATCGGTGCAACTTTTTCCTCAATCCTTGGGGTCTTTGCGCCCGGCAGAATAAAGGAGCAATTTGAGAGAATGATAAATATAACTAGCCATAGACAATGCCCCCAAAACACTCCAGTGCACTTGAGAAAAATTTACAAAAATATCTCTCTTTTCAGAAAATTTTATAGAAATATCCTTTATTTCTAAGGAAATTTACAAAAGTACCCTACCATGAAAAACTTTTACAAAAATGACTCTCACAATCTTACAAAAATATACTTCCATCCCACAAAATTTTACAAAAATGACCCTCCCCACCCATATGCCACCTCATCACAGGGTTGTGGGGGCAATGTTGTGGTATGGTATCATTGTCCTTTGAGAGAATTGCGAGCTTTACATTGACCAATTTTAAAAGGAAAAAGGCATTTATGAATTCAAGAAAAGATGAAGTGACAAACAAAATGATTCAATGAAATACATGACGGCGGTAAATTTTTGAGATTTAAGCACAGTGCAATCTCAATTTACCAAAATACATGAACCAAATCAATTTAGGTGTTTTTAAGTACAGTTCAATCTCAAGTTCAAGATCCACAGAAAAACCACATAAGCAGCACAGAGAACAAGCATGCTAAAAGGAGCTTGAGAAAAGAGAAAAAAAATAAAATTTTTGTCTAGAACACAATGACGGAGCCAAGGGGGAGTTTCGGGGGGACATGTACCCCCCTTGAATTTCCAAAATAACTTGCGGTTTAATTAAATTACAGTAAATGACCCCTCCAATTGTTCCTAAGTGCAACCCATTTAATTGAAATTTTCATATTTGAGTAAACGGTACATATAAGAACAAATTAGTATGATGATTTGTTTTTATCTTTCATAAAATAATTTTATCAGTAGCTCATCTATTCTTATTAATGATTTATCTTAGATTGTATAAGACATATGCATTATCCTTACTATATATAAAAGCATATTGGAAAAAATAACATGAAAGAACTATATTTCCCAAATAAGAAACCTGAGCCATTGATCATTTTCTTTGGATAGATCAGAATCATTCATTTACGTTAATGCCCGTTGACGTTAATGTCTCAGCCCATTAAAATTTAAGGTCCATATCAATTTCCTCAATATAATGCCCATTACATATTATCTTAAAAATTTATTATAAGAAATAACAATTTCAGCCCAAAACAACGCGTAGGCCCTTTACTAGTACAAAATAAATCAATATACCTATTTTTCACTATTATAACATGACATCGCTAGTGAAATATGGTATTTTATTTATTCTAATTATTTAAACTCAATTATTTTTATTGGCTTGAAAATTTTTGTCCCCCGCTTCATGTTTACTCTGGCTTCGTCACTGCTAGAACATTACATTTAAATTAGTTCCTAAATTAATTACCCCTCTACCTAGCCCAATCTTTACTCAAATCGTGAAATCGAGTTTGTCGGTTTTGGCGACCTGCTGGTATTTCTTCACTGATGCAAATTAACCTTATCCACTGTCCCATCAGAACCCCGGCCGACTCTGCGATGCTTCTCTTCACATGATCCCCCATCACGCATCCTCCAAGGATCAGTTCCTTACTCCTAGTGAGACCCGATATATACTGTATATACATGGCATTAATTTGCTTATTTTATCGTAGAGACTGCTCTATATATACTGTACACAGTACAATAAAATGATCAGTATTCAAATTTAAGATGTGAGCAGCTTGTACAGATTGACCATTTTTGTTTGAATCGAATACATATACATATGTTTTACGTTAACTTAATTAATACGAGTATATGATGAGATATATATTCTCCAGCGGAGATTAAATATTGTTGGGCATGCATGGTAATTAATTAGAATAAATGTGGTAAATTAGAATATATATTAAAAAATATTTACAACTATATAGTTTAAATCTGTATCAATCATTCTGTATAATTAAAACTGTAGAAATTTTCTGGAAGGGCAAATGGGATTCAATATGATGCGAGCCGAGAGGGAAACATACCAATATATACCTTGTTTAAATATTAAAGTCACATCAAGAGAGATCATATATAATTATATATTCATCACATTGAAGAATATAACTATCGGATCTTTGAATTACTCTGAAGAATAACTATATATTGGAGCTTCATTATTTTATCACTAAATAATTAATTGCTGAATTATCCCAGAAAAAAACGTGTAAATATTAAATAATATTGTTTAATATACACAACCAAAAGGCATAAATTATTGAAACGTCATTGGGCTATATATTGAGCTATATGAATTAGTAATTAATCTATATAGATACAAGCGCAACAATTATATATTACTGAATAGTGTTAGAATTCACTGAAACTCGTATACAATAATTCGTCCAATTTAGATCGAGTTTCTCCAATTAGTATTGAAATTATTGGCGAAGTCAATCTACACATGTCTCATGAGGTCAATGTTGACACTCATCCACAAAGTCAAAAGCACTGTTTCCATATGGATTCATATATGACTGCACAAGGGGCGGAGCCAATTCACAGCAGGGGTAGGCACATGCCCACCCCTGAAAAATTATTTTCAAAAATATACCTTTAGAATTATACTTGTTTTGAGAAAAATTACAGAAATATGTCTATATTTTAAGAAATTTATGAGAATTGGCCCTACCCTGAAAATTTTCACAAAAATATGTCTCTTTAATTTATAAAAATATACCTAATCTCTAGAATGATTACAAATTTAAGTTTCGTCAGAAAAATTAGACCACCCTTGCCGAAAAGTCTGGCTCCGCCCTTGCAGTGCACAGTATCGTGCTGCACAGTTTGTGATCCATCTGATCTGCTTCGAGATATGTGCAAACTCCAAACTCAGAGCCCCATGATAATCTAACGGTCGGAAATCACGTAACACGGATGCTGCACAACAGATTACGGTACCATATTAACATTTCTCTATTTGATAGATAAACCAATGAATGATGCTAAATTTTAAAGGTGGAAAAATCTGACCCGACCTGAAAAACCCGCCCGACTGGAACCTGACTCGAGTTTCAGAGAAGTCAAACCAACCCGAACCTGACCTAAACCCGACACGACCCGACTTTCAGGGAAAGTCAAACTGACTCAAACCTGACCCGACCCGTGTTTCAGGGAAACTCAAGCTGATACTGACCCGACCCGAAACCCGAGATGACCCGGCTGGGAATAGAGGTGCAAAATCTGACCAAACCCGAAAAACCCGCCCGACCCGAACCCGACTCAACCCGAAAAATTGCCGGCAGACGTCAACTCAATACCGGACCCCACCCGAAAAATTGCCAGCATACGTCAACCCGATACCCGACCCGACATTTCCATTCGATCAAACTGACCCAAACTGACCATACCCAACAATTTGCCACATCTACTAAATTTTAAGCCAAAGTGTGTTTACTAAGTTAGGTCCATATACAACATACATAAATCTTAAAATTGCATAAAAATTAAGGGAGAAGATACTTGTTCCCAAATACAAATCCCCAAATTTGACCAACCTACCATCAATGTCAAGGTGCCAAGTATAAATAGTTAGTACATTACTTTCATAAAAGTATGAAAAACTAACATTAGTAATAATACCTACAAAGAGAAGTACAAATATTAAAGAATCAAAGTATAAATATTGATAAAAGAAACTTTTGAAAATCGTCCTACATCAGGAATCTAAAAAAAAAAAAAATTCATCTCAAAAATCTTCGAGTCAAATCCTCAATTTGACAAAATAACTGTCAATATAACTAACTTTTCGAACAAACAAAATATAAATAGTTAACATTACAAGTATAAATAATTATATCACAAAGTATAAATATTTTCTATATGATACTATTTACAAAAAACATGAAATATTTTTACTTCATTGTTTACTATATATATTTTGAAAAAGAGATATAAAAAACGATGCATGTACTAATATCTACAGTAAGAAGGTAAAATATTAGTGAAATAAAGTATAAATAATTACTTAATGATTTATGAATTGACCAAGTACAAATAATACACATTCAAAATAAATATAATTATATTTGAAAACCTCGATACTTTCTCTGTGATATTATTTCCAATAAAGTTGAATTATCTATACTTAATTGTTTGCGTATTATATTTTCAGTTACTAATATTAATATTTATATGTGAATTTTTTGGAAATATTTTATATTATATATCTTTAATACGATATTAATCAAAGTCAAAATATTATGTAAACAACAAGAAAATACAAACATTGAAAGCATAAATACATAACGCATTCTCATTGTAAGAATCTTCTTCGCTTCTTCAATAAACTTAAGAATGCACTGCATCTTTGCCAAAAAAAAAAAGTTCCAACTTTTTTCACGTCTCTCCTTGTGCAGAATTTTTGCACACTGACTTGTCACATTTTACGATAGGATATTCTTTCTCATTTGCCATGTGTTGTGGACTTGTGGTGTCCGAATTCAATAGCAGAGGGCGTAGATAATAGAGCAAGATGAAAATACTGGAGATGAAGCAATCAAATGAGACACGTGCTCCTCTTGTGTGAGGAATTAATTTGTTAGTATAGTATATGGATCAAAAAAGGAAGGAGAAGTCTGGGGATTTCTTTATTTACTTGGTCGATGGAGCAGAAGGTTTGACCGGATTTGGTTTGGGGATTTTGATTGGGGGATAATAGATTTACTCAAAAATTAAAGTATTGGTATTTTTTAATTATAGAATTGCTGAACATTGCAAGTGTGAACATTAGATACAGTCAGAAAGAGAAATGGAATGGACATAGCAAATTTAGAAAGGAGAAACTTTCCTCCATAAATAGAAAATGAGACTTGATCGTAGTATGGCACAGAAAAGACTTGATCATAGTGTTGTGCCGTGTTGGAGGCAGAGGCCATCAGGCCAACGAAGTATGGTAGAGAAGCCTCATGTGTGGATAGAACTTAGAAGCATGTTGTTTTGATGTATTTTTGATATTGAAAAATAAAAGCATACAATACAATAATTAGTATTTGATTTACGTCAAATGCAGCAGATATTTTTTCTTTTTTGTTTTTTTTTTTGGGAGATTTTAAAATCCTATCTCATATACAAAATTGCTTCTTATTAAAATTACTCATAATATTTAAAGAGTTTGTCGATTCTATTAATTACTTTTTACTTATACAAAAGTACATAATTCAATAGATACAATCAAATAAGAATAAAAAAAAAGTGATTCTGCTCCTATAAAATTTAAAACCTTTAAAACTCTTAGCCAAGCTGTGCGTTAAATATGGTCTTTTTTTTTTGTTTGTTTCCAAGTATTGGGAATCTTGGTGCATTACATAAATATTCTTATTTCCAAATTAAAAAAAAATCATAAATTTTCGAAACGAAAATTTGATGTATATTATATGGATAATATTGGAGAAACCTCTGTTTAAAAAGGAGGTCGGCACAGTAATCTTTTAGTTCAATATACATATCAAAAGACGTCATGTTGTCTCTGTTTTTGCCGAGTTAGTTTGGTCAAATAAGATAATATAATAACAATATGTGTTACGTACATTCATCATTTTTGACTTTTTCCAGGTCATGTGAGTACAAATATTTTATTTATTTATCAAGTGGTAACTAGACAATCCAAACGTAAAATAATTGAGGAAAAAAAAGAGAAGAATTAACCAAGTCTCCGATTATGAGTTTCTATATATACAGACCATGCAAGCTACCAAAAGACATATATCACTGCAAAAAAGAACTAACAAACATGAATTTAAAGCCTTCCTCTGCTCTCATACTAGCAGCAATTTTCTGTATTCAGATTTTCCAATTTTCTGTCTATGGGGTGGATGCATCAACTAAGGTAAGTAGGATACATTTAAAGTTAACTGTTAATTGTCCTCAATTTTAAGTATCCACATATCTATACGAGTATCAGAAATAATAAATTTTGTAACAATATATATGGATTGACACATTTTTCAGATAACAAATTCATTACTTGTAATTAAGTTGCAATATATACAACTTTTCCGGCTAACACTTCCTATCTATTTTCAGATATACATTGTGTACCTGGGAGAGAAAAAGCACGACGACCCAAATGTCGTAACAACTTCTCACTATGAGATGCTAACTCCCCTTTTTGGAAGGTTTCAGATTTTACCTCTTCTCTATATATATAATATATAAGCTATGTTCTTGCTTCATGGAGAGACGTTGTTAATTAATTAGTTGATGTTCTAATTAACTGTTGTTTTGTTGGTGTAATTCAATTGTACGGTTTAACGTACGTAGATTAACCAGTAATGTTTGTATCCTGACAAATGACTTCAATTGAAATTATGTAGAGTGCATGCACAATTTGATTCATTTTTGAGGTAATATATATTACTTTACATACCTAGGTACATATGTTTAATTACAAATAATTCAATTTAGTATTAATCAATGCAATGATCAACCATTTGCGTGAAACAGCAAGGAGGAAGCAGTGAAATCGATTGTGTACAGCTATAAGCATGGATTCTCTGGTTTCGCTGCGATGCTAAACGAGTCTCAAGCAAACATTCTTTCAGGTAATTATCTTTTTTGTTTATATATTTATCTGGTTTATTTTGGATAAGATGGAAAATTTGGCCATACACCAATTATTCTGCAGTCGAAACTAACAAGTCAAATTAAGTCGGAACAAGTCTATAATTACAAATTAAAGTATAAGTTTTAAGAACATTTATCTATATATAATCTTTCATTTGCCACTATAATGACAGGAATGCCAGATGTAATCAGCGTCGAACCTAATCGTATGTATACAGCGCACACGACACACAGCTGGGACTTTCTCAAACTTAGTAGTGACCCCAGAGCCAACACATTACTTCAGCAGGGGAACTATGGAGAAGACATAATTATTGGAGTAATAGACTCAGGTTACATTTAAGTTAGTTGTAATCGTTTGAAATGCTTGTTTTTGCAACTATGAATAATATATATACTTATGATAGCCTTACAATATTATCTTTCTTGAGTGAAGAGGTGTTTGAAGCTTCAAAATTCAAATTATAAACTTTACCAAGCACCGCAGATGGCTCTCCTCGTAAAGTAGCTACCAAATTATTATGCTCTATTGCAAATTTATTATGAATGAAACAGATATTGTCACGAGGTTCTTTGATATGTGTTGATCTTTAATTTCATCATTTCAATAGGTATATGGCCTGAATCACATAGCTTTGATGCAACTGGTTATGGACCCCCACCAAAATGATGGAAAGGTGTATGCCAAACTGGGGATGCATTTGATGTCAGAAATTGCAGCAATAAAATTATCGGAGCACGTTGGTATGGCAAAGAGTTGTCTCCTGAACAAATGAAAGACGAATACATGTCACCAAGAGACTTCAATGGTCATGGGACCCACTGTGCCTCCACAGCTGCAGGCAAGAGGCCCAATTTCTCTTTGGACTAGTATTCTGTGGTCAAATATCTAATATTTTTCAAATTAATTTGATAAGCTCAAAATTAAAGGATACAAATTGAATTCCAATTTCAATATGTAGTCTAACTGTCAGAACTCAGGAATATCAAAAAATCATAACAATATAGGGAATTGAGGTAGTATAACCCTTCATTCCTTGCTATAGGTAACATAGTATCAAACACAAGTTTCAATGGCTTGGCAGCTGGGTCTGTCAGGGGTGGAGCTCCTCGTGCCAGGTTAGCCATATACAAGGTTCTTTGGGGCTCTGGAAATTCAGGCAGTGGTGCCAGCATTCTTAAAGCTATAGATGATGCAATAAATGACGGTGTCGATGTTATGTCTTTATCTATTGGTGGCCCAAGTGACTTTCCTGGAACATTGCATGCTGTTGCAAAAGGAATTAGCGTAATTTTTTCAGCAGGAAATGATGGGCCTAGTCCTTACACTGTAGGAAACAATGTTCCTTGGGTAACAAGCGTCGCCGCCAGCACTATTGATCGTTCTTTCCCGACAGTTATCACACTTGGAAATAATGAGAAATTTGTGGTATGTAATTCAATTTTGCTTTGGTAAAATTAGTTTGAGCAAGTTAGTTGATTCTTAATTAATAGTTTTCATTTGCAGGGTCAGTCAAACTTTTATAAAAGTGAAGCATATAAAGATAACAATTTCACTCAGCTTGTTTATGCCCAGAGGTATAAAATATAAATTCAAAAAAGATCTTGTATAATTTTTTTTTAATACACTGGATCAAATTTTGTTCAGCTATAATATAGCTCTCTATTGTGACTTTGTTTTCTCCCCCTTGAATGCAGTTGTGATAACAAAACATTATCGGAGAATGATGTAACCGGAAAGATTGTGCTATGCGTTAGTCCAGACATTTCCAATGCGATGCTAAATGTACTTAATGCTGGGGGTAGAGGTCTCATATATCGTCGGTACACACAAAATGACATTTCAAACTATCCTTCTGATTTCCCTTATGCTCTGGTGGATGTTGAAATAGGAAAGAAAGTCGTCTCCTATATTTCTTCTACAAGGTACACACTCTACGTGGAAGTGAAAAATATGTATCTAAATTAATGAACTACATTTTTTTTTTTCCTTTTTTTCCTTTTTGTTGATATTGCTATATTTGAGTTTACGAAATTGTTTAATTGAAAAGCAGTGCTCCACTAGCGAAAATATCTCCTGCATGTACTGTAGAAGGAGAACAAGTATTGGCACCGAAAGTTGCAGCATTCTCATCAAGAGGCCCAAACCCCACATTTCCCGGTATCCTCAAGGTATTCGTTCCATACAAGAATAGTTTTGATGAACCTTACCTACACAATTTCAAACCTGAATCAAATTATTTTTCATGGGATGTATAGCCTGACATAGCAGCACCTGGAGTGAGCATCCTAGCAGCAGTGGGTGGAGGTTACGAGTTTAAGTCTGGTACATCCATGGCATGTCCTCATGTGAGTGGCATTGTTGCACTTATCAAATCTGTGCATCCTGATTGGTCCCCATCTGCTATCAAATCTGCAATGGTCACCACAGGTCAGTTCCAAGTTATCGAGTCTCATTGTTTTCTTATTTCTCGGTACAGTGCAACGTCTTTTTGTTCCATTTTTTATTCTATATGTATTACACAAAAAATCATGTATGCAACAAATTGAGGCACAAAATGTGATATATAACTAATTAAGGCAGCCAATTTGAGATGTTGATTCATATGTCCCTCTTCGAGATTCAATGGATCAATGGCTTTAGTTTTCAACTGACCTACTTACAAAATCCATTATTAGCAGAGACTAACATTTAATAATTCAACCATCTTTCAGCGTTTACTGTTAATGCGTATGGTTTACCAATAGAAGCTGAGTCTTCTCCAAGAAAACTTGCGAATCCTTTTGACTTTGGTGGAGGCCACATTGACCCAAACAAGGCAGCTGATCCCGGTTTAGTGTATGACATCGATCCAATTGATTATACTAAGTTCTTCCACTGTAATCTTGGCCCATCTGAGAGGTGTGACTCATACACTGGTGAACTGGACGGACTAAATCTTCCATCAATTGTTGTACCGGATCTCAAGGATATTGTTTCTGTTTTCCGAACTGTAACTAATGTGGGGCCCGTGAACTCAGTTTACAAGGCATATGTCGAACCACCACCAGGTGTCAATGTATTCGTGGAGCCAGATTTAATCTCTTTCGATATCAATAAAAAGGTACAGACATTTAAGGTGACTTTTGTGGCAAAGAAGAAGGTGCAGGGAGATTACACATTTGGAAGCTTGACTTGGTGTGACAACTCGAGCCACTCGGTACGAATTCCAATTGCTGTTCGTACCATCATTGAAGACAATTATGCAGATATTGCTTGATACCTTCAAGATTGTCATGTTTTAATTAATATCTATGACATCTTGAAAATCTGACAACAAATTAAGGATAAAAAAAGGTTTCTACTATCTACGTTAACCATATTTCTTAATTGTGTGGCCTGTGTCTCATGTATCTTTTGTCATAACTTCCTTTATGTTGGTATGCAGTGTGAGTGTCATGTATCTCTTATCTTTGCTTCATGTTGGTATTGCAATAAAAGAGTGTCCATTTCCTTGGAGGCTTAGTTTAATTGGTACTTTTACTCTGTCAGTAATTGAGGCACTGATCGAGTCAAGCTAAGAAGCTTCCCCATATGTACAACATCGATCTGATAATTAATCTGTCACTAGTGCTCCATGGTTGAGCTCTCCACCAAAATTTATCGATCCATCTTATACTGTTTTACATATCGGTGCAATTTTTCCTCAATTGTTGGGGTCCTTGCACGTGGCAGAATAAAGGAGCCATTTGAGAGAATTGCGATTACATTGACCAATTTAAAAGGCAGAAGGCATTTATAATTAAATTCAAGAAAAGATGAAGTGATAAACAAAATGATTCAATGAAATACATGACAACAGTAAATTTTCCATGAGATTTAAGCACAGTGCAATCTTAATTAACCAAAATACATGAACCAAATCAATTTTAGGTGTTTTTAAGCACAATTCAATCTCAAAAGGGGAAAAAAAAGGAACAATTTCAAGATTCGCAGAAAACCACATAAGGAGCACAGAGAACAAGCAACTTAAAAAAAACCTTGAAGAGAAAAGAAAAAAGAGAAAAATCTAAAAGTGCGGTGTCTGCCTAGAGTACACCTGAACCGTCCGATTAAAAGATTTTACTCCATTGCATGCAACCGTCCCACTCCAAATCGCCAAATTGGGTCTGTCTCAGTGGCAGTATTTACAGCGTTCACCTTTTCCCCCTCTCAATCACGCTATGATTGATCTTCGTTCATTTTGAGGGAGGAAAAACAATGAATAGAGGTGAAGGTAGCAGGACAACAAGACGAGAGCGAGTGAGCAAAGGACGACTTGGCGGAGTCGCGTGCGGTGTCAGCAGTAACTGGTAGAGCGATGAAGGGGAAGAAAAGGACGTTTATTAATTAACAGCCTTGCCAATCTCGAACATTAGCCGGGTGGTGCTCTGCTCTTTCACCAAGTGTGGTCGCCCACTCTACTGATAAGATTGTAAGAGTTGAATCTAGTTAATGCCCTCTCAATCGCACCGAGTTTCCTTAGTACTGTTATTTGGCTTTATTTATTTATTTATTTTTTTGGCATTACACACATGAGAATAAAAGGAAAAATATAGAGTTAGCTGAAACCTACCACTAAAACAAAATAATAAAAAACATATAAATTAATTCTAGAACATTACATTTAAATTAATTCCTACATTATTACCCCTCACAAAATCTGCCATCTGATATGGGCTCATACATCTTCTCTTTTTCCGGCATATATATGCCTGCTCCATCCGGTGGCATGATTATGCTAATTTCCTTCCTATTAATTACCAGCATCGGCTCAGCTGCCCTCCGTGATGGCAAGTCAGCCAATTGCAACTATACATTGACAGCCTCAGCTACACCCTGCGCAACGCCTCCTCTCTGTGCTAGATCTACTGCCAATTGGACTGCCATCGCTTATGCCAAGAATTAAAGCATCGTTGCCCGGCAAGCTGTGTACACCACCATCCTCAAAATTCCTCTTTGGCCATACCATACAGCACGGGGACCTGTCGTCTTCCTCTGATCCCATCAGGCATGCGCCCACCAAGATCAGCTCCTAGTGAGACCTGATATATATATACTGTACGTACATGGCATTTGCTTCCTTCATCGCTGAGATTGCTCTATACTAGTACTGTACACGGTACAATAAAACTGATCAGTGTTCAAATTTAAGATGTGAGCAACTTGTACAGATTGACCATTTTTGTTTGAACCGAATACAAATATGTTTTACGTTAACTTAATTAAATATGAATGCATGATGAGATATATATCCTCCAGCAGAGATTTGTTTCTTTTTTTTTTTTTTTTGAGGAAAGAGATTAAATATTGTTGGGCATGCATGGTAATTAATTAGAATGAATGTGGTAAATTAATTTTTCACCTATATCAGGAATGCAACTATGTCTTCATTTTTATATATATTTAAAGATATTTACAGCTATAGTTTAAATCTGTATCAATCATTCTGTATTAATTAAAATTGTAGAAATTTTCTGGAATGGCAAATGGCATTCAGTATGATGCAAGCCGAGAGGGAAACATACAAATACCCCATTTAAATATGAAAGTCACATCAACTTGTACAGATTCACATTGAAGTATTTATTGGATATTAACATTTCTCTATTTGATAGAATAACCAATGAATGATGGTAAAGATTACGCCAAAGTGTGAATAGTTAGGTCCACATATAGCATGTGTCTTAAGATTGAATAAAATTAAAGCATTTCTATTTCTTTTTTTTTTTTTTGAACATCAAATGCCCGTAGGCAACTAAATTCCTTCACTTAGAAGAGTTACATCCACAAGGAAAAAAAAGAAAATTGTTTCTCAATCTAAATCCAAATGACACAAAATATCAACCAAAACTTTTTATAATATATCTAACCAATTTTTGCCTCGATAAGCTAAATCTAGAGAGACAAGTTCTTGAAGAAGCGCGCAATTTGTTTTGAAGTTACCGTTTGGTTGTGATGAATCCATCGTCTTTGGCAATGATTGAAAAACTTGTTAAGCACTCCATAAATCTTCAATTTGTGAAGCACCACTAGAGCTTGTTGAAGTCGGAGCAAAATCCATTTTCGAGTGATTCATAATATAACCTTCTTAAATGAAGAACAATAAAAGACCCTCCTTAGAACAAAAAGGACGATGAAAAGACGGACGAAGATACGAAACGAACCGTTAACGAACGAACAAAGCTTAAAGGTAATCAACGGAGAAGTAGAATAGGAGAGGGTGGTGGGGGAGAGGCGGTGTGCCTCTCCCCACCGGAGAATTCTCAAAGAGACGGCTAGGGTTTTCTTTTCTCAAACTCTGATGGGTCCAGCATTTCTATTTCTTAATAGAATTGCTGAACATGGCAAGTTTGAACATTAGAGAAAGTCAGAAAGAGAAATGGAATGGACATAGCAAATTAAGAAAGGAGAAACTTTCCTCCATTCTTATTTCCAAATTAAAAAAAAATTTCATAAATTTTCAAAACTAAAATTTGATGTATATTATATGGATAATATTGGAGAAACCTCTGTTTAAAAAAGAGGTCGGCACAGTAATCTTTTAGTTCAATATACAGAGTAAATCTATGGTGTTCTTAAGCTTACGGAGGCCTTCCGTGAGCTTAACACTAAAAACATATCAAATCATATTCAAGTTTTAATTTATATGTCTTAATAAATTCTTTATATCAAATCATGTAGTATATAAAAATTTTCCATTTTTCAAAGATTTTTAAATATTTATTTCGGATTTTATAAAAGTTGCATATGAGACATTGATTATTTTATTAATATTGTATAGTTGCTATTAAAATTCCAAAAAATGAAAATTTTTTGTATGCAATAAGATTTTGATATAAAGAACTTATCGAGCTATATAAATCAAAATTTGGATATGATTTGATATGTTTGTGGTGTTAAGATTACGGAAGGCTTCCATGAGCTTAAGAACACTGTAGTTTTACTCCAATATAAATATCAAAATATGTCATGTTGTCTCTGTTTTTGCCGAATTATTTTGGTAATATAAAATAATATAATGACAATAAAGGTTAGGTGCATTCGTCATTTTTGACTTTTGCCTTGTCAGGTATGTACAAATATTTTACATTTGTATCAAGAGGTAACTAGACAGTCGAAACGTAATATAAAGAGGGGGAAAAAAAAAAGAGAAGAATTAACCAAGTCTTCGATTATGAGTTTCTATATGTACAGAGCAAGCCAGCAAGACATATATCACTGCAAAAAAAAAAAAAAGAACTAACCAAAATGAATTTAAAGCCTTCCTATTCTCTCATACTAGCAGCCAATTTCTGCATTCAGATTTTCCAATTGTCTGTCTATGGGGTGGATGCATCAACCAAGGTAAGTAGGATACTGTATACATTTGAAAATAACTGTCAATTGTCTTCATTTCTAACTGTTCACATATCCATATATATAACAGAAATAATAAATTGTGTAACAATATGAATTGATACATTTTTTTTTGAGGACATAATATGACCCATAAGAATGACAAATTCATTACTTGTAATACAACTTTTCCGGCTAACACTTACGATGGATTTTCAGATCTACATTGTGTACCTGGGAGAGAAAAAGCACGACGACCCAAATGTCGTAACAGCTTCTCACTATGAGATGCTAACTCCCCTTTTTGGAAGGTTTCAGATTTATACCCCTTCTCTATATATAATATATAAGCTATGTTCTTTCTTAACGGAGAGGTTGTTAGTTAGTCGATATTCTAGTTAACTATTATTTTGTTGGTGTAATTCAATTGTACGGTTTAGCTAGCGATGCTTTGGACAGGGGTCCAGTCCAAAGTTGTGAAACAGTATATGTTGATCCATTTTGACAATTGACTTCAATTGAAATTATATAGAGTGCATGCACAATATATGTTGATCCATTTTGAGGTAATATATATTACTTTACGTACCTATATTTATGTATAATTACAAACAATTCAAATTTAATTAGTATTGTGATGCTCAAACATTTGTGTGAAACAGCAAGGAGGAAGCAGTAAGATCGATTGTGTACAGCTATAAGCATGGATTCTCTGGTTTTGCTGCAATGCTAAACGAGTCTCAAGCAAAAATTCTATCAGGTGATTATCTTTCTTGTTTATATATTTATCTGTTTATTTTGGATAAAATGGAAAATTTAGCCATACACCAGTTATTCTGCAGTCGAAACTAACAATTTAAAGCCGAAACAAGTCCATAATAAGAAATTAAAGTATAACTTTTAAGTACATTTATCTATGTCTGATTAAATTATCTTTCATTTGCCACTATAATGACAGGAATGCAAGATGTAATTAGTGTTGAACCTAATTGCAAGTATACAGCGCACACGACACACAGCTGGGACTTTCTCAAACTTAGTAGTGACCCCAGAGCCAACACATTACTTAAGCAGGGGAAATATGGAGGAGACATAATTATTGGAGTAATCGACTCAGGTTGCATTTAAATAGTTGTAAATATTTGAAAATGCTTGTATAGGCAACCATGATCAATATATATGTACTGATGGTAACCTTACTGTCTTATCTTTCTCGAGTGACTCTGGATGTGAACCTTCAAAATTCAAATTCAGTAAACTTTACCAAGCACAGCAGATGGCTCTCATCGCAGAGGCCGAACCCAAATTATTATGCTCCGTTGCAAATTTATTATGAACAAAACAAAAATTGTCACGAGGTTCTCTGATATGTGTTTATCTTTAATTTCATCATTTCAACAGGTATATGGCCTGAATCACATAGCTTTGATGCAACTGGTTATGGACCCCCACCAAAACGATGGAAAGGAATATGTCAAACTGGTGATGCATTTGATGCCAGAAACTGCAGCAATAAAATTATCGGAGCACGTTGGTATGCCAATGATTTGTCTCCTGAAGCGATGAAAGGAGAATACATGTCACCTAGAGACTTCAATGGTCATGGGACCCACTGTGCCTCCACAGCTGCAGGCAAGAGTTTTCTCAATTTCTCTTTGGACTAATATTTTGTGGTCGATTATCTTATATTTTTCAAATTAATTTGATAAGCTCAAAATTGAAGGATATAAATTGAATTCCAATTTCAATATACAGACTAACAGGGCTTTGGGATACCTTTCCCCCAAAATATTATGACAATATATGGGTCCTAGGTAGTTTAACCTTCATTCCTTGCTATAGGTAACATAGTACAAAACATGAGCTTCAACGGCTTGGCAGCTGGATCTGTCAGGGGTAGAGCTCCTCGTGCCAGGTTAGCTGTATACAAGGTTCTCTGGGGCGGCCCTCAGGCGAGTGGCAGCGATGCCGGGATTCTTGCAGCTATAGATGATGCAATAAATGATGGTGTCGATATTTTGTCTTTATCTATTGGTGGCGGCAGTACTGAGACTCCTGGAACATTGCATGCCGTTGCAAAAGGAATTAGTGTAATTTTTTCAGCCGGAAATGAAGGGCCTGGTCCTTACACTATAGGAAACAATGTTCCTTGGGTAATATCTGTGGCTGCCAGCACGATTGATCGTTCTTTCCCTACAGTTATCACACTTGGAAATAATGAGAAATTTGTGGTATGTAATTCAATTTAGTGTTTGTAAAATTAGTTTCAGAAACTTATTTGATTCCTTATTAATTTTTTTTTTCATTTGCAGGGTCAGTCACACTTCTATAAAAGTGAAGCATCTAACGATAACAATTTCACTGAGCTTGTTGATGTGGGGGGGGGGGGGGGGGGGGGTATAAAATATAAATCCAAAAATATCTCGTATAATTTTTTAGTACACTAAATCAGAATTTTGTTCGACTCATAAGTAATATAGCTCTGTCTGTGTCATTGTTTTTTACCCTCTGAATGCAGTTGTGGCAACGTGACATTATCCAAGATAGATGTAATTGGAAAAATTGTGCTATGCGATCGTCCAATTCAAGCTATATCATACTTTTCCTACGCAAAGCAAAATGTAATTGGTGCTGGGGGTAGGGGTCTCATTTATCCTCAATACACGGACAATCTCATTTCAGGCATACCATCTGATTTCCCGTATGCTCTGGTGGATTTTGAAATGTCAAAGAAAATCTTCTCCTATATATCATCATCAAGGTACACACACTATGTGGAAGTGAGAAATATGTATATAAGGAAATAAACTACGTTGATCTTTTTTTCTTAATTTTTTCATTTTTGTGGATATTGCTATATTTGAGTGTAATGCATTACAGAATTGTTTAATTCAAAAGCAGTTATCCACTAGCAAAAATATCTCCTGCATATACTGTAGAAGGAGAACAAGTATTGGCACCGAAAGTTGCAGCGTTCTCATCAAGAGGCCCAAACCCCACATTTCCTGGTATCCTCAAGGTATCTAATCTGTACACCAATATTTTTCATGAATCCTATATACACATACACAATTTTAGACCTGAATCAAATTATTTTTCATGGGATGTCAAGCCTGATATAGCAGCACCTGGAGTGAGCATCCTAGCTGCAGTTGCTGCAGGTTACAAGTTTATGTCTGGTACGTCTATGGCATGTCCTCATGTAAGTGGTATTGTTGCACTTCTAAAATCTGTGCATCCTAATTGGTCTCCATCTGCGATCAAATCTGCAATTGTCACCACAGGTCAGTTCCTTGTTATTGAGTCCCATTGTTTTCTTAGTACAATGCCACTTCTTTTTGTTCCATTTTTTGTTCTATATGTTATACACAAACAATCATGTACCCAACAAATCGGCAACACAAAATCTGATTTATTAACTAATCAGGTAGCCAATTTGAGACGTTGATTCATGTGTTCCTCTTCGAGATTCAATGGATCAATGGCTTCAGTTAATAACTGACCAACTTACAAAATCCATTATTAGCAGAGACTAACATCGAATAATGCAACCTATCTTTCAGCGTTTACTGTTAATGCGTACGGTTTACCAATACAAGCTGAGTCTTCTCCAAGAAAACTTGCAAATCCTTTTGACTTTGGTGGAGGCCACATTGACACAAACAAGGCAGCTGATCCTGGTTTAGTGTATGATATCAATCCAATTGATTATACTAAGTTCTTCCATTGTACTCTTGGCCCGTCTGAGGAGTGTGACTCGTTCACTGGCGAACTGGACCAACTAAATCTTCCATCAATTGCTATACCAGATCTCAAGGATACTGTTTCTGTTTCTCGAACTGTTACCAATGTGGATCCTGTGAACTCAATTTACAAGGCTTTTGTAGAACCTCCACCTGGTGTCAATGTATTCGTGGAGCCAGATTTAATTTCTTTTGATATCAATAAGAAGGTACAGACATTTAAGGTGACTTTTGTGGCAAAGAAGAAGGTGCAGGGAGATTACACATTTGGAAGCTTGACTTGGTGTGACAACTCGAGCCACTCGGTACGGATTCCAATTGCTGTCCGTATCATCATTGAAGACAATTATGCAGACATTGCTTGATAGCTTCAAGATTGTCATGTTTTATTTATTATCTATGACATCCTATAAATCTGATAACCAACTAAAAATGAAAGAGCTTTCTACTATGTTATAAACAGAACTACTGTTCAGCTTGTGTGTGTCATGTATCTTTTATCTTTGCTTTATGTTGGTATGCTATAAGAGTGTCTCATGTATATTTTATGTTTGCTTTATGTTGGTATGCAGTAAGAGTGTCATGTATCTTTTATCTTCACTTTACGTTGGTATGCAGTAAGAGTGTCTTGTATCATTTATCTTTGCTTTATGTTGGTATGCAATAAGAAAAAAAGATTGGGAACACGTCTGAAGGGCTTTGGACCAAAATCTTGACCTCATAGAAACACAATAAAGTTTTCCATTAATTAAATTACATTTAGGGGCAGTTTTGATCAACAAGAAATGTAGGAATTTCAAAAATTATGAGAAACATGTTTCAATCATTTCAGTTTTAGGTTCTTTGTTTCCATTGTGGATGTTTGATGTTGACGCAATGCATATGGACATATGTCCAACTCACACTTGGATGTAAATGATGGCCATGTCGAATCCAAACTGATTTATAATTTCATATATAATGGCATGAGATATTTCCAAGAAACAATTAAGTGACATGGTCTTTAAGAAAATGCATGAACAAGGAGATGCATGAACAAAGAGATGCATGAACTTTACAAGGAGAATTATTATCAAGAGTTATTATTTAGTAAATTTAGGAGTCAAAGAAAGTTATTGTTTGTTGTTTTCTATGTTATTTGTAAGGCTATATAAGAAGCCAAATGTTATTTTGTAAGATAGATTTCAGAATTTGATCAATAGAATTGTTCTATGAGTGTTATATTGTCTTTCTTTCTCTCTTAGTAACTTTTTTTTTGTCTCTACTACTACTAAACCGACTCGTGAGCTTAACGTGCAATACCGTAGCCGGACAGCTTTGCGTCAGATGTACAAGAAATTTCGATTCCAGAATTATTTTTCTTGTGATTGATTAGCTAGAAATAAGAAAATGTAGAGTGGAATAGATGAGTTTATGAGAGTAGTGGAGAAATAATGAAAAAAAATTTTATTTTCCGGTGAAAACCGAGTGAAAAATAAAGTGAAGGAAAAGGGGGGACAACTCCAGACAAGAATCATCTATCCCAAAAAATTTATCATCAAACAGTAATGTCAAATTAAGATATTAAAAAAATTGTTATTTTCCGTCATTTCCATCATTTTCCAGCATATCAAACATGCCCTTAGTTTATACATACTATAACCCCGTTTTATTTTACAGTATAGACGCACGGAAACACGTGGGATTAATATTAAGACGCGTAGTATATGCTTAAGATGAGAAAAATATATATTCGCCTAATTTTGTTAGTGTAATTAACCAGAAGTTATTCTAAAAGTGGCAATTATCAGAACTGGCAAAATGAAAAAAAAAAATGTACTTGACTTATAACATATGATACAAAATAACATATACAAAGAGTATACCGTTATACTTTTTCCAAAAATACAAAAAAAAAAGTACACCGTTACAATATCTAAATATAGTTGTGTCATGTTGAATAGCTTAATTATTAAGCCAAACACACCGCCTAACAAATTAAATTTATAAATACTGTTCCCAACCTCAGCAATTTCTTTTTTTGGCTATCTGATTGCATTTCTGACTTACAGCGCGCACTCAAGACCGATCAACTTATCATCAACTGCTTCTCAATTTACTTTTGTTTCATTGCATCTTTATATTACATTTTGGTTTATTTTAATCCATTTTAATTAGCTAATTAATCACTGTCCTTAATTTTCATATATCGTTCCCTGAGTTCGAGTTCGGTACTGCTTGATGGATCCATCGAGTTTAGAATCGAGCACTGGTACGGCTGCGGATGTTACAAGTCATGTGCACGAGCTGCCTCTTCCACCGCATGCTCCATCCCGCAAATATGTAACATCTTTGATATCTCTTTAGATATTTATACAGATATCCATTGTTATTGATTGAAAAGGTTATGTCGATTAATTGTCTGCTTGGTAATTACTGTTAAGTAGGATTTGGTTACTAATTGTAATGCACTAACAAGAATTAAAATATCTCCATTCTAATGAGAATCAGTAGGCTTGTTGAGCCTGCTTTTTCAAAAAAAAAAATAAATAAATAAAAAAGAACAAGAACTACAATACTAAAAATAACTTTTTTAAAAAACAGCATAGTAATGGAGATAATTAATTTGCTCTGATAAATTGTAAATTTGTAATACAAATAGGCAGACAGATTCATCCCATACAGGGGTGGGGGCAACATGGCGATGGCGCAAGGCCTCCTGAACATTCCTGCAGAGAAGCCCATGTCGGGAATAGTGTCGCCATCAAGGGAGGCATACAGGAAGCTTCTTTCTGACACCATGCTCCAGGGAAGAAAGCGCATCCTGTGCTTTCGCGACCAATCTTCGGCTTGCAATATCAATTCTCTTCCGGACTTCTCCGACTCAACTCAAGTTCAATCAGTAAGGAAAGTTAGGAGCATTCCAAAGGTTATTTCCATTGTTATCCAACATATTTATTGTTATTTTTAGAATTAATTTTCTGTTATGTTTTTGGTGAGTTACTAGTTGGCTAATAATAACCCATTATTTTCTTTTGACTGACTTCATATAAATCTGAATACTCGCAATCAAACTAATTTCTTTGTTTGTATTTACCAGCAACCAGAGAAAATATTGCCTATACGGGATATGACAGACGAGAACTGGCTTCACTTATTTGACTGGGGAAGTAATAACATATTCGCAGTGGCAGCTGGAAATTTTGTGAAATTGACGGAAGCTACAAGTTTGTCGACTTCCTCCCTCCTGCCAGTTTCTGCCTCTTCAGGCCCTGTTAGCTGCGTCAGCTGGTCCCCAGATTGTCGCCGTATTGCCGTTGGTCTAGATAATTCTCACGTAATTGTGTACGATCCTGCCACCAAGATGCCAGTATATTACAATATAAATCAGATGAACACAAGACGCCCGCCCAACCCTTTCCCTCAATTTTATTTCACAAAACTTGAAAATTACAGAGTTCAGAAAAGAAGAAAAGAAGAAAAGAAAACTTTCACACATACATTCTCTATTCCCTGTAATCTATTCTATTTAACATGACACCTCCATATAATTAGAAACTACAGTATTGTATTTACAAACATTCTATACCAAGTCAATTATTAACTACACCATAAAGCTCAAATCCTGGAGAATATTCTCACAAATCAGCCTTTGCAATCTTCCTGCTGCTTTCCCATTTTTTCTGCTCCAGGTGCGCAAGTGGCTAGGCCAGCACACTCCATCCTGATTTTGTTTCCTATTATATATGTGCCAGCTTGATTCCGACACTCCCCCTCAAGCGGACACATATCTGTCCTTCATTCCCAACCTGTTAATTGACTCACTGAAAATCTTGCTAGACACGGGCTTTGTCAGAACATCTGCAAGTTGATCATTAGATCTCACAAATGGCATGGATATGATCTTTTTATCTAATTTTTCTTTAATAAAGTGTCGATCAATTTCTACATGTTTTGTTCTATCGTGCTGCACGGGATTATGAGATATGTCTATGGCAGCTTTGTTGTCACAGAATAATTTCATTTCAGCTTGTGGCTCAAAGCCTAATTCAGTTAAGAACTTTTTTAACCATAGTAATTCACAGATTGCCTTTACTATACCTCGAAATTCTGATTCTGCACTGGATAGTGACACTACATTTTGTTTCTTTGATCTCCACGTGACTAAGTTACCCCCAACAAATGTAAAGTAGCCAGCAGTTGATCGTCGATCTATTGCACATCCGGCCCAATCAGCATCACTGTATGCCACCACCTGAAGATGATTATTTTTCTAAAACACTATACCTTTCCCTGGAGTGCCTTTCAAGTATCTTATAATTCTCATCACCGCATCTAGGTGTTCTTCTTTGGGAGAGTGCATAAACTGACTTACCACACTTACGGCATATGCAATGTCAGGTCTTGTGTGAGATAAGTAAATAAGTTTTCCTACCAACCGTTGATATCGTCCCACATCAGTTGGGGTATGATCAGAATATGCATCTAATTTTAGATTTGGGGCCATAGGTGTGTCTACTGGTTTGCAATCTAGCATTCCCAGTTCAGTTAAGAGATCTAATATATATTTTCTTTGAGATAGAAAAATTCCCTCTTTATTTCTTGTAACCTCTATTCCAAGGAAATATTTCAAACCACCTAGGTCTTTCATCTCAAATTCATTGAACAGTGCTTTTTCTAACCTTTTAATTTCTTCCATATCATTTCCCGTTATGATCATGTCATCTACATAAATTATTAAAACAACTACCTTTTCTTGGTTCCTTTTATAAAACATGGTATGGTCAGAGTCACTTTGAATATATCCATACCTTTTCATGGCTTGACTGAATCGTCCGAACCACGCTCTTGGAGACTGCTTTAATACCTTGTTGGCAGTTTCACAGGTTTTATAGCCCGAGGGTATCTCCATGTATATTTCCTCTTCTAGCTCTCCATGTAAGAATGCATTTTTTACATCAAACTGGTGCAATGGCCAATCTAAATTTGCTGCAAGAGACAATATCACTCGAACAGAGCTTAGTTTTGCAACAGGAGAGAATGTTTCTTGGAAATCAATTCCGTATGTTTGGGTGTACCCTTTTGCTACAAGTCTCGCCTTATATCTTTCAACATTTCCTTGTGCATCATATTTTACAGTGTATACCCACTTGCATCCTACGACCCTTTTTCCCTCAGGTAATTCAGTTAATTCCCATGTATTATTTTTTTCTAAAGCATCCATTTCTGTTTGCATAGCACTTATCCATTTTGGTTCTTTTACAGCTTCCTCTAATTTTTCTGGTATCATTATGGAAGACAATTGATGTACAAATCCTTTCAATGGTTCACATAAATGAGCAGTGGTAGTGTATTTTGCAATTGGATAGCTTGCTTGACTAGTACCATCCTCCGGTACATACCTCTTTGGTGGTTGTCCCCTATTTATTCTAGGTTGTAATTTTGGGATAGGCTGAGTCAAGCTAACCTGTGATCCAAGAGATTTAGGCACTTGTGGTATAGAATCGTCGGATTGTATTATTGCTTCACTTCCATGCCCGGTTGCCATGATTTCTGGTTCTGCTCCATTCTCGGTATCCACATCATTTTCCTCTGTGGTGCGCATGCATCTCATGGGAGATATGCAAGTTTGCTCAAAAATTGGTGCTGGAACATGATTTTCAAAAATTGGTGCCAATGCTTGATTTTCATTTTCAAAAATTTGAACGTGATTTTCATTTCCAGAATTCACATTATTTTTCTCCATTGTTAGAAAATTTAATTCCTCACTTGGCATGCTACTCAACTCCCCCTGAATTGAATTTTCAGAATATTTAAAGTAAAAATCATTTTCTATAAACGTCACATCCATTGACGTAAAAAATTTTCTTAATCTTGGACTGTAACATTTGTATCCCTTTTTATTTTGAGTTATTCCTAAAAATACACATTTTTCTGCTCTTGGTTCAAGTTTAGATCGAAATTGTTCTTGAAGGTGAACATACACAGTACACCCAAATATTCTTGGCTCTAGATTAAGTATTGAGTGAATTTTAAAATGCATTGAAAAATTTTGTAAAGGAGTGGAAAAATCATTCACCCGTGTTGGAGTTCGATTCATGAGATATATGGAAAATGTTATTGCATTGTCCCAAAAAATATTTGGTACATTGCTATCAATGAGAATGGCTCTTGTGATTTCTAAAATGTGCCTATTTTTACGTTCCGCGATTCCATTTTGTTGTGGTGTTCCAACACAAGTTGTTTCATGTACTATACCTTCATCTCGAAAAAAATTTTGTAATTCATAATTTATGTACTCCATTCCATTATCACTTCTAATTACTTTGATTTTTCTATCAAATTGCGTTTTAATCATGGTTATGAAATTTTTAAAAATTTCCTTTACTTCATCTTTTGTTTTTAATAAATATAACTATGTCATACGTGAACAATCGTCGACAAAAATGATGTAATATCGATAATCAAATTTAGAAACTATCGGGGATGGCCCCCACACGTCAGTGTGAATCAAATCAAAAGGTGATAATGTTTTATTATTACTAGGCAAATATGTAGACCTATGGCTCTTAGCTTTAATACAGGTTTCACATACAAAATTTTTATAATCAAATTTATCAAAAAAATATGGAAAGAGCTCTTGCATATACCCAAGAGATGGATGACCCAATCGTTTGTGTCATAGTAATATCTTATTCTCTTCTTCGCCATTGCTGCTGCTAAGCAAGGCAAATCCCTTCTTCAAATTGTCGAGATAATACAATCCTCCTTTTCTAGTACCACGGCCCAACACTCTCTTGGTTTGAATATCATGAAATATGCAATAATCCGGGAATATGTGAACCACACAATTTAATTCCTTTGTTAGTTGTCCAATTGATATCAATTTTGAGGACAGAGTTGGTACGACTAAGGTATTTTGGAGAGTCAAATTTGGATATACTGCTACATCTCCCGCTTCAGTTACAGGGTAGCATATGCCATTTGCATTTAGAATACCATTTTTTCTCGGTAATTTTGAGTTTATGAGGTCATGGCTCGTATATGTCATGTGGTCCGTTGCACCGCTATCTAATATCCATTCTTTTTCTCTTGAACCGTTAAAATCATGATTAAATGAGTAAGTTGTATTACCTGGAGCTCCTGGATGCAAGGGTATAGATGAACTCGTAACTGAAGCATGAAGGCCTCTTGCTTCCTGGTCCAGGGAATTAGTTTGATTCAACTGAGGCATGACGTTGGGCTGCTGCATACCTTGATGCATTAATACATGATTCTTGTCTCCCCAATAATTCAATTGTGGCACACCAATGCCCTTCATTCCAGACGTCTCAATGCTAGCCTCCTTTTGCACTTGCAGCTCTTGAGATGGCCCCTCTGCACGTGCAACAGCTGCACGACCTTTCCCCGACCAGTTAGTTTTTCCTTTGCGCCTTTCTTTGAACCAGTCTGGATATCCAACCAAATGAAAACATTGCTCTTTGGTGTGCCGGGTTTGGCCGCAGTGGGTGCATTTGAGGCTTGACTTATCAACAGAGTTATAGTTGCGATTAGAGTTTACCTCGTAAGTCCGTTGTCCACGAGAAATCATTGCTGCTGGTGGGTGAGTTTCTTCACTCCCTTTCTTCATGATATTCTGTCGGGTAGCCTCTTTCCTCACCCTTGCAAACGCTTGTTCAAGCGTGGGAAATGGAATCATCTGTAACACGTTAGCTCGCTCATTGTCAAGCTTGTCATCGAGCCCATCAAGGAAGGCATAGACTCTGGATTCTTGTATGAATTTGTTGAACTTCTCAATATCAGCGGCACATGCCATCTGATTTGGCCTTCGAAAATCAATTTCTAGCCATGTCTTGTAGTTCGTTGTAGTACTCTTCCACCGGTCTACCCGCCTGCTTGATTCGGTTCACCCTTTTATTTAGGTCGAAGACCTGCGCTGCATCACTCCCATCGTAGAACGTGGTGGCTATGGTGTCCCACACCTCCTTGGCTGTTGGGTAGCGAAGGAACTTGCCATAGAGATTTGCATTGAGAGAGTTACAGATCCATCCCTTGACTACCGTGTCATCGATGTCCCATCTCTTGAATACTGGATCAGCACTCGGTGGAGGCGGGTCTGTAATATGCTTGGTCCTCTCTCTGGATTTTAGATACATCTTCACTGATTGTGACCACAAAGAGTAATTTTTGCCATTTAGTTTGATTGGAATCTGGTTTGGGTGTAAGATAGTTGTTTCAGAGGGTATTTGAGAAGGTGGATTGATTATCATGGAATTTTGCTGCATGGTAATCAACTGGGTTTGTTGTAGAGTTATTAGTTGCGCCAGTTTGTCGATTAAACTGGCTGTTTCGGTAGGGATTTCAGGTTGTTGTTCCATGGCGGTTTCTCAGAAACTGAAATTTCTTTTCAGCCTTCACAACAGATCACTCGACTGGCGCTCTGATACCATATTACAATATAAATCAGATGAACACAAGACGCCCGCCCAACCCTTTCCCTCAATTTTATTTCACAAAACTTGAAAATTACAGAGTTCAGAAAAGAAGAAAAGAAGAAAAGAAGAAAAGAAAACTTTCACACATACATTCTCTATTCCCTGTAATCTATTCTATTTAACATGACACCTCCATATAATTAGAAACTACAATATTGTATTTACAAACATTCTATACCAAGTCAATTATTAACTACACCATAAAGCTCAAATCCTGGAGAATATTCTCACAAATCAGCCTTTGCAATCTTCCTGCTGCTTTCCCATTTTTTCTGCTCCAGGTGCGCAAGTGGCTAGGCCAGCACACTCCATCCTGATTTTGTTTCCTATTATATATGTGCCAGCTTGATTCCGACACAGTATGTATCCAATTTTCTTCAATTTTCAAGTTATAAGAATCATTAGTATCTTGACAGAATTAATTGATACTTATTAACTAGAAATTGTTAATTAAAACAGACAAGAATCTTTCACGGGATGCACACGCACATGGTGGGGTCTCTTGCATGGAATGACTGCATTCTCACAACTACAGGTGCCGAAGGCACTATAGTCAACAACGATGTTAGAATAAAGTCCCACATTGTCAGTAGATACAAATGACATTCAAGCGTCGTGTGCGGTCTGAAGTGGTCTTCATCTGGAAACTACCTTGCAAGTGGAGGAACCGACAAGCTTCTAAACATATGGGACATCTCTAAGCCCAATCCTCTACACCGGTTCACCGATCACACAGCCATGGTACAGGCACTTGCGTGGTGTCCATACGAGAGCAACGTACTGGCGTCGGGTGGCGGCAAAAGGGACAAATCAATTAAACTCTGGAACACAAGTACCGGTGCCTGTCTGGAATCTGTCGATACTGGATCTGAGGTGCTGGATTTGCTATGGAACAACAACGCACGCGAACTGTTGAGTTCACACGGGCATGCGAAGAACCAGCTTGCATTGTGGAGGTACCCTTCAATGGTTCAGATGGCCGAGCTTACTGGCAACAGGGCCCCTGTACCGTACCTGACTCTGGTATGTATACATGTCAGTTTTGAAAATTACCGATTAGTCACTGTCCGTTATAATTTTTATGTCAAATTGAGGATTTAATGATGTTTTGCAATGCTTAGAGTCCGGATGGATACACAGTACTATCCGTTTCCCCCCCGAATCAAACTATGAAGTTCTGGCATGTTTTCGGAAAACCGCCGAAGAAAAGTACACCTAAGAGCTCATTTGATGTGGGGCCATGCAACATGTACAGCCACATAAGATGATAAACAAGGTATGTATTTACATCTTTGTGCTATGATTTCTATCCTGTTTCGCACTTATAATGGCTGATCCTATTTTATGTTTATTGCTTATTTTCCAGATGAAGCAGTCTTATTCATTCTGTGAAGCAAAGGTTGCTGGCTGGTGATCCGACGGCAGCACGAGATGCTGTTTCGTGGTTGAGGAAAGGCAATTGAAGATGGATCTTCAGGACAATTCCAGTTTGAATGTGATTGGATATAGATTTAATTGTTTTTACTGTAAGAGGAAACACCTCTCTGGTATTTCTATTAGTGAGACAATGTTTTCCTGACTTTGTAATATATAATTTTTTATGCAATAAAATTATGGGAGGGAGGGTTTTGGGAGTTTGGTGTGCTTTCTTCTTTCCAAGTATTTTGACAATATTTAAAAACAGTGCTTGTGTTAAATAAATACCCAAAATTTCCTCACAATTGAAAATTGATAGAATAAAATTACTAATTGTCTGGCTTTTAGTTGAGCATCTACATTGAATTTGAAAAACATTGCATTGAAGTATCTGTGAGTGTAAGCACAACAACCTCGAAACACAAAATAAAATAGAGAAAAATATATACAGTACAATTCAATTCAGTTAAATACCCTGGATTTATTTTTTGCCAGCGTCAAATATAAATTCATTTCGGTTACAGTACTTCGTCGCGTTTCTAGTTTGTCTGATGTAAGTTCCAGGAGAGGGTGATAATATTCCAGAGCGAATTAGCTTTCAGCTCTTGAAGCCTCGTTCTCATAGCCCAATTTAAAGCTATTTTAAAATTTGGGAGTTGATAGCTACACCCCTTAGAAAACCCTTTAACCGCACCCCAATACATTTTTAGTTAAAAATTATTTTTCAAATACAACAAATCACTTTTACCAGTTGCAATTCACATCCTCAATCGAACAAAACACTTATATATATATACAATAGAAAGATCAAGAATAAAAAAAAAATTCACTCAAAATTTATGAGAGTATGAGAAAGAAAGAAAAAATATTACCAATTTAGTTTGGGGATAGATATGGAGGAAAGTTAAGGGGGGCAAAGATAATTTCTCTTAAAATTTATATACTATCTAGATAAGATCAAAAGGCCTATATAATTAAGACAACAATAATCGGAAGAAATACAGTTACAAATTCTCAGAGGTAAAAAATAGGTTAACACATTTTTTGTTTATGTTGGAAATATTTTACCAGTAAAAGAACAGAAGAGAGACAGAGTTTGGGATGCAATTTTACTAGTATATTGCTCTGCTTCATTAAGAAAAACAAGAAATTATAACTCTTATATCCTACTAGCTAGACACTTTCACAGCCTCTAATTGTTATACTAACCTATTCTGAAAGTAATTAACTCACTAAACCCACTTTATCATATGAAAGCCAATTATAAATTACTATGACAGTTTGCTAATAACTAATCCAAAAATGAAACCGTGAACTGCACAACACTAACAACAGCAGTAACTAAAATAAACCAACAGTTTATGCCAGAACTGGGACTGCATCCTTTTTACTAGTCTTTTTACTTATTGCATACAAACATAAAGTAAAGATAAAAGATACATGACACTCTTATAGCATACCAACATAAAGCAAAGATAAAATTACATGACACACACAAGCTGAAAAGTAGTTCTGTTTATAACACAGTAGAAACCTTTTTCATTTTTAGTTGGTTATCAGGTTTTCAGGATGTCATAGATATTAAATAAAACATGACAATCTTGAATATATCAAGCAATGTCTGCATAGTTGTCCTCAATGATGGTACGAACAACAATTGGAATCCGTACCAAGTGGCTCAAGTTGTCGGACCAAGTCAAGCTTCCTAATGTGTAATCTCCCTGTACCTTGTTCTTTGCCACAAAAGTCACCTTAAATGTCTGTACCTTCTTATTGATATCGAAGAAAATTAAATCTGGCTCAACGGATACAGTGACACCAGCTGGAGGTTCTACAAAAGCCTTGTAAATCGAGTTCACGGGCCCCACATTAGTAACAGTTCGGGAAACAGAAACAGTATCCTTGAGATTGGGTATAGCAATTGATGGAAGATTTAGTTGGTCCAGTTCGCCAGTGTACAAGTCACACACCTCAGACGGGCCTAGAGTACAATGGAAGAACTTAGTATAATCGATTGGATCGATGTCATACACTAAACCAGGATCAACTACCTTGTTCGGATCAACGTGACCTCCACCAAAGTCAAAGGGATTGGCAAGTTTTCTCGGAAAAGACTCAACTTCTATGGGTAAGCCATATGCATTAACAGTAGATCCTGAAATATAATTTGCATTACATGTTAGTCTCTGCAAATTAAATGACTAATTTCACAAGTGGGCCAGTTGAAAACGGAAGCCATTGGTCCATTGAATCTCGAAGATGGACACATGAGTGTTCTAAATTGGCTGCCTTGATATTAGTTAATATATCAGGTTTGTCCTGTTGACTTGTTGGGTACATGATTGTTTGTGTGAAACATATATAGAACACGAAATGGAATAAGAAGAGGTGGCATTGTAGTGTGAGCATGTGAGGCTTTTTTGTGAGAAAACAATGGGACTGGATAACTTGGAACTGACCTGTGGTGATAATTGCAGATTTGATAGCAGATGGGGACCAATCGGGATGCACAGATTTGAGGAGTGCAACAATACCACTCACATGTGGACATGCCATGGATGTACCATGCTTAAATTCATAACCTTCACCGACTGCAGCTAGGATGTTCACTCCTGGTGCTGCTATATCGGGCTGTACATCCCATGAAAAAAAAAAAAAAAATATGTATATGTGTTTGTAAGATTGAAGTTCAACAATTCTGATGGTAAATGGATTGCATAACAGATACCTTCAGGATACCAGAAAATGAAGGGTTTGGGCCTCTTGATGAAAATGCTGCAACCTTAGGTGCTAAAACTTGTCCTTCTATAGTATATGCAGGAGATATTTTCGCTAGTGGGACACTGCTTTTGAATTATTAGATTTCATAATACATTAAACTCAAATCTTCTTAAAAATGGACAAAAATGAAAAATAATAAAATACATAATGAATTTCGTGTAGGTATATGTATTTACTACTATGTAACTTATACCTTGTTGAGAAAATATAGGAGAAGATTTTCCTTGCTATTTCAAAATCCACGATAGCGTAAGGGAGCACATCACCAGATATTGGTGGAAGGAGATTATTTGTGTATTTAGGATATATGAGACCCCTACCCCCAGAATTAATCACATTTCGTGATTCAACGCCAAAGTTTGAGCGAAGATTCTCTGGATCACCATTGCATATTACAATCTTCCCATCTACATCCATCTCGGATAATGTTTCGTTATCACAACTGCATTCAAGAATGAAAAAAAAACAAAGACACAGGGAGATCAGCTGTTTTACTTTTGAATTGAAGAAATTTTTTCTCAATGTATTAGAAAATTTGATGTAAGATCTTCTTTGGATTTATATTCTATACCTCTTGCCATGAACAAGCTCGGTGAAATTGTTATCTTTAGACGCTTCACTATTATAAAAGATTGACTGACCCTGCAAATGGAAGCAAGTAATTATTGAGGAATCTTCTAATTAAGTTGCTGAAACTAATTTAACAAACAAGAACTTGAATTACATACCACAAATTTCTCATTATTTCCAAGTGTGATAACCGTAGGGAAAGAACGATCAATCGTGCTAGCCGCCACAGTTATTACCCAAGGAACATTGTTATCTACGGTGTAAGGTGCAGGCCCGCTGTTTCCAGCTGCAAAAACTACACTAATCCCTTTTGCAACAGCATGCAATGTTCCAGGAGGCTCAGTACTGCCGCCACCAAGAGATAAAGACAAAATATCGACACCATCATTTATTGCATCATCTATAGCTGCAAGAATGCTGGCAGTACCGCCTCTTCCCGCAGGGCCCCATAGAACCTTGTATATGGCTAACCTGGCACGAGGAGCTCCACCCCTGACAGGTCCATCGGCCAAGTCATGGAAGCCCATATTTGGTACTATGTTACCTATAGCAAGGAATGAAGGGTTAAACTACCTCAGTACGTTCCCTATATTGTAATGATATTTTGAGTATTCCTGACAGGTTAGACTGTATGTTGAAATTGTAATTCAATGTCTATCCTTTAATTTTGAGCTTATCAAATTAATTCAAAAATATTAGATAATTGACCACACAATACTAGGATCCGAAGAGAAATTGAGAAAACTCTTGCCTGCAGCTATGGAGGCACAGTGGGTCCCATGACCATTGAGGTCTCTCGGTGACATGTATTCACCTTTCATCTGTTCAGGAGACAAATCACTGCCATACCAACGTGCTCCGATAATTTTATTGTTGCAGCTTCTGGCATCAAATGCATCACCAGTTTGGCATATTCCTTTCCATCGTTTTGGTGGGGGTCCATAACCGGTTGCATCAAAGCTATGTGATTCAGGCCATATACCTATTGAAATGATGAAATTAAAGATAAATATATATCAGATCGAGAACCTCATGACAATTTCTGTTTCATTCATAATAAATTTGCAGTAGAGAGCACTGCCTCTGCGAAGAGAGCCATCTGCATGCTATGCTTGGTTAAACTTTACTGAATTTGAATTTTGAAGTTTCACACACAAAGTCACTCAAGAAAGATAATACTGTAAGGCTATCATCAGTACTATATTCATTAATCATGGTTGCAGAAACAAGCATTTCAAAGGATTACAACTAACTAAAATGTAACCTGAGTCTATTACTCCAATAATTATGTCTTCTCCATATTTCCCCTGCTGAAGTAATGTGTTGGCTCTGGGGTCACTACTAAGTTTGAGGAAGTCCCAGCTGTGTGTCGTGTGTGCTGTGTACTTGCGATTAGGTTCAACGCTAATGACATCTGGCATTCCTGTCGTTATAGTGGCAAATGAAAGATAATTTAATCAGACAGAGATAAAGGTACTTAAAACCTACACTTTAGTTTCTAATTATGGACTTCTTCCGGCTTCAAGTTGCATTCATTTGAGATTCTTCACTAATTAAGATTTTCCTCAAGAACAAAAAAGAAAAAAACAAAACAAAAAACAAAAAACAGAGAGGGATATTTAACTTGAAGATTTCAATTGCATGTGGCTTTGCTTATGAAACGCAAAGCTTTAATTTGTCGGATGAATAAGTGTTATTATCACTAATCCTAATTATCATAAGCATGATGCATTTTAATTAACTTATTTCAGAGAAAAAAATCTTGCAATGAGTTTTGATGGGGATTACTTGAGAACAGACATCTGGTTTCATAGACAAAACACCATCTATAATGTCACACAATTAATTTCGACTGCAAAATAACTGGTATATAGCTAAATTTCCCATGTTATCCAAAGTAAGCAAATAAATATACTAACAAAAAAGATAATTACGTGAAAGAATTTTTGCTTGAGACTCGTTTAGCATTGCAGCAAAACCAGAGAATCCATGCTTATAGCTGTACACAATCGATTTCACTGCTTCCTCCTTGCTGTTCCATGCAAATGCTTGATCATTACAATACTAATTAAATTTGAATTATTAGTAGTTAAAGACTTGCACCTAGGTACGAACAGTAATATATATTACCCCAAAAATGAATCAATATATATTGTGCATGCACTCTATGTAATTTCAGTTGAAGTCATTTGTTAGGATACAATTAATGCTTTTATATATTTAAGTAATATATTTGAAATTACTTTCGTGAATAATAATGTAGCTAATGGAAATCAAGAAAAGAGCTTTGATATAGTTACATAGATCTAATCTAATTGGTTATTAAATCAATGGTACTGGAGCATGTCCGGACACCTTTGGACCAGACCCCTGTTCGAAGCATCGCTAAACCGTACAATTGAATTACACCGACAAAACAACACTTAATTAGAACATCGAGTAATTAACGTCGATCCTCTCCATTAAGCAAGAACATAGCTTATATATTATATAGAGAAGAGGTAAAATCTGAAACCTTCCAAAAAGGGGAGTTAGCATCTCATAGTGAGAGGCTGTTACAACATTTGGGTCGTCGTGCTTTTTCTCTCCCAGGTACACAATGTAGATCTGAAAATTATAGGAAGTGTTAGACAGAAAAGTTATGATACAATTAGTGTATGTGTTTTGAATATGGGTATACCTAGTGTCCATAATAAATGTGTCAACCAATTCATATTTTACAAAACTTATTGCTTCTGTTACATATATATATGAACATGTAGACACTTAAAAAGTGAGGTCAATTGGCAGTTATTTTCAAATGTATCCAGTATCCTACTTACCTTGGTTGATGCATCCACCCCATACACAGATAATTGGAAAACCTGAATGCAGAAAATTGCTGCTAGTATGAGAAAATAGGAAGGCTTTAAATTCATGTTTGTTAGTTTTTTTTGCAGTGATATATGTCTTGGTAGCTTGCTCTGTATATATATAATATATAGAAACTCATAATCGGAGACTTGGTTAATTCTTCTCTTTTCTTTTTCCTCTTTTATCTTACATTTGGATTGTCTGGTCACCTCTTGATACATAAATAAAATATTTGTACAGTGCATACATGACCCGGCAAAAGTCAAAAATGATGAATAACACTTATTGTTATTATATTATTTTATTTTACCAAAATATCTCGGCAAAAACAGAGACAACCTGATGTATCTTGATATGTATATTGAACTAAAATTTTTTTTTTTTTTTTTTTTTTTTTGAGGAAGGAACTTAAAGATTACTGTGCGACCTTTTTTTAAACAGAAAAATTATGTTCTTGATATGTATATTGAACCATAAATTATATGTATTTAACCTGAAATTTTTATTTATGTTCCCATACTTAACCTTTCCCGTGCTCCTAACTAAAAAATTATACTTAGCCATCTCGAAATAAAAAATTATACTTAGCCATCTCGAAATTTTGATTTATAATTCTTATTAAATTGCTATATTAATTGTTAATTCATATAGCTTAATGACGTTTTAATAATTTATGCTTTTTGGTTGTATATTAAACAAAATTATTTACACATTTTTCTGGGATAATTCAGCAATTAATTATTTATTTCAAGATGGCTAAGTATAATTTTTTAGTGATAAATTATGAAGATCCAGTAGTTATCCTTCAGAGAGTAATTCAACTATACAATAGTTATATATATTCTTCAATGTGATGCATGTATATCTGATCTCCATTGATCTGACTTTCATATTCAAACGGGGTATTGGTATGTTTCCCTCTCCGCTTGCATCATAGTGAATGCCATTTGCCCTTCCAGAAAATTTCTACAATTTTAATTAATACGAATGATTGATACAGATTTAGACTATAGCTGTAAATATCTGTTAATATATATTCGATGAAGACATATTGGCACTTATGCGCCTAGTACAATGTACTGGTAAGGTACAAAGTACAAACCTAAGAACGTTTAGCCTGAATGAGACATGATCCAGCCCTTGTTTCTTGGAATTTGATCCTTATATAGGTATGTCTTTCGGTATCCAGAGCTTGATTGGGCCATACATGTGCCATCAGTCTTGTTGAATGCAAACCCATAATAACTTATTGGGCCAAGTATTATGAGCCTTATCACATATATAGTTGCATTCCTAATTAAGGTAAAAACATTTACCACATTCATTCTAATTACCATGCATATATATGCATGCCAAACAATATTTAATCTCCGCTGGAGAATATATATCTCATCATATACTCGTATTAATTAAGTTAACGTAAAACATATGTATATGTATTCCATTCAAACAAAAATGGTCAATCTGTACAAGCTGCATGCTCACATCTTAAATTTGAAAAGTTGTCAGTTTATTGTATCGATCTATTGTGTACAGTATCTATCGGGTTCCATTGCTGTATGGTATGACCCGAGAGGAATTTTGAAGATGGTTGTGTACACAGCTTGCCAGGCGATGATGCTTTGATTCTTGGCATAAGCAATGGCAGTCCAATTGGCAATAGATCGATCTAGCACAGAGAGGAGACGTTGCTCAGGGTGTATATATATAGCTGTCTGTCAATATAATAGTTGCAATTAGCTGACTCGCCATCGATCATGGAGGGCAGCTGAGCCGATCGATGCTGGTAACAGGAAGGAGATTAGCATAATCATGCCACCACATGGAGCTGGCATATGTATGCAGGAAAAGAGAAGAGGCATGCATATGCGCCACATCGGATGGCAAATTTTGCGAGAAGAATTAACAGGTCAGTGTTTTAGGGGGAGGGGGACTACACCAATTTTCTGCAAGTGCAACAATGCCATTCACATGAACGTATACCAGACGTAAACTTGTTACCTCCGCCGACTGCGCGCAGCAAGGATGCTCACTCCGGGTGCTGCTATATATATCAGGCTATGTTACCTATGTATGCATCATGCATTATCGGCATTGATAAGGTACATTCCTGACACGGTTGATATGACAAGTTGTGCACGTACGTCTTAGATGTCCGTGAAACATTAATTCGGCCGCACATTTCCAAATACAAAAAAAAAAAATAGATTGAAATTCTTGACCTTATAAAAGCCCGATAAACGTTTTCATTAATAAAATAAAATACATTTGGTTTAGGTTAAATATAGTACAAACCATTTTCATATTATGGTATAGACAACAATAAAGTACGTGGAACTAATATTAGAATGCGTAGGAATATATATATATGTAGGCACTGTTTAATTAATTTTGGATAGCTTTATTATCAAGCCAAATTAACACCGCCTAACAAACCAACATTATAAATACTCTTCTCAACCTCAGCAATTTCTCTCTTTTGCTCTTTAGATCTCTTTCTGACTTAAAATCACTCAAAATTAACTGCTCTCAATCTTCTCTTATTCTGTTGCAAAGTTATATTTGATTTCTAATTCAATCCCTTTTGCTATCAATTGCCCTTCATTTCCATCGTTCCCTGAGTCCAAGTTTCATATATACTGCACTTGATGGATTCGTCGAGTTTCGAAACAAGCACTGCTACCGCAGAGGATACAAACCCTGTGCACGTGCGGCCTCTCCCGCCACGCAGTACTCCATCATGCCGTTCCCGCAAATATGTAACATCTTTAATCCCTCTTTACATATTTATTCAATTGAATTCTTTGTTACTGTATAGGATTTTGGTTATTGATTGTGATGTATTAATAGGAAAAAAATGCTAAATGTAGACTTATATAAATAATTGCATGCATTGTAATGAATATAATTTCCTGTGTGCAAATTGTCATAAAATTAAACAGGCAGATCGATTCATCCCGTTCAGGGGCGGGGGCAACATGGAGATGGCGCAGGGTCTCCTGACCGTTCCTACAGAGAAGCGCAGCTCCGGAGTGGTATCGCCATCAAGGGAAGCGTATAGGAAGCTTCTTTCTGACACCTTGCTCCAGGGAAGAAAGCGCATTTTGTGTTTTCACGAGCCGCCTTCCGCTTCCGTTAATTCTCTGCCGGATTTCGTGAGCACATCCGATCTCCAGCCAGCAAGGAATGTCAGGATCATTCCTCAGGTACTTTCTTTTGTTAAACAACATATTTATTGTAAATTTTCAGTGCCTTTAATTTATTGATTACTTTGTTTTGACTTCCTTTATATATATTTCTGATTACCGGGAACCCGACTAATTTCCTTGTTTGAATATAATTTTCATGATTAAATCTCCCAGAAACCGGAGAAATCATTCCCTGTATGCGGTTTCACGGATGACTACCAGCTCAACTTGCTTGACTGGGGAAGTAATAACACGATCGCAGCTGCTATCAGAAACGGCGCGCAAATCACAAATGCTACAACTTGGTCGACATCGAAACTGCTGTCGGTCTCTGTCACCTCAGGCCCAGTTACCTGTGTCAGGTGGTCCCCTGACTGTCGCCGCATCGCCGCTGGTCTGAACAATTCTCATGTAATTTTGCACGATCCGGTCACAAACATGCTAGTATGTATTCAATTAATTTCAAGTTATAGCTATTTTTTTTTTTCAGATGTCACTAGAAGTACCTGACACCAAACCATTAAGAATTATTTATATCTTGAAAGAATTTATTGATACTTACCAAATTTGTTAACTAAAAATTTGTAACTAATTGAACAGATAAGAACCTTGCATGGAATCCACAAGCAGATAGTGGGGTCTCTTGCTTGGAACGACTGCATTCTGACAACTACCGGTGCCGAAGGAACTATAGTGAACAACGATGTTAGGATCAAGTCCCATGTTGTCGGTAGATACCAAGGACATTCCGGTTTAGTATGCGGTCTGAAGTGGTCACCGTCCGGAAACTACCTTGCAAGCGGAGGAACTGACAAGCTCCTAAACATATGGGACATCTCGAAACCCAATCCTCTACACCGGTTCACCGATCACACAGCAATGGTACGGGCACTTGCGTGGTGTCCATATGAGAGCAACATACTGGCGTCAGGTGGAGATCAACCAGACAATTCAATTAAACTCTGGAATGCGACTACTGGTACCTGCGTGGATTCTGTCGACACTGGATCACAGGTGACCAACTTGTTGTGGAATGACAATGTGCCGGAACTTCTGAGTTCACACGGGCATGTCAAGAACCAGCTGGCACTGTGGAGGTACCCCTCTATGGTACAGATGGCAGAGCTCACTGGTCACAGGGCCCCCGTAACACATCTGCTTAAGGTATGTATACGTCGGATACACGATCAGTTTACAAATCAGTCCCTTTCCAATTTAAATTATATGTCAAACTGAGGCCTTAATGTTGTCTTGCAATTTTCAGAGCCCGGATGGATACACAGTAGTATCCGTTTCCACGAGGGATCATCGTATGAAGTTCTGGCATGTTTTTGGAAAGCCGCCGAAGAAAAGTACACCGAAGAGCTCGTTTGATGTGGGGCCATGCAACATGTACAGCCACATAAGATGACACATAAGGTACATTTCTATCTACTAGGCCCACTCCTTGCTTTGAACTGAAATTGTTATTTCTTATAATAAACTTTTAAGATAATATGTGATGGGTCTTAAATTGAGATAATTTATATGGGCCTTTAATTTTAATGGGCTGAGAACGTCAACGGGCATTAACGTATATCAACGGTTCTGATCTATCCAAGAAAATGATCAACGGCTGAGGTTTCTTATTTAGGAAAGATAGCCTTTTCATGTCATTTTTTCCAATGCTTTTATATATAGTAGGATAAGGATATGCTTGTGTTATACTTTTTGCCTTTTCGATATAGCTTTGCTTTTCTGTTTAATTTTGTGGAACTGGAACACATTGCACTGCTAGATATATGGTCTGAACCTATATTAATTTACTGCTTATTTTCCGGATGAAGCTGTCTTGGTGATTCTGTAAAGGCTAAGGTTTTGCTGCCTTGCTGGTGATAAGAAGATGGCACAAGATGCAGTTTCATGGTTGAGACTTGAGAGAAGTACACAGAGATGGATCTTTGAGGAAAATTTTGGGGGGTTGAAAGAAAAAATGTTTATATATGTTAGAATTAAAAGCTATATATTTGGGATATATATACATTTCAAATATAAGTAATGTATTCATTGTTGTTACTGTAAAAGGCAATAGGTCTCTGGTAATTCTACAAGAGAGACTATTGTACTGAAATTTTACTACCAGATATTTGGTAAAATAATATAAGGGAAGGATTGTGGAAGTTTGGCGCTATTTCGTTTTTCTATGTATTTCTACAATATATATTTGAAAGATCATCTTAGGGTTTAGACAATTCTCAAATTTCCAGAAATTATTTGAGCTGCTACGTTGCATTTCAATAACATCACATTGTAGATGAAAGCACAAAAACCCTGAATCACCAAAGGGGAAAAAAAATACACAGTACATTGCATTCCAATTAAATAGTAGAGGGTGTTTTTATTTTTGGCGGTGTCAAACATACCATCGAACTCCAGGAGTCAATTAAGTTCGTAGTTAGCTTTCAACTCTTAAAGCCTCGTTATCATAGCACAAATTGAAAGTATTTTGAAATTTGAAAATGATGAACCAAAAATTGCAGCTCATAAGTGTTCACTCCACAACTACAATTTAAAAAATGGAATAACGATAGACAAAAAAAGGGGAGCAACAAAATTCAATATTCCAACGACACTTGACACAACAGACTATTTACAAGCATGTTCAGCGACTGCAGATCATTATTGACATTGAGACCATTTAAGAATGCACATTTCTTCACAAGAAAATTAAAAAAAAAAAAAGGAACTGAGGATCAACAATCATAATTTATCACAAATTAATCTGCATCCTGGTTATATTGTCTTCACCCTTTAACACTCACATCCTGATGACCTCAGAGAGCGTGCACCACCAGTCATATCAACGGTGTCAGGAATGTACCTTATCAAAGAAAAAAGAAATATCATTCAAGCAAATATCCTAAATATGACCAATGTTCCATATATGTATTTTTTAGAATGCAATATTCAATATCAATTGGCACAGTTCATTTTCTTAAAAGGAGTTCATTTAGTGACCAAAAGCCCACAACTCTCTTTAAGTTGCAACAAGTGTAGTAAAATAGCCTATAATATTGAGCTTTAGTAAAAGGCACTAAACTTGAAGGTCTCCAATCATGCCAGTACCAATACACTATCTAGAAAGACAACATTCGGAAAATAGACAGTTACAAAATCCCATTTTGGCAGAACTTTGGCAAGAGCCTGATTACCAGAAGAATGATTTCCTATGTTTTTGTTATTCTACTGATCTCGCATTTTTTATTTCCCGAATGACCAAGTATAAAAAATCACACACTATTTTCTCTGTTCTTAAATTTTATCCAAAATAAGAGAATTCACACTCACAACTCTTCCTCTGGCTCGTTCTTGATGGCATTCTGAATTATACACTGGAACGCAGCATCAACATTGGTTCCCTCCTTCGCTGAGGTTTCGAAGTATGGTATGTTCCCTTTCGAGGCACACCATGTCCTTGCCTTCTTCTCAGAAACCTTAATATCAGCTCCGTATGTAAATAAATATTAGTTCAATTCAATCAACCATAACTTACAGCGATGAAATAACTACATATATTAGTGAGTTCTTACCACACGACTGTTGCCATCATCAATATCAATCTTGTTTCCCAGAACTACAAAGGGAAAGTTCTCAGGGTCCGATGGGCTAGCCTGAATAAAACAGAGAGAGAGAGAGAATTCATATAACATGCAAAAGAAAAATGCTTTCCTTTATGGAAAACCTTTCTGTCAACCTTCGAATAACATATGCAATACCAAATCAGTTATAATTTTAAAATAGTGGGGTAAAAGTTGTACAGGAGCAGACGGGCTTCTTACCTGGATAAGGAATTCTTCCCTCCAATTATTAAGGTTATCAAATGATTTCATAACATTGACATCATAAACAAGAACGCAGCAGTCTGCGCCTCTGTAGAAAGCCACACCCAGACTCTGGAACCTCTCTTGTCCCGCCGTATCCCATATCTGCCAGAAGAAATGCCCAATCAAAACAATTATGATTCCACTATGGCTATCGAAGTCACAACTCATCACGGAAGAAAACATATCAATTCATGGAATACTAAAGTAAATAAAATCAGATTTCAGTATCATGTCAGTCACTGCGGTGATTAGTAGCACCATACCACTATAAACCAAATTAAACCGACCAGCAACCGTGGGTTCCAACTTGAACACAATAAATCACCTCGAAGTAAAATAAAGGCTTAAAAGATATAATCGTTCTGCCGGTGAAACAACTTAAAAAACCTTAGCAATGGCTCGGACCAGCAAATAGTCAAATACAACAAATTAATAGCTAGGCATCAGTACAGTTCTACAGCAATACATACATCAAGACCAGACGAAACAAACCAATGAATCTGAGCTAAGTAATACTGAATAGTACGAAGAGATTATTAAAGATCGTAAAATTAACCTGCAGAGTGAACAGGCGATCGTCGTACTGGACCTCTTTGGTCAGGAAATCCGCCCCGATCGTGGCTTTGTACTGGTTGCTGAACTTCTTATTCACATATCTAATCAAACCATCAAGGACAACACAACACAACAAAACAAAACAAACGAGAAATCTCTCTAAATCGAGCACTGATTAAGACAATCAAACCATATTCAAGGATACTGGTTCATCAGCGAGGTCTTCCCGACTCTTCTCATGCACAATTCAGTCAGATCAGTTTCAATACAAGCCATTAGTAGTTAGTATCAAAGATTAAAAAAAAAGGAATGAGAATAATAAGAAGATATTACCCGCTGTCGCCGAGGATGATGACTTTGAGAAGAGTCCTCCGGCGCGAGGCCATGGCGCTCTCCGCCCGCGAGATCCGACGAAACCCTAGGAGCTTGGAGCTAGAGAAGAGGGGCTTGACTGACTGGGGCGGTCGGGCTGTTGGTCTGTTGGTCTATTGCTGCTGTAGTTGTTCTGTGGAAGATGATTGAGGAAGGGAAGGGAGAATTCATATGATCATATCCCTGCTGTACTGCAATGTGCAGTTGACAACGTCAGCCGTTGGATTGTCTCGAGATTCGTGCTAGAGCCGATCACGAGATGATCCAACGGCTGACGTTGTGAACTGCACAATGCAGTGAGTCCGGGGATGAGCACTCCGGAAGGGCAGGGGAAGGTTTGAGTACTTCAGTAGTGGGACATGTGGTTGCGATGGACTGCTTAAGGTACTGATTGGTGATTATTAAATTAAAGTTGGGTTTGGTTTGTTTGTTTGATTGACTGAAAATGGGACCCAGTGTGCTAGAAATAATAAAAAAATGATCGAAAGACATATAAACCGTTCATTTTTGTGAATCGGACGGGGATGATATATTTTTTTGTGTCTTGAGCACAAGTAAAGAGATATGCTTGATAGGTAAAAATTGAACTGGTCAATTAAAAATGAACGATTATCTATAGAAGAACACCTCAAAAAAATTGTTTATATTAAAAAATAAAGAAAAATAATAAGAAAAAGTGTGCTAGAAATGTTTATAATAATAAAAGAAAAATGATATATAAATATAGCGATATAAAAAATGATATATAAATTGCTATTGACTTTGGTAGTATATATATGTTAAATAGATAGATATGATATGTATTTAAATTATTGATTTCACTATGTAAATTATATTATACAGTGTATTTATTATGTAAATAAATTGACTATTTTAATGAATTAACTTGAATTTTAATATAACTAATACAGTCAGTTTATTTTTTTTAATATATTTTCTGGTATCTATATATATAATTTGCCATAAAACTAAGGTTGGTTTTGGTTGTCTGACTGAAACTGTGACCCACTAGACTAGAAATAAAAAATGTGAAAGGGAACAAATTAATTTGGAGGTGGTTAGAGTTGGGCAGGCCAGGTAGAATTAGCTGGAAATGACATGCATTTTTAGGAAATAATGAACTTGATATTTATCTACTATATTCCAAATTATGGGCTATTTTTACTAATGACATTTCAGGTACATTTATACGGTCCATTACTTTATGTTGGCCCAATGGCCAATAGGTTCATTGTTTTTCCTACCATTTCAGTTTCAACTGCTCAAGCAACCTCACATAAATAAATTTAGAATTTTACTTCGATGCTCCCATCAAAAACAAATTTCTTTTCGATCTAACAATTACAAATAAATATTAACTATTATGAGATTCATCTTTAACCGATAAAATTATTTGGGTGTGAGCATAGAAGCAACATCCATAAATTTAAATAGACTAGTCAAGTGAATACAAAATTGGACACCCAAGCACTCTTAACTATTAAATCATAGAATTAGATAAATTAATAACACTTCATGACGACAGAAAGTTTGCATCACATAAGAAGAACATAAGTCGAGTACCGCTAAATATATTTTTTTTAAAAAAAAACAAGACAATAGAAGCATAGTGCACATTCAAGCAGTCTTAGGTAAAAAGATTCATAAATATGTACAACTTGTAAAACCAAGTTCAACAGCATACAAACAAAAAATGAACAACTAACAATTGCTATAGATGCACAATTTCATCTTCTTTAAACTATGAAACGATATAGGTAGTGAATTTTTTTTTTGAAAAAGTACCATATTCTCTCTTTTTTTATTTTTAATTTACAATTCACCACAGTTGTTTGAGTCCATGATTCTAAACCTCCTCTGTATATGCACTGCTGGTAGCAGTCCGCTCGTATTCACTCGTACGATCACTCTCGGCATAGTCTTCACTTATCATACCACCAAACGCCATTCTCCTGAGTGTCGCTGCCTCTGCAGAGTTAGATTTCAGGTTGCTGTTACCCGGCATCACTCCGGCGTTCAGGTCATCCAACGAGATTTCCCCTTCCAGGTACCGCACAATCTGCTCAATTAAGTTAAAAGATCAAGTAATTTAGAGGTATGTTTTGGATGCTAAAAACACCGAAAGAGAGGCCCTCTCTCGGTTAAACCTAAGATGGTATAACAACCTTATAATGGTACAATAGCACATCAACTTATGTACCAGATATATTATACAGAAAAAACATCACTTAACCTGGCCCATTCGAGGACGCTTCCTTGCTGAATCTCGCACAGCAGCAGCTGCGCAGTGTATCAAGCGTGTCATGTCATATTGATCATAGTTGTTTTCATGCCACGGATCTATCAATTCATCATACATCTCCTCTTTTGTAGCCCGTGCAAGCAATGGCCTAGCCTGGAGGATCAATCAACAAATTTGCTTATGAACTTTTCATGTCGAGGTTACAAAGTTCATTGCCACATTGTTTACAAATGTGTACAAGAATTTACCCAATTAACCAAACCCGGGTCCATGAGAGGGTCGTCCATGCGAGGATCAGAAGCCATAACAGACTTCCTCCCTGTGATTAGCTCGAGCAGCATAACCCCATATGAGTATACATCTGACCGGTCTGTAAGTTGTCCAGATGTTGCATACTCTGGAGCCAAATATCTGAATATAGATATCCAAAAAGTCAGTACTGCAGGTACCAAACTATAACATGGATTGAATTCAAAACATATAGAAATATTGCAAGGGTACAGTAGGAAAAAAAAAAAAAAAGACAATTGAGGTCGAGCACTGACCCAAAAGTTCCCATGATTTTGGTAGACATGAGTCACATTATCAGGCACAAGCTTTGCTAATCCAAAATCTGCAACCTGCAGAGCTTGACTTGTTAGATTAATCAGCAAACTAATTATCAACTGATATAAGTCACTATCTTCCTCAAAATTATAAAAACATTTTCCTTGTATACATATAACATGCCGTGAATAAACAATATAATATGATGAAATTTTGACAGGTTCACCTTCGGCTCAAAGTTGAAATCAAGCAATATATTTGCAGCTTTAATGTCCCGGTGAATGATTTTTGGATCACCTAAAATTAGTGAATAAAAACCTTAAGAAGCAAAAAACCAAGAACCCAAAAATGGTTCAAGCAGACTAACAAATAGCAATGAATTTAAAAAACAAAATTGTTGTGCAGTAGGAACTAACAATCATCATGTAGATATGCCAAACCCTTAGCAGAGCCCAAAGCAATCTTCCATCTTCTAAGCCAATCAAGTGTTGGACGACCACTCCCTACACAAAATGCAATTCGATTTCACAAACTCAGAATAAAATCAACAGAGAAATGTATTTGAAAGCCAGTTGTAATCGAAACAAATCAATAGCACACCATGCAAATGAAAATCGAGCGTCTTGTTAGGCACAAATTCATAAACCAGCAATCTCTGATCCTCATGTATGCAATACCCGACCAAGGAGACCAGATTCCGGTGATGGACACGAGTAATTATCTCGACCTCCGTTCTGAACTCTTTGTCTCCTTGGCCACCGCCCGACTTCAATTTCTTAATGGCGACCTCTTTTCCGCTCAGTGTGCCCTGATAAACTACTACGAACCCTCCTTGGCCCAACACATTCGACTGTGAAAACCCATTGGTAGCTGATTGAAGGTCCTCGTAACCGAAGTGCCCACCTCCAAGAGCTGATGGAGGAACAGAAGACAGGGGAGGGTTTCTGGAACTGACACTCGGATTGGGACCAGATTGAGGTCTGTTTTCTGCACTGTTCTGGGCATGTGATGAAGACAAGGAATCTCGCGGAGTTTGCGGATCAAAGCCTGTTGTTTCCACTTTGCAGCACCCGCAATATATAGAGCAATTAGCATTGAAAGAGAATTTAACAAATATATATATATAAAATCAGTTAAATTCCCACAATGAATAATACCTAGCGTCCATAGAATATCTGTCCATAACGTTCATAGGTTATAAAATCATATCTATCTGTTGCAAAATCGGATGTATTTGTTACGTTCTGAGTGTGTCTGTGGACGTATATATGGATGTATATTCAATGGACGCAAGATGTTTCTCTTAATATATATAGTAGCATTTAGTTGCACCTCTAGGAAAAGGAGTAGACCTATAGTGCTGATTATATCTACGGTCTCTATGCCATTTCCGAAATAACAGAACAACGATACCAATAAGCACGGCCCCAAAGACCACTGACCCGGCAGCCAGCCCTGCAATCAGGCCGGTTGATACTGAACTCGGTGAAGTCACTGGCGGCGGTGGAAACAATAAGAACTCGAGAGGTGGAGACCGATCTGGCGTCACTGGTGGAGGCAGTAATGAAGGTACTGATGCTGGTGGCGGCGGAGAATCAACAGATGGTGGCGGCGGTGACTCAACAGATGGTGGCGGCGGTGAAGGGACCGATGGCGGCAGGGGCGAAGGCACCGATGGTGGTGGGGGTGAAGGGACCCATGGCGGCGGTGGTGAAGGGACCCATGGTGGTGGAGTTGGTTTAGGAGGCGGCGGACTAGGAGATGGAGGAGGAGGCCTTGGCGGAAGAGGAACGGGTGGAGGTGGTGGTGGTGGACTGGCCGGAGAGATTTTAGGAGGTTGTGGCAGAGGTGCAGGTGAACTAACCGGAGAGTGTATAGGAATTGGTGGTGGTGGTGGAGGCGACTTAGGTGGGATGGCAGGAGAGTGTATAGGAGTCGGTGGTGGCGGTGGTGGAGACGACCTAGGTGGAATGGCTATAGGAGATGGAGGTGGCGGTGGAAACGACTTAGGTGGACTAACCGAAATGGGTGCAGGAGGTGGTGGTGGAGGCGACTTAGGAGGACTAACCGAAATGGGTGTAGGAGGTGGTGGTGGAGGCGCCTTAGGTGGACTGGTTGTAGAGGATGCAGGTGGAGGTGACAAAGAATTGCGTGGCGGAGGAGAACTGGCAGACATGGTTGGTTTACTTACATGCCAGTATCTATCTCTACATGTATCGAGTTTGAAATTCCGGTTTCTCGCTGTTTTCAAGGGTATTTATATATGAGGAGGATTCTAATGTCTCAATTTTTTGTACCTCAATCATGCCTCCACTTTCTAAATTTCAAATAACCCAAAATTTAAAACTATTTTTTTAAAACAAAACCATTAGATGTAATCTATATCATTTCATTTATGTATATGTAAAAAATCATCAAATTTGAATATTATTTTGTTTGACATCAAGGGCTTCAAAAAAATGCACTAAGTTGAGCAACTTCTAGACGTTGATTTTTATAACTCATTGATTTATATAAAATAAAACAAAAAAAGTGTAAAAATTTGTTATGTGCACATAGAGAATATTATATTGATCAAATCTAACGGTTTTGTTTTGAAAAATTAGTTTTAAATTTTGAGTTATTTGAAATTTGAAAAGTTGAGGCATGATTGAGGCACAAAAAATTGAGGCATTGGAACCCTCCTCTTTATATATATATATATATATATATATATATATATATATATATATATATATAAGGGTTACTATCTGAGTAATACCTTGTGTCCATAGAAAAGTTGTCTATAGCGCATAGCGTGCATAGATATATTTCGGGATGTACGTATCTGTTACATTTCGGGGTGTATCTGTTATATTTTTTGTACGTCTATGGACGTATGGACAATTTTTCAATGGACGCAAGATGTTTCTCTTTACTATTTTATATACTCCTCAAGACGTGCAAGATTTGTTATATAACGTACTATACTGTTTATCTTATTTACCTCTTAATTAATTAACTTTCAATGTTTTTTTTTTTTTTTTTGGTTTGCCCTTGATCAAATGAGTATCGAATTAGTCCTAATTAAATTTGTCGAAGCTTCTCGACTTCCTTTTAATTAGAATAAAAGGACTAAATTACCCTTCTGGTTTGGAGCACACCTCAAACTTGTGCATGTCTCTCTTGTCATTGAACTGCTGAATTTCAACAATTGTGGTAAGTCTTGATTTATTAGTACATACCAGAAACAGAGGTTTCAATTAATCCTAGCCTCGTACGAGATTGTTGTAGGATACCAGTATCAGCAAAGGATCGATTTTATTTCTTTCATGGCAGGGAGTTGACGGATACTGATCACTGGTAAATAGCTGATTTGTTACCAATTGCGAAAAGGTAAAATTCTTTTCTACTTTCGCTATTGCAGAAACAGGAAGGACAATCTTGTCTTTTTTATTTATAATAACACATGGAATTTTAATGAAATTTAATTAGGACTAGTTCAAAACTACTTTGATGAAGGGCAAACAAGAAAAAAAAAAACATAATTTAAGAGGCAAAGAAGATAAATTAGAGAGCATAGGTGTAAACAACAAATCATGTAATGCTGAAAGGTATACAAAAAAATTTAACAATTAACACTTAAAAGACAGAGTCTAAGTCAAGGAATCGAGGAAGGGAACAATCGCCTTTCGTTGAGATGAAACATACGAAATTAAAAAAAAAAAAAATTACACATAAAAAAAGATGGGGTTTTATAACTATTAAGTAGGTGATTGGAAATGGCTAATGTAGTAAAGTAAGAAATTAAGAAAGCGCGCAGTAAGGCATTCTTTCGGCTCTCTGTGGCAAACCAGCAGGTACGAATGAATGTATGAAGAGATTAAGATCGTACCAGTAAATTGAACTGCCGATCATCACACTGGACTTGTTCGGTCAGAAAATCAGCCCCAATTGTTGTTTTTTTCTTTTTTGAGATAAAGATGAGGGTCAAGCCGCTCAAATTTAAATGTCTGTAAAAGACCTTCATCTGGGTTCCGAACCTGCAGTCCCGATTGTTGTTGGTTTGTACTGATTGCTGAACTTCGTATTCACGTATCTAATCAAATCATCAAGGATACAGGAAAGAACAGAGAAAATCTCTAATTACAGCTTGAAGATTATTAAATCACATCAGAAAATTAGTCCGGTTGACATAACTGAGAGCAACTGTGAATGGACCTTAATTTTCTTATATTCACCTTAATTTCCTGTAGACTTTTCTCATCTCTCAGAATGTAAATAAACCATGTAACCTTTTACCTCTTCATCCTTTTCTAATAAAAATTATGGCAGATAATAGCTTAACTACTAAAAAATAAATATATAAAATTTTCTTAAGCTATATTCAAGGATACTAATTCATCGACGACGACGACGACGTCATCCCAACTCTGCTCAGACAGCAAAAGCATCCACCTAGAGTTTAGTTTATGCACAATTCATCCAGATCAGCTCAGTACATGACGATAATAACTAGAAATTCAGCAAAAAAAAAAAAAAAAAAAAGTGCTAGAAAACAAAAATTAAAAATCACCCGCTATCATGGGGTACGATGACTGTCAGAAGAGTTCTTCGCCGTGAGGCCATTACGCTACAAACGTGAGAGCCAGACGAAATCCTAAGCACTTCACCTAGAGAAGCTCGACTGACTGCCACCGGAGTGTATTGCTCTCTAATAAACCGAAGTTAAGCCACTGTGTACTCCACTGACATTATAGCATTAATTAATTGATAAACATGTCATTCAAGTCAAAAAAAAAAAAAAAAAAAAAACTGAAATGTGCTTAAATTTGCCTTACATTCTTAAACTTGAATTTGTACATTTGCATTCTCTGAATCCATGGTGTTTACATTAAATTAAAGACATTGCAGTGATAAGGAGATTAGACAAAAAGGCTCTTTGTACCAATTGGTACAGAACTAGATGCCCCAACTCTGGCTTAAGAAAAGAAGATGTATCCATGAGATGAGTGCCCGTAAGTCCTGTAGCTGAGTTACGGATGTGCTCCCATTACTTTAGGGGCGGTGGAAGCTCGACTAGGATAATTATTAATTATGCTCACCAATTAATGTTCTCTGTAGGTCTGATGCCGATGGTGATGCTGATCGATGGCCTGATGATCCGGTGATGCCTCCCAAATTAACTCCCAAATTGTTGAAATATGCATTGTCATCCGATCCCTCCTCTATATATAAATCATCAAATTTGAGTTTCTGATCGGCCTGCGTTGAAACATTCGTTCATTTTAGATTTTCGTTTCTCTAAATTTTAAATTGAGCTGTCATTGAATGCCTGAATCCAACATGAAATTTATTGCCTTCGATCTTTTGCTGGTTTTCAATGCTAATAATATACTAATATGGTTCTGCCTTGCACAAAATCTTCAAAAGCCGCACATGATATACAATGTAAATGTAAATTAGAGGGGTGGATCAGACTATAAATTATCAGATTACTGGGTCAGTGCTGTAGTGCCCAAATTATCGTTAGTATTCTCTTAATCCCTTCCCGGTTAATTACTTGTTCTTTTCCTTGTCATCCTACAATTCCCCAAAAAGAAGCATAATTCCAGATAAAACAGAGTCAATAATACTATATATTTAATAAATACATACGTGACAAACTATCATTACGTTACCCAAAAAAAATTATAAAAACTACTATTATGTTCAGATTTGAACATGATGTCGCGAATTGACCAAAAATTATAATTTTATTTGAAGAAACATTCCTACCTGCTGCAGAGACCGGGTTCTTTCCTTGCAGGCTTCCACCATGCGTAAAAATTAGTTTTAAAACTCCACCATTTTCATCTAAGATATAATGGTATATAATTGCTTTATTTCGTTTGTTCTGTTTACGGTTGTTTCCATCAACAAAAGGGGAACTTTAATTTAATCAGCCAAGAAAAAGTGAGAAATCAATTTCTCAAGCTAAATTCATACATACATACATAGATACATATTGACAAACCTGAGCATCTATATGCATGTCATCAGCTACTTCTTCCGTTCTTCGATCGACATGAATTCGTATCCGCCAATGGTATCTACTCCGCCACCTCCATTGATCCATTTGCCATCTCCACCATCAATCCCTTTGCCGCCATTTCAATTAGGGATGCTCTCGGTACTCCCTCCACCTCCACAGCCTTTATTGCCTCCGCCACAATCAGTGTCTTCTCGGAGTAAAGAATCAAGCATTCTGGTGGCAGGGATAGCCGCTGGATTACTTATTTTTGGGGCCATGCTAATTTTTTTAATAATTGTTCTATTCTATAGGAAACGGCGTAGCCAATATGTCTTTAGTGAGCATTATAGGCCTTATCCGTTTCCTTCTCCTACAGGTATATATAACTCATTTAATTTGCCCTTTTATTTGGCTCGTTGCCTTACCGGTTCATTGTCAGTTCCATACCGATCAGACAATGAACAGTATATATATATATATATGCATTCGCAGCTTCCTACAAAATGTAACCATCAATCATTATATATGCTATTATAAGTTTATAACTGCATCCTTATTATATGATCTCGAGGTCATTTCAAGGTGACTGTAGGCAGTGTGTTAGTAGAAACATATTGAAAGATAACTTGTCGGCCTATTGCTGAAGCCACCAATTTGGGATGTTTCAAGGAAACAATCAAAGATGCAAAATTCGAGACAAATTGTGTTAAATTGATTGAATTTTAGTTATCTTTCAATGCAGATGAACGCCATAATCCATTTCCCAACCAAGTTCATACCACAGCATATCACTCTCAGGCACCGGTACCTTCCTTCTCAAGGCATGCCCGGGACAGTGCAGAAACCGGATCAGGCAGACCAAGCCGCAATGTTGAAACCCCTCCCTTTTCCTCTATTCTTCTGCCAACTGTAAGAGCTAGGCCCATCAAGTATGAAGATCTTCGATTTGCTACCGAGGGGTTTTCACTGAGTAATGTGTTGGGCGAAGGCAACTTAGGCCTTGTTTATCTAGGCAAGCTGGATGGAAAAATGGTTGCCATTAAGAGATTTTGTGGTGAACGCCTAAGAGATGAAGAGTTCAGAGCAGCGGCCGAGAAAATTACTCGGGTTCACCACCGGAATTTGGTCCCATTGGTCGGGTATTGCATACACGAGGAGCAGAGATTTTTGGTTTACGATTTTGTGCCAAACAAAACGCTAGATTTTCATCTTCATGGTATGGAATTAAAAAATTAGTATGATTTGAAATACCTTCTCTCTTTTAATATGATGTTCCAAGTCTCAAAAAATAGAACGGCACTTGTACGTATATATGTAGGGAATGGCCGGCCTACACTAGATTGGCATAGAAGATGGAAGATCGCTTTGGGTTGTGCTAAGGCTTTGGCATATCTGCACGATAATATTTGTTAGCCAACAACTTCTATCTTTAATTAGGAACCAGCTTCTTTGCACTGCTTTGGGTGCGCGCTAGCTTAATTGGCTTTGCTAATTAATTGTAGGTGATAAAGAAGTCATTCACCAGAACATCAGAGCTACAAATATATTACTTGACTACAACTTTGAACCCAAGGTACGTACTTGTTTGATTTTCTTTACTATCTTCTTATAATGCATTGGGCAATTTTGTCAGTTTTCTGTTTATATATCGATCAGATAAGTAGACATTGGGCAAGTTAGTATACCCGATGATATACTAACGAATATATCGATCAGTATTCCTTTACTATCTCCAAGTTGGTCTCAATGTATATACTAAGGAATACTGACTTCTGCAAAACATAATAACGAATCAAACTCTGCATGTTGCAGATTTTGGATTGGCGAAGTTTCCGCCTGCCATTAACATAAACTATGCCCGAGATATGGAAACTTATTTTCGGTTAACATTCAATCTAACTTTTTTTTTCCTATTTTATCTTGCAATAATCCAATATGTTAATGTAGATTTTAGAATTTCATTTCAATTTATTGATTGTCACCAATCCTCATTAATTATTCGATATATGAATTCAGAAATACGGGAGTGGGATATTTAGCGCCGGAGTCTGCAAAATTGACAGACCGGTCAGATGTATATTCATACGGGGTTATCCTTCTTGAGCTGATCACAGGGAGGAAGTCATTCATGGTTTCTTATCATCCCGTAGGTCCTCTGCAGTTTCAGCATTTGGTTCATTGGGTAAGCAATTTATACCTCTTTTGGAATAATATGTGACCATCAGTACATAATCCCTTAACATGAAAAATTCATAAGCAAATTGAATTGCTGATCCTTTCCAGGCAAGGCCATTGCTTGCGCGAGCTGTAACACAGGAGATTTATGATGAATTCATAGATCCAAGGCTTGAATCCAACTATGATCCGTACGACATGGCACGCTTAATACACTGTGCAGCTGCTTCGGTGCGAACTAAAGCAACGATGCGTCCTCGAATGAGCCAGGTTAACTGACCTTTAATTTTATCTATATAAATAAATATAAATATAATGAATAAATCTACTTTGAACTTAAAAGCTCACGGAGCTATTCCGTGAGCGTACCTCCAAAATACTACAAATCTTCCAAAAAATTTTTTATATCAATAATTTTTTTATATATACAAAAATTTTCTATTTTTTGATTTGTGAGTATTTGTTTGAGACTCTTATTAAGTGTTATACAGAACTTGATTATTTTATTAATATTATATAGTTACTTTTAAAAAATCTTAAAGAAAATGTTTGAAATTTTTCAGAAATGAAAATTTTTTTGTATTCTACAAGATTTTGATATCCAAACATTTATTGAGCCATATAAAATTCTGTTACTGTACAACCGGAAGGCTGTCATAACATCCTAGCTTAAAAGTTCAACAGAGTGCCTCTCAATTGGCGTTTCTAGCATCCCAAACTTAACTCCAAATTATTTGAACTTCTGACTTTGTTGAGCAGATTGTGCGGTATCTAGAAGGAGAAATTCCGTCAGAAGACCTGAATGCCGGAACCATGGTTCCAGGTAACATCGACGTGAAAGCTAACTCCGCAGAGGAGGCGGCACTCAGAAGAACGGAATCAGGTGGTATCATGAATGACGACTATGCGGAGAGTGATCAAACAACTGAATACAAGCCAACAGCAAGCAGTAGTGCAAATGCAGGGGAGATGGAGGATCATCCACTCAGCAAAACAGAGCATGGGGGAAGAAGTGCGAATTGAATAAAGAGGACATATGACATGCATTTTGCAAAAAAATTTTACTACTCAATTTATGTTCCAACTCTGGGATATGTTACTTTTATAGATTAAAGAAGATGAATCTGTGCAGATTTTTGTGTTTATTTTTATAGATTTACAGATTAAACAATGGTATATGTTACTTTTTTTCGTTGATGGAATTTCAGTTCGCTATCGATTTAATCGAAGTTTGTTTTTGCTCTCTATTTTTTTGTGTTTATTTTTTTTCAATTTTGGTAACTACTGTAATTAAGGGTTTTTAAGCACGATAAAAAGTAATTTGCCCATTTGACTAACTTGATCACCTTGTTGAAATTTCGTGTATGATACAGTGATGCATTTTAAGTTTTTAATACATAATATATATATATGTTATGACCTCTAGAGGCAAAGCCATTGCTTCCACGAGCAGTAACAGAGGATATATATGATGAATTCATAGATCCAAGGCTTGAGACCAACTATGATCAAATAATATGATCACACGCTTAATACCGCCCGCAGCTGCCGCTATGCGAACTAAAGCAAGGAAGCGTCCTCAAACGGCCAGGTTAATTAATTGAACTTCCAATTCTGTAATCTATTAGCACAAAATTGGGTATACATTCCCTTGTGATTCGGAATTTTTCGCATTGTGCTTTGGTACCAAAAAAGCAGTTGTTACAACATCTTAAACTGAACAGAATTGGGTACAGATGTTGTTAATTCCTCACTTAATTGAGCAGATTGTGCGGTGCGCCGGTGCCTGGAAGGAGAAATCTCACTGGAAGACCTGAAGAGTGCCGCAATGATGCCGGAAAACAGAGAGGCGAGACGTAACTCAACAGAGCAGGAGGCACCCCTCAAGAATATTTACGGAATGATCTCACGTGTATAATAACTTTGAAATTTTAAAGCATTGTTTTGAATTTTAATTTGGCTAGTTAAAACAGAGCGCCTCTTGGAACCCTAGCCAGCTATCTCTACAAGCAAACTTTTCGGTGGGGAGAGGCACCCCGCCTCTCCCCTACCACCCATCTTCTATTCTAGTTCTTCTTTGTTGATTGCTTTTAAGTTTGTTTGTCAACTCTTTGTCCGTTTCTTCATCCGTCTTTTCGTCGCCCTTTTTACTCTAAGAAGGGTCTTTTCGTTGTTCTTCAGTTAAGAGGGTTATATCATCACTTGAGAATGAATTTTGCTCCCGCTTCAACAAATTGACATGTTGCTTGAAGAAGTGAAGATTTGTGGACTTATCACAACCAAGACGGTAACTTCAAAAACAAATTGTGTGCTTCTTCAAAATTTGTCTCTCTATGTTAGTTTATCGGGACAAAATTAGTTAGATTATTATTATAGAAGGTTTGGTTGATATTTTGCGTCACTTGGATTTAGATTGAGAAATGATTTTATTTTTCTTGTGGATGTAATCTTTTTAAGTGAATGAATTAGTTGCCTACGGGTCTTTAGTGCTAAAAAAAAAAAAATTTACAGAAATATACATTAAGAAGAGAGTTCAAATTAATGGATCCTTTTTTTGCGTCTCGATCGTGGCTCCAATTTTTTTAATTTCCGAACAAATAATATTTCAAAACAAAACAGTTATAATTAATATCAAGTTGTTTGTCTGAGACCTACTCCATCAAAAGATCACGAACAGGCAAATGTTACTATTATTAAAGAGAGGACCTTGTAAATCTAGACTATTACCCTCTCTAATAAGATCGAACTCTCCTTCTCCAGTTTAAAATTCTGCTTCTAGAAAAAGGAAAAGAGTTATATATACTCTCCAAGTCCACCCACATAGTGGCTCTTTGCTCACAAATTTGGGCCTAGAAACCCAACGCATCGGACCACTTAAATTGAAGTTAACACTTCTATAATATAGCATAATCATGCAATGACTCATGTTCATGTTATGTGATTCAATGGTAACTCAAGTATATATATAACTGAATATAATCGTTTTTTTATTCAACATAATTTTTTAGTGTCACTACTAGAAAAAATGGCATCAACGTGCATAACTCTTTTGATCTTTTCGTTTTGAGCGTTACGTATATGGACGCGACTGGTTATGCACGCGACGCCTTGTGGAGCTTAGCACGTTGATGATAGATGTATAAGCACGCAGAGTGGAAACTCTGGGCCTTCAACCCCTTTTAATTTTTAAAGGAAGATAATAATATTTTATTCAAAAGAATTAGAACATAAATATGCAGACATGGGATTCGAACCCAAGTTGGGTTGGGTTGGAGGTTTGGAGCTTTTTTTTTTTTTTTTTTTTTTGAAAGGTTGACGGCGGCTACCAACGTAGAAGTTTGGAGCTTACCCGGCATTGTTTGCTTTCTCGAGAAGCAACAAATTAAGCTAATGATCACTTTTATAATGACTTCAAATTTACCTATACAACATATGTTTAATCTTCATAGACATATATTGGTAAGAATAAGATAAAATACAAAACTAAAATAAAATTGTACGAGTCTCTAAAATTATATAACTTCGTTTCTAAAGAAACTTTTTAATTATTTTTTCATCAATCAAAGAGACAACAATCAATTAAAAATACTTGTTGACAATTAAAAATAAAAGAGACCCGTACGTACGTATATGCTCAAATAATTGAATTTATTGTCATTTATTTGTTTTTTTGTTGCAGTGGCGCCAAATGCTTCAACTTCCCTCCAAAATTTTGGTCTCTCTTTTCAGTTTTCAATGTATAATGTATGCGAGTCAGATGTTTGTCTCCTTTTAGATGGAAATGGAGGCGTCTTTTTATCAAAAACATGTCTTAGCTTTTTATCAAAATAAAAAAATGTCCTAGCTTACTTTCAAGTTTGATTTCACACTTGTTTTAAAAATTTTGTGTAAAAATTTAAAAAATAGTCGATTTAGCTGCTGTCTGCTGTCAAGTTTTCTGTTCAGTTGTAAAGATCTAGGTGCAGTGAACAATCTGCCTTCATAATGAATATTTAAAAATTTTATTTACATTGAGCATGATTTGATGAACAAGTTTCATACAAAAAGTTTTCTCTAGCTTATTATAGAAAAAATCCTACAAACATAACAAATCAGCAACTTCATTGTTTCTGTTCTGGAATTTTTTCAGCAAAAAGGGATTAAAAAAATGCATATTTTCTAGTTAATAATGCATATTTAAATAAAATTATGCAATCCCGGCATGATTTTAAGTATTGTTTCTGTTTTGCACTTTTTTGAGATTCATCACAGAAAAAAAATCCTATAAAAAGAATAAAGTTCTGACATGTTGTTCTCAGAATTCTCATGTGTTGACATTATAGCATTGATTGATACACATGTCTAGTGTTTTAAAGACGGTCCGGGTTGGTCCAACCCCGCCCGGTTCACGGGTTTTTTCGGTTTGAGAAACCTCAGAAAAATTTTGAAGAGATAGAGATTGGACTTAGCTTAGGACCTTCCCTCCCAGATTGCCCGGGTTTCCCGGTCCGAGTTGCCTAGTCCAAGTTGCCCGGGTTGTTCAGGTTGTATGGCAAAAAAAAAGCTCCGAAAAACAAAAAAAAAAAAAGCGACAAAAATATATAAAAAAATATTATACCGCTTTTATACTACAAAATCGAAAAAATACTTCAAAAAAACCAGAAAATTATAAAATTTTTTATTTTAAACTGAAATATATATTTAATACTAAAAATTTATTTATTTTAAACCGATATATATATTTTATACCATACTAATCGTATTTGAAAAATAAAAGTTAATATCTTTTAAATTTTGGGTTTGAGATCGGCTATGTTACTAATATATACGGGATTCCGACTTCTTATTTTATTTTTTATTTTTTTATTACCCCGGGTTACCTCGGTACCCCGGGTTATCCCGGTACCTCGAGTCAGGACGGGTCGGGTCACGGGTTCGCTCGCGTCGGGTTTTCTCGGGAAATTTTCTGTGGGTTGAATTCCTTTCCTTGCGAAGACCGTCCCTCCCGGTCCTCTCGGGTTGCCCGGGTCTCACCCTCGGGTCGGATCGGTCGGTCCATTTTCCCCGGGTTTCTCGGGTCGGGTTTGAACTCCTCGGGTTTTTTTAAAACACTACACATGTCATTCAAGTCCCAAAAAAAATATATATATATCTGAAATGTGCTTAAATTTTGCCTTACATTCTTAAACTTGAATTTGTACATTTGCATTCTCTGAATCCATGGTGTGTACATTAAATTAAAGACATTACAGTGATAAGGAAATTAGACAAAAAGGTTTTTTTCTTGTACCAATTGGTACAGCATGTTCTTCACTGGCTGTGTTATAATCACATCAAACACTCTTAACATGTTTAAAATAAGATCTTAAAAGTGCTTAAAATGGATCTTAATTAACAGGTTTAATTGCAAATAACAGCCTGCAACCGGTACCATAACAAGTCAACTGGTACAGAGTCCCCATGCTTCACAAGATCAAAATTAATTTAACTTAAATTGTGCCATGGACTGGTTTAAGTCCCCAACTCAGGTAATTTGTTTGACTGACACTGGGACCCACTAAACTAGAAAAAAAAAAACAATGTAAAAAGGATCAAATTGGAAATGAGGTGATCACTGATAAGAGTGATAGAATCCCAAAACAGGAAGATTTTGTTGGAAATCAATGGCAATTCGTTGTTAGAAAATTATGCACTTGATTTTCAAGTTCAACAATCATATTGTAGGCTATGTATGTTATTGATATTTAGGCCCAAAGGCTGATATATCATATCAGTGCGCTCCACTACTTCTGTTGGCCTGGTTGTTTGATTGTTTTTCCTTCAAGTTTAGTTAAACAGCTCAAGCAATTACAAATTGATTATTATAAATCCTTACTACTTACAAAAGGAGGAGTTCATGTGAGATTTAAAGAGAGTATTTGTCCAGAAACAATATAGACCGTTGGATCAATTAGTTTTATGTAATCTTAACCGTTGATAAAAAATTTCTGTTGTTTTAATCTTCATGGCCCAACATGGCCCAATAGATGGATATGAAATGCTCATTAATGCACACGCTTTCTATGGTCTCAATTCTTAATAACGCGCACGTAACCCGAGTCACATCTTTAATATATATATGCATGTCATTTTTAATCTCATTATTTTATGACGATTCAATCATAACATAAAAACAAAAAAAGAAAAAAGAATAACGCACTGAAATATTTATACATAATTCATTTACGTCATGTGATATAATATTATTTTTCGATTTATAAATAAATCATGTGATATAGTCAATTCCGCTACAGCGCGTGGGCACTATAGTAGTTTATAACATGAATTTGTTATGCCCATCAGAAGTTTAGATAAACTAGTCAACGGATATTCAGATGCAAGGACTCTGTTATCAGGAGAATTATTATTTATGAAGGAGGATTACAAAATTGATGACCAAACCACTTCAGTTTATAGAAAAAAAAAATTTATTAAAACTTCATAGATTGCGTCACCCAAAAAAAAAAAAAAAAAACTTTAGAAGTATAATGTACATATTTATGCAGAGAAAAACATTTAGAGTATAAAAAATCAAGTGACAGTCCCTCCTTTTCAGAAGATTAACAAATCTGTACACTTTGTAAACCAATCGTTTATATTTCATTAATACCAGCATACAAAAAAGGAGAAACAGAACAAGCAACAAATTGTTAACAAACCAGAGTTGCAGAAAAAAATTTGCAATGTGAAAATTCTGTGAAATAACATATGTATGCTCTCTCTTTTTTTCCAAAAAAAAAAAAAAAAAAAATTTACGCTTCGCCGCTGCTCTTTTTGTTGACGCGGTGATCGTCCATCTCCTCCGTATACGCACTGCTGCTAGCCGTCGGCTCATATTCGCTTGTTCGATCGCTCTCAGCGTAGTCTTCAGTTATGACACCACCAAATGCCATTCTCCTGAGTGTCGCCTCGTCCGCAGAGTTGACTTTCATGTTGCTGTTACCCGGCATCATTCCGGCATTCAGGTCTTCCAGAGCGATTTCTCCCTCCAGGTACCTCACAATCTGCCCAATTATGTCAGAATTTCAAATATATTGGAGGTATGTTTCAAATGCTAGAAACACTAAATATATGATTTACTTTTTACATCAGATAGAAGAAAATTCAGTTCACCTGGCCCATTCGAGGCCGCATCCTTGCTGAATCTCGCACAGCGGCAGCTGCACAGTGTATTAAGCGTGCCATGTCATATTGATCATAGTTGTTTTCAAGCCACGGATCAATCAGTTCATGATCATACGTCTCCTCTTTCGTAGCTCGTCGAAGCAATGGCCTCGCCTGGAGGATCAACAAATTAATTTGTTCAAATAACTTCAATGTCAAGGTCATCGGTTTGTCAGCCACATTGTATGAAACTACATGAAAAGAATGCTTACGTACCCAATAAACCAAACTCTGGTCGACGTTAGGATCAGAACCCATAACAGGCTTCCTCCCTGTGATCAGTTCAAGCAGCATAACTCCATATGAGTACACATCTGACCGGTCTGTAAGTTGTCCAGATGTTGCATACTCTGGTGCCAAATATCTGAATTTACATTTCAAATAGATGAAATTAAAACATATGGAACTGTAGCAAGGATACAGTATATAGCAAAAAGATAATTGAGGTTAAAATTTCACCCGAAAGTTCCCATGATTTGTGTCGAGACGTGCGTCACATTTTCAGGCACAAGCTTTGCCAATCCGAAATCTGCAACCTGCAAGGGACGGCTCGTCAGTATAATCTGCAAACCAACTATCAAGGGATAGTGGTCATTATCGCCGCCATATTAATAAAAACATTTTTGTTGTGTATAAATGTATATAACCCTCTGTAAATAAACAATAAAAATTGACAATGTGTTGACAGGTTCAGCATCCTAAATCCGTAACAGTAACGACAGTAGGCCTACCTTCGGCTCAAAGTGGTAGTCGAGCAATATATTTGCAGCTTTAATATCCCGGTGAATGATTTTCGGATGACCTAAAATCGGTAAATAAGACCTGCTCAATAAGCAAACTAAGAAAAAAGTAGTAGAAGCAGACTAACATAGATTGGCTAGTAACAAAATAAATTTGGTGTTTAATTAGTAGGAAAGAACTAACAATCCTCATGTAGATATGCCAAACCCTTAGCAGAGCCTAAAGCAATCTTCCATCTTCTAAGCCAATCAAGCGTCGGTCGACCACTCCCTAAAAGAAAACCAATTCAATGATACAAATTTGAAACAAGATCGAAAGAGGAATTTATTGCAAAGCCATTGGAACTCAAGATTAACAATCAATAGCATATATACCGTGCAAATGGAAATCGAGCGTCTTGTTAGGCACGAATTCATAAACCAACAATCTCTGATCCTTGTGTATGCAGTACCCTTCCAAGGAGACCAAATTCCGGTGGTGGACGCGACTAATTACCTCGACCTCGGTTCTGAACTCTCTGTCGCCCTGGCCGCCGCCCGACTTCAATTTCTTAATGGCGACCTCTTTTCCTCGCAATGTGCCTTGATAGACAACTCCAAACCCGCCTTGGCCCGACACATTCAACTCCGAAAACCCGTTGGTAGCTGATTGAAGCTCTTCATAATTGTATGCCCCACCTCCAAAAGCCGTAGGAACAGAAGGCAGGGGAGGGGTTTTGGGACTCAATGTCGGGTCTGGACCAGATCTGTTTCCTGGACCGTTCTTGGAATTCCGTGAAGACAGGGAATCCCGTGGAGTTTGCGGGTCAAAGATTGTTTTTTGCTCCGTGCCGGGAACAAAGGGGTAACCTGCATTGATTGAGAATTCAACAAATACATAAAATAAATTAACGTCCCGCAATGTGTTTGAATTTTGCATCATTGTTGCATTGGAAAATCGATCCTGATCGCATCGATTAATACAGTAGCATGTGAGGTCAACCGATTACAAGAAACCTCGTAAATGCCAAATACTATACAAGAAATCTATCAAAAATTCAAAATCAAATGTTCTTATTTATTGATAATTAGGGACAAGGAAAAATGGGTTGCACCTCTAGGAGTCGGAGTTGGAGAAGGTCGAATATATGGATAATCATATGCATCCTCATCGTCCTTTTTCCGTCTCCGAAATAAGAGAACAAATATAACAATCACCATGGCCCCAAGTACCACCGACCCAGCAGCAATCCCTGCGATCAAACCAACCGACACTGTAGTCGGTGGAGGCGATAAAACCTGAGGCGGAGGCGGAGGCGGAGGCAGCAATAGTGTATCTGGTGGAAGTGGGGGTGAAGGATTTGACGGAGGCGGAGGTGGAAGGTCCGATGGAGGCGTAGGTGAAAGGTCCGGTGGAGGCGGAGGACTCGGCTTGGGAGGTGGGGGAATAGGAGGACTTGTCGGAGGCAGAACTGGTGGAGGTGTGCTTACAGGAGGTAACACGGGTGGATCCACCGGTGGTTGCGGTTTAGGAGGGGCCGGGGAGGGTGTAGGAGGTGGCAAAACTGGAGTAGGGGTAGGTGTAGGGGGTACCGGTTTCGGCGAAGGAACCGAACTCGGAGCCTTGACCGACATCGCCGGTTAATTAGTATGTCAATATGACAATGCAATATCTCTCTATGTATGAAACTATGAATCCAACTTAGATTCTGGTTCCTCAATTTCTCATGGGTGTTTAATAGAAGGGGAAAATTGGAAGGCTCAGTCAAGGAATTCATCAAATTCAACATGGAAACAATCGCCATTCGTTCGTCCAGCTGGAACAGCAAGGAGAGGGAAAAAAGAATTCAAATAAAAAATGGTGGCATGTTTGTGACTTTTTAAATGGTGTGAAGACAGGGCAGTTGGCAAACCGGCATGTAAAACAGTAAATATGTATATGAAGAGATCAGAGATTGTACCAGTAGAGTGAACGGCCGATCATCGTACCGGACTTGAACATGAAGAGAAAATCAAATTATCAAATTATCAAGATAATTAATTCAACATGAAGATAATTAATTCACATACCTAATCAAATGATCAAAGATGGCACAACAGAAAGGAAAAGAGAAAATTTCTAAATTGAACATGAAGATAATTAATTTGTATCAAAAATTGTCTGGTTAAATTGAAGGATACTGTTTCATCAATGGCAACGGCATCTTTCGAACTCTTCTCAGGTAGCACAAGTGCCAAAAACAAAAAATCATGAAATTAGCTCAAAACAGGATGATAATAACAATAACAACTAGAAATTCAGAAAAATAAAGTGCCAAAAACAAAAATAACATATCACCTGCTGCTATCGCCGAGTATGATGACTGTCAGAAGAGTTCTTCGCCGGGAGACCATGGCGTTCCAAACCCTAGGAACTTCACAGGACAACCTGACTGGACAATGACTGAGGCAGTGAAGTATGTGTGCATTGTGCAGTGCCTCTATGGAAGGAGGAAACGAAGAGTAGAAAATTGAATAGAGTAATACCTAATGTCCATAGAATATCTGATGCATCTATATGTTACAAAGAAAGATCTATTTGTTTCAAAATCGGATTTATATGTTATATTCTGAGTGTGTTTATGGGCGTATGGATGTATTTTCAATGGACGCAAGATGCTTCTCAATTGGATATTGAGGAAGGTTAAAACTTAAAGAACGTTCAGTGGCACATGCGTCTGCAATGCATTGACTGGTTAAATTCTGTTTTTTCTTTTTTTTGTTAATAACTGGTTAAATTCCTAAACTAGGTCAGTTTTTAATTAAGAAAAAATAATAAAATAAAATAACTAGGTCAGGTTGATTTTGCCTGAAACTGGGACCCACTGGACTAGAATTAGTTGGAAATGAAATGATAAAAAATGAGTAATGACCTGCATTTATTCCAACAATACAAACTCTGATTTTGATCAAGTAATTATATATTCTAGGCTACTTTTATTTATTTATTTACGGTTCATTATTTTTTTCTGTTGGTCTGGTTGTTTGATTGTTTCTTCGTGCAATTTTAGTTCAACTCCTCCAGCAATTATAAAATTGTTACATGTGTGAGACGATGAGTTTAAATAATAAAGTAGTCAACGGATATTTAGAAGTGGGATTTCATATTTTAAGAATTGATTTCCGAAGGAGGGATTTTCATATTATCATATTTTTATTTTTGATAAACAAACTATAGAAGCATAATTAATGTGAATTTATGCAGAGAAGAATTATTAGAGTATCAAATTATCAATAATCGAGTGACAATCTCTCTTTGGTAAAAAGATTAACAGATATATGAATATCCTGCAAACAAATCGTTTAATTTTTCTTTAATGCGACATTACAAAAATAAAAAAATGAGCAAGCAACAAATTGTTTTATTTTATATATATAAATGCACATCTTTTTTTTTTAAAAAAAAAATGTGTTAAAGCCGGAGAAAAACTTAAAAAATTTGTGAAAATAACAAACATTAGCTCGCTTTTTTTTCAAAAAAAAAAATAAAAATAAAATTCAGATTTCCCCACTGCCCTTTTGATTGTATCGGCGCTCCTCGATGTCTTCTGTATTTGCAACACTGCTAGCTGTAGGCTCGTATTCGCTTGTTCGATCACTCTCGGTGTAGTCTTCACTTATCACACCACCAAATGCCATTCTCCTGAGTACCTCCTGCTCGGATGCGCTGCTTTTGAGCGCGCTATTACCCGGTTTCATTCCAGCATTCAGGTCTTCCAATGCAAGTTCTCCCTCCAGATACCGCACGATCTGCTCAATTATGTCACAGAGTTGAAAATAAAAAAAAAAAAAAAGATCTGGCAGTAATTTTCGGATGCTAGAAAATGCTAATCGACACCTACTTCGGTATAAGGGAAATATATACAGAGAAAATTCAGTTCACCTGGCTCATTCGAGGACGCATTCGAGCCAAACTTCGCACAGCAGCAGCGGCACAGTCTATCAAGCGTTTCATGTCATACGGATCATAGTTGTGTTCAAGCCGTTGATCTATCAATTCATCATAGATTTCCTCTGTCGCAGCTCGTGCAAGCAACGGCCTTGCCTGGAGGAGATCAACACATTTATTTATGAATTTTTCATGCCAAGGTTGCGAGTTCGACGTTCACATTGTTCGAAAATAATACATAAGATAAATTCTTACCCAATCTACCAAACTCTGGTTCGTTTCAGGTTCAGAAAACACAATAGGCTTCTTCCCGGTGATCAGCTCCAGAAGCACAACCCCGTATGAGTATACATCAGCCCTCTCTGCAAGTTTTCCAGATGTAAAATAGTCTGGAGCCATGTATCTGAATTTATATATGAAACATTGAAAATAAATCAGTACAGGTGCCAACCAATAACTATATGAAATTCAAAACATAAACATAACTGAGGTTGCATGCTGACCCGATAGTTCCCATGATTCGGGTAGAGACGTGTGTGACATCAATAGCCACATTTTTTGCCAATCCAAAATCTGCAACCTGTTGAGTTTGGTTCATCAGTATGATTCTAAAGCTAGTTATTAATAGATATTATTCACTATCTTTTTCAAAGCAACAAAAATCATACATCTTCCTAAAAAAAAATAGGCCTACCTTCGGCTCAAAGTTGTAATCAAGTAGTATATTTGCAGCTTTAATGTCCCGGTGAATAATTCTTGGATAACCTAAAATTAGTAAAACAAGAACTGCTTAAGAAGCAAAACCAGGCACCAAAAAAGCAGGCTAAGCAGTATCAATCAAGAACTAAAAACAGTTCGGTGTGTAGAAGGGACTAACAATCCTCATGCAGATATGCCAAACCCTTAGCAGCACCCAGAGCAATCTTCCATCTTCGAAGCCAATCAAGTGTCGGTCGGCCACTCCCTACACAAAAAGCAAATCAATTTTACAAACTCGAAAGAAGATCATAAGAGTTAAAACTTGTTGATTAAACGTTACTTGAACTCAATACAATCAACAGCTGATCATACCATGCAAATGAAAATCGAGCGTCTTGTTAGGCACAAATTCATAGACCAACAGTCTCTGATCCTCGTGAGTGCAATACCCGACCAAGGTGACCAGATTCCGGTGGTGTATGCGACTAATTATCTGGACTTCTGTTCTGAACTCTTTCTCGCCCTGGCCACTGTTAGACTTCAATTTCTTAATAGCAACCTCTTTTCCGTCCAACACGCCTTGATAAACAAGACCGAACCCACCTTCGCCCAAGACATTCGACTCCGAAAACCCATTGGTAGCTAATTGAAGGTCTTCATAACTGAAGGCCCCGCTTCCAAAACCTTGCGGAGGAGCCGGGGAGGGAGGGGTTTTGGGAGTGGTGCCGCGATCAGGACCAAATCTAGGTCCGCTAGCTCCACTGATTCCGGAAGATCTTGAAGGCGAGGAATTCGGTGGTTGTTGCGAAGAGACTCTTGTTCGTACCGGGCCAGGAGGATAGCGGTAATCTACATTAAAAGATAATTTACCAAATATAAAAAATTAGTATATTTCCCACAATGCACAGACTGAGATGCTCCATCTTTGCTGCATTGTGGCATCCTGATTGCATCACTAATAATTTAATATCCTATACATCATACCGGGTCAAACAAGAATTTATGTCAATTTCATCTACCTTACAAGAAAATTATGACAAGCACATGTTCCTGATTGTTTCTAACTGGGGAGAAATTAATGAATTGCACCTCTAGGAGAAGGCCTATTGTACTGATTATACCCATTGTCATAGTCTTCACGCTTGCGCCTTTTCTGGTAGAACAGAACGAATATACCGATCAGCAAGGCCACACCAATCACCGAACCGGCAGCTATCCCCGCAACCAGTCCAACTGACACTGAACTTGATTTTGGAGGAGGAGGGGGCTCATAAGATGGTGGAGGCGATAAAGGCAGTGTAGGTGGAGATGGTATTGGCGGTGTTGAAGGAACTGAAGGTGGGGGTGGCAAAGGGACCGTTGGTGGGGGTGGCGAAGGGTCTGATGGAGATGGCGGCGTAGGTCCCGATGGTGGGGGCGGCGAAGGGTTTGATGGTGGGGGCGGCGAAGGGTCTGATGGAGATGGCGGCGTAGGTCGCGTTGGTGCAGGCGGCGAAGGGTCCGATGGAGGTGGAGGACTTCTACTAGGAGGTGGTGTAACGGGTGCTGGAGGAGGGCTTTGAGGAGGTGGAGCATTTGGAGGTGGGTTTTGAGGAGGTGGAAAAGCTGGAGGAGGAGGGCTTTGAGGAGGCGGAGCATTCGGAGGTGGGCTTTGAGGAGGCGGAGTAACTGGAGGAAAAGGAGGAGGAGGACTTCTCGGAGGTGGAACATTTGGAGGTGGGCTTTGAGGAGGTGGAGAAACTGGAGGCTGTACCATGGGCGGAGGAGGTGATATAACAGGAGGTGGCGGAGGAGATACCTTAGGTGGGGGAGGCACAGTGCCTGGCGGCGGAGGCACAGTGCCCGGTGGCGGAGGCACAGTACCCGGTGGTGGAGGCGATACCTTAGGAGGCGGAGGCGAAGTGGAATCCGGTGGCGGAGGAGTCGACGTGGAATCCGGTGGTGGAGGAGTCGTTGCCCTTGCTGGCGGGGGAGGAGTCGACGTGGAATCCGGCGGCGGAGGAGTCGTTGCCCTTGAGGGCGGGGGAGGCGCCGAACTCGGAGCAGACATGACTGGTACAGTATGTCAAGAATTCAAGATCACTCCATGCATGTATATATGATGTATCCAGGTTGAAACTCTGGTTGATCACTGTAAGAATGTTTAAATAAAAGGAGGGAAATTTAAAGCCCAAGTCAAGGAGTTGAGGAGGGAAACAATCAAACAATCGCCGTTAGTTGGATGAAGCGCTGTACTATGAAGCGCAGGATGTGAACCGTTAGATCATCTCGAGATTCGAGCCAGTACAAACCTCGAGATGATCTAACGGCCCACATTCTGCGCTACACTGTGCAGCGCTACGTACAGAGGATACGGAATCCGTTAGTTGAGATGGAACTATACGAAAAAATTTACAAATAAAAAAATTGACGGGATCTATGACTTTTCCGGTTGTTCGGGTCAGTTAGCCGAAGTACGAAGGAAGCATGCAGAAAATTAAGCATTATTTTGGTTCTCTGAGGAGAATCAGCACGAAGGAATGTTTCTTTTAAATCAATTTTTTAAGTTTCTGACATCAGGTTTAACCATAACATAATAATAGTTTTTTTTTCGTTGATTCGGTTTTGTGCCTTGGGAGGATTCAACACTGGAGAAGGGGTAGGTAGGTGTTACCAGTTTTGGCGGAAGATAAGCTGAACTGACACGGCCGGTTTATATGTCAATATATGATAATAGCTATCTATGCATGCATCCAGGTTGAATTTTAGTTTCTCACTTTTTTAATTCATGGGTGTTAAACTGTCATTAGAAGGGGATTCTGAAGGCTAAGTCAAGGAATAATATATGGAAACAATTGCCACTAGCTCGTTGAACTGGTACGGCATAAACACATAATAATATACTGAGTTATGTACAAATAAACAATGGTGAGACTTTTCAATTGGTACCAAGACAAGGCCAAAGTAAGAACTACGTAATTGTGCAGAAATGCAATTAATCTTATGAAAAGAGAATAAATATCATACTGGTAGAGCGAACTGCTGATGCCGATCGTCATACTGGATTTCTTCGGTCAGAGGATTAGCCCCAATTGTTGTTGCTTTGTACCGGTTGCATGCTGAACTCCTTATTAACACATCTAATCAAATTATCAAGGATAACACAACAATTGATCACTAGTTCATGCCAAAGAGTGTAAAATCAGCTCAAGGCAGCATGATAATAATAACAGTGACTAGAAATAAAGAGAAAGAAGCGTTAAAAATGATATAATAAAAGTCAGCCACTATCGCGGAGTGTGAGGACTTTGAGAAGAGTTCTTCGCCGGGAGGCCATGGCGGTTGGAGCAAGAGGAGCTTCGCTGGACAGGGAAGTGAAGAAGTCTGTGCTCTATGAATGGTGAGTAACAGAGGGAGTGAGAGACGGTTAATTGAGGAAGGTTAAAGAAAAGAGGGAAAGTTACTGCAATTGACTTTGACTGGCTGGTTGAATTGAATACTGGGAGTCTGGGATTCCTGAACTTGGTTAGGTTTGTTTGACTGAAACTGGGACCCACTAGACTAAAAAAATGAGAAGGATCATTAAATCAATGAATGGATTGGTTGGAATTTGGAAAGAAAATAATTGACCTGCATTATTCCAAAGCCGTTAATTTTAATTATAAAACTTGACTGACTCAGTCTCACGAGACTGAGCTCAGTTGGGTTTTATTTTGAGAAATAAGCTGGACGCTAGCGTCCAGCTGTGGGGTTTTTTTTTTTTTTTTTTTTTTTTTTTAAGTACAAACTCTAACTCATCCGAACAGGTTTCAAATGCAGACTTTAACTCACCCAGACGGGTTCCAACAAGGCTTAACGGCTCCCAGGCCTCTGCGCCTATCTATGGCCTATTCTGGTCTTTTGTTTTAGTCTGATTTATAACCTAATTTGGTATTTTGTTCTAGTTTGTACAAATTGTTCTTATTTACACAGTCTTTACTTTCAACATTTGTTTGAAGTATGATATACTATAGCGGATTTTATACTTCACCTAATGAAGCACCACGTTCGTATATAGAACTCCACAATTTAAGTTCAACACCATTATAAACAACTTATAAAGCAATATCTTTGTTTTGGACAAACAATCAAACAATTCTAACAGTTTTAATATACCCTTTCCTAATCTACTAACTAGAATATCTTAAAAGTGGTTTAAGCTGCCATACCTATAATCTTCTCTTCTAAGAATTTTGAGAACCTCGCTCTGATACCAGTAAGAAAACGCCCGTTCTTAGGATCTCAACTCCAAAACTTCGTTGCTAAAAGATACTAGACTAGAAGTTTAAGAGGAAAGGAAGTTCTTATTAAGTAGAGGATATCTTACAAAGAGAGAGAAGTAAGACTTGCTGGAACTCAGCTGTGTCTTGCAACTCTGAGAAAACACACTTATATAGACTCAGGAATGGAATCTCAATTATCACACCGGGTGCTCATTGGGCCCCATCGTCATGTGAATAAAGGGATTTCCATAATCCTTTGTCTTCCACTCAGTTCACCTACTATCCAAAGTTAGGTGCACTGATTAAAGAAAAAGAGAGATAGTACAACCACTTCACCGAAAGTGGATTGCACTAACTCAAAAGCACACTACTGGCTAAAACAGATAGGCCAGAAATTTCAAAAAGAAAAGATGCTCATATAATTGAGCGAAAAAGCACACTACTGGCCAAAACAGATAGGCCAAAAGTTTGAAAAAGAAAAGATGCTCATATAATTGAGCGCACTCTACACAAAGCAAATAGTAGTTTTCCGTAGATCACCACCAGATTATTCATCACACTTAATTATTAGATAAGATTGTGAAGGACAGTAGTTGGGTCCATCACGCTCCTCAATACCGTTCACCACCTGACAAATTGCGTAATTAAGTTGTCAAGGTCCTTCTCGATTTTCTTAATTTTTGGAATTTGTTCTTCAAGTAGTAAACAGGTATCACCCATCATGCAATCAACGTTTCTGTATGGACGTGCAGTCTCATACTCACGTTCAAGCATGGTCTTCAGTACATTGATTTGTGCAAAGGCCATCCTTGCTTGAAGTTCCTTGACTTCACGCATGACGCCTCTGTGGATAGCGGCATTTGTGAGTGATCCGCCATTGCGTTCTCTGGCGTAGTGTATGTCATGGATGTCTGCAGTTGTGTACAGGGGAATACTGTCTGAATACGAGTGCATAGAAGCATAGTGCTGGCGTCGTTCAGCATTCCAGTCTGAATTTCCTCTAGAACTGGCTCCAACATGGAAATAAACGCGGTTTGCTCTGGGTTGAGACATCTTGTTGTGCAGTAGGTGGTCAGTCGGGATAGTGTATCTGCAAGGGTGTTGTGCCTTCCGTCAATATGCTCAAAATTGATATGCACACCTGTTCCTGTCACAAAATCAGTAAATTTAATCCACCTGACCCGAGAGGGTTTATTGTTAGCAGTTTTATTATAAAAGCTAATAATCGCTTGACAATCTGTCCTAAGCGTTATTTCACTTTTATCTAGATAGTGGATTTTCATGGCCGTTAAAGTTTCCATGCAGGCGTGAATCTCTGCATCTATCGTCGATTTTATGACTGGAAATTTGCCACTTGCGTATGCACACACTTTCTCGGTTGAGCGAGGATCCGCCTTCTTTGGCTTCCATTTGCAAACACCTCCCCAGCCTTCCATACATCCATCAGTTTCGAGGATAATATAGTCATTTTCCGGGGGAAACTCCAGGTCTGGAAGATTTTGAACCTCATTCTGGATTTGTCTAATTAGGTTAATATCAGACGGTTTCAGCCTCTTGTCACCATGGGGAGAGGTTTTAGAATACAAAGGGCCAAGTTTGGTACCCAGTTTTGGAATATACGCTCTTGCATAGTTGAGAATACCAAGAAAGGAGCGAAGCCCTTTCTTTTCTTTCAAAGACTCCATATCAAAGTTGATAATCTTCTTGATTATATGCTCTTGGAGTTTAATCTTTCCCCGATTAATAGTTGCACCAAGAAATTTCACCTCAGGTACAGCTATTTTGAACTTTATGGGTGACAACACGAGTCCATTCTTCTCACAAATAGAAAGCATTACCTCCAAATGCTTTGCGTGTTCTTCCTCTGTTTGTGAGAAGACTAAAATGTCATCTATGTAGACTGCTATGAATGCTTCTGTTCCTCTGAAGCAGCCGTCCATTTTTCTTTGGAATATGGCAGGTGCATTTTTTAATCCGAATGGCATGACTAACCACTCATATAATCCTCCAGGGACTATGAAAGCGGTCCATGGTACAGATGCCGGATCCATAGCGACTTGATGAAAGCCGCTCTTCAGATCAAATTTCGAAAAGATCTTGCTGTTACTGATCTTTTTCAAAATTGTATTGATACCTGGCAGAGAGTATTGGTCTTTGTAGGTGTTGTCATTGAGGGTTCTGTAGTTGAGAACCATCCTCTCCTTGCCTTTTATCTCTTTCCCGATTTTTGGATCAATTGAAGTCCCGGAATTGACCATGAACGCCATTGTTCGGTGTCTGCTTGTGCTTGGCCTGATTACATCGATTTCAAGTAAAGCTTTAACATGGCGGTCAAATTGTTCCTTCATAGCCGGAGTCACGTGTTTGAGTGGTTTATCTTCAATTGTAAGGTCTGGGTTGATGATCTCCAGTTTACAAACAACCTTGTTTTTGGCCCAATGCTGAAGTGGGTTGCTCCCGATATAGCCTTGTTCTTTTAGGCGGGCTAATAGTGGACCGAACCTTTTTTCAAAATTTTTGTTGGTAATTGGGTTTTGATAAAAGACAGCTTCTTGGATTAGTCGGTATTCATGCTCTTCTAGATCCAATTCTTGTATAGCAGCAGGAACTGCTATTGTTTCTGTTGTAGTATGGATCTCTGTTACATTCTTGTAGAATGTAAGCACCTTGCCTTCAATTCTTAATCCTCCTGCCATTGATCTTATGAAATTACACCCAAGGAGCATCTGTATCCCTTCACGCATGCCCATTGGAAAGCAATAGGTGAAGGAATACGGAACTTGTTTTCTCCGATCACGAGTTGTCCTTGCTTAAGTTTTGTATTGACAACTTGTCGTGAATTTACTCCTGTGATTTGGACTGGGTATAATGTTTTCTCTTGTGCCTCATTTGGGATGGCGGTTTGACAGATGCAGCAAGTTGATGCACCAGTATCGAGGATTGCTCGGATATCAAATCTCTTGACTCCAGGAATTTCAATGGATACTATCAGGTTATACAGCCTATTATCAATCTTTTTGTGCTGTCTAGGCTGTTGAACTTGTGTTAGAACCTCTGCTTTGTATGCTGCATAGTCAATGAAGACTACAAGTGCAGCTTCACCATCTTCATCATCTTCCTCCATTATTGGTTCTTCTGGATTGGTTACTTTCTCCTTTCCTTTATCAGAGATTGCCAGTTCTCTGAATTCTTCTGCCAATTCTTCTTCAAGGATTTTTATCTGGTTTTCTTGTAGAGGTTCTGGTTTTGCCAATTCTTCTTCGGGAGTTTGTATCTGGGTTTCTTGTAGAAGTTTTCGCAATCGTTCATTTTCAGCTTCTAAGAACTCAACATATTTTATGAGTTCTTTTATAAGAGTATCTTTATTGGAGTATTGTCTGGGCTCAAGTTGAGTCTTTGGTTGTATTTCTTTTCCCAGATAGAATGGTGAGCACATGGCACAGGCTAGAAGTTTGCAATCTTCACAGCCTATCCTGTAGTTTTTGTTTGTTTCAATTTTGCAAAAACTACAGTTACCATCGATTCGGACTTCAGTGCTGAATTGGTGTTGGCACTGTTCTTGCTTCTCAGGAAGCTGAACTTTACTTCTCCATCCGTAATACTCAATTTGCAGCATCATAGCGCCTTCCCAAGGAATTTCTTCAATTGCAGCTCGCACATGGACCTCCGTGTTGCCAGCTTCTCCTTCTGAGAGGCTGCATATGGCATCACTGTCGGGTTCATTTAGATCAACTGACACTACATCTATGTCATCTGGTAGGTCCAGATTATCCAACACCGCTGCTCTTGCGATATTTCCTCTATTCCTCTTGCATTCTCGTGCAAAATGACCTTCTTCTCCGCATATAAAACACTTGCATTTGCGGACTCGGTCAGCATGTTTTCGCTTGAACACTCGCACATGTGAGTCATGTGGCTTTCCTTTGTAGGTCTTGGCTTTTCTAAGACCATACTTCTTTCGGCTGTTATGGTATTCTCCTGGTATTGGTATACGGCTGCATATGGTTAGGTCTTTAAGGCTGCGTTGCATTGCCGCCTTCTTACACATCTCTGCCAAATACTGGTAAGAGAAGTGTATTCTAGGCATGACACCAATTGTATTACCAGGAAATTTTCTCTGGAATGCCTCTTCAAGTTCATTGCCCATAAGGGAGGGCATTTTTCTGAAAAACTTGGCTGAGAGTTCTTCATTTACATACATCCTCCCAGATTTTGCTGCTAGAACTTTGTAATCATTCATGTAAGAGAAGAGATCTCTCACATTGTTACAGCTCAATCTTTCAAGATCATGATATGCACGATCTTGTTCATCTGTTGTTCCTTGGTAGGGATCCTCCAATAGCATTACTCTTCAGATTTGTGATATAACATTTTGGGGATCATCGGCAATGTTTGTAAGTATAGCGTATTGTTCTTTGAACGCCATTCGCCATTAGATCCAAATCTTCTTTTTAGTTTCACCAAGGAGGTTCTCAATGAACATCATCTTGGCCTTGTTGTCATCAAAGGTTCTTTCACTCAAGAGATTTAGAGTGATTGATTCCCATCTTGATATGGTATCATTATAGAGACCAATATCTTCAGGTAATACCAGTAAAGCGCCTTGTTGTTGCATTGCTGCTGGTAAATTCCACATTTCATTATGGTGATGACCAACTCCTCCTGGTAAACTCAAGTTCTTGGGTCTTTGCCAACTTAATACGGGTTGCTGAGAGGTTGAGGCTTCGCCATGTTTAGCTTCGAGCCTAGCTGGTGTATAGGACACTTGTCCCATAAGAGGCTCTGGGGGTGGATGATAAACACCAGATGTTGCACTAGAAAAAGCTCTTTCTTGTAAAAATTGTTTCAGTTTTGGGTATTCTGTTTCTTCCTCTTCTTGATCATGCATCATGAAAACAGTTTCGGTTTGTTTTTGTTCTTTCCCACCACCTTCCACAGAAAATGGATTGATAAAATCCATTTCAGCTTCTGCTTCATTATAACTATCCCAGATAGGACAGTCATCTTTTGGACCTTCTATCAGCTGCGCGGTGACAGATAGGGCTCCCCAGAAAATGTCATCTTCTGTTTCATCCTCATTGTCAAATTCTTCTTCTGCATCATAGCAAAGGACCATTGCTATGATTTCTTCTTCTAATTGTTCTTCATCAAATTCACCCCTTGATTGTTCTTGAGGTGGCGGCGTTGGACTATAGTTTGTAAATCTGAGCAGTAATGAACCATCGGTTCGCATTTGTGTCACTGCTCTTTGAGGATGTTGAGTTTCAGGCTGCTGCATTGGTCGGAGTACCCACTGCCTTCCTCTTAATTCTGCAGTGGTATGCCTTTGTCCTGGGATAGCTTGAACTCCATGACTTGTGAGATAATCAGATACATTGTTGATGTTGTATCTAAATCCCGTGAAGTTAGTGTTTGAAAGCCTCCCAATGAGTGATCTCGTCAGCAGTAAGTTGCTTTCGCCAGCTCGCCATGTGTCATATCCATGAGTTTGAATCACCAGTTGGATATGATTATAGAAATCCCTTATGGATAGCATCATATTTGGGGCAATATAGGCCAATTGAGACCCATGAGTTAGATCCATTTCCATAGTACCAATTATGGATCTATCATCAGACCATCTCGTGTCTTGGATGACTACAAGGGCATTGACCCCTGCAGCTACTCTGTGGAGAGTAAAGAGACGGATCATGATCAGGCCCATGTGGAGGTGTTGTAGGCCTTCTCTTTGCAGTCTCTCAAATCCTTGTTGTGTAATGAATGGTAATCCCAGTTGCTGGTTGTCTACAACTGAAATTCTCTGGTCTGAATAGTGCTGATAAACCTGATGCTGGGTTTGGAAAAGACTTCCTGCTTGGTAAAGTACTTCAGCAGGAACATTTTGTGCTCTTCTGAATTGTGACAGGTTGAGCTCTGCATCTGGGTTCATTTGAGACTCGAGTGTTCTTTGATACCCTCGTTGTCTCCTGGGCATCACACGGCTTAATGAGTGTCGCGCTCGCTGTCCAAGTCTGTAACCTCTTATTTGATCTTCTACTGTGGGGGTTTGTTCATGGTTTTGATTCTGTTGGTCTCGGTTGCTTATAGATGGTCGTGCCGCCATCTCTGTTCGGGTTTGAGTTCTGCTCATTTTGATGCTTTTTGTTTTTCTTCTTCAAAGATCTTTTGTGGATCCTTAAAGACGTAGAAAGGTGCAGGCTTTGGTTTTGGCTTACGAATTGGTTCTCCGAGATTGAGTTTTTGGAGATTCTTCTCCAGATCTTCAATGGTTTTTACGGAGATATCAGAAGACGTCCCAGCTGATTTCTCAGCTACGACCTTCTTAATATCTTTGACTGTCTCCAAACAGTCGTCGAGGTTTTCGCTTATCTTGACCAGCAGTTGAATAATTGTGTTGTTCTGTTTAATCAGGGCTGCAGTGGCCTTTTGGTTGACCTCTGTTGGTTTGACAAAGCCTTCAGGGGGTCCTTCAATAGATTCGGTTGCCTTTAACGCGTCTTTGTAGATTTCAGTTCTCTTGGTGTTTAACCAGTCGCTCATACGTAATTTTTTTAATTTGCAAAAGGAGAAAAAGATTTCAGTATATTGGCAGATTAAGATATCCTAGTTCAGTATTTAAGAAATGAATGTATTAATTCTGTATAGAATTGTTTAACTGTTTGTGACATAACTTAGAGTTTCAGCTTATTTTAGTTGTTTACCGCTACACAAATGCTATAAATCTCTTGCCACAGCAAATTATGAGGTTGGGGCTTAAAATTGAAAATTCCATACACATGGGCTTATGATCGTTGAATTATTATCAGAAAGGCTTAAATATAAAAAATGCCGATTCCAAAGTCCAAACAATATGAACTATGATTTTGGTCAACCATATTTATATACAGAGGAGGATCCATGGAAAAATAATTACTTTGACAATTTTGACAACAATGATTTTTAAATATTTGCTATAAAATTATATAAATTCTTAAAAATAAAAAAAATTGATGGATATATTATTTAACTTATAGTTTATCAAAATTTCAATCAATTTGGACATTGTTTAATAGTTTATCACAATTATATATATTTTTTAACGGATATAATTTAACAGATTTTTGAAGAGCTATCAAACGTCACTTAAATTAAATATAATCTTAAAAATAATGGATCTATAACTTATACAATAGTTCTATAAACTTTTTCTATTTTTTAAAATTTTTAATAATTTTTAATAACTTTTTTTTTTTTACTTTTTTCTGTTTTTTATGATATTTTAGGCCCAATAGGCCTGTACAGTACGGCCCATTACTGTTCTGTTGGCCTGGTAGTTCTTTGATTAATTCCTACGATGCTTTTTTTTTTGGACTAATTCCTAAGATATATATTGATATTAATTCCTACTACGATATTAGTTCAGCTGCTCAAGCAATTACAAGTTGTTAATTTGTTATACCTGGATGAGGACGAGAAAGTACAACTTGTTACATGAAGAAGTATATATAAATGAAGCAGTCAACGGTTATCCGGATACAGGAATCGATTATTGAAAAAGTTAAAAGTTTAAATAAAGAAATACAAATTGAAGACCAAATCAATCTAATTTATTGAAGTCAATTAATTATAATTTCCTGTCGGCACAAGGTTTGAATTACAAAAAATAATTTGGGTACTGCGAAATTGAATTTTTGTGGCAAACAGACTATCAAAGCATAATATGTACATTTATTCAGAGAACAATTATTACAACATAATTCCATAATCGAGTGATAATTCCTATCTGGTAAAAGAGTAACAAATCTGTACATCCTGTAAAAAACCAATCGTATATATATATTTTTTTAATATCAGCATACAAAAATGCAAAAAAAAAAAAAAAAAAAATACAACAAATTGTAAAATATTTATGCACAATTTCATCTTCTCTAATCTGTGATACAAATGAAAAATTCTTTTGTGAAAATAATGTATGCTCCTTTTTTTTAAATTTACACTTCACTGCTGCTCCTTTTCATGACTCGATGCTCCTCGGTCTCCTCTGTGGTGTATGCGCTGCTGGCTACCGGATCGTATTCGCTAGTTCTATCGGTCTCGGCATAGTCTTCGGTTATGATACCACCAAATGCCATTCGCCTGAGTACCGCCTCCTGCGCCGAATTAGTAGGTTTCAAATTGCTGTTACCCGGAGCCATTCCCGCGTTCAGGTCCTCCAGCGAGATTTCTCCTTCGAGGAACCGCACAATCTGCTCAATCAAATCAGAAGTTCAAATATTTTGGAAGTATGTTAGAATTGCCAATAGAGAGGCTTTTTGAGACTTTATTAAACTTTAGGATGTTTTTTGGACCATTTCTCGATTTGTGCGTGTCATTCTTGCGCAGAGGCCATACTAATCAGAGTCCGTATCTGCTGTTATTCTCAAAGAAAAACAGGACCCTGTTATTCCATTGTGGGCCGTTAGATCAAAATGGACGGATCCGATCGGCCCACTTTAGATTTTAGGGGGTCTTTTTTAACTAGATCTGATCCGTTGATTTTGATCCAACGGTCCACAATTGAATAACAGGGTCCTGTTTTTCTTTTTGGAATAACAGCCGATTTGAATTCATGCTAATCTACTCTGTATCGTTCCAATTTCATCAGATGTCTCCGAAGAGACAAAAACTTTAGGATGTTTATTATAACAGCGTTTCGGTAGTATGATAACAGAGCACAATTTCCTAATTAGAAGTAACATGTTTTATTATAGAAGTAATTAAAACTTTCTTTTAGTACCATACATATATACTCAACTTTTGTACAAGATATATTACATAGAAGAAAGTTCATATAACTAACCTGGCCCATTCGAGGTCGCATCCTCGCTGAATCTCGCACAGCAGCAGCTGCACACTGTATCAAGCGCGCCATGTCGTACTGATCGTAGTTGGTCTCGAGCCATGGATCTATCAGTTCATCATACACCTCCTCTTTTGCGGCTCGTTGAAGCAATGGCCTCGCCTAGAGGATCAACAAATTTGTTTTTTTATGAGCTTTTCAAATTAAGGTCATGAATTTAGCTACAAGTTTGGTGGCCTAATTGTTTGAAAATATGTATATGGTTAAGAATGCTTAATTACCCAATTAACCAAACTCGGGTCGGTGAAATCATCCATGCGAGGATTAGAACCCATAATAGGCTTCCTCCCGGTGATTAGTTCCAGAAGCATAACCCCATAGGAGTACACATCCGACCTGTCTGTCAGTTTTCCAGACGTTGCATACTCTGGTGCCAAGTATCTGCATTCACATATCAAATAAATGAATTAGTACAGGCGGCCGTCTATAATATCCGAGTCCGGATCGTCTAACGCACTGCAAATTCAGAGTAATGAGTGCGGATTCCGACGTAAGCTGCACCGTCGGATCCGCGCTGCCGAATTTGCAATGCGGTAGGAGATCCCGAGTTATAATATCCTTACTATATATAAAAGCATATCGGAAAAAAATGACATGAAAGGGCTATCTTCCCTAAATAAGAAACTTGAGCCGTTGATCATTTTTTTGGATAGATCAGAACTGTTGATTTATGTTAATACCAGTTGACGTTAATGTCTCAGCCCATTAAAATTGAAGGCCCATATCAATTTCCTTAATATAAGGCCCATTACATATTATCTTAAAAATTTAGTATAAGAAATAACAATTTCAACTCAAAGCAACACGTAGGCTCTTTACTGGTAGATGAAATAAAGAACATATGGAACTGTTTCAAGGATACAATAGAAAATAGATAATTGAGGTTGAATGCTGACCCAAAAGTCCCCATGATTTGGGTGGAGACGTGTGTTACATTTTCAGGCACAAGCTTTGCCAATCCGAAATCTGCCACCTGCAGAGGTTGGCACATTAGCATGATTATTATTATTGTCCTCAAATTAATATTTAACAACATTTTCCTCAGATGAGGAAAGTTTGATAGGTTCACTATTGTGAATCCAGAACAATAAGGATTGTTTAACAGTAGAGTTAATTACCTTTGGCTCGAAATTGTAGTCGAGCAATATATTTGAAGCTTTAATATCCCGGTGAATGATTTTTGGATCACCTATAATTAGTAAAATAAGACATTAAGAACCAAACAGAGCACCAAAAAGTCCAAAAATATTGCAAGCAGACTTGCGTATAGCAATGTATAACAAAAGGGAAAAAAAAAATCAAGAAGTTGTTGAGTAGTAGGTACTAACAATCCTCATGTAGATATGCCAAACCCTTTGCAGAGCCTAAAGCAATCTTCCATCTTCTAAGCCAATCAAGTGTTGGACGACCACTCCCTACACAAAAAGCAATTCAATTTTACAAATTCAAAATAAGTTCTAAAAGAGAAAATTATTGCAAAGACATTTGACTTCAAAATAGAAACATCTTGCTTCCATTGAAAATGCATCCATACGTTCATAGACATATTTAGAATGTAACAAATACATCCGATTTCATAATATATAGATCTGATTTTGTAATATATGGACGCTAGGTATTCCTCAATTAAAAACTTACCATGCAAATGAAAATCGAGCGTCTTGTTAGGCACAAACTCATAAACCAACAATCTCTGATCCTCATCTAAGCAGAACCCGACCAAGGAGACCAAATTCCGGTGGTGGACACGACTGATTATCTCGACCTCCGCTCTGAACTCTCTGTCTCCCTGGCCGCCGCCCGACTTCAATTTCTTGATTGCAACCTCTTTTCCACCCAACGTGCCTTGATAAACAACCCCGAACCCGCCTTGGCCCAGCACATTCGACTCCGAGAACCCGTTGGTGGCAAACTGAAGGTCCTCATAGTTGTACGCCCCCGCCGGACCGAAATGTATTGGTGGAACCGGTGGGTTGGGACCGGACGGAGGTCTGCTTTTTTCTGAGCTGGGTTTGGTCTGTGACGATGAAGCTGTGGAGTGCGTTGGAGTCTGCCAGCCGTAGACCGGCTGCTGTACCGGACCAGGAAATAAGGGCCGGTCTGCATTGAAAGAATTCAATTAAAAAGTGTAATAAAATGAATCAATTTCCCACAATGTGTCTCAGATTGTGCTTCTTTGCTACATTTCAAAGTTCAAACATCCTAATTTAGTTCCTAATCACATGAGTTCATAATTTCATATGGTTGGTACCATGTCAGATCAACAAAAAGACATAAACTTTGTAATTAATTGTCATATACTGGTACAATAAAAATTTGAAATTAAGCAATTGTTACTAACTGTTGGTAATTAGGGAGAATTCGAAATGAGTTGCACCTGTAGGAGCCGAAGACGAGTAATAATACGCGCGGTGCCCGTCATCGTAGTCATTACGGCTCCGCCGTTTCCGATATAACAGAAACAGTATACCTATCAGCAAGGCCACACCGATTACCGACCCGGCAGCTATCCCTGCAACCAGTCCAGTTGTCCCCGAACTTGATTTCGATGTAGAAGGCGGAGGAGGCTCGTACGGCGGTGGAGGGGATAGTAAAATCGGTGGAGGCGGTGGCGATGTCACTGGCAAAGGACTTGGTGGAGGCGGAGGTGAAAGTTTTGACGGTGGCGGAGGCGAAAGGTCCGGTGGAGGTGGCGGTGAAGACTCCGGTGTAGGTGGAGGGCTTTCTATAGGTGGTGGCGGTGAAGGAGGGCTTCTAGGCGGTGGACTCACAGGAGGAGGCGACACCGGCGGTGGCACGGGAGGTGGCGACACCGGCGGTGGTACCACGGGAGGAGGCGACACTGGCGGCGGCACCACGGGAGGCGGCACTGGCGGTGGCAAGGGAGGCGGCACTGGCGGTGGCACGGGAGGCGACACAGGCGGTGGCACCACGGGAGGCGACACTGGCGGTGCAACGGGAGGTGGAGGAGACACTGCAGGTGCAATTGGAGGCGGTGGAGTCGTAGTTGCATCCGGTGGCGGAGGAGCTGCAGTCGGAGCAGACATGGCTGGTTTGGTTTGGGGTTTGGTTCAGTATGTCAAGATCACTCTATGTATGTATGTCTGTATGAATAGAATATGAATTCAGCTTGAAAAGTTGAAATTCATCAATTCAAATCTGGATGATCATGAATTCACTTTTTCATGGGTGTTTAAAAGAAGGGAAAGTGGAAGTCCAAGTCAAGGAATTGAAGAGGGAATTAGGAAACAAACTATCGCTGTTCCTGTTCGTTGATGAACAGAACAAAAAACAAAACAAAATTACAAATAAAAAAAAGAGAAATAGTTGGTCATCACTCATTTTATCTATCAACCTACCAGTTCACCGTATTTTTAATAAATAAATATCATTTTTCATTTTTCAGTGAATATTTATATATTTTCATCAATATATATTATTTTCTAATGAACATATATATTACGATTTCAGTAAATATTTATGCAACTGTAGTAAGCACATAAATACATACGGGTGTTTCAGATCGTGGACTTAACATGTTTTCCATAAAAAAATGCAGGGGGTTTGTGACTTTTTCAGTTGTGTTTGTGGGGCAAAAGTACAAAGCACAAAAACTAAAAAATAATAATCAGGAAGCGTGCAATCTTTTGTTTCTCTGAGTTTGAGGCAAATCAAATCAGCAGGTAGGAATGTTTCTTTTGGATTGATATTTTAGTTAGTTTTTTCCTCAAAAAAAATATTTTAGTTAGTTTGTGACATCATGTTTTATAGGAACATAATAATATTTTTTTCTCATTTTTTTTAAGGAAAAATAGTGTAACGTAAGTTACGTACCAACATAATAATAATTAGTTTGTGAGCTGTGACATATGCGTTACAGCTTACAGTTATTACCATTCGTCAATATATTTTTTTTTTTTATGGAATATGGAATATAATATTATAGTATAGGTATGGTAAGATGTCCAGGTAATAAATAAGTAGCCGTAAGAGAACGTTCTACTCCTGCCCAGTACTGACCCAGTCACCTCAGACATATATGATATCCCTACAATGTCAATTGTATCATATATCCATTCAGGAGGAATCCATTGACAATTCTATATTTCAAAAATTTGTAAAAAAAAATCATATAGATTCTCAAAAATACAAAAAAGTTTACGGAAGCATTTCCTAACTTATAGATTGATTAGTTTCCGATTATATTAATTTCAAGTTATATTTGATGGCTCTTCAAAGATCCATTAAATTACAATCGTTAAAAATTATACATAATTTGAAACATTATTCATCTATAAGTTAAGTAATGCACCCATAAACTTTTTTTCATTTTTAAGAATTTTTATTAATTTTTACAAATTTATAAAATGTGCCTTTTTCAAAATTGTCAAAATATGTATTATCAACCGATCCCTCCTCTTTAGAATATTATCTCCATATATAATCTTCACATTATATCATAAATGAACGGTGTGGATATGAAGTTATACAAAGATAAAACTTCATGATGTTGGAGAGGATCAGAGAATCCGGAACAACTTAATTAAAGTCAGCGGAACGGATAATCCAGAGGCGCAGGCGGATTATCAGAGGCATCAATTTTAATTACTCATTAGTCATTAATTAACTCCACTTGTGGGGTCCTTGACTGTGAAACCCCCTTTGAATTTTCAATACGCGGTGCAGTTTAATATTTTAATACTTCGGTGGACAATCTCTATATGGCATGAGGCTTTTAAGTTTTAAATCTATAATATAATATAGGGAGTTGATAACTGCACCCTTACAAAATCCCCTTAATCGCACCCCAATACATTTTTAGTTTAAAGGTCTTTTTCAAATACAACAAATCAATTTTACCAGTTGCAATTCACATCCTCAATCGAACAAAACACTTATATATATACAATAGAAAGATCAAGAATAAAAAAATTTACTCGAAATTTTTGAGAGTATGAAAAAGAAAGAGAATATATTACCAATTTAGTTTGGGGATGGATAAGAGAGAAAATTAAGGGGACAAAGATAATTTCTCTATAATATATAATATATATAGCGGGAACGAAGTCAAATATATATTATGTGATGAAGACTGATTATATCGAGGTATATAACTATATATATATAGAATATAATTATGTTACGGTGATATACATGTATATCACAGTTTTACCGTACTATACGGTTTGTATCTCTATTTTTGGTGTTTAAATAGTTGATCCGAATTGTTCAATATAATATTTATATTCTACTTGGAAACCAAATTTTATAATTTTTTTTCTTTTTTGCAGTACTGACCCAGTAATATATATGATAATTTATAGTCTGATCCTCCCCTTACATGTATCATGTGCGGCTTTTGAAGATTTTGTGCAAGGCGGAACCAAATTAGTATATTACAAGAATGTTATTTCAGAGAAGTGGAAATATAGTTTGACAAATTGGAATAGTGAAAATATAGAATTAAGAAAAGAAAAACATGTAGAGTCTACCTATAAAGTAAGTCACACATCCACCTCTCTCACAATCTGATACACTTACGCGTACTCATGTATTTGTCACAGTTGCATAAATATTTACTAAAAACCATAGTGTATCTGTTTACTAGAAAATGATATATGTTGATCGGACATAAATGTTTATTGAAAAAATAATATTTGTTAATAAAAAATACGGTGAACCGGTAGATAGATAAAAGAGTGGTCGCTACGTACGTACTACTCTTAAGAAAATTATCCATCTCTCAAATTATTATTTCCAGGTTTGTTTAATGATACGTATTGCTGTCACAATAAATCTGTTGCAGCATCTTGTATCAAGATTTTGGTAAATGATCATTTCTCACGATAAACAGTCCGATCCAAATCGATGCAAAATGCAAATTGTACATTTTTCATCACTAACCCAAAAAATCGCAAACCCGTCTCCCCCATGAACCCATGCCATCACCTCAGTTCATTTTTCCAAAATTCCTAAATACAACGATGAAATCACGGTTCAACGGTCCCCCCTCGAAATTTTCTATTACTTGGAGCTGTGAATCGGGGCGAAAAATAATATTACATAAATTAATAGATATTAATAATAAATATTACATTTTTCATAAATATATCTTTTAAAAATATTGAACTAAATATATTTTTAGCAATATATAATAAATTCATATTAAAAAAATATAAAGAGTTGTAAATATTTTGAGTCTCAATAATTATTCTTTAGGCACATCATATTCTCTATTTAATGAAAAAAGAAAAATTAAATTGAACCATTTGATTAGATAGATAAGAGAGAGAAATAAAATCAATGGTTGAGAGAATGATGATGTAGCATAATTAAAAAGCTTGTAAGCTTACCTCATTTTCTAGAGTATGAATTTGGAATTTCGATTCTGTATTACGGTTCAACGATCCTCCCTCCAAATATTTCCAGTTTTGAACTTCTGATATGCAAATTGAACTTAAAAAACACATACATGCACAAGAATTCATGGTTATTTTGCTAATCTAATGTGTTGTACAATTTTAAAATGAACCTCGGTTTAAACACAATTATTAACTTATTACACAACTAATTCTGACAGCTGTTCCATTATACATGATATCACTATATAAAATTGCCCTCATATATTCAAAGAAAGATTGATAAAATAAGATGTAGATTTTATTGGCAGGGTTCCTCAAAAAATAGGAAAAAATACATTTTGATTTCTTGGAAAAACCATTGTTATCAAAACCAGACCGGACCGGCCGGTTCAACCAAAAAAACCAGAACCGGCTCCCTTTCCGGTTTGGTTCAGCTGAAGGACCGTACATGCAAGTGAACCGGCAATGACCGATTTTTTATCCGGTTTTTTTTCTCCAAACCGCTGACTCGGTTTGGTTAGAGAACCCGGTTTTGTACTACTTCTAGGCCAAGTAGGTCACATGTTTCTTTTTATATAGTCATTAATAGGGGAGGGAGTAGGATCACATGCTTGTAAGTTGTTATAGGCTATTAATAACTTCTGCATTTTTTTTTTTTATATTGAAGCATGACGAGTGACTTGCTATATATCAACATTATATCAACAGGTCAAAAGTTTAGTTTCTTGTAAATTACAAAAAGACCTTGTACTTTATAGATATCTTAGAGAAGACAATTAACTATACTACTTATATATAAAGTTATAAATTTTACTTTTACATTAACTATAATAAATGTATTTAATCATTATTTCTCATATGTTCCAATTAATATAATATATTGTTCAGATTTTTTGTATTGAGCAAAAATAAAAATAAAAATTGATATAGCATGTTTTATCACTTAAAAACGATATTAAATCTACAAATTTTTTCATTTCATTTGAATATTAAATATAGAACATTGTATATAAAATTTTATATCATTAAAAATGTTATATTTTTCAACTTAAATTAGTATGTCTACTTTGTAATACTATGTAAGAATATCTTTACAAATCCTATTATATATATGACAATATATATTGTATATATATGTAATTAAATAACCAGCGGTTGAACTAGTTGACCCGACGGTTGAACCAATAAACCAGTGACCCGACGCTTTTAACGGGTCGATGTCCGGTCTGGTTTTGATAACATTGGCAGTGAGACTGAGGTCATTTTATCTTTCCGGTTCCCAAATCAACTAATCTCTTCCTTCTTCCAGCGGATCTGAAGTCTTCTACTCGTACCGAAGAAGAATGGCCTACAAGGTATATAACTCTTACCTTTATTGTGAGTTAGTGATGGCGGTAGCTATTGTTACATTGAGTTGGAATAGATAATAGAGATCAAATCATCTCATCTCTCTGTTATCAGAACCGGATCGGACCGTCTGACCGTAAAAAACCGGACCCGGACATATGTCCGGTTTGATTGAATGATTGGATCGGATATGCATTCAAAACGGTAAAAACCGTGACAATTAACAGGGATACTAATATGCTATTAATTAATTTTAATTCCCTTTGTATCACCATTGATAGATGCCAATTGTCTCTCAAGAATGATATATTGATTTGGAGATGGAACAGTAACGGCAAATTCTCTTCTCAATCTGCATATGAATGGTTATGCATGGCTTATATTTAGAGGTGTTATAGATGAACAGTACATGGTATGGTGCCATTTACATATTCCTCTTAAAATAAAAATATTCATGTGGAGGGTTCACAAAAGAGGGATACTGACCAGGGATCAAATGCATAAAAGAGGGTGGCAAGGGATTAGAACTTGTAATTACTGCCTAATGGAGGAAACTGTTGACATTTGTTCTTATAATGTTCAATGGCTAGGGTGGTCTGGTTTTGGATGGGTGATAATCAGTACCTATTTTCTCAATGGCAACATATAGATGATACAATTCAGTTTGCAGGGAGCCTTCCTCAGAGAGAAAAGGTAGTATTCTTAATTGTATTCAGTGCTATATGCTGGTCTATATGGAAGAATAGAAACAACTTAACTTTTCAATTATTGGGAAGGTAACATCTCAGATGAGGTTCAGAGGATGATGAAGAGATCATGGATTAATTCCCAAGTCATATGATGAAATTCCCATACAAGCCATGTCACCACTGATCTAGATTGAAGCTTGACAGAGAGGAAGCTGTGGAAGTAGAGCATAATGTCAAAAAGCTCAATTAATTAGGAGCAAACCCATGCACTCAAGTTCTGTTTTTGTTTTAAATGAAGTTGTCTGAGTTGCTTGAGATGTGGTGAGATTGATGCTTCAGTATCTGCTTAATGTGTTTGCTGGTTATTAGCTTAAGAAGGTGTCTTAAAACTAGATTGAGGGTATTTTGGTTGTCCTTGAATGTCTTTGTTTTTGGGCTGAATTTCCCTGGGTCGGGGAATGAACTCTGTAGGATCCTTTAAATTTAATGAATGGGCCTCTAGCCTTTTATTCAGAAAAAAAAAAAAAAAAATTACACAACTAATACTAGATTGACATAATCAATGACATTAGCTTACAGATATAATGGTAAAAATTTATTCCTTCAAGTATGTTGACAGATAAATTAACAAACAATTACGCATCATCGCGGCCATTTCATGAATCGATCAGCTTCTTGTATCGGTACTGCGAGGCAAAATAAACAAACACAACTAAATTAAGCAAGCATAAGCCTGAAACAAGCCAGAAGAAGTAATCGAGATGTCCCTCGTTTAAGTTATCGGGTATCCATCCAAATACCGAATCAGTTACTGTCAAGATAATCGAAGTGACGTAGCTTCCAAGTGCTATCGTGAGAAAGGCGAGAGCCAAACAGATGCTCCTCATGGAATCTGGAGCTTGGCTATAGAAGAACTCAAGCATGCTTATTTGGTTAAACACTTCTCCGATACCTACTAGAACATGCTGCGGTATTTGCCAGAGAATACTCATAGAAACAGCAACGTTTTCATGTATTACGCCTTCCTTTTCGCTACGTCTAAGCGTGCCGTCTCCAAAATAGCTGCTGATACCATGGCAATAACAGCAAAGAACAAGCCAATCCCTGCCCGTTGCAAGGGAGACAATCCTCTATCGTTTCCTGTAAACCTCTTAGCAACTGGCACGATCATCTTATCGTATAAAGATGTGAAAACAATCACCGTGAGTACATCGAAAGTAGGGAGAGAGGCAGGGGGGATGTTCAAGGAACCAAAGCTTGTGTTCATGGACATCCCTTGTGTTACGAAAACCGACGACTCCTGAGTAGAAACCGAGGCAAACAGTATAAATGTGGCCCAAATAGGAAGCAACCGAAGCATAGACTTTAACTCTTCCACTTGCGACGGGGGGCAGAATCTCCAAGGGTTAAGGGCACCGGCAGGGGTGAAGTCAGAAGCAGAGACAAAAGAAGCTTTGTTAAGGAAGCTGCAATATATTAATACCATTTGAATCACATAAAAACCATAATTGAACACAGTCAGACATAATCAAAATATTCAGTCGTGCTCGACCTCTATAATTAAACCTGAATGTTTCTAATTCTTAAGCTTAAACACGTTCAAACATGCGCGCGAAGGGCTAGATCTTTCTGTCTTTTTTAGAAAAGGTCAGTACATCAAACATGCAGTACTACAGCACCAGTTATGGCATCAAAGCAAATTTTAGGATAAGAAATTAAAGTACATCACATTAGAAAATTACTGATTAAAATTATTGGATTAATTACTTTCAATAAAATTTTCTAATAAGTTGCGCCTACTTCATCAAAAAAAAAAAAAAAAAAATTATTGGATTGATTGAAGTTAAGGAATTGCACAAATGAAAAGAATCAAAGATATATATATATATATATCTGGATTATTTTATAGCTAAAATTACACTCATTTTAACACATTTTATAGACCATAATTAAGTAAAGTATAACATTTATAAGCTAGCTAGCATACCTGAATTCTGGAGAATTTTCTAACTTTCCACTCTTTAGACCCATTTTGGAACTTTCTGCTGTCTCATGTAGAGGAGATTGATCACCACCACTGACGTCGTCCATACTACACTTTCTAGTGGCTGCAACCATCACTTGGCACATTCTTGTAAGAGGGCTTCCTGTCGGTTTGCGGTTGTGCGACCCTTTTCCGCGCCGCCTTTGGTAGAGAGGGGCATGAAAGAGGACACGGTATTTTGAATTTTGGTTTTATCAAACGATTGTGTGGGACTATGATTCCAGCGAGCGCAAGCCCTCGCTGTTAATTACCTCGGGCTCCGAACCCTGAGAACCTTTGATTAAGACTAAGCAGAGTGATCAGATACGGGCAAATAAGTAAATGCAACTTGATGACTAATTGATAATGCCATATTTTATTTGGTTCAATTTGGGTTTGACTTCGATGTCACGTTTTAACTTGCGTTTGACTTCAATGTCACGTTTGGGGTTTGACTTCAATGTCACATTCGATTTGGGTTTGACTTCAATGTCACGTTTGCGTTGGGTTTGACTTCAATGCCACGTTTGTGTTGGGTTTGACTTCAATGCCACGTTTGCATTGGATTTGACTTCAATGTCACGTTTGATTTGGCTTGACTTCAATGTCATGTTTGATTTGGGTTGACTTCAATATCACGTTTGGTTGACTTCCATGTCACGGTTTGGTTGACTTCCATGTCACGGTTTGTTTTGGGGTTGACTTCCATGTCACGATTTGTTTTGGGGTTGACTTCCATGTCACGATTTGATTGACTTCTATGTCACGGTTTGGTTGACTTCTATGTCACGGTTTGTTTTGGGGTTGACTTCCACGTCACGGTTTGATTGACTTCGAGGTCACGTTTGGTTGACTTCGATGTCACGTTTGGTTGACTTCGATGTCACGTTTGGTTGACTTCGATGTCACGTTTGGTTGACTTCGATATCACGTTTGGTTGACTTCGATGTCACGTTTGGTTGACTTCAATGTCACGTTTGGTTGACTTCCATGTCACGGTTTGATTTGGGGTTGACTTCTATGTCACGATTTGGTTTGGGGTTGACTTCTATGTCACGATTTGGTTGACTTCAATGTCACGTTTGGTTGACTTCAATGTCACGTTTGGTTGACTTCAATGTCACATTTGATTGACTTCTATGTCACGATTTGGTTCCAAACTGTGAATATGATGCGCTATGCCAACTCACAGTCCGAGAACAGATATCGGGAGTAGAGAGGATTTGGCCCTCTTGGTGTGCTTCCTCGATCTTCCAAGCCATACACATGAAGCGCTATGCCAGTCTATGACCCAGGTTTGGATTTGGTTGACTTCTATGTCACGATTTGGTTGACTTCCATGTCACGGTTTGGTTTGGTTTGACTTCTTGGTCACACTTAATTTGGTTGACTTCTGGGTCACGCTTTTGATATTTGAGTTTTCTTGATCCAGTCCGATTAGGCCAAATCAATTGGGCTTTGACTTGAGTTTGGGGTTTGAGTTTGAAGGACTTGAGTTTTAGGACTTGGGCTTTAGTATTTGGGGTTTGGATTTGAGTTCTTGGCGCTTGAGTTTTGAGTTTGCGTATTTGATACTTGGGGTTTGGGATTTGAGCTTTGATTTTGGGACTTGGATTTGAGCTTTTGGTATTTGTGTTTTGAGTTTTGGGATTTGAGATTTGGTGCTTGGGCTTTGGTATTTGAGTTTTGGGTTTGTGGGTCTTCACTTGGGTCGTGGGAATTTGGGATTGAGCTTCTGGCTTTTGGGCTTTGTGTATGAGTTTTAGTATTTGAGATTTGGTGCTGGGCCTTTGGTGTCTGAGTTCTGGGTTTGTGGGTTTTGACTTGGCCTAATTAAGACACAAATCAAATGTGACGAACCTTTCAGTATGACTTTGGCCCAAATCCTTGTTCAAATTCATTTCGTTGGACTCGTGAGAATTTTATGAATTTTGGAAAGTTTATTGTGTCAAGATGATGTCGTCTGATTGTTTGACCGAAAGTGAAACATTTGACCAAATTTTGATTTAAATGTTTGAATCCAAATTTAAAATGCCAATTTGGACACAATTTGATGACAAGTTGTCATTTCATATTATTTCATGAGTTTTGGGGGTTTTGATAAATTTGTAGAATTTTGATTTCATGAAATAATTTCAAATAACAAATTTGTTCAAATGATGTCCAATTTGGTTTTAAATTTAAATTCAAACTTTTAAACTTGCAAATTTCCATTTTGTCGTTTCATGAAATTATGTTTGAATTTGTAAACCTTTGAAACAAATTTTATGAAATTTGGACTTCAAACTGATTTTGTAAAATTTGGATTTGAAATCATTTGTCAAATGGCATTTTTTATTTTGAAAGCCATGAAACAATTTATTGAATTTATTCGGGCCGAAACAGGCTTCTTCTTTCCTCTTTCCCTTTCTTTCATTCGGCTTGCGCAGAGGAGTATGACATGATGCAACGGGTCATTGTGTGCTGTGGGCTTTGAGACGTTAGATCAAGATCTGAAGGTGCTGATTTTGTTCTGCCCAACTTGGGTGCTCCTGCTTCGCAAGGAGCCACATGGCAGTCATCCAGGGGCACGGGGTGGATTTTCGATTATCTGAAACCTGATCGTAGATTAGCCACCACCGTTGGCGTCGCCTTGACGTGGGGAATGCAGCAGTGAGGTCGGATGGGGCCGAAGATGGCCGGAGCAGGGGCGGCACCACCCCGGGTTTGGTGGTTTGGCACCGGTAAACTGCTCTGAAATTGATTTCGTGATGTGAATTTTAAGCATTAAATGAACTCGATTCATGGTCAAACTTCCTGAACATATTGTATGACATGCCTATTTCACATTTGCAAACTTTAATATATGGTTCATGTTTAAAACAAATGAGAAATTGCATGATGAAAGTGACATCATGACCATGGTTTGGTGATTTCGTACCGCTAAGCTGCTCTGGAGTTGGTTTCGTGATTCGCATTTCAGGCATCAAATGAACTCGAAACATGATCAAACTTTCCGAATATGTTATTTGACATACCTATTTTAAATATGCAAGATTTAATATATGGTTCATGTTCAAAACAAAGGGGAAATCGCAAGAGAAAAGTGGGAAGATGACCACGAAACTGCACCCCTTTCCATTTGAAGCCGAGTATTTGAAAAATTCATGAAAATTCACCAAAAATTCAAACAAGTGTAAAATTTTGTCGAGAGACACTTCACATTGTATATTTTATGTTTGTAAGCTTGCTGTTATTCATTGTGTTCAAAATCATGAGGGAAAATAGGGATTCGTTGCTGCTACCAGTACCAGTAACCGGTACAGTAGTGTTGTCAGTGGCAAATCCGTCCATTGTTCAAACTTTTGTTAACAACAGCCCATTTTTTATTTGACAGGGATTTAGAGGAGTGTTTTGAAGACATTTCTCATGTTGAACACTTTTCAATTTGGTGCTATTTCGATGTACTTTTAAACCAATTTCGTTGGAGGGGGCAAATCTGGAAACAATGCTGCTGATTCTGAAAATATTTATTTGGGGGACTTAGACTTAACATTTTACAACAAAAATTTTTGTGCAAGCACAATTCAATGTGTACTAGAAGATTATAAAATAAAATGTGGTGGTCCAATTCATAGAATGTAGCAGTTCTTCTGATTTATTCCAGTACCAGGCCCTTGACTGCACTCGGCTCAGTTTCAATTTTCTGGTCTGACTTTAGAAAATCACAGTAAATCACAGAAAATTCAAAAAAATGTGAAATTTGGATAGATGATACGTTGAATCATGTTTCATGTGTAGTTAAATTTTGAAACCCTTTTAACAATCCATTTAGGAGTAATTGCGATTTTGGTTCTGAACAGATTTCTGCTTTAAGCTTGTTTACTGACACATTGACAGTCCCAATTTTAAATGTTCTGAGAAGTGGCCAGCACACTTTTACTTGTTGAGATCATGACTACTTGGTGCAAGACTAATGCTAGTTGGCTTGGGGAACTCATGTGTGTATGCCTTATGCAAAGATCGTACATAAGCCATGCATACATGTGTTCAATGGCAGCTTACAAAGATTATGCAAGCTTTCATGCCCAAGCCACCGGCAAAGATTGTGCCAAGCAGTAATGATCTCAACTAGCAAAGATTGTGCTAGATGAGGAGACTTTCATCTATGTGCAACCCATACAAAGATTGTGCATAGGCTACGCATAGTCCCTTTGATGTCACTTTGTTCTTGTACTTTAATACAAAGATCATATGTTGTGTGTTTTCTTCTCCTCTCTCTCTCTCTCTCTTTTTTTTTTTTTTTTTTAACTCAAAAATCACTGCTCTCATGGCTGCAAAGATTGTGCAACCAAAGGAGTGAGTGATAAACCCTCTACCCTTGAATTATTTACAAGCAATCCCTTTGTTTTTTTTTGTACTTCTAGTTTTCCATTTTTAAACCTTTAGCCACCATGCCGAGATGCAAAGATTATGCACTCCCAACAAGGAAGACAGATTATTGTGCTTAACTGTGTTATTAAATGACATATTAAAAACAAACCAAAAGAAAAGAAAAAGGCGAGGCAGCAAACATGGAAAACAAGCAATCAAGCATAGCAGCGATTTGAACAAAAGAAACCACGGAGGGGCTGAAACCACTCTAACCAGCACTTTGGTAAAAAGCTCACCGCCCAGCCACGGCAAAGATTGTGCCCATGGCTGGGTGTGCTAAGCCAGAGTTGGATCAGCCCTCCCCTTTACAAAACACAACTTCACTCCTTTTTACAATACCTTGGGCAGATTCTATCACAATTCAGCAGCCTAGTTACTATCCTAACTCTTGCTACTGCCTAGAGTTTTTTTTTTTACAGATTCTGGAGATTAGAGATAAAAAGAGAGGTACTTGTGAGCTTGGGGGGGGGTCTTCCAGGGTTGCTGAACTCTTGCTCTTGTGCTCCTTTTATAGCCGGAGGAGAAGTTTGTAGAAGCTGGTGGATGTGGCTAAATCTGGGGCGTCCGATTCATCAACAGCCAGGATGAGGCTTGCTGAGGAAGATGGTATTACCCACATGTCCTGCTGTCACATTTCTTGACTTTTGCTCAGCCATCATTTGTTGCTGCATTTTGTCAAGCACCTACTGGAGTAGGCCTGAGCGGCATTGATTTCTTTGTGCCGGTAACATTTGGTGCCGTGCAACCTTCATCACCTGAGCTTGATCGTTTGTGCAAGCTATCAGCTGCTCTAGCTGTTGCGTCAATAGGCTTGATCCCTTGTCAGTTCCGAGTCTGCCAATTTCAATTCTCGGGCTTGCCATCATCAATCCGAGCTTCCAGCTTGGTCAAATGCAAGAAGCCCGGTGTTGTCTTGTCAGCACTTCTTTTCAATTTAAGAGGATGTTGAGGAGGAAGAGAGGAAGCAGGAACAGGCAGAGAGGCGTTCACACCATGTCGCCATTTCCTCCCTCCTTTCTTTTCTTTTCTTCGGATTTGTTTTAGCCCAGCGCCGAGTGGGTTCAGCATAGGAGGAGAGGCCGCTTCATTTCCTTGGGCTCTGCTGGCAACGAGCAAGAGAAGAGGAGGCCCGAAGACTATGGCTGTTTGGATTCCACCAAGTAGCAAAGTTCAACTAGCAAGCCCAACAGTCTTATAAATTGAACATTTGGCCCGTTTGAATTTTGTGTTGGCTGAAGCAACGAGTTGAATCGAAATTTCAATTTCAATTATTAAGCTACGTGCTAGCTTAATATTTGCTCATGCCTCAAAACTATTTTTGTCAAGTATGACTAGATTCCCAAAAATCAATCCCACCGATTTCATGGTGGTGGCATGTCATATTTTATAAAATATTTTAACATTTAAATTCTACATAATACAACCACATTACAATGGACCCCACTTGTCAGACAATATCTCAGCAATTGCGAAGGTCAAGAAAGTGCTTAGCTAGTCCTGGTATTTTTAAGGTTCGGTACCCGGCTAATTTACGGGATGAGCAAGTACTCAAAACATATATCATTTCAAGGATCAGTACCCGATTAGTTTATGGGATGAGCAAGTACTCAAAACATATATCATTTCAAGGTTCAGTACCCAACTATTTTACGGGATGAGCAAGCACTCAAAACATTATATCCCGAATCGGGATTTCATTTCCGACTTGCAAATTTTGCTTCTTATCAATTCAACTTTCTTTGTATTACACCCTAAAATATTTTAGGGGTAAACAGCGGTATCTATAGAACTTAGAACCAGATAGGAAGCTTATCAACGCTATGCCGATTAGTACAGTAAGGACACCGTACCCTAAAGTCCATCCATAGTTCTCTTGTATCCATACAACGACTGTTCCGGCCAACAAAGCACCAATTGTGACAGCAAGATAATACATTCTGAAGAAGGATCCCTTTTTTGTAGTATCAGCAGAGTCGAATTGGTCTGCACCGAAAGTTGACAAACAAGGCTTGATCGCACCGTCCCCTAAAGCAATCATGTAAAGGCCGAGATACGATGGGGCAGAAGAATGCTTCAAGATTGAGAGCGATGCTGATAGAGTCAAAATCGTCGATCCCTTTTGTACAAAAAAAAAAAAAAAAATCAAATTAACTCATTTGAGCCAAACGGTACAGAAGTGGTTCAATAAATGGAATTGCACATAACTATACAACTGAGAAACTGACAAAGTGAGCAAGTGTTGCACAATTTTTATCAAAACTTAGTTTTCCACTATTGTAATTTTTATATGCAGCAGAATAATTACCCAACTATGTAGAAAAGATTAATTTTTACTCAATTTGTGTAAATACAACCTAATCATAATTGATAAGAAACAGCTAGAACAACATGGAAAATGAATTACTTACAATAAAGAAGATGGCCAGGAAAGTTACAAGAGTGAAATAATTTCCCCAGAATGAATCTGCCAGAAAGGCTCCTAGCAGTGCTGTAAAGAAGCAAGTGCCTTGAAATCAAGGCCCGCAAACTCGGAATCGGACTCGGACTCGGCCATGGGACTGTGGACTCGGAATCGGCCGACTCGGCCGGACTCGGCCGACTCGTATCGGAAACTCGGATTTTTTCGGAAAAAGCTTATTTTTCACTTAAAAAAATCATAAAAAATGTAAAAAAAATATCTAATCACAAAATAATGTTAAAACAACATATTACACACAATTAAACCACTAATTCAATTTAATAAAAATATTCAAACTAACCAGATAGTCTGATGAATTCTCACATATAGTACAAAAACATAAAAAAAACAAAAGAAAATGTGACAAACAATAAAAAACAACTTAAAAAATAGCAATCCAATAAAATCACATGAAAAAAAGAATATAAATAACGAAATTGTAATAATTAAGCAGAAACAAAGCAGAATTGTCATCAGACTCGGTCTGACTCGGATGACTCGGACGACTCGGCCGCATAACTCGGACGACTCGGCGTCGACTCGGACGACTCGGCCGAGTTATCCGATTTTCCCATCAAAACTCGCACAGTCACCAGACTCGGACGAAATCGGCTCGGAATGGGCCGAGTCCGAGTCAACTCGGCCGAGTCAACTCGGACTCGGCCGATTTTGCAAGCCTTGCTTGAAATGATGAAGCCTGAGCTGCTGCAGTAACATTATCTTCTAGTAGCTCTGTTTTGAGATATACTGCCAAGTTCCTGGCAAACCCATAGTAAGCCATGCACAGGCAAACTTCAGTGCCTATAATATAAATATAAATAGAAACAGAATTTCTGTTACTTGGTTTTATTTCATTATATCTAAATAATTATTATTATTTTTTTTTGGAGGAGGAGAAGTTGTCCTGAGATACTGGTATCTATGCTTAAGTGGAACTCAGCATAACTGGGAATGAGTTGTGAAACAATTATAAAACTTCATGATATAATTAAAGATCAGATTTTTAATGTTTTGCTTGAGCAATATATTTTTTTGTCACATGGCTTTGTGTTTGTGGCATCTGGAAACAAGAGCAGACAACCAAATTGGCTTCTTAATTAAGTTAGAGAAATTATCTTTGCTTCCTTAACTTTCTCCTTATCCATCCTCCAAACTAAATTGATAATATTATATCTTTCTTTCTCATAATTTCATAAATTTTGAGTGAATTTTTTTTTATTCTTGATCTTTCTATTGTATATATATAAGTGTTTTGTTCGATTGAGGATGTGAATTGCAATCGGTAAAAGTGATTTGTTGTATTTGAAAAATAATTTTTAACTAAAAATGTATTGCGGCGCGGTTAAGAAGATTTTTTAAGGGGTGCAGTTATCAACTCCCATTAAGTTATACAATGTCTGTGTTTGATCCATATTTGCTTACACAAAATAAAAGAGCAAGCTTTCCATCCTCCAATTTGACTCCTTGAGGCTGAGGTATTTGTTTCCTGCAGTATGGTGGCAGATGATTTAAAATTGCATACTTTTTGAAAGGCCACAGTCAAATATATAAAAGAGTAAATTACACAAATAATTAATTTCTATAGTATATCATTTTGATTATCAAAGTTCAAATATATATCAAATTAATCGATCCCTACATTTAGTATTTTATTCAAAATTAATATTTGCATTTACAACAATTTATTTTTAGCATTAGAAATGGTAATGATCTAGTATATAGACTAGTAGTTAACAGTAGAAATAATGTACAAGAATTATATATGTTCACGATATTAAGTACTAATTCTAAAGATTAAAAGCGCAACATTTGGCTGTACTGTAGTTTTCTACAGGGAAAAAGAACAGTGTTTTTTTTTTTTTTTTTTTTTTTTTGCGGTTACGGTTACATGTCTATAGCGTTTGAGTTGTCGATAGATGACAATTGTAAATTTGCACTGTATATTATATGGAGGATCCTTTAAATTACAATAAATATATTTTAATAATTGTGTTGTACAAGTATTTTTTCTTTATCATAATATCTCAGTTGCGTAGAGCGCAGCACCTTTCTAGTTCTTCATCAAAGTCATAAAAAAAAAAAGATATCAAGTACTAATTCTTCATCAAAATTAAAAAAAAAAAGATATCAAGTGATAATTCTTCATCAAAATAATAAAAAGAAGATATCAAGTATTAAATCTTCATCAAAATAATATATATATATATATAGAGATATATATATATATATATATATATATAGAGCCTGACTATTGTGAAAACGTTTGCATTTCACTCCGAAATGCAAACGGTCCAAATTATACTTTGTCACGTCCGAAATTTCGATTTATGGATCCCATTAAATTCATCATATGAAAATACTAGGGGATACAAATTTTTTTCATTTTTGGAGCTTTTTAAGTATTTGTTTTGGATTTTTCAATATGACCCAAAAATAGTAAGAATATAGTACTTGTTTGTACATGGATTTTCAAAAATCCAAAATAAATACTTAAAAAACTTCAAAAATGAAAAATTTTTGTATCCCCTAGTATTTTCATATGATGAATTTAATGGGAGCAATAAATTAAAATTTCGGACGTGGCAAAGTATAATTTGGACCGTTTACATTTCGGAGTGAAAATCTAGCGTGCTCCTAACTCAAAAATCATACTAAACTATCATGAAATTTTGATTTATCATTCTCATTAAATTCTTTATATCAAAATCCCATAGGGCTTGTTCGGCAAGAGGGATCAAGGGATGGAGGATCAAAACATTAATTTTCTCTGAGGAGTTGGTGTTCGGATGGGTTGCTAGGATTACGAACAGTACAAAAGTATCAAAAGTATCAAAAATAGTTTTTGAGGAAGCCTTGAGGAGGGCCTATTCTTGAGGAGGGGAGGGGGGGTGCAGGCTTAAACTATGGCACTGGGGAGCACCCTTGATCCTGATTGAGGAGCGACTGTTCGGCAACATTTCTGCGGATTAAGCTCTTGAGGAAGGCTGAGGAGCACTGATCCCTTCTTGCCGAACAGGAACATAGGGTACAAAATTTTTTCATTTTTTGAGTTTCTTAAGTATATGTTTTGGAATTTTTGAGAATGAATTCAAAATAATAATAAAATAATATATAAAACTATGTCATCTTTAAAAAATACAAAACAAATACTTAAAAATCTCAAAAAATGGAAAATTTTTGTTTCTTATGATATTTCGATATAAAGAATTTAATGAGACCCATAAATCGAAATTTCGAAATGGTTTAGTATGATTTTTGAGTTCTGAGCACGGAAGGCCTCTGTGCTCCTAGGAGCACCATAGTTTTACTATATATATATATATATATCAAGTACTAATTAAATGAATTTTGGCATAGAAAGAATGATGATAGGACTAAAACAGTAGCATCAATAGTTTAAAAAACTAAATTGATATTTTTGAAACTTCAAAGGCTAATTTGATACAATAGTCATACTTTAAGAAAACATTGGGATAATTTACTTTTTATGAGAAATATATTTCCACCCAGTTGCTACAAGCGCCTAATTTGGTTTGGAAAACACGTAGATTCTACCTATAAATTAAGCCACCCATCCATCACTCTCTCACAATCTGACACACCTACGTGCACTCATATACTTGTCACAGTTGCATAAATGTTTACTGAAAACCGTAGTATATCTGTTAACTAGAAAATGATATATGTTGATCGAATGTAAGGTTTACATTCATAAAAACTACGTAGAGGCAGCTTCTTCTTATTATTATTTTGGCAAAGGAAATTACAGCAGTCAGCACAGATATATAATGGATTGAACAATGCCAAAAGAACTTTCTCAGATTAAGGAAGTTGATCAGTACCTCACTGGGAGCTTCTTCTCCTACTACCAGCAAACTCTCTCTTACCTCCTCCATTAACAAGTTGCCCACAAAATTCAGGAAGAAAATATTGCGCCTCTCTTTTTGATCTTTCTTTTTTTGGAATGAAGATATGGTGGTCCTCAACTAAAATCCTCTTAATTATATACAGTGCAGAGATTTTGTTTCTGTTCACTGATATTGATCTGATCAGTTGGTAGTTGGTACTTTAACATATACACAAAGCCTATAGACAATTAAGGGACAACAGATATAAGAATTGACTAATTATATATTATCTATACTATATTATAAAGAATTGGATGTCTCCATTTTTTTCATTCTTCTTCAAAATTTGTTAATTCCCATTCTACTTTTTAATCAACGGTACAGATCAAAATACATTGATTTCAAAAGCATTGATGTTCTCCAATTAAACAATTTCCTCTCCTTGGTTTTTACAAAAATGGAAATATATCAATCATGGTATAGAAGACATCAATGTTGATTATAATTTACATTAATGAGGAATTAACACTTTATATTCTAACATTCATTCATTGAGTTGATTTAGTGTAAAAATGAATTTTAAATGGTAAATAATTAGTCAAAAACTGAAAGCACATTATATGTATTATACGGTATGAGATCAAAATTTAAAACGCTCGCACAACGAACGGGTTTCTTACTAGTATTAGTAAAGAGCCCACACCTTGCTTTGGGCTGAAATTGTTTTATTTTATTATAACTTTTTAAGATAATATATAATGGGCCTTAAATTGAGAAAATTGATATGGGTCTTAAGTTTTAATGGGTTGAGACATTAAAGTACGTCAACGGTGATGATCAATCTAAGTAAACAATCAATGACTGAGATTTATTCTTTGAGAAAAATAAAATTTTCATATCAAAAAATCCAATCTCCTATTTTATTAGGAGTAAGGATAATCAGTTAGCATTTGATCTTATACATTACGAGGAGTTCCTTACAATAGATTTGTGTGTCTTAATCCGTGCCTATCAGAAAATTAAGGGCATTTATTGTTGGGTCCTTGTAGTGTTTAATTATTGATCCTTATTATTTTGCGACTTCTTTGCTTTATACAGTTCAAATGCTGCATTGTTGTCAATTTTCAGCCATGTGCCAAAGCGATAGTTATTTGAATTTTTAGGAACCAACTAATCCATTAACTAATTTATTAATTTACTTATTAACACGAGCACTTAATTGGAAAGTAAATTAAGGCACATAGCCCTATACAAGTTTTAAGCCACGGAAAAATTAAATTAGTGATCTGGTTAATTTGGTTGATGATGAATTCATCTTGTAACTGATGCAGAACTGGGCAGAAATAATATGCGGTGGTATTTCAACCATAACTTTCTCAATATAGGTCCAAATGAGGTGATTCAAAATTCTATAGAAAGATAAAGAAAAGAGCTACAACTTTCATGTTTTTTATTTTCTCAGAATCGGAAGGCATCCCAGTCTAAATGGTGAATTAATACAGCATGGTCATTATGGCATGAATAATTTCGGCACTGTTTTATGGGCGGTCCACCCCAGATTTTAAGCGGTTCGCCCCCAGACGGGTCAAGTAGCGTCTTTTGGAATTTTAATGCGTTTTTAGGCAGTTTTATTTGTTTCTTTGTTTTGTTTCTCTTCTATTTTCTTATATAAGCAGACCTAAGCACCTGGGGCAAGAACAAGTTGTTGTTATTTTATCAAAGTTATCAAAACTTAGAATTCTGTGTGAATTCTTTCAAAATCTTTCGAGTTCTTTCTTGTTCGTCGCTTGTCGTCTTCTACCGTTCGTGCATCAGTTGGTATCAGAGCAGCCAGGTTGATGGCGGATGTGAACCATGGTCGTGGTCAGGGTCGTGGCCGAGGTCGGGGTCGTGGAGTCGATCCTGAGGAAGAAGCGCCGGCGAACCGCCATCGAGACCAGCGAGATCTGGAGATCGCAACGATGGGGAGACGAATCCGAGAGTTGGAACGCCAACTTGCCGAGGCGAGGATGGGTTCCACCAACGGAGAGGAAGAGGAGGAGTCGGCCTCCCTTGACTCTTCCGCAACGGGCGACGATGATGAGGAGTTCAACCCGTGGGGGGCTCCGAATCACGGGCGAAATCAGCGGCAGCGACCGGAGTCCGAACAGCCCTATCAAACCCTAGGGATGAAGATCGACCCTCCGGAATTCGATGGTAAATCTCACCCCGATGAGTTTATCGATTGGTTGCACACGGTCGAACGAGTTTTCGATGTGAAGACTCTGACCAACGAGCAGAAAGTGAAATTGGTGGCCATTAAATTGAGGAAGCATGCCTCGATTTGGTGGGAGCACGTGAAAACCCGGCGTGCCCAAGGAGAGAAGCCTAAGATTCAGAGTTGGAGTAAGATGAAGAAGAAACTGATGGCCAAGTTCTTACCCACTCAATACCGGCAGGAGGCTTTCATCGAGTACCACAACCTTAAGCAAAGGGGTATGTCGGTAGAGCAGTATACCAATGAGTTTGACGTTTTGCGGATGCGGTGTGATGTTGTTGAGGAGGATGACCAGATTGTGGCTCGGTATTTGGCCGGGTTGAAACTAGAGATCTCCGATGTGGTGTACCTACAACAGTACTACTCGTATGATGATGTGTGTAGGTTGGCCTTGAAGGTCGAGTCGCAACAAAGGAGAAAGAGCGTCAGTCAACCGCGGTACCAAAGCCGTTTCTCCGGCGCCAAGACTAGTAAGCGAGCACCTCCCTCCAACCTTAAACTCGCAACTTCAACAACCCAAACTCCAAGCCCCAAACCCCAATCCAAGAAGGGACAAACCAATCGGGGAGGTTCTATGACCAACCGACGTTGCTTTAAATGTCAAGGCCTCGGACACTTGGCGGCCGATTATCCGAACCGGCAGATCGTGGTGTTAGTTGAAGAGGATGTGGACCCAGTATATGACGAGTATGACGAGGACCCTGAGGAGCATCAAGCAGACGATGAGGAGGTCACCTATGCCGATTCGGGTGAATCCTTAGTGGTCCGACACGCATTGAGCGTGATGGCCCACGGAGATGAGTCGTGGTTGAGGCACAACATCTTTCATACCAAATGCACCAGCGACGGTAAGATATGTAATGTGATCATTGATGGGGGCAGTTGCGAGAATGTGGTGTCTAACACGATGGTGGAGAAACTTGGACTCAAAACTGAGGACCACCCACAACCCTACAAGTTGACGTGGTTCAAGAAGGGTAACGAGGTAAAAGTGTCAAAGCGGTGCCTCGTGAAATTTTCAATTGGGAGGAAATACACCGATGAGGTTTGGTGCGATGTGGTACCTATGGACGCATGTCACATCCTGTTGGGTAGGCCGTGGCAGTTTGATCGAAGGACGAAGCATGACGGCCATAGGAACACCTATACGTTTCAGAAGGACGGTGTTACCGTTACCCTCGGTCCTTCGGACTTGAGGAAGGAGCCCAAGAGCCAATTACTGTCGCGCTCGGAGTTCCAGAACGAGGTTGGGCAGACGGGTGAGGTGTTTGCCTTGGTGGTGACTGAGGCTAATGATGACGCTCCCAAACTTCCACTGCAGGTCCGATCGTTGATTGAAGAATTCGCTGATGTTGCACCGACAGAATTGCCATCCGGATTGCCACCCATGCGCGACATCCAGCATTGCATTGACTTTGTGCCAGGGGCGGTCATTCCTCATAGAGCCCCTTATTGCATGAGCCCCAAAGAGCACGGGGAATTGCAAAGGCAAGTGCACGATTTGTTGAGCAAGGGGTACGTGGAGGAGAGTATGAGCCCGTGCGCGGTGCCCGCGTTGTTGGTACCGAAGAAAGATGGCTCGTGGAGAATGTGCATCGACAGCCGCGCCGTTAACAAGATCACCATCAAGTACCATTTTCCTATACCGCGATTTGATGATCTAATTGACCAATTGCATGGGGCGACAATCTTTTCCAAGATTGATTTGCGAAGCGGGTATCACCAAATCCGGATTCGGCTCGGAGATGAATGGAAGACGGCATTCAAGACTCGAGACGGTCTCTACGAGTGGAGGGTGATGCCGTTCGGGTTGTCCAATGCGCCAAGCACCTTCATGCGCTTGATGAATCAGGTCTTTCGTGCTTTTATTGGTCAATTCGTGGTGGTTTATTTTGATGATATTTTGGTGTACAGCTCTTCGGAGGAGCAGCACTTACAACACTTGTGCCAAGTATTTGAGGTTTTGTGGGAGCAGAAGTTGTATGCCAACACAAAGAAGTGTCACTTCCTCACCGACGAGGTGACGTTTCTCGGATACATAGTGTCCAAGGAGGGCATTCGGATGGACCTGGCGAAGGTGGAGGCAATTACTGGATGGCCAACACCGACGAGCATCCGTGATGTTCGGAGCTTTCACGGCTTAGCCTCATTCTACCGACAGTTCATTCGCAACTTTAGCACCATTATCGCACCCATCACTGACTGCAACAAAGGCGACAAATCCACTTGGACCAGGGAGGCCGAAGATGCGTTTCAGTTGCTAAAGAAAAAGGTAACTGAGGCACCCGTTCTAATTTTGCCGGATTTTGAGGAAGTCTTTGAGGTTCACTGTGACGCGTCGGTGTGGGTATTGGTGGCGTGTTGAGTCAAAAGAATAGACCCGTGGCGTTCTTTAGCGAGAAGTTGAACGATGTCAAGGTCAAATACTCGACCTATGACAAGGAGTTCTATGTCATTGTCCGAAGCATCGAGTATTGGCGCCACTACCTCATTTCCAAAGAGTTTGCCCTGTATCCTGATCATGAGGCGCTGAAATACATCAATGGGCAGCACAAGTTGAAGCCGAGGCATGCCAAGTGGGTCGAATTCTTACAAGCGTTCAGTTTTTCCATCAAGCACAAGGCGGGGGTGCTTAATAACGTGGCGGACGCGCTAAGTCAGAGGTATGCTCTCATCTCGACCATGCGCGTGCAAGTGGTTGGGTTCGATGCGTTCAAGGAGATGTACGCGGACGATCCTGACTTTGGAGATATTTGGCGGAAATGTGAGTCTCGTCCCTTTCAGCAGTTTGTTCAACAAGGAGGCTTTCTTTTCAAAGGTAACCGGCTGTGTATTCCTAAATGTTCTTTGAGGGAGTCGGTTATGACTGAGGGACATGCGGGGGGCCTTGCGGGTCATTTTGGGGTTGATAAAACCTTGGCATGGCTCCAAGATCAGTTCTATTGGCCGAGAATGGAGCGAGATGTGGCTCGATTTGTGGGGAAGTGAAGGATATGCCGAGTGGCTAAGACTCGGGGGTCTAATGCGGGTTTGTATCAACCGTTGCCCATACCTATGGCTCCATGGGAGGATGTTAGCCTCGATTTCATTCTCGGGTTGCCCCGGACACAGAGGAACAAGGACTCGATCATGGTGGTGGTAGATCAGTTCTCTAAGATGGCGCACTTCATCGCATGCAACAAAACTTTTGATGCCTCGCAGGTAGCACGTTTATTTTTGCAGGAAATTGTTCGCTTGCATGGCGTGCCCAAAATCATAACCTCGGATCGAGACGTGAAGTTCGTAAGCCATTTCTGGTGCACTCTTTGGCGGAAGATGGGTACGCAACTGCAGTCTAGTTCATCTCATCATCCCCAGACCGATGGCCAAACCGAGGTGGTCAACCGAAGTCTAGGTAATCTCTTGCGAAGCCTAGTCGGTGATAGTCCGCGCCAATGGGATCTCGCCTTGTCCCAAGCGGAGTTTGCATACAACAGGTTGCGAAGTCGAGCCACCGGCAAGAGTCCCTTTGAGGTCGTCTACGGATCCAATCCGGTTACACCTCTCGAGCTCGCGCCGTTGCCTGTCGACAAACAGTTCAGTGGAGATGCCGAGGAGCGTGCCAAGCATATTAAACAGGTACACTCCCAAATCCATACGCAGATTGAGAAATCAAACAAGAAGTATAAGGAGCGTGTGGATCGGCGCCGCAAGAGGGTGGTGTTTAAGGCCGGTGATCTGGTGTGGGTTCATCTCCGAAAGGCACGATTTCCTACGGGCAGGTATGGCAAGCTACAACCTCGAGCCAATGGACCATTTCGGGTATTGGAGAGGATCAATGACAGTGCCTACAAGATTGATCTCCCGGGTGAGTATAATGTGTCGGCCACCTTCAACGTGGCGAATTTATCTCCTTACATCACCGACAATGAGAGTGAGTCGTCGGTGGGTGATTTGACGGATGATGACGTGGCAGATTCGAGGGCGAATCTTTTCTTAGCGGGGGAGAATGATGCAGAACTGGACAGAAATGATATGCTGTGGTATTTCAACCATAACTTCCTCAATATAGGTCCAAATGAGGTGATTCAAAATTCTATAGAAAGATAAAGAAAAGAGCTACAACTTTCATGTTTTGAGTGTTCTCAGAATCGGAAGGCATCCCAGTCTAAATGACGAATTAATACAGCATAGTCATTATGGCATGAATAATTTCGGCACTGTTTTATGGGCGGTCGCCCCCAGACGGGTCAAGTAGCATCTTTTGGAATTTTAATGCGTTTTTAGGCAGTTTTATTTGTTTCTTTGTTTTGTTTCTCTTCTATTTTCTTATATAAGCAGACCTAAGCACCTGAGGCAAGAACTTAGAATTCTGTGTGAATTGTTTCAAAATCTTAGAATTCTGTGTGAATTGTTTCAAAATCTTTCGAGTTCTTTCTTGTTCGTCGCTTGTCGTCTCCTACCGTTCGTGCATCAGTAACGGTACTGTGAGGCTAAATAAACAAACATGAACAAATATAATTGAGCACCATAAATCGCGATTTCATGGATGCTGTTCTACAACTAATTTCATGGATGTTGTACTATGAGGCACATAAAATTGAGTCCTATACAAGTCTAAAGGCACATAGACATAATTGAGCACCATAAATCGTGATTTCAGATACGATAACATAAAATTTGAGACGTTAATATAATAGTCTAGATCTAGCCTTTGTATCAAGAGTTTTAAGCTTAAGAGAGAGAGATATCTTGTTAGAGAGTGAGAGAGTCACCATTGCAGTGTGAGAGAGACAGAATTTGCATGTGACTTGTGAGTTAATTTAGAGAAGAATTATTACAGCATAATAATCGAGTGACAGTCTCTCTTTGGTAAGGGATTAACAAATCTTTACATCCTTTAATTAAACCAACCTTAATTAATTTTCCTTAATACCAGCTTACAAAAATTATAAAAGAAAATGCACAAGCAACAAATTGTTACATCTTATGATATGCATATGCATAAATTGATCTTCTTTGCAAAATACATGCCATATGTTTTTTTTTTTTTTTTATTAATTTAATTCTCACTTCGTCCCCCAAGCTCTGTTTTGCTGAGTGGATGCTCCTCCATCTCCTCTGCATATGCACTGCTGCTTGCTGTTGGCTTGTATTCAGTTGCTCGATCACTCTTCGCGTAGTCTTCATTCGTGATACCATTACTACCTGATGCCATTCTTCTGAGTGCCGCCTCCTCTGCGGAGTTGGCTTTCACGTTGATGTTAGCTGGCACCATTCCGGCATTCAGGTCTTGCAATGGAATTTCTCCTTCTAGATACCGCACAATCTGCTCAATAAAGTCAGAAGTTCAAAATATTATAAAATACAAAAATTTTCCATTTCTGAAAAATTGCAAGCATTTGTTTGAGATTTTCTTAAAAGTAACTATACAATTTTAATAAAGTAATCAAGTTCTATATATCACTTTATAAGAATCTCAAACAAATACTTACGAATTTCAAAAATAAAAAATTTTTGTGTACCATAAGATTTTGATATAAAGAATTTATTGATATAAGAAAATTTTGAAGTTACGCTCACGGAATAGCTCCTTGAGCTTAAGCTCAGAGTAGATTTACTCATTATATTTACTTATATATATAGATAAAAGGTCAGTTAATTAACCAGGCTCATTCGAGGACGCATCCTTGCTTTAGTTCGCACCGAAGCAGCTGCACACTGTATCAAGCGTGCCATGTCGTACGGATCATAGTTGGATTCAAGCCTTGGATCTATGAGTTCATCATAAATCTCCTGTGTTACAGATCGTGCAAGCAATGGCCTTGCCTGGAAAGGATCAGCAATTCAATTTGCTTATGAATTTTTCATCATAATTACGGATTATGTACTAGTGGTCACATATATACTCGCATTGTTCCAAAATAGGTTTAAATTGCTTACCCAATCAACCAAAGTTGGATTTAAGAGAGGATCCATGCGGCGATCAGGAACCATGATCGGTTTCCTGCCGGTGATTAGCTCAAGAAGTATAACCCCATAGGAGTATACATCTTACCGGTCTGTCAGTTTTCCAGACATTACATCCTGTGGTGCCAAATATCCCAATCTCATGTTTCTGGATGCATATATCAAACAATGAGGATTGGTGACGATCAATATATAAAAATGAAATTTTAAATATATTGGCTTATTGAAAGATGCAAAAGAGAAAAAAAAGATTGAATATTGACCGAAAAAAAGTTTCCATATCTCGGGCGTGGTCCATGTTGATGGCAGGCTGAAACATCGCCAATCCAAAATCTGCAACCTGCAGGGTTCGACTCGTTAGTATGTTTTGTAGAAGTCGATCAGTATCGTCCTGATCGAATTCGTGAAATTTAGTTAAGTTTTGCAGAAGTCAGGATTGCACATGTATACAAAAAAGGGTAAGTAAAATTAAACAATAGCGCTAGCTACTTAATTACCTTCGGTTCAAAGTTGTAATCAAGTAATACATTTGCAGCTTTAATGTTCCGGTGAATGACGTCTTTATCACCTACAATATTAGCAAGACCAATTAAGCACCGAAAGTGGTGCGATTAAGCTGGTTAACGGTTGATTGCTGAAGATAACAGTTTTTGTAACTAGGGCTAACGGATATTACTGTGCAGATATGCCAAACCCTTAGCACAACCCAAAGCGATCTTCCATCTTCTATGCCAATCAAGTGTAGGCCGGCCGCTCCCTACATGTATACGAAAACCATTCTATTTTTCTAAGATTTGATCGTATCAACGGAGAGAAGTTACTTCAAATCATATTAATTTTAAAAATTGATAGCATACCGTGCAGATGAAAATCTTGCGTCTTGTTAGGCACAAAATCACAAACCAAAAATTGCTGCTCCTCGTGAATGCAATACCCGACCAATGGGACCAAATTTCGGTGGTGAACCAGAGTAATTTTCTCGGCAACTGCTCTGAACTCTTCGTCTCTCAGACCTTCACCACAAAGTCTCTTAACGGCGACCTTTTTTCCATTCATCCTGCCTAGATAAACAAGGCCCAAGTTGCCTTTGCCCAACACATTACACCGTGAAAATCCCTCGGTTGCAAATCGAAGGTCTTCATACTTGATGGGCCTTGCTCCTACAGTTGGCATAAGAATAGAGGAAAAGGGAGGGGTTTCAACATTGCGGCTCGGTCCGGCTGATCCAGTTTCTGCACTGTCCGGGGCATGTGTTGGTAAGGAAGGTACCGGTGCCTGAGAGTGACTTGTTCTAGTTTGAATGTGACGTGGAAATGGATTGTGGCGTTCGTCTGCATTAAAAGATAACACTTTATCATAAATTCAATCAATTTAACACAATTTGTCTCGGATTAATTTGCATCTTTGATTATAAAGAAACGCCCCAAATTTGGTGGCTTTAGCAATAAGCCGACAAGTTTTGAGTCCAAGAGACTCTCAAGGCTCATTATCTTTGAATATGCTTCTACTAACACCCTGCCACGAAATAACCGTGCGGTCACCTCGAAATGAACTCGAGACTGTATGATAAGGATGCAGATATATATATAACATCACAATAATTGATGTTTACATGTGTAGGATCATGCAGGGCATCATATATATATGTGTACATTGTCCTGATCATTAAGAAGGCATTTTCTTTTTATCATTCTAGACATCATTTGCTTATTAAAAACACTCTTTTACGTATCGTTATTTACTTGCAAGGCCTAATTTTTATATCAAGCAAATTACGGCGAGGAAGTTTGAAAGATTCCCAGTGATATATGTTAGTTATCAGCTGATTTTTACATAAATGTCTTCTAATGACATGTTCCTAATTATATATATATATATATATATATATATATAGAAACGAATCGATCGCACCTGTAGGAGGAGGAGACAGATCAAAGATGAGGCCTATAATATAATGCTCATGAAAGGAGTATCGGTGTCGACTACGCCGCCTTTTCCTATACAACAGAACAAATATGGCAATCAGCATGGCCACCCCAATGGTGAACAATCCAGCAACTATCCCTATCATCACCCCAGCTGACCCTTTACTCACTGATTGTGGCGAAGGAGGTCGTCCATGCGGCGGTGGAGGCAATAAAGGCACTGGAGGTGGAGGGAGCACCGATAGCATCCCTAATTGAAATGGTGGTGAAGGGATTAATTGATGGTGGAGGTTGCTGTTGAAATTGAAGTACCCTTTTAATTTGTTGATGGAAACAATTGTAATTTGTAAATATATAGAACAAATGAAATAAAGCAATTATGGCAATTATATATCATAAATAAAAATGGTGGGGGGTTTTAAAACTATTTTTTACACAGGGTGGAAACCTGCAAGGCTGCAAGGAAGGAACCCTGTCTCTGCAGCAGGTATAGGAATGTTTCTTCAACTAAATTATAACTTAGTCAATTCACGAAATATGTTCAAATCTGAACATAATAGTAGTTTTCTAATTTTTTATTTTTTTTTTGGGTAACGTAATGATAGTTTGTCACGTATGTATTTATATATTAAATGTAGGCAAATTCTTTTATGGATTGGAAGAGATATGAACTGTTTATTTGTCTCAATCAGATGATTATGATATATTCTTAGAGCACAAGTAATTAAAAAGAGATACTTGATCTGTGAAACTTGAAGCACTCGATTAGCAATTAACAGTTGTCTATAGAAAAACAATTATGCGCGGATTTTGAAGGTTGAAAGGAAAATCTAAATGAACGAATGTTTCAAACGCAGGCCGATCAGAAACTCAAAGTTGATACATTCACAATTATGGGCCTGATGCATTCACACAGCTCAAAGCAGGCTGGAAATCAGGAAATATATGCAAGGGGAAATGTACGTTTGACAAAACGAATTTGGACTACTAGTAAAAAGCATACGATTTGTTTTGGACTGAAATTGTTATTTCTTATAATAAACTGTTAAGATAATATGTAATGGGTCTTAAATTGAGATAATTTATATAGGCCTTAAATTTTAATGAGCTGAGAACGTCAACGGGCATTAACGTATATCAACGGTGGTGATTAATCTAAGTAAACAATCAATGACTGAGATTTATTCCTTAGAGAAGATAGACTTTTGATGTCAAAAAATCTAATATGATTTTATTAGAAGTAAGGATTACAATTTACAAATTCAAATTTTAAATAAAATGTTCGCGCTAGTCCATGAGAAACGAGGCCTAGTTAAAATCAAATTTAGCCCAAAACTGCCCAATATATTATAGGCTGAAAGATGTTCTAAATTTGGACGAGAGGACGAGTTTTGGCAAGAAAATTTGAATGATATAAATAATACATGTCGAGGTCTTCTAAGTAGCCTTGCAAATTGAGTAAGAACTAGCGTCAACCCTTTTTACTTATCACCGGTCTACCGTATTTTTAATGAACAAATATTAATTTTTCACTTTTAGTAAACATTTATATCTTTCCTGATAAATAGATATCGTTTTCTAGTAAACATATACATTACAGTTTCCAGTAAACATTTATGCGACTGTAATAAGCACATGGGTACACGTGGTGTGTCAGAACTGTAAGAGGGTGGATGAGTGGCCTACTATAGTATAAAGGTGGACTCTACATGTTTTTTCTTACAAATTGCAGCTACATGATTGATTTTCAAGTTGATAGAATTTATTGCAATCAAGTAAACTGATCGATGTCATAAATTGAAACGACTTCGACTTTGACTTCGAGTCTATTTTCGTTGTGATTAACCTATTGCGACATCGATATGTCGTTGCAATGACATATGTAGTGACACTTTAACACGATGGCTATGACGTCTTTCTTGCAACAAGTTGTTTTGTGGTAAGAAGAACCTCAACCTCTATATAAGGAGGGGTGCAGAGGTTTGTTGCAGCTCAACACATCGATCGCAATACAAGTTCATGACTGTTATAGCTAGTCTGGTACGAGATAGTACCGAGTGATCGATCCCTTCTTCAACTGAAATGGAGAGAAGCAAGGTACCAGTTGATCAGTTCCCCACTGTCTTGATGCGGCCTTCATTTGTTGGGGGAGTCGATTGTGTCGATCATGGAAATGGAAATGGGAATGGAAATGCGCTCGATTTCTTAGGAATTAGTGCACTTCCTGATATTTATGTAAGAAACTCATCCGGTTTACCGTTTAGTTTGCTGGTTATTTCGTTCGAGTATTCTCTGTCTCATGTATAGTTGCTCGCAACCCATGCGAAACTGCAAATTACCAGTTTCTTTTGTTATAGAAATTTACTCGGTGCAGGTGGCTTGACATTCTACAAAACTTCGAAACCTGGTCGACAACTCTGTTATGATGGATGGTACATAAAAACAAGAACAAATGACAACTTCAATTACTAACAGTCATGTCATGTCAACATATAAAATTTTGCATCTGCATGTTTGTTTCTTCATTATTGTTGAATTTTTTATTTTTTATTTTTTCGCAGGAATCTCAGAAAGAACAAACGAATCTGGAACTTCCTCCTGAAAAATCTGAATTTTCAGTCCGAAACAGTGCTGCGAATCTAACACCGCAACTTGCCAAGCAAATGCAGTCCCGCTCACAATCTCGCCATGTAGCTGGGGGTGCAAGGCGGAAGTTCGTGCGTAGTGACGCCATGAGAGATTACCGGTTCGACACATTTAAGACGTGGTCGGGTAAACTTGAGAGGCAAATCTCTAATTTGAGAGGGAGGCCGATTCCAGAGGAGGATTTGGAAGCCGGCGGCGGGATGGAGAGACCAGAAACTGAGGCTCCAGGCGTCGATCGGTACATTGACGCGCTTGAAGGTCCTGAATTGGATACTTTGAGGGTATGACATGCAAGTCTTATTTACTTTTTCTGGTTGTGCCGTTGTACTAATCACGTTACTGATTTTACAATCGGTTGCCTTCGATGTGTTAGCAATAATATTTATCTAATTGCATATTAGTTCATGAAACAATATTACAGGCTGCAGAGGTCTCTGTTCTGCCGGAGAATGAGAAATGGCCATTTCTGCTGCGGTTTCCAGTAAACGCCTTCGGTATATGCCTTGGTGTCAGCAGCCAAGCAATCCTTTGGAAGACGCTCAGCACATCGCCCGTCATGAGCTTCCTCCACATCAACCCTACGCCAAATCTGATCTTATGGTGGATCTCCTTGGCGCTGATGGTTCTCGTGTCGCTCGTGTACTTGTTCAAAATCGTGCTCTATTTCGAGGCCGTTAAGAGGGAGTACTACCACCCGGTACGAGTAAACTTCTTCTTTGCTCCCTGGATTGCGTGCTTATTCTTGACGCTCGGTGTGCCCCCTTCCGTTGCGGTGAATCTGCGGCCATGTTTATGGTCTGTATATATATATACTGTCATTAATTCAAGGAAATATTGCAAAGTATTAACATGATGTTAGTATTCTGACTTTTTTTCTTTTGCTTCTGTAATGTCAGGTACATCTTAATGACTCCTATACTTGTGCTTGAATTAAAAATCTACGGCCAATGGATGTCGGGTGGCCAACGCAGGCTCTCCAAAGTTGCCAACCCATCGAACCACTTGTCGGTTGTCGGCAACTTCGTTGGCGCCTTGTTAGGTGCCAACATGGGTCTTAAAGAGGGACCCATCTTCTTCTTTGCCGTAGGCATCGCGCACTATGTTGTGCTATTTGTTACATTGTATCAGAGACTACCAACCAACGAAACTCTTCCGAAAGAACTGCACCCAGTGTTTTTCCTCTTTGTTGCCGCACCGAGTGTTGCTTGCATGGCCTGGGCCAAGATCCAAGGAGCGTTCGATCACGGCGCCAAAATCCCGTATTTCGTCGCGATGTTTCTTTATATGTCAATGGTAAGTTTTGAATTTGTTATGATATACATATCAGTAATGACAAGTAAAAATTTCTATGGATACATACTGATCAGGCAACAATATAATGATTCTCCCTTGTTTTATATTCTTACAGTCAGTCAGAGTTAACTTCTTCAGAGGATTCAGGTAGCTAATTTTATCAGTCACTATCTTCTTAAATAATGAGAAACATCTTGCGTCCATTGAAAAACTGTCCATGCATCCATAAACGTGTACGAAATGTAACAAATATATCCCGAAATATAACAGATACATCCCGAAATGTAACCGACAGTTTTCTATGGACACTAAGTATTACTCTTTAATAATCTTTGCACAAAACCACAAATTGTAAGTGTAATATATATATTTGTAACGCTTGTACTATACTGTTTAAATTACAGGTTCTCACTTGCATGGTGGGCTTACACAGTCCCTATGACCGGAGCATCGAATGCCACAATAAACTACGCTGAGGCTGTCACAAATACAATCACTCAATCCCTCGCGATCTGCCTCTCCGCTATCTCGACGCTTACCGTATCAACCCTCCTGGTCTACACAATCATTCACGCATTTGTTTTGCGGGATCTGTTTCCGAACGATGTCTCCATTGCGATTACAAAGAGAAAGATGATGAAGTTCAGCCAAATGCTGGCTCATTTCAGATCATCCAGTTCAGACAGCAAAGACTTCGACTCCTCTATTTCCGAAAGCTCGAAAATATGATCGAGTTCAATTGCTCTTCTTGCCGGCGTATCCTCCGAAAATCTTGCAAATTTTAGTTGTTCATGAAGAATTTCAGCTCAGCATGAGGAGCCTCTCAAACGAGTTGTTCTCTGTAATTGTTCGTGAATATATATATTTTAGATTTCTCCTGATGTGTGATGTCATGAATTTCGGTACACAGAATTAATTAAGATATATATTTTTCTTGTGTAATCTTGTTCTTCCTTTGTATCAAGAATTGAGTAGCTGGATACCTTGACTACTTAAATAATGGAAAACAGAGTTCACTTATAAAGTAAGTCACCCATCCACCCTTCTCTTACAATTTGACACACCCACGTGCACCTATGTGCTTGCCATAGTTGCATAATTGTTTACTGAAAACCGTAGTGTATTTGTTTATTAGAAAATTGTATATATTGATTAGAAAGATATAAACATTTACTTAAAAATGATATTTGTTCATCAAAAATACAGTGAACCGGTGGATAGATAGAAGGGTTGGTCGCTACCTACGACTCATATATTTATTTTCCCTATATATATGAATATTTTATATACCACATGAAAAAGAGATAAAAGAAAGATGATAAATTAAAGATGAACGGACTATCAAAAATATCATATTGGACTTGTTTTTACAGTTGTGATAATAATATATAGAAGGGGGCTGATAATAGTCCCCAAGTACTTGTCCCCATCCGTTATCCCCAAAGTTGACCGCGTCGTCAATATGAAATGAAGTCAGCGACATTCAGCGAATGCGCCTACTTGTTGAAGCGTATCAATAACCGTCCTTCGCTCCGCTAGCTATTTACACTAGTCTTTCATTTTATTTACATTTTTGTTATTAAATTATTTATATTAAACGCACAAGCACCTTTTAATTAGTGCTAAGAGAAGACAATACAGTACACAGCAGCTATTTACAATGAGGAAAATTGTTTATTTATATTTGTCGCATCAGTAATTTTGTCATATCTAGTATCCCAATAAATGAGCTTTTATGTAACCAGAAGATTCATGTACATGGAAACTATTTATACCAATTTGTTTCTTTATTTACAAAGAATAAATTAATTATTTATTCATTCTTATTTCTATCAATCAACTTCAAAATTGCAACTATTTACATTTGTACGTTGTTTTATTTATACCAGTTATGTTGTTAGTTACATTATATTAGAAGTTGTTTATATTTGCTAATCCGATGCTATTTACACCAAACAGTCGGATTATTTACATGTCACAAATTGAATATTGATATTAGATATGGATAGAAACACATAATTGTAACCAACCAGTTGATTATTTACATTACAGATGTCATAATTTAAATTTCTGTATGTACATCACGTAAAATCTATGTTTAGATACATATATTTTGTCTTTTTGTTCTATGCCATGGAGCGTGGCTGCGCCTGCATGCGTGGTTACCCAATCATACTAAGTAGTAACAGAACGAGAAAAGAATCAAGAACTTAAAATGTAAATGGTACAAGGAACTCTTTTGCTTTTGATTCTTCTTCATGCCAATCATGATCAGTTAGTCAGTTAGCATTTGTACTTGTTGTTCAGAGTCAGAGGGACTAATGTTGGAGAACCCTTTGCAGTTGCCCTTCATCCCGCTCAAACATCTTTCTTGCCTGAGATTACACGGTTTTGTCTAAGAACTGAGAAGACATGTATACTTGATATAAATCATGGTTTAACAAGAAGTTGTAATTGAACAATCAACTACAGGAAAATAAATGCAAATGCAAGAAAAATAAATTCAAACTTATAAACGGGTACATAAGAGTGTCTTTTCCATTTATGCATAAGAATATTATTACATACTGTTGACTTGACAAAATATTTCATTAACACAAACTAAAAATTACAATACATAACCATACTCAACTATACTACTATGCTTAATATCCATATTACCCTTGTATACTACATCTTCACACACTATACTGGAGACACTTCCTAACTTGGTGACCTACAACTTATGAAAGTTCCGCACCACTGACCCCTATTTATACCCTCTAATGTCGGTTATGGAAATATTCTAGAATATTGTTGGTTCTTGATGCTATCTAGATAATTCTACATACATTAACAAAATATCTTATGATCATGTATATGCTTGAATAATCTAGAGAATTCTTGATTAGTCTTGGACCTTCCATGCATGTAGCTATCGGTGCTGATCTCAACACTCCCCCTCAGCACCGACTTGGTGTTGTCCGAATCTTCGGTACTCCGCGTCCATCGGGATCTTCATGCCTTTTGGTTCGTCTTGAATCTTGCCGAGCTAGATATTGTTCAGATATCTGCGATCGAACTTCCCGATGCTTCACTTCTTGAATTCGATTTACTAGTGGTCTCGGCTTTAGTCTTCGTCGAGCTCCGACTTCTCGACGAATCACCTGACAGGCTATAGCTCTTTGCACCAACTCCCGTCCTTCAGCTACGGTGACGCTTCTATGTGTCATCCTAACAGCATCACCCTCCTTGGTGATGGCTTCCACCTTAGCGCTCTCATGTGGCTTCTCCTCAGCCACCGCGCAACTCACGATTCTGGTGTTCTTCTCAACTGGTTCCTCAAAGAACCATGACTCAAAGTCGATCTCCTCCTCAGGCTCATCAGCCTCTTCGACGTCTACTACGTCGGCTCCCGCAACCAATGCTACCGCATCCCATTCCTCCTCAATGGGGACCTTCTCGGGTGCCTTCTCATTCGCGGCCACCACGAGGTTTCCTTCTTCCTTTCTAAATCGGCACTCTCGCGCATAGTGCCCCTCTCATCCACAGTTGTAGCACACCACGCTTCTACTGCGGAATCCACCACGTTCAGCTCCTCTGCCTTCTTGGCCTCTCGGAGCTCCCCCGCAACATTTGCATCTCTCATCTCGTTCACGACCAACCTTTTCCGCACCAGGTTGTCGTCTATACTGTGCCCTGCTCGACTCCCTGCGTCGACCACTGTACAGGGCCTTCTCCTCTTCGACCTTCACAGTCATGCCTGCCAGCTGCTTGGCAAGCGCTTCCTGACTGGCCAGCAAATTCTCTAACTCTAGCAGGGTTGGCTGCGTCGCCCATCCTTGAATTGCCGTGAATGAAGGCGCCATACTCCGGCCTCACGCCATTCAGGATTATTCGCCGCATTCGATCATCGCCAATTTTCGCATTGGCATCCAACTGCTCAATCTCCCTACATAAATTCTTTACTTTAAGAAAGTACTCACTTACCGACATGTCTCCTTGGGAGAGATTCATCAACTCCCGCTCAAGCAGTTGTAGCCGACTCGTATTCTTCCTCGAAAACAGGGCGACGAAGACATCCCATGCTTCTTTCGGCGTCTCCACATCTTCAATGTGAGACAACAGACTCTTGTCGACTGTGGCCTTCAACATGAACAACGCTCGATCAGCCTTCACCTTCCACTTCTTGTAGGCACGGATCGAATTCGGCGGCGGCTCCATCTCATCACCACCCACGATCTCCCACAAGTCTTGACCCTGCAAATATGACTTGATACACGTACGCCAGTCTCTATAATTATAATTATTCAACTTTTCTATTAAACCACTCATACCACTCAAATCCGACATATTGACCAAACAACAACTGACAATACACTAAGAACAACTATAACTAAAACTAAGACCGACTAACAATAACTACGACACTAATGAAACACCGACAACATAGCTACCTAGTGGCCTAGCCCGGATTAGTAACCAGACATAATCTACCTAGCTCTGATACCAATTGTTGACTTGACAAAATATTTCATTAACACAAACTAAAAATTACAATACATAACCATACTCAACTATACTACTATGCTTAATATCCATATTACCCTTGTATACTACATCTTCACACACTATACTGGAGACACTTCCTAACTTGGTGACCTACAACTTATGAAAGTTCCGCACCACTGACCCCTATTTATACCCTCTAATGTCGGTTATGGAAATATTCTAGAATATTGTTGGTTCTTGATGCTATCTAGATAATTCTACATACATTAACAAAATATCTTATGATCATGTATATGCTTGAATAATCTAGAGAATTCTTGATTAGTCTTGGACCTTCCATGCATGTAGCTATCGGTGCTGATCTCAACACATACCATCAATCAAACATAAGATGTAATTCACCATAGAGAGAAAGAGAATACAGAGGAGATCAATGGAAATGAAACTAATTGGAAACGAAGAATGAAACTAGATGTGAGGAGAGACACCGCGCGCCTTGTTTCAAATAAATTTGAATTATTAATCACTTCTCCGGCGATTAATTAACAATCAGTCAAAGTCAATCAGCGAATTAAAATGGAAGTCTTTGTTGGGGACAGCGATTGGGGACAAGTCATTGGGGATTATAATATTTTTCCTATATAGAATATAGAATGCATTTTTTAGATGAATTTACAATTAAATCTAGATATATAGGGAGTAGCTAAAGAAATAGTTTAGGAACTCGGTCGCTAGATTCGAATAATTAATTAAAAAGGGATGGAAGTCAGTCAACAAACAATTAATTAATTAAGAGGATTCAATTATGCCATTTAATTCGATGATTATGTTATGTGGGTGTCATCCTCGCTGCATTTATATAGTTTGTTATTTTTTGCGGTTCAAATGGGGAAATATCATATGCGATTTCTCCTTGCTATCTTTATGGATGCAGTAGCTATATATGATCATGATGTGTGCAGAAGCTGATGTGATAATTAACATACTAGTACATTAGAGGAGTCAGTCAGCATTTGCAAGGTTCAATGTCAGATGGGATATTCGAAACGACAAAGACACGATGAAAATGAAGGACTACTTGTTAATTAGAAGAGCGAGGAGGGAAACCAATATTTAATTTCTTTATGTAGCCGCTTTTTTCTCCGTCTCGGCGGGTTTCTCCTATATATATTTTTTGTTCATGCTATTTTGTTGTTTCTTAACTCTTGTTACAATCATGCTTGTATTTCATTAATTTTCAATTTTCAATTTTATTTTCTTCCCTGTAAACTTTTTAATATGTTTAATAAAAAATTTAAGTAGGCTTTTCACCTACTTAGTCAAAAAAAAAAAAAAAAAAAAAAAAAAAAAACAAACAGGATTGATCAGTCAGCATTGTGCTTAATTCTATAAGCTGTTTGGTACCCTATATAGCTAAGTTATATAAAATAAGAGTCAAGATACAGTGCACCAAAAAAAAAATGAACGGTCAAAAACTTTTTGATCGAATGGCTGTAGTTAAATTGAATGTATTACCGTTGGAGAGAAGGGAGGCTATTTGCGTAATTGCAGTGTTTGTGTCTGCCACTCCAAAATGAAGAGTGCACAAATTACGGGATTGTATTAATGCTGATTAATCAGCATGAGACCAGCGAAGATACGGAAAGAATGCACCAAAAAAATAAAATTGAGAGATGTGTCCATTTTTATTTGTTCATAAGAGAATCACATTGCCAAGAAAATGGAGATGAAAATAATTCGTTGGTAGAGCCCATCTTAATTGCTTCAAAAACTACTATTTTTTTCTGTGCATCCAGTTTAATTTATTCAATTAATACTCGAATCCATTAAATGCGATAACTTCTTTATAGGTCATTATTATTTTTGAACAACCTCACCATGGCAATTGAAACACACATGACGAGGTATCAGGTATATATATATATATATTTTTAAGTTAAACAGAGAAAAAATAAGATTTTTTTTATTAGAGTGAGGCTATTGTACTGTTAACAATACAAATTGCTATGTACTATTGGTTCATATTTTAAATTTCACAAACTTAATAGTCGATCTAAACTGTTCATTATGATTTTCATATACAATTTTACCTCTAAACTAAATTTTATATTTTTTTTTAGAATTTTTTCTATTTTTTTTAGATATTTTAAAATGTCACTTGATTAAAACATTATAAGCCATCTAAATATGTGACATTTTAAAATATCTAAAAAAATTGTAAACAAATTCTAAAAAATATAAAATTTGCTTCATAAGTAAAATTGCATATGAAGATCATAATGAATGGTTTGAATCTATTCTTAAGTTTGTGAAATTTGAGATATAAGCCAATAGTACGGCGTAATTTGTACTATTAATAGTAAAATAGCCTTACTCTTTTTATTAAATATGTCAAATTTGGATGGGAACTTTTTTTGTATGAACCGGACTCATTTGATGGAGTTCTTTTTTTTTTTTTTAAGTTGCATAGAGAAAATTGTTTTGTACGAACCAAAATCTTTCGTATCAAATAATTTTCTCCTCATTATAAAAAATAACAAACAAATTATTAAAATTTTAAATTTTGTTTTTATAGATTTTGAATTTTTGATATAACGATTATGTTGAGTAATTCGGATCGACTATTCAGATATATTTATGAAAACTAAGATGACGAGTCCATATCACCGGTCAAAGTGTGATATGCATATCATAGCCTCACCCCAGAATATAAAATTTTGAATTTTTTGAATAAGCTTGAAAAGTAGGAATGAAAAATTATGCACAATCATTATTAACCATGATATGCCATTAATTAAAATTAATAATTGATATATGCCTTATGTTAAAGAAATAAAATTAATCACCATATGCCGTTAAAATTAGTTAATTTTTGTGGATGTTATACATAAGGAAATTTTAATATGAGAAAATCTACTCTAACCTATGTTTGCTTAGTCATAAATGATTTGATGTAACGTTGATTGATAGCTATATCATGAGTAAATCTATTATGAATTGCTCATTATGTTTTACTGAGCTTAGATTAACATTTATGCAACGGAACGGATCACATGACAACTATTTATTTTGACAATCATATACTCATACATTAATTGTGTTCTATAAACATAGAAAATTTTAAAAATAAAAAATATTTTACAACCATGTTCACTCATAAATTGTTTGTATTTTTAATTTTATCCAATTTGAGTATAATTTGATACCCCATCAAGAATGATTAAATTTAGACCATTATAATAATCATACAATTTTGGTGGTTTTTGATAGAGTAATAATATCATTCAAATTGAATGAAATTTGAAACATACTCAATCTATTAGTATATTTACATGTTTGCAAGAAATTTTTCATTTTGAAGAATTTCTATGAGTTAATTTGCGAGATGTTATCAAGATAAATTGTTGTCGATGTGATCTCTTCCTATTAATCATCTCCAAATATCTAATGTATCTTGTTATAACTTCGGATCCTAAACAAATATGATAGGAGTAAAACTACGGTTATCTTAAGCTCACGGAGCCCATCCATGAGTTTAACACAAACAACGTTTCAAATCATATGGAAATTTTGATTTATATAACTCAATAAATTATTTATATCAAAATTATGTGACATGCAGAAATTTTCTATTTTTAGAGATCTTCAAGTATTTATTTCAGAATTTTAAAAGTTACATATAAAATATTAATTATTTTATTAATATTGTATAGTTGCTATTAAAAAATCTGAAATAGATACTTAAAAATTTCTAAAAATGAAAAACTTTTTGCGTGTTATAGGATTTGATAAAGAATTTATTGAGCCATATAAATAAAAAATTTGGATATAATCATATTTTCTGTAGAATGGCAATCATGATTTTAGTTTTCTAATACCTAGAACTTAATGAAGATATCATCAAGAACAAAATTTAATTAAATTTATCTCAACATGATATAATCATATAAAATTCTAGCTTCTGTATCATATTCGGATGAATTACCATTAATATCAAATAGCAACAATAGTCCGGCATTAATTAATTGACTTCCGACTTCGACGCATATGGCGCTTTGTTGTTCTTTTAATTGAATCAATAAGATCAAAAATCAAGATTATATTAATACTCTAGTTAATTAGTATGATGTTTCTCGAAAAAATAAAAAATAAAAAATAAAATACGAAACGAATCCAACAGGATATATTCAATTTGCTAGACGAGTATCGAAAACTGATCAACAATAAATCTGTGCAAGCTAATGAATACTAATTAATGAATGTGGGCAGCCAATATATTTTGAATTCCCCAAATACCCTTATTAAATCCAACGGCTCACATAAGTTTCAAGTTTTTATTGAAAAAAATATGGTGCACTGTATCTTGACTCATAAAATAAAACAGATTTCTAGACATTTTGATCTCCACTTAAATAGTCTTTAATTAATTAATTGGGCACGTACTCCCAACTAATTATCACTAGTTCTGATGTTAATCCTAATGAGTAGTATTTGGTTGACTAATTCCATGGAGCAAACGTGTTAGAATCCTGAATCAATGATTCCATGCATGGAGTCTAGCTGTTACTATATCTATACTCCTTTAAAAAAGTTAAAAAATAGATCCTTCATTAATAGTTTAAAGGAGCTAAGAATTTGACTTCATTAATGGTCATAGTCTAACTCCTATCTTAATCTTCATCCATCAGATAATGAAAGACTCGCATCGCATCCATTTCATAAAGTATTCCCTTCCATTTCTGTCTCATCACAAAATCGAAGTGGCGAATTATCTGACTGACTTTTTAAAGCACTAACTTTTTAAATCATTGACTGCTAAAGTCACAAACCCATTTCTTCTCTTCTATTCTTTCACCTATTTAACTTGAATGAAAATTGAAATTACCCACAACAGCGTGCAGGTACGCTTCTAGTATTTTATAAAGTTCTCAATCTTATATAAATTAATTAAGCAACTCGATCAGATTAATTAATATCGTACATGCATATATATATGTATGTCACCTTCTTTTTTTGAAGAAGTATTGTAATGTCACCTTCTAAGTTGACAGAAGCTGTCAAATTAAAGAAAAATGAACTAATGTAATGTCACCTAGAGGACATGCTCTCAAACTCGAGTGCTTATCTTTAAGGCTGCCATGAAGCACATAAGTCGTTGGATTGTCTCAAGATTCGTACAGGCTCTAATCTTGAGGCAATCCAATGATCCATGTGCTTCATGACACCGTGCCTTAAGAGGCAGAGGATCTGAAATCCTCAAGAGACTGATAAGCTCCCTTTGACTGGATTCACCTCTTGGGCTGCTCCTTTAATTTGACAGGAAGGTGATAATTATAATTGTCCCCTTAAATATCTTTCGTGGCCCGACCGAATTCACCCCTAATATAATTTTGGGGTAGGCTAACTGTCTCCCAAGAAAAATCCCCCTCAAATGTCCCACAACAATACATCCTCTTGTACATAAGGTATGAACACCCCAATGTAATAAATATAAGTACCCGACGATATATTGTACGAACACTCAAATTGGAGCGGATGGTCATTCCCCAGAACGTGGAATCTTTGACCAATCCTAACAGAATCATTCACTAGAACGTAGAGTCTTAGACAACCCACGCAGAATCTTCGATGCGTAGGCGGTAGGTATGAACACCAATTACGTCGACTATGAACACCTCATTGTGGTAGGTATGAACACCCAGAAGGATAGGTATAAACACCAGATTTGTGCAGACAGTTATTTACTATATAATGCTATGATACAACAAATTTGACTATTAAGTGGTGGGACCCGACTTTTAGAGTCAAAATAAATGTGTCACTAGTGAGAATCTGAATCTTGAGCTAGAATCTTAATAGAATCTTGGTGGGGGACATTTAAGAGGGACAAAAAAGGGACAAGAAGATTTTGTCTATAATTTTTAGTGGAAAATTTTTGTTTACATGCAACGCATCTTTTCTAGTTGCTATATAATGCAGATTTTCATGCAAAAGGCTCGCATGTTACGAGAGAGAGAACAAAATATTAACAAATTTAACTATAGAAACGAATAAAAAAAATTTCAGAGAGACAGTGCCCATTTCTCAAACTTTATTTATCGTGGCTTCTCCGTTATTTGGAATCTCAGACGAATATATATTAGAACCTATATCGGTTAATTACGATCTCCTTTAATTAATTTGGTATTTAATTCTCGAGTAAAATTACGTGCGAGCTAAGCTCTTCATGTGAGCACACCTCAAAAAATATATCAAATCATCTCTAAACTTTGATTTATATGATGACCCAATAAATTCTTCATCTCAAAATCTTATGGGACACAAAAATTTTCCTTTTATGACATATTTTAAGTATTTGTTTGAGATACTTAAAAGTGACTATATATATATACAATATTAATAAAATAATAATTTATATAACACTTTTAAAAAATCTCAAACAAATACTTAAAAACTTTTTATTAAAAATTAAAAATTTTGTATCTCATAAGATTATGGTATGAAGAACTCATTGAGTCGTACAATTAAAATTCTGAGGTGATCTGATATGTTTTTAGATTTTAATTCTGAATTTGGATTTGGATGGACGTTCATAAATTCAACATATTACAAATTTTGATGCACCATTACAAAATTGACGTAACTACTGTTATAAAATTTGTATATTATAGCCGTATAGACAGGTAATTCTATGGACGCTTGATATTTTCCTTATTAGATAACATCATGTACGAACTGTGTATTGACTCGGCCAATCAATCAAGAATTCATATCCAATGAACCAACGCGCATTTATGCAAAAATTGAATGCACGGAATGAAAATGGAAGTCAGGTCATGACCTGGTCTAAACCTCGTACCTACTCTGAAGCTGCCAACTGAAGTAATTAATTATGCATTGACATGATACCGTGGGCTCAATAATTTGATTATATCAAACTCCTTTTGGGATACAAATTTAAGATTTGTTTTGGATTTTGTGAAAGTGGTATACAAAATATTGATTATTTTATCGATTTATATTGTCACTTTTAAGATTTTGAAAACAAACTTTCCGACAAATTTTGACGAGTCCAATAAAAGATTCTATGATTCAAAGGATTTTAATCATAACGACTTTCATCGTATGGAGGGAAAGATGTAATAGAACATTTTCCGACAAAAAGAAATCAGTCAATACTCTATTACAGGAGATCTCATTCGAAGTCTCGTAGTTAATTTATCTTTTTGTTATGACATGTATTTTTTTTTTCTTTTTTAGTACTTTTTCCTTATAGTTTTTTTTTATCCCAAATCTCTTGGGAATGGCTATATAAATATTTTTTTATTAATAATAAAATTTGCAAAAATAAGGGTTAGCCCTTATTTTTACTAAAAAAAAATTTTGAAAACAAATACTTACCATATATGTCACCCCTATCCGGTCTTTTTTTTTTTTTTTTGTTGTAATTTCTTCGTTCAGTTCGTTGTATATGGATAATGGATGGATGGATTTCACGCTCGTGCAAATGTCCTCTATTGACTTACCATATATGTCTAACATGTTTTACAGTTTTACATGTTTTACAGTTCCACCAAAAACTAACGGGCAGTCATATTATGCCACAAAATTTGCCCCCACAACCCTGTGATGAGGTGACATATGAGTCGGGAGGGTCATTTTTGTAAAATTATTAGGTCGAAGGTATATTTTTGTAAAATTGTGAGGGTCATTTTTGTAAATATTTTTCATGGTAGGGAATTTTGTAAATTTCCTTAGAATAAAGGATATTTCTGTAAAATTTTCTTAAAAAAGATATTTTTTGTAAATTTTTCATAAATATATTTTATTAGATAAATATTAGATTTACTATATTTTCTATATAATATTTTTAGCTGTATCTCAATTTATATGAAGAATACAGAGAGGTGCAAATATATTAAGTCTTAAATTGTTCTTTAGGTATATCATGATATTATCTCTTTAATAAAAAATAAATTGAGTCATTTAATTAAGATAAATGAAGAGAGAGAAATAAAATTAATGGTTGAGATAAATAATGATGTGGCATAGCTAAAAAGCTTGAAAGCTTACTCCTCTTTTTAGAGTATGAATTTTCTGTAATTCTTATTATTTCATATCAAATCTCCTGTCGGGTTCAGGTAGGCCGACCAAAATGTTTGGAATGAAATTATGTAAACCTAGCTCACATATATTTTTTCAGGCCCAAAACCTCATAACAAGAATTGTCCCAGATTGGCGCAACCATTGCAATTTGCAATATAGGGCCTAGTTAATTTCGGGATTGTGCAAATTTAATGACTCTGTTAATTAACCCTTTTGATTTGATGGATTGTTAATTGATTTGGGAGTTAATTGGGACTGTGATCATATCTGGTTCTTTTTACCAGAACTACAGACATAAGCATTTTAAGGATCAAATTAAATTCAAAACAAATTATACTTTTACCTGAGTCTAATGCTCCAGTAAACATGTCCTTCCCATAGTTCAACCATTTAATTTGATGGACTTATTCCTGTTGTAATATTCTTCACTTGGATTTCAATTTCACATGACATTAATTTATTATCCGATGGATAAATTTTGTTGTGAATTCAAATTAAGATGGAGCACTAGAGACAGATTGAATATCAGATAATTAGTTGTATGGGGACTACACCTCTCTCTTAAGTGACAGTTGCAATACCAAACTAAACCTCCCTAGGAAATGGAGGGTTGGTCAACAAATTTTAAATAGTAGAGTTGAGACAGATTTCCTTCGATTATCGGTTCATTTTATCTTTAACTGAAAACTGTTATTAGGGTTTTGAGAAGCAAAGAGAGATGATTCATTACAGACAAGAGACTCACAGAATAATAGAAAGCACAATTCATCGTCCTCTCATGGATCATTATTCTTATTGCAAACCAACATAATAGCAAAGATAAACTATACATGACACACTAACATAATAGAAAGTTTTTCATCCTTAATTTATTATCAGATTTTTAGGATATCACTGATAATTTATTAGAACATAACAATCTTGAATTAATCAAGCAAATAATTATCTTGAATGATGGTATGGACAGCAATTGGAATCCGAACAGAGTGGCTCGAGTTGTCAGACCAAGTCAAGCTTCCAAATTTGTAATCTCCTTGCACCTTGCGATTTGCCACAAAAGTCACCTTAAATGTCTGTACCCTTTTATTGATATCGAAAGAAATCGAATCCGGCTCAACAAATACAGTGACACCAGCTGGAGGTTGTACAAAAGCCTTGTAAGTTGAGTTAACAGGCCCCACATTGGATACAATTCGGTAAACAGAAACAATATCCTTGAGATCTGGTATGGCAATTGATGGAAGATTTAGTTGGTCCAGATCGCTAGTGTACGAGTCACACTCCTCAGACGGACCCATAGTACAGTTGAAGAACTTAGTATAATCGATAGGATCGATGTCATATACTAAGCCAGGATCAGCTGCTTTGTTCGAATCAACGTGACCTCCACCAAAGTCAAAGGGATTGGCAATTTTTCTTGGAAAAGACTCGGCTTCCATCGATACACCATATGCATTAACAGTATATGCTGAAAGATAGATTGCATTAAATGTTATACTTTGCTAATGACAAATTTCATTAAGTTTGTCAGTTGAATACTAAAAACATTGTTACGTTGAATCTCAAAGAAAGATGCATGATTATTCCAAATTGGCTGCCTTAATTAGTTAATACATCAGGTTTTTTTGCTGTTGATTTGTTGCATATAGGAATGTTTGTGTCAAACATATATACACAAAATCGAATAAAAAGAGGTGGCTTTTCGGTGAGGAAACAATGGGACTCGATAAATTCGAACTCACCTGTGATGACAATTGCAGATTTGATAGCTGACGGGGACCGATCAGGATGAACAGATTTGAGAAGTGCAACAATACCACTCACATGGGGACATGCCATGAATGTACCATGCATAAATTCGTAACCTCCTTTCACTGCAGCTAGGATGTTCACTCCAGGTGCTGCTATATTTGGCTGTACATCCCATGCAAAAAAAAAAAAAAACAAAACAAAAAATTAGCTCAGTATATATGTGTTTGTGTTTGTAAGAGTTGAGTTTCAGCAATTCCTATAATAAATGAATTGTGGAACAGATACCTTAAGGATACCAGGAAATGAAGGGTTTGGGCCTCTTGATGAAAATGTTGCAACCTTAGGTGCCAAAACTTGTCCTCCTTCTACAGTATATGCAGGAGATATTTTCGCCAGTGGGACACTGGTTATATGATTCCATAATGCATTAAACTTAAATATTCTCGAGCAATATGGACAAAGTGAAAAATTATAAAATATATATCTCATTTCTTGTAGATATATTTTTTCATTGCTTTGTAACTTGTACCTTGCGGAAGAAATATAGGAGTTGATTTTCCTTGATATTTCAAAATTCACGAGAGCGTAAGGGAGCACATCATCAGATATTGCTTGAAAGAGATTATCTATGTGTTTAGGATATATGAGACCCCTACCCTAGCATTAATCACATTTACTGCTTTGTCGTCAAAGTTTGAGCGAAGATTTTGTGAATCACCATTGCATATTACAATCTTCCCAGTAACATCCATCTCGGATAATGTCTCGTTATCACAACTGCATTCAATAGTGAAAAAAATGAAGACCAGAGAGATCAGCTGTATTACTTTTTGAGTGGAATAATTTATTTTTTCAATGTATTAGAAAATTTGATGCAAGATCTTTTTTGGATTTATATTCTATACCTCATTCTATTAACAAGCGCAGTGAAATTGTTATCTATAGATGCTTCACTATTATAATAGATTGATTGACCCTGCAAATGGAAGCAAGTAATAATTGAGGAATCAACTAATTAAGTTGTTGAAACTAATTTAAAAAACATGAACTCGAAGTACATACCACAAATTTCTGATTATTTCCAAGAGTGATAATTGTTGGGAAAGAACGATCAATCGTGCTGGTAGCCACATATATTACCCAAGGAACATTGTTTCCTACAGTGTAAGGACCAGGCCCTTCATTTCTGGCCGAAAAAATTACACTAATTCATTTTGCAACAACATGCAATGTTTAGGATAGTCACTTGGGCCGCCAATAAATAAAGACATAACATCGACACCGTCATTTATTGCATCATCTATAGATTTAAAAATTTTGGCACCACTGCCTATTGCCTGAGGGCCGCCCTAGAGAACCTTGTATATGGCTAACCTGGCATGAGGAGCTCCTCCCCTGACAGATCCAGCTGCCAAGCCATGGAAGCTTGTGTTTGGTACTATGTTACCCACATAAAGGAATGAAGGTTAAACTACCTAGGCCTGTTATATTGTAATAATATTTTGAGTGAAAGGTATTCATGGCCCATTAGACTGTATATTGAAATTGGATTTCAATTTATATCCTTCCATTTGAGCTGATCAACTTAATTTCGAGAAAATATTAGATGATCGACCACTGAAGTCTAGGTAAGAATTGGGGAAATTCTTGCCTACAGCTGTAGAGGCACAGTGGGTCCCATGACCATTGAAGTCTCTTGGTGACATGTATTCGCCTTTCATTTGTTCAGAAGACAACTCTTTGCCATACCAATGTGCTCCGATAATTTTATTGCTGCAGTTTCTGGCATCAAATGCATCGCTAGTTTGGCATATTCCTTTTCATCGTTTTGGTGGGGGTCCATAACCAGTTGCATCAAAGCTATGTGATTCAGGCCATATACCTATTGAAATGATGAAATTAAAGATAAACACAAATCAAAATACCACATGACAATATATGTTTCATTCATAATAAATTTGCAACGCAGCATAATAATTTGGGCACTGCCTCTGCGAAGAGAGCCATCTGTTGTGCTTGGTAAAGTTTACTGAATTTGAATTTTGATGCTTCACATACAGAGTCAATTGAGAAAGTTAATACTGTGAGGTCGTCAGTATATATATTAATCATGTTTGCAGAAACTAGCATTTTGAAGGATTACAACTAACTAAAATTTAACCTGAGTCAATTACTCCAATAATTATGTCTTCTCCATAGTTCCCCTACTGTAGTAGCGTGTTAACTTTGGAGTCATGACCAAGTCCGAGGAAGTCCCAGCTGCGTGTCGTGTATGTTGTAAACTTGCGATTGGGTTCAACGCTGATCACATCTGGCATTTCTGTCATTTGTGACAAAAGACAATTAAAGCAAACAAAGTTAAATGTAAAATATCTACTTCAGTTTCTAATAATTACTTGGGTTGTACTCGGGCTTCGCCCCAAGAAAGCAACTCCTTATCTGGAAAAGCTAAATTTTATAAAATAATCTAATTAAGAAATATTTGTTGTATGTGAATTTATTGACATAATTGGCATGTATATATGAAGTTCCAATTGCAAAAAGATTGTAAAAAACTTAACAAATTAAATATGTATCTCAATATTCTAGACTGAAAAAAAATTTACATCCTCGTTGCAAGAAGATTATAAAAACTTGTAACAACAGTATTGGTATAAAGTGTCCTATAATAAATTGCATAACTATATTAATTAATTTATTCCATGACATTAATTGCAGTTCTTATCTTTTTAAATTCTGGATAAATAAGTTAATGAATATCTAACCATCTAATTGTTGATAAAAGCTAATCCAATGGCTGGGAAAAACAATGACGTGGCATGCTTCAAAATTCAGCAATCCCACCCCTCTTTCTGTAGAAAGAATTAGTTTATTGCAGTTGTTCTTGTTCCTTCTGAGATTATTCGCTATTACATGTGACATTATATATTACAAATCAAAAGTGATTGCTATTTTACTTACCGACCGTAACTATCCTATACATGACGCTCTTGAAAATTAAAACAATTTTATTTCAAATGAAAACCTTGCAATAAATTTTCATGTGCATTGAGAACAAGTTTGTTGGACAGCAGAATAGTTGGTCATCAATAGTTACTATTCCATGCATCCGAAAAACAAGAAGTAGATTATTACCCGAAAGAATTTGTGCTTGCGACTCGGTTAGCATCGCGGCAAAACCAGAGAATCCATGCTTATAGCTGTACACAATCAAATTCACTGTTTCCTCCTTGCTGTTTCATGTATAGTTAATTTGATCATTACATTGTATCTTTCTTATAAAGAAATTATAGCGTTCAAAGCCCCAATTTTGGTTGATCATTACATTGTATAATACTATATTTGAATTGTGTTTTGTAAGCTAATGTAGCTAGGTACGTATAACATCAAAATTGTGCAATTTATGTAATTTCCATCCAAACATAAAATTAACCTCGCCTTTATATATTATATTCACTGGTTATGTATAATTTTATATCATGCATGGGTATAGCAAGAAATTTCTAACGGGTCCAATTATTATACTAAATATTGTAATTAGTTAATGATCACAAATAAAAAAATTTCTCTTGATAATTTTTGCATTATGGAGTTCAAATAAACTTGAAAATCAAGTGGAAACATTTCAACTCATTTGCATTATGTAGATCACGCGTTCTTTTTATATAACAATTTTAGCAATTAATATATTTGAATTTTAACTTTGGTAAACACTTTAGCTAGGAAGCATATATCAAGAAAAGTTTTCTGATATAATTACATCCAATCACAAGTGAAAGCAAGAACATACATAGCTTATATAAAAGAGAGGTAAAAACTAAAACTTTCCAAAAAGGGGAGTTAACATATCATAATAAGAGGCTATGACGAGTTTGGGTCATCGTGCTTTCTGTCTCCCAAATACACAATGTACAGCTGAAAGTTCAAAGGGAAGTGTAAGCGGGAAAACATGTATATATATACGTGTCATATTTTTCAAATAGGAAAACATGTCTCGTCCCACAATTTTTCAACAGTAGAATTTTGAAGAGTAACACCTAGCGTCCGTGCGGATTCGAAACCGGACGGGGTCTTTTACAGATATTTAAATTTGAGTGACTTGATTATCATCTTTATCTCAATTAAAAAAAACACTTAGCGTCCATAGAAAAACCATCTCTAGCGTCTATAGTTACATTTCCGGATGTATTCGTTACATTTCGGAGTGTATATTTATGTTACATTCCGTACACGTCTATAGATGTATATATGGACGGTTTTCAATGGACCTAAGATGTTTCTCAATTTTGATTTTTGAATCAACAATTATGAATATTTGACTTAATTGTGATTGAATTGTTGAATTAATTTTTGAATCAACAATTATGGATTGACTTAATTTTTGAATCAATAGATATATTGTGCAATGAACTGTAAATTTAGGCAGGCGTCGAGTTGCATATATATAGATACTATGATGAACAGATGGACTGTATAAGTGATGGGTCTGTTAAATCGAATTATGTTTCGTATCGGTTCTAGTGCAAATAAATACAGTTCACTTTTCAGTTGGGCCCAGAAACTTCACTTCATGGGCCTGATGAGATCATGTGGGTCCAAAAACTTTATTTTATGGGCCGGCTATTTGGGCCCAGAAACTTTACTTTATGGGCCTGAATCCATAGTCACAGTAACTGTCTATTTGTCTATTCGAAATATAAAATGTCGAAACTCTATGCCTTCATGATGGATTCAAATGATGGCCCAGAAAAAGGGATTGTGCGCCTCAAGAATGTTCAACATTTTGATTAAGCAGCCCGTTTATAGTACTGATGGATGCTTGCAGCTTTTGTTTTGGGCCTTTCAAATAGGCATAGCAATCATCAATGTAAACATGTACAAATCCAATCGAACGAACCACCGTGCAAGACATGATAAAATAGAGAAGAAAAAGGATGGCATAGTGCGACTCTTCGTGCCTATTCGGCAGGAGTGGTTTAAGGAGGATCAAGCCTCCTCAACGACTTGATCTCCGTTGATCCTCCCGAACAATCCTTCTTTAAGGAAGATTAGGGACCCTCCTCTAGTTACATTCCTTGATCCAACCCCGCCCCCCCTCAAGAATTCTACCTCCTCAAACCCTCGTCAAGCCTCTAAAAGTGATTTTTTTTTACAATTATGTCCCCCAACAAGTACATCTCCTCAAGACCTTTCCATTTTTTTTCATTGATACTGCCATACTAATCCTTTGTGTCACCGAACATTAGCTCCTTAGTGGGGCTTAAATTCTTGATCCATATTTCCTTGATCCCTACTACCGAACAAGCCCTTCATGCTCAACCGTTCTTGAGTATGTTATGTTATATGCCAGTTTAAGCTATTCAATTCGTGAACTATATATATATATATCAACTTGAGTTATTTGGACTAATTAAATGATCGATTAATGCACTTAAAAGACACTAAATGACAGTCAAACGGAGAGCTGCAATACCAATTTTATTTGGACAGCCATAGTGCTAAATACAAATTAAGATTGGTTCGTACCTAGCTCAACAACTCAATTATAATTCATTTGAAAGATATTTACCATTTGCATCTAAATTATTCACCCGGATTTATTACTACCAATAAATATATTGATATGTTTTTAAAGAGGATTATTAATGACAAATTCATTAACATGCAAGTGGTACAGATAAAAATTAACTACAGTTAACAAAGCTTCTACCAAATCAATAGCGACAATTCCTCTCTAATCAGGTTTCAGCATAGTTATCTTGAATGATGGTACGAACGGCAAGCGGAATCCGTACCGAGTGATTCGAGCTGTCACACCAAGTCAGGCTTCCGAGCTTGTAATCCCCTTGCACCTTGCGGTTCGCCACAAAAGTCACCTTAAATTTCTGCACCCTCTTATTGCTATCGAAATGAATCAAATTTGGCTCAATGGATACAGTAACTCCGGGCGGAGGCTGTACGAAAGCCTTATAAGTTGAGTTAGCAAGACCCACATTGGTGACAGTTCGGAAAATAGAGACGACATCCTTCAGATCAAGTACAGCTATTGACGGAACATTTAGTTGGTACAGTTCGCCAACTGATGTGTCGCATTCATCAAATGAGCCGAGAGTGCAGTTGAAGAACTTGGTGTAATCGCTCAGGTCTATGTCATAAACTAGACCAGGATCAGCTGCTTTGTTCGGGTTGATGTGACCCCTGCCATAGTCAAACGGATCGGCAATTTTCCTTGGCGTAGAGTCAGCTTCATTGGGTACACACCATATGCATCAGCAACATTTGCTACAAAAATAAATTTAAGTTAGTTTATATATGTTCATAATTGGGTAATCTTAATTAATCGAATATCAGGCAACAGCAGAACCAAAGAGGGCAAATTAGTAAAAACATACAGCATATTTATAAGTTTTAAGCAGATAAGTTGAGAAGGAGTAAAAAATCTACTGAGGAATCAAATTGAACACACCTGTTGTGACAATTGCAAATTTGATGGCAGATGGAGACCAATCAGGACGCACAGATTTGACATGATACTGGATGGAATTAATTTCCCCATGGGAATATGGTGCACCGAAGGGAATGTGGTGCACCGAACATGCCCTAAAGTAATTAATTATGCATTGACATGATACCGTGGGCTCAATCATTATAATTATATCAAACTTTTTTTGGATACAAAAATTTTAAGATTTGTTTTGGATTTTTTGAAAGTGGTATACAAAACATTGCGTATTTTATCGATTTATATTGTCACTTTTAAATTTTGAAAACAAATACTTACCATATATGTCACCCTATCCGGTCATCTTTTTTTTTTTTTTTTTTTTTTTTTGTAATTTCTTCGTTGTATATGGGTGGATGGATTTCGCGCTCATGCATATCCCCTCTATATATCGATGATCACACAAAAAGATACACACTTTTACCTAGAAAAATACCTATAAAATTGATCCAAATCATTAGCATTTTTACCCGATTACATGCGTTATCTTGTGTTTTCTAGTTACTGCTTTGTTTTTGGTTGTTTTAGGTCCATTCGAGCAAGATGAGAAGATTTTGGAGCATTTAGAGCACTTTGGACTTGAAGCCAGGCCTTATGGACCGTAAGGTCTACCCTTACAGTCCGTAAGCGTTGCAGCCGAGATCAAGACAATTAATGGCAGGATCATTTGTGTTAATGACCAATTAAGTCTTGATTTTTGGGCAGTATTAAGAGGGGATTGGGAGGCAGCCAGCAGCATCTTCTACACATTTTGGGTGGAGGCCGAACCAAGAGAGAAGGAAGCCGACGGTCGACGGTGACGATCCTGACGAGCCGACGAGCGAGAACACGCACGTGCGCATTGGATCCGAACCTCAATCTAGTTTTTATCTCTTTTCCTTACTTTTTAGTGAGTGGATCTATGATTATGTGTGCATGCTGTATCTTGTTTGTTGTATTTGCTTGCTTGTTATCGTTGTAGCCATGTTCGGCTAAACTAGTAGTTTCTAGGACTAAGACAATGTAGTAACTTGGTTTTTGGTTTTTATTGAATCTTGGTTATCTTTTATTTCGGTTTTCCGAGTATTGTGTATGATTGAAAATTGCTTGCTAAAGGTTGATTGTGTCCGAACCGGTAACCAATAGTATTGGCCATACTTCAGGTTTTAAGCCTTAGTACACATTCGATTAAGTTTAGTTAGTACGCGAGGTGGGTTAGAGACCCGAGAGGGCAATCAGGCAACACACGAGAGCTGAGCCTTACACTACCCGAGAGGGAGGTACACCTTAGAGCACCGGTACCAGGGCATAGGTTAGGTTTATAGGCGAGAGTCGGAATCTATACCTATGGTGGTTTGAACTGTGTTAGGAATTAAGCCAACGAGCGAGAGATGTGGTTTGGTGCTTGATATTGTTTTAAACCAGAATCGAACGTGTTAGTACCAAGAATTCGTAGAGACCAATTTACTTGTGTCGCACAGCGGTCGTTGCGAGAGTGACGACCGGTACACTTCCGTCTGACAGACACAAGAGCGCAGTTCAGTAGTTGTGTGAATCGTCCGTGACAGGAACAGTTAGCGTGGCACGAGGCCGAGTGATTACTAGTCTGACATCCTAAAAATGCTTTTTATCTTATTGTTTCTCGTATCTTGCATTTTATTATTAATTTAGGAAAAATTACAAAACCCTCAAATTGGGAACAAACCCCCTGTAGTTTTAGGAATAACCAAAGTTCAGTCCAGTTTGCCAATTGTCCCTGTGGATTCGACCCTACACTATACCTCAACTTGGTCGTACGCTTGCGACCAATTTGTTGTTAGTCGGGAATTAAAAGTAGTGCACTTCTGAGTGGACAATTGACTTACAATTTATGTCTCACATGTATTACCAAAAACTAATATGAGGTTAATTTTGTAATTTATTTTCTGTATTTTTTCTTATCATTTCATATTAGATCTCCAGTCCACCAAAACTTTTGGAATGAAATTATATAACCCTAGCTGACATATTTTTTCAGGCCCAAAACCTCATAACAAGAATTGTCTCAGGTTGGCGCAACCATTGCAGTTTGCAATACAGGGCTTAACAAAATTCGGAATTGTGCGAATTTTCAAACTCTGTTAAGCTTAAGCCCCCCCCAAGTAGCTAGCGGGCCTGTTGAACCTTACAAAAGTCCAATATCTAATTCACTATATTTTGTATTTGATTATTGGTTTTTCCAGTACTTACCAGTTAACTAGAGATGGAGAACTGGAAGAGAACTGAAATCCCCAACAGTTTAGGAAATACAACATGCACCAATATCTATTTTGTTGGTATAGAGAGCTCAAAGATGAAAATTTGGAGACATAGCACATGAGCAGTTCATATATGTATGATAGTTCTTTTTGAAAATATATATGTATATTTTTTTAGAGAGGCAAAAAGGACCTGCAAAATACAAGGGCACTTAATTTATTATCATATTTCTTAGATTTTTACTTATTACAAACAAGGACAAAAAACAAAGATACAGATACATGACATGTAGGTCCAAAGAGAAACTCTTCAACCCTGAATTTATTACCATTACAAACACCGATTATATTCTAGGTTTTCGGGATGTTAGAGAGATCAACCGTAACATGGCAACCTCAAATGAATTGATCAACAAGTCTATCCATCAAAATCTTGAAGGATGGTGCGAACAACAATCGGGATTCGTACCGAGTGGCTCAAGCCATCAGACCAGGTCAAGCTTCCGAACGTATAAAAATCTTGCGCCTTGCGATTTGCTACGAAAGTCACTTTAAATGTCTCCGTGCTCTTAGTGTTATCAAAAGAAATCATATTCGGCTCAACAAATACAGTGACACCAGCTGGAGGCTGTACAAAGGCCTTGTATGTCAAAGAAGTAGGCCCCACATTGGTAACAGTTCGGAAAATGGAAACGATATCCTTAAGATCTGGTACCACAACTGATGGTACATTTAGTTGGTACAGTTCACCTTCGGGCGAGTCACACACATCAGCTGGACCAAGAGTACAGTTGAAGAACTTGGCATAATCGATTGGGTTGATGTCATAGATTAAACCAGGATCAGCTGCCCTGTTAGGATCAATATGACCCCCGCCATAGTCAAATGGATCAGCAACTTTCCTCGGAGTAGTTTCAGCTTGTATGGGTGCATCATATGCGTCAACAACAAATGCTAGAAAAGCAGATTTTATTAGTTCGATGTTAGTCTCTATTGATGAGAGTTCAAAATTTTGGTTAGAGAAAGACTTAATTCATTGGTTTAAATTAGTAGAAGTGAAACAAGTGTTTCAAATTGGCCTTTTTAAATTAAATTATCTGGATTTATAAATTGGCAATTAGTACCTGTGGTGACAATTGCAGATTTAATAGCAGCCGGAGACCAATCAGGATGAACAGATTTGAGAAGTGCCACAATACCACTCACATGGGGGCATGCCATCGAAGTACCAGAGTCAAACTTATAAGCTCCACCCATTGCAGCCAAGATGTTCACTCCAGGTGCTGCTATATCAGGCTGTACATCCCATTATAGACATTTTAATCAACTCTCTACGACAGTGTGTCAGTGTATGTGAAACAAGTTTGCGCAACTTCTATGTAAATGAAACAGATACCTTGAGGATACCAGAGAATGTCGGATTCGGGCCTCTTGATGAAAATGATGCAATTTTTGGTGCCACTACTTGTTTCCCTACTAAAGTTTTCGCCGGGGATATTTTCACTACACTGCTTACAAATAAAACAATTCCATAATAATAGATTAAAGTTCCAATCTTTTATTGTACAATTTCTGTTAAGTTTTTTGATAAAGAGATTTATAGCATATTTGTTCACTATTTTACCTTGTGTAATCTAAAGCATAGAGAATATCTTTTAGTGTTTCTACATCGACGAGAGCGTAAGGAAATCCATCAACTGGTTCAAGCTGGAATATTTCTTTATATGGTGCATATATGAGACCACTAGCCCTAGCATTTTGTACATTTTGATAGGCACTCCCAAAATTTAACCCAAGTTTTTCGATCGCGGGTGGATGATAGCACAACACAATCTTTCCAGTTACATCTGCCTTGGCCAATGTCTGATTATCACAACTGCACAACAACACAAGAATAGATAAAATAAAGCAATTTATTAGTTTTTAATTCAACAAGAAATTAATTTATTTATTAATTAAGTCTTACAAGAGATGTTTTTTTTTTTTAACTTATACGAGTACCTGCCACCATAAACTAACTCGGTGAAGTTATTAACTTTAGATGCTTTACTTTCATAGAAGAGCGACTGACCCTGCAAATGAAAAAAATTAAAAACGACTAAATGAGAAACATGTACCTTTAAACAAGATTTCTCATATTAAAATAACAAACACTAACTTTAATCGCATACCATAAATTTTTTACTATTTCCAAGTGTGATAACTGTTGGAAAAGACCGATCAATCCTGCTGGCAGCCACGCTTATTACCCAAGGAGCATTATTTTGTACAGTGTAAGGCGCAGGCCCATTGTTTCCAGCTGCGAAAACTACAGTAATTCCTTTTGCAACAGCATGCAATGTTCCAGGGATCTCAACATTAGTACCGATAGATATAGACATAATATCAACACCATCATCTATTGCATGATCTACTGCGGCCATAACCCTAGCAGTATCACATGAACCTTTAGAGCCCCAACACGCCTTATATATGGCTAACCTGGCACGAGGGGCTCCTCCCCTGACAGATCCAGCTGCCAAGCCATGGAAGCTCGTATTTGGTACTATGTTACCTATAACAAGGGATTGAGATTAAATTTGGTGACTAGTGCATATATATTACAATACTGCGGTTTGTTTTCCGGATGACTGATATTAGATATGCCATACAGTATACTGGCTAAGAAAGATGATGCCACACACAACCATACATATAGGGTCGGGTTACGATGGTTTGCAAACTAAAATGACTGAATGAGAATGATATTTTTTATGGATCCATTAATTTAAACAATATTAATAAAATGGAAGAATACATATGGTACAGGTACTGGCTAGTCTAATAATAGAAAACTCTTGCCTGCAGCTGTGGAGGCAGTATGCGTCCCGTGACCATGGAAGTCTCTCGGTGACATGTATTCCCCTTTCTTCTCTTCGGAAGACAAATCTTTGCCATACCAGCGCGCTCCGATGATTTTATTGTTGCAGTTGCTGGCATTGAATGCATCGCCGGTTTGACATACGCCTTTCCACCGTTTTGGCGCAGGTCCATACCCAGTATCATCAAAGCTACGCGATTCAGGCCATATACCTGTTGAAATTAAAGAGAAGCCCTTATCAAAGAGCCACTGACAATTTTGGTTTCATTTGCAACAGAGCATAATTTAGACACTGCCATTGGACTCTGTCATCTGCTACAACATGGTAAAGTTTACTGCATCAGTTATTCAATTTTGCAAGCACAAGTGTTTCAACCGATTACAACAATTAAAATGTGACCTGTGTCTATAACTCCAATAATTATGTCTTCTCCATAGTTCCCCTGCTGAAGTAGAGTGTTGTCTTTCAAGTCATAACCAAGTCCGAGGAAGTCCCAGCTGCGTGTCGTGTGTGCTGTAAACTTGCGGTTAGGTGTCACACTAATCACATCTGGCATTTCTGATAAAGTTGGAAGAAAATATGTTAAAGGCTTAAACCTACCTACTATTGACTTGTTCAAATATTCTTTGGCATTTCTGATAAAGTTAATTGCTATTTATTGACTTGTTCAGGAAACTCTTTGGCTAAAAATGTGAAGTTGGTATGTCTCATTCTTTCATTTTTTTTTTGTCAGATCAGTGTTATAAACAAGTATACCAAATTACCAATGGTTCTCTCTAATTACTTAGCTTGCTTTAGAAATAAAAGTTACAATTAATTTACCAGACAGAATTTTCACTTGAGACTCGTTTAGCATTGCAGCAAAACCGGAGAATCCGTGCTTATAGCTGTACACAATTGAATTTGCTGCTTCCTCCATGCTGTTTCACATTATACAGATATATTTCAGTTTTCTATTGTAGACATTAAACAAGGTAGCTTTGTAACATCAAGATGAAATCCAAATGCTTATTAAGTTTGATCTTTTTGGAAATTAACGAATGAACATAGCTTTGTTATATGTCAAAGAAGGAAAAAAGTCGAAACCTTCCAATAAGAGGAGTTAACATCTCATGGTGTGAGGCTGTTACAAGCTCCGGATCATCATGTCTCCTCTCTCCAAGGTACACAATATACAGCTGAGACTCAGATATTGATTTACTTAGAACAATATATGATGTCAATGAAGCTATGCGATTTGTGTTGAGTTCAACACAATCTATATATACATTGAAATTTAAATGGAATTGAATACCAATCGAATTTTCTTATTTCTATTTTTCTTATTTTTTTAGCTAAGTGGAAAGTGCACCAAAAATTGTATATAAAAAGGATATGTTTAAAAATTCAAAAAAAAAAGTGCTAGAAAATAAAAAAAAAAAATGGTAGTTATTCCATAATTTTTCAATATGTAGATTTTATTGAGCTTTATATATATTGTGTACCTTGCTATCAGACCTATGAACCGATGCATTCACTGGATACTTGGTTTCCACCTATTGATACACAGATAAATTAAGGACCCCAAGAAAATCAGAATATATCTTGAAAAGTGTTATATATATCAGAAATAATTCAGAGGCTCCATACCGTGTATGAAAGGCCAGTACTCTCGTCACACAACTCTTGATCACCAGCCTGATAGAAAATATTCAAGGAATTATATAGAAGCAAAATATATATACTGGATAGCCAGAAACAATTTCTACACATAAAATCTAAGCAGAATAAACTTATATATATAAGCATGAATCATTTATATATCGATTATGCATGTAACTTACTTTGCTTGAAGTATCAATTACTCCATTTACTGTTGAATGGAAAATTTGAATGCAGAAAACTGCTGCTAGTACGATGGAAGAGAAATAAGTTGATTTCATTTTTGCTATTGCACAGATATGTTGGAACCTGTTCTATGTATATAACAACTTAATTAACACTCCAGAATTGACAAAGTCTTCTTCTGCCCCTCTCTTTCTTTTCTTCATTTTTTTTTTCTTTTTGGATTTTTAGTACTACTCTTTTTGACAAAATATGGAAATTTCCAAATATGTGACAGTGCCTGATTCAAGATGTATGTATCAAGTGAAACAACCTTTTCTTTAATTATTATCAAGTCGAAAGGGACTTAATTAATTGCATTGAGATTTTTTTTTTGTTGTTATTAGATATTTCATACCAACGGTACGACCTTCTAGCATGCATGCATCAAATTTGTTCTAAATTAAGTACATTTAATTTTAAATAATTGTCATTATATTATATTTCAAATAATAGAATTAGAACTAATTGGAAAATAACGATTTAATCATCTGAATCTATAACAAAAAATGAGTTGGGCTACGGTAAAAACTTTTTTATATCAGCCATGAAAAATCCAACTTTTTCGCTAGGTTGTGATAATAACTAACAAAAGAACATATTATCTACAAATATTTATTTATTAAGAAACGAAAAATCTAATAACAAGATGTAAAAGTGAAGTACATTTCGTACTATATCCAATTAATTAAGATAAACATCTTGTGTCCATTAAAAAGTTGTCCATCCATCCATTGATATGTACAAAATGTAACAGATATACTCCAAAATATAACACATACATCATGAAATGTAACTTATAGACGTTATGGACAGTTCTTTTACGGACGCTAGGTATTACTCATAATTAATGATCCGTCTGCATGTCTCATCAGCTGAATTATAACACCCTAATTAATTAAAGATGCACTTTGAAATGGTCTGATTTCTTATTCCACGTTCTAGATAAATTTATAAATATCTAGATAGTAGAGAAATATATAGTTTCTTTAAGAGCTTGCTAAATTCTAATATAATTGGAGGAAATGCAGCCAGCTAGCTGAAGTAATTAAATATGGATAATATAATTAGGGAGAATTATCAGTCACCAAACAATTGAGAGAATTTAATTATGTCTTGTCAATGTATGTGGATCGATGTCATATTGTCATTCTCGCTGATTGTATGGTTTGATATTTTCTCCCATTCAAAAGAGATTCATAAACCAATTGTAATTATCTTAGCAGATCGAGTAATTAACATATAATCTAAATTTCATAGACTTCTTCTTCAGTAGAATAGTCTTTAATTTCACACTCCCAATTATCCTTACTGTATATAAAAGCATATTGAAAAAAAAAATGACATGAAAAGAGCTATCTTCCCAAATAAGAAATCTGAGTCGTTGATTATTTTTTTGGATATATCATAACTGTTGATGTACGTTAATGTCCGTTGACACTCTCAGCCATTAAAATTAAAGGCTCGTATAAATTATCTCAATTTAAACCTCATTACATATATTATCTTAAAAGTTCATTATAAGAAATAACAAATATTTCAGCCGAAAGCTAGGTGTGGGCTTGTTACTAGTTTATTGTTATCACTAATTATTTGTAATTTCACACTCTCAAACTAAAGGCTCTGTCACACATTCTATATACACATTCAAACTAGCTAGCTAGCACGTATTTCATAAAGTTGGCTAGCTTCGTATGGCATGTTGATGTTGTACTTCTTTTTAATGGCAGTGGGTTTTATATATTTATCGGATATTCGTTCGTCGAATGAATGTTCTGTTTCGATGTCTGTTTCGTGTGCGTTTTTGTTGACCGTTCGATCGATTCATATATATCATGATATCAACGGGTCTTTATCAAATGGAAAACTAATCAACCATTGAAACGACAGTGTCAGTTTTCTAGATTTAAACTATAATTGTAACTAACAAGCAGAAGTCAGGAGATCTGATCTCTCTACCCCCCACCCCTCCCAAAAAATAATAATAATAATCCTTACTATATATAAAAGCATATATATTGGAAAAAATGATATGAAAGAGCTATCTTTCTCAAATAAGAAACCTGAGCCGTTGATCATTTTCTTAGATAGATCAGAACATTGATTTACGTTAATGCCCATTGATGTTAATGTCTCAGCCCATTAAAATTTAAGGCCCATATCAATTTCCTCAATATAAGGTCCATTACATATTATCTTAAAAATTTATTATAAGAAATAATAATTTCAGCTCAAAACAACATGTGAGTTGTTTACTAGTAATAATAAATAAATATAAGGGTCAAGCATAAGTTACATTTCAAGATGTACGTGTTACGTTTTGAAATATATCTATTACATTCTGTGTACGTCTATGGATGTATACGATGAAATAGTCGGTACAAGTGATGTGCTGTTTTTCTTTTCTAGGGTCTGTTACTCCGTATTTTGGGTTGGACAGCTTGGCCCGCACTGAGATCCAGAAACTTTACTTCATGGTCCTGATGAGATCATTTGGATCCAGAAACTCACTTTATGGGCCGGATATTTGGGCCTTTGGGCCTTTCAAATAAGCATAGCAATTCCATGTAAAAATGTACAAATCCAACGCATCATCCGTGTATGAATTGATAAAATAATAGAGAAGAAAAAGGATGGCATAGTGTCACTTTTTTATGCTCAACTGTTCTTGAGTATATTATATGCCAGTTTAAGCTGATCAATTAGTGAGCTATGTATATATCAGTTTAAGTTATTCGGACTAATTAAATGATCGATTAATGCACTTAAAGGAGACTAAATGACAGTCAATGCAATTACCAATTTCATTTGGAAAGCCACTGTGCTAAGCTAAGATGCAAAGATTGGTTCATACCTAGCCGAACAATTCAATTTTAATTTGAAATATCTTTACAATTGCATCTAAATTATTATTTACCCGGATTTATTACTACCAATAAATATATTGATATGTTGTTAAAAAATCAGAGATAATGACAAATAAATTAATTAACATGCAAGTGCTACAAGATGTATACTAACCACAATTAACAAACTAACTAAAGCTTATGAGATCATGACAACAAATTATCTCCTATCATCATGAGGTATCAGCATAGTTTTCTTGAATGATGGTACGTACGGCAAGCGGAATCCGTACGGAGTGCTTCGAGCTGTCACACCAAGTCAGGCTTCCGAACTTGTAATCCCCTTGCACCTTGCGATTGGCCACAAAAGTCACCTTAAATTTTTGTACCCTCTTATTGCTATCAAAATGAATCAAATTTGGCTCGACGAATACAGTAACTCCGGCTGGAGGCTGTACAAAAGCCTTGTAAGTTGAGTTAGCAGGACCCACATTGGTAACAGTTCGGAAAACAGAAACAATATCTTTAAGATCCGGTATAGCTATTGACGGGACATTTAGTTGGTACAGTTCGCCAATTGATGTGTCGCATTCATCAAATGAGCCGAGAGTGCAGTTGAAGAACTTGGTGTAATCGCTCGGGTCAATGTCATAGACTAGACCAGGATCAGCTGCTTTGTTCGGGTCAATGTGACCCCCGCCATAGTCAAACGGATCGGCAATTTTTCTTGGAGTAGAGTCAGCTTCAATGGGTACACCATATGCATCAGCAACATTTGCTACAAAAATAAATTTAAGTTAGTTTATATATGTTCATAATTGGTAATCTTAATTAATTGAATATCAGGCAACAGCAGAACCAAAGGGGCAAATTTGTAAAAACATATAGCAATATTATAATTCTTAAGCAGATAAGTTGAGGAGTAAAAAATCTACTGAGGAATCAAATTGAACGCACCTGTTGTGACAATTGCAGATTTGATGGCAGATGGAGACCAATCCAGATGCACAGATTTGATTAGTGCGACAACGCCACTTACGTGAGGGCATGCCATCGACGTACCAGAGTCAAACTTATAATCTCCTCCCATTGCAGCCAGGATGCTCACTCCAGGTGCTGCTATATCAGGCTGCATGTACAGCCAATAAAAAGTGCTTTAATTCAACTCACAAAGCCGAATGGCATGGCGCTGACAAAAAAAAAAAAAAAAAAAACTGTTGGCAACTTCAATGATGATTGAATTCTGGAATTAATACCTTGAGGATACCAGGAAATGCAGGATTTGGGCCTCTTGATGAGAATGCCGCAACCTTTGGTGCCAGTGCTTGTTCTCCTTCTGTAGTATATGCATGGGAGATTCTCACCAGTGGAACACTGCATTTGAATTTAACAGATGTGTAAGTCGAATAACCAGTTAAACCGGACAGATTTTTTTTCTTCTTCTAGACGTACATTGTGGAAGAGATGTACGAGACAATTTGGTTTGCGACTTCAAAATCTACCAGTGCGTAAGGGAATCCGTCAGATGTTAAAAGAAGATTTGTGGTGTACTGAGCATATATGACACCTATACCCCCAGAGTTCTGTACATTGTGTGCTGCGTCGAGAAAGTCTGACCGAGGTAAAATTTTTGCAGCTGAAGTTGGATCATAGCAAAGCACGATCATTCCAGTTACATCTATCTCTGTTAAAGAAGTATTATCGCAACTACATGTGGAAAAAAATTAGTTCAGTAATCGCTTTTCAATTCAAAAAATACAGATAATATTTTATAATTCATTTTATGCAAAATTTTTGTTTTGAAATTATATTTTTAATGCAATACCTCAAGCCATAAACAAGCTCGGTAAAATTATCACTGTTAGATGTCCTGGTTTCATAAAAGACTGACTGACCCTGCAAATAACAACATAAAACATGACAATATGAGCGACATCTATCCGGATCAAGCTATTTCCGAATCAAAAATATATAAGAAAGTCCAAGTTCGATTACATACCACGAACTTCTGATCATTTCCAAGGGTTATAATTGTCGGAAAAGACCGATCAATCGTGCTGGCAGCCACAGTTATCACCCAGGGAACATTATTTTTTACACTGTAAGGTGCCGGTCCTTCATTTCCAGCAGAGAAAACGACACTGATTCCCTTTGCGACGGCATGCAATGTTCCAGGGATTTCACCGATACCACCCAGAGACATAGATAAGATATTGACACCATCGTTTATCGCATCATCCACGGCTGCAAGAAGCCCAGCATCACTGCATGAGATCCTTGGGCCCCAGCAAGCCTTGTAGACAGCTATCCTGGCACGAGGGGCTCCACCCCTGACGGATCCCGTTGCTAAGCCGTTAAAGCTAACATTCGCTACTAGATTTCCTGTAACAAGCAATTAAGAGACTTTAATTTTCTGCCTTATAATTGTTCTTTTTCATCAGTAATATGTTGGCTATATTTTTTATTACATGTTTCCTGATGACATTATTTTTGACTTGATCAAATCGCCTACAATGTAACTAATGATGATGGTGTATTTTTTAAAAGACAAATTAAGCACCATAATATATTGACTTATAGTATTGATTTGTATGTGTTTAATTAGTCATTGGGAATAAAACAGAAGAGATACACTACACTGGTACAGATAGTACATGTTCAAGTCAAAAACAAAATCCTTGCCTGCAGCTGTCGAGGCAGTGTGGGTGCCATGGCCATTGAAATCTCTCGGCGACAAGTATTCTCCTTTGACGTCACTGGCAGACACATCTTTAGCATACCAACGTGCGCCAATGATTTTGTTGCTGCAGTTGTTGGCACCAAATGATTTGCCAGTTTGACATATGCCTTTCCACCGTTTCGGTGCAGGTCCAAACCCGGTAGCATCAAAGCTATCTGATTCAGGCCATATACCTGTAACGGTATAAGTGAAGCCCTCGATTTATCAGAGAATCATGAAACAGTTTCCTTATATAATTATTTACAACAATTTTTTTAGGAAGCTGAACTAATTTGAACATAGCTTTTGGGAACAAAATATGTCAATGAAAATTGTACAATATTTTTTCACCGGAGTTGAACAATTTATATTGGCTGGAGCTTTTTTTTTATAGAATATCGGCAATAAAGGGTGTAGATTAAGCATTTTAAAATGGTAGTGATTAGAAATGTAACCTGAGTCAATTACTCCGATAATTACGTCTTCTCCATAGTTGCCTTTCTGAAGTAGTGCATTGCCTTTGGAGTTGTAATCGACCCCGAGGAAGTCCCAGCTGCGTGTTGTGTGCGCTGTAAACTTGCGACTCGGTCTCACACTAAGCACATCTGGCCTTTCTATTAAATGCAGTAGAAAAAAAAAATTAATGTTGTTTACGATCAATTCACTTGTTCAAGTAAAGAAACTCTTCGGCAAATATATAGGAGTCTGATATTAGATCAAATGTCTCATATTGTTGTGCAACAAATTTAATGGTAGATTCATATTTACCCGACAGAATTTGTGCTTGAGACTCGTTTAGCATTGCCGCGAAACCTGAAAATCCATGCTTATAGCTGTACAGAATTGAATTCACTGCTTCCTCCTTGCTGTTTGACATGTATGAGCATTACATTATACAGATATATACTTGAATTTGCAACAGTGAACAGTGTAACTAGAACTTGATATAATCTCATATAATTGGATAGTAAAAGCAAGAAATTAGTACCTTCCGAAAAGAGGAGTTAGCATCTCATAGTGCGAGGCAGTTACAACATTCGGATCATCATGTTTCTTCTCTCCCAGGTAGACAATATAGAGCTGAAATTCAGAGAAAGTTCTTATAACAAGAACAAACATGATATGTATAAACTGTGTCATTCATTGGTACACAACTTACTTTGCTTGATGCATCAACTCCATGTACCGTTAAACAAAAAACCTGAATGCACAAAATTGCAGCTAGTATAGTGAAAGAGAAATAGTTTGATTTCATTTTTGTCAATGCAAAGATGTGTTGGAAACTTGGAATCTGTTCAATATATATATATAAGAACTCAATACTCGGAAATTTGACGAGTCTTCTTCTCCGTTCCTTCTTTTTTACATTTTTATCTTTGTTTCTTTATTATTACTAGCCTCTTGGTGAAATAAAAATATTCCATGTATGTGTGACCGGGCCAAGTCAAAAAAGGATGTATGAACCAAGGAACAATTAGGCTTTTTTAATTACCAACATGACTTGGCAAAACATGAAAGTTCATTGTGTTTTCAGAATTTGTGGTTTTCGTTAGCTATAACGTGTGTCTACTGATCTTGCCTGCACATTGCAAATTTGCAAGATCAAATTACAGATTTAATGTTAATGTTGACCGTCTCAATTATTGTTGGATATTGATTTTTTAAATGTAAATTAGTATGTTTAAAAGTTGAACAGTAGAAATTGAGAAAAACTCTCATGTATGCTTGAATTAATCTTTAGTAAACCATGCTAAAATAATAAATTAAAAAAATTTTAAAAAATTCAACGGCTCCATTTAATTTGATTTTCATATGGATCATAACATCTTAAAATTAACGTCCAAATTATTAGTTGATAAGATGTTATCCTGATTTATAATATGAAAGAAAATTCATATAAATCTTCAATTGTTAAGTTTTCTAATTCCTTCTCATTTTATATAACAAAAAAAGTATATAGAAGAACCACTCATTAATTAATACTAAAACAGCCGCCTTTGCAACGGACAAAAAAAAAAAAACACCCAACCTCTACAATAATGTTCATGTGTGTGCCTTGATGTCCTCTTCAAGTCGAATGCAAAAACTTAATTCCAACCTCAAAAATGTTTGTTATTATCTTATCTTATAAACTAAGACATTAACATAAGAAAAGTCAACTACGTACAATTTGTTGGTGTAAAATATGAGGAGAGATCAAATAACCATTTTTTTGGTAACTGATCAGTAACTATGAAATTAAATCTTAAATAACTACATTTTAATTTCTTAAATAAAAAAACTAATTGATAGAATATGTTGTGTATTTAATATTTTATGTGTAATATGAAAAATTATATCATTTTGATTTTATTTACATGTGCATCAAGCATTAATAAAAATCAACGGCTCAAGTTTTATGATTTTTTTTCTTATCTCTTGATGACTATCGAAGCAATGTTAAAACTTTATCATTTTTTGTGTATATTTTAGTGAGATAATATAAAATACATCTAACGATTTAGATTTTTCAATATATGCATAAATAAAAAAAAAATGATCACCATAGACACTAATACCCATACTTATTGGATCCCTCCTGAAATATACGTATGTATTCAGTATATACGCCGTAAAGGGTGGCTTCATCTTCATGCTACCAACCTTGTGGCATACAGCATTACAAGTTTACAACTCCGTGGAGTGATCGAACGGCTGAAATGCCTGCCGAGATCTATCATTTTCCCTTGAATAAAGCCACAGAAGATCTCCTCGAAGACCTGGGCTCGCTGCACAGTCTGCACACGTGCTTGGATTATGTTTTGGATCCTGTGGCCGGACCTATATTTCCTTCTGTGTGCCTGACCTCTGAGACGCGTCGTAATGTGTAATTGCATAGAAATGTTAGTCGTCTGAATTTGATCACAAAATTGAAATTAAATGTTTTGATGAACGTTGTGATGAAAAATTTCGAAGAAATTTGTCTCGTTTGATCTCAAATAACTCAACATCTTGAAGTTCTATCAAGAGTTATTCAAAATTCAAACACATTCTAAGACAGAAGATTGACTAGATATCCTTTGTTACTTTGTACGGTACCTTCCTTTAGCAACCATCTGATTATTTTTTTTTTTTTTTAAAAAAAAAGGCTTGTTCATTGAAGACCATGTTCCAGGATAAAAATGCTGCTTTTCTTTTCAGAAAAGTAGAGCCTGCTTTTCCGATCGGATAGTCGGAATCGGTTGCCGCACTGATCTCAAATTCGATGTTTCTCAACCGTCAGATAAAAAAAGCGGGTCCCGCTTTTCTTTTCAAAAAAGCAGGTGATCCTGATCCCATGTTCCATGCATTCCATCAAGACTTATTCAACTAATAATAGCAACTAAAAAATAATACTACATCCGTCCACAATTAAATAAATTTATACCCTTTAGAGTTTGTCCATAATTAAATGAACTTTACCGATTTAAATTTATTTTTCTATTCACTTGTTTGAATCCACTTATTTCTCCAATGTTATGATTACCCTTTTATCTATATTACTTAATTGGAACAATTATTATGTAATTTCATTTTTTCACTAATTCATTTAACTTTTCCTAAAAATTCATTTATTCATGGACGGAGGTAGTAATACACATTCATATTTTCAACTGTGGTAGGAATCTGGTTTTTTAAATTGGGGGCTCCCTTCTATTCATTGAGATATTCAAATTTCCACCATAGAGTGTGACAGGTAGGACCCACTATGTGACATTTGTGTCTATGATGGTAATTCCATTGGTATATTCAATTGACGCAAGATGTTTCCCTTTTAAATTAACATGTTCATGATTAAAAATATCTTAACTTCATAAACAAGCAAAATATATTTTCTACCTTACATATTCATGATCTGTCCGAGCTGAATCCGATTTAGTTTATAAAAACTCTAAAAAAATGCATCTAAATGCAGTTTGAGTTCTTCTTACATTTTTTTTTTTTTTTGATAAATTTAAAATTTTAAATAGTGGAGAAATAGTTTAAGTACTCACCAGATTCTAATTGAGTAACAGCAAGCTGAGTTAGATAACTAATGAGGATAATAGTCTTTCATTAAAAAAAAGAATTTAATTAATTAGTCTGTTATTATATACTTATGTGGATATCATTATCGCTGTGTTGTTTTGCTTTGCTTTTTTATAATTAATCCCGTTCAAAAAGGACCTCTTATCGATCTTTTGCAATTCCCTGTATGTAAATGTAGTGCTTCCACAGATGCAGTTGAACATCCTTTAATTCGGTAATCTATATTATAATATGGTTCCTAATACAAATTAGTTGATTGACTAATTCCATGCACAAACGCGTCAGATCTCCCTGATCAATACTCATTAAGAGCTAAAGAGTCAACCCATTAAAGCGTATAACCTACATAAAAGTTCTCAATCTTATCTAAAGTACACAATTAAAAAAATAATTTCCATCAAAAAAAAAACAATTAAAAAAATAATAACTCGGACTATTATAATGTCACTTGAATATTTCTTAGTCTCGAATTGAAGCTATGGTTGACTAATTATAAAAATGTGATTAGGGGAAAGTACCTGAAATAACATATGATTAGACAACCTAAGTTCTAAAGCTGTCAATGAATCAAAAACTGATTCAAATTAAGCCACTTTCATATTGGTGCCTCATCGAAGATGCTCTCAATAAACTTATTGACGGTATATTTTTTAATGAACTTTGGTTGGCTGACTAGGGGAGTATCGTCAGAATACAGATTTAATTTTGATGACTGCTTGTGAAATTAAAAATCAGTTAATTGTTTTCAAACATTATTGACATGTTATCCGCCTTCCATGTTTTATTATCCTATTATCTTTGAGCCCTACGTTCATTCCAAAAATTTATAGTAGTCAGGAGGAAATGGTGACCGGCTTGAGCAATACAATATGGTACTTATACCAACTTCTAAGAAATGAAGGCAGCTTTATATTATTTACCAACGGTACCCAATGTTGCAAAATGAAGATACTGGGTATGCATACATGGGAAGCCTTAATAGATATATCATACACAATAAACTGCGATACACAAGATACATTAGTGCGTCACTCAAAAAGGATCCGTAGAAACTAGAAAGAGAAATCAGTCTTATAATAGATTTAGTAATAAACTATACTCCAGCAGTATTTTTGTTAGATGTGGTAGGAAAATTGCTTATTATTAATTTATATATTAAAACAGAAGAAAAAAAAATGCACATAATTGTATTTACAAGATGTACAGAAATGAATTCCTAGCGTCTATACCTCAGCCCATATAAAAAAATAAGAGTGACTTTTTGTGATGAAATTACAAGAACACAATGATAGATATGCATACCAATATACCATATCGCACTAACAACAGCAAGACAAAATTACTAAAATCTGTGATAGTTTCTAGTAAACATTAATAAAAAGTTCTAAAATGCAAGCAACATAATCTGGGACTTGTCATCAAATTTCACCAAGCCTATCAAAATCCTAACTAAAATGGGCCCCTTTATGTCAACAAACATCATCCAAATATCATCTAGTCTGGAATTCGCACACATATTAACTAAATTTGAGTTATTTACGCACCACATCACCACCAATAGAATACTTGTAACAAGACGTAATGTCAATTGGCATTAACATAATCACTTAATAGCCCAATTCCACCAAAAAGGAAAAAACAAATAAGCAAGAACACTATCAAATTTAGTGCTGGAAAAGTAAAATAGTGTTCCCGCTTAACACAGAGCAAAGCAATTGGCAAGTAGTGTTAGATTAAACAGTACTCCCTTATTATTACATTTAGAAAAACAAAAGGATGCCTACAAAATCACTCACATAAACTTCCTCAGAGGCCGGCGCGCATCCTCATCTTGCATATGCTGTGATGACATAAAAGAGAATCATATTTATTTCATTTAAACATTCTATAAGCAAAATTTTACCTATAAGTGTAATTGCAAAAACTAATATACGAACAAAGCACACCATGATATCATGTGCATATTAAACAGGGCTGGAATTATCATGCATTTCATGCCAAACAAGAAATCTTTCCAATGCACTCTGGCAAATTAGTTAATGGAGGCTCATGTTAGTGTCCTTCTCCACTAATTATTCGTATGACAATTAGGAATTATGAGGGACATTGCATAAGATATTAGGAAGGGAGTGCTGTCTGTTATGTCTAGGGGAAGAAAAAACTAATAAATGGAGTAAAAATGGAATGCTATATAGTTCCCACCAATTTCATAACTTAATCTATACAATTCACCTCCTAATGGCTTTATAACATAAAGTCAACAACTAGAGCAATTTAGAGTTTGGACAGCCATATTTATGCTGTGATCCTGGTATCCACAATCTTATGGAAGTAGCATAATAGTAATACTATTGATAAAGATAGCAAGTGATAACCTAGAAACAAATTGGAATTGCATTGTAACATCAACATAGAATTTTCTCACAACCTACACATGAGACATGACAGCTTCCCGTTTCTGGTAGGTTTTTTATCTTTGCAAATGAAAAATCAGGTGAAATTGGGTAAATAACCAAATGCATTTAGCCATACATTCCCCAGATGAAAGCGATTCTTTCAAATTTATGAGAATTATCTCAAAGTTAACAATTTTCTTCAAGAAAGAAGAACTCCATTGCTACAGCCAGCATAACAACAAAGTTATCGAGTAATCTGGCACTAATTTATGAAAATCCACGCCATCTAACAAGAACCGAAAGCAACTAGGCTCCTCTATATGAAATCTCTAGGCCAAAAACCTACAAATTCTACCAATTCCTTTCTCAGATTAGCAGCACTACCATACCAGTCGGTCAGTCCAAACCTAATATCAGTTGCCTAGGGCATGCATATAGAGCTCAATTACTACTCATCTAATCAATACAAGCTTGAATAAATAATACTGCAGGCACAAGCAAGACGAATTGGATGCAAAATCATGACGAAATTAATCACTATCGCAAATTGATTACATTTAATTCTATAATTCTTCGAGGGTTGACAGTAGATCAGGTGCCTTGACTCGATTTGGGATGATGATGGAAGGACAAGAAGAGGGGGGGAAAGAAAGAAGAAGAATAAGAAGAAGATCTTACGAATTCGCGAACGATACCCTTGTAGACGAGGATGGGGAGGGCGACGCCGAAGAGGCCGACGAGGGCTAGGCTGCGGCGGCTCCAGCGGAAGTTGAACTCGAGGTTCTCGCGGCCGGCGTTCCACTCCTCGATCCACTTGTTCTTGTTCACCTCCATTCCTCCTCCCATGGCTCCTCCTCACCGATCTCCTCACTTCCTTCCCTTTGTCCCTTTCTCTCCCTTGACGATGATGCGCCGATCTGAGATTTCGCAGTCGGGAGTTCGGAGTCGCGATGGAGAATGAATTCATATCCCTGCTGTACTGCATTATGCAGTTCACAATGCCAACTGTTGGATTGTCTTGAGATTCGTTTCTGCGCGGATATTGAGACGATCCAACGGCTGACGGTGTGATATACACAGTGCAGTAAGTAAGGGGAGAGAAGTGATAAGCAAGTTAACGGGCCGTGGGTTATCTATCGATCGCTTGGTTGGATTGAAAGCCCACAAAGGATTGCCAGTTTTGCGAATCGGGTCAAGACTGCGGTGGCATGATCCGACCTGAAAAATCTGTCTAACCCGACCCGCCAAATGTTTTAGGAAAAATCAAAATCAAACCGACTTAAACCCGAATCCGACCCGACAATCTGTCACCTCTAAGTAATTGTTGTTATGTACGTATACTTGGTGGTGCTTGGTTTGTCGTGATAAGAATAATCCAACAGAACGGAAAGGTTTCTGAATTCTAAATGGAACAATAATTCTAAATGGTGCAAGTATATGTTATTTTCCCTATTGCGAGAAATTCTTCAGTTTACTGATGGTTTCCCCCTTCACATTTTGTGAAGGAAGCGTCCGGCAACATTAGCATTTGACTAATTAGTGGTAATTTCGTAGAACTAAATCGTAGAAATAGAATAAATAGAATTATAGATATTAATTGTAATATTTGAATCGAAAATCGAATTATAGATATGAAAATCGTAAATTTTAATGATCTAATTGAAGAAAGAACTAGTTGAAATAATTAATAGAAATTAACCATGGTACTTTGATTTTGATCTCCGATTATTGCATATTCATTTGCTATTCCGTTTGCACTGAGAAACACTAAGTTTCTCATGCGTACATTTGTATACTTTTCACAAGTGAGAAGAATTGCTAAGTTGCCATGTGGATAAAAGAGTCTTATTATGGTTTCCTAGATTTATTTATAATTTGTTTTAAATTCTTCCGCTGTACTTCTGTAAAATTGATGTATGTTAATAAGAGTTTTTTTTTTTGTTGTTAAATTATATTTTGAACTATGTTAGGATTATTATATAAAATGTGGCATGAAATTTGTATTGATGACATGATTGTATTTGACGCTTTGCATTAAAAAGCGCGGCGGACGGCTCGTTTCCCTTGTTAAAATTTGGGGCCGTTACAGAAACAAGACAACTGGACACAATTTTAGCCTTTGATTAATAAAAATGGTAAGATAGGAATTAAAAAAGTATGAAAACACTGGAAAAACAAATGGAGGGTGTGATAGTTATGTGCTTTATAATATAGTATAGATTATTGGTTTTTCCAGTACTTACCAATTAACTAGAGATAGAAAACTGGAAGAGAACTGAAGCCCCAACACAATCGAGGAAATACTACACCGGCCAATATCTATTTTGTTGGTATAGAGAGCTGAAAGATGAAAACAATGGGAAATCTCTTAGTCTTAGGCTGAATCATCGGTGTCGTGAAGCCATCGAAGGAAACAATATATGGACAGTTGCAAATTGCAATACCAAACTTCACCTCCGAGGAAATGGATGGTTGTTGATTAATTTGAAACATAGCAGAGGTAGACAAAGATCTCCGACAGAGACAAAGAGGACCTGCTAAATACAAGGACACTTAATTTATTATCATCTTTCTTAGATTTTTACTTATTACAAACAAGGACAAAAAAAAAAACAAAGATACAGATATGTAGGTCCAGAGAGAAACTCTTCAACCCTGAATTTATCAAATTTCTTTATAAAACGAAATTTGAAAACATTTTTTTGCGGAAAGTAGAAAGATAACGGAATTTTTTTGGTGCAATAGATAGACCCGATTTATTAAATCGGATAGGCACTTTTGGGTACGCCGCACTGAACCACACGGATTCGGCCACAAAAAACCCTACCCGATTTAATAAATCAGGTCCTTTTGAAGAACCCGATTTATTAAATCGGGCAGGGTTTTTTGTGGCCCCACCCCACCCACCCCTATCTATTAAATCGCGAGGGAGGCCGGCCCTCTATTTAAAAAAAAAAAAAAAAAAAAAAAAAAAGATCCTACCCGAATTAATAATTCGGCTCCTTTTAAAGGATCCGAATTATTAATTCGGATAGGATCTTTTTGTGGCCGAAATTGAATTTAGTGAAAGAAAAAAAAAAAACCACCCGAAATCGGGTCCTTTTGAAGGACCCCATTTATTAAATCGGGTCTATCTATAGCACCGAAAAAATCTCGTCATCTTTCTACTTTCTGCAAAAAATATTTTCCAATTTCGTTTTTTAAAAAAATTGTGAATTTATTACCATACAAATACCGATTATATTTTAGAGAAATTAACCGTAACATGGCAACCTCAAATGAATCCACAAGTCTATCCATCATAATCTTGAAGGATGGTGCGAACAACAATCGGGACTCGTAACGAGTGGCTCAAGCCGTCAGACCAAGCCAAGCTTCTGAACGTGTAATGGTCTTGCGCCTTGCGATTTGCTACAAAAGTCACTTTAAATGTCTATGTGCTCTTAGTGTTATCAAAAGAAATCATATTCGGCTCAACAAATACGGTAACACCGGCCAAAGGCTGTACAAAGGCCTTGTATATCGAAGAAGTGGGCCCCACATTAGTAACCGTTCAGAAAATGGAAACAATGTCTTTAAGATCTGGTACAACAATTGATGGAACATTTAGTTGGTACAATTCGCCTTCAGGAGAGTCACACACGTCACCTGAACCAAGAGTACATTTGAAGAACTTGGCATAATCGATTGGGTTGATGTCATAGATTGAACCAGGATCAGCTGCCCTGTTAGGATCAATGTGACCCCCGCCATAGTCAAATGGATCAGCAATTTTTCGTGGAGTAGACTCAGCATCAATAAGGGCACCGTATGCATCAACAACAAATGCTTGAAAAGTATATTTTAGTTAAATGTTTATCTGTGATAAGACAGTATATAAACTAGTTGGCCAAAGATTGAAGCCATTGGTCAATTGAATCATTAATAGTGGTAGATCTAAGTGCGTGTTTTTAATTGGCTGTCAAATTATTCCATCAGGTCTTGCACTATGAATTTAGTTATGCTTGTGGTTGTCTGTCTGTCTATGTGGAACAAGAAGAATCCAAAAAATGGAGTAAAAGTGGGCTATATTTTTGTACATATTAATAAGTACCTGTGGTGACAATTGTGGATTTGATAGCGGCTGGTGACCAATCGGGATGAACATTTTTGAGAAGTGCAACAACACCACTCACATGGGGACAAGCTATTGAAGTACCAGAATCAAACATATAACCCTCCGGCTTTGCAGCCAAAATGTTTTATCTTGTGTAATCTACAGCATAGAAAATATCTTTTATTGTTTCTACATCCACGAGAGCGTAAGGAAATCCATCAGCTGGTTCAATCTGGAATATTTCTTTACATGGTGCATATATGAGACCACTACCCCCAGCATTTACTACATTTCGACCGGCACTCCCAAAATTTAACCCAGTTTTTTCAATCGCAGGTGGATGATAGCACAACACAATCTTTCCCGTTACATCTATCTCGAGAAATTCTTGACTTGTTAATTGTTCCATTTAAAATTCAAAAAATATATATGTTCACTGAAAATATATAAATGACTTCTAAACTCATTTAGTTTTTTTTAATATATGCAGAGAAAATATATAATTTAAGACATTTAATTAAAATATATAGTGAAAGCAATTCCATTTAAAAACTATGTCATATCACATTCTTATTAAAAATTATAAAAACAATTTTGTAAGTGATAAATAATTTATTTATCTCTAAAATGTCAGATAATGCAACATAGAAAATATATGAGAAATAATATAAAACTTACATTTTTGATTTCGTGATGAGAAAAAAAACTAAGAGGAAGACGACGGCTAGTTAGCTGCCCGCGCCAGGTTCGTTGGATGATGATTCATAGGCCCTCTATGAAGAGGGGTTAAAATTAGACCCACATTACAGCCGCTTAAACTTCCTTAATAGAAGACGAGTCTACCACCCACAACATCATTATCGGCTTCTGTCTTAGGAGTAACCTGAAAAAATACCTAAGATCGTCATCTCAATTTTTTTTGTCAAATGTAAATAAAAAGTTATAATACCTCCATGCAGAATTCGCTTCCACTATCCAGCACATGCTTAAGTATTTATGTATTTGCAGTATACAACGATCAATAAAAAATACAACATAAAAAAAATTTTAATGCACTACAATATATAATGGGATCTAGGTTTTTGTTGAACCTGCTTAGGTCAACAGTTCCTCCAAAGTTATCAGCATTTGTAATTAAAACATACTTCTTACCCAAGAAATTTAAAACTAAGTTTAGTTAAAATGAATTTTTTTATTTAAAAATCAATTAAAAAGAGAGCCAAAGGTAACAAACTTCTGATAACAGCTCTTGAAGGGAGCCACTACCTAGAAGTGCTTCAAATACATTTTCGTAACCTGAAGCAAACCTATTAAATCATTTTAAAAAAATCATATCAGCATTAGCCCAAATTTTTAGAAGAATATCATAAAAGGTGTGAATGCTAACCAATCAGATGGCAATGGCGTGTAGTCCCCAGAACTGAGACATTGATATTTGGCTTGCAAATGCCACACCACATATTGCTAATTAACTTTCAAAAATTAATGAAGTACTCTGCTGATATATGGGTCTATTATTATCATTTTCATATACAACAAACAAACTTCAAAAGAATAGCAAGATAAAACTGAACCCAAGTGTCAAATTGTAAAAAGACAAGTCTGAAATCTCTACTTTTTATAATGTATCTTAGATGTCCTGATCCTGCGACAGTCTTGATTTGTTGTTATATTTTCGGAATAAGTATCAGCCGTTGGATGAAGGTTTTTCACATTGTTACTGTGATAAGTGTGTAGAAACTCTCAATGTCTTTATTTCACGTTTGTTACATGGTATCATGCTAGCGAATGGATACAGGGTATCCCACCTCTCTCCTCTCGAGCGAATGCTGAGCCTCCCCGCTCGGCATTTAAGCAAATTAAAGAAGGAAATAGAAATCCTGTGATTAAGGGACAAAAAAGGCTTATTATTATTTCCCAAATATTATAGAAGGAAATAGAAATTCTTCACTCTTATCTTTCTACCCTTTCCATTTGATAATAAATCAAGACTGCTGGACTGATTAAGATAGACCATCCATCTTAATCATTCAAAATCTGAACGTTGTATTGTGTTCCATCTTAATGGATTGATTATTTTATTATATTGTGTTTCCTCAAAAAAAATATATATATATTAGGTCTGAATAGAGTTCATACCCGGCAAAAAGTACGAATTGTCATTCTTGAATGATGTCATTAGCAACATAGGAACATCCAAACCCATTGCGGTATTCAGATGCTATGAAAAACATCGGCAACAATTTAGTTCTAGCATAAATTTTAAAGTTGCAAGAGATAAAGATTGAAAACAACACTTGGATAACTTACATCAATTTGACTCACCAATACATCCAACATATATACTAAGCAGATTTGTTTTGGAAAGAACAACTCTATCAGTTTCTTTGACGAGTTGAGTTAATAACCTAAAGAATAAATCCATATCAATAGTTTACTTACAAAAGATTTTATTGGTCGGTTCTTAATATGTGACTTCATGTGTGTTTCAAATACATCTATGTATGTAAATTAGTGAATTATTGATTAATATTATATTTTTTCTTAATTCATATGTGCTTTTGTTGGGCAGTGCTGTGTTATTTTTGTAAGGCAGTGTTATAGTTAATATTGATCAACGCGAACTCGATAAATTTTTTCTTATTAATTGGGTGTCGATTAATTAATTGCTAGTTTTTGTACAAACATTCTCTTGGAATGTTTTCTTTAAAAAAAAATGAGATTGTTAATTATGAAAAAAATTTATATCTTTTTTGCTTTTTTCCTGTAATTTTTCAGAACATTTCGTTTGCAAGTACCAGATGTTGCATGTTTTCATAATATTATTATATAATAAAAAGAAGAATGTATATATGATAGTTTAGACTTTATAGAACACTTGAGGTACTTTCAACTTGTAGTCTGCTTAAGCACAAACAATATTCGTTTTTGTCGTGGCTCAATTACAATGATGGAGATGAGCCTTCACTCGCGTTTACAATATACGGAAACATTCAAACTATGAGCGAATATTCTACTAAGCATATTATTATGCCCGTGTGCAAAGCCAGTAAGAGATTGAGCAGGATCTGATCATTTGCTTAAAAGCTAACACGACTGCAATTAACAATCACTTTGCTATATATTTGCATTAACAACATTATATTGGAACTCTCAACACATTCTCAATATATATGTGGCGTCTCGAATTATATCAGGTTATCACCCATATATGGTCTTCAACAAATATACAACTGATAAAGAACTAGAGCATTCAAGTTACGGCTTGCATATTTGCAAAATAGTCAAGAAAAGAAAAAAAGAGAAAAAAAAAAACTTGCTGTTCTCGCACATGGAATAAAATAGAATCCACATTTTACAAAAAATTTTAAAAAATATATAACTTAAAGCCTATGATATTTTAACTCAGAAGGGGGGTTAAAATGTTAAATAGAAAATTCAACCTTGCTTTCAGAAAACCAATACAAAGTGAATGCTGGTATGTATCATAAACAAGCCATTACAATTTACAAGAAACTAATTTATTTGAGAAAAATCCAGTCCTCCAATTCTAGACCACTTCTACAGTATATTGGCTTTTCTATAAACAGAAATAGACACATTTTATGATAGACCAAAATTTGACAATGCTGACTGGAACAAAGCTGCAAATGCATCGGAGCCACTCACATCGTCGGCTTTAATCTTTATTTGTGCCTTTGCTGAGGCAGTGTTTATAATACACTCAACCAAAAAGAATGAAGAAGAACCTTCCTTTTGAGCAAAGAAAAAGAACTTGTAGTTTGGAGGCTGACCACCAGACGCAATGCACTGGATTGAATTGTTCTGCATGTGTCTGATCAGAGATTGAGGCGTCGTCAGAGAGGCCACACCTTGAATGCTCAAAGTAGATTCCTGCACAAACCAAAAATAATGTTATACAATATTGTTAGTAGTGCCTTCTGATAGGCAGTGAGTGACCTCCTAAAGTTTCTAGGTTCAGAGTCATTAGCATACATGCTAAGTTAATTAGTCAATAAGATAAAAAAGATTGGCAAACCTGTGACGCAGATACAGTGAGTTGGCCCCATTTCTTCTGGAAAGTACCAGGGTCTAGTACAGGACTCGAGTTGAGACTCAGAGAAGGAGGTGGAGGCAGTGCAGGAGCATCTGGTACACCAAGTCCTAGAAGGTCATCAATGGCAAAACTTGCTGTCTGGGAAGTTGAACTGGGTGCAAGAGCTGACAAAGAGCTGTTAAAATCAGGAGGGGCACTGTATGTGGAAGAACTTGACCCGTTACGGGTATGCCCACCATTTTCTTCTTTATCTGAAGTGCTTAGAAGGAGGTCTTTATCATTTTCTTGGTATCTCTGAGCGGAGGGTATGGCATCATCACCTGTATCACCTCCTATAGCCAGGTTTGAGAGGTCCTCTGAGAACTCGAATGGTCCTCGGTGTTCCTTGTCCGTGAATAAATATGATGGCTGCAGATTTAAAACCATGCAGTGATAATTTGTTCATATAGTTTTTTTTTAAAAAAAAATATTTTGACTTTTCCCTTTTTTCTTGTACTAATTTCCATTTTTGTTTAAAAAAAAATTTAGGCAAACCTACTCTTCGAATATGAGATCCAATAATGAATTAGTGAATATGATATGAATGGTTTGAGAGGTTCCTTGATTCCTACAGAAAATCTGTCTGTATTAACTTCTATTGTAAAACTATAATACATGTGAACTTCAATAATTCGACCGGTGGGCCTCAATACTGTAGTAAAGTCAAATCCCATGAATAAAGAATGAAAAAGACAATTTAATAAAACAAAATTAAAAACAATTAAAGATGTAACCTTCTGGTATACTACGGATAGGGAATTAAACTCATCAAATATACGGTCTTTTATTTCGCTGCTTTGAGTATCAGCAAAGACCGACACTGCTTGCTTAGGTGGATTCACAACACGTTCAGCAACAGCAACATCATACTGCAGCAGTCTGTAGTAGAATAATGCCCGATCATGTACATCCTAAAACAAGCACAGAGGCGGCCATATGTTAGCCATATGTTAGACACACTTGAATTATGATGGAGAAAAGATAAATTATCGTTTATGCATTTTAGATTACCTGGTGACTATCAGCTAGACCAGCAGCCAATGCAGCTCCTAAGGCTTTTTGAGTCTCTGGTGCCCTCTTGAAAAAGCACTTCATTACTGCAGTCAGTAGATGCAACCGAACCTGCACAGTAAACAAAAAATTCAGCCTTAGGTTAATTTCATCAGATTATTTTTTTATTAAAAATAGAACAATATTATAAGAACTGTTTTCAATCTGAAAGAATCAAAATGGATTGACAAATATGATTATAAATTCCAGTAACAATTACACAGGAAACCTCTACAGATATAACTGTACAACTATTGTACTTGTACTCTGCCCCATGATCTCGTTATTTTGTCTGCCATTTGTGTATTTTTATCTTACTCCCACAATTTCACCGTCTTACCTCAGGGGAGTGTTCTTCCTCCCAATTCTCAATGAGGTTCTCAAGCACATATGGGGCATCCATCATATCTTGTGAATACTCCCCTAACATCCATATTAATGCAGCCTTGGCTTTTGGTTCTTGTATGCTGTTACTACTTATGTTCCCCACTACAGCAATGCAATCATGGCTCCACTGCGGATATTTTCTCAGTAGATCCTTCACTAGCACCTGTATAAAAAATTTTTGAAGTTATTTATAGACATCTATAAACATCCATAGGACAAATGAAATGTCTTAATTTGGCATTTCAAATATGTGTGCTGAGATATCCTTATCTCCATGTATTTTTCAGTATAGATTCACTTCATTGGAGACAGATTCAGTCCCTGGATCAAAGCAGGTTCCATTTTCTTTTTCCTTTCTGTAAAATGTTAAATAGAGAGAGGGGGAAAAAAAAGAAGAACCTCTCTTTACACATAATCAACTCCAAGAAACAAAATCGACTACAAAAATTGAACTATTGCAGAGAAACCAAGGATTGTAAATTTGATTTATGGACATGTAGTTGATTTCATGCTGATTTATGAAATATTTTAGAGAAGGATTTTCTTACTAGTGTTTCAGCCGTCACATAGTCCTTTTCCATCTCAAGAAACTGAAGAAGCCTATCAACGATTGCATTCACATCATACTGTTGAAGTGCAATCTTACCAACTGCCCGAATTGACTCCCTTGCAATTGGTACATCAACATTTCCCGCATATTCACATAGCTCAGTCACTGAAACACATAGTAGATTCATTAACAACCCAACAAATGGCAAAAGGGAATGTCAAAGAAAGCCACCCTTTTGTTATATTCAAAAGAGCTCATTCTTCATTGAGAAAATAACCAATAGTTGGTTTATGGCACCACCGGTAGTACAAAATCTCATAAAATTTGGCTCCAGCAGCTGTTTAAAATCTCCTTAATGAAATTAGGATGGCCATTCATAATTTGTAAGGCAAGGTAAATTAGATCGTTACAAACTCCCATCAGTCGCATAATCTCTCATTGCCTGTCTGAATGCTAACCACATTATCAAGGTAAACTAGACTGACTAGCAGTAACAAAATAACACTTACTCCTTGCCTAAGTTTTTTCACACTTAACCAGAATATCTTTGCAAATATTAACAAATAATAAAGGAAAGAGGCAATTCTGAAATTAACAAGCTAGTGCATACCAATTTCATAAGTGTTGCTCTCATTTGCAATAGCGGTTAACATCTCAAGTTTAAGTTTTTTCACATATGAAGGATCACTGAACTGGCAGTAAAAGTGCTTGTAGTCTGATGAAAATAGCATTGGGGCCCGCATCACTAGAAGGTGAAGATGGCACAACACTGCATACGATTGTTCAGGACTCCCTGCACCTACTAATGTTAGCAAAGGTGCCTTAATGCGTTCATAAACCTAAAATAAGAAATAAAATTGTGTATATAAGAAAGGCATTGCAATTTTGTTTCTGTTAATTGCATATTTAAAAGTATGCACAATGTCCTCAAGAAATCCTGTAATCATTCTCATATTACTTGGGTTCCATTTCTAGCCTACCCCAAACTTGCATCGGACTAAAGGCTTTTTTGTTGTCGTCATATGCATATTTATATGCCTGTTTAATTTCATTGAAACATTAAATTGCAATGTCTCAAAACAACTACCACCAATAAACCCAAAAGTAAATCAATAATAACTCTTGGCTGTATAGCTCAGGGGACAATTTGTAAAATGCCTCACTGAGTAACCTAAGACCTAGACCACAATAATACCATGATGGTACCAATGGGACTAAGGTTTTTGGCATCCCTCACCTATGAATCAATCACACCCTATAATTTAAGCCTACTGACCACTTAACATAGATTGTTCTTGGCTTTTCTCTAATCATTTGTTTTTTTGTTATAAACATAGTGGTATTCCATATTTCTATATCACCGGTTTTTCTTTAAAACCCATAAATGTTGTCATATACCTTTTCAGAAAATGGTGGTAATCTACACCCCCATTTTTTTTCCTAAACGTACTTTGCTGCATGAGGACCAATTAATGTTTTAAAATACCTGTTGATGAACATCTGTCATGGACATTGTCAAGTGAAGGAAGACCTTGATGGTGGCCAATACCACAGCCCCGTTTGCATGCTGAAGCCTATCTTCCAGAAGGTTCATTATGTCAAATATCTCGTTATTATCTGATGGAATGTATTTTGGTACCAAATCAAGCACAAGGCACTGGGCCCACTCGCTGAAATCTCTTATCCTGCAATGGTAATCATCATGTGAGACTAAAATCTTTAAAGTATTTCTAAGTTGTTTAAGCTTTCATAAAATGAAAAGTTACTTATTTAGGAAGTAATAAATGACGGGCTTCCCATAAAGGGTCTCGATTTCCCTTGCAGCCTCCTCTGAGCTCCCGGCCTCCTGGTTCCATATCTCAAGCAAAGAGTATAAGCAATTGGCCACCACCTGAAAACCATGTAAATGCAAAACGTTACAGGCATTGCTATCTCATTATCAATTTCATCTTAATAGTTACAAGAGTCTATTTTTCTTTCCGGCAAACCACACAGACTCACTAAAGGACTGCAAATTTTACAACATCGGTTTGCATGACATTGACAAGCAAATGGCACTGAAGCAAATTGTCAGAAAAACTACACAGACTCAAGGACTGCAAATTTTACAACATTGGACTGCAAACTACACATTGGTTTTACAAGAGTCTATTTTATTTCCTGCAAACTACACAGACTCAAGGACTGCAAATTTTACAACATTGGTTTGCAATTTTGCATGACATTGACAAGCAAATGGCACTGAAGCAAATTATCAGAAAAAACTACCATGTTAAACTAATGAAACATGGTGTCATTTGGTTCATTACAGGGTACCAGTTGAACAGCAACAGGATGCAATAGAGAGTTAACACTAACAATCCAGGATAGTACATTTCAATCCTGGATCCAACCCACCATGGATCTGGATCCAACATTACCTGAGCATCGGGATCCGAGAGCATGAGCGCCTTCAGGGCAGCCGGGAAATCAGAATCATGGCAAGTAATCGCCGATATATGGTACAACTTCAGCACCCCAACAGCAGCCACAGTCCTCACATAGGAACTATGATCCTTCAGCCCCACCGCAAGGGGCGCAACCAGATACTCCACCAAGTTCTGAACCCTAAGAGAGCACAGGCTCCTCAGTGCCAGGCCCCGGATGGTGGGATCCTGGTCATGGCAGTCCTTCTGGAGGAAATTGATGGTGAGGAGCGCCAGATCGGGGTTCCCCCGTGCGTAGTTACCTACGTACAGATAGCACATCTTCTTCAGCACCACGTCGGACGTCGCCGAGCACATCACCATCTCGCTGAAGGCGGGGGAGACATCGATGCCGACGGTCATGCAGGAGATCACCCGCTTGAAGAGATCCCGCTTCGCGTCGTCCGCACCAGGAGCGCGGCTACCCGCCAGCTGCCGCAGCTGCAGCTTCAGATCCGTCACCTCGCTTTTCCTGCGGATCAAAGAAAGAAAGTAAGATCGAGAATTAGCAGAGACGCTACGGAGAGGGAGGGAGTGAGGAGAGAGGAGGGAAAGAGCGTACGTACCCGGAAGGTTGGGACGGGGAGGGGGACTTGGAGGCGGGGAGTGGTGGCGCCATGGCGGATCCGATGGGAATGGGATGCGAGTGCGGTGGTGGTGGTGGTGGTGGTAGCAGAGGTTGAGAGTTGAAATGGAGAGGAGAGGAGGGGAGTTGCTTTGGGCAGCGCTAAAATTACTTATGGAACAGCTTTTCTAATTAAACTGACCAAAATACCCTCGGTGAAGAAGTGAAATGTATCTTTAACTGTAGGGGTATTTTGATCAGGTTTGGTACGAAAGCTGCCCGTAAGTAATTTTAGCGCTGCCCAAAGCAGCGTCCGGAGAGGAGAGGGGAGTTTGCTTTGCTTTGTTTCAGTCTTTCAGACTTTCCAGTGATTTTGTTGGGATTCCATATCCTCTGTAGCGCTGCAAAGTGTAGGAAAACATGGGCCGTTAGATCATCTCGAGATCTGTGTCAGCACGAACAGCGAGATGATCTAACGGCCCATGTTCTGCGCTACACTTTGCAGCGCTACAGATTCGTGCAACTACTGTCGAATTCATATCCTCTACTGCGCAGTACTCCAATCGTTAGATTTGTTTCGACATTCGTGCAACTCAATCTCAAAAAAGCCCCTATAACACCCACATCGTTGATCTCCTGTTATTTGTCGAAATGGAGAGGGCTTTTGGGAGACTGATGGGACTTGGGCTGCTAGAGAGCCCAAAGGCCGGAATGATTTCTAAATGGGTAGGGGATTAGGTATTAAGATAGCCCATGAATTAAGAGGCATGGATCATAATGAGAATTGGGAAATTAATTATGATCCATAATCGCTTATAATGTCGAAATTAATTAATTAATAAAAGAAAGGGTTATAGCCCAAAATGGTTTATAATGGGTAGATAATTAAGATATTAAGAGCCCAGTGGCATGGATCATATTCATAACGAGAATTGAGAAATTAAAATCGCTTATAAATGTCGAATTAATTAATTAATAAACGAAAGGGATAATGTCTCACCCTCATTTCACCTATTGCCTTTGTTTTGAATAATTTAAATAGTCTATCCTATATGTTACAAACTTACAATGTTGGGGGTTATTCCACCACAATTAAAAAAGATTTGTTACACTTAGTTCTAAATCAATCCCTTTTGATTCTAATAACAAAAGGTAAAATAATAAGAAGAAGAAGAAGAAAGGTTTCTATTAATCTCACCACCTCTCAAATTGAATTTTATTGGGGAGAGTTTTTATTAGGTACTAAGGTTTCTATCTAATTGAGTAGCTAATCTCAACACCTCTCAAATTGAATTGCTGTGAGATGAATCAGGTGTTATTAGAATAATTGTGTGTTATTGAGAATGTTGATTAATAAATTCCACAAAATTATCATAAAGTCACAATTTCTCAAAACATTTTATATAATAAAATATTGAATTAACTAAAGGTACTTTATTGATAACTTTTTTTTAAATTAGGATTTTAAGAAAGAGAAATTATCTTTATCCCCTTAATTTTCTCCATTATCTATCCTCAAACTAAATTTTTAATATTTTCTCTTTCTTTCTCATGAGTGATTTTTTTTATTTTTTATCTTTCTATTGTATAGGTATAAGTCTTTTGCTTGGTTAAGAATGTGAATTGCAACCGGTAAAAAGAGATTTTTTTTTATTTGAAAAAGAATTTTCAAATAAAAATGTATTGGGGGATGGATAATAGGAATTTTTAAGTTGGGTAATTATCACCTCCCTTTAAGAAAACACAAATAGTTTAGACATCATGACATATACATACAAAAAATATTTTAGCCTTTTCATGCTTCAAAATTGAGTATTAGAAGATTAATTAGCTGTTAGGATAGGTTTTTCACAACTAAGATTGTTTGCGGGGTGGGGTAGTTGTCACACACACACAAAAAAAAAAAAAACCTTTGAGAATCCTCATAAAATCATGTTTTCGTTACACCGCACACAAGAGTGAAAATAAAAACACAAAGAAAATCTAGCAAACTCAAATACCCGTATTTGTTGCAAAGTATCTGGGTTTTATTAGACTTGAACGCAACCATAAGCATTAAAATTAATTAAGCACAACAGAAAACAACAAGACATATACCTTCTCCTTTTTTTTGAGTAACAGACATATATACCTTCTCCTCAACCAACCATGCAAATCTCCATTGACTGATAGTTTTGACTTTTTGTCTCATATAATTCATTTATTTAATAAAAAAAACAGATGTTACTTTTTATATATTTTGTTTTCCTTCCATTTGTCATGTTGTTAACGTTACCTGATGCTCGAATCCTACCGAAAGCCCTGGTTCACAATTTTTAATTTGTTCTTACGTATATTTTCTCTGGAGACAAACGATGTTGACCCCATGACCATGGACCACACATCCTTACTATATATAAATATAAAATATATAAAAGTATATTGGAAAAAATGATATGAAAGAGCTATTTTTCTCAAATAAAAAACCTGAGTCGTTGATCATTTTTTTGGATAGATCAGAATTGTTGATTTACGTTAATGCCTGTTGACGTTAATGTCTCAGCCCATTAAAATTTAAGGCCCATATTAATTTTCTCAATATAAGACTAATTACATATTATCTTAAAAACTTATTATAAGAAATAACAATTTCAGTCCAAAACAACACGTAAGCTTTTTACTAGTTTAATAAAAAACAGATGCTACTTTTTATATTTTTTTCCTTACCATTTGTCATGTTGTTAACGTTACCTGATGCTCGAATCATACCGAAAGCCCTGGTTCACAATTTTTAATTTGTTCTTACGTATATTTTCTCTGGAGACCAACGATGTTGACCCATGAACCACGCTAGTATAATAATATGATATATACCTGGTCGTATTTGGTAAACCAATATATTCGTACACGCAGCAGTCTCTTCCCATCCCTTCCCAACGTGTCGAATCCGATCACGACAGTACCAATTCATTTTTTCTGTTCTGTCTACCCTTCACTCGTCAAGCTAACCTCACAAACAGTACCCATTCATTCATCATCGTCAAGTAATCGGTTTCATTCGTTTGAACAAGGTCTATCATTGACACATTACTCCAGTTTCTTCTCACTAACGGTTGTTCTCGTTGCAACTAAAGCAAACGGATGGAGGCATTGATTCATTCAACGGTGAAACAGGTTCGGAACCGGTTTCGTTAGGGGCGCAGTTCGGGGGCAAATCCGTCATTACCTAAACAGACAAAGCAAGCGCAGCAAGAATTTATATCCTCTGCTGAGCAGGAAATAACTGCACACCACTTTAACAATTGGATATGCTTCAAGATTCGTGAGCAACTCAATCTTAAGAAACCCCCTCTAATCCGCATCGTTGATTCGCTCCGCAGTAAAATACTGCGCAGCAGAGGATAAGCACTCAGCAAGCGCGGCCAAGACCGACCAAAAGAAAGAAAGACAAAGAGAGAAGAGAACGAAAGAAACGAAGTAAAGGAAGAAGGTAACTAACGAGGCGCTCGGCTCGGCTGCCTGCCCGCCCGCAGACTCTCTCCGTCTCCGCAGCGCTTTCATCCGACGCCCGACTAACAATTCCCTCTTTCTTTATTTCGTTCGCTCGCTTGAAAGCATAAACCCTAGCTTTTCTTCGGGAGTCGGGGGGAGCGAGATCCGGGAGCGCATTCGGATTGCTATCGGGTTATGTGGAGTGGAGATGAGTTCGGCCAGGTACACTGTCAGAGACCTGGCGGAGGAGGCCAAGAAGCGCGTCGTTGTGCTGCTCATCTGCCTCTTCGGCCTCTCCTACCTCATGTCTCGTGAGCCCCCCTTCCTCCCTTCCTTCTTTCATTCTCTTTTATCCTTGTTTTGGTTTGGTACGAATTCAGTACCGGGAGGAGCTTGTTTGAGCTCAATTGTTAGGTTTGTAGTGTGAAATAGAAAGAAACGTAGGGTTTGAGAAGGTTATGAATTGGATCGTCTAGTTATTAGTACAATTTGTTATACAAATAGCTACTGTTTGTTTGCGGTATGATTTTAGGGCTTTAATCTTGTGAATTTAGCTTGATCCAGCATGTGTCACTTTATCATTATGTTGTTCTTGTAATTGCCGCTCCGTATGTGGCTGTAATGTAAATCGGGAATGTATCTGATGTATATCAGTTGCCATTAGCTCATACAATCATGTATTATGTGCATCTGATTATGAATCTCTATTTAATACTGGGTGCATTGTTCAGTGACAAGCTCCTCAGTATGGATCAACCTTCCTTTTGCGGCCTGCTTAATATTCCTCTGCCGTTACTTGTCGCTCGATTATGATATCAAAAGAAAGGCCGCCGCGTTGCAATCCAATGATCAGAGAGATTCTGTCACCAATGAAACCCTAACTCAGAGGAGGTTGTCAGTTGAACACCGCACTAACCCCCCCAAAAGGATTGAGAATGTTGATTGGAGGAAGAAGGTGAACTCCCCCCCGGTGGAGGCTGCCATTGAGAAATTCACCAGGCACATTATCTCTGAGTGGGTCACCGACTTATGGTATTCCCGAGTAACTCCTGACATGGAGGGCCCAGAGGAGTTAGTTAATTTGGTAAATAGCGTGCTTGGAGAAATCGCGAGTCGTGCAAGAGATGTCAATCTGATAAATCTTCTCACCAGGTCCTTTAATTTGGAATTACTGCTCCGTTAGTTACCTTTTGTAATTTTCCTGAAATATTGGCATTAATATATTACAACAATGACAACAAAGCCTTTAGTTCCAAACAAGTTGGGGTAGGCTAGAAATGAAACCAAGTAGGACCACATGAATTAAATGATGATGGCGTTGGTAAAAATGATGATGATTTTGAAAATAATAGCATTATGATAGTGTATCCCGCAGAATAAATTTATTTATAAATAAAAATGCTCTGCTTGTAGAATTATGTGAGCTTTGCAAAACTGCAGATCAGTGTATCCCATAGTGTTTCACTGTCATAAGAAGTCTGCACGTTATTTTCATTAAATGCTTTATCCTTACTTTGATTAAAAATTTGAATCACATTACAGGGACATTATCAATCTAATATGCGAACATTTGGAGCTCTACCGTCATTGCCAATCCCAGATTGGAAAGGAAAAATTTTTAAATTTACTTCCAGATGAGCGGGAATGTCAACTGAAATCTGCATTGGAATCTGAAAAAAAGCTGCACCCTGCTTTATTTTCTGCAGCTTCTGAACACAAGGTTGGTTCCTGCTTGGATGTTGAGCTTCTCATGTGTTGTTGCGCCCGCACCCTGCCAATACTTAGCCTTGAGTATAAATATAAATGAGTGAAAAGAGGGAACCGGGGAATACAACCAATTTTGTCTGTCCTTTTTTCTTAAGATAGTTGTGGTCCATATTCATATGATCCATCGATAAATTGAGATTTATTCTTTTTTTTTTTTTTTCTCTGAAAGTGCCTTTATGAAAATTTAGAAGTTATTGTTAGAAAACTTCTTGGTGAACTGTTTCTCATATATGTTCTGTTCTTTGTCAGTTTAATTCATGCACTTACTATTTTGAAATTCATACCACCTCACACTTATCACTTTTAAGCCAGGTTTTACAACAGTTGACAAGCGGTCTACTTTCTATAACATTAAGGCCCGAAGACTTAAGCTGCTCTTTCTTTCGCTATACGGCTCGAGAACTTCTTGCATGTGTTGTTCTTCGACCAGTTATTAACTTGGTCAACCCTAGGTATTTAATATATTATATTCCCATATTTTTACTTCTTAAATAAAAATGAAATAGAGGATTGATCATTTACAATGTAACCCTGTAATCTAGGTTTATAAATGAGAGGATAGAAGGATTGGTGGTTATGCTTGCCAATAGGGCTGCTTTGAAGAGAACAGTTGTACAGGAGAACCTAAGTGGACCTCCTCCCATGCCATCGGCTGACCAGCTTTATGCAGCGATGGACAAGTCTAGTCCAGGTTTGGAGCTTGTTCAACTTGATCCGTCAAAAAATTCACCATCTACACAGGTTGTGAAAGATGCACCGAAGAATAATCTAGTGTCCCACAAGAGTTTACCTATGGATTCTGACAAGAGTAAACATTTGGACTCCAGAAGGTCCGAAGCTCAGTGGACCCAAGTGGTGGATCGGATTTCAAAAAAGAAAAGTGAAGTCCTCGCACCAGAGCACTTTGAAAATGTGTGGTCGAAAGGAAGAGATTACAAGAAAAAAGAATATGGTAGTATCTCATCAGGTGTAGATAATACTGATTTTGTTAGAGCTCGTACCACTGTTAATCCAGCAACAACTGCTAGCCCATTGAACCAAGGGGGTATGGCATCACAGCAAGAAGGAAAATCCTACACCATTTACGAAGAAACTGATAGTTCTGATACCTCAGAAGAAGATGAAGATGAAGATGAAATTGGAAATTCTGAAAATGAAAAAGAAATTGAAAGCGAGAGCAATAGTGTGATGGGTCTTGATACACCAGGTATCAGAGTTTGGGAAAGCAAAAGCAAGCACAGAGGAAACACCACTTCAGCATCTTCTCAAATACACCACCCTCTCGAGTCCTCAGCTATGCACAAGAAAAAAAGGAATAAGAGAAATCAATCTAAAAAATTAAGAAAAAGATCCAGGCCTTATGCTCCTAATTTATGGCAAGAGACTGAAAAAGGTTCCCTTTTGCTAGGCAATGGCCATGATACACAAAATTCATCTCATAATGGTCTGAGTTTTGGTCAAGAATGTTTTGATCTCGCTGAGGCAGAAAATGGTTTTGGGAGGGCTTTTAGTGGAATGGGGGCCTCTTGTTCTCTCTCATCCTATACTTCCTCTATTTCATCGTATTCATCTTCATCAGGTTACAGTGCCAACAATGTCCTAGCTGACTCTTTTATAAAGCTAAAATGTGAGGTTAGTTATCATTCTACATATTTTCATATACTGAACACATCCAACTTTTACTTTTTATAAGCACATAGGAGTGATTTGTTTTGCAATTTGTTGCTTTTACTCTTTTTTTTTTTTTTTTTTTTTTTGGTTTCCATCCATATGTATACGTCCAGCTTATTTCGAGGTTTAAATCCAGAGGATTGAGTTGTAATGCCAAATTCCATAGGTTTTTGGAGTAGTCACATTAAGTAAAAAAAAGTACAAGCCTTTTGCAGTCTCGTTGTAAGCAACATGTTGCCTAATTAGATGACATTTCTATATGAGTTTATAGGTTCAAACTGCAGATGGTAAATTTTGGGTGCTTATTATTGTCAATAAACTCTGCTATATAAGAGTACAAACTCCTCTACGAGATGAGCTTTTCCAAATATAAACAAACTTTCTAGAATTTTAAGAGCTTTCTTCTATTTTACTTTGTGCTGCCCTCTGGGCTTCTATCTGAAAGTGAAAAGTGCAAAATCGGCCAAACTTTCTAGATGAAAATTTTACTCTTACACACTTATGAATATAAAAGGTATAAAATGAAACAAAATACTATCGGTTATATCAATTATAATTTACAAAATTGGCCAAAAGGTTACGAGAAATGCTCATCTACATCTAGAATAGTATTAAAATTGGTCAACTCTCCTCTGTAGATGAGTAGCCTGTCTAATATCTGAACCTTCCATTCTGTCCCTTACTTGCTCCAAGCTGCGGTTTTGTGCAAATTTAATTTTGAGTTCCATTCTATTCTTTATATTTTTTGGTAATGAAACTTTTGATAAAAAAATTATAATTGTTCGATCAATTTGTTAATTTAGTAACTGCACAAAATTGAATGGTCAATGATGTAAATGATGTGGCATGCTTGAAAGGTTTGAAGACTCAACCCTCTTTCTTGTTTATAATTAGGTAATAGGAGCTAATATTGTTAAGAGCGGATCAGGAATGTTTGCTGTGTACTCTGTTGCAGTCACTGATGGAAATGGAAATAGTTGGTCAATCAAAAGAAGGTAATCAGATGCAAAACGGAAAATAAAATTTATCTTTGCTTTTTGCTCTTAGAAGAATTTTTTTTTTTTGTTTGTTGTCTCTAATAAACAGTTCCATTCGTCAGGTTTCGGCACTTTGAGGAGCTACATCGGCGGCTAAAGGAATTTCCTGAGTACAACCTAAGCTTACCTCCAAAACACTTTCTATCATCAGGACTTGAAGTCTCTGTTGTTCGAGAAAGATGCAATCTACTTGACACATATTTAAAGGTCTTTCTTCTCTTTATGATTAATATAAAGATACAGCTTTTAAGTAATTTAATTGAGGGCTTGATCAATTACTTGTATAACCATTTTTTTTCTACTTTTGGATCAGCCCTGGAAGTTTGAATGGTATAATCATTAAAATTATTTTGCTTTTGCAGAAGCTTCTTCAGATTCCTACAGTATCAGGCTCCATAGAAGTTTGGGATTTTTTGAGTGTTGATTCTCAGGTCTGGATTTTATATTATGCTATATGATGCTTTTAGTTATTCATATTCTTATGTTTCCAGTTTCGGTATAGTAATTACCGTTTTTTGCAGACATACATATTCTTGGATTCTCTGTCTATCATTCAAACTCTTTCAGGTAAATTATATTCATTCCTTCGTCTTGTGCATATGACATCTTAATATTTATTCATTGAACGTGCACATTAACTATTGCTTTTCCTCTTGATATTTGACAGTAAATTTGGATGATAAGAAGTGTGACAGGAAAAGCCCTAATAGTTTAGAAGAAGGTTCAAATTCAATGGGCAATTTGTTCTCTATAGAAGAAACTTCTATTACTAACGAAGAAGACAGGTCACCAGTTCAGATGTACCATCAAGCTGGTGATGGGTTGAGATCAAGGAAAACCAAGGATACCCGTAAAAAGAGCTCAAGTACCAGAGACAATGCTGGTAGTGATTCTGAAAACCCAGTTCAGACTGATTTTGCGTTCTCAATCAAATCTGAGAAGGGCAAAAGATCTCTACCTGCTGAAACTGAGCATGGGAATTATTCTTCTCAAATAGATGAAGAGGATAACGATACTATTAATCCTGATAGAGTAAGCTTCAGTATAGCTTGTGCTTGATGAGTGTTTTTGGCCTTCTTCCATGGCTTTGTGTGTTAGAATCAGAGGTGTTTGGATAGGTGCCGTAATACTATTGTGGTACCTGAGCATGAATATGAGTATTTGAGGCTCTTTGTTTAGTAATGTTATAATATTATAATTCCTTATTATGACTCTTTTTACCAGTATTAGAAGATGCAGTTTGTGTTGATATTATGATGTTTTTCTTCTTTCATTTATACAGTGGACCCCACCGAATCTCACTGTTCCTGTGTTAAACTTGGTCAATGTGATCTTTCAAGTCCAAGATGGAGGCTGGATCAGGTACAGCTTTTTTTCTATGGTACCAGTGAGTCTACTCTTTTTTTCCATGGCTTCTCTAAAATCCTGACCTGTCCTTGTTTCAGGCGAAAAGCATTTTGGGTGGCCAAGCAACTATTACAGCTGGGCATGGGTGATGCTTTTGATGATTGGCTGATCGATAAAATCCAGTTACTTAGGAAGGGACCTGTCATTGCTTCTGGTATAGAGCGTATCGAGCAAGTAAGATATCTTTGTCATATCATGTCAGTCGTTATTTTCTTGACATTTATATTTGACCCATCATCTTGTCAAGTTTTCAATTATATGTAAGCAATCTACTGTTCCCAGTTATGTTTGACCCATCATTTATGTTTGTGTGACTTGCACCAAGATCACCAGAATGAACTTTTTGTAGTTATATATATTTATATCTTATACAGACTTGTAATTTAACATTTATTTGATTTAAATTTTGTTTAATTGTGAATCCAATAGATTCTTTGGCCAGATGGAATTTTTTTGACAAAACATCCCAAAAGAAGACCTCCAGCACAGACTTCTTCACAAAATGGTCAAAAAAACCACACAACTCAAGCCATATTAACCAAGGAACAGCAGCTTGAAGCTGATCGGCGTGCCAAATTTGTTCGTGAACTAATGATCGGTGAGAGCTGTATTTGTTGTTTCACCTTGTAAATCAGTGAGTATCTTTACAGTTTTACTGATATTGTGAGGAATTTGCAGAAAAGGCACCGACTGCCCTTGTGAGTCTAGTGGGAAGGAAGGAATATGAGAGATGTGCTGAAGACGTATACATGTTTCTCCAGGTAAATTTTTGTATTTATAATGCTATCCCCATGCTGTCAAAGCATGATATTGTGCACCTCTTTTGATAATTTAATTGCAAGGCAAGTACGATTTGTTTTAGCCCCGCCCCAAATTTTCTTCTGTGTGGAATAAAACGGTGGTGAAAAGGTCAACAAAGGATAAGTTAATAGCAGCGAATAAGAGGTTCATACTTTGGTATATTTCAAAAAAATGAGTTCTCTTATATACAAATGCAGTCCCCTGTATGTTTGAAGCAACTGGCATATGATCTTTTGGAGCTACTTGTTCTGGCGACATTTCCAGAGCTGGATGGTGTTGTAAGGCAATATCATGAACAGACGTAACATGAATAGAGAAGCCTGTATGTCAGCATGAATCAGCATGGAATACGTAATAAAAATTTTGTTGGAATCGGTCGGATGGCTTTCCCTTTTAAAGCTCTTGTTTCTGGTGGAAGGTTTGTATATAGTGATGGGATGTAAGTTGGAGAGGGCAGTTTTTTTTGTTGCCCCTGTTAGTATGATTTATTGTCATTTCTTCTTGTTTTTGTAAATTCACCATATAGCTTAGGACAGCCTTTGATGAGGTCAAACGAGATTAGAATAGTAAATTTTGCTTGTATATTCTCATCTTCTTTTGCTAGAGAGGGAGTGGGGGGAGGGATTTCTAATGAAGAGCAGTAATTCTTCTATTGAACACTTGTAATTCAGAAGTAGATCAAAGCAAAGAAAAAAAAAAGAAATTTTATGTTGGATTCTGAGATGCTGCGCCTATGTTCACCGTCAATATGTTATTACTTATTTTCGTGGTATGATGGGCTAAATGCTCGTCTTTTCAATACGTATCTTTGGTTTCGATTGTCGCAGTTATTTGATATGGGCTAATTTTTAGTCCACTAGGATTTTTTTTTTTTTTTTTTTTTTTTTGCCAAACAGCCCGCTAGGATGTGGGACTAGCTTACCAATCGCAAAATTTAGCTTCTTGCCCCATTTCACTTTCTACAACAACGGAAATTCAAGAATATGCAATCTCTATTTTCACAAACTATTCACAAACTAGTTAAGAGCGCTTTGGGCTGAAATTGTTATTTCTTATAATAAATTTTTAAGATAATATGTAATGGGTCTTAAATTAAGAAAATTGATATGGGTCTTAAGTTTTAATGGGTTGAGACATTAAAGTATGCGATCAATCGAAGTAAACAATCAATGGCTGAGATTTATTCCTTAGAGAAGATAGAACTTTCATATTAAAAAATCCAATCTCGATAAAGCTCTATGGACCAGGTGGTTTCTTTTTTTTTCTTTTTTGGAAATGAAGAAACAAAGTTGGTAGCATTTCCAAATTTGACGTCATCATTTCATTTGCGATGTCTGTTCTATTGTTAATTAGGTGTCTAAGTGTACATATTAATCAAGTAAATTATTGTAACAAAATCTTCAGACATGAATACATGTAAGCCCCCACCTATGAAGCTAAGCTAGTGTAAAATAAACTGATACGGTTAACACATTCACGTGAGACACATGGGAGCTTTTTAGTATCTTGTGCATGGATTGATAACATTGCTTCGTACAAAATTTCCTCAAATCAAATACGTACATGAAGAAGCAAACGGCAAGCCGTCTCTATAATTGTACACTTTGTACCTTCGCCTGGTTAAATTTACAACCCATGCAAGTATATCTTTCTTGAAAAATGTTATAGAGATACCCAAGAATGATACATGATCAATATCGACTGTATTAGTATTCATATAATGAGATACTATTTAAATTAATGATTTTAATATGCTACTACTTATTTTGTTCAGTGTACTATTTATACTATACGAATACATGAGATACTATTCCCATCTTCCTTTCTTATTTTTTCGAAAGAACCATACAAGTATTTCATACGTATCAGTAACTTTATTCAAATTTATTTACTTTTACTCAAGAAGAAACTATCAAAGTACTCATTGTACTAGCTAGATACTCCTAAGTCCTAACACTTCCTCTTGTAAACACCAAATTGCAGTTCCAGTAAATCTCCAGCTTGATATCTACATGTGAAAACAGTACCTACTTCGGCGTATTCTATTGACCCAACATTTCTCACTATTCCAAGCCGAAAATATGCATATACAAATGCAATGCATACAGATACAGATACAGGCTTATGTTGTGTGAACTCAACAAGTAAGAGGAAGGTTCACAAATTGGCATCATGCAGTGGAATGGTAGCCAGCCCAATTACTGCAAGTTGACAATTTGTACCCATAGCTAAAATTGCTCAAAACCAAAAACAATGGGTCCATTGAAATACTATATAAGAGTAATACCTAGCTAGTATTCATAGAAAAACCGTCCATATGTTATATTTTAGAATGTATCTGTTACATCTCAGAATATATTTGTTACATTCTATACATGCACCTCTGTGGATGTATGGATAGAAAAACTGTCCATATGTTACATTTTAGAATGTATCTGTTACATTTCAGGATATATATATTTGTTACATTATGTACACCTCTATGGATGTATGGACAGTATTTCAGTGGGCACAAGAGTTTTCTGAGAAACAATGGGGGAAATCAATTTGATCATTGCACGTGCAATTGGGCAGACACAGTGATTAGAGAGGAACAACTACAAGGAGCTTGTGACATAAAAAGACAAACGCGAGGCAACAACCTAGTGTCTCTTAATTAATCAATCCAAGTTCATTTTATTATGAAGATTCGTTGTTTCACTTTTTGGGGCTGTTTATAATCGTAGGAGATCTTCCTAATCATGTATTTTAAGAGCAACAAGGCATGGTTGCTGGTGTTATGAATTGATTAATGATCATCAGTATATGTGGAATTGTATTGATCATAGAACATGAAATTTGTACTGTGGTAAACCCACTGATTGAGAAGAATGGTTTCGGAGGGAATCTCTTGGCAACAAATTTTATATACATTTAAAAAAATATATGTTTTTTTTTTTATAAAATTTTTTTTCTATAACGTGAATGTGAGTCATTTAATTTTTTTTTTTTATCAAAGTTCATTAAATCTTAGACTATTGCAATTGTCATACAATTTTGATAAATACTAGACATGTGAGCACGCTCTGCGCGATGAATATTAAAACACCGATATTAATTTGTGTTATAACTGTAAAAGTAAGATTATCATGAGCTCAAACTCACATAGTCCTTATGCGGACATAACTTTAAAAACATATAAAATCACCTTTAAAGTTTTATTTATATGGCTTAATAAGTTTTTTATATCAAAAGTTCAAAACTTATAGGATATACAAAATTTCTATTTTAGAGAATTTTTCAGTATTTATTTGAGATTTTCTTAGAAGCGACTATACAATATAATAACATAATCATTATTTTATGTATAATTCTTACAAAACACAAAAAAATACTAAAAACTAAAAAAAAAAATAGAAAATTTTCGGTAAATTTTTTATATAAAAAAATTATTGAGCCTAACTCATGATAGTTTTACATCACTTCCTAAATACATGGAGTAACACCACCTATGAGCTTAGTTGTAAATATATTAAAACCTAAAACAAAATACTTAAAGCACTATAAAATATAAAGATTGCAACCATTGCATTTTTTTAAGAATAAAAAACGTAACAATAAAAATATTAACACTAACATTGAAATTTTATTGTAATTAGTGAAAACACAAAAAAAAAATGAATAAACCAAACAAAAAATAATAATAACAATAATAATAATAATAAACCCCAAAAAAAAATTAGCAAAAACCCAACCAAAAAAAAAAAACAAAGAAAAAACCCAACCCAAAAAAAAAAAAACACTATTCCTTTGACACTGTAGATCTACAGTGCCGTGCATGTTGAACCTTTAACATATCTAATAATAATTGGTGATAAAACATATACACATTTTACTTTTGTTACTTTTAGACTTTGAAAATAATAATTATAAAACTTTTAAGAGTAAAGATACTCACAGTTACGCTCACGAATTCTTAATGTGAGCGTACCTTGAAAAACATATCAAAGTGCCTTCAAAGTTCGATCTATGACTCAATAAATTCTTTATATCAAAATCTTACATACAAAATTTTTCATTTTTGAAAATTTTAAATATTTGTTTGAGATTTTTTAAAAATGACTATACAATATTAATAAAATAATTAATATTTTACATATCGCTTTCAAAAAATCTAACAAGTACTTAAAAATTTTTAAAAATGAAAATTTTTTGTATCCCGTAATATTTTTTATACAAAGAATATATTGAGCCATATAAATGGATATTGGATGTAATTTGATATGTTTTTGGAGGTGCGCTCATAGAATGATAATAATGCTGCTGCCAATACTATTTATATTACGAGTTTCATTTATTAATTTATCAGTTAATTTTAGCAATTTATCAAATAAACTGACCGTCTAATCATAATTTTTTTAAATGACAAATGCAACAAAAAACTGAATTTTGAAAAAAACATAAATGCATCTTTGTAAAATATATATATATAGAGGAGGGATCCATTGACAATACTTATCTTGACAATCTTGACAATGGGGATTTTGAAAAATTTGTAAAAATAGTTAAAAATTCTAAAAAATAGAAAAAAGTTTATAGAGATATTATTTAACTTATAGATTGATTATGTTTCAAATTATATTCAATTTAAGTGACGTTTGATAGCTCTTTAAAGCTCGTTAAATTTCAACCGTTAAAAAATGTACAAAATTTTGATAAACCATCAAACGATGTTCAAATTGATTGAAATTTAAAACACTACTAATTTATAAGTTAAAGAATGCATCCATAAAAGTTTTTTCATTTTTAAGATTTTTTATGAATTATTATAAATTTTTTAAAATCTCAATTGTCAAAATTGTCATTATAAGCATTGTCAATGGATCCCTCCTCATATATATATATATATCGCCTAAATTATTTAAAAAATGTATTAAAAAGAAAATAGGGCTCTTATTAGCATGGGGAATTTGATTTTCCTTATGTCTTTTAAGTAACTTAATCTTGTGTTTCTGTACTTATCATTACCTACATGTATTACACTACAAATCTAGGATTAATGATTTCTGCATTAGTTCTCTTTTCGTACCGGAATGTTTTATGCTTTATGCCTTCAAAAAAATTCATACAGTTTCATATATTTTTGTTATCTTCATATTACATCTGTCAGCTTTCTACAGTAATTGTTATTATTAAAAAAAAAAAAGCACATCATACAACCGTTATAAACTTATAATAGCAGCTATAAACTGATCAAGGTTGAACGGCTGCTCCCAAATCCTGGCGCCATAGTATTTAGAATTTGAAGCAGAATAATTAACACCAATAAAAAAAGTTTATCATGTCTGCATAATTCCCCAATTATGAGAATGGTACAAGCGCAACCAAATCATCAAACGGCACATTCATTTTTTTTTTTCTCCTCCCAAAAAGGGTGTCCAAACTTTTAGGTCCAGTGCTTTCTTTCTAAGGTTTGTACATATATAATAATATATTGTGATGATAAATTGATAACAACCCACAAATAAAAACAAGACGTGGTTAATTAATTAATTGAATAACAGGGTAGGGAAATCAGGAATGAATAAAGAAATGGGAGGATGCATGGGACAATTAAACTGTCGTGCACAATAATCTCCACTGATTAAGCGCCAAAACGGGGCTCAAATGTCTAAACTCTAAACAGGAGGTGGAAATTTATATTAATATGGAATATGGAATGGATGAATGAATACAACACTAACGGCTGCAGCGGCGAATAAATGCGAGGGGAAGGCAACAAAGGGTTTGACTCTAGTTTTGAGAATTCATGGAGGCTTCCAAAGTATATAGGAGTAGGAGAAAGCAGAGGTCACAAGACGAGAGCAAGGGAGAAGAAAAAAATGAGTAATACCTAGTGTACATAGAAAAACTGTCTATAACGTCCATATGTTATATTTTGAGATGTACCTATTACATTTTAAAATGTATTTATTACATTTCGTACATATATATGTACGTATTGACAGTTATTTAGTGGACGCAAGATGTTTCTCGAAAGAAAATATGATATAAAAGAAGAGGAAGAATTAATGAAAGCCAAGAACAAAGCGACATGGGGATGGGGATGCTACGTCACTTTCTGATTTTTGCCCCCACTTTTCACGGGATTTTCATGTGCACTTTTTATAGTTTGGAAATTGTAGCTCCTCATTTTATTTTTTTTCAATTTTGTTTTGTTTTTGTTTGTGTTTTTAAATCGTTATAGTTTCAACTTCGAGCTACGTCTTAATAGAGTTGCGGTTGGTTAACTACTTTGATTTAGCATGATACAAATTTGAAAAGGCAAACATTTTACATTCAGGAGCCAACTTCCATTTGTAATTTGTTATCAACATAGCACTGTTGTATTGTCGAACTAACTGTGTGATGATATTCTTAATCATGACTCTTCATTAGTATTAGCAAAACTTAGTACGAATATAACTAAAATAAGTCTTAAAAATATAGTATTTGATCTTTGTCAGAATATTTAATCCCAAGTCTAAAAATAGAACCAGTCTTTGGTAGGTCGCGGGTTCGAAACATGAATGAGGGTCTACACATTTAAATTTGAGTGGCTTGACCCATCTTTACCTAAAAAAAAAAAAAAGTGTAACTCTCTCTTACAAAGCAGCATTTTTCATGATCAGAAATAAAACAATAGCTATAATTGAAAAAAAAAAAAAATGAATCCCAAGTCCTGCCAGAAACCTTGATTTCATATCTCCTAACATATGATACGGTGCCATACAGCACGTGGGCCGTTGGATCTCCTCAATTCGTGCTAGTCTGAATCTCGAGGCGATCCAACGGCCACATGCTGCATGGCACCTTGCCATATGTTAGAGGATTCCTCTCATTTCATCCTTATCTTTGTCAACTCAGTTGTCACAGCCTCACAGCCACAGCCAGGCAGAGTGCTTTTTCTCTCCAATATCATGGTGTCACTGGTAAAATCTCATTTGTACACCTACGGGTTTCTCCTCAAAAAAAAAAAAATCTCATATGTACCAGTAATGAGTAAACCCACCCATGACATGATTGCACCTTTGCAACATGCAAGCAAGCAAGCGTAGTGACAAGAGGTTGTATTGCATCTGTAATAATTGTGTTGACCATCAATTATCACGACAGTGCAGCGTTGACTGCTTGCTTGTATTGTATGATCAATAGGTAGGGGTGAAAACGGAGTGGATACGGAGCGGATAATACTAAAATCATATCCGTATCCGCATCCTATTAGGCGGATACGAATACGGATACGGATATTGAACGGATGTCAAAACTTAATACGAAATCCGCCTTAAACGGATACAGATACGAAATAGATAGTTGGCGGATACGGATTCGGATGTGAATTTAACTACAAATATGAAATAAAAATTAAAATATATTACCAAATGAATACATATATACAATAACAATAAGTATTTAAATTAACAATAATTATTTAAGATAAATGTGTTGGTTAATATTTGTATAAAAACATTATATACATACAAAATGTTTGGTAATTAGCACTATCTTATTAGAAAAATATTGGTACAGTTTGCTTATCTTCGGATACGGATAGTTCGGATATCCGCCTAATTATACAAATTGAAAAATTATCCGTATCCGCATTAGTCTTTACGGATACGGTACGGATATGAATATGGATAACTAATATTCAAATACGAATGTTATTTTTACGGATAATATGCCGGATACGGAGCGGATTCGGACGGATAAAATCCGCTCCTTTTTCACCCCTATCAATAGGGATATGACTATGCTGCTTTTCTTCTCAGAAAAGCAGGGTAGGGTGTGCTTTTCTGACTAGATAATCGGGATCGGTTGTCGCATTGATCTTAAAGTATTTCAGTGTTTACTGCACCGATTTCAAAGTATTTCGGTGTTTCTCAACCGTCGGATCAAGAAAAGTAGAGCCTGAAAAGCAGGTGATCCCGATCCCAATATATACACTTTCATGGTGGTAATAATTAGGTGAAATGTGCGCCGGTGCATGCTTCAAGCAGAGCATTATTATTGTCCCAACATTAAGACTATAATACTAACAGGAACATACTAATTATAAATAGAGAAAATCTCTCTGTACCCCAACAGCCGTACCCCGCTCCCGTCCCCCTGAACTCTCACGGATCAAACCATTGCGCTGACAATATATATAAAGAGGATAATGCTTAAGATAGTGCAATGATACTTTACAAACTATTGTTTCATCTGTAGCATTTTGTGCTGACTATAATAATTCGACTGAGCTTTGAATTAGAGGTTAATTAATTACTAAATTTCAGAATTGTATGTCTGACATATTGAATATGTGCTGAAGTAAATTTCAGAAAACCATTAATCGGAAAAAAAAAATATGAATATTTGATTGCAAAATATAAACACTTGATTACAAAATATAAACACTTGATTGCAAAATATAAACACTTTATTGTAAAATATAAATACTTGATAAAATCCTTGATCGAAAAAAATATGAACACTTGATGGTAAAATCCTTGATCAAGAAAAGTATGAACACTTGGTTATAAAATATAAACACTTGAGCTCAAAATACTTAACTTGAAAAAATATGAACACTTGGTCACAAATTATAAACACTTGAGTGCAAAATACTTGACCTCAAAAAAATATGAATACATGGTCACAAATTATAAACACTTGAGTGGAAAATACTTGACCTCAAAAAAATATGAAGACTTGGTCACAAATTATAAACACTTGAGAGCAAAAGCCTTGGCCTAAGAAAATGTAAACACATGGTTACAAAATATAATCACTTGAGAGAAAATCCTTGATCGGAAAAAATATAAACACTTGGTTGCAAAATATGAACACTTGAGGGTAAAATTCTTGATCGAAAAAAATATAAACACTTGATTGCAAAATATTACAATATAAACACTTGGGAGCAAAATCCTTGATCGGAAAAAATATAAACACTTGATTGTAAAATATAAATGCTTGAGAGCAAAATTTTTGTTCCGAAAAAATATGAATACTTGAAATATAAATAGAAGTATAAGCATATAAATCAATCAAATTATAAGCGTCTTAATGCAAAATATAAGCACATGAAATAAAAATATAAAAACTTGGAATAGAAATATAAACACTTAAATTAGTCAAATTATAATTGCCTACATGTAAAATATAAACTTGTATCAAATTATAATTGTCTAAGTGCAATATATAAACACGTGAAATAGAAATATAAACACGTGAAAATAGAAATATAAACACTTGAAATAGAAATATAAACACGTGAAAAGAAAAATATAAACACTTGAAATAGAAATATAAACACATAAAAATGAAATATAAACACTTGAAATATAAATCTAAACACATAAAATTTAAATATAAACATTTGAAAATAGAAATATTAATTAAGTACAAAATATAATCATGGGAAATATAAATGCAAACAACAAAAAAAATGCATCGGGACATATGCATCAAAAAAATATATGCTGAGCCGATCGAAGAGGACATATTACATAGCCAGTAAAAGGGTCACATTATTCGTAAATCAGCATAGCGCAGAGAGTTGGGTACGTAACAGGACGTTCCTAATATGTAAATTTTGTCGGGGTACAAATCCGGGGTACAAAGTCCGGGGTTCTATTAGCTTAACCCTTATAAATATTAGTACCAATTATCAGTCGTACTAATTTCTAACTAATTAATAATGTTTAGTTTACGTTGTTTTGGAAGTTAATATGTTTAATATATATATACCGAATTAGTGATAGCCATGTCGTACCAACTGTGTGTGTGTGTGTATGATTCAATTTTGATTTTTTGAATGAATCATGATTCATGACAGGGACTCAATTTTATTGTTTGACTGATCAATTGTTCAAAAATTTCCAAAATATATTATTGCAGCTGTGCATTGATAGGACTAAGCCTTTAATTTCTTCATTACATCATGTACACTATACACATATGTTCCTTTTGTTTTGATGTTCAAAAATACAAACTAATGACAGCTCTCTTTGCCTAAATTCATATGCCAATCATCACATTTGAACAAACGGACAATGATACTATGTCACAAACTTTGCCCCCACAACCCTATAATGAGATGGTATGTGGGTCGGATGGGTTATTTTTGTAAAATTTTCAGGTCCAAGGATTATTTTTGTAAAATTATTAGGGTCATTTTTGTAAATAGTTTTTCAGATATGGACAATTTTGTAAATGTTCTTTGGAAAAGGGATACTTCTGTAATTTGTTTAAAAAGAGGATATTTTTATAAATATGTGCTATGTCATCGTATGGTGTTGCGCAATGTAAGGGGAAATATATATTTTTCTATGAACAAACAGTTCTTCTATGTGCAGGTGGTAAAATGTACAACCTCAACTTTTGGTGGCATAGCAGTATTTTTTGGATGTTGAACCGGCTTAATAGTACTAAAATAAGGACAAAAAAATTGAAATTGAAATAGTGAGAATTTTTAAGAAATTTTGAGTTGGGCAATGAATAAGTTTGTAGAAGAAACATGTATGTTTGGCGCCTGATCAGAAGTCAGAAATTATGGTAGGCAAGGCCACTATTGCACTTACTGTACCGGTCTTTTTAAAGCAAATAATTCAAATGCATCAGAAGATGAAGATAAAATAAGGGTGGATTCAAAAGTGTAAAATAAATGATTGCTTTGAACGATGTCATGATATGATATGCATGCATCATCAAAAAATTTTTGGTTGCATAAGATTAGGAGAATCGGTAAAGCCAAATTATTTATGTTATTTAATTTGAATCTTTATACGAAATATTTTGGTTACATATAGAAAGTTGAAAAAAAAAAAAAAAAGTGCTATCGGATGGCTTATTATAAATATTGATTTTGAGCTTTTGTTAAAAATATTTGAACCATTATTGGGAACTTTTCTCATATCCGGCCATTGATTGGTCATCAAATTCTAAAATATTTACCATGCGTTTGGTAGCCGTAGTAAAATTGATTTAAGCTCTTCAATTTTAAGTCACCAAACAGAAGTGATTTAAGGTGTAGTAAGTTAACGTAGCTATATAGGTGTAGTAAACTAAGTCACCAACATTTCATATCTTTTACACATAACATCAAATTTACTTCATTACCACCAAACACCACTGATTTAAGGTGATTTAACGTTTTACTCCGCTTTAACTTACTAAACTTGCAGGGTTAGGAAATAACCATAATAAGTGTAATATTTATCCATTTGTATATATAGATGGTGTTCATACGCTTTTACATGTTGTTTATTATTTAAGCTTTAAAATTTAACTAATGAAGTAGGGACTATGAATCATATTTGCCTAAGGTGCCAAATTATTCATCTTCCTCAATTATGCTAAATCAACTTCTTACATCTTAATGAACATCAATTATCAATTGAGTGTAAGGATGTTTGTTATATAATTATCACCAATTATGATGCCGAAGCAATCTCCCAAAATAATAAAATATAATGCCCTACGTTAATTATTGATCCCATTGTGGTCCGGTATACTCACTCAACATAAGTTAATTAAGTTTCTTAATGGCATCCTAATTATCAATTATTATTATTTTTTTTAAGAAAGTGGAATACTCCACCAGTTTCATTGAAACTTTTTATTTTGTGTCTATGAAGGATTGAACCTATGACCTCTTGGAAGTCATCCTAGTTAGTTAATTATCAATTAATTTAATTAACGGTGTTCATTAATTGATCCCTAATTCCCTATTGACAAATATATATGCATCCAATCAAACCCATCAAATGAATGTTTGAAACATTATTTTCTCACAATTACCAGTATTAAGAAGACAAAATTGATACATAAATAATGATGTAAATTGTGTTGTTGTACATCAAAATAAATAAATAAACCAATGTGATTATATGCTCGAAAGCAAATATATTGGGGCATTATTTTGAGCACACTTGGATGATACTGATACCTGCCAGAGTGTAACGACAGCATTTACCCTTTATGATGTTTTTTTCCTAACAAGTGGATTTGAAAACTGCATAACTTAACATTATTGAGCAAGCCACTTGGATTTCCATGCAAATAAATTTATGAGTAATAACTAGTGTCCATATATTCTATGTCCATAGCGTTCATAGGTTACAAAATCAGATGTATTTGTTACACTCTGAGTGTGTCTATAGACGTATGGATGCATTTTCAATGAACGCGAGATGTTTCTCCAAATTCATTGCACCAATTATCTCACTGACAGTAAATTCGATAAAAAAAAATAATAATTGATAAAAGAATTAATTAAGAATAGTAAAATGAAAGCCTCCAACTCTCCGACCAGTGTCTCACGCCCTCACTGACACCATACTCACGGGACAGACACAATCAACAGTATATAGATCTCCTATATTCCATCCAATACACCAATACGTGTCTTCTCACTGACACCCCTTTTGTACGTTTTAGACTTTTAGGCCTAGCAAGTTACAAACATACCCACTACAGAAATAGACACCACCATTACGCCACAGCATTGGTACCAGAATTAATACGGCTGTTGTGGATTATCCGCAGAGAACGGGGAACTTCCTGAGCACAAAACTAAACTCACTGTAGCGAGTCACTGACATCTGGGTCCCACATCTGAATGCTCCTTGAAAGCCCACAATCAGAAGTTAAGAACAGCATTGATCATTCCACATGGTACACAGAATATCTGATGGCTTAGATGAGAAGAATATTATCCTGTTTATATTCACACTCTCACGCACTCACACTCTCAGACTCTCCTACTATATGTAACATGTTCAGTTGAGTTCAGTTGATCAGTTCTAGCATACAGCAAGGGAAGTAGAGAAGTAGAGAACTACTACTACTACTACACTACACATTGATTAATTTCTCTATATATATTCACTTTCTAGTTTAGTTAATTGATTAATCATGGATGGCAAGAAGGCGAGTCATGCCGGCGGCGGCGGAGGAGGAGGAGGAGGAGGAGGAGGAGGAGGCATCAAGCACCGCCTCACTCAGATGCTCCTCCGCAATGCTTGTACAATCTCCACTGCTAACACCACCACCACCACCACCTCGTTTGTTACCGTTTCGAAGAACGGTACCAATGAGGAAATTAGAGAAGGCGAACCGCCAGGTGGAGGTACGCCTTCTCTTTCGATGCTGTTACAGAAGCACCGGAACGAGAAGGAGCAAGCGAGGCCCACGACACCGAGGCTCGAGAAGAGCTCCTCGCACCGTGGTGCACCGGTGGTACAAGTGTCGATTGATTGTGGCGGGAGACGGGTGTTACATGGTACCAATAACCAGAACCATGTACCGGTACCACCCGTACCGGTAAAGGGAGACAACGAAAGTAAGAAAAAGAATAAGAATAAGAACAACAGCAGTTATCACAGTAGCAAGAAGAGCTCCCCGGCGTCACCTTCTTCTCCTCTAACCAGGCATTACTATTCTAGTCATGAGACCCGGAGAAAGAAAATTACCGGGAAGCCGAGGAGTAATGAGACCATCAAGAAATGGCAATCGAACCCATACGGGTTCAGCACCTCTTCTTCGGCACATAGCGACATGGAGCCCGGTTTATTCAGCAGCGAAGGTGAGGAAGGGGAAACACAGACACTCTTCTCTTCCAAGAGCTTTTCGTCAGATTCGTCCGAGGTTTACCATCGTACCAATAACCCGAAAACTCCTCCCGTGCAACCGAAAAAGACCCATAATCGGAGTCCTAAACATACTGGTAAAAGAGATCTAGATGTGAAAAGGCACCCGGTTTTTTCGGTTTCTTCAAAGGATACAAAGGTACCAAGTACCGGTACCGGTACCAGTACCAGTACTGGTACTGGTAAAGGTTCAAATTCTGGTCGGGCGGTGGTGAAGCGATCGTGCAACCCGTACATGGACTTCAGGAGCTCCATGGTGGAGATGATTGTGGAGCAGAAGGTGATCAGTGCAAAGGAAATGGAGAGGCTGTTGCAGTCTTACTTGGCACTGAATGCAACACATCATCATCCAGTCATAGTCAGGGCATTTGAGGATATTTGTGAAGCCATTTTTACTGATGAATGATAAGTTTTTTATTATGGTAATTCTGACTTCTGAAAACTGAACTTTTTCTTCTTTTTTTTTGGTGTTTTTGTAGCATTTTTTTTCAGTTGTTTGTAAGTTGTAAGTTACATTTGTATTTTGCAGTGTTAGAATTAATGGGAAAAGTTCAGTTGATGTCTTGTTGCCATTTTCTGTTGTCAGATTGATTCCAGTTTTGATACTCTTTCTAGATATGAATTGGAAAATAAACTCGGATAAGATTTTTATTATGAAGATAAATCTGAAAAAACTAGACACTGGTATTGAAACAAATATATATGCATAGACAGATTTAGATTTACTTTTTGTTCGTGCATTTGTGGACCCATAGCATGGCAAGACCACTGTTTTTCTTTTTAAAAAAAGGAGGTCTGCTTTTCTGATCGGATGGTCGGGATCGGTTACTGCACCGACCTCAAAGTATTTCGGTGTTTCTCAACCGTTGGATCAAGAAAAGCAGCGGATTTAGATCCTGACAAGATTGCCATTGTATGATTGTATGTATGTATTGAAAGGGAAATGAGCTGCGGTACCAACAGAAGTTGGAAAACGGAACAAACAGATAATGTTAAAAATACAATTGGTCGGAACATAAAAAAAGAAAAAAGTATAACTAAATACTCAAAAGAGTTAGTTACCACTTAATATCAAAAGAGTTAGTTACCACTTAATCTATTGTAGGCATCTTTTGTAGCTAACCTTTTGTTTAAATTTTAAGGGAATATAATTTAATTTGTTCCTAAATCCTAACTATATAATCTGGTAAAATATAGAAAAATAAAAGAAAACAAAGAAGGTAGGAAGGAAAGGAAGGAGAATATATATATGTCATGAAAAATACTAACACTAACTACCAAGTATGCATAGTGTGGGGTTCAGTGGACCCCTGAATCAAACCTGGGCAGTTGGTTCTAAGATTTCATTCACCAACTGTAGATGCAACCCGCCACCGGAATTCAGAAATATTTTGCACAGCAACTCAGAGAATCTGATTTGTTACGGGCTTACAGCACAAACATGCACGAATTTCCTTACTTCATTTGATTGAATATTAGTTTCCACACAAACTGAATTAATTCTGATCAATTTAAAGAACCGGGGTCTAGTGGCTAAGGGCAACACTCTTCGTGTGAGAGGTCGCGGGTTCGAAACCCGGATGGAGAGTCTTTTATAGACATTTAAATTTAAGTGGCTTGACCCTCATCTTTATCTCAAAAATTGTGATCAATTGTATGTATGTATGTATGTATCCACAAGCCACGTTTCTGCAGTAATGCAATGTGCAGTGAAGCAACCGTTGGATTGTCTCGAGATCCAAGCCTACACGAATCTTAAGACAATCTAATAGTCTACATGCTTCATGGCACGATACCTTAAGGCTGACGATGTGAAACCGGTTGAGTGTGATGGCAAGGATTTAATGCTGCGTTATGAGAATAACCAGCCGTTGGTCTAGTGGCTAAGGGCAATACTCTGGAGGTCGCGGGTTCGAAACCCGGATGGGGAGTCTTTTATAGACATTTAAATCTGAGTGACTTGACCCTCATCTTTTTATCTCAAAAAAAAAAAAAAATGCTGCGTTATGAGCAGAAACACGGAATAATCCTCTGATTGCTTGTTGTAAGTTATGGGCATCGACCTGCAAGCTATGTACTGGCAGTTTATGAATAAGGATTCCGTATCCTCTGTAGCGCTGCATTGTGTAGAGTAGGATGCGAATCGTTAGATCATCTCGGGATCTGTGCTGGCTCGAATCTTGAGATGATCTAATGGTTCACATTCTGCGCTACACAATTAATGCAGCGCTATAGAGGATGAGCATTCATGAATAAGAAGCTATTTAATTGATCAGAACTCACGAATTACACGTGATCACCATTCAATTGTGCATTGATTCAAAGATAGAATAAAAACAGCATGTGGAACTTAAATCTCCACGCGCAGGCTTAATCATTAGGTAAATTAATTTCTCGTGGTTTGACTGTATTCAGTAATGGAATTTATAAGGATGCAACTATTTTATTGGAATGATATTTTAAAAAAAAAAAAAGAAAAAAAAGAATGCATGATGTAGAATTGTACACACATAGTTTTGTAACGAAGTATCTGAATTTTTTTTTTTTTTTATAAAGGACGAGGGTTCGAACATTGTATACGCTTTACTCAAAAAAAAAAAAAAAAAAAAACATTGTATACGCCCTTTCTTTTTCTTTTCTTTTTATTTTTTATAGATAAAGATAAAAGTTAAGACACTATAACTTAAATATATATAAAAGAATTATTTTTGCCTTAATCTGTCCAAATTTTATTTAGAACAACTTCTTTTTTAATTTTCGTCCAACGAAAGATGATAAACTTTTATAAGTATTAAAAGTCCAAAGAACTAGCCTTTGGTTTAGTAGTTAAGAGCAACGCTCTCCTTTTGAGAGGTCGCGGGTTAGAAATCCAGAGAGAATTTTTTTATAGACATTTAGATTTGAGTGACTTGACCCTCGTTTTATCTCAAAAGGTATCAAAAGTCGATATTGGATGACTTTTGAGACCAAAAAAATTAGATAAAAGAATCTATTTTATACAAGGCTGAAAAATAATCGTTGTCATCGTTCCCTCTCAACTGCAAACTCTAAGCAATTCATTATAACATTTTTTTCCCCAAAACCATTATGGGATGAAGAAAAATCAAGACAAGTAGAGGTGGTAGAACCCGACCCGACCCGAGAAACCCGCCCGACCCGACTCGAACCCGACCCGACCCGACCCGGAATTTTTCAGATAGTCAAACTGACCCGACTCGACCCGACCCGATCCGAACCCGACCCGACCCGAGACCAAATAGCATCCAATCCAACTCAAATCAACATACGATCCAAAAAAAGTAGATATTAAAATTGACCCGACCCGACCCGCCCATCACCCGACCCGACCTGACCCGAGATATTCTAGAAGGTCAAACTGACCCGACCCGCCCGACCCGAACCCGAACCCGACCCGAACCCGAACCCGACCCGCCCGCCCGAATTGCCACCTCTAAAGACAAGCAATGAAATGACAACGAGTAGCATATATTACAGAGTAATACCTAGCATCCAGAAAACTATCCATTGCATCTATAGGTTACATTTTATGATGTATTTGTTACATTTCGGGATATACTCATTACATTATGTGGTGTATGTCTGTAAACGTATGGACGGTTTTTCAATATATGCAACATGTTTCTCTGTATTATACGTACTCTGGTGGATTTGCAGTGCCAGAGAGATGAATTGACGTGCTGATTTTCATTTCATTTGATCTCTGCAGGGCAGGAAGTCAGGAACCCACAATTAAAAAGGGACAAACTATTAGCTAGCTGGTGTTCTTCTCGTGTGAGCACAGTGCACGGTACCGAGCACCGTACCGACACTGAAGTAGCATTTTCGTATAATGTTATGTACTCTCCCAAATTGATTCAGTAGATAGAGATTGGATGGTCTATCTGTCTATCTATCTATCTATCTAATCAATCAGTCTTTTTTCTGTCAGATGGTTGGCATCTGATACTGATAGAATCTAGCCAGCTCTCTGAATAGGGGGATCGAGATCTCCTGCTATGCTTTTCTTGATCCGACGGTTAAGAAACACCGAAGTACTTTGAGATCGGTGCGGCAACTAATCAAACACCGAAGTAGTTTGAGATCGGTACAGTAAATACTGAAGTACTTTGAAATCAGTGCGGTAACTAATCCCGACCATCCGATCAGAAAAGCAGGCTCTGTTTTTCTTTTTTCAGAAAAGCAGCAGATTCAGATCCTGAACAGGAGTAGCAATGTAGCATTAACAATTTTGCATTGCATTGCAGCTTTAAGAATTAAGAACCAGCAATGAGATCTTTTTGTTTCCAAAATCTATGCTTGGAAAGCAAACAGCAGTACAGCACCAAACATGTATTGTGATCGAGCTTTTGAAATTGTAATTTGGAGATATAAATACTGAATAGAAATCTGGAATGATATGCCAAGTGACATCATACAATGATTTTGTATCGAATATTCATAAGAAATTTCTCCTTCTAGCTTTAGAGGTTTCAGCAAAGAAATTTCTTACTGTGATCTCGAGACGATCCAACGGCTGGCGGTGTGAATTGCACAATGTAGTAAGTCAGGGGATGAGCACTCAAATCGAATTCATATCCCCTGATGTACTGCATTATGCAGTTCACAGCCTCAATCGTTGGATCGTCTCGAGATTCATGCCAGAGCGGATCTCGAGACGATCCAACGGCTGGCAGTGTGAACTGCACAATGCAGTAAGTCAGGGGATGAGCACTCACTGTAAATCGTACTTATTTCACAGTATTTCAATGAAAGTTACAAGGTAAAAAATGCTTTATTATCTTTTTACTCAAGAAATACTGACCTGGCAAAATTCTGCAAAAATATATAGCAACGGTAACTTTCATACGTGCAGAGAACTCTGGAACCAAAAAAAATACAAATGCGTCATCGTGATACCTGACCAAACAGTGCCAAAACTGAGAGCATATACATCTCATTTTCCATAATGAGAAAGGGACATGAAATCATGAAACCAACGGAATTACGAGGTTCTTCTGAGATTTAATGCATTTGGGGATTCTTGACTGTCAGGCAATAAGGCCCCACCAGGCAAATATACACCCAAAAAAGGGATCCATATCACCTGCTTTTCTAAGAAGAAGATCAGGCCCTGATTTTCTTGATCCGACGGTTGAGAAACACCGAGATCTTTTGTGATACGTGTGACAAATACTGTAAATACTTTAACATCGGTGCGACAATAGATCCTGACCATCCGATCGGAAAAGCAGGCGGATTCATATCCCCAAGAACACATGCAACTTTTGCAAAAATCAAGGGCCAATTTAGGGTTCAGTGGGCCAGAAAATGTGTACCAAAAACATTTTGGATTTGTTTGGTAGTTGTATGCAAATGCAAGCATTGTTGGTATGGAAAAGCCCAGAAAAGTTGTGAATTATATGACCCACATTTCAGTCAGATTGAGTGTACCTGGGCTTGGCTTTTTCTCCCCATCCGTTTAATTTCATTATTTCATACAAGTAGCACCACAAACCAACAAGTTATACAAAAACACTGTTTTGTTTTGGTTGTCAGAATATAATAGGGACTGTACTCTGTACTAATTACGTGTTTTTTCTTATAATTAGACCATTTTGTGTTTTTCATTATGGTACCATTTTTTGTTTATATGTCTGATGTTATTGTTGTTGGTGAGTTTTGGACCTAAATTGATAATATCTCACGTAATTGAGAACTATAAATCATGTAAATACTTCGAGTTATGGGTGTGCTAAACTTTGTACAAATTAGCTAACAAAACCAACTAAACTAAACTGAGGATTTATTCTCAGTATTTAAATGTTGGATTAAAGCTTGTTTTAACTGAGATTTATGAAAAATTAATAAAACTTGAACCCTTCGTTCACTAAAATAAGAATGTAGGTATGAGAATTTTACCTTCAGGGAATTAAAGTTTTGTGAATCTTTATATTACATGAAATAATCGTATTACTCTATTAATTAAATTTTATGAATATGAGGGTCAGCATGATAAAATTGTATTGATAGTAAATAAGGGATTAATTTTATTTAGTGATGCAATTTGATTATCCCACTTGCTTTCATTTTGGCTTTTCCACTCGTCTGCTACCAAAATGATCAAGTCAGGATGCAATGCATCAATCTGAACTCTATGCCGGGAACGTTACCAAAAAAATAAATAAATAAGCAAAAAAAAAATTAATAAAGTAAAAAAAAAAATCAGTAAGAAACTTGAGTGGAAGGAAATTAATTTAGAGGATTTTATATTTTAGACACGTAGCATCATAATCAATTTCAATAATTAATTTATCTTAATTTGCAATATAGTTTGGCAATTAAGTGGCAAACGTACAACTTTCAATACGGAATGCATTGTTCTTATCGATACATCAAAATCTAGTTACCAAATTTGTGTTTTTCTGTATTATTATATATTACTCAGTACTATATATCGATTAGTTTAAAAGTCACATCATACAAATAAGTGAAAAAAAAAATTATTATTTGCTAGATGATCTTAAGTACTTTAATTTGTGATAAAGAAAAGAAACGGGTTTTAATTTCTTCATGAATTGCCATTTTTTTTTCTTAAGTTCACTAACATGTACTATTTTATCTTCAAAGTAAAACCTTTATTAATTTAGTACTTGTTTTTTTTTTTTTTTTTTTTTATAAAGTTTTATGAGAACTTGAACCTGCATTGCTTCATAAATCATAAGAAACAAAATTCATTTCTATATATATGTATATTATATATCAAATCCGTGGTTTTTAAATTTAAAAATCCAGTACATTTGACGAGGGACAAATCAAATCCATCATAAATTTAAAATTTTTTACAGTTTTTGTGTCGGTAATAGAACTTCTTTTTTTTTTTTTTTTTCAATATTGTGCACCACTATATGGCATATGCATGTCAGATTTATAATGCAGCTGGAAAGAAAGGGTTGGTGGTTCTTGTCATCAAACAAGTCCTTTTTAATCAATTATTATATTTTGTTTTCTAGCATTATTATTAGCTTTGAGTTCATTTAACTCTTGGATTGTTTAAATCCGTTTGAAATTCAGCCTCCCATTTTCAAATTTTGCGTTTTTTTTTTCTTCTTATCTTTTTATCTTTCTCATGAGTTGAATTTCTATATATCTGCTAAAGATATTTTATGAAGAGGAGGGATCCATTGACAATACCTATCTTGACAATCACAATTTTCAAAAATTTGAATAAAATCATATACATTTTTAAAAATAGAAAAAAAAGTTGAGGGATGTATTATTCAACTAATAGATTGATAGTGTTTCAAATATCAATCAATATAGTCATTGTTTGATGGCTTATCAAAATTTTATACATTTTTTAACGGTTGTAATTTAACGGATCTTTGAAAAGCTATCAAATGTCACTTAAATTAAATATAATCGGAAACATAATCAATCTATAACTTAAACAATAGTTCCGTAAACTTTTTTCTATTTTTGAGAATTTCTAACTATTTTTTTTTCAAATTCCTGAAAATTAGCATTGTCAAGATTGTCAAATTAGATGGAATTGGGGGGGGGGGGGGGGTGCTTTTATAGATGAGGAGAGATGAAATAACCATATTTTTGGTGTCCGATCGGTGACTATGAAATTAAATCTTAAATAACTACATTTTAAATTCTTAAATAACAAAATTAATTGATAGAATACATTGTATATATCATATTTTACGTGTATACAAAAAATTACATCATTTGATTTTATTTACATGTGCATCAAGCATTAACAAAAATAAACGGTTCAAGTTTTAAGATTTTTTTTCCTCTCTTGATGACTATCGAAACAATGTTAAAAATTTATCATTTTTTATATATATGTTATTGAGATAATATAGAATACATCTAACGGTTTAGATTTTTTTACTTTATGCATAAATTAAGAAATGGTCACCATGGGCACCAATATCTATGGTTATTGGATCCCTCCTCTTTATAGATATTTAAAATTCTTGACAGAAAATTACAACAAAAATATTGAAATTCTTTGAAACAACAAAGATAATGAATGCTTTCTTTCCTTGATAGAAAATTACAGACTCAAAACTCAAACTGGAATGGAGTGTGTTTTTATCGATATCTAAATTTTAATGACTTAACCCTGATCATTTCTTCTAAAACAATTCAATCATTTCTTTTGATGCTGCATTCAAATGACATATAACAATATCAACATGAAATACCTAAACCACCTAATTATCAGCACCAAATTTCACATATACATTATTATTTCGGATCGGGATCACCAGCTTTTCTTGATTCGATGGTTAAGCACCGAAGTACTTCGAGATCGGTGCCACAACCGATACCCACCGTCCGATCAAAAAAGCAGCATATTTCCATCCTATTATTTCCCATAAAAGTAAGATAAACTCAATCATAATCACAGCACAAAATAACCGCAATTAATATCTCCGCACAGTAATTAACCCTCCGCATAAGTACCCCAAGTACGGGTCTGTATCTGCTGCCATAAAACTGATGGCAGGAAGCTGCCATAGTTTTTTATAGCCATTGATTTATTTTAAACGGCTAATATTTTAGAAATAAGGATGCTCTTTTAATGGTGGGTCCCATTGTCATAGGTACAATGGCAGCACCCTGCCATCACAACTATGGCAGCGGATAAAAATCCCCCCAAGTACCATTATATATACAGAAGAAAACAACCCAACAGGTACATGAAGTACAATCAATGAATCAAAGGAGCAGAAAATTACTATGGGCAGCAAAACCAAACCATTACTATGCTATGGGCAGGAATGATTTGGAGACCTGACCTAATTTAATTCGAGGGCCGTACAAGGGACCAAAACGAAGATACTGGTGGCATACAATGCACTAATATACACAGCTAGCTGTTCTCTTGCTAAAAGTGAATGCGAAAGCTAGCTAGAGATGGGAAATGGAATATTTGGTTGTGAGTTGTGACCACACCGTCGTACGTAGTACGTACTAAATCAGAAATGCAAAATGCAAAATGGCAATTCGCCTGAGAGTCCCAATCAGACATCAGATCGACAATTTAGTCGCTGATTGTCGGTCGAACCTTTCGGATTCTGGTCGGGTCAGTTTGATCAAATAGAAAATGTTGGGTATCAGGTTCGGGTCAGTTTGATCGAATAGAAAATGTTGGGTAGCAGGTTGACGGCTGCCGGCATTTTTTCTTGTCGAGTCGGTATTGGGTTGACGTCTGCCGGCAATTTTTTGGATCGGACAGGGTCGGACGGGTTTTTTCAGGTTTGTCAGAGTTTGCATCTCTTTTCCCGGGTTAGCTTGGGTTTTGGGGTCGTTCAGGTCGGGTCGGGTCGGGTTCGGGTCGGCTTGACTTTCCCTGAAACACGGGTCTGATCAAGTTCGGGTCAGTCTGATTTTCCCTGAAACACGGGTCGGGTCGAGTTTGAGTCAGTTTAACTTGCCTTGAAACTTGGGTCGGGTCGGGTTTCAGGTCAGACAGATTTTTCGGGTCAGGTTAGATTTTGCCACCTCTGGTCCACATAACTCTTCTTCGGAATCTTTTTTTCGGCTAATTCGTACTTACGCTAGTGTAATTTTTTTTTTATTTTAATTTCAGACAGAAACTTAAATTTGTATTTTAAATCAGAATTCAGGTGCTATTATTTGTGTAAATACATTTCGTTGATAATGTTGATTATTGAGTACGTACGTAGTTGCTATATGTCCAAAAAAGGGGATAGAAAGAATGAATATGTTAAATACTTGTAGAGTTATTGGTACCTGGTAAATGGAAAATTGGACATGTTTAGGACAGATCCTTGTCCTTATTATATATAAAAGCATATTAGAAAAAAATAACATGAAAATGCTATCTTTCCAAATAAGAAAATTGAGCCGTTGTTCATTTTATTGGATAGATCAGAACTGTTGATTTACGTTAATGTCTCAGCCCACTAAAATTTAAGACTCATATCAATTTCCTCAATATAAGACCCATTACATATTATCTTAAAAATTTATTATAAGAAATAACAATTTCAGTTCAATGCAACGCGTGGGCTCTTTACTAGTCTTACATAGATTGACAATTTTTTTTAACTTGGAGTAAGCTTTCCACATAAAAGAGTGACAATTTTTCTGTGTGTGGAACATGTTTTACATTGTACTCGAACTTATTTCTGTTGACACCAATTTTCAATACGCTACTATGCAATTAAATGGACGTGAGAGAGCTCCAATGGAGGCCAGAAAGAATTGCCTCAAATCCTCTGTATAAGATGAGATCATCAAACCGCTGGTTCTTATTTTGGGTCAGATAGATTTGGGCCTAGATAAAAAGATCTCCACTAGGCATTCATTTGATTGGGCCAAGATAAAGAGAATTGCCTCAAATCCTCTTAAATGAAAATTCCGGTATACCACTGTACTATGATGGATAATTTGCCAATTTGTAATGCACCTAATAAGAAGTTTGAGATTTGTAGTTGAACAAGGCTGTAGCAATAATACATATTATGGGATCACCGAATATATTCTTATAAAAAACCATCACAATACAAACATGATGAACGAAATAAATATGTAATCATATTATTGAAGAAAATTACAGCAATCAATCATATATGGTACATGAACAACATCGCAAGCATCTCTTTTAAAACTTAAGAAAGAAAAATTTGGTTCTTCATATATAAAACGTAAAACATAGCACAATGGTAAGTATTCTCTTGAAACAAACAAACATGATGAACGAAATCAAAGTATGATCTGACGAACTAACAAGTCGGACATTCTTTGTTGTGAAAGTAAAAAGGAAGAATAGCAAACAAGTAACGTAGGTCCAACTTACATTATCATTTTTCATTTTCCATTTTTTTGATTGACAGCCATGTAGGCTTGAGTAAAGGATAAGAGCAACCCAACGAACCCAAAGTAAAGATTGATGATGGCCATCGGCTGGCCAAAATAATTTCGGATTAATGCTGCTCCGTACCTTCTCCGAGGTGATTCTGAGAGCCCTTTGAGTTCTGTCAACATGTCTGAATAGTAATGGTTAGCATGTTCCAAAAAAATACAAGCACCGAGCTCATTGAAAAAGGACACTGCTTCGTTGTTGCTTGGAAGCATATTCTGTAGAACCCCTATAACCCCACATCGCTCGAGCAGTGCCACATCCTCGTCTGTTTTTATTAGTAAACACATTAGTACTACATAGCTTGTGAAGACGCAATCTGAACTGGCCAGCTGACTTTGTTCAAATGCTACCATATTCGCCAACATGATTTTAGTACTCTTGGTTAACACCAATAAAGGCATCTTCAAAATATTAGGCCGTTGAAAAGTTACTCCGGAAATGTCATGAACATCCAGCCTTCTCCTGAATAAAAGTCTCAAGTTACTAAGTTTAGAAGCAGATGGTATACTAATTGGCCACGTATAAGCATTTGTGGATAAATGTTGGCCAACACTATAGCTGGATGAATTCCCATGGTCGACGAGGATGTTTTCTCTCCTTGCATGGTCGGGCAGATTGGCTGTGTAAAGAAGGTCAAGAAAATGGTGGAAGTTTCTCTGAACATTTGGAAGTGGTAGCAGTTGCCTATTATTACAAGTGCGTGGGGCGTACTTGCATATTAGTTGTAATAGGGGACAAGTACATTTATTACCGGAGCATTCGTTTTCACGACAATCACCATGAATGGCAAAAAGCTTGTGAACTACGAAGAGTGGAATTTGATTTTCCAGCAAGAACATGTCACTGATTATAGCCTTGATATCCCAACTGATATCAAGCTGCCCTGAAGCAGCCTTCGAGTAGAACTCGAGTATGAAGGAACTGTCAAGTAACAGCATCTCAACAAACTCGTCACTATTTAATTTAACATCCTTACCGTAGCAGTTGCGTGCTGCCGGTTCAAGGAGTTTCATCTCTTCAAAATAGACATCAATGTTAACACCTCCACTGCGTGAGATGAAGTCCCGAAGAGAATACCACTTCTCCTCTTGCATGGCGCTGAGATGCGGCTTCTTGTAATGATATGGACCAATCGAAACTGCCTTGGGCTCATAAAGCTCTCTGTTGCTTTCTTTTATCCAAACTGGCGCCAGAGGACAGATTGTTGCTGTTGCATGATCATCACTCCCACCAGGTACCCCCCGCAAACTATTTAGCTTATTCTTCACCAAAGCCAGGCCATTATGTAATGAAAGATCTTCAGTTGTTGCGCCTTCTGCTTCGCAAGTTTTAAAACCGAACTAATTAAATATATATAAATTGGACAACACATATATAGTATACCGAAATTAATTAAATTAATTTAGGTATATTTTTAATTTAAAAATAATTGAGGGGTTTTATTGTAAAATTGTGGTAAAATAAAATAAAATAAAAGAAATGACTGATCACTTGCCGACTTGAAGTTGTTACATTAATTGATAAGGTTTGCATTAAATAGATTATAATACATATTTGACACGTGGAGGTCATCAAATACCAATATGATCCACCTCATGCTGGTTATGCTTGAGAAACAAGTCCAATACATTGATATATACATATATACGCTGAAGGGGGAGGGCGCGGTTTTGGCTCTCTGATCGCTCTCTTGATATGCCTCTCTTTTAACTTAGAAATATTTGGGAAGAATGAAAATATGAAGAGAAGGGTTTCAATGCCTCCATTTTTGTGCCTTCATCATGCCTTCACTTTTTAAATTTCAAATAACTCAAAATTTAAAACTCATTTTTCAAAACAAAACTGTTAGATTTGATTAATATGATATTCTCTATGTGTACATAACAATTTTTTTCACTTTTTTGTTTTATTTTATATAAATCAATGAGTTATAAAAATCAACGTCTAGAAATTGCTCAATTTAGTTTATTATTTTAAGCTCTTGATGTCAAATAAAATAATATTCAAATTTGATGATTTTTTATATATACATAAATGAAAGGATATAGATTAAATTAAGAAACTTGGGCAGTCAAAAAGCTGAATTGAGGTAAAAAATGACATGTCATCAATTTCCCATGGGGCAAAGATGGTGGCATTATATATTTTTCCTACAAATTAATGATAAGTTAATTGGTAAGCCTCTTTATATTTTAGTAAAGACTAAAGAGTAATTTGATGATGAGCTTTATAAAAATTGTCGCTCATAAGTGGGTGATTGGATTAATACACAAGTAAATGAGACTGTACATGATTGTAATATATTTAAGCTTGGCACATGGTTGTACGTACTAAACTTATAGAAGAGGTTGTATAGTATAAACTATAAACCATAAAAGAACAAGTCAGCCAAAAGACTTGAGCAATTTACGAGTTCAGTTCAGACCAAAGTTTACATCTTAGTAAACTAAGCAAATTAACTAATTATTTGGCCCTCAAATAATATTAAGGCATCTGTGTAGTATATATATATATAGAATTAGGCTACGATAATATGCATATCCAGTTTTAAAGTGTTATGCGACTCGTATCTCAGTTTTCGATGTCCAAATAGTCGATCCGAACCGCTCAACTTGATCTCTATATCAAAATATACTAGGAAACCAAATTTTACAATTTTTAGAATTTTTTTTGCTATTTTTAATGATGGGGAGAAAATCGTTGTTTTGTATGAACCAGAATTCTTGGATCTAGTTATTTTCTCCCCATCACTAAAATTAGCAAAAAAATTCTAAAAATTGTAAAATTTGGTTTCCTAGTATGTTTTGATATAAAGATCAAGTTGAGCGGTTCGGATCGACTATTTAGACACCGGAAACTGAGATACGGACCGTATAGTACGGTAAAACCGTGATATGCATATTATTGTAGCCGGACTCTCTCTCTCTCTCTCTATATATATATACACACACACAAACATATGTCAATTAAAGGCCTTACATACGTATAGTTTTATTATAGTACGTATGTGGCGCTGTCACGTCTTGGGTATATCTCGGGGCGTGACAACATATATATATTCATCTAAAATTAAAAGTACACAAAAGCGAACAGTTAATTAGAGGTTACATGACATACCAAGCGAAAAGTGATCAGTTGCTACGATCTGCTCCATTTATTGGTGAGAGCAAATACAATGCAGTTCCTCCAATTCTTTTCAAAGCTGCTTGGGATTAAGGTTTCTATTAATGAGACCGGGGGTGTGTGTGTGTGTTAAAGGTTTCTAGTTTCTACCGGGCATATCATTCACTAGGGAGCTAAGGCTTAATTAGGGCGATGACCAGCTCTGTCCAGATCAAAGGTTTAAATAGCGGTCATAGCGGCCGCTATAGCGGTTGATATAGCGTTTTGGAAGCAAAACGCTACGACGCTATCAGTTTTTTCCCGTTATTTGATACTTTATGTAGTAACATATGAAATATGGTTAGAATCATCTAAATTTTCAATTATTTTATGATATCTAACACTTAATAGTTGTTATTTATGTTTTGCAATCATTTAACACATAATTAATTGGATTTGTAAACAACAATGAATGTTATATAAACTTAGTATCCACATAAGAAAAATTGTGGGATTTATTAGTGAAAATAAAAGTTATATACTTGAAATCCATTAAAATGTTATATAATCAATAAATATTTTTTACATAATGTTTTATCATAATTTATTTACAATTTTTCTATTATAACTTTTAGGTTCTAACTTTTTTTCTTTGAAAAATGATAGATAGATAATTTATTTTTGATAACTTCAATAATCCGTTTAATTTTTTAATATTTAGGAAAAGTAATTACTCAATGATTCAATTTGAAATCCTTTTGACAGAAACAAATAATACTTTGCAATAAAAGACTGACCATCATGTTGTACTATATCAATATATCTGAGTAAGAATACTTTGTTTCAAGAGTGATCAATAATTATATAATTTTTAAACAATTTGGTTAGAAAATTTTATATATTATTCTAATTATTCATCATTTTTATTAAATATGTTAGCTCATAAACCAATAAAATATTTAAAATATTCTATATAACAGGAACCGATAGCGCCCACGATAGCGCCGATATCCGATATCCGCTATCAAATATACCCCACTGCGATAAGTCCGCTATCTGCTATTTAAACGCTTTGGTCCAGATCCATAAAACTCCGATTCAAGCTCGCACCTTGTGGGACAGTACTATATATGCTTCTCCACAATGTGGAATATATGGAAAGAAAGGAACAAGCAAAGGCCAAGCCACCGCAAATTCTCGCCAACGATAGAACACATGGTTGTGTACTGATAGAACCTCCTTCCTGGCTTCTTTTCTTTTCTTTTTCCTTTTTTTTTCTTTTCTTTTTCTTTTTTTTTTTTCTTTTCTTTCCTCTTGTCCACCCTTGTTTTACTTATTTCCTCTGTTTCTTGTAAATACAAATAAGACACTAGGATTCCATACTATCTTGATGCCTCGGTAATAATTACCTGAGGAGGGATCCAATGACACACAAAATTTTGACACAAATGTTATACTAAATCATATAAATCTATAAAAAATCTTAAAAATAGAAAATCTTTCACAAACATGTTCATTTACTTATAGATCGATTGTGTTAAAAATTTCATTCGATTTGAGTGTCATTTGATACTCCATCAACGACCATCAATTTTATATAGTAATTAGAACGGTCTAAATTTAATGATTCTTGATGGAGTATCAAATGACACTAAAATTGAATAAAATTTGACACACAATCGATCTATAAGTAAATGAATATGTTTATACAAGATTTTCTATTTTTAAGATTTTTTAAAAATTTATATGATTTAGTGTAACGTTTGTGTCAAAATGTTGCTGTGTCATTTGATCTCTTCTCTGATTACCTATGTAACTTTCTTATATTTTTATTAATGAAAATCAAGTATGGCAGTTGTCTACTTCCTCAAAAAAAAAAAAAAAATACTCATTTCTTTCGACCTGTATATACGAAAAGGATTATAGTAGATTCTGCCTAACAATTTCCTTTATCGATTTTGGTGACTGTATGCTTTTTAGAGGAGAGGGATAATATATATATATATAGTAAAACTACCGTGAGCTTAACACCAAAAATATATCAAATCATATCCAAATTTTGATTTATATAGCTCAATAAATTCGTTATATCAAAATCTTATAGCATGCAAAAATTTTCCATTTTTGGAGATTTTTAAATATTTATTTCGGATTTTTTAATAGTAGATATACAATATTAATTGAATAATCAATGTTTCGTAGGTAACTTTTAAAAAATCCGAAATAAATACTTAAAAATATCTAAAAATGGAAAATTTTTGCATGCCACACGATTTTGATATAAAGAATTTATTGAGCCATATAAATCAAAAATGGTTTTGGTGTTAAGCTCATGGGAGGCCCCCGTGAGGTTAAGAACACGGTAGTTTTACTCATGTATATATATATATTTGATAATATGCTCTATCTATTTTTTTTTTTTGGAGTTGATAACCGCACCCAATACATTTTTAGTTAAAAACTCTTTTTCAAGTTTAACAAATCACTTTTACCGATTGCAATTCACACACTCAATCAATTGAACAAAACATTATATATATACAATAGAAAGATCAAGAATAAAAAAAAAGAGATAATATATCATACACCGTGCTTAAATACCCCACTATCATACCCCACCATCCAACGGTTCATAATCCCCCAATTTTGTACTCAGACCCTTCGTCCCTTCCAAGACCTCCAAGCCCAAGGCTCCAACAAACTTGTAAAATTTGACCGTTTGTTATTCTCCGCCATTTGAACTATTCTATTCCGCTAGAAGATTGATTTTGATCGGATATGTGGCTTTCTTATTTCTCACTCTTATTTTACAAGGTAGCAACACAAAGGAGGGAGAGATGACCGGAAAGCGGCGAACACAGACAAATGATCAGCGGGCGAGGATCACGGCCGGATGAGCGGGTGACGAACGCGGCCAGATGAGCCGGCAACGATGTGAATCCAATTGGAAAATAAGAAGCACACTGAAAAAGGCGCCGTCTGATCGAAGATGGGAAGAGCGACAAGAGAGATCAGAGAGAAAGATGAGAATTATCCAGATAGAGGAGAAAACAGAGACGAGATTAGAATCACGAGTATGAGAGTAGTTCGATCAGTAAGAGTCGGAGACAGAGTACTGTTTGTTTCGGAGGAAGATTGTATTATAACTTCACCGTAATTGTATTATTGATTACAATATGAAGTATTATTATATTTTATGAAGTATTATTATTATATGTTATTTCAGTTGGTATTATTAATGTGTGAATAAAGTATTGTGACATTGAAAATAAAAGAAAATTAGATCATATTTCGTATTTTTATTTAGTATTATTAGTTGCAAAAGTTTTGTACATATTTTATGAAATGGTATTACTACTTCTGTATACTAGGTATTTAGACCTTCTATAATATGTATTATTAGTTACAGAAGTTTTGTCATTCAGTGGTACAGTGGTCACGTGTTTTGCATGGTTAGTCAAATATGAGATTTGACCGGGGTATTTGACTGGGGGATTTGACTTTTTGTTGTAGTCACGTGTTTTGTTGGATGTACGGAATGCATACGTTGTAGGTATTGGGACTTGTTATAATTAGTATTTAGGTTTTGTTCTTTAGGTATTTAGACTTGAAGGACGAAAATGCTTAGCGCGCTGATAACACATTGTTAGTATTATTAGTTAGGCTGTAAACGCATATGGATTCTGGTCAAAGCGGGGTATTTGACCGGGGTATTCTACGCGGGGTACTGATATCTTCTCCCAAAAAAAAATCACTCAAAATTTATGAGAGTATGAAAAAGAAAGAGAAAATATTACCAAATTAGTTTAGGGAATGGATAAGTGGATACTTAAGGGGGCAAATATAATTTCTCTTTTTTTTTAGTTTGAATACTACGTACCTTTTCCATTAATGTATTTCAGAAAAAAAAATTAACTACGTAATTTCATGCCTAGATAAAATATTAATAATGAAAGTTATATTTCTTTTTGTTGAACTAAAACCCAAACCTGAAATACGCAACATTCTTTCGTCCAATATAATGGTTTTATCTTTTCAAATTACTCCTTATATTTTTCTCTAGTTTAGTTTCTTTTAAACCTTCCTACGGTCATACTTTTTTTAAAGTCATATATCCTATACCTTTCTCTATTTTTATTAGGGAATGGATACATCGATATCAAAAGTGATACCAAAATTGATATCGACTGCATTAATGCATTTATGTTACATGGGTTCATATATTCATATTAAATTCATTTATATTAATTCAAGTTATTTGTATTATATATATATAATCCACCATATAAAATAAGTAGTATATTAAAAATATTACTTTGAATAGTTTCTCTCAATTAATATGAATATATTAATTCAGTCGGTATCGACTTTGATATCACTATTTATATTTCTATAACATTTTCCAACAAAATTACAACAGTACACATAGAAAATATCTCAAATAAAATTGAAAACTTGTCGATTGAAAATTAAGCAAGCATTCATTGTCATGCATAACACTATCATAACGTAGTGATTTGAAGACCCAAGTCTTGCCCCCATAACTCTTGATGTATTGTCATTTTATACGGATGTGGGCCTTCAATCATACGTGCAGTCCGTTTTCATCTACTCGGGCAGCTGCAGGGAGTATTTTCTAGGGAGTATTTTTTGTGGTCATCTATCCGGGCAGCTGCGGGGAGTAATTGAACCTTGTGGGAAGTATTTTGCGGGGAGTATTTTTTGCGGTCATCTATTCGGGCAGTTGTGGGGAGTATTTTGTGAGAAGTATTTTTTGGCATTTGCAAATGGGCAAAGATTTTAAGCTTCCTGGGCAGCAATTAAAAAAGTCAATAGTATTGTTGGACAACACATCATGTGGTGCGGGGCATAACATGGGGAGCCATATATTTATCCTTTATATTTACGAGATATATTATACTAGATTGGGGCTATGGTACTATTAATAGTACAAATTGTGCAGTACTATTGGCTCATATCTCCAATTTCAAAATATTAATAGTCGTACTATTGGCTCATATCTCCAATTTCAAAATATTAATAGTCAATCCAAACCGCTCATTATGATCTTCATATACAATTTTACTTATAAACCAAATTTTATAATTTTTACAATTTCACTTAGCACGGGTTGAGACGGGTATGGGCAAGCACGGTCACGGGTACGGGTAGGCATGGGGCACAGGCACGAACAGGTACGGGTATGGGATGAGTTGGGGAGGCACGGGTTTCCATGGGCAAAATTTTAAAGGGTCGGCTCAAATCCGTTTGAAACCCGCCCTTCGAACATACACGAACGGACACAGGTTTGATCTACGGGCGGGTGAGTGACAATAACGAAGGCGGACGAATACGGACTAGGTTGACCCGTACTGGTTTGTCAAAACACTATATATGAATATTAGAAGGGAGGTCGTGATCCAATGCTCTTGAGAATCGAGAGCAGTGCACTACTCTTAAGATCTAACAGTGAAGATCAACTAAGGTGATGTAATCGGTTGATACCGACCATTCGATCTTAAGAGCAAGACTCTGCTTTTAATTCTCAAGAGCAGTCGCTTCTCGCCTCTACGAGGAATACTAGTGGTTTGTCTGCTTGACCGCTTTAGATGAACTTATCAAACTTACCATAGTTTTCAATACACCACAAAATTAAAAAAATTTCAATTTCTTTTTGAACATGTAAAGGCTATTTGGTATTTTTCTCTTTCGTCTCTTTTCTCTTGACGGTGGGGAGAGACGGTGTGCCTCTCCCCCGCCACCTCTCAGTTATTTACTTCTTCGTTGATTACCTTCAAGTTTAGTTCGTCTGTTTCTTCGTCTGTCTTTTCGTCGCCCTTTTTGTTTTAAAATGGTTTTTCGTTGTTCTTCATTTAAGAGGATTATATTATGAATCGCTCGAGAATGAATTTTGCTCCCACTTCAACAAACGGAAATAGTGCTTCAAGAAATGAAGATATGCGGAATGCTTAACAAGTTTTTCAATCTTTACAGAGACGAAGAATTCATCACAACTAAGACGGTAACTTCAAAAATGAATAATGCGCTTCTTTAAAATTTGTCTCTCTATGTTAGTTTATCGGGACAAAATTATATTGTAGAAGGTTTTGGTTGATATTTTGTGTCTTTTGGATTTAGATTGAGAAACAATTTATTTTATTTTCCTCATGGTTGTAATTTTTTTAAGTGAATGGAATTAGTTGCCTACGGGCCTTGAATGTTCAAAAAAAAAAAAAAAACTATTTGGTAAAGACTTATCTCTTCCATAATTAACAGGATGAATGCTTATTCTGAAAGAAAAACTACCAAACAATTATAGAATAAACTGAAACTTCATCAAAACAAGCTGGCATATATATTCTTCCACCTCTAAAGTGATGCATCGCATTTATATCTATTTATTTTAGGATTTTTACCTTTATTTTAGTTAGGAATTTTAGATTTAGTAACAAATTAGTTAGTTAGATGTTTAAATTTGAGTTAGTTAAGATTTTGGGATCCAATTTGGAGAAGATGAACAAAAATAGGCGAAGAAGCAAGCAGAAGACATAGAGTGCGGACCGCAATCTCGAGTGTGCGGTTCGCACTCAGATCAAATCTGGAGCAGCTAAATCCGGGCCGATCACAACCGCCGACAATCCAATTTTAGGGCAACCGACTCCCTGTTCCTTGGGGAGTACGGTTCGCACCTGACGAAGCCTGGAACGCAAGAAGGCTAAATCTGACGGGACCTCTATTTTTTTTGGAGTATTCCAACTGGAGATATCTAATTCTAATCTTTGCTCCAGAAAATTAGGAGTCGGTTCCAGAATAAAGAAGGCTAAAACTGGGAGCATCCAATGCCTATAAAATCATCATCTTCGAAGAAATCTTTGGTCAAGTCTAGTGTCGTGTTATCATATTATTTGAGTAGAGTTTATTATGAGAGTTAGTTAGTCAAGAGTCCTTTAAATTCCAGTTTAGTTTAATTTAGAGAGTTGATAAGAAGAGGGAGATTACTCGGAGAAGAAGGATTCAAGCGCCGACGAGTCTCAACGTCACGATCAATAATCGGTGCTTTCTTCTTTATGTTATTTACCTTTTCTTTAATTATGTTGTATTTTATTATGTCTGAGTAGTTGTCTTAGTTCTTAGGGTCTAAGATGATGTTTGATTGTATGGATTAATTGAATACTAGTTTATCATGTTTATGAATTAAAGTTATTTTCAATATTGCTTTGTGCTTAATAATAATTGTACTTGAATTGTTTCTTGATTGTTTGGTAAGAACCTATAGATTGTGGCCAGGTCTAGTTGGTTAATATAACGTCAATTGATCAAGAGTCGATACTTGTGCTAATTGGGTAGTTGTTCCAAAAGTAACTGAAAAGTGAAATTGCGGTTTTAACTAGAGTTAAACCGGACCCTAGAACGAAAGCAAATTGAATTAGGTTAGAAATAATCCTAAAGATTTCTAATTGATCTAAAAGTGTTAAAAGTGCCAACAAACGAGAGTTGAGGGACTTGTAATTGCTTAGGATTAGTTAGGAGTCGGTAACTTTAGTCAACCTATCTAATCTGAACCAAAATTGTTCTCTGTCTGTTCCTTGCGGACCGTAGTGTGACAGACTGCGGATCACACTCCCAAGTAACTGCTAGGAAATCTATCTCTCAGACAGTTATCTGCGAACTGCAGTTAACCACTACGGACCATTAAGCTGGTAACTGAAAGAGAGGCGAAATTGTATACCCTGCGGACTGTACTTAGCAAGTGCAGACCGCAGGCAATTGATCCAGACAGCAAACTGATTCTGAAAACCCTGGGAACGCTTGTTTAGTATCTGTTTAGAGTTTTTATTTATTGTTATTTACTTTATTGCACCTGAAACCAATCTTGAAACAACCCCCCTCCCAACTTTTATACAAAAACACCAAAAATATTCTAATTAGGATTAGGATAGAGTTTAAAGCATAGCTTAGAAGTAATTTCGTCCCTGTGAATTCGATCCCGACTATATTGCAATAGATCGTACGCTTGCGATCGAGGGCACTATTTAGGGTATTAAAAGCCTATACACTTTACAGAGGTCAGACAGTAACATCTCATAAATTTGCATTGAAATTCCCACTCCTTTATTTGTTTATTATTTAATTTTTTCTCTTGGACATTCTCTATACCATTATGTTCTTTTCTTCCTTATATACATCTACCAAATGCAAACACAAAATTATGGAAGACATGAGAAGAGATCTTTTGAAAGAGAGATTTTCCATTTAATTCTGGAATAAACTCCTGGGGACCGTTCGGCGACCCCTCTTTAGGCCTACTTAGACTTTCTTTAGCTTCTTTAGCCTCTTAATCCTTCCGAACGCAAGCTCCTCAGTACGGATTAAAAGTTTCCTTAAGCCTCCTTTTGACCGGGGCTTAAGCCTTACCCGGATTTCTAAGGAAGCCATATCCATGGCTTAAGGCTTAAGCTTTCTTAAGTCATTTTTCTTTCTCCGAACGGGTGTGACTTAGTAAGACTTAAATATTTAAGCCAACCACCTTGCCGAACAGTCCTGGTGCCAAACACTTTAACTCAAAAAAAAATGTTCTTATTGGAGTTTTAAGTGCGAGAGGCACCGGACAGCACTTTCATTGGAGACATGTTGAAAGAAGAGATAATCGCTTACTAATCACCATTAAAATGCTATGTTTTTTTTTATTTAATTATAGATTTCAATTATACACAGTTACACACTTTACAATTTGCTATTATGTCATTAAATGAGAGTAAGGTGTGCTCCGGAAGGGAGGAGAGGAGTGGAGGGGAAGGGAGGGGAGGGCTAATCAAGTTTCGAGTTATCTGTCTAAGATTATGTTAGTTGCTCTATAATTATAATTTGTGCCTTGCTATTCTCCTCTCCTTTCTAGTAATTATAGTTGTGGAGCAAGTAACATAACCTTAGACAGGTAACTCCAAACTTGGTCGGTCCTCCCCTCCTTTCCCCTCCCCTCCCCCTTCTGAAGCATACCTTGAGAGAGAATTTCCTCAAATCCTCCGTATGAGATGATAAATGGATCAGCAAAAGCTGGTCCGTAATTTGGGTCGAGTAGATCCAAGCCTAGATGAAGAGATCTCAACTAGGCTTTCATATGATTGGGCCAAGATATAGAGAATTGCCTCAAATCGTTCGGATCTGATGCAAACAAGTGACACTCATTATTGCGAGTTTGAGACCACTATCTTGTCATTGAAAATACTAGATTTATTCTTCCAGTAATCCTGATCCTACATAATTTTTTTTCTACAAGAACATAATTCCATATTGCATTTGGTGAAGACCTATAATAAAAAACTCATCATTGATAAGAAAAAAATAATTCAGCCCAACTTGAAATTAATATTTTCCTATAAAAACAAGTTGTTTTAGAGAAATAAGTTCATATTAGAATTGGCAATCTGTAAAGCACCTAATAAAAAGTAAAGTATGAGATTTGTAGTTGAAAAAGGCTGTAGGCTGTAGCAAATTTGCAATACAAATACGGTTATATATTTATCATGGGATAAACGATTATATTCTCATAAAAAAATCATCATAATACAAAGATGAATTCATTGGTTTACCATACAGGTACAGCTCCAATGTTACAGCAATCATGGTACATGAACAACATCACAAGCTTCTCTTTTGAAATTTAAAAAAGAAAAATCGGGCATTCTCTAATGCTCTCGTTTTTATACCAACCCGTGCTCCCCCCTTTTTTCTCTGGCCATCACATTAGGAACCAATAAAACTCACAGCTTCCGGTTGATTCTGTGCGTCATAGTATATATCTCATCCCCATCTTAGGCCCTCGAAATAATTTGGGCAATGGAATGAGGGATCAAGGGTATTGAGAAGAGACCAAGACACCTTGCTCATTCAAACGTCTCTGAAACTGAGCCAGACGAGACTGTAAATCTACTATTCTGGCAGCTTTGAAAGACAGAATGCTGTTCAGCCTGGAGACATAGTCGTCTAACTGGTTGCCTGGTTGATCTGCTTCAACCAAGAGATCCATCTCCTGCCATAACATACAAGTGTTCGTTAAATTAAATAACGATAATGTGAATTTCATCAAGCCATGTAAGTTGCATAGCAAGTCAAAAGCGTAAGATGCATAAAAGGAAGAAAGAGATCCCTTAAACATACCTCCCGAATAATATCTAAAGTCTCTTCAACTTGTTTCCTATGAGCTGACACCAAATCTTCCTCTTCCTATAATAACACCACACAAACAAAGCTCAAGCATGCTGTTTACCTCAAAAACACTTATCTTTAATTCTAATAAAAAAATTATAACCTACCTTTAGAAGTTCATTTAACTGATCATCATCATCATGCACGGGCTCCCAGTTCATATTTGGGCTGACACTTCTTTTACCTTGTTGTTGGTATGTTGCTGGCTCATAATAGTCGTCTGCTGCAGTATATAAGTTATTCTTACTTCTATTACTTTCCTTTTTCGGCATTCCATTTTGATAATTAATGTTTGTACTTGTCTCCTTTCGTGGTGGCTTTGGCCAATCCATATTGCTCAAAGTTTCACTAGCGCTGTTTATCGGTTCAGGTGAGGATTCTGGAGGCTGGAATGAAGATAAAGGTACAGCTATAGACTCCCTTAATGTCCCCGAAGAGACATCCTTTTTGGGGTTGCCTCCCTTCGAAAGGCTCTTTACCCTGTATCAAAAGTTCTATATTTTATTAATGGAGAAAACCAATAGAAAAAAAAAAAAAAACTAGAGGCGTGATACTAAATTTTCATTATTACTAGAGAATGGGTAACTGTCATTGAAGTATCAAATATGATTCAAGTACAATAGTCTGATGATACCACAGGTGCAATCGTAATTAGCATCAAAAAGCATTTACCCAGTTACATATTGATTGATTTTAAGATCCTTCTTTTAGTTAGCTTTTATACTCTATGCTGGTATCTAGTTCTGTCAGTAATGTCAGATTGTCCAAACTAACATTTTTATTTAATTTAAATTAAGATTCCAAACATTGACTGACTGACCAATAAAAGGGATTTCAAACTTTCTAGTTGTTTCTTAACAACATACTAGAGAAAGTAGAACAAAGCAACAGTAGTTTAGAAGACAAATGGGTGCTCACCTATCAGCATATCTAAGAGTATTTAGAGTATGTTCGCATGAACCAGAGCTTGGAGAAATGCATGATATCATGACTGTGCGAGAGTCACCAATAAATGAGTCCCTTAACACCTCAGTCAATTTGCTTCCTCTAAAGGGTATATGGGTCTGGTCATTGTCGAGTGCTCTGATGCATTCCTTAAGAGCCAAAAGGCTTTTGTTGATCTCAGCCCCTTCTATTCTGCACTCAATTTAGACATAAGAAAATTCATATTAAGAAGAGAAATGCATGTTATGTTTGTATGTTTTGGACCTGAATGTGTTGTCATGGTGGATGTTTGCCAGACAATATTAAATAGCAAATAAATTTGGAGTCAAAACCAAGAATTTCCACTTTGGAGATTTAGCAAGGAGTATTAAGTCTATAGACTGCATGACACAGGGACAGTGGTAATAATAAATTGCAAGAACAAAGACATTAAACTGGGAAAAAGTTCCTTTTGGAAAAATCAGCTTGCACATAAATAAAGATAAGAAAATCAACAATGGCACAGGAGTCAATACCTTGTTTGTTTATCATTGTCAGTGGTGTCCGCTCCACGTTCGCTACCAGCCAGATCAATGAATGATAACTTACCAACTGGTCGAGGCGGTTTTGACTCATTGCCATCGACAAGTTTTTTAATAGCAAGCTGTAGAATAGCATGAGACCGAGAAGACTCTTCATTTGCACCAGTTGTACCAGTGCTTCTTGTTGCATTTCCTTTCTCAATTAACTCTCTGATCATTTCCACATCGGTGGCTCTATATTCTTGCAAGCCAACAATGCACACCTTCTGTTTGCCATCTTCCCTCATCAAAAGCTTCCTAGGTATTTAACCTTTAATATTAGTAAAAATGACTTCACAAGATTTATGAAATTAGGTAATTTCATAAAGGAAAAAACATACTTCCGGTCATTTAGAAGATCAAAAAGCTTCCCACCATAAATTTCAAAGAAACTGACAAATAACTGAAACCCTTGATTTCTGTATGTGTGGTTCATATATCTTAGTATATCATGAGAAGCTTTAAGGGGAAGAGGCTTCATGGTAAATGTCTTCCCACTGCCTGTTTGCCCGTATGCAAAACAAGTAGCTTTTGTACGGTGAAATATGGCTGGCACAACTGGTTCAACTGTCTCCCTGTACACCTAGAAAGAGAAATCAGGAAAAGAAAAAATATTAAGAACCCATATGAAGTGTAGTAACAGAAAAAAATAACATTTTTGATTCATGAAATCATAAAAAATTATGATTACCAAACCACTTGCACAGGCCAGAAAACAATGTTTTTGTTTATATTTTCTTGTATAGTTAACTTTGCTTTCTAGAAGTATGTAGGCTTACCTCATCATTTGAGACATCCTCATCTAAGACAGCATCAAACACAAAGTCGTGTCTCTCAATATATTCTGTGAGATCAACCTGCACAACAACCCGATATTAAATAATTGTAAGTGATGAAAGGTGAGATAATGATTGGAAATGCAAAACTATACCAACCTTGAGTTTGGTCTCATGGACAGTTAGACAATTGGAAGCTTGCTGAATGGTAATAATATCTTCTTCCTTCTTAGCTATCTCCTTCTTGTTTAGCGGCCTCTTACGAACCTTTAATTGAAACACACGTTATTCATCTTAAAACAATTCCGAAAAAGGGATAAGTAAAAGTGAGGGTGAAGTATACATACCACCACTTTGATCTTTGCAACAGAAGAAAGCTTCTCTTTATCCGCAGCAAAGGCTTTCAACGAACCACTGTCTGGCAATGTATCAGGTCTTGCCATTTGCCTACTCAAATTAAAGCTGGGATCTAGATTGCTCACACTTCTCCCTTGATTGTAAGATGGTTGATAAGACCCATCATAAAAACCGTGACCACCAGACTGTAAAAGTATCGGTTGTAGAGAAATCAGTGATCTTTCTGAATTATTTGTCAATTTAAACGCCAAATTGTCCAATTTGTAATGTTTGCAATTCATAATTAAATTAACAACAATAAGCTTGGTACTATGATTAATGCCCTCACATTCCACTCAATCTCACAAATTTCAGGGTGTCCAAAACCACATTCTCGTGACCACAAACCCAATTTTATAACCAAAAGATACAAACTTTCCACCTGCATTGCAAGTTTTCCCCAATATACCTTCATCAATACTTCTAAAAAATCAATGGAATTGATGTATGGGCACTAGATCTAAACCCCACAGGCATCAAAACCCTATCATCAGTTCATAGGTTGCGCAACATTGTGGTATCCTTACTTACTTCGGGCAACAGCTCGGTATCGAAGGAGTGCAAGTCAAGCAACCCGGGGCTGAACTGGCTGGACGAGACCAGCTCCTCTCTGCTCCAGTTCCTCGGCAGCGGCGATTGGGGTTCCACGGCCACATAGATCTCGCCGCTCGCGCCTCTCTGCAACCCCCCTCTGCTGCTCCCTCTCCCGCCGTACTCCCCCTTTTCAACAACAACAAAAGTTAGTTAGACAACCATTTAGTAGAGAAAGGGCGAGATCTGTGAGGAGGGGAAGTTTGAACTTACCTGCAGCCACTGGTGCGGCGGCGGCAGATTCGACGACGACGATCGCTGCGCCTTCATTGGGAGGACGGAGGACGGAGGAGTGAGAGTGAAGATGAGATGACGAACGAATCGAATTGAATTGATATTTGAACGAGGAGATTATAATAATCGAATAAAGTAATAATGGATTAATGTGTAAAGTGGAATTAGGTGACTGATTTGAGTCTGAGTGAATTTGAATTCAGTTTGAAAAAAAGGTTCCTGCGATTCATTCTGCCAAGTCCCAACAAAGAAAGTTAAAAAAAGAACAGTACTTTGTTCTCCTCTCACCGGCTGGCAGGTAAGATTTCTCTACGCATCAACTCTGTTATGATTCCTGTACCAATTACTTTACTCTAGATAAACGGACCCGCTACACATACCTGATTGCTTTGTTGCTACAGAGAATCCGCGAGGTCTGTAGATTTTGCCTTGCAGAGGACTGTTCGATCGGCCACAAAGAGGAATTCATATCCCCTGCTATACTGCATTATGCAGTTCACAGCGTCAACCCACTGGATTGCCTCGAGATTCGCGTGCGCACGGATCTCCAAACGATCCAATGGTTGACGCTGTGATCTGATTCTGCACAATGCAGTAAGTCAGGGGATGAACACTCCACAAAGAGGCGTCATGATTGGAATCCAACCAATCGTCCCGGTGCGTGAAGTCAGGGAGTGCGGGTGACTCTGCAGGCGGGTCCCACGGGGCATTCTTTAAGCGCACGGGTCCAGTGGTCGAGGACCAGGGAGTGATTGCGTGTGGGAACATCAGGGGAGGAGAGGAGCGGGGGACACGTGGCCGTTAGGTGAGCCGTTGCGACGTGCGGTGGAGGTGCCTCCCGTGCGTACTTCCGTACGGGATCCCGGATCCTGTACAACGTATATACGCTCTCCCGGTTCAAAACTCTCCAGCCGTTGTACGGCGTTGTTGGGCCGAACTTTTGGGCTCTATTCTACGCCCAATTTATACATGGTTTCTTTTGTGGCTTAAAATGAGGCCCAATAATAATTTGGTTAGCATAATAAGCCCATTGGGCCCAATAAGGAATTTTGTTAGTAGAATAAGCCCAGTAGGCCCAATAAGGAATTTGGTTAGCAGAATAAGCCCATTAGGCCCAATAAGGAATTTGGTTAGCAGAATAAGCCCATTAGGCCAATAAGGAATTTGCGTAGCAGAATAAGCCCATTCGGTCCAATAAGGAATTTGCTTAGCAGAATAAGCCCATTAGGCCCAATAAGGAATTTGGGTAGGAGAATAAGCCCATTAGGCCCAAAATGGTTGGTTGTGTAGATCATTCAGTAGATGTCAACAGTAACAACGACGTTCCTTCATGCGCGTTAAGGTTTTATTCTCAGAGCTGCTTTCATGGAATCATGGGCACAAAAGATTTCCAACTAGCTAGCTAGGTTTGATTCGATCTAGCTAGGTTCTGAAAGGGGGGTGCAATCCGTTGTATTCATCTAGGTACAGTGTGCTAGCTACCGATCTTTTTCACTCGGATTAAGCATATATTTTGCTGAGATTGTTATTCTAATGTATCATAGTCAGATAAGTATATGAATAGGAAGTATCGCACGCAGTACGTACAGGAGTGGTAAGGACGATGGCGTCTGATCATTCTGACTAGATAAATATCTTCGTAGTGAGCAGATAAATATCCCGCTGTGTGATCAGAACGACAGTTCGTAATGACGGCATTTGGTTCTAATTATAGATAGAATTTGAATGAATGGTATCAACTGTAGATAATTAATAAACCAGATAAATAAGCTCCAAAAGGTTGTGGTTTATTTATATAAGCTGATTATATATACTCACTGTTGTTTGTTGTGATGATTATACTAGGAAAAAATATTGAATTCATAGTAATCAATTAGAGCTTTCCGTTTTTTTTCTCTTAGCTAGGAAAACATAGGTTGATTCTCTTTTGTTGATCAGAACTTCAGATGCTGTTTGAATTATAAGCTGCAGATATAGTTTTATTAACAAATCTTTCACATTATCTGATTGTTTTTTTTTTTAAAAAAAAAAAACAGAGAGAGAAAATCATCGTTGCATGCATGCTTTGTGAGACAAGAATATACTTATTTGTTGTGCTGGCAATGGCATAATTAATTAATTAATCATGTTGACTCCATGTAATTGGAATGCACATATGATAAATTAAATTTCCATTACCAAATGTCAAAGAACTAAATTAATTGGCACTGTAGCAGCTTAATTATTTATTAATGAATTGAAGTAGTAAAGAGATTAAGAAGTCAACACGTTCCCAGCTGGTGCTATGATCAGGTCAAGCAAATATATATATAGTGATTTGATATGATCAAGCAAATCATACCTATCTTGTAGCTAGTGTCATCCCTTTAACTTTAACATTTTTTTTTTATTTTTGGTTATAATCACGTTGTACTTGTGAATTAATTAACTTGCTTGATGCAGTTAATTAATCAATTAAATTTCCACAATAATTTTCACCAAACTCTGTTCATTGCTGAATTGAAAAAAAAAATATTCCTAAGAAGTTGTATAGTTGAATATAATATTTGGATCGTAGGGTATACAACTCTGCCTTTTAAAGTTTGAGATTTCATATCCTCTGTGGCACTGCACTGTGTATGTAGCGCAGGATGTGAACCGTTAGATCATCTCGATCAGGATCTGTACGTGCCGGCTCGAATCTCGAGATGATCTAACGGTTCGCATCCTGCGCTACACGGTGCAGCGCTACAGAGGATGAGCACTGTGCCTTTTGAACACCTGAAGGATCACTCTTAAAATACAGTACTAGCTAGTCATGAGAGATCAATATATATATATATATGAGATATATAATTCTTCTTATTAAGTTAGGGGATTGAGCATCTACTTTATGTCCTTTTTGCATTGCCACAAAGATCAACAAAGACAGACATCGCATGTGGCTTTTCCAATTCCATCACCATCACCAAAAAGGCTAACTATATATATAGAAGAAACTAATTATATGATTATAAAGTAGAATTATCTAATTATATGATTTATATTCAGTTAAATTAATGTCGATACGACTCGGATCGACTTCCATAATTTCAAAAAAAGTGTGCGCACAGTAGCCGGAAATATATCGAATGGTACTGGATGATCAGCGGGTCATCTCGCCTGAATCAATACATGATCTTTGCATCTGTTTCCTATCTATCTAAGTGGTGGTGGTCCCTTAATCCTAGGGATTAAAACTCGCTCGCTCGACCCGATCCATTCCCTTTGCTCGCTCTTTTCCTCGAAAGCTAGCCACTTTTTCCATCATATATAGGACCACCATGAACTCTCAAGTGGTGCACTTTTGTTGAAGTGATCATCATGAAGTAGATGGAGATGAAGAGATGATCAAGAGGGCATTAATCATTCTAGCTAGCTAGCTCTAGTAGGAGTAGCTGCACACCATACTACGGTCGTGCTATGATTGCGATCGAGGCCGATCGATCGATTGATCGAGGCCGTGTGTGGAGTCCTTGGTGGAAGTAGGCTTCAGTCTCTCTCAAATCCTGGATAAGATCTCTCTCAATATATGCTCACATTCAATTCAAGGATGGTACATATATATAGCATGTGCATTTTCTTTGGAATTTTTTGTCATTTCGGAATTTACGTACCGGTACTTGTCGAAACGACGAAAACTGAAATGGAACTACTATGCCGGTCGGTACCAGGCAATTTAGCTCACTTTGTTTAAGTTTAATTAAAGATAAATAAATGCCGTAATATATATTAATGAAAAAAATGTTAGCTTTATCTAATGTACATGCAAGTACTCAATATTAATTGTAACTCGTATATACTTGTTAATTAAGTAGTATATATATATGCTGGCCAATAAATTTAAGACTTTTTTATGCTTTCTTGGTTAATTAGTAATATTATTCGAAATTTCATTTATTCCTAAACAATAAACTATTCACACATGCTTATTAATTTGTTGTTATGTATTATTAAATATCCGTACAAAATAAATAATTTGTTATTACACACACATATATATATATATATCTTGGATCACAGAGCAACTAACTATTCAATGGAATATGACTAGTGAATGCAATTTTCTTGTACTAGTGGGCATATTGACTAGCTAGAGTGTGTAAAGAAAAATTAATATATATATATATACATACATGAGGAGGGATCCATTGACAATGCTGATAATAACAATCTTGACAATGGGGACTTTGAAAAATTTATAATAATTCCTAAAAAATCTTTAAAATGAAAAAACTTTTATGGATACATTCTTTAACTTATAGATTAATAGTGTTTTAAATTTCAATCAATTTGAACATCGTTTGATGGTTTATCAAAATTTTATACATTTTTTAATGGTTGAAATTTAATGAGCTTTAAAGAGCTATCAAACGTCACTTAAATTGAATATAATTTGAAACATAATCAATCTATAAGTTAAACAATATCTCTATAAACTTTTTTCTATTTTTTAGAATTTTAACTATTTTTACAAATTTTTCAAAATCTTCATTGTCAAGATTGTCATTATAATCATTGTCAATGGATCCCTCCTCTACGGATATATAGCGGGAGCGGGGTGGGTACACCCATGAGTGCACCGTTTGATTGAGCACCCACAATTTAAACCGTTGGATCATGTTCTATTAAATGCTCCTCTCTCTTCATGGGAACTCACACAACCAACTTTTATTGATATCTGATTATCTGTTCTACTAAAACTAAAAGAAATAATATGTCTCAACTTTTTGGGTCCCACAGTGAAATGATGCAAAAGTTTTAAATAAGATTAATAGTAAATTAACTAGGGTAACTATTATATATGCATGTGCAGCATGTCCTTTGTTTTCTTCAGACTTTAAAAAAATATATTAATTTCAGAATTTTCACATGACATGCATTATGCTTTTACGGATTTATATATTAGATGATGACTATATTATTATGCCAAAATTTGTTAAGACAAACAAAGTTTTTAATGTAATTGTAAGAGTATCTACAAAAATGTTATCATAAATGAAAAAATTGTTAACTACTTCCCAAAAAGAAATGGCAAGTGGTGAATGAAATTTCACTTTTATAAAAAAAAAATAATATATAAAAAAATGAAAAAAATTGTTAACTACATTAATTCATGATTCTGAAGGTCGTAAGATATTCTAGAAATGTAATTTTCATGATGAGGGAGCGATATTTAGAAGTTCATTAAATATTTTAAGTAAATGTTAAAATTGTTTATTCTAAATGTGAGAATATTGTTTCAAACTTTTAAATATTGTTTTTCATAAAAATATCAAAATACATTTTTTCTTCTACTTAATTTATTAGAAAACAATTCCTTTGAATTATCTGAGTTTCTATTTTGTAATTCTTTTGTAAAAATCCTATAATTCCATGGCAATTCTGATGGAAATTGTTTGTAATTTTTCTGGTTAATTAATACATAACAGATATGATATTTAAATTCTTAATATAATAACATTTTACAAATGGTGCTTTTTTACCTATAAAATAAGTGCACTGAAAAAAATTAAAAAAAATAAAAATTTGAATGTCATAAATTATAATTTTGTAGTTTATTCATAGTTTGAAACATTTAATCATTACTAAAATATAAAGGGTAGGCTCATGTGAATAATTGCATATAGTTAAAAGAATAATATAATAATAATTTAACAGATGATGAATCTCAGGCACATCTCTGAAACAATTTTACTCATGGGGCCCACAAGCATTAATTGATGTTCTTTGTTTTACCTTTGCTGCGTGGAATCAGAGAAAAAAGGCGTCTCGTTTGAATCAAAGAGAGAGTAGCATTTAATATAGTGTGATCGGACGGTTCAAACCGTGAGTGAACAATCAGACCGTGCATTCATGGATGTACCCACCCTGCTCCCATATATAGCTATTTCTCCGTTCCATCTAAAACAAACTATATCATTAGTGAAATTTCAACCGGAACGGCACTCACAGTTCCATGTGTGTATAGTGGGGCAGTGGGAGACATGTAAGGTAGAACAGAAAGGTAATTACAGTGAATTTTGGTTTCTTTTTCTACATGTTACTTTGTGCAAAGGGTAGTTAAAGTCAACTATCCAATTGACAAAATCATGTTTCTCAAAATTAAACATTGTTTTTTAAAAGGAAGCAGAAAATATAAATTAGTTTCTTCTTTTCTATATAGAATTTTTTTTTTGTAATTAATATTTAGTGATAATTAAGTTACTTGATCGTCTTGATGATTTAATTTCTTATGTATGTAGTATTAAAATAGTTCCATATATAAATTAGTTCATCACTCCATCTATTAAATTATATTTTAATAATATCAACCAGTAATTTTTAAAAAATGAAACTCTGTTCTAATACTTCTTCCACGGTGGACTGATCGACAATTTTTTCAATTTCAAATTAGCTCTTCTTGAATTATGTCGACATATATATGACGCATAGTTAGTAAAAAAAAACGTTGCTTAACCAGTTAAAATTTGTAGCACTTGCTAATTTTCTTTAGCATTATTGCATGTTTACCTCATTCTCATATAAAGAAATTAAAAGAGTCCTAACATATTAAGTCATTACAAAATAATAATATTAATTAATTAGCACTTGAATATTCAAACACTATATATATATATATATATATATATATATATATATATATATGCCAAAAAGTCAAATAATTGTTTTTGATAAAATTCAAATGTCAAATACTTGTTTTTGTCCAAGCTAGAAGTCAGATATTATTTTTTTCCCCTCTGAAAAAGTACATCTTTTTGGAATTTATTAGGTTACCATGCATGAGATTATGCAACTTGCAGAATTTTTAATTTGAGTATTTAATTAAATAAATTAATTAGCTCTTACTAATTCTGAATTACCAAATTCTGTCGCAAGCTAATATGATAATCAGCATATTCGGTTATTCCTTCTCCTATTCTCTTACTATATATGTATTTTAAGTTTTTAACGAATGTCAAAACCCTGAGAATGCACAAATATATCTGCAGGAGTGGACATGCACCAGTATTTTGACATGGTAAGATTTAATATTTATAGATCTAATTAATTATAGAGCTGACCTGTACACCAAATTCTCTTTTTTTTTTTTTTTCATGAAGTTGTGAAAGGACCAACTGAAGATTTTACTGTTGAGAAGACGTCATTACAAAACATGTGGCGTGACCAACGCATCTTAAAAATATTTTGGGGCTACAATAGTGAAAATCTAGTAGAAATTAATTAACAGAGCAAAAAAAAATCCTCAATTCAACTTTCACCCTGATACAAATGCAAAACATGGGGTTTTGACTCAAACTTGAGTCATATATATATCAAACTAATTAACACGTTGGATCCAATTAAAAAAACATTCACACCCTATTAATACGGTAGTACAGTTAGGATGAAAAGCAAAAAGAAAAGAGCAAAAGTGCATATCCTGTGTCCCAATAAAAATATTTGAAAAGCGAAGAATCAAAAAAAAAAAAAAAAAAAAAAAAGGTGCAGAGAAAGAAATATCCTACATCCTTCTCAGCCTCAGTAGGTGCCCTCCACTGTGCTGTGCATGATTAATTTGGCAATGGTAGGATCCCATCATCCCATCCATATATTATTCCATCATTCCACAAAACAAATCCTGATCCTCTTAACACACTCACACACAAGTTGGGGTTTCGACACGCGGTTTTGTGATTTTTGAAGCCCTCAATTATCTCATTTTTAGAAAAAAAATTAATATTATACTTCTTTTGAAACAAATATCAAAACTATCCTTACTTGATCAGCGGTCACGGTCACAAGTCAAACGGACCATTGCGGTCAGAAACGATGACTTGGATGAATTCGAAGATTTATCAGCCTGTGACCGCTGCAGCTGGCCGCTACGTCTAACCGTTGCGGCCACAAGTCAAACAAGCTGCTACGGGCACAGGCCGTAAGATGATGGTGATTGAATAAGTTTTTTATAAGTACATGAAACTAACAGCCGCGGTCAGTTTGACTTGTGGCCGCGACTGCTGATCAAGTAGGGATAGTTCTGATATTTGTTTGAAAAGATAGATACTATTAAGATTTGTTTTGTTTTAGAGATAGACAAAAATGTTTTCTCATTTTTAAGAGACTTTGACAATTTATTTAGGCGAGAAGTCAAGTGGCGCGGGGAGAGCGTTATCTCATCTCAAAAAAGTTCCCAACTTTTCCATTACATTACATCGTCAATTAATTCTTTCTGTACGGCGCGTGCGATCTTAGACAAACAAAAACAAAAAGAGAGAATTTTGGAGCTCAATTATTGGCTCAATTAATTAATTAATTAATTAATTAATTAATTAATTAACTTAGTATATAATAATTATATAATACTAGTAAACAGCGTGCTTTGGCTGAAATTATTTTTTCTTATAATAAACTTTTAAGATAATATGTAATAGAACTTAAATTGAGATCATTTATATGGGCCTTTAATTTTAATGGGCTGAGAACATTAACGGTTCTGATCTATCCAAGAAAATAATCAACGGCTCAAATTTTTTATTTGGGGAGGATAGCTCTTTCATATCATTTTTTCTAATATGCTTTTATTCTAATATGCTTTTATTATTAGTAAGGGTAATCCACTGCCTGCCTGCCGATATCTATGATATGATATGTTGAGCGCCTCCCATTTGAGACTCAGTCACTGACGCAAGACAGACGAGTTGGGTATATATCAGGGTATCTCTGCAATTTTGGGGCTGTAGAATTTTGTTTGTTGCCGTGGTGTAAGGGGTACTTTGAGTCATTTTCAGTTCATGGTTTTTGGGTCAAGAAGACGGTGGCGGATTATATTGTTTTGCTGAAAGTCAAGTTTGAAGATTTTATTTTGTAGCATTTAAAGTCAATTTTTATTGGTTTGATTCTTAGAGGCAATAGTAAGAAACTTAATAATATTATGTAATAAGTCAAATTACTCTTTGATGATTTTTCTAGGAAATATGTTCGTTGAGTTGCCTTAGTTGAGGTTTCAATTTTGTAACTTGTGTTTTTTCAAGATTAAATGAATTATACCTACATTTATAGTGTGGAGTATTGTCAAATTTCATAACATTATTTATGTACGTAAGTTTTATAATTATTATTTACCTAGACAAAATTTTCTCTAACTAATTCAATATATCTCATTAAAAACATTGCTGCATATTTACATAAGTTTAACGTCATAAGTAAATTTGGTTAGAAATTAATAATAATTATAAGAATCTATAGTGAACTAATTTTTATTGGCTCTCATAATTATATTCAAACAAGAGCAATTTCTCAATTGAAAAATCAAGGTCCTAAGAAATCATGAATTAAATTTATTCCTATATTATATTATTAATTCAAACTAAAAGTCAATAATTGCAGAAAATTTCAAGCCAAGCATTGCAGACTAACTCAAAACAGCCTCCATTTTTCCCTTTCCTTTTTTTTGTTCCCAAATCAGCCAACTTGCCTAAAATCTCGTGACTCGTCTCGGAGCCTCTCAACACGTACGATCTTTGACTTTCCACCCAAAATCCCCCTCCCCAAATTTCATATATAAATATTGTCCTCCTCCAATCCAACCCCAATTAAGATAACAAACACATATACCAACCAAAAGTCAGCGCCTCAATCTCAGCTTCCTCTACTTCTCTTCCTTCTATCCATCCATCCATCCATCCATCCATCCATGGAGGTGAACAATGACTGGGATCTGTTTGCCGTTGTCAGGGGCTCTGGCTTCTTTGGTCTAGAGAATAGTACTACTAGTGCACCCAATATGGGTGTTAAAGAGGAGGAAGTAGTGAGGTGTGAAATGGTAGAGGCAGAGAAGAAAGTCCTGAGCTTTTCTGAATATGTGAGTTCTTCCCTTTGGGAAGCTGAGGAGCCATACAAGATGTTCTCGCTCGTCGACACCGCCATACTGGCGCCGCAGCTGAAGGTGGACCAGAAACGGGTCGCTCAGACGCCTCGGCCGACAAAAAGAAGGTAACTTTGTTAATTCTTCGCTATGTCGATACATATGTAATCTTAATTTAGTAGATGAATAATATGTTGCTTAATTTTATGATGATTTTTTTTTTTTACTGAATATATATTGATTGATTGATTGCAGGAAGAGCCAGCTACAAAAAGTCGTACGACATGTGCCGGTCTCCGAAGGCCTCACGTCGGACTTGTGGGCGTGGCGTAAGTACGGCCAGAAACCGATCAAGGGCTCGCCCTATCCTCGGTATGTTATCGCAGGCTCGTAGCAATAACGAGTTTTCGTTTCTTAAACACGTTACCAACTTAATTAATTATTATAGATGCTAATATTTTGTTACTGTAATTATATAATTGCAGGGGGTACTACAGATGCAGTAGCTTGAAAGGATGCATAGCAAGGAAGCAAGTAGAGCGCGACCGAGCCGACCCAACCATGCTCGTAATAACATACACGGGCGAACACAACCATGCCGTACCAACTCATAGGAACTCGCTCGCGGGAATTAGCCGCCCAAAATTCCCAAAACCAAACTCATCATCCTCGCCTGTCGCCTCAGGCGACGGCGATGGCGAGCTCTCTCCTACCACGACCCTTACAGGGACCTCTTTCGAAGAGGAGGACCACGAGGAGCTCTGCGACATCATGAAGGAAGATTGGATGGACGGAAAGGTGAGCAGCGAAGGTGACGACTCGTGGTTTACGGGCTTTGAGACCTTCTACGGGGACGATTGTGGGTTCGATGACGGGCTTTTATTGGTGAATTAGAATTGAAATATTGTGATCAGAGGCGCCGATATAGGAGAAAATGGGGGGAGGTTCTCTTCCTTGATATATCGATCTTCTCTGATTTGCACCAGAACAACGACCGAGACAATACGAACTTGATCGAGGAGCCAAAAATGGCGTGAACGGAAGACGCCGGGTTAATTGGTTCACATGAAATTTTGAAATTATATAGAGAAAATACTACCTTTTTTTTTTCTTTTTTCATGTAACAGCAACGTACTGGATGCTAATGTAGTTTAACTGTTTAAGACTTGTATGATCTTTAAAGCTATAGCAGAAAAATATACTATGTAAATTGATTAGAAAGATGTTAGCTTTTTGTTGACTAATGTTAATTGAATGCATATTTGATATTTCTTGCTTCTATTTGTGGATAACTGATTGAAAAAAGCTGAAACTAAACGGACTTAACTGTGTGAAACCAAACTGAAGAAAACTGCTGGATGTGGACTAAAAGATTTTTTTCTTCTTCTTCTTCTTCCTTTCAAGATTTAACAAAATTAAGGTCATAAACTAATGACAACATTGTTCATACAGAATTGGTTTTCATCGCAGAAGGTTTTACTTCTACTCGTCGCCCACAATATTGAGAAGATCAGCCCTCAGAACAGCAAGTAAGGATATTACTTGGAACAACAAAATTTTTTCATTTATAATATGATTTTCTCATATTTCCTTACATATAATTCAGAGATTTTGCTCTTCTAAGTAATATGGCTGTTGTCCTTAAACCCGACCTATTGAGAAAGTACGGCAAGTACAAGTTCAAATACAGTGCAAAAGGCCAAAAACTAGAGGTGGCAAATCGGGCGGGCGGTACGGGTTCAAGTTCAGGTCGGGTGGGTCAGGTCAGTTTGACATTTTAGAAGATTTCGGGCCAGGTCATGTCAAGTGATGAACGGGTCGGGTCGGGTCAATTTTAATATCGGTTTTTTTAGATCGTATGTAGATTTGAGTTGGATTGCGTGCTGTTTGATCTCGGGTCAGATCAGTTTGACTTTTTGAAAATGTCGGGTCAGGTCAAGTTTTAGTCAGATCAGGTTGGGCGATTTTTCAGGTCGGGTCGGGTTTTCCCACCTCTACCAAAAACTAATGTACTTCTATTCTAGATAGTGTTTCATTTTTAATGACAATTATATTTGATCCCTCCTGAAATAATCAAATTGTATTAAAAAAAAAAAAGATGAAAATCCTTATGCATTAGTATCCTTATGAGAGAGTGTGTGTACTGTATGTTAGGTTTCATTTGTCTGGTGTTGATGTGTCAGACTTAAAAGGTACTTGATTCATTAATTTAAACACCGGTTTTCAAAATTTTATACATATTTTTTCTGTAGTCAGGAATGAGGTGTATATGTATACTTATCTATGAAATTTTCAATATATTATATATTAACTATATCCCAACAAATGGCCTAGTAGCTCAAGTGGTAGCTAACTATGATGACTTTCAAGAGGTCATGGGTTCAATCCTCTATGGGCACAAATAAAAAGTTTCAATAAAACTGGTGGAGTATTCCACTTTCTTCAAAAAAAAAAACTATATATATATATTAACTATAGAGTTAGACTATTATGCAAACGTTAGCATTTCGGACCAAAATGCTAATGCCTCAAAATTAGCGTAATCATATCCGAAATCACGATTTATGGTGCTCAATAAATTCTTCGTATGAATATATCAGGGAATACAAATAAATTTTCCAATTTTAAAATTTTTTAAGTATTTTTTTTTGTATTTTTTTAAAATAGCTTGTACAAACATCAATTTTTAATTAATATTTATGAGTACTTTTCTAAAATTCAAAACAAATACTTATAGAACTCCAAAAATAGAAAATTTTTGTATTTCCCAATATTTTCATATGAAGAAAACATTGAGCACCATAAATTGTGATTTCAGATATGATTACACTAATTTTGAGGCGTTAGTATTTCAGATCGAAATGCTAACGTTTGCATAATAATCTAGCTCTTAACTATATCCCAAATTGCAAACAACAAAAGTACATCTTAATTGAATTTCTAAATTCTTTTAGTTTTAGTTGCATATATAAAGGTTTGTCATATCATACTTGTCTCCCAAAAGGCCCAAACTGATGTTTGTTTCAATTTCAATAAGATACAAGATCTTTACTAAATGAGGCCTTCTATTGAAGTCAAACCCAGAAGGCCGAAAATTGAGTTTCTTCTCATATGTCTTTTTTGGGCCTATTGAAAAGAAATGAAGAAACATACTTTATCAAACAGAAAAAAAAAAAAAAAAGAAAAAGAAAAGAAGAAGAAACTAATGTTAGAAGAACACAGAAGATAAACTGAGGTTACGTTTTGAAGTCAGTTATGGGCTAGTTACTCTTGTCTCTGGGCCTCGGCCTTGTTTTGTTACACAGAAGGTATATACTTTTGCCTGGAAAATACTTAAATTTCAATTGGATGCCTTCCAGTTGAAATTTGATCCAACAGGCAACACCGCAACAGCTCATTCTCGGTCTATTTATATATATTTTATATCTTTTTTTTTTTTTGAAGAGGTTATTTTATATTTTATATTTTATATCATTTTGTCTTATAATTTTAATTCTTGAAGCATAAAATCACCTGTGTAACTGTGCTGACATGCTTTGCCTTTCCTCCAGTTACATGTAAAAACTTAAATTAACCTGTCATCTCCAATAAATTAAAACTACTCGAGAGAATGACCAAAAAAAGAAAGAAAGAAAAAAAAAAACATAAAATCAGGAGCTTTTTCTTCCAAATATATCAAGAAAAAATGTGCTAAGTGCTAACACATTGTAATATGAAACAGCCCTTCTTCCAAAATAAATATAATATTATCAAAGAATTCTCTAAGGGTATGCTCCAGAAGGGGTGAGAGGAGGGGAGGGCTAATCAAGTTTGAAGTTACCTGTTCAAGGTTATATTAGTTGCTCCATAATTATAATTTGTGTCTTATTACCCTCCTCTTCTCTCTAGTAATTGTAGTTGTAGAGCAAATAACGTAATCTTGAATATGTACAGTCCTCCCATCCCTTCTCCTCCCCTCCTCTTCCCTTCTGGAGCATATCCTAAAGAATCCAGCTTTTTATAAACAGCACTTATTTGTGCAATCATGGTTTAAGTAAAGTGTCACGGTCACCGGCTGTGCGTCTTCCACATCCACCATATGCCCATTACCTACTCTTGAAAAGTAGTCCTTTTAATTGTTATAAGTTTTAATTTTCATTATAATTATAATTGTTTGTATTCTAATTAATAATTTATCCAATCCTAGCTAGCTAGTACTTTCTTTTTATAATAAATAATTCAATAATATAAAAAAGATACTGTCTTTATTTTATTTTATTTCACTTGGTTATTCTCAAAACTTCTTAATTTATCTCTAGCAATCAATTAGCACCACTCATATCAATAATAAAGAAATTAGTGTAGCACCCTTAATTTTCTTTTTTTGAGGTAGAGTACCCTTCATTTTCAGAGTTCGGATCATCTGGCGCACTGTCAGATCTGCAGCGCAGATCCGACGGTGTGCTAGACCTTGAGATCCGGACTCAGTACTTTTTACGGATCCCGAGGTCTGCTGCACCGTCAGATCTGCGCTGCAGATTCGGCAGTGCGGCAGACGATCCCGAGTTTCATTTTCTCAAAGACACGAACTTTCTTTGAAATTCTTAGGAAGCTTCAAGACTTTTCTGGTGGGTGTCGGTAGTTAATTTTAATTAGCTCTAGACTCTAGTAGTGTGCTATAAAACAATGCTATCTTGTTCTTCTTCAACACACTGAGAGCTACAAAGTACAAACCCCCTTGAAGTTGAACCCAACACACACACACACACACACACACACTACTGATACACAGATATGGGGATGAAGGTGTTTGGATCACCCATGTCCGGCAACGTGGCTAGGGTGCTGCTGTGCCTGGAGGAAGTCGGGGCTGAGTACGAGATCGTGCCGATCGACTTCGCCACCGCCGAGCACAAGAGCCCGGCGCATCTTGCCCGCAACGTAATTTGTTAATTTCCACTGAATTATGATAAAATTTTCTCTGGATGATCAATTTTTTTATTTTCAGAATCGATGTACAGAATATATCGGTATTCCTTTTTGGTCATACTTCACCAAATATGACGAAAATTGTGGTATTTTTTATTTTAGGATGTTATTTTCTAGTCCCTACCCACAAAAGAATAGAGAACGATATGCATATATTCCTCAAAATTTTGGCCTTTAAAGATTTCTAAAACAACAGTTGTAAAGTATTATGCTGTGATTTTGCCTTTTTGCCAGGATTAACTTATTTCTATCTTCAATCTCTTCCTGATTAGTTTTTTCTTTGCCTTTACCAGAGGCCTGCTTCTAAGTTTAACTCATGATTTCTATTAGAGGTGGCAGATTGTCGGGTCGGGTCGGGTCAAGTATCGGGTTGACGTTTGCCGGCAATTATTCGGGCCGTGTCGGGTCGGACGGGTTTTTCGGGTTTGGTCAAATTTTGCATCTCTTTTCCCGGGTCAACTCGGGTTTCAGGTCGGGTCAGGTTCGGGTCAGATTGACTTTCCTGAACACGGATCAGGTTCGGGTCAGTCTGATTTTCTCTGAAACACGTCGCATCGGGTCGGGTCGGGTCGGGTCGGGTCGGGTCAGATACCTATGATTAAGTCGGATATAAATCATATCAAAAATTAAAACATTGTGGATGAAATGAAGTAAAATTGTGTTGATCATCGAATGAAAAAAATAGTATTCGAGAATCTCTATATATAACTTCTGGTGATTTGTTCAATATATAATGAAAATAAGTTTGATGATTATACCTTATAACCTTTAGTCCTTTATACTCAATAGATTGATAACAAAAATCAAGTCTCTCCACCATATTCTGAGGTATCATCTGATTTTGTTCAATGTTTACCTTTTCCAGCCCTTTGGCCAAGTCCCTGCTTTCCAGGATGATGACTTCATGATCTTTGGTAAGTTATATTTTCTGGTAAACATCTGTTGAACAAATTTTTTTAAGGCTCAATGTAATGTAAATCTTGTCAATTTTAACAGTTAGAAATGAGTTAAATATTAGCAAGCACACTGTAATTCAATCGATATTAGTACGAATCCAAATATCATTTCTATCTCTAACATATGACATATCCAACATTTGTTCTATCAGAATCACGCGCAATCTCGAGGTACATCCTTCGCAAGTACAAATCGAACCTTCTGCCCGAAGATGATCTCAAGAAAGCCGCTTTGGTAGATGTATGGCTGGACGTTGAATCCAGCCAATACAACTCGCCTATTTCAACAATAGTCTTCAATGTAATTTTCAAGAAAATGCTCGGTGGTACCTGCGACCAACAGGCTGTAGATGCAAACATAGAAAAGCTGAAGAAGGTTTTGGAAGTGTATGAGGTGCGTCTGTCGCAGTGCAAGTACTTAGCCGGAGACTTCATCAGTCTCGCTGATCTCAGCCACTTCCCGCCCACTAACTACTTGATGGGCACACAGTATGTTTCTGTGTTCGACTCGTACCCGCATGTTAAGGCATGGTGGGAGTCGATGATGTCTAGGCCATCAATCAAGAAGGTTGCTGAATTGATGTCACCAAAATAGACGATCAATTTGCTCAGAGAAGTGTGGTGAAAACAATAATACTGGTTACTTTGTGCAATGGTTATGATCTTTCAGTGTGTTTTGATGTTTTGATTAGGCACTTCGATGTGCATGTATCAGTATCTCGCAGATGAAATATGAATAAATGTTTGTTATGTTTTGCCACCTGAACATCTGACATTTATTTGAGGTTCATCAGAAATTACTAAGTTGCATATAGTTCTCATAAAGATACATGTTTGATAAAAACCATACGATTCAAAATGAAAGGTTGCTTAACTAATTCATAGAAGAACCACTATAAATTAGAGTCCGTATCTGCTGCGATCCAAATCGGATCTCAGGGTCCTGAGATCTGGATCCGACCGATGTGGTTTTTAGGGGGGTTTTTATAAATAATCAGAGCCGTCGGATCAGAGATCCAAATCGGATCTCAGCTGATTTCAGCGCCTATAAATTATGCCAACCTTCATTAATTATAAACAACAAAAAGATATAGAATATGCTATCGATCGGGTTCTTCGTCAACACACTTGAGTTACAAACCCCTTGGAACCCATTACACCCTAGCAAAGAGATGGACAGTAGCTCTTGTTTTTCTTTTTTTTTTTCTTTTTTTGGAAAGAAACCAATAGGCGATCAATCGAAATGTCTACTACTGCATTATGATTGGGGGCTATTTTTGCAGGCATGATTCATGAAACTGCCTCACAACTGTTAGCCCCTGTCAATCTATGTAATAGGGGCTTGTCACAGTACTAAAAAGACCATTACAGAGAACAACATAGATTTTTTGATCTTCTGACAAGATAGAGGAACATATATTGTTATAATTTCAGAAAGCCGTACACATAAATTTATTCTAAGTATGTGAACTCTTGATTAGTAAAGCATAAGCCCTATATTGGGTAACAGTACATGTTTCATTGCAGTTCCGAAATAGTCTAAGCAACACTGTAACTGCCAAAATACATGACCAAGTAACACAGAACCCTGCAGTAGGAAACAGTACACGTTTGATCCGCAGCATACCTATTAAAAAAACCCATGCAGACACTGAACCAAACTGCCTCCAATCAGCTCGATTCAACAAAAGAGAAACAAAGGAGAGAGACAGGAAACACCGTCTTTTATTAAGAAATTAGGACTTTGCCAGAAACCTCAACTGAAGAAGTCTTTGAGAGTGGGGAGCTTGAACTCGCCCTTAGTTGAGAGCGGAATGGTGATGTTACCCACGACAGGGAGATCGATCGTCAGCCCCACTTCAAGCACGTAGTCGATGTCCCAGTCCCTGCCAATGTCTTTCACTATCGAAATCAAGAAGTCGTACGGCACGTTCATCGGGAGCTCCAGCTTTGTAATGCCGCTTGCTGCTATCCACCCAGGATCGGGCAATGTACCAGAAGCGATCACCCTTTTTCAAATTAAAAAATTAGGAATCAGAAAATATTTTTGATAGTTTTCAGGGATAAAAATTCTCACTTGTATGCAAAAGATGAAATTAACATGTTTGGTGTCAAAGGAAATTGAATGGGACAGAAAATGAAGCTAAGCTCATGTTTGATTCCAACTTACAAGTACTGAGTTGTAAACAGCACAAGAATTTGTTTTCGCCCAAGTGGTAAATTTTTGTGCTGAAAGCAATTTCAATTTTCAAATGCTATTTTTTTTGCAAAACCAAATTCCATTTACTTTCTTCTTACAAAAGTTTGATTCCCGGAACCAAATTCCATTTACACCAAGTAAAGCAATTGTCTTCTAGAAACATTATAAAAAGGATAAATCATGCAGTCCATTTTTTTTTCAATAAAAGAAAATAAGGAAATTATATTTTGTTGACATTTTCTATTGCCCTCAAAACAAAGTCAAATTTTCTGTTAATTATGTCATGATCCCACGCCCACCTGAATGAAACTATGAAACAGATCAATGCGTTTACAACATCTAAAAATTATACCATGGTATATTATCTTTATCTTGGGGCACATTATAGATGGGAAACACAAGAGGAATCATGATCATCTTTGAAGCAATTTCCTGACAAATAATAATAATGTTACCAAAATCACGATCCTAAACAGTTAACCGATCCGTTGACTTTCAATTCACTTATAATTTGACCATTTCTTATGTTATTATACAGGACAGATCTCCTTATAATAAATGAATCTGGTAATAAGATAGAATGAAATGAATGGAGATATATAGAATACAGACTTGTCGCCGCTCTTGAGGGTGTAGGAGACGTCGCAGATGGGGAGGCGGTGGGAGTAGGGGTTGTTGACGTCCACCTCGCTGTGGAGCGTGATGCACTGCCGCGTCACGCTCTTGAACGACACGCCCGTCACGCTCGCCTCCGGCTTCGGCACGTGCGCGATCTTCTCCGCCACGAACTCCTTCGCCTTGTCCATTAGGCTCGACATCCTCCTCTTCCTATTCTCCTTCTTCCCTTTCCCGCTGTTGATGATCGGATCGGAATTGGGATCGGAACGAGCGTGGGATGATGGGAAATGGTAATGGAGGAATAAATAGGAGGCCACTACAGTGCGAATAATTATTATTCGTTTTTTTATCATTGTACGGTGGGCATAAATTCTAATAAATTAATAAAGAATGGATTTTGCTTTTTGTATAGTGTATACTCTCTGATTTGACTTTGGAGTTCTCTGCGACAATGAAAGAGTTACCATGCGTGTAGCGATCATCTGTTGTAGGCAGCTAAGCTTATTGTATACTGTCAGTTGTTCGTTTTACGTACGGTGTGTATGATCTGGGAGGTAGAGATGGTCAGATGATTTGGATCAGGTCGGCCGTATGGATGGATCTGTGCCGGTTGCCGCGCCCGCGCCGATGCGAATGGGATGGAATGGGTTAAACGTGTGGGCCGGTCGGTGATCTACAGATTCATATCCCCCTGCTGTACTGCATTATTATTATGCAGTTCACAGCGTCTGGATTGTCTCCAGATCCGTGCCAACGCGGATCTCGAAATGATCCAACGGGTGACACTGTGAACTGCACAATGCAGTAATTCAGGGGATGAACACTCGTGAATCGTGATCTACTGATCTTCCTTTCCATTTCCAAGCTTTTCTTTCCTTTTCAAATGAGTTAATTACACTTTCACCTCGCCTGGCCTTCCACGTGGGAGAGACATGTATACGTGGTAATATAATACGTAGAAAAAGTGAAAAAATCTTGGTGGGTTGTGGCCTTGTGGGACCCACATCTGAAGAATGAAGATGCCGTGGCGTCCGCACATCATCTCTCTATTCATTTAGGGTATGTTTGGTAAAACAAGTTTCTTCCGGAATTAAGTGGAAGAGCACTCTTGCGGAAGAAACCTTCTTTCACTTAATTCCAAAATTTAGTAGAGACGTTTGGCAACACTCCTTTGGAAGAACAAGAGAATGTTATCGTATTAAACTGAACTGATTAACCCAGGTCGATGTGAATATGTGTCATCGTCACAACAAGAAGGATATAATTGATCCATGTGTCTTTTGTCTTCAACTTGGCATCGATCGATTATTTGACCCAAAAATTGTATCTCAATCATGCATATATGCATGCGTTAACTGTTAGAGAGAGATCCTGTCCATTTTACCAGTAAACTAGTAAAAGAAATTCAATCATTTTACCAGTAAACGAATAAAAGAAGTGTTTGAGCTGTAACATCAATTGAACTTCAAAATTATCATGCAAGCACCAAAATCCACCCAAAACTTGCATTGTAGCAGTTATTTTCCACAAAAATCATGTAACTTAGAAGCTCTAACCTATAGAGGTTTGGAAAGAAGACTACACAACAAAGAGAAACCAAATCGGAGCTCAACGAGGAGAGGAGAACACAATTAATCCAATCGTAAGGTCAGAGATACAAGTGGTCATTTGTCAAAGTTGTGAGACTCGATCGTTGAAGTAAGTCTCTTTCGTTCTCTTTTTCTCTGGAGCCAGCAATGGTGTGGGAGAACAATTTTTTGGAGTGGGAAAATGAGAGGAGAGAGAAATAATAAAAAAAATATGGCTAAGGAGAAAATGAGCTACGTTATTGTCAAATATTTGGTCTTTCTTCCGGAAGTGTGTCTTCCACCAAATCATTGGAAGATCAACTTCCGGTTTTTCTTTGAGTTCTTCCGTCTAATTCTCCTAGTGTTTGGTAAAGTTATTCCAAAAGATCCCGCTCTTCCGTTTAATTCCGGAACAACAGTTATTATCAAACAGGCCCTTATCTAATTTGCTCAAGTGTCAAAATCATGACTTGGCCAATTCTCCCTGTACATTAATATAAAGTAACCATCTCTTTTTTCTCAGAATTTGTACGACTATTAACTCTCGATTTTTTATTTTTTGTCGATCCTTTGTATCACATGCCTTGCTATAAAATTATGGGCCTAATATAGATTGTCTATCTTTGTGACCCGGTCCGATGTCTGGTGCACGAGATGAGATTCAGAAACTATTTTTCGAGATTTTCTGTGACTATTTTGCGTGAGGAAGTCCAAAATTAGTTGTTTCTACATTTGTTATACAGATGATAGCGGAATAATTGTACTGTGGATTTTGTCGTTTTCTGTTCATCGAGGAATCTTTTAAATTAAAAAATGTATCTTAAAAAAAAATTGTTTTATACGGCGACTCAGCCGCACATCTTTTTTTTTTTTTTTGGTTTTTTCCAATTTTTGTTTATAATAAATTTGAAAATCCTTTTTGATAAAATAAAATGAAGAAACTTGATGAATTTGTATTTCTTAAAATTTATAAAAAGTATTTACAAAAATGAAAAATAAATTTAAAGTTTCATGTAAATTATAAACTATAATCAAATAAATAGAACTAAAAATCAAAATTTAAACTAAATTTTTGATTAAAAAACATCATCATATCGAGTTGTATATACAGTTTAACAGAAGCTTTTAAAATAAAATCTAGCGGTTGAGTCAGTAAATAATTCAGCCGTTACTATTATCTCAAAAAGTTTATGGTAGCTTACTGTTTTTCTAATTTTTCTTTATTAATTTTAATAAGTAAAAAAGTATTATATGAAGGTATTGTTTATAGTAAATTTGCATGGCTCTGACAATTGAAGGAAATAATGATTATTTAACATAACAATCAAGAATTCTTGAGAAAATGCTTACGGTCGCTTACTGTTTCTTTAATTTTGAAGTATTGTATAGAAAATGCATAAAAATTTGTATATAAAATGTGTTATTTTTTTTAAAAAATCTAAAAAAATAGTTAAAAAACTTAAAAAATAGAAAAATCTAGCATGTGACTAGGTTTCATTATTAAGATTATGGTGAGCAACTTGGATTGGTCATTCGAGCTACGAATTAGGAGATAACAGGTCAAAACGCACCAGCCACTGCGTTTTGTAAAGCGCAATAACCTCACTCTTTATATATTACATACAATAATGTCAACTTTATTAAAAAGAAGTTTGATAAGATCAAAGCTTAATAAATTTCATTTTGTGTTTATTTTACTATTAATATATAGTGAATCTAATTAAACATTCATAAATTATTTTAAAAAATCCTCGATTATACTGTATTTGATAACAAAATGAATTAAAAAATGTAAGCCGAAGCAACGCGAGGCCTCGATCCTAGTTTAAAGTATTTCCTACAAATTGTGCGGTTGCTGCCAATTTTTTGCCTTACAATACAATACCAGATCCGAATGAACAAGGAAAGAAGGAAGAAAAGATATAATAAAATCAGAATTAAAAGTAAGCAAAGAAGTGATTGTTGCCGCAGCTAAAATCTTTTCAATTTCAAAGTTCCTAATTAAAACTTTTGTTAGTGTATATCACCCAATTTTTGCTCGTGTGTGCATTGTTCACATTTTTGTGTTGTTTGAGTTAGACAGTGTTCTCTTGTATGATACTCACTTGTATTTTTCTTTTTTGAAATTGTCACGCCCTTGGTGCAAGCCAATCTTACACATCCACATCCAGTCAACTTACGTCGGAAATAAAACAATATCAGTAAAAAGCTGAGTAACCAGTTATTTAACAATGTTTTTCCGTATGATAAGTTTAATAAAAACTAAATTTCTAAAATATATTTCATACAAAATATGCAACTGATACAACCTTTTGAAAAAGAAAAAAAGAAGACACTTAAATATTACTTTCAGTTTATCTTGCTATCAAATATTTTCGAAACAATATATCACAGGAAGGATGCAACTGACAAAAGAATATATTCTGAAAGAGGAGGGATCCATTGACAATAGCGATATTGACAATCTTGACAATGGGGCTTTTCAAAAATTCATAAAAAATCTTCAAAATGAAAGAAAGGACGAAGCAAGGAATAAGGAAATGGGAGGGTATTGGCGTGTGGGAATAAGGAAATGACTTGGAAAAGGACGAAGAAAGGAAGGAGGAGAGGAGGCGACCGTTGGAGGCTATTAACACCACCCACCCCGCTAGCCCGCCCGCCCGCCTGCGTGAAAGTAAGCCAAGCAAGCAAGGCGTTGACTTTGAGTGCTTATAGCGAATGAACGATGTGGATTATAGGGGAGATTTTTGAGATTGAGCTGCACGAATCATAAAGTGAATCCAACGGCAGGTGTACTGCGCAGTAGAAAAAAAGAACTGCCCTTACCCTCCCCTTCACTTCAGTCTTTTTTCTACTCGACACTCTCTTCTTCCTCCCTGTGTCGCGCGCTCCGTCACTGCCGCTCCGTCACTCACTGCTGCTCCGATGTGGGCAGTCAAGAGGTTGATCGGCCACGGCGGGGTGGAGCATCCGGATGCAGATGAGGAGGAGATGTTGCCCTTGTCCTCTTCCTCCTCATCCGCTGTCTTCTTCTCGTCCGACAACACTACCCCGTCCTCTGGATCCGCCTCCGCCTCCTCCTCCTCCACCCCCACAACGGCCCCGCCTCTCCTCAACGGCCCCGCCTCTCCTCAACGGCCCCGCCTCTTCCCCCATATGCATCCCCGCCTCATCTTCACACCCTCCCCTGCTCGTGCCGCCGCCAACCCCCCTGCCCCTGCCTCCACCGTTATCACCATTCCCCCTGCAGCTCCTAATGATCAGCCAGTCCCCCCTGCAGCTCCTCCTCAGCCAGCTGAAGGGGACCATGAGATTCGTAGAAGGAACTACAAGGAGCTGCACATCCTCGCCGGACTTGCACTAGCTCTTGAGGTGGTGCTTCCTTCTAAGTTGAAGGGGACCATGAGATTCGTAGAAGGAACTACAAGGAGGTACACAGCTGATCTGATCAGGTGTTGTGGTGGTCCTGCCGTCCTGCAACGATCTGACATACATTGACTGAATGATTCTGTTAGTGTGCTGGCTTTCCGTCATGGGCTATGGTACCGCCTTGGTCGGCCTGGTTGAGCAATCCCAGGGCGATACGTATGACGCAGAGATTTGTCCTTCTATTGTTCATCATCGGCGATGTGGCCCGATTCATGATGTCGTACAAGGATGAGATATGAGTTTACATTATCATCTCCGATGCCTTTGCTGCATTTCTTCTATTTTGCTGGGCATGAGCTTCTACTTTATTTGCATCAATTTAAAGCGCTACCAGAGGTGTAAATATGTAATAATCTCCACTGCTATCACCATCATCGTCTACTATTCATGTCCATGTTGTTGTGCCTCCGACAAATCCGCTGCGCTTACACCTTTTAGCAGCTTCTCAAGTTGATGCGGATGAAGAGATACTGTCACGCCCCAAGATCAAGCTCGACACGTGGCAGCGCCACATACGTAAAATTATTAAATTATACGTATGTAAGGCTTTAATATAATTTTATATGCATATCTATGCCCTTTTTCTTCCTATTTCTAACAAACTTATTTAATTAAGCTTCAGATTCACTAGAACCAGTATAATTTAATACTATCGGTTTAAGCATGGATGCAATATATAGTAATTACCAAACCAACAATTAATATCACCCGGCATCTTTAGCTCATATTTAAATTGCTCAATTACCTTGGGTAATAGAGAGACTAACTAATACGTTTGAGCACTAATCACTTACTATATAACCATTTATGCTACTTTATTAACAGTCCAAGAAAAAGTCTTAATTAAAGCTCCTTGACCTTTTTGAGCTATACAGACATTCATACACACTATCCGTTTTGTTGGTCACATACCAGGTTGATTGATGCCATCAACTCTTCTCTTTCAATATGTATTTGCAAATTAAAGTTACCTCCAGGCTCCAGCTTAAGACACAGAGAGCAGCAGCCCCCCCTGAAGTGCATCTGTCTCCTCCTATTTATTGGGTTTTGTTCGGCTACTTATTTCCCAAGCCCACACCAGCATGAGCTGGAAAAGTTCTTATCCTCAACAATTAAGCAGCCTCCACATGTCAAGCATGTAGAAGATGTACTCAAAGAATATGATTCATAAAAATGTTTAGCATGAGGTATAATATATTGACAGTTATCATCAATTAGAAATTGAAGTCGGTGACAATTTAAAGATGAGCTAACCTTATTTTATAATTTAATACTCTTTATTCACCTAAACATTTACAAATCAACCCTCATATTATTTTATATTACAAAATATACCAAAAATTAATTTTTGGTATATTACAGATACGCTCAAAAAACAATCGCGAGGTGGCTATTATACATTTGTGCTTGCTCTTGAGATAGCGATCCAACGGTGTGCTTGAGAAAGAGTGAAGAGATCGATGAGAGACAAAGAGAACATGCTAAAAAATACACTATGCTCCCTTCCTATTTTTACCCCCCCCCCCCCCCCCCCCCCCCGATTTCGAGTAGCTCCCATGTAGTCCCCTTCCTCTCTCCTTCCCAACATAATAGGAATCAATGATGGACATTTAAGGCCCTTAGCGACAGATACAGTGTATGCCATTAATCTCGTAGTAACTGATGTTAGATAAAAGGTAACTGCCAAATGACCATTATTGAATCATAAAATTGGTAATGAATATTTTGTAACAACCGCTACTGAATGATAATATCAGTGACAGATTAAATCTTAATATTAGTGTCAGCTATTTTGTAACAACTGACACTAAATATTGATTTTTCTAAAAAAAAAATAATTAGCATTTACCATCTATATATAATATTGATTTTATAATAGATATTATATTACAATGCATGAAAAGCTAGTCACAAAATAAACATTTTATTTAATTATAAGACTTGTAAGCAAGTCACAAAATAAACAACAAACTTGTCTACATAATCAAAAAAGAAAATAAAATTAATTTTTTACATGCAATATGTACTAACATACCAGTAGGTACACTTAAGATCAGTACTAACAACTTCTAAGTGAAAAAAAAAAAAAAAAAAAAAAAGAGAAATAACCAAAAAAAAAATGAAAAATATGGATCAAAATCTTCAAATGAAGATTAGAGATTTCAAACAATGTTTTTTAGGATCAAAATAAAAAATTTTAAGTCATGGTGAAACATGACAGAATTATGAGAAGTTTGAGAAATATAAACAATAACAAATATTAAATTTTGCTAAGAAACACATACTTAACAATGTTTAGACTGACAGTGTCTAAATTCTAAAAGAAGTATAAGAAAGCTTAATTCTTGAGTTTACTGGAGATAATTTTGCATACTTGTTGACTTTCTGTATGCCACGAGATATCAGAGCACCTTTAATTATTCTATGACAGATAAGAGCTTATACGATTGTTTGTTCACAAATGCAACGAAGATCTGTTGTTCTTTCTCGACCTTGTGGTTGCATTCAGACACGAACCAAACCACCTCCATTAATCACTGCTTATCTTATCTACCAAGTACCAACAACAACAACAAGTCACTAATTAATTTTTGGGTTAAAACGCCAATTAATTTTTCTTCCAGTGAAGTTGGAACGGAAGTGGCACAAAATTTTATAGTTTCGGAATATGTACCAATTTAAGCAAACTTGTTACTTGTGACCGGAATAAATGTATATAAATATCATGATTATTTTAGCCAACTTTTCCATAATTTCACATCATATTGATGCTTATTATAGTCTATGGTCAATATATAGGATTCCCTAAAATTAAAACTATTTGCTAGCCGTTCTTTTGCCGACATATGCATGCACATGTATATAAGAACAGCATACAATCAATTAAATTGAACTCAAATCAACAGACGATAAAAAAAAAAAAAAAAACTAGATACTAATTAAATTGACCCGATCTGACTCGATCCGGTCCGAAATCTTTTAGAAGGTCACACTAACCTAACATGACCCACCCGACCCGAACCCTACCTGTCCATCCAATTTGCCACCTTTAGATGCTATATGTTATGTGTACATGTGTCGATTAAAAATGTGTAATTAGCGTCCCTTTACTAAGCATGCTATTAATTAGCATGTGCGTAAAAATACGTAATTAGCGGTCCCTTTATAACGGCACAATCCTGCCCTTATTAATTGGGTATAGTCTAACAGGAAAAAAAAAATAAGAAAAGAAGAGGAGGATCTTTGGATTTTTTTTTTTTTTTTGAGATAAAGATGAGGGTCAATCCACTCAAATTTAAATGAGGTAGGTGTTGGGATTCTTGGTGGCGAATAGGGGCAAAAATAAAAATTTTGCTCTATACGCACACGTTGTGCGGATCGTACGTTTTGGGATAACCGAATAAGCAATCGATTGAGTCGTGTGGGAAGCACACACGACTCACAAAATCGGAGCGAAACACAAGTGTGCAAAACATCGGATCTAAGATATAACAATTCAATGTCGTATGGGAAGCACATACGACCCCAAATCGCTCCGATTAATTCAACCCCATTAATCCCAAAGAGCGGTTAGTGCCATACCTTAGGGGCTCGGATTGTCCGTCGAGATTCGAGTTCTTGCCGGCAGTGAGTCGCGCGCCGCGATGCCGCTGCCCGGAAGTCGCCGTCCCCCGGTTCACCTCGAATCCGCAAACACCCGCTCGGTTAGCTAGATCGATAGGCTAGCTAACCCGCTCAAAAACTCTCTCAAGCTCTCAAGCTCTAATGGTTTCTTTTTATCTCAACTCATGAGAGAAACCCTTGAAAAGGAGAAAGAGAATGGAGGAAGAAGATGGCTGGTTGGAGTGCTTAGGGTTTGCTCTCTCTCAACTCCTATTTATAGGATGTGAGATTAGAAGCCCAAAAACCCAATTTCAGGCCCAAATTCCGTCAATTTCTGACCACTGCTTACTAAAAACGCCATAACTTCTTCTAGAGAATTCCAAACAACGTGAAACCTTCACCGTTGGATTCTACACTCGAAGGGCTACTGTTTTCATATGTCATATGTCCAGAATGGTTAACGTTTGCCCCTCCAAATTCTTCTTAAGTTGTTCATTCTGATATCTTCCATATATTATTTCACGAATGAAATAATCCTTAAGACACGGAATCTGGGTGTTTCTTATTCGTTCGGTGTGACCTTTTGTAGTTATGATCGCATCATCAGACTACAGAGGCTTTATCACGACATGTAGTCCTTCGAATGACATAAATAATGTACCATACATTATTCTGCAAAATCCACAAGTGTTGTGTCTATCCTTGTCACGTGATATTCTGAATACTGTACGAAATAGGATCGTGTCATTTTCGTACCGTATTCGTTTTCTTGGTCTATCCGAGTAAATTACAATTATAACTGGCCCAGTTATATTGCTAGCATTGTAATCTTACTCTACCAAGGGGCCCAGTAATATCACTACTCGTAACGAGCAACATTGATAATCTTGATATATATATTTCTCCCGCACAAACTTCATATAACGAATTGTTGCTTTGTCCTATAGCAGATAGGGTTTTAGCAACAATCACGTTACATGTCGCTCATGTGAGAAATACACACATCTCATATCCTAGATTCAAAGACACGATGAAACATTAATGACACAAAACACAATCCATATAATGTTTCATCCAAGTTGGTCATGCTCGGTATATAAAATATCCATCCCATTTTATATACTCGTGTCATAGCGATAAACCTTATATTTATAGAACAACAACATACTCTTTATCGACACAATGATCTCGTCCGATAATTAATGTTCACCTTTAATTATTTGGATCACGAGCTATCTTTAGAAATACATATCCCCTCTTTGGAGTTCTATGATTCAGGACCAAGCGCATCTTCCTGAATACTTCCAAAAGAATGATATTATCAAATTTCAAGGAACATAAATGCATAAATAAAATACATTTAAACATGAACAAGTATAACTTTCAAAACACATCCTTTCAGTAGGATCCATTGACAATGGGTATATTGAATATTTTGACAATAGTAATTTTTAAAAAATTATAAAAATTCATAAAAAAGCTTAATAATAGAAAAAAGTTTATGAAAGTATCGCTTAACTTATAGATTAATTATATTTTTTATTATGTTCAATTTAATTTGATAGCTCTTTAAATATCTTTAAATTACAACCGTTAAAAATGTACAAATTTTTTATAAGGCATCAAATGATGTTTAAATTGATTGAAATTTGAAGCACTATCAATCTACAAGTTAAATAATGTATCCATAATTTTTTTTTATTTTTAAGATTTTTTATGAATTTATACAATTTTTTGAAATGTTTCATTGTCAAGATTGTCAAGACAACCATGTCAATGGATCCCTCCTCAATTTAAATATCTATAAAAGATCCCCCAATCCAGGTTTCGAACCCGCGACCTCCCACACGAAGAGCGTTGTCCTTATCAACTAGACCAAAGGCCAGTTCTTATCTTTGAAATTTGAATCGTACCTGTTGTAGTCTTGTAGCTAACAAACTCTGTAAAATCGATTAAGGTAACCGTGCTCATTGTTAAAGTAAAAGGCTTTAATTTTTTTCTTAAGATAAAAAAAAAAAGATAAGACACTTAGATTTAATTTAAATGTCTCAAAAAAAAAATCTCATCTAAATTGTGAATTTGCAAACTTCTACACGGAGAGCGTTAACTATCTTTCATCACTAAGACAAAGACGGTTTATCAAAGTTTAAAAGTACGTTAAGAGGAGATAATAACACGAAGAGAATCCAAGATGAAAATAAAATTAGTTGTTTAAATTTGGTACTTGTCAGCACCAGTTGAAATCCCGATATTTTTAATATTAATTAAATAGAAAATCAAAATTAAATAAAAAGGCACCCATGAGTCAAATTTCGGGATTTAGGACGGTCCGTAAACCAAATACCGGCCCCAAACACGGAATACGAAAAAGTCACCAGATTTTAAAAAAAAAAAACTTTTTTTTGGCTAGCGTTTCGTTCGTAGACCCGAATAAGTAAACACGGACCCAAACTTCGGGTCCGCGAACGAAACGCCGGCCCCAAAAAAGTTGTTTTTTTTTTTAAATCCGGTGACTTTTTCGTATTCTGTGTTTGGGGCCGGTATATGAAACGCCGGCCAGACTAAATCCCGAAATTTGACTTACGAGTGCCTTTTTATTTAATTTTGATTTTCTATTTAATTAATATTAAAAATATCGGGTTGAAATCTTGAGACCTGTCCAATCCAAAGCAAAATTTTTAAAATCCGTACTAATATACTGATAGTAGAAAAATGGATACACAGGGTCTAAATTATGTGATGCGAGTAAACATATATAGACATACTTTGAAATTTTTTTGGGTAAATTTTTTGGTAAGTCACTCAAGTATACTCTAAATTCAATTCTAGTCACTCAAGTTCATTTTATCATTTTTTAGTCACTCATCTTCTATATTGATCCATATTTAGTCACTTCCATCCATTTCCGTTAAATTATGGATGGAAAGTTGGAAACTGTTAATCCCATAAACTTTATTTTGTTTACTTCTAATCAATTGTTTTCCATTATCGCTCCCATCACCCTTGTCCACCATGGCGTCTACATATTGACACAAAATACTGGCAGAAAAGTCAAACTCATCTTCTCTTCTTCTACCTAGTCCCTCAAAAAATGCATCGCCTGATATTTGGCTTACTAATTTGTACTCACCGTTCCAATTTCTCATGCTCCAGAGAACAAAATAATCCGCAATTAATTCTATGTGTTGTACAGAATCTCACCCCAAATGTTTTCCTCGGTTGTGATAAGAGTTGGCAGTAATACTGTCAGAGTAATATTGTAATCACAAGCACTTGACATAAAATATGATAGCTCTCTTACCAATTGGACAGCTGATTGCAACCCCTTGAGCGGCAGTAGCTAGGCAAGACGGCCATTTAGGGGAAGACAGGTTGCCCCGGCATAATCACGGCCAAATACTTGGTCAAGAGCAACAGCATATGTTGCAATTACGAAACCGGTCTGAGAACTAGAAGTCGACAGTACAAGGAGGACATAACCAAGATTTGACTGGGAGCGACATAATCAAGTCGGCATTACAACATAAGCCAGAAGGATGGAAGACAATTTTTTTTTTTAATTAAAAAAAGACCAGTAAAATTAAAAATTAACGGGGTTAATAGTTTCCGTCCACAATTTAACGGAAATGGATGGGAGTGACTTAATATGGATCAATATAAAAGTTGAGTGACTAGAAGATGATAAAATGAACTTGAGTGACCAAAAATAGATCTAGAGTATACTTTAGTGACTTCTCAAAAAATTTACCCATTTTTTTAACATAGTGGACAAAAATCCACCATCTCCCATTTCATTTAAGGAGATCAAAAAGTACAATTAACACCTAAATAAAACTAATAATCATAATCCTTGAAGAGGATATCGAAACCTAAACCAATTCTAAAATATCCATCAAAATAACCATATAGGCAACATCCTGCCAGAGTAAAACTAGGAGAGAAACAAACAAGCTTATTAGTAACATACTTTGAAAATAATTCGTCTGTTTACAATCAATGCATATAATAACATGAAGTATAAATCTTATGAAGTGTTTATATAAAAGATTGAGAAATACAGTAACTACATTTAATTCAGTAAAATCACATGTCCATAACAATTTTTTAACATGTCTATTTAATTAAAAAAAAAGTTGATGAAAAATGAATATATAGATCGAGTATAAGTGATTAACAGTTTTTTTTTATATAAATTCACTTAAAACTAGAAATATTTTCAATTTCTCTATTAATTTATAAATTTGATGGCAAGGAATGATTTCAGAGATAACTTATTTATTATTATATTAGCTTGTAATCGTGCTTTATTAATATATATAGATATATATTCAATAACCTTGTAATTGTGATTCCCAAAATACTCTCACCTAATTCTTCAAGGGGTCAATTTTAGCCTTCATGACAAGCATTAAAGCAAACCTGTCGGTGATTTAAAAACACGTTCCAAGGGTTTTGCTTCTTCTTGAGTACAGCCCTTTGAAAAAAAAAAATTATTATTACTATCTTTTAATTAGGCTGCTGATCACTTACTTCTGAAGAAAAGTATAATTATTTTTTGTATCAACATGGGTAATTAGACACCGTTGTGACTAGTGTTTAAAATCAGACTACAACCAATTAATTTAATAATAAATAGCTGTGCACGTACGGTTTAATTAACTTGTAGCAGATTCATTAACAACTTAATTAGTTGTATACAAGCATTAAGAAAATATTTAATGTTTAAAGTTGATACGCACGAGAATGGTTATATACAAGAGCAAAATATAAATCAAACTAAAGACAAGTACTGTTCTTATAGCACAAATCAAGTGGTACAGACTAATAAATGAATTACTAGACTTGAGTGCTATGGACTTCCGAAGAAAAAACTATTATTAGCCTTTCCCTCACAAAAAAAAAAAAAAAATCACTACTATTTATATAACCACCTTAATTATATAACCATGAACCATCAGGCATGTATTAATAATATATTAAGTTTAATCTTTATTTACTAAGATATATTTATGAAAAATTTACACTTATTTTTAATATTTATTAATTTATGTAATATTATTTTTTCGGAATTTCACAGCTCTAGTAAAATATAATTTTGACAGCACATCAATAGGCAGGGGCAGCGCCGGGGTTTGCATATATTTCCTTATAACAAATATTAAATTTTGCTAAGGAACACTGTCTAAATTGTAAAAGAAGTATAAGAAAGCTTAATTCTTGAGTTTACTCAAGATATTTTTGCACACTTGTTGACTTTTTGTATGACATGATCATAGCACCTTTAATTATTCTATGCCAAATAATAAGAGCACTTATCCGATTGTTTGTTTGTTCGGGGGAGATCAGTTACTCTTTCTCGACCTTCTAGTTGCATTTAGACACGAAAGGAACCATCTTTATTAATCACTGCTTATCTTATCTACCAACAACAACAAGTCACTAAAATTAACCAGAAAAACAGAGAAATCATTAAACGCATAGGTGTGCCATGCCCCCGTGTCGTGTGGCAGATCAAGGGAAATCAATTCTCTGAGGAGGTGGTTTGGACACCATTAAAATTACTTCGAACTCACTAAAATATATTTTGGACAAACATGCATGCTCTTTTACAAGTACAAATAAATCATTTTAACTGGACCCTTAAAATTACTTCCGACAATTTTTCTTTTTTTTTTTTTGACAGTATAGTTCCGATTTCTGAGAAATTAGTTTTGTAAGTGCTCAAGTGCAAGGAAAAGAAAAAAAGAAAAGAAAAAATAATCTAGGATTTTATAAGTACATTATTATTTACAAGAGCAAAACAATTGTACCAAATTATTTAAAATAATAATTACATTATAGTTGTTAACAAAACTGTAGAATCAGATAGCATAATTTTATCCAAAACTTTATATCACAGTCGAGTTGCACGAATCTTAAAGCGAATCCAACGGCCAGAGTACTGCGCAGCAGTGGGATATGAATTGATCATAGAAGAGTGTGTTCTTAGTAATCTCATACTTGTCCGAAGCACCTCCCCTTCCCACCTAACTAACAGACACGGCCTTCGTTACGATTCGTTACGGCCCTACCATACCAGAGCCGACCAGAGCCGACGCCCCCACCAGCGTTGCCCAAATCTGCACTCAAAGCCAACGCCTCGCTTCGCTTGCTTTCACGCAGCCGGGCGGGCGGGCGGTCGGTCCTTGCTTCGTCTCTTTCCCATTCCCAATTCCTATTCCAGTAGTTACTTCCTTGTTCCCGCACGCCAATTCCCTGCCATTCCCGTCCCTCCGATCACGACCCCCGGCCCCGCGCTCCCAGTCACGAATTAATCACCTCGAACTGCCGATAAATTCCGCTGTTCTCTTTCTTTCTTACACCATAATTTCTTGTTTCGGTTTCTGGTGAGTGTTAACTGTTAACTGTTAGCTGTTAAACCCTTGTGATATTAAGTGCTGTCATTGTGGTTGTTTCTACTGGTATTTTGCTTGTGTAACTAGTTTATAAGTTCAAATCAGACGCTGACCGGATCTATCTGCTGGTATTGAATTATCATTATTATTGAAGAGTTGGTAATTGCTTAATTGCATGGCAGTATGGCGCCGGTGGTTTACATGATGTTAAAATCATGCAATTCAAAACTATGTACTGTGACGCAAACCATTATCGAATCAGACAGTGTCAATCCGTTGTTTCTTTTTTTTTTTTTATTGGCTAAAGTGCAGTGTACTGATTCAACATCTAGTATTTGGAATTGGTAGATTATTAAGCTTTGAGGTAATATATATAATAATCTCATTGATGCTCTATGACTTTGTTACATTAGGTAAAAGGGGCAGCATTCTATGGTGAATTAGCTGATTGATTGACAGACGACTGACGACTGATTGGATTCTCGGTTTCCGATGGAGGGATCCAGATCCAGTAGAATCCCCTTGTTCTGTCTCATCTTAATCATCGCTATCCTCGGCAGCTCGAGATGTGTCCTTTCGAGTTCTTATATGGTCGGCATGGGCAGCCATGACATAACTGGGCCTGCTGCCGATGTCAACATGATGGGCTATGCTAATGCTGAGCAGATTGCTTCTGGAATCCACTTCAGGCTCAAGGCACGGGCATTCATTGTGGCTGAACCTAATGGCGGGAATCGTGTGGCATTTGTCAATCTCGATGCATGCATGGCCTCTCAGATTGTGATGATTAAGGTCATTGAAAGACTGAAAGCAAGGTATTTATTTTTTTATGAGTTTTTAGATGACTGCCATTATTTATTTTGTATTATATTGTAGTACCATACAATTAATTCTGGTGTTGAACGTTTTGTCCAGTTCTGTTCCCTAATCTAGTTTCTTTTTAATCTATCATTAATACTTGTTTGTATGGCCTGTTTTGGTGGATTAATATAGTGAGGAGTTGAATTACTGCAACTTCTAGGTTAAAAAAATCTTCAAATTTGGTGGCTTCTTTTTTCTTCTGTGGATGGTTGATCATTTTATCTGACATGTATACTGATTAATAACAGGTACGGCGACCTATATACCGAGAATAATGTGGCTATAAGTGGGATCCACACTCATGCAGGGCCTGGTGGTTACCTCCAATATGTGGTGTACATTGTGACCTCTCTTGGTTTTGTTCGCCAATCTTTTGATGTAATTGTTGACGGCATTGAGAAAGCCATTGTTCAAGCTCATGAAAACCTGCGTTCAGGGAAAGTTTATGTCAACAATGGTAAATATATTGTTCCTTTTCTCTAAAGCGCACCTTATATTGTCTCGTAGCTGCAGAAGTAACCATTTAGAATGCTTGTGACTGAGCCAAACCATGAAACACACTTCATGCCTTAGGTTTCTGTTAAATTATTGCTTCAATGAGCCTTTCATGTTTGGATATATTTCCCCTTTTGGTGTATTGCCATTATACTATCACTTGAATGAAGTTTCTATATCACCAAGTGAACTTTAATACTTAGAAGGAGAATTTTTGAAGATGCAAATTAAAAGCCTGTGCACTTTTCAGTAAATAAGAGCTTGTGCATATTACTTGTAGCTGTTGTATTTGAGAAAAACACCAGCAGTTTTCTCTTTGCAACAGAATTTTTTTGCTTAACTTCTATTTTGTTATTTGGAAATGATATCATAGATTAATTAGCATGTTGAACTGGTTGTAGTGCAGCCAATATTTTATCTACTTATTACGAAAATTTATTTGTAGTCTCAAACTGAAAATGAGGCAAGGGAGCTTCTGTTCTTGATTATTGAGAAATTGAGGGACAAACTAAGTTACTTTTTCATAGACTAGTTATGTTGCTTTTAAGTGTAGGATACTTGGATGTTAATGAAATTAATTCAAAAGAATATTGGTTATTAGTTGCAAGTACAAACAGAATTGGGTGTTTTTATGGACTGAAAGCAATCCTAATTTGAGTCAAGGTTTGACGCCTTAGCAGCTTCTATCTTGACCAGACATTCCAGCTTGAGTAAATTATTTCTTACATCACAAATGTCAACACTTTCTCTATTAATTTAGATGTTTGATTTTCAGGAGAGCTACTAAATGCTGGAGTGAATCGCAGTCCTAGTGCATACCTAAATAACCCGGCTTCAGAGCGAACCCAGTACAAGTACAACGTTGATACAACCATGACCCTGCTGAAATTTGTGGATAACGAGTGGGGCCCAGTTGGCAGCTTCAATTGGTTTGCCACCCATGGCACATCTATGAGCCGCACAAACTCCCTTATCAGTGGGGACAACAAAGGGGCTGCAGCACGGTTTATGGAAGATTGGGCTGAGCAGAATGGATATCCCAAGCAAAATGCAGGCTCGCTGGCAGACCCTTTTGGATTCATAATCAAGAAGTATCCACGAAGGGTGTCAAACATAGTCCCTCAGCCAAACAATAATTGTATGAATTATATATATTTTTTTTTTCGGGCCCCCTTTCATGGGGTAGGTTATCTCAACAACAAAGTTCTTAACATCATAACAGTTATCTAGTAGTAATTGAAATATGAATATATGTATGTTTATCAAATTTAATTGATGGGTCATCCATGAGTTTTTAATAAAATTTTGTACTCACTGCAAATATAGTAACTTTTAAGTTCAAAATTTGGGGGCCTTCATTTCAGTTCTCACAGATTTTGGTGGTTTTTTCAGTTGAAGAATTGATACAACTGGCTTCATCAATAGAGGCAACTGGTGGAAGTAAATTGTCGAGCACTTCCCAGCGAATAAGAAGCAACGATGTGCCAAAGTTTGTCTCAGCATTTTGTCAGTCAAACTGTGGTGATGTCAGCCCTAACGTGCTTGGTACCTTTTGCATAGATACTGGTCTTCCTTGTGACTTCAACCATAGCACTTGTAATGGGAAGAATGAGCTTTGCTACGGCCGTGGGCCTGGGTACTTTTCTTAATCCTGAAGAACAATAAATCTATATTCCAAACATATTAGAAAGAGTAATAGTTATTATGTTTTGCTCCTGAAAATATCTGTACCACTTATATCTGTACAAAGCATATAAAATAGTATCATGATATGCTCCTAATGTTTAAAAGCTAACCTAGATATTTCCCTTCATCACTGTTTAATACTACCCAAGTTATAAAAAGGGAAAAAAATTGCTGCATTAAACTATAGAGGGCACATATGGTTTTCATTTTTGCGATATGTTTTCTCACCCTTTTATTGGGGTGATTTTTTTTGTTAATGTTTCATACAAGCTGCATTATATCGCACATTTTACTATTTGAGTTTTCCAGTAATTGTACCTTTCTGTGAACTCAAAACATCACTTGTTCTATCCATTACTGGAAATATTGTATGCCATATTTAACTTCTTACCATGCCCACACTAGCTATTGCAGTGTTTTTTTGTTGATAGAAGCTATAGCATGCTTGTTTGTAACTTATATGGTATGAAGGGGGTTGTTTTCTTATGTTTCATCGTATACTGAAATGGTCTTTGTAACTTATTTTTGTAACTATTTTGTTTAATTAAAGGGCAATATCTCCGTTATACTCCATTTTTTATGTTCAAATATGCCAAAAGCACTTCCTTCCTCGGTTCTTTTTCATGGAATAAGATCATTGAAAGCTGCTTTGTTTCTAATATTTTAAAATCTTCATTGAGTTGTTCTTTTCAGTAGATATACATGAATATTGAGACTGTAGGAACCCCATAATTAGTTTGTTTCTAATATAATTTCTCTGTCTGTCAGTTACCCTGATGAGTTTGAGAGCACAAGAATTATAGCTGATAGGCAATTCGAGAAAGCTGTTGAGCTATTTAAAAGTGCCTCAGAAGAGATACATGGGAAAATTGATTCCAGGCACATTTATGTGGATTTTTCAAAGCTTGAAGTTTCTGTTACCAGTAATGGTAAACAAGAGACAGTGACAACATGCCCTGCTGCAATGGGATTCGCTTTTGCAGCTGGCACCACAGATGGACCTGGTGCTTTTGACTTCACTCAAGGGGATGACACAGTTGAGTACATATTATACTTTCTATTTCGACATTTTTAAAATATGGGTCATGTACAAATTGCATGTGAATTGTCCAGTTTCTGTTTTTGTGCCCATGAATGTGCCAATTTGGTGCAAATATGAATGTTTAGATACAAAATGGAAATATATAAAAACTGAAATCTAAAACAACCAACATTTGATACTAGGAGCACGTGTGGATTTTGTCTTTAATTGTGTCTTCCAACGTGCCTTCTTTATACTCAATATCTGATACTGAGGATAGCCATGTTTGAACTGAGCCTTGATTGAGCTTTCTGCACATAGAATGTTTTTCTGCAAATTGGAAATAAACATCAGTGATTGTATTATATAAGCTCAATTGGAATCAACTATACACTTAGCTTGTGACATAGTTTATAGGAGATCATATGTATATTTTTATATTCAAAGTATTCCTTAATTTGATATACTAGACAAATGGATTATTTTATAGGGTAACGTTTTCTGGAGATTGGTAAGAAATGTGCTCAAGAAACCTGGCAAAGAGCAGGTTGCATGTCAATCTCCTAAACCAATTTTACTTGACACCGGTGAAATGAACCAACCATATCCATGGGCTGTAAGTCTCTCTATCTATCTATAACTTAGTACTTGATAGAATGTAAATTTACTTTTAAGTAAGAGGTTGTCATAAAAGAATCATAATAATCTGCATGAGATTTCCTCTGATAATAAGTTCAGCTCTTTTCTGAAGAAATATTTAATATGGATCTTTAGTATCAGTAATACTCAAGCTAACAAAGACTATTGCGCTGGGATGATAGAAAGGGCATTGAAATGAAATGGTGTAGATATTTTATTACACGAAGTAATTTGAAATGGATTTAGAGAGTGTGCACGTCTCATTAGGCTTATAATTGCAATCTTCTAGCTAGTAATTAGTCAAGATTGAAGAAGCTAGACCCCCCAACTGATGGTCTTACTAATTTTTTTTATGCGGTAGACGACAGCCGACTGAATTTGATGGTCTTACTGTTTTTCCTTTTCTTTTCATAAACGTCATCTGTAAATATTTTTGTTTTTAATATAAAAATTTGATGGTCTTACTAATTGAAATGGCATTGAAATGAAATATTGTTCCATTTTATTTCTTTTGGTTGTCTGGTGTCTGATAGATATTGTCTTTTACCTTGAATTCAGCCTGCTGTGCTTCCACTTCAGATTGTACGAATTGGACAACTTGTTATTCTTGCTGTGCCTGGAGGTAAAAAAAAAAAGTAACCCTGCTATTATCCATTTGGTCTTCTTTTTGTGTACTTCTTTTGAAGTTGTAATTGGCGCTTCCTGATGTAGAATTTACTACCATGGCTGGGAGGAGGCTTCGTGATGCTGTTAAAGATGTCTTAATACAACAAGGCAATGGAGAGTTTAATAATAGCAATCTTCATGTAGTTATTGCTGGTTTATCAAATACATACTCTCAGTATATTACCACCTTCGAAGAGTATGAGATTCAGAGATATGAGGTTGTACAATTTTTATTGGCTCATATATATTTATTTGGTTAGTTTCTTTAGAAATAAATTCATCTATACATCTACAACAAAACAAGTATAACGCCCTTTTAAGGACTGAAGTATCTCATATACTGTCACAAAACACCAGAAAAATCACCTGATTCTTTAATGTATCCAAGTATTTTCTCATTCTCCTCATTTCCATCCATGCTGTGTGCATACTCCAGGACAGGGAAGATTGGTCTATAGTTGCAAAATATATTGTTCATGTCTTGGAGGGCCTTGTTTTTACCTATTTCTTTTACTCAGTAATGTGGAAATAATATTTACAGACATTTAAAACTTGAGTTATATACTTTCTATTTTTCAGGGCGCATCAACACTCTATGGCCCACACACTTTAAGCGCATACATCCAAGAATTTAGAAAGCTCGCCTCAGCCCTTGTCAAAGGTCAACCTGTTTCATCTACTGCATCACCTCCTGATCTTCTGGACAAACAAATCAGCCTTCTTACACCTGTTGTGGTGGACACAACCCCATTTGGAGTCAATTTTGGTGATGTCAGCTCAGATGTCCCTGAAAATTCGAAATTCAACAAGGGCCAAATAGTGAATGCGACATTTTGGTCAGCTTGCCCCCGGAATGACCTCCTGAACAATGGAACCTTTGCTCTTGTCGAGATGCTGGATAGCAGCAAAAATGAGTGGATCCCACTCTATGACGATGATGATTGGTGCTTGCGGTTTAAATGGTTTAGGCCAAGCAGACTGAGTTCGCAAAGCCATGCAACACTAGAGTGGCGGATTCCTGAGAACACCCCAACTGGGGTGTATAGGCTGAGGCATTTTGGGGCTTCAAAGAGATTGTTTGGAGGAATTACTCACTTTACTGGCACCTCTCATGCTTTTGCCGTCCTGTAAGTAGCTTCAGTACCCACTGATTTTATGTAATACAAGTTTTGAGTGAATAACTGAATACTATATCACGTAATGGAGATGTTACCTATTTTATGCTTGGAAATCTACTGTTATTAATTTCCTTGTGCTTTAGTGTTAACTGTTAGTTTTTGCTAAATAGATTCCAAATGTATAGCTGTTTGCAAGTATTATTGCACGATGGTTACGGCAATCATCAAACTGATGTTAAATTTTAAATCAAAGCAGTCTTAGATGGTTCTTGGACATAAAGATGAGACAAACTATCATTTATTACCTACTAAATGAATTGAAGATACATGCCTCTGCCTTTTTGTTCTGTAACTTTTTTTTTTGTGTCATGGTCGTACCATCCTTTTCCAATGACCTGCTATTGATTGTATTATAATACTTAGTTATTAGTACTATGCACATATTATGTGCTTATATTTGATATATATATATTGATAGTTAATTCTCTACACGAACGTTTAGAACTAAGTCTCTGCATTCGTGTCATTCAATTTAAAGTCATTCATTGTCTCAAACAAAAACCAGACTATGTCACTGTCATGTATAAACATCTATTCTTCTAAGAATCTTTCAGTAGTATATCAGCAATGTACGCCCTCGTTGTCACCAATGTGCAAAGTACCCTGAAAATTGAGAGCTTTTGGCAATGCTGGTTGATTCTGGTATACCGTTGGTACGATGCTCGAATCAAGAGTACCTAGCAGAGACAGCAGTTTCCAATAGTTCACATGATCAATCTTTGGTCCAGGAGGGAGGGACCAGTAACATAAAATTCAAAGTCCAAGTCTTCTGGCAAGGAGCTGTCAGGTTCTGAATCTGTGATCGTAATCAGTTAAAAGGTACTGAACTGAGCTTCACTAGTTAGATCCAAACAAAAGGCACCAAACCCCCACAATTGACACCATGGAGCTAGCTTCCAACATGAAACCATCAAAAAGATGAATCATGAATAGAGATGATCGGTATCCAGTTTACCTAGCTTTGAAGTAATCTTTAACATAATTTTTTCTTTTTTATTTTTGTAGAACTTCTAATTTGTATGACCATTCAGACTGACAGTATTTCCGAATGATAGCTCTGTTTCCTTTTGGCTGACACTTCTCTTCTGAAGGTTTATGTTCCTTCAATAGAATTAAGCTGACAACAACCCAAAGAAATCTCGACGGAAAGGGCATATTTCTTTGTTTTTTTTTTTTTTTTCCTCTGTCAAGTTAAAAAAAAAAAAAAAAAAAACAAAGAAATATGCCCTTTCCGTCGAGATTAAGGCTTGTTTTGTATGCCAACATATATAGTTATCTCGTGAAACATCCATCTCTAAGCACGTTTTTTTTTTTTTATTTATTGGCAAACAATAGATTTCCAGATTTTTTTATTCTTGCTGTACAAACATCTTTAAGTGTCGGTAAATTGTTAATTAACTAAAGAGCCATATAATTAAGCTCCAGAAGTTCTCATGTTATTTGCATCAAATTTTGTGGTGAAAATAACAAAATAACAAGTGTCCCATACCATACAAATGTAATGAAGTAAAATGATCATTTTCGAACGGTTAGTCATGATGAGATGGATGTATGCATGAGTGAACTGAATACCAGATACCTTGTCTTGTCTACTCATCGGTCACGCGTTACTTGGTTATGAAGAGTAGTTAACTATGGTATGCTCAAACAGTAAAACTTAATTGTTAATAAGTGATTTTAATAGGAAAATATGTTATAGTGGACTCCTGCCTGGTAAATAATTTTTTTGTATTTCAAAACTTTTTATTTTTACATTTTGCATTTTATAATTTATAACTTTATTTTTCTTAGTTAAAAATCAATCAATATACCATGTATAATTTAAATATCTATTGTTTTGATATTTTATTTATTATTATTTTTTTATTTTTTTATTTTTTTATTTTTTTTTTGCAAGGTGCCTAGAACAGGAGTTGGGCCTATCACAGATTTAAGAATTTGGCCCACAATTTTTTCTTACGACAATTTTGCAAACTTCCAAAAGTCAATTCTGAAATAAATTTTTACTGTTCTCTGGAGTTGTGATTTTCATACATTTATTCAGAAAAACTGATATATTGGACTTCTCAATGTTATTGGTGTACTTTTTATAATACGTTTCAAACTCATGTCAAAATATAAGTGATACGGAATACAGGCAAAATGGGAGTTGTTGTTTTCCTCAATATTGACACCAAGTGGAAAATACCAAAAACATTGTAAGTGGAGAAATTTGCGAACAGACCGTTGCAAGTAGAATTTTTTTTTTTAAATATTTGCGCTTATCAAGACACATTATAAGTTTATCAAAAAAAAAAAAAATGGTTTGCCCATAAGAAAATAAAAATAGAGGGATTTTTGGTACAACTTATTGTTAAGAGAAACATCTTGCGTCCATTGAAAACTGTCCAAACGTCCATAGACGTGTACGAAATGTAAAAGATACGTCCCCAAATGTAACAAATAATTCTGAAATGTAACATATAGATACTATGAACGGTTTTTCTATGGACGCCAGGTATTACTCTATTGTTAATTATGCAAACTACACGAAACTATGTTCGGAGGGCAGTAAGCACCCAAAAAAGGAGTTCCTAGCTAGAACAAATTTGCTCAATTTGTACAGGACATTTCAATTTGTCAAATCATTTATGATATGTTTGAACAAGCAAGCAAGAGGCAGACGTGGAGATATAATCATTGATTGATTGTAATCATCATCGTTCATTCAGTAAGAAATATGAAATAATTCCCTTCTTCATTCATCCGATTTATCCAATATAAATTCCCTTAATTTGTCCCCCCTTTTGATTGAATTATTGTCCAATCCTACCCAAGGTTAGGACTCACATATATATTATATATCATAATCCTATATATATACCTAGATTCTATCTAGATGATAAGATCATTACTCATATATATAAAACATCTAACTCAGCAATCAATTGGATATTCTTTTTGCCATTTTATAAAATTAATAAGACAGGCCCAGGGTTGAATATTCTTAATTTTTGGTACTTATAAATCATCATATATAACAATCCCAATGGCCAAAATTAATTACCATAGTTATTTCCAATGATTGATCATTATTTTTTGTTTACCTTTCACAATTGAAAACTATTAGGAAAAAAAAAAAAAAAAAGGGATCCAGTGATCCAATTTTGAAAAAAAATATATATAAAGCCATAAGGGAGATTATATCCGCCTAAATTTAAAACCCACAATATTTGACAATTAAACTATATAATATTAAATCAAATATGTTATTTGTGGGCACAAGGTAATTAATAAGAAGGGGCAATATTTATATGCACACCTGCATGTACTACATAGCCTACATATATACGTGCAAATAATGTAAGCTAACTAGCTAAGCAACAAATTCATGAAAAATGACAACCGTATAAAAAGGACGACAAATATTGCAAATGCAATTTGCTATTATATATATATATTGGCCATCAATCGGAACTATATATATACGTTGTAGGTTGTACCATATATATATAATTAATACGTATATAATAAACTCAGTTGTTATATAGAAAAAAAAAAATAACGAGTGCTTATCCTCTGTCGCACAGCATTGTACTGCGCAGCGAATCAACAATTAATGTGGATTATAGGGATCTTTCGAGATTGACTTGCACGAATCTTAAAGCGAATCCAACGACTAAAGTACTGCACAGTAGAGGATATGAATTGAAAATTAACAGATTAGTAGTGTCCCTATATACATATATATATATACACTAGTAAAAAGTCCACTCCTTGCTTTGGGCTGAAATTATTATTTCTTATAATAAACTTTTAAGATAATATGTTATGGGCCTTAATTTGAGATAATTTATATGGGCCTTAATTTTAATAGGCTGAGAACGTCAACGGGCATTAACGTACATCAACGGTTCTGATCTATCGAAGAAAATGATCAACGGCTCAGATGTGAGGATAGCTCTTCCATGTCATTTTTTCCAATATGCTTTTATTATTAGTAAGGATATATAGGAGAAACATCTTGTATCAATTGAAATATTATCTAATACATGCATCCATAAAACTGTACATAAATAATGTAACAGATACATCTCGAAATGTAATAGTTACATTCCGAAATATAACATATGGACGCTGGTTATTACTCTATATATAGCTATGTACTAACCACCTTAGCATCTAGCTAATTAAACGCAAGTTGCGTTCCAAAGGGACAACAACAACGAATCTGCATTTCGTCTCTGCATCTGAAAAGACAAAGAAATTTGGGGCCAATAATGATTGGCAAATGTTTTTTTTTTTTTTCATAAGAATGATTGGCAGATTAGTGTTGCATGATATAATATATTCTATATTGGTTTTTTTTTATTGGTCAAGCGCATTGCGATTCTCGAGTTTGATTCCTTATCTATATATGAAATGTATATATATATATATATTTGCTAGCTTGGATTATTATGGACGCCGCTATTATTTATTTTATATATACACTTATTTAAATGCCGTCAGGCATTCATATTATATTAAACTAATTAATCAACGGCTGATGAAGGCTCCCTTATAAACTCACTTTTTAAATATTTATTGTATAATTTATATAACGGGGACACATTTGTTTTCCTTTAGTTTAAAACAGTTTTGGGGCATTTTTCAAACTGGAAATTAATGTATTTTGGCAACTTGTGATGAAACTTATTTACACTTTAATTTATATATGCCGATTGTCCGAATTATTGTGAATCACTACAAAGCATTTAACTACAATAAATACAATTATCATATTACAAATTCTATTGAATATATATAGCAAAACGCAAAGAATTTTAATTTCCTGATTATTGTGAATACATAAGAACGATAATATTTCAGGGATACATTCATTAAATATTCTTTGATTTTTCTAATAATTTTATAGGTCATATATATGCATGGATTTTGGTAATTCAATTTGGTTCAATGCAGCAAACATATCAATATAATTGTTTAAAAAATTATAAACATCATGATGTGGTCGTTTATTCAGGTGCAATAACAAATTTGTAACTATATTCAGTGAACATCAAAAAACTTATCAAGAACGAATTAACGAATTGTGGCGATATCAAATTTCATAAAATATATTAATTGCTCCTATCAATAATTTTCCCTAACTACTCCATTGATTAAATAAGAACTATAAACTATAGATGAACTAATCTATATAAAAGCGACCTTGAAAAGAAATCTTTATGAGAAATAAAACCATTATCCATTAGATATATCGCACACTTTATATTTTGATATATATGCGTAACATTGAAAAGAAATTTCACATTAAAAATCGAAGGATATATACAATTTTATTATTGTGTATTATAACATGAATCTGATGAGGAAAATTAAATTTTAAATCGTGCCTCTCAATTTCAATATGTACTAATTAAAATAGAGAAATTATCTTTGCCCCCCTTAACTATCCCCAAACTGAATTGGTAATATTTTCTCTTTTTTTCTCGTACTCATAAATTTTGAGTGAATTTATTTTATTCTTGATCTTTCTATTGTATATATATAAGTGTTTTGTTCGATTGAGGATGTGAATTGCAACCGGGAAAAGTGATTTGTTGTATTTGAAAAAGAATTTTTAACTAAAAATGTATAGTGGTACGGTTAAGAGGGTTTTTTTAGGGATGCAGTTATCAACTCCCTTGAAATATTTCAATTGGATTTTAAATTTTAGTCTTGTGGAGTTTCAGCATTAATTGCTTTAATTAACCGATGATAGTAATTATTTTGATTTTCAATAGATATAGCTGCATGATGGGAGGATATTATTTTAATTTTATTTCATAATTATTTATTCATACCTCTGGACCTTTTTCTTTATAATTATAATTATTATTTTGCATCTGTACAGGGTTTTTGCATCATTAAAATAAAACCAAAAAAAAGAAGAAGAAGAGTCAGGGGGGTTTTCTGCAAAAAAAGATGATTGGGGAATATTCCGAAGCTAATCGTAATGGGCTGTTAGATCTCCTTAAGATTTGAGCTTGCACAGATCGTAATGGGATCCAATGGTCCACATGATGCATAAGAGTCGATGAATCAAACATGTATGCATAACAATCAACAAATAATAACGAGAGAATTTAGTGGCCATGTAGTAAAAACATGTAGAGAAACTTGTAGAGTCCACTCTTATAAATTAAGTAGGTCATCCGTCTACCTCTCTCACAGTTCTGACACACCACGTGCATCTATGTGCTTACCACAGTTGCATAAATATTCACTGGAAACTATATTGTACATGTTTACTGAAAAAAATGATATTTATTGATCGGAAAGATATAAATGTTAACTGAAAAATGATATTTGTTCATTTCAAATACGGTGGATAAGTAAAAAAGGTGGATGTTAGTTATTACTCTAAAAACATTGAGAAAGTTTGTATATTAATTTTTAGGGTTGGTCAGAATAGAATAGGAGAGGAAATTTCTTATTTAATTTTTGTGGGAATTTGGTAGAGTAAGAGATGTCCGTGAAACATGTGCAAAAAATAGAGGATTTTAGAGAGGAAAACTATACAATAAAGAAATAAATACCAAGAAAAAAATGAAAAAACATTAGTTTTAATTAAGTTTAACTAATGGTAACAAATGGCACTCAATACAAATTTTGTAATGAGAAAATTTTTTCGTCTATAACAAGGTTGTGGACAGATAATTTTTTTTTTTTAAAAAAAAAAAGGAGCTCCATTATATATATGCACTAGTTGTTCAATATTTTTAAGGTACGGAATTTGATAAATATGTAGGGTAATATGGGTGTCAAATCAGTCTTATAATTGCGGCAATATTAACAGAATTAAAGAACGATGATGTGATATTTATTGTATTGTTGAAATGTATCAAATATTCAAATGGGATCATTTGGCCCCAATCTTTCTTGTCGAATCCACCTCATCTATAGTAATCCTAATTTTAAATTATGAATTTAATTTATCTCGTAATTTAATTTAGAAAATACAATTGTTTTAAAATTTGAAGTTTATGTTTGCAAGGTAACCTTTTCCTATTAATTGTCTTGAGCTTCTAAGAATTAATTTAATTAATAACATAGTTTTTTTTTCTTTGTTTAGTTTAAATATCGGTCTATAAAATTATCAAAATAACCACTTAAAAAAATTATCAAAATTTTATTGTGAATTAATTTAGCTCCCTCCATTATATGCATGTTAATGTGTGTCAAGAGAGGATGAATCAATTAAGGGGACAAACAAAGGGCACATGAGGGTCCCTTTATGAATTGAACAATTAATTGTGTGTTTATTTATTTTATCTGACCGTATCCAGTATATCCATTTTAAATACAAATACTATTTGATTCGGTGGTTCCCTTTCCCTAGCTAGTAAATATAAAATATTAAATAGTATATTCGTATTGTACAAAATAAGTAGATTTGTAGCCCCTCACAATTTTAATATTTGGAGCTCTTTTTTTTTTTTGGAAAGATTGACAGCGGCTGCCAACGTATATTTGGAGCTCTCTTGCAAGACAAGTTAGCACCCAGTACCCTGCCCAGCCTGAGTTCCAAAGCAACTATTACGTATTAATTCTTTCAAGCAAATACAATCAGATGAATTTTTTTTTTTTTTTTACCAAGGTTTAATTCAAATGAAGATTTCTTTTTTTTCCTCCCGTAAAGTGAGGTTTTGTTGAAATGATTAAAAAGGGCAAATTTCATTTATTATGGGTTTTTTGTTACCATAATTGTGGATGATTGTTTAATTAATTTCAATTAAAAGAAATGAGAAAACCATGAAAAAATTTTCAGATGGTAATTAACCCTTATTTATGTTAAGGACTTAGAATTAAATAGTGACTTTCTAGAAGACCATACATCAATACATCATCATTGTACTTGAATTAATTAATTAATCAATTAATTACCAAAAAGATCAAACATAATTACAATATATAATTAATTGTAGCAAGCACATCACTAATTACAAGCTAAAACAAAACGAAATTCCATATGATGATGACGATGATGATTCAGTAATCACCAATTACCAAACAATGTTTGAATGAGCCTACCAAACCCTGCTGAACCAGTAATAATTCCCCAATTAACAAATACCAATTACATACATACACTGATCATATCATATCATCATACATATCAATTATCATACATATATATGTAAGGAGTAACAGGTAACGTCCATCATTTTTACTTATCCACCGGTCTACCGTATTTTCAATAAACAAATACCTCTACCGTATTTTCAATGAACAGATACCATTTTTCAGTAAACATTAATATATTTCCGATTAATAGATATCATTTTCTAGTGAACAGATATACTACGATTTTCAGTAAACATTTACGTAACTGTACTGTGATAAGCACATGGGTACATATAGTATATCAGAATTGTGAGAGGGATGGATGGATGACCTACTTTATAGCGGTGGACTTCACATATCTATATGTATATAAGTAACATATCATAATCATATCATATATTCATATGAAGTCACATTTTATTTACCCACCTATGTAGTACTCCTCACACCTCTTCTCCCTCTCCTTCCCTCCTCTCCTCTCTTCTTCAATCCTCTCCTTCCTTCCTTCCTTCCTTCCTTCCTTCCTTCTCACCTTTATTACCTTTCTTCCTTGCTTCATTATCTCCTCAGCAGTCACATTCTCCCTTATTCATACCTTTTTAATTAATCCTTGTTCAACTTTTTATCTCAACCTTTTTCTTAATTTCTTGCTTTGAACTTGTTCCTTTCTCACTACACCCAACATCACTCTCTCAATGCATGTATGTATAACTATATATGTATGTTTTGAAGATCGACAATTCTTCTATGATGATCATCAAGTACCAATAATTCCGACCCAATATCTCCTCTTTGGACGCGTGGATTCCACTTTTTAATTTCTAGTGCAGATTAATTATTCCCACCGCGTTTTCTCACCTTGTTCCAAGTTACAAAGCGACAAGATTTGATATAGATAGAGAGGCATTGCACTCCTGGAGGAATCTACTAGAAAAAAAATCAATCCAAAAAAGTTGTTACATTTATAGCAAGTGTGTGTGTGTGTTTGTATCACTACATAGTCTACATGATCGATCACTGAATTTAATTTGTGAATTTTGAGTTTTAGTTATAAAGTTTGAATCTTTGAAGTTTGAAGCATATATATATATTGTGTGTGTGTATATATATATATGGAGATTTGCGCAATGAGGAGCGGCACGCATTCGCCGGCGTCGTCGGCGTTGAGTTGGGGTTCCGGAAGCTTTACGTACGACGGCGAGGAGTTTGTCGAGGTGACGCTCGATTTACACGGAAACGACATGGTGACACTGCGTAGTGTGGAACCGACGGCGCAGCTTGGCAGCATCATTCATCACGACACGGCCTCCTTCAGCGCGACCCCGTGCTCATCCCGCTCCTCGTCGGTCAGGCACAGTAGCTCCAACCGGTTCTTGCAGCTGTCGCAGGAGCTGAAGGCGGAGGCGGTGGCACGTGCGCGACAATTCTCGCATGAGATCAAGGCGGAGTTCAAGCGGCTTTCTAACAGCCGGAGCAAGGGGAGCGGACGGACGACGCCGACTTCCTGCAATGGCGACGCATGCTCAGCAATTGAGTCCGCTTTGGCGGCACGAGCCGCCAGGCGACAGCGCGCCATGCTTGATAGAACACGCTCCGGCGCGCAGAGAGCGATTCGGGGCCTCAGGTTCATCAGCAACAGTAAGGCGAATGCGTGGAGCGAGGTCGAGAACACGTTCCACGCCCTCGCGCGCGACGGGTACCTGTGTCGCTCCGATTTCCCCGAATGCATCGGTAACTATAGATATATAATTAATTTGATATAACATTTTATTTTTTTTAAGATAAAGATGAGAGTCAGTCAAGCCAGTCAAATTTAAATGTCTATAAAACACCTCTATCTGGGGATACAACATTTTTTCAAATTCAAATTTTATTATGCATGATTGTTACTGTCTTCTTGAGATTATTTTTTTGATGTGTTTTTATAAAAATGGAGGAATGACGGAGTCGGGGGAGTTTGCGCTGGAGCTGTTCGACACGTTGAGCAGGCGGAGGAGCCGGCAGAGGGTGGAGAAGATATGCAAGGAGGAGCTGCATGAGATTTGGGCGCAGATCACCGATGAGAGCTTCGATTCCCGCCTTCAGATCTTCTTTGACATGTAAGTAAGTAAATGAGTAATACCTGGCTTACGTCCATAGAAAAACTGTCTATAGCGTTCATATGTTACGTTTCGGAATGTATCTGTTACATTCCGTACACGTCTATAGATGTATGGATGGTTTTTCGATGGATCCAAGATGTTTCTCCAAGTAAATATGCCATATATATATTCTGTGCATAAGAATATAGAATTATTGATAATAAATAATGGGCCTTTTAATTAATTAAGAATGCTTTGTTTTTTCAATGAAAAATATTGCATAAAAAATGCTTTGTTTTGTTTTTTTTTAAAAAAAAAATAGGGTTGACAAGAATGCAGATGGTCGGATTGGAGAAGAGGAAGTTAAAGAGGTAATTTGCACAAAATTTATTTATTTGGAACTTTCCCTTTTTTTCTTTCTTTCTTTTTCTTTATTAAAGTAGCAAGTAGAAATACATAATGTGTCCTTGTTATTTTAGGTACGGTAAAATCTCAGCTACATATTCCACATCAATTTGATAACTAGGTGCACTCCTTTTCCAACATTTTTCTGCATCAGAAAATATATTATAATTTCATTAAATTTATATAATAGCAAAATACTTTAGTTTCTTACATTAGTCAACAAAAATACTCTTGTAATTAATTAAAGGAGTAGAAGTAATTAAGCATTGTCTTAAATTTGCAATTTGCAGGTTGTTGTTACATTTAAATCAAACCTGGGAGACCAATAAATTAAACAAAGTATTAATTACCATGGAATTAATGGACTAATTTGGATTGAACTTGATTGATGTGGTATTTCTTAATTCTGGGGGGTATATTATTTAGAGGTCCATATATGATTATATGTGACTGTGAAAATTTGGGCTGTCAATTTTGAGACAAGATATGAAAAGAAAAGTTAACGTTGAAAGATCCCAATCTATTAACAATAATAATAATTATTATTATTATTATTAATAATAATACCTGGTTAATTAATTAATTATGGGTTTAGTGAGCTGAACTGGACAAAGCCACCTACCCCACCAGTAACAAAATCTTCTATACAAAATCCACACTTACACTTGGTGCAAGAATTTCCAATCTTTGTTGTCCTACCAGTATTTCAATTTGGTAAAAATATTTGTAGGCCTAGTCTAGTATGTAATTAGAAGTGAACAAAAGTAACTTCAAATGATTGTGACAGAGTTCATAATTAATTTTAACTTTTTACAGAGGTCAATTTCTATGTGAGAGTCAATGTGTGAATTCTCTTCTGAAAATATCCCAATTGACACTTTTGACTTTGTAACAAGGAGGCGACAAATTTACCTACTTCCAATCTTCTAGTAGTAGGAGTATTAGGTGAAGGATAATTCCGTAAAATGAGCTCTTGAAAGAGAAATATACTATTTATTATACGTGTAAAAATACGGCATGGGGATTTTTATTGTACGTCACGTTGTCACTTTCCCAACTTGTTAGACCCGTAAAATCATGGTTTCGATTGAGACGTTTATTCTTGGAAACACGTTGAATCCACCTTATACACGCATTTACCACTCTCTTACAATTTGAAACACTCATATGTATCTATGTGTTTGTCACAGTTGCCTACATATTTACTGAAAAATAATATATATTGATCGGAAAGATATAAATGTTCACTGAAAAATGATATTTGGTAATTTAAAAACATGGTGGACCAGTGGATAGATAAAAAGAGTGGTAGCTATCACTCTTTATTTTTTTTCAGCCGCCTCTACCAGTCAAGTTTGCAGTATATATACTTTTTTTTTTATTAGTAAAAGCTCAAGTCTTGCTTTGGACTGAAATTGTTATTTCTTATAATAAATTTTTAATATAATATGTAATGGGTCTTAAATTGAAAAAATTGATATGGGCTTTAAGTTTTAATGGGTTGAGACATTGAAGTACGTCAACGGTGGTGATCAATCGAAGTAAACAATCAGCGGCTGAGATTTATTTTTTTGGAGAAGATAGAAATTTCATGTCAAAAAATTCAATCTCCTTTTATTAGGGGTAAGGATAATGGTACCTAAGAGAAATGTAAAAGGTAAAATGCACAAATTAATTAGCATTTCATAGTGTAAAATCTACAAAAAAATGCATTAATTAAAGCTTAATAGTAATAATAAAAAAATATTAATCACTGATGATGAACATAACACATTGGATTTGAAATTAACTGGCATTTAAATATCTCTTTGAATTTGAATTTAATTAGTGGTTGGAATTTTAGGCCCAAAACATGGTTGTTTCTCTATAACAAAAAGAGTATTTTTTTTTTTTTTAAATTTGCAGATTATAATGTTAAGTGCTTCTGCATGCAAACTATCGAGGTTGAAAGAGCAAGCAGAGGAGTATGCAGCTCTCATCATGGAAGAACTTGATCCTGAGAGGCTTGGCTACATTGAGGTGTGTACAAATACATACACCCTGTAATTAATTTTTCAGATTTTTCATTAAAAAAAAGAACAGTTCAATAAGCTGACATTGACCCAAAAAAAATGTGAAAATTGCCATGCATAAACAAGATTTAAATAGTAAATACCCTTAAAATTTGTGAGGCTGTTGTGGGTCCAATATTCCAGTTTTAGATATGTTTGGTAATTGAAAAGTTAAAGACTTTGGAGATGTGCCTTTCCCTTCCTTGTAGGAATTTGCTTCTTCCTGTTGCTAATTAAGTCTTCATTAAAATCATTAACAGTTCCTTCTTTAACTTGCCTAAAAAATGCTCTCACTAATCACTGTCTCTCTCTTTAATTATTTATTTGGATGCCAAATTGACAGTGATATGTCACAAATTCATAAAGTACTGTAAAAAATCAACATGCATATAACAAAATGTACAAATTTCAGTATTATCTTGAGTAATTAGTAAAATTTTTGTCATTACTGATGAACTATTATTATGCATTTGATCTCAGCTATGGCAACTTGAAACACTGCTGTTACAAAAGGATACATATGTGAACTACAGCCAAGCATTGAGCTACACAAGCCAGGCATTGAGCCAGAACCTGGTACGGGTAAAAAGGAACCCGATCAGGAAGCTCGGGACGAATGTAAAGTACTACATCGAAGAAAACTGGAAGCGATTGTGGGTGATCGCTCTTTGGATATGCGTCATGGCGGCTTTGTTCACCTGGAAGTTCATGCAGTACAGAAACCGGTACGAGTTTCTTGTCATGGGGTACTGTTTGACAACTGCGAAAGGGGCAGCCGAGACGTTGAAATTCAACATGGCACTAGTACTGTTGCCAGTTTGCCGAAACATCATGACATGGCTGAGGTCAACACGGGCAGCTCGTGTATTGCCATTTGACGACAACATCAACTTCCACAAGGTAAATCTGTTCATAGTTTAGAGTATGTTTGTTATCTCAATTTAGAGTTGCATCGTTTAAATTTCGGTTTTTTAAATTAGATTTTTTTGCCAGACAATAGCCGCCGCAATCATGGTCGGGGTTATTTTACATGCGGGCAACCATCTCGCCTGCGACTTCCCCCGCCTTCTATCTTCTTCGGATGCCATGTACGCGCCAATGAAGAATGAGTTCGGCGAAACTAAACCGACATACTTCGACCTTCTGCGTGGCCCAGAGGGAGTGACAGGTATCATAATGGTGATTTGTATGGCGGTGGCATTCACACTCGCGACCCGATGGTTCAGGCGAAGTGTGATCAAGTTACCCAAGCCATTTGACCGGCTCACCGGGTTCAACGCATTTTGGTACTCACATCATTTGTTGGTGCTTGTGTACATCCTGCTTGTAATTCATGGGCAGTTCCTCTATCTCATCAATGAGTGGTACCAAAAAACGGTACACTTCCCTTTTTTTTCTTCTTAATATATTATGATCATGGTGAATTACTAAAGATAAATATGATGGAACAATAACTGAAAGTTTCAATCTTTCTTATGTCATAGACATGGATGTATCTTGCAGTTCCAGTTGCCCTTTATGGAGGGGAGAGAGTCTTAAGAGCTCTGCGATCTCGGCACTACTCCGTACGAATACGAAAGGTAGCATAAGTAAAAGGGAAAAAAAAACAAACATTACAATTTAACTGTTTTCACTCATTGTGTAACATATTGCTTCATTGTGCATCTAGGTTGCCATATACCCGGGTAACGTTATATCGCTGCAAATGACGAAACCGCCAGCCTTCCGTTACCGGAGCGGGCAATACATGTTTGTTCAGTGCCCTGCGGTGTCACCTTTTGAATGGTGCTCATCAAAATTGTTTTTTAAAATTTCTAATCAATTTGTTTTAAATTAATTCGACGTCTCAGTAGTGCTAATCCACTGTGATTTATTTATGACTTGTGAAGGCATCCCTTTTCGATAACATCAGCACCTGACGACAACTACCTCAGCATACATATCCGACAGCTCGGTGACTGGACAAGGGAACTGAAGCGGGTCTTTGCCAAGGCATGTGAGCCAGCTATAACTGGCAAAAGTGGCCTTCTCAGAGCCGACGAAACTACAAAAAATTGGTAATTAAACATACCAGAAGCATACTACTAAAAGTATAAAAAATTGTCATTAAAAATCTAAATAATGTCATTTTATCAACAATACAGCTTGCCGAAGCTCCTAATTGACGGACCATACGGTGCACCGGCGCAAGATTACAAGAAGTACGATGTGCTACTGCTTGTTGGTCTGGGCATCGGCGCTACACCTTTTGTCAGTATACTGAAAGACCTTCTTAATAGCATGGTTAAAATGGAGGAGCAAGATGTAAGTCCCGTTTCGAGAGTCACAATATCTTCGAAAACTTAATTGATTTGCCGTTAAAATGTGAACGATATATTGATAGGAGGCTATAGAGGATCAGTATCGGCAACTAGATCAGAGCCTTGAGCACGTTGATCTGGCGACGCTGATGCATTTCATGTCAGGATCCACCCGAAAAGCATTCAAGACCACCAATGCCTACTTCTACTGGGTGACTCGCGAGCAGGGCTCGTTCGAGTGGTTTAAAGGGATCATGAATGAGGTTGCTGATTTGGATCAAAGGGTAATTAGTTAATTACTTAATTACTAAATTTCATTATAATCATTAATTACAAAGTTGTTTCTGGATGTGTATGTTCAAAATCATTAGTGATTAATTACTGATTAACAGGGCATAATTGAGATGCACAACTATCTCACAAGTGTGTACGAAGAAGGCGATGCCCGATCCGCGCTAATCACGATGCTTCAAGCTCTTAATCATGCCAAAAACGGTGTCGATATCGTCTCTGGAACCAGAGTAAGAGACTTAACACTTACATTTCTCTTCTGGTAAAAAAAATGGTGATTTAGGTCAAAACATCAAATACATCCATGTATCATTTTAAAATTGAGTTTGCTCTTGTGGTCACATTAATTTTTTTATATGTTTCAAAAAGATTAAAGTGGACACTTCACTACTTACCTCCAAAAAAAAATAAGCAATGAAAAGGTAAGTTGAGAATGTGACATCATTTTCTGGTGCCATCAACATAGAAATAGTCAACACCAACTTTAGTATCCTAATTTTGTTCCATCTCCATCAAAAACGGATGAACAAAGCTTGTAGAGTATGCCTTCTAAATTTGCCATGATATATATATGTGCATTATGCAATATGTGACATCATTGTTGGTAGTTGCACTAACCAAGTGGGTGAAAATAATACTTTAATATTTTGATTTTCTAAAAAAAAATTGTTGTCCTGGTTTGCATAATGTTTGACTTAATTATGCCATAATTATATTATATTGAGTAGATTGATTTGTTTATTTTTTTTTTTTTACACTAACTCTATCACACATTTACAAAAATTTCAGGTTAGAACACATTTTGCTAGACCTAATTGGAAGAAGGTATTCACAAGAGCATGTTCTAGACACCCCTATGCAAAGATAGGTCAGTATAAATCAGTAAAAGTATAACAACTACATAATAAAAGTAATAAAGTATCATGTCTATTTATTTAAGTAAATCTAATTTGTTTTTTGCTTTTGCTCTGATTTTAGGTGTGTTTTATTGTGGTGCTCCTGTCTTGGCACAGGAACTCAAGAAGCTTTGTTTTGAGTTCAGCCAAAAAGGGACTACAAAATTTGAGTTTCACAAGGAACACTACTAAATTTACTGTATAGTTTTTTTTTTTTTTTTTTTTTACTTCATATACATAATTTTGTACACAAAATCAAGTATAGAAATTGAAAGGTACTTTTTTTTTTTTTATTTTGAAGATGTGGAAGTTATTGATTGGTTGACAAAGCCAAGGTGGTTGAGACCAGATAATATATTTCTTCTAGAAGGTCTTCCCTTGCTTGTATTTTTGTTTTTGTGTTTTTTTTGTGTTTTGTTTTGTTCAATTGGGGTTTGGTGAGGATAGAATTTTGAAGCTATTAAAGAATGATTTCTACGTGGAATGGACACTTGATTATATATAAAATAGATAGGTCGGTATAGAAGATAAGAAAGGCTTTTGTTTGATTGATTTGGAAGTTGAGAATTGAGAAACCAAATCAGGTACAACAATGGCAAGAAACATTGTTTTCTTGGTAGTTAGGAGGTCTATCTTGAAAACCATACAAACATAATAAATAGAAAGTATGTCATTTTGGAATGGACTTAATTTGAACAAATCAGAAGAACCATTTTTAAATTTTAATCTTTTCTGATGTCAACTTGTAAATTGATTGTATCTAGTCTAGCTAATACATGGTTATAGCTAGTTTGACCATCATTTGTGCTATCCTTGTCACAAATGGTATGAATTTGTTCTGCTATGGATCAGTTAAGCAACCTTTCATTTTGAATCGAGCGGTTCTAATCAAACATTTCTCATTGATTGTATTAAAAGATATATCGTGACCATCTGATTGTAAAAAACGAACGGCCCGTATATATTTCATCCAATCTATAGCAGAATTAGCCTTAATAATATATAGCTAACCTGCAAATGCCTTTTCTGGTTAATTATTCCAAAATACTATCTGCAGTACCAATCCTGATATTGCATTTTGATGCACACTGAGAATTCTGAACTCGGTACCAGTATCATGTTAAGCATGAAAGACCAGACCAAAAAACCTTCTCTGGTGCCAAAAATATGATTTTGTCAGCAACTCAGAGATATCAGATATCTTGAGCTATGAACAACTTTAATATAATGGGCCTAAAGAGTCTAAAACTAAAACAAATCAATTGGGCTGGATTGGGAAATATGGTTTATTTTGGAAAAATGAAAATAAACATGAGGTTAATTAGGAACAGGGAACAAAGCAAATTGGGCTGTTTGTTTATAGGAGTAGAAAACTTAAATAGAGAAATGTCTCATTCAGTGATTAATTGGGCCCAAAAGATAAATACCCATCAACTAAAATCGAACAGCAGCAGTGCTGTACCTGCACAGGGTTGAAACTTGGAAGTTGAAACTCATCCAGATTACATATAACCCCCCAATTTATCAGGCCCAAAGAGAGTCGATAGTTGACAGCAAATGACCCTCATCAAAAACAAAATATAACAACATGACTGGTCACCAGAGCCTATATGAGGTTACCAACTTACCATGATTCATATAATGATTATACTATATATATGGCAACAACAAAAGTATAGTACATAGAGTAACACTAGCAGTCCATAAGTTATATTTTAAGATGTATCTGTTGTTGTATTATGTACACGTCTATAGATATATGGACGGTTTTTCGATGAACGCAAGATGTTTATCTAGTATATATGTCTGTTTCTGACTTTCTGTAGAGCAAGCGCATTAAATGAAGAGGTAGATTGGAAGCTCATTTGATCATTTCTGTTGGGGGGTCCGAGTAGCCGGAGAAAGAGACATAAAACTCCCCAACAAACTCCCAATTACTGCCCAAGACGCCAACGGTCAACTATCACCATCTAAAACCCTCCAACCCTTAAACCCACAAAAAGGCACATTAGTATCCTCTCTATTATTAACTAAACTGGACAGTTCAGTATTGAGTTGTTCATAGCCTCCATAAGTTCCATTTCGGGATGTATCTGTCACATTTCAGAGTATATCTGTTACATTTTTTGTACGTCTGTCTATGGACGTATGAACGGTTTTTCAGTGGACGCAGGATGTTTCTCGTTCAGTATTTGTGTACTGATTTGATAATGAGTAGTTGATATATGAGATTCCTCCAGTTGATAGTAGATTAGAAGCTACAATTGGAGATCATGTTGGTTAGATAGATATGTGTTTCAACTTTCAACTGCAAACCAAACTCATAATGGCACCACTTAATTTATCAAGTTCAATTCTACTCATATGATCACTTGTTGAAACTCAGGCTTCAACATGGCAGATTACAAGAAGAAAGACCAGGAAAAGGCTCTCTCTATCCATTCTCCAAGCGTTCATCCGGTAGACGATGCCCCGACCACCACAACACCTTCGAAATTTCATGTTAGTTACCGGCACATAATCTGCTTCTGCGCATGTTGCACTGGCACGACCGCAATTCTCGGCCTGGTGATTTTTATCCTCTCTTTTACTGTTTTCAAAGTGAAGGATCCGACGCTGGAACTGAACTCGATCAAGGTCGATGACTTCAGGATCAACATATCTACGAGCGAGCCGAATTTCGTATCGGCTAACGTCACGCTCGTAAGCGACATATCGATCAAGAACCCCAACATGGTCACGTTCAATTTTGACAGAACGGTAACCGAGTTCTACTACCACTCAGACATGCTCGGTGTGGCTTATGCACCGGCTGGTCGGTTAGGTGCGCAAAAGGCGACACGGTTGAACCTCACGATGGATGTCCTTGCCAACCGAATCGTACAGAACGGTAATGTCACCGCACAGGTGTTGTCGGATGGCGAACTCGGTCTGACGAGTTACACGAGCGTCAAAGGCAGGGCCTCGGTGCTTGGATTCTACAAGAGGAATCTGGAGGTGGGTCTGAATTGTAGCATCGTCTTAGGCGTGTCGATCTTCGCAGCACAGATTAAGAGCACGGCGTGTATCGCAGTTGTTTGACAGCATGAAAAAGAGTTTATTGTGAGGTATAATTAATACCCTTTTTTTTGTGTATATTCTGGTAATTCTGTTTGATCCTTTTTCACATCAGAATATCAGATTTTCATCCTTTTATCAATTCATGTCATAATATGGACAACAAATATATGTACAGTCAGAGTGAATTATTATTGAAGTTTTTGCTAACAAGCTGTCTTCCAGAAATGAAATAAATTTGTATTTTTAATTTAACATCTGACATTTTGAATGTAAGTTTATGTGAATTTTTTTACCAGAAATAGCTGAGATAATAGCTAGAAAAAATGATGTAAAATATTGTTCTTGTTGCAATAAAAATAGGAAGGAAAGCATGTAACAAAATTTGGGCTCACGATGCAAACAAAGTATATATATGGGCCTAGAAAATAATTGAATACATTCAAACAATGCACTTTTTTCCATTTTAGAGCCCAGTAATACCCTCTATTTATTCATGTCTCCCCTACGAGATAGATTTCAGAAAAGAGAAAAAGAAAAGTTTGGGCCGTTGGAGAATCATTATAGGGTTAGTAAAAGTGATAACAATTTTTATTATGGAAGTCAGAAAATAATTCACCAAAAAATTAATAAAAACTTCGAATGACAGGAATGCCCTAATATTTCATGCAGTCCAAAATTTTATCTGTCTGAATAAAAATTGAAGCGGGCACAGACCACTCACTGAAAAAGAAATTTTGATAATCAAATTTTCTACTGGAAATATATTCAGAGTTTTGTTACACTACACAACTTTAATTTGTGAAAAGAAAACTGTTGCAACGTTTTGCAAAAATACAATGATCCCTGCAAAAAATTTCAATATTCTGTACGAAAGTAGTGCAAAAATATAGAATGAATCGTATTTAATACCAGTAAGAAGCCCACTGCCTTGCTTTTAGCTGAAATTGTTATTTTTTTTATAATAAATTTTCAAGATAATACGTAATAGACCTTAAATTGAGAAAATCAATATGGGCCTTAAGTTTTAATGGGTTGAGACGTTAAAGTACGTCAATGGTTGTGATCAATCCAATTAAACAATCAACGGCTTTATTTTTTGGGGGAGAGAATTTTCATATTAAAAAATCCAATTTGTTTTTATTAGGAGTAAGGATATTTATATTAATCATAGGACTCCAAATATTTTTGCAGAGCAAAGGTCGGTATAGGGTCGCAAAACTAATATATATCAAATAAATTAAAATCTTAGGGCCTGTTCGGCAGTCAGTCAGTCACTGATACTACAAAAAAAATTTCTATAAGAACATGAATCTAGATTGCATTTGGTAAAAACCTACGAAGAGTCCATCATGATAGGAAAAAAATAATTTTGTTGGACCTAATTAATTTTTTCCTCTAAAAACATGTGTTTTAGAGGAATAAATTCCTATTAAAAATTGCTAGGATTGTTTACCGAACAAGGAATAGAAATTATCGTTCAGCAATGCTATTCAGTCAATTCACCGGCACAAATACTGAACAGCGATGGCTGGTGAAACACCCCAGCTTGTTCTTGTTCCCAAGGAACGAAATCATCCTGTCACAAAACCCAGAACTTTTTTTTTTTTTTTGAGATAAACCCAGAACTTTTTGAATTGTCCGACTCAGACGGTCAGACCTAACAATATATGTGATGTACTGACTACTGGTCAAAAAAAAAAAAAAAAAAGTTCCTCAAAAAAAAAATGACTATATATATACGAATATCTAAAAACTAAAAGGCTACACTACATATATATAACCTCCGTCCACAATTAAATAAATTTATATTTTTTACAACTTGTCCCAAATTAAATGAACTTTACCGATTCGATATTATTTTTCTATCCGTCTCTTGTTTCTCCAATGTTATAATTATTCTTTTATCTATATTATTTAATTTGAATATTTATGATGATTACAAATTAAGGGCATAAAAATAATTTTACTTTTTCACTAATTTTTTTATTTTTCCTAAGAATTCACTTATGAACAGAGTTGTATATTGCAACCTCCCACGGAAAAAAGGTTGAGTCTGAGTCTGAACCTAGATTAGCTATTTAGCTTGTTGTACAGAGAACAGGGTACGGGTACAGACTTGCTAGCCACTCATAGGAAAAGTTGACATGTTAACAGTGCATACCGCCTACGGGCATGTTGTGAATCAAAAAAAAAAAAAACAGTGCATACAAATACAAGTCAGTACTGTACTGTACTACTGTTGCCCTAATTTAGTTTTTTTTTTTCTTTTCTGGATTTGGGAAATAAAAATTAAGTGGGTTGTGAATGACAAACTTTATATTTAGTTAATAGAAATTTGAGAATTATGTTAACGATTATACGAGTTCGAATTTGTTGTCATGATTGTGATGGACCCAACGATTATACGAGTTCGAATTTGTTGTCATAATTGTGATGGACCCCAAACTGTGGCAGTACATCTCGGCCGTCAGATTTAATTAATTCAAAGCATAATAGTTTTTTTTTTATATATATATTGATTTTTTAGTTTGCGGTTAACGCAAAATTAATTGTACACCATGATATCGTCACAAAAATTGAACACCATTAGTCCAAGCAAACCCAGAATTGCATGTGCAAGGTTTGACAAAACATCCCAGTACATGACCCAACTATATAATATAAAAGCATCCCAACCCAAAGTCACAAAAGTCTACCCAAAAATGTTGAACCCTTCAATGCCAGAGTGACAACAACGTACACGCGTGTTACCTTACCTAGCTCCACAAACATAAAAAAAAGGAAGAAAAAAAAATAAAAGATGAGTAAAATGACTTTGAAAAAGAAAAAGGGCAAAAAAAAAAAAAACTCTTAAAGTGATGTTTCCACGTTGAAATCTTTTTTACTAGTTAACAAACAGTGAAGCATCCTATGTATCCATGTTACAGTATGTAGAGTAAATCTAGCGAGGCCTCGGCGCTCTTAAATCAAAAATCAAACTAAACCATTATAAATTTTTTATTTATTCTTATATTAAATTTTTTATATGAAAATCTCTTGGGATACAAAAAATTTTCATCTCTTCAGTTTCTTAAGTATATGTTTTGAAATTTTTTAGAACTATCTCAAAATAATAATAAAATGATGTATAAAACTATGTAATCTTTAAAAAATACAAAACAAATAATTAAAAATCTCAAAAAATATAAAATTTTTGTATCCTATGATATTTTGATATAAAAAATTTAATGAGACCCATAAATCGAAATTTTGAGATGGTTTAGTATGATTTTTGAGTTAGGAATATGGGAGGCTTCTGTGCTGTTGGGAGCACTGTAGTTTTACTCCAGTATATGTATATATTTGTTCTTGGAAGCTTTGGTATAGCATACCAAATTAACCTTGTCGTCATATCCTGTAAAAATATATCTTTCCGGTCATGTCCATGTCCGTTGCTCCATGAACAAACCGGGAAAGTTTCAAACAATGTGCCACTTGAAAGTTGAAAGTATGGTATGTTTCATTCATGGATCTCTCTTTCAGTTTCAGCAAATGCATCAAAAGAAGGAAAAAGATTTTGGTTTTGGAAGAAAAGAACTTGAGATAAGACCGTGCCATGCGGACGAAAAGTTCACTGAATTTTAAAATTTTAAAAGAAGGTTGAGTGACAGATAGCTGAAGATTGTATTACAAAAAATACACAAGTTGATTTAATTTTGACTGGTATTTTTGATAAATATAAACTCAGAAATCTCTGCGGCCAAAAAAAAAACAAAAAAAGAAAACAGTGGCTATCTCGAAGATAAAAATTTAAAATATATGCCCTTTCAAAATTTATTTGAAAAAAAAAAAGTAAGGCAGGCAGGCACCAAATAAATGATGGTTGTCTGTTATTATTACAAAATGACAAAATGGTGACGAGATATATATTTAGGAAGGGATTGGTTTTCAATTTTCATAGTGTTGAAAATTTTACAGAATTATTTGGACGTCTCTTTGGCAGCAGCTGTCCTTCAGTCCAATCCAAATGGCGTTGAATAGAATATAATGACACCAGAGAAAATTAAAAATAACGCGCTTGCTTTGTCCCAGAATATTGATGTAATAGTTTTAGCTCTAATTATTTATGATAATAAGAAAAATAAATAATAAATTATAATAATTGAGTTCGTATGAAGCTCGAAACTCGATTCGATTTACCTCAGTTCGATTTTAGCTCGAGTTCGGTTTTGCTTCAGCTAGATTCGGTTCATATTCTATTTAGATCAATTTCGATTCCATTCGATTCGATTCGTTTCCAGCCCTACGAGTCATATTCATAAAACTAAAATGCAAGAATAGATGAAATGAAGATGATAAATTACCAAATGTACATAAAATTACACCAGGGACCATGCACATTTAATCCAAGCAACTACTGTATGAGGGTATACAATTCTCTTCTCCAGTTAAACAAACAGCCTACACTGAAATCCATCATTACACCTTGTGGTGTAGATTCAGAGATGGCATAGCATTCATTCAGATTCAGGCATTCATTCATTCGTTCGTTCAGCTTTTATAAATTGCTATCGAACAAAAAGAGAGAAATTTAAGAAGCCATGCCATGCCATGCTTCAATCTTCACTCTTCAATCTTTCTTTCTTGGCCTCGGATTCGCTGCCTTTACCCTTTGCTGACTGACCACCACACTCACTTAAATAAAATAAAAGCTTACAATGCCTCACATTTCTCGAGGCCGAAAAATCATTTACCACTACCACTACCACTTTTTTTTTTTTTTTTTTCATTTTTTGGGTAATTTTTTTGCACCCATTTTTGTGATTTTTTTTTTTGAGACATTTTTGTGAATTAGAAGCCTGCCCGCGCATCGCGGCAGAGAATTTTAATTTTAATTCAAGCTAACGATATAATGATTAATTGTTTTTTTAATATCTGAAAAATAAATTCATGCTCGTTTGTATGTGCACAGACTTTCACGTAAGCATAAGCTGAATCTTTAACGGTTCAATCCGTGAGAGTGTGTAATATAAAGCAGTGGCTATTCGAGTACTGAGAGAGAAAATTTTTTTTCCATTTGATTAAAACTGTAACCAAATGGACGAGTCCAATTTTTATGTACTTTTTATAATAGTATAGATTATCATGTCAAATTCACCAAAATTGTTGTACTGGGCAAACTCATGATACATGATTTAGTTCGGATATTTATTTGACTCGACTTGAGATGATGCAAAATTTTGTACAAGTTCTCTTTTTTCTGATCAATGCAAAAATATGAAGAACAGTAACATAATATTTGGAAACTTTGATTTATTCAGACTTAACAGGAACAAAATTAAATGCATTTTGTTTGTTTATAACTTTATATTATCTATTCCTCAGAGAACAAATTTAAGTTTATTCTTCATTAACACACTTTATCTTTTCAGATTGGTGAAAGACATGCCATCTTTCACAAAATAAAAAAAAACCAGAATCTTTATCTTTTTAGTTCCTTCCTGTCGTTCTCGCTCCATTCCTTTTTTTGCTTTATTTTCTGAAACAGTTCTTGTGTTTTTCGTCAAAGCTTTTCACCATTGTCTCAACTCTAAGCAAGCAAGTAAACGCAAAAGAAAGAAAAGAAAGAGTGAGAAGGATAGGTGAAAAGAAAAGAAAAGGCAAAAAAAAAAGCACAAAAGGCTGCGTTTAGAAAATTAAAATAACCAAAAGAAAATGATGGTGCACGAATTCTGAGGAAATGAGAATCGATTCAGATCTTTGTCCTTATTAAATAAACAAACAAACAAATAAATAAACATATTTTTCTAAGCAAGAAAAGATAGAAAAGATTGTATCATTTCGTTTCGTTTCGTTTCATTTCGTACTTGGTTTTCTGTATTCCATGTTTCGTTTCATGATGCCTCAACGTGACACAGAAGCTTTTGCACCAGCCTTTTCAGAGGCACCATAAATTTTCTTATTTCCACTTTTCAGTGGAACTTTGTGCATGTTCTCCTTTTTTTTAACTACCAATTTATATTTATAAATACACATTTTTAAAATTTAGAAGTATTTTAAATTTACAAATTATATTCCAAATAAACATAATCGTCACAAAAATTTTGACTCACGTCAAAACGTTTCTAAAATGTAAATCATGGCTTACAAAATTTGTTTGCCTCCCATTACTTGACAAATAACATTATGTGGACCATTCAAAAATGTAGTTTTTTTAATTATCTAAAACATAGTTAAAAATATTTTAAATATATAAAATTTGGTCAAGAACAAAATTAAGATATGAAAATCATATTTAGAGGTTTAGATCGGCCAAAAGTGGTCCAAATTAAATTTAAAAATGATGATATGCAGCCGTACCGACTCATTTGTACTATTAACATACCATAGCATCATATATTACCAAAAAACATACTTCCTCTGTCCACAAAAGAATGAATTTGTAGCAAAAATCAAAGAAGATAGTGGAAGAGTGAAATTACTTTTATGCCTTTAATTAGTAGAAAAATGAACATTCTTAGAAAGAGACGAGAGGCATTTTAGAAATTTCGTCATATATATATTTTTTTGAGGAAGAAAATCGATTCAAACAAAGATATAAATTCATTTAATTGTACACAAGTAGTAAATGGTATAAATTCATTTAATTGTGGACAAAGAAGTATAAAATATATAAGTTAGGTAACACATGGAAAAAGAGTGCTAGCTTAGGGGCCATATCACAAATATAATAAAATACCGGTGCAAGTGGAAAATTCCCACGAATGTGACAAAAGGACGTTTGAAACGGTGCAAATAAAACGCATACTTGTACCAGTATATTTACATAAAGAAAAAAGGTACCCAAAAAAAAAGAAAAAAGATAAGAGGGTACAAATTACAAAAGAGAGAAAATAGCTTTATATGTTAACCACGCTTCTACAAGTTTTAATACAAAAAAAAAAACTTACAAAGACATCAAATCAAAAAGAAAAAAAAAAAAAAACCTAACCAAGACAAATCTAAAGGAAACCAGACAGCACTTCCCTTTTCGTACATAATATTTTTTTTTTGAGGAATTCGTACATAATATTCACCTTCACTACAAAACACTTTCTCTTTTTTTGGTTATACAACAACAATCAAATATATTTTTTTTTTGGTAAGGAAACTTCCTCCTATGTTCTAAAGAAAAATACAAACAAAGGAGAGAAGTGGCATTGTGGCAAGCATTAAATGGTGACCCGTTTGCCTTCTCCCGGGTCACTTCTTGACCTAATTAGTGGCAACTCCATTGATCCTGTTAAAATAAAATGACCCAAAATGATCAAAATAAATTTAGGTGAAGTGAAATATTCAAAATGAAGTGAAAAAAAAAAAATAGATCACATATAAGACAAAGGAAATTATGCAAAGGAGTTGAGGTCCCTCCTCCTATGAATAAAATTTTGAAATTCAAGGGGGTACCCAACACATAATAATTATTGCAATTGTTTTTATATAAGCCCATGTGAAGAAAACAAGGTTTTTAAATTCAAAATATTTGAGATGTTTGAGGAAATCATAAGTTAATGAAATCCCAAAATTGAAATGCATAATTACAGCGTATCTTGAAAGGTACCACCACAATCATGTTTTCGCTTGGTACTACCATTTTTTTTCCCTCTAATAAGGGTTTTTCCTAATTTTGGTACAAATTTGTTTTGAAACAAATATTCATGCACAAATATTTTCCAAAACAATATTCCAAGATATATTTTTTGTAATTTTTCTACATAATCCCTTCGTACAAAGAGACATAAATAATTTGCCAAAAAGACACAAATAAAATAAATGTACCATTCCATTATTATACATATACATAAAACATAAATAAATAAAAAACAAGTTGAAAGTTTCTACCTTTATTGAAAGAACGCTTGCAATGAGCAATTGCACCTTCAATGCCATCTTCCTTCTCTACAAGCGAATCATCTCTTCTTGGCGGCGCCACCGCCGCCTGCGGGGACCGGACAGCCGCCACAGCCGATGACGCCGAGCGGCTCTTCCTGAGCCTCCTCGCAACCAGCTTCATCCCGGTCGGCTCGGCGGCCTGTCCGAACCGTAACCTCTCTCCGAACCCCCTCGACACCCTAACGTAAAAAGGCTTGATCTTGCTCAAGTACTTCTGAATTGCGAGCGGCGTCGAGGTCAGAGTCGATATCGACCGCTTCTCGTGGTCCTGACATGGAGACCCGACCTCGAAGAACAATTTGGCGGATGTCGATCGGGCACTGGTGCAGCCCCGCAACCCGGTATCCCGAGCGAGGAGCGAGGAGAGCGGAGTTGTACCCGAGACGGCATTTTCATGATTTCTTGTCTCTGATTCCGGCTTCGGTTTGATCTTCTTGGCGCCGAGCTTGAGCACCCGGAAATGCGACCTTGACCGCGTCGTCGTCTCCGGTGCGTCGAGCGTGAGCAGCCCACCGCTGAAGAAGAACCCGTCGTGCGGCTCGGCATCCGACTGATCCGACGTCTCGGATAATTCCGATTTCAGTGTAAGAGGGAAGACCAGGTCGAAGAACGGGCCCTCGTCGTCGTCGTCGGTGTGATACCGCGTATCGGTCGAGGGCCGGAACATCGCCGACGGCAATCCGGATGCGCGTATCGTCTTAACACCGCCGGCGCCTGATATCCTCCTCCGCCGGTCGTCCCTGGCCGCCCCCTTCGCGGCCGGCACAAGAAAACCTAACACCTTCATGGTACAGAGAGAGGTGCCCAACTGCCAAGTTTGAATCTTTTGTCTTACAACTTGTTACTGTACAAGTACAAACTGAGTAACTGACCGATTTATTTCTTTGTTCTCATCTGAGGTTTTCTCGGTTTCTCACTCTCTCGCTCTCACGCTATATAACTTAGAGAAGGAAAGAAAGGGAGCTAGCTACTTTCGAGTTTGGACTTTTGGACACACTCAAAATTACTTGAACACCTAAATAATTTTTTTATGCCAAAATAATTGTCAAAAATTGAAATTGTTAAACATTTTTTAATTGATATGAATATTACAAATAATATTTGTAACTTTTTTTTTTTGAAAATTGTTGTAACAGAAATTCATAAAAATGTAAACATATATTATAATTTAATAGGGGACTGATTTATCGAAATGAGAATAAAAAAGAGTAATATTTAGCGTTCATAGAATATATGTTCATAGCGTCTATAAGTTACAAAATCATATCTATTTGTTACAAAATCGGATGCATTTGTTACATTCTGAGTTTGTTTATAAACGTATAGATGCATTTTGATACAAGCTTGGGGCTGTTCGGCATACAAAATGGCTTAAATATTTAAGCCACACTCGTTCAGAAAAAAAGAAAAAAAGATCCTAAGAAAGTTTAAGTCTTAAGCCATGGGTATGGCTTCCTTAGAAATCCGGGCAAGGCTTAAGCCTCGGTCAAGAGGAGGTTTAAGAAGAAATTTTTAATCTGTGCTAAGGAACTTGCGTTTGGAATGATTAAGAGACTAATGGCCACAAGACGTTTCTCAATAAAAAAAAGTGTGTCAAGTAATTTTGGGGGCCCATAGCACCACCTAAACAAAAAAAAAAAGAGTACAAGTTAGACAAAACTAATAAATTTGGTATTGTCTCAGACTCTCAGTACAGTACATCAAGCAAGCAAGTAAAGTAAAGAGGGAGAGCGGTTCTGTCACGAGTCAGGGTTCGATCTTACAAGTGTGGCTGGGTTGGATTGGGTTGGGTTCCACCACCACTCATTGACTTCACACGGGTGGGTCCGTGAGGTTGAAAAAGGTTCGTGCTTTGGTTTCAAAATTGGCCGTTGGATGATTGGGATCGACGGCTCTGCTTGACTTGGGCACTGTTGGTTTGTTACTTTGTTTAGGGACTATATTAACTGTTGATAAATTAGTGGTGTTAAGTGCTTTTTTTTTCTTTAACTTGGACTTTTGTATAATTAAAGAAGCTTCGTGCAAAAGGAGGATGGTGATTAGAAATTTATAAACATGCTCCCTTGCTTTATAGTCTCTTTTACTTGCACAATGTGATTTTTTTTTTCTTTTTTTGTCTAGAATGATGTATGTCAGTTTCACTCAAATTTATACTATTCAAAAAAGTAGGTGAGAATTTACCTAATTCCTTGAGATAATTTATTCGATGAGCTAAGGTGCATCTGAGTTGTGATTTGAATTTCTTTTGTACATTTGAATGTTTAAGCATCAAATGGAGGTCTCCAAGGAAAATTGTCATTTAAATCTGATGTTAATTAAGCACCCCATCTTGTGTTAAATTTCGTAATATATTTGCCAACAACGTTGACATTGATTATTACGTTCCAACATCAATATAAATTTATTGATTCTTATACAATAACCTTGCTACTCTGTTAAATGTAAGAAAATTAACAGTCATTATCTGTTCACATTTATCAATTTTGGACTCTGTCAAAAAAAAAAAATTTTATATCATCACTAACACAGATAAATAAATTTAATTAATAAAAGTCAAGAATTGAACTGGTTATCTGTGAACATGCTATCTGACTCTTGTAATTAATTTTCATGACTGAAAACTTGAATACTAAACACACTGTTAATTTATATTTCTTAAATCTTAATTATAAGGATAATTGCAGAGGAAAGTAGGAAAAAAAATTCACTTTTGGTGGCTTTATGAGGACCCATTTGATGATGGGATGGAGATGGTGCATCAAGAATGGCTGAACGGGATGCATGTTAGCTCTGATTGTTACAGATTTTTTTTTTTTTTTTGGTCTTTCCCTAAAATAAAAAAAAAATTAATATGACTATCCCCGGTTCAAAACATATTCTCCGGTTATCCGTACTTTCTAAACGCCGGTGGTCACATGCTTAAATTGGACGCCGGCGTTCAAACATCTGCAGCTCCCACTAATAACCCAAACCAGACGCCAGATTCAGGCCGTCGACGGTCAGAGGGGCATTTTAAACCTCGTCACTGCACTGAGTTTTCCCCTGTGATCACCGACGGCCAGGGTGGGGCAGTTAGGACCGCCGACAGCTGGACTTGTTATTTGTGGGAGCTGCTGATCTCTGAACGCCGGCGTCTGTTCTGTGAACGCCGGCGTCTGTTCTGTGTATATGACCGCCGACGTTTAGAAAGTAGGGATAGCTGAAAATTATAATTTGAATCGGAGATAGTCATATTAATTTCTTTTCTTTTAGGGATTGACAAAAAAAAAACAAAATTCAATGTTACACAGTTAGAGCAGTATGAAATATTGAAATGAGCAGACTAGTAGCCCCAATACCACCTGAAAAGCATCAAATTATAAATATCTCTATTTAGTATATTTACCAGTCATGATTGTTCACTGAACCCTCCCCATAATCATCTGCCAAAAGGACAAAACATGGCTATGTACAAACAAACATACGGATCAACAGTAATAGTAAAATAATTTATTAAGGCACAATTTCTCACTGTTGAAATTATTGAGATAAATTAAAGCAAATTATTTTTGTTTTTGCATTGAAAGTAATGGAAAAGGCGAATAAAAAATTAAATGCACACATTGCCTGTTTGAAATCGTCATAATCAATTATTACATTTACACTAACTGGAGCTCTAGATAATCTATAAGACGCTTTTTACCGTATATTACTTAACATGTTAACACAAAGAAAAACCAAGCCAATTAATTATCTAATTGAAAGTATCTTATTTTTTCAGTTCGAAAAGATCGATTAAAAATCCTTACTCGTAATAAAAACATATTGGATTTTTTTACATCAGAAGTCTATCTTCTCCGGGAAATAAACCTCAGCCGTTGATTGTTTACTTAGATTGATCACTACCGTTGACTTACATTAATACCCGTCGACGTTATTAGCCCATTACAATTAAAGGCTGCATATAAATTATATCAATTTAAAACTAATTACATATTATCTTAAAAATTTATTATTATAAGAAATGATAATTGCAAATGGCCTAGTAGTTCAAGTGGTAGCTAACTAGAATAATTTTTAAGAAGTCACGAGTTCAATTCTCTGTAGCCACAAATATCTTCTAAAAAGAAATGGGAGACGGTAGAAAAATACCCACTCAAATTTAAAAAAATAATAATAATAATTGCAACGCGCGTTACTAGTATCTTAAAAAGAATAAATATATTATGAGACAGACATTAGACATACGTTGAAGTGAATAGTTTTTTCATCAAAAATAGAAAAGAAGTGAATAGTTAGAGAGCGTACTAAGGCATCTTTGATGAGTGACTGATGTAAATCGTAAACAGCAACAGTGCGGCTGGATGCATAGACCGTGAGACGCATGATGCAACAGTTGAGCACTGACAAGTGCCGACGGAGTCATAAGTCATAACAATAATTATTATTATTATTAACGAGGGCTGAGTCTGAACTCTGAGAGACTGAACCCATGAACGATGTCGCCTGTTATGTTATGGAGTTTGGGCAAACTCGATCAAACTCGATCGAGTGCATTTTGGCTCGCCAGTCTATGTATGTAATGTAACGTACTTACTCTGTTCACAAAAGAATGAATTTATAGTAAAAATCTAAAGAAATAGTGGAAAAGTAAAATTATTTTTATACCCTCAATTAGTGGAAAAGTGAATATTCTTAGAAGAAGACGAGGGATATTTTAGAAATTTTGTAATATATATTTTTTTGAGGAAGAAAGTGGATTCCAACAAAAAGTATAAATTCATTTAATTGTAGACAAATTGTAAAGGGTATAAATTTATTTAATTGTGGATGGAGGAAGTATCATGTATGTATGGCTTCCAGTCCAGTCTTTGCCTGTCATGTATCGTACGGTGCCCTGTCTCGTTCTGCACCTAGTTTTTATGGCACTTTGACCTGACCCTACTTTCTTTCTTTCCCTTTTTTATTTTTCGATCTAAGACCTGACTGCCTGACCCTTCTCAGTTCTCAGTTCTCACCATCCCTTCCGCAGTTGGCGGGAAGACATTGCTTTTATATCTTCCTCAACCCAAGTTTTTCTACTGCATTTATTTTTGCACTTGTATTGTATGACTTGGTGGAGTTTCTGTTTTTGTGTGGATTGGTTTTATTTTTTAAATTTTTTTCATGGTTTTCTTTACAAGGTGAAGAGGTCGTGAGAAATTGGAGTGGGATAGTTTCTGAGGAAAAGAATAGGAATTTTACTGTGGAGCAACTGTTGGGTGTATTTGCAATTTGCAATGTGGGAAGAAAAGATTATAGATAGATATTATTGTTAATCTTAATTGTTTTTTTATTTTTTGTAAAATAACTTAATTGTTAGGTAAGGTGAGTAATGGTATTATGGTAGGGTAGCTTCTTCTTTTTACTTGTACCCATCATCAATCAAATGTACTCCAAACAGTTTTACGCTTTCCATCTTACTGTCCGATTTTCTGTGGCAAACATACAAATTGACAAAAACTCGGTATTTTTTCAGGTGGGACCGTGGGAATGGGATTATACAAGTTTTTTATTTTCAGAAGTTTTAAAATGATTTAGTAGAAAAAATTTCAGATGAACTGAGTTTTAAATGCTATTCTAACTTCTAATACAACAAATGTTGTATATTTTTACTGCACAACAAATGTTTTTTTTTTTTTTTAAATTCTTTGGCTGCAAGGTTCTGTGGGCAAATATCGAACTCTCGATCTTTCTCAACAAATTTTGAGTAAAACAACAAACTCTAAAACTTTTCTTCTAGCCAAAGTGAGGTAACACCCGTTTCGGTATGTAATCGGTACTGCACAACAAATGTACCATCCATTATCCAGCTATTTGTATGATATTATAACGCATTGGAGCCGATTTTTAGACTCGGTTTCAACTGTTTGTTTTTTTTTTTTAATTTTGAGGGATATTGGGTTCACTAAACAATTGAGCCTTCAAATTTTCATAAATCAATTTTCAGTACTTGAGAAACATATTTAATTTAGAAATTTACATTTGAAATAAATTTTGGATGAGTTGGAGCTTAACCATTTCAAAACTCCATTGACTAATTACCTATTCAAAAGTCATTAGCTCCGGTTATTATTATAGGGAAATCACTCGATCAGGACATCGTTTGTATAAATATCATTTATTTCTTCCATGAAAAGAAAACGCTTAATTAATATTAGGTTTAAAGTTTAAACACACCTAACTTTCTTGTCTGGCTTTGATAAGAACCATCATCTAATTGCGCTTTAATTGACCTTGTCTTGTCTCGTTTTATTTTCATAACAGCCACTGCATTCATTGTTTTTTTCTAAGGAAACAGCCATTGCATTCATCAATTGTATCTTTTTTTTTATTTAAATTAAAACGAGGGATTTGGATATTTTTATTTTTACTAGTCAAAGTTAAATGACTTTTTTTATATGAAAATTTCTATTAATTTATAGTCTGTGTAAATCATATTAAAAATATCGAAACATGTTCTTAAAAAATTTGAAAATGACAAACTCTGTATATCAAAACTTATGGACATAAATATTTTATCGAGCTATAATTTTTTTTTTTCTATTTTTTGTACATTCTGTTGTCATTTATGTTTGACATTTTGAATAAATCAAAACACGTGTTATTTCCTCTATAAATCTCCATCCAAACGTGTCCATAAATACATGGTCAGGGAAGGTTTAATTTTCTGTTGTTGGGTTATTCGAAAGAAAGCTTAATATGTACCAACTTGCAAACAATATCGTACTAATTTGAGGATACATAATCTATACTCCTATAAAAACGACGTAAGGACTGGACTCTCAATTTTAGTCGAAGTCTACCTCTGAAACAGAGAAAAAATATCACTATGCCACAGTAGATTGAACCGATGGCTTTTCGATTTTTCTGTCTTTCCACTCCCAATGTCTTTACCTTTGAATCCACCGTGTCTCTTCTAGTCCGATTACTTTTCCATTTTCTTCTCATTGTGATCGAAATAAATAAAAGAAAAAAAAACATTGCTTTCAATTTTTATTTTTGTTATTTACAATTAGGTATGACTTTTATCTTTGATCCATCGAGTCAGATGAAGAAACTACGATACTTTGCTCCTGGTCCAGCGTGCTTGCACGACAGGCTTCGGCCTCACTCCTTCCTAGGATGGAGAGTCCGTAACGCTTCACTCAATTTTATAATTCTATCCTTCTATTTCTATCCACTAAATATTATTAAAAAAAAGTTTATTGTTTCGATTTTGGTTTAAAAGGCCGGTCAATTGCACGGTTTTCTTGCTAGTCATTAACAAAGAATGACCCAAAGTCATGAGTTTGGTTAATCCCATCATGCTATTAAGCAAAAAGCTCAACGTGTAAATAACCCACAAGCCATTTAATTAATTATCTGGCACAGAAGTCATCAGGATTATTATTGCATTAGGGGCTCATCCGTAAAATAATACTAATAACTAACATGAGTTGTCAATTTACTAATAATTGTAGAGTTCTTGATAATTGCTGTCCCCATTTTGGGTTCTTTTTTTTTTTTTGGTTTAGATTTGACTAACTTCAGTTCAAATCAATGTTAAGCCGGAAACTTAAAAATTGGGGGCCCAACCCAAAGAAGAGGAGTTTGTGTTTATTTGTCCTGACCTGTGAGATGTAACTTTGGAAGTAACTGTGTCAAATCACCATCATTTCTATTTCTTTCTTTCCATTTATTAGTGTTTTTTTTTTTGGTTTTGGTACCTGAATGACAATGACCGATGCCTAAAAGCTGCCTTTGCGGCAACAACAAATGGTGCTTCTTCAGGTTCAGACGTTCAGTATCAGTATCAGTATCAGTATCAGGCAGCATGCCCATTTCTGATCCTATTTATCATCATAACCAGTACAGTAGACCATTTTATGTTAAGTTGGTATAAAATACTTGTGCCATTAGCCAAATGATATGAATGAACTCCTAAATCTTAATTAATTAAGGACATCAAAATCTATGATCGGAATCATGTATTCATGCTCTTCCATTAACCTGTGGCTGGCAAGATAAAAATATGTGAACCAGAAGAAACTATATTCCTGCTAATTAACTTGGTTTCTGTAGAAAAATAGTTGATTCATATATTATCCGAAAAGATCGGGGGGACAAAATAGATGAAATTAAATAATGAGATGGACGATTAATCATCATGCCGATTCTTAAAAATAGAAAAAAAATAAAAAAAAAAGATGATTTAACCAAAAAATTGCACCACGGACCTGAAGATGTTTTTAATCGTAACCAGTAAAAAGTTCATGCCTTGCTTTAAACTATAATTATTATATCTTACAATAAAAGGATGAAAGCTTATTCTTTGTGAGGAAACTGATATGACCTTGAATATTAATGGGCTGGAACATTAATGTACATCAACGGTGGTGATCAATCGAAGTAAACAATCAATGGCTGATGTTTCTTTTTTAGAGAAGATAGAACTTTTATATCAAAAAATCCAATATCCTTTTATTAGGAGTAGGGATTTGTAGATATTATGAAATAGAAATTTCATAAACACTTTTTTTCATAAGCACAGAGTTAATTGAACACAACGATGTGATAAAATTTCTTAAAAAATACTCAAGTCTCATTTAAAAAATGTTACATTTTTTTTTTCATCAGTCCAAAAATTGTGTGTCATACACTCGTATAATTCATTAAATTGAACTATGAAAATTGACTACGGATATAAGTTGCGTAAAATACACCGCATATAAATAAAATCCGTCCAAGAAAAAAACAAACGAAGAACACCAAACAAAAACAAAACAGAGCATGAAATTTGTGCTCAAATCAAATCAAACAAAAACTGCATTTTGCTGGCGTCAGTTCGAAGACCAAATTAACTAAAAAAAAGAATCCCAATTAAGCAAAGGAGGTTGGTTCGAAGGCACCATGATTAATTGCCAATTATCATTAAAAGCAAGACAAAGTGATTATATTTTCAACTAAGAAAGCTGCTTTTAATCCTCTTTGAACAGGTCAAATAAATTAATGGAAATACGGAGCCTAATTTGTGCTCTTTTTTGTCATCAATCGTTATGAGTTACGACACGGACACGTCTCAAGTCTACGTTGTACAACAAGTCAAAAACCAGCCCGTAAGCCACGCATAGATTATTTTATAAAATTTTACTCTAATACTCCAAAAAAAAAATTATTTTTTGATATGACGATTATAAATGTATAAAATTTTACTCCAATACTCAAAAAAAAAAAAAAAATTCTATCTGATGATTATAAATAAATATTACTCATCGTGAGATTTATCTGTGACCGATGAAATTATCTGGGTGTGAGCATGGAAGCAACGTCCGAATGAATATTATCCATTATGAGATTCATCTGTAACTGATAAAGTTATCTGGGTGTGAGCATAAATATGTCTATTTTTATATTGGGTTTGGCATGAATTCCAGTAGGAAAATCATTACCAGGTGCTAAAGGAAAAGGCATTCATCTAGTAATTAATATCCGAGTGATACAAATTTAAAATTTTGCCATTCATCTGACATGATTTGAACTTAAAAAGTTAAAACCACTTGTAAAATAAATAATATCCTTACCTAAACATATGCTGGTAGTAGGACAGGAATTTGAATTCTCATATACTTTGATCTAAACATATGCTGGTAACTTTCCAAACACCTCAACTATACCACATCATCAATATTATTAACCTTTGATTTTGTTTAAATCTCTTCATCTACTTTGATCTAATGGTTTATATTTATTATCTCTCCCCATTTAATAAGATGATATGATATGATATGATATGTTTATGACAAAATTTAATCCTTAACTGGTCTAATATTTATGTGCTATTATTTATAAATTATACATCATCATCATCATTATTCACATCAAAAATGTTAAAATTATATTTAATTTTTTTAAAATAATAATTTTTATTTTATAAGCTTTATTATTTTTTTGTTATCATATTTCGGGGCGAAGCCCGAGTTACAGCTCTAGTATATATTAATTAAATGATCCTTTTAAGTTTAATAATAATATATCTGAACTAATGCACCTGTTTTTACTCAGAATTAAGAATCTTAATTAGTCTGCATCCGAATGTTGGACACCTACATCCATGAATTGAGGCTCATTTCAACACTATCCATAAATTTATGACATCCGAAAGTCCAATTTTTGCCGGGGTTGCTTAAAACTTGAGTTTCATTCTGTTTGTGAATGGACCTCTCAAATTTGGGCATTTTAGTTTGGACTGCTGTGGACCTGGGCTTGAATCAGGCCTTTATGAACTTTGTTTCGATGCTGAATTTGGGTATTGACCCAAATTTAAACCTCGTTTGGTTCATCTTGTGTCCGGCCCAATTGTGCATGGACAGATCCAGTCCAAATGTTGAGATTGGATTTTTTTTGACATGAAAGTTCTATTTTCCCCGAGGAATAAATCTCAGCCGTTAATTGTTTACTTAGACTGATTACCATCGTTGACATACTTTAATGTCTCAACACGTTAAAACTTAAGGCCCATATCAATTTTTTCAATTTAAGGTCTATTACATATTATCTTAACAAAAGTTGAAAAAATAACAATTTCAGCCCAAAACACGGCTTTTTTTTTTTTTACTAGAAAATAGATTTAAAGATAGCTGGGCCAATCATCTTCACGTGGCAACAAAACAAAATTCACTTGGTAGATAGATCATACCTATAATTTGGTGGAAAAATAAGTGCGTGCAAGATTGACTTGATAAATAAAATTATGTTTTGTTAGCGTAACATGAAGTAATAGGCAATCGGCATTAACAAATACGCAACAAGCAGCAATTTTTTCAACCAATTTAATCCAATATGCGAAAAGGGAATAATGAGCTCAGCTGCCTTTGCGTATTTTATTTTGTGATAAGACTGATAGAACAAATACCTCATCTGAAATTTTAATGTAGTACAAAATTTTTCTCTAAGAATAGAGATTCATGAAAGTTTTGAAGTTTCGATTTTACTTCAATTATTTGTATTCTTAGGGAAACTGGAGAACGATGAGATCAAATTTAAAAGCTTCTTCTCTGAAAGTTTCCACTTTTCACAATTGATGTTATGTGGAAGCCTTACAAGATCTAGTAAAAGTGTAAAACTATCGTGCATAAGATAGTCCTTCGAATTTCGAAACAATCAGGATATGAACTGAAAACAAAATTTGAAAATGTTGGATGGTAAACGAGAAACTATGTCCAACTTCAAATGTTCATTCAACGTGAAAATAACCAAGCAGGACAGGAGGTTTTTTTGGTACTGGATGCCCGACCCAACGTTCAGCCCCTTCTCCCTGAATATTCATACATTGTTAAGTGGACTTCCTAGATTTTGCCATACTGGTACCGGTATGGTGCATTGGTGTAGTGGACAAAATGATACAAGAATCCTAGGAAAAAAAACATTCTGTAATTACTTCCATTCATTCATGTAGCTTTGCTGGTTGCAGAAGACACATCTCATGAGAATGATTGACACCAAATTATTATTATGGGCTCTCACTGGCTTGGCTTCTACTATACTGTGTACCTGACAACTGTATACGCTATATCTGTTCATGGACAACCGGCTCAACACATCACATGGCAAAAAGAATAAGATCAGCGTATAACATGCTTTGTTTCCTTAAACTCATTTACCTTAACGGAAAATTCTACGCTAGGGGCGCCCTCACCATGTAAGCATGCTTACATGGTAGGGCCAGCCAATAGAATTTTGCCATGTAATCATAGGTGCATTACACTTTAGCAAAGTGCACAACTGTGACTAAAGGTGGCAGAATCCGACCCGGCCCGACATTTTTCAGAAAGTCAAACTGATCTAATCTGATCCGATATCAAATAGTATCCAATCTAACTCAAATCAACACACGATCCAAAAAAAAGTAGATATTAAAATTGATCTGACCCGACCCGAGATATTCTAGAAGGTCAAACTGATCCAGCCCGCCCGACCTAAACCTGACCCACCCGCCCAATTTGTTACCCTTTCTTTAAACCATTAAAACTTGACATCGAACTACATCGACACATCCAATGTTGTTTGCAATGCATCTCATCTAACCAATCGTCTCATGTAATGTAATCTACCATCAAATCAACACATTCATAGCCTTGCCAAACTTAGCATGAAACAAATTATAACCAAAATTTCAATCTTGACCTCTATTGATCAAGCTACACACTACTATTCTTGACAACCTACAACTCTAAATTAATTAATTAACACTTGACATCATCCTAAAAAGTATAGACAAAATTAATTAAATACTTGGCATGAGCAAGTTCTAAACTTTAAACTAATCACTACTCTACAGTCTACACTACAGACAACAACAAGATCCTCAAAATTATCATTGAATTTAATTAAACCTGATCCGATTCCGAGATCCATCATTCACCGCCGCCTCCTATCGGCGGCGTACTGAGAGAGAGGCACCACCTCGGAGAGCGGCGTCGACAGAGGAGTTGGCATGGGGGAAGTCCTGCAAACAGGGCACGACGCATTCAGTCTGAGCCAGGCATCAATGCACATCAAATGGAAGTAGTGCCGGCAATCTGGTAACATCCGGAGCATCTCGGCCTCCCTGTACTCGCACAAGCAGATCGAACACGTGCTCTCGCCGCCGGTTTTGCTGGAGTAGGGGAACTTAGGGTACGATCCGATCGCGGCCGGATCCAGGCCGGTCGGCGAACAGGAGGCGTGGTTCGGGATCTGGCTCTCCTCGTCAGATTCATCCTCAGCCACAAATATTATCCGCGGGAGCGTCGACCCAGGGTTAGGGTTTAAAGAAGAAGAAGAAGTGACACCCCCCGGAGCTCCACGGCGGCGTCGGTAGCAGAGGTAAGTGGATATGAGGAGGGCGGCGACGAGGAGGAGCAGGCCGACGGTGATGGCGATGGAGTAGCCGAGGCCGAGGGAGGCGAAGCTGGAGAGGAAGGAGGAGGAGGAGGAAGTGGTGGTGGGGGTGGGGATATCGGGGAAAGTGGAAGTAGAAGAAGAGGAAGAGGAAGAGGAGGTGGCGGCGGTGGACATTGTGGGTAAGGGAAGGGAGAGTGGGGCATGGTGAGGAGGAATTGGGGATGGGAAGGAGAGAGGTGGGGATGAAGGGTTGGAGGATGGATGGTTGTTGGCCGCATTTAATGCCGGATAGTATGAATGAATTCCGAAGCAGAGTAGAAAAGAAGAAGAGACTGCGAGCGAGTGAGAGTGTGAGAGTGTAGTCGGAAAAGCGGCGTTATACGGGGTATGTCACTGACATGTGGGCCCGGAGAATTTTGAAGAAGGCGTCGAGGCCGAGTGCTCATCCCCTGACTTATGCAGCTCACAACGTCATCTGTTGGATCATCTCGAGGTCCGCGCTGCTCGAATCTCGAGGCAATCCGACGGCTGGGGTTGTGAACTGCACAATGCAGTACAGCAGGGGATGTGAATCTGTCGAGGCCGTGTGAAATCAGAAGACGGCTTTTAATAATAGCGTTGACGAAAACAATGGGCCTTGATTTGGTTTATACCGAGTTGGGCTTGAAATGTAGGCCTAAAAAGAGTTTGGGCCATGGGTGTGAGTACGAATTGGGCGTGAGATTGGGGAAAGCCCGGCCCAATTATGATATGTGTAGAGAAGTGGTCCGTACCCAGTTTGTTCCCCATGGCCGGCATTGTTTACCTTTTAATACCTACTATGAATTATGATGGAGATGCCTCAACTTAAAAATATTCTTTGTTGCTACAGTCCAAGGGCATCAAGGGAAAGAATAATGAGAGGAAAGGAAGGCCGAGCCTTCACGTGTCTTAAATAAAACAAGAGGTGAAACTGAGAGGAGCGACAGCTGGTGTCCACCCTTTTTACTTATCCAACGGTCTACTATATTTTTAATGAACATATATTATTTTTCAGTAAACATTTATATCTTTCCGATCAATAGATATTGTTTTTCAGTGAGCAGATATACTACAATTTCCAGTAAATATTTATGCGACTGTAGTGAGGACATAGTTCCACGTGGTGTGTCAAAACTGTAAGAGAGGTGGATGAGTAGCTTAATTTATAGGGTGGACTCTACGTGTTTTTCAACTGAAAGTGTTAAACTAATAAGTAAAAAAAAAAGATGTGGAATTGTGCATGGACTGTGCAATTATTAAATGGTAACAGAGAAGGGCGAGGACTGACTTGTACCGATCCGATCAGCTGGTCCCCTGCCCATGCTGAATTTGGATCATACAAGAAAATTTGCATGTTCAGATAAATTAAATTTTTTTTTTTTACACCGGATTGTTTATATCAATAAAGATATTTTGTTTTTTTTTTTTATGAATGGTAATATGATAAATACAACATATGTGAAATTTTGACAAAACAAAATGTGCATAGCAGTCAGGATATATAAATTAAAAATAGATGATATATTTATGATCGAGTATGACAAAATTTTGATGTTCTCGTAATAAAAGAAACTATATTATTCGTTAATTCAGAAGCTGCCTTTGGTTGTCCTTTCTCTATCGAAATTCAAGTAAGAAGAACACAAAACGGCCGGCTGAATTATAAAATATGGAATACATTTATATGTGTGTGGCAGCACATGTACCCAACGTTTGGTAACTGTAGTAAAATTGATTTAAATTCTTAAATCAATTTTAACTCACCAAACGGAAGTGATTTAAGGTGTAGTAAGTTGACGCAGCTATATAGGTATAGTAAACTAAATCACCAACATTTCACAACTTTTACACATAATATCAACTTTATTTCATCTATTTATTTTACTACCACCAAGCACTATTGATTTAAGGTGATTTAATGTTTTACTCCGCTTTAACTTACTACATTTGCCAAACGGGGATAGTTCGTGCATGTGTTCAATACGTTTCTTTTGACTCTCAGAAATTTAAAATTTTTATTTAACATTTTTTAAATTTTCTCAATAAATGAGTTCATCATGTTCGTTAAGGTATGCGCAAGAAATAAATATAGTGTTTTTGAACATATATATAATAATAAAATCGAAATTTAATGTTCATTATTTTTTTTAAAAAAAAGGGACGAGTAGGAGAAATCCAATCTGTCTCCGTCTACGCAAGTACATCAAAGTAGCAAACCATAAGAGGAAATATTCTATTTTATTAGCTATTTTAAATCTCGTACAAATGAAGGAAATGTACTATACAAAACATGAAACATGTGTAAGAAACTAAGAATTAAGATGCCAAGATCTAACGCAGACAGAGAGAGGGAGCTTTTGTCACGGGTGATGCATTCAACTCGAGTCCGTCCGTCCGTATCTGCTGCTACTATTTGAGAATAAAACGGACCCGGTTTATCAAATGCGAATCGTTAGATCAGAACGGACGGTCCGATCGGTGTAATTAAGAGTATATACAGCCTTTTTCATAATTAATCTCATCCGTTGATTTTAATCCAACGGCCTAAATTCAGATAACAGGACTCAAGAGATGTGATCGCCAGATATTTAAATGGTATATATCTACCTACCAAGTATCAAGAGCCAGCCATCATTTATTTATTCTCCTGTGTGTGGGGATAATTAATTATTAATGTGACTGAAATTATTAATTAACAACAGAAGTTTGTTTTTCTGAGTATATTATACTTAGAAAAAATAGCTGAGCTGACCAGTAAGAGTTTCATGATTTGCACCGCATAAAATTAACATAGCCAATCGTAGTTTTTTGAGGAAAAAAAAATTGTCATAGTATCACAATTAGTTTTTTTTTTTTTAAAAAAAAAAAAAATGAAATTAAGATACTGCAAGCAGCCAAGCACTATGGTGACAGCCTCCAACTGTTGAAAAAAAAAGAAAAAAAAACTAATAAGATAGTGCAAGCACTAGGTGACACTGACAGCCACAGAGCCAACGGTCTGACAACTTACATTAAATAAATATCAGTAAGGAGCCGCCCTTCGAGTTGAAAATTGTTATTTTTTTTTAAGAATGTAACCCGTTATGTCTTTTTTACAATGATGAAAATTGTTATTTCTTATAATAAACTTTTAAGATAATATGTAATAGATCTTAAATTGAGATAATTTATATGGAGCTTAAATTTTAATGGGCTGAGAACGTCAACGGGCATTAACGTACGTCAACGGTGGTGATCAATCTAAGTAAACAATCAACTTATTTTTTGGGGAAGATAGACCTTTAATGTCAAAAAAAATCCAATATACTTTTATTAGGAGTAATGATAATTTATTTTCTCAATATTAAGATGCAGTTTATGAACGTGGTAAACAGAGTATGGAAAGGCCTCTGACAACTTAGATAAACAGAGTATCAACCAAAACGATTATGAGGTAGCGTCGGTATCGGCTGAGATCCAAATCGGATCTCAGGGTCCTGAGATCCCGATCCGACGGTTCTCAGGGACCTCGAGATTCGGACTTAGTAGATACGGACCCTGAGAACCGTCGGATCGGGATCTCAGGACCTTGAGATCCGATTTGGATCTTAGCCGATTTCAACACTTATGAGGTATATCATTGTTCAGTTAAGAGCTGTTGAACTTCGACTATTCAGAAAAAAAAAAAAAAGAAGAAGAGAGATCTCATTTTTTTTAATAATAATTAAATAAATGATCAGAATTAAATATTTAAATAAATGTTATCTGAAATTCGGGATTTAAGAAGGTTCCCTTTCAAATCTGCATCCATACCAATAATTTGTGCGTACTGAGCTTATTTTATCTTTTCTATGGGTTATGTTTTCAATCTGTGACCCATCTCTTGGGATACGTTTTTGACATGCAACCCAAATTTTGGGTCACTGATTGAAAACGGAACCATACTTTTGAAAGGGTTGCGTATTTGACTCGTATCCCATCTTATGGGTTGCGGATTGAAATAGTGTCCAATATTACTATATAAGAGTTCCCGCTCACATGCAACATTTAAATATGCAGCCACTTGTTTTGGATTCGTATCCTACCCACGTCCCTATATAAAATATAGTTTTTTTGAATCTCTGACATTTTCTGACTGTTCGTAGTATGGGACGTGGATTTGAAAGGAAACCTTCCTAAATCCCGAATTTCAGATGACATTTACCTAAACATTTAATTTTGATAATTTATTTAATGGGCCTGATAACTGCACTCCTTAAAAATCCCCCACCCCATTATAATTTTACATTTCCCATATGATAACAGAAAAAGTGGTTATACTAACACGTAAAAGTGTTTATATTAACCGCTAATATAGTTTATACAAATAATTAAATGTGTATTAAAGAGCCGGAGCAATGGAGGTGCGGCCGGAGATGGTGGCAGAGGTGCGGCCGGAGGGGGGCGGAGGTGCGGCGGGGGGGGGGGGGGGGGGGGGGGGGGGAGGCCTGGCGGAGAGGGTGGAGATGGGCGGAGATGATATGGTGGTGGGAAAGAAATCAATGGAGGAAGAAGAATGAGATGGGGCCAAGGGGTGATGGAGGCTTAGTGGAGAGGGTGGAGATGGGTGGAGGTGATATGGTGGTGGGAAAGAAATCAATGGAAGAAAAAGAATGAGGTGCGGCCAAGGGGTGGTGGAGGCCTAGTGGAGAGGGTGGAGATGGGCGGAGGTGATATGGTGGTGGGAAATAAATCAATGGAGGAAGAAGAATGAAATAATAAGAATGAGGTGCAAATAAGGAGTGTAGTTAAGGGGATAAGAATAATTTCTCTTTATTTAATTATTATTAAAAAAAATCGGAGAGTGATCACTTCAAAGAATGACAAAATTAAAAATTCCAATAACTTTTTGAGTCAAAATCTTTTGATCCATAACAGATCCGAACTCGACTCAACGAGTCACGGATCGACCCGGCCCGGATAAATTGATGATTAAATACTCATTAATTGTTTTTATATATATAATTTTATACAACTTCATGTAAATTGAAATATAATTATTAATTGTTGATATAAACTTTAACGGGTATTCAATATCAAATTTTACTAAAGAAAAAAATAAATTTAAACGGCTTTGGTGGATCAAAACTTTTGACCCAAAAGACGACTTATTTATATTAGAGACCATTTCGGGTCAAAAACTGACATCCTAGGCATCATTTAGTAATTGGTATACATTTAAAGTAAAGTTTGTTGCATTTGAACAATCAATATTTATGCAGTTGATCAATTTCATAATAGATATGTCAAATTTAATATATACTATCAATTGATAGTAATCTTTATTACTCCATTTATTTATAGATTTTTATAAGGTGATTTAAATTAGCATTTTTTTTTTCTGTAAATTTCGTAGTCATTGCTTAGTATTAATGAGAAGTCGAAATGTCTGGTGGAAGTTTCCTTTTTTTCCTAAGTGCCAACTATTTCCTTCTCCAAAGTAGGCAAATGAGTCTGTCTAACTCTGCGCGTTCATTTCCGCTGTTATCTCAATTTGAATAACACTACAGTTATTCAAATCTGTGCCATCGGATCAAAATCAATGCATGAGATTAATTATGAAAAAGGCCCCCTACAATCTCAATGGGGGATTTGCATATTTGCCACTCCAAAATCCTCTATTTGTAACTTTGACACTCCAAATTTGGAAAAAGCAAATTTGCCACTACAAACTTAAAAATATTGCATTATACCATTATAATTTTTAAATGACCAAACTGCCCTCAATGGCAGCCCCCGCATCCCCCGACAGCCCCCGGCAGCACCCCCGGCAGCCGGGTGCGAGGGGGCTGCCATTGAGGGCAGTTTGGTTATTTAAAAATTATATGGTATAATGCAATGTTTTTAAGTTTGTAGTGGGAAATTTGTAATTTCCAAGTTTGGAGTGACAAAGTTACAATAGAGGGTTTTGGAGTGGCAAATATGCAAATTTCTCAATGTCAATTAGGCCGATCGGGCCGTCCATTTTAATCTAACGGTCCATAGTAGACAAACAGAGTGCTGTTATTCTCAAAGAATAACAGCAGATTCAGACTCTAGACACTTAAACGAAATAAATAAATGTACAAACAAGTGAAAAACGACTGTTCTCAACTCTCATACTCAAACTCCTTTTTTTTTTTTTTTTTTTGTTTTTTTGGAGAATTGGTCTCAACTCTCAACCCGATATCTCCAGATTCCCAAAAAAGAAAAAAATTGAAAAAAAAAAAGAAGAGATTTGACCATTTGGGACTGAGTAAGAGCGTCCGATTCCGCTGTTATCCTAACCGAGGATGACGGAACCTGCTTTTCCGCTCGGTATCGTCGGATCACACCAAACGGTTCAGATTCAGTGCAAAAATTCGGTTATTAAAGTTAAAAAGAATTTTTCCGAACAGATCTCATCCGTCTATTTTAATCTGACGGTGCCGAGCAGAAAAGCCGGACCATATTATCCTCGGTTAGGATAACATCGGAATCGGACGCGTGAGTAAGAATTAGATGGACATTTCTTTTTTGAGAATAAATTAGATGGACATGAAGAGGAATGGAATCGGTTGTTGTACTCCACGACCACGTGCCACCACTAATTAAGATGATTGAGTAATTGCTCCACTGCTTGGTCGACATGGACCCGCACACCACACATGCCAGATTGCCAATCCAGTCCATGTTTACCTCATGCTGTATAATCTTGCATTTCTTTGTGCCTGTAGAACATCTGCAGGTGTCATCCATGTAGCGAGTCCTTGATTTTGGTTAGCTACTTAGCTCGTCAGTTATCAGAAGGGGGAAATGTTTTGTTAAGGAAAGTGTTTAAAACTACTTTCTTTGTATGCTTAAATGATTAAGTATTCTTAATTGATTTTGCTAATTTTAATTTTGTGAGACCTGGAAAGTATTGAGTTCCTGATCCAATATAAAATTGACATTTATTATGTTAGAATAAAATATACATGCAAAGCAACTATTGGTCGCAAATAAAAATTTACAAATTCAATGATATTCTATTGTTGAATAATAGAATAGGATTATAATTAATTAGCCTCTTACCCATAAAGATATTTTTGTCATTCGCCTTTTATTGTAGGGAAAAGCGTATAATTGGAATAGAGGTTATATAAGCCCTTTCCAATTTGTACAGAGAATCAAATCGTCAATAAAATTATTTCCGATCATCACTTTCCAAAAAACTAGAATCAATGTAACTCCAAAATAGTTTGTAATTGGTGTCAAACTATACATGAACATTCTTATACGTGATCCGTTGGATTATCTTAAGATTTATGCAGGCTCAGATCTCGATACAATCCAACGGCTCATGTGGTTAGAGGATATAAAAGCGGGGCACCATATATATTTATCTTTGAAACTATGACATGGTTTCAGTCTAAACCTTTTTGCCAGAATATTTTGTTTTGTAACTTCATTGTAATTTACTACAGTTTCTGTAATTTTGCAAGCCATGCATTGCGGTGAAACAAATTAGCTCGGTGTGGTTAGTAATTTTGCTGAGACCATTAAAAATTATGTAACCGAACAAGGCCAAAAGCCTAAAGGTAAAAGCTACCATATATACTCACTACAAAGATGCAACATGGATGGACTCATAGAGAACCAAAATATTCTTCTAAACTAGCTTGCTTGTGCTTACTAACAAGTAACAAGTGCTTTTATAGCTCCTTCAGAAATTGACAAATATTACCTACAATCAAACCAAATATAAATAGTTAAATACTACTACTACCATCCATGGATCCATCATCCATGATCCAAAAGACCGAATCTCATCTTGTTTTAATCAATTAAATAACCAATATCCTAATTAACTTGTTAGATAGATCTCTGTTAAATTTAAACCCTTCCAAAGACCAAACTCACTCATCTTCTCTTTCCACCTCTTTTACCCTGTTGTACCTCTCTTGTCCCTCTCTAATGGCGTCTCTCAGTGCATCCCCATCTGTCTCACTGAAAACCCAAATCTCCAACAGATCCTTAACCGATTCCCTCCATGTACCAAGACCCAAGTTTGGTTCTTGCTCAAACAGGCAGACCTCAGCCAAAAAATCAGCTGCTTTGTGTATCAAGGCCTCTTTGTTCTCCTCACCAAAGCAGACCACCAAGGACTCAACCAGACCAAGTATGTTCATGTCAATTAATCAATCAATTCCTCCTGATCCAAACAATTGTTCATCTATTTTGTTAACTAATTAAGTTGGGTATTTTGTTTTGGGCAGCTAAAGTGCAGGAGCTGTATGTGTATGAGATGAATGAGAGAGATAGGAACAGCCCTGCATACCTGCGCCTCAGTCAGAAGGAAGTCAATTCCCTTGGAGATCTTGTTCCTTTCTCCAATAAAGTATGAATTTTCTTCTCTCTCAGATCACAACCAATTTTCTGTTATCTTTTATGGCAGATTGTTGCAATATATGGGGTCTGAGTATGTCTTTTCTGGGTAATATATGGAGATCTTAGTGGATTTATAATGTTGAACAAGTTTTTGGTTGCAATATTATGTTGCAAATTAGTTCATAATTCCTTATTTTGTTCCATTTTTCTTTCTTATGGAAATGGCATACTGACAAATAAGTACCCAAATTTGAAATTGAGGCCAAAAATGGGCAACCCCAAAATGAGAAGCAAACAATAGTTGACCTTTTGTTGATTTTTGCCCCATCATTTGCAACTATTCTTCTATATTATTTCTACCCTTTTAATTTGTTTTTCTTTTGTGAAGCATGGTTATTATTTTCCTTCCAAAGAGAAGATTCAACCAATTTAAAGTGAAAATACTGAAATTTTTCTGTTCAAATGTATGACAAAATGAACATGGACAGAGTGTATCAGAATCAAAACTAATTACAAGTCTGTAAATCATAATTTGTACTAAAATATGGATTTGGAAATGTATATTGCAGCTCTACTCTGGAACCCTGGAGAAGAGATTGGGGATAACTGCCGGCATTTGCGTGCTGATCCAACATGTGCCAGAGCGAAACGGGGACAGGTACGAGGCGATATACAGCTTCTACTTCGGCGAGTACGGTCACTTGTCGGTGCAGGGCCAGTACCTGACCTACGAAGAATCGTACCTGGCAGTGACCGGTGGATCCGGCATTTTCGAGGGAGCTTATGGTCAGGTCAAGTTACAGCAGATTGTGTTCCCTTTCAAGCTCTTCTACACATTCTACCTCAAGGGCATTCCTGACCTTCCAAGAGAGCTCCTTGGCACCCCGGTCCCGCCGTCGCCCATCGTGGAGCCTACGGCTGATGCGAAAGCTTGCCGACCGCATGCTGTTATCAAGGATTATACCAAGTAGACATTGTAATCTTTGTGTGCTATTTTTTTTTTTTTGCTTTGTATTTTAGGGTGTAATGAATAATAACTTTGAGAACTCAATATCTGCTTTTGCCATTCTGCCAATGCATCTGTGTTGTTGCGTTTTTGAATATTCTTTAGCATTGTTGGAATCTTATATTTCATTAACTAAAGATATATATTATATATACATCTGTGTTGTATAACAAATAAACATGTCTAAGACCATAAAAAATACTTGTTCTGTATTTAATATTGTGCTAGGTGTCATGTTGGCATGTTGCACAAGTTGGTCCATAAAAAAAAAAAAAAAAAATTCAACTATGTATAATCTAACATGTGCAAATCTAGTATTGTAGAATATATATATATATATATAAAACTACAAATTGGTTTCAGAAAATAAGTGCTTGCATGAAAAATGTGGGGCACTCAATTAAGAAGGTCCTAACAGCAATAATTGACGTTTCACTAATTAATTTTAAGTTGCCTCAAATCAAATGGGACATTCATGAAAGTTCCTTGAGAACAATGATTGATAGATATTTCCTGCTGATTTTGTCAGTCCTGAATATTGTATATGATGTGAAATCTGGTACGTTTTGATTCAGATAATAACAATAATAGATGGCCCCACCACTACATAAAAGTAGCTGAGTAGAACTGTTGTGCAAACGTTAGCATTTAGGAGTGAAAATGCAAACGGCTCAAATTATATCTTGTCATGTCCCAAATTTTGATTTATGATTTTATATGTAAACAGTTAATTCGATGAGGTTATGTAATATTTGATTATCTGTTAAATGATCTTAGAATGACTCTGAGTGTGGATAAAGAAAATCAATTAGCATTTAGCAATATATGCATCTGTTACGGATGAAGCCTTTTTCAAATGCTCAGTTTAGGCCCATTATAAGATCTCTATTTCATCATAGTTTTGTGGGCTTTTAAAAGGTCGGATTAACCTTCTTAGGCCCATTTCATAATTTACTAGTTTCGTTATTAGCATGCATGGTACATTGTCAAAATGAGAACAAAGAACTCATTTTTAAAATCATGGGATCAACAGTGCTCCGATCTAGATCTGAACCGTTCATCAGCAGTTGACTCTCCATCCAGACCGTTTCTGCCTTGACTCTACTGTAAGATGAACAGTATTATACAGTTCTGTATTCTCCGCCGTCCGATTAAATGATCTGATCGGATCGTCTGTTCTTTCCAACTCCTGCCTCGAGTCTCCTCTTTCTTCTCCCTCATTCCTTCGCTTGCGGCCTTCTCTCTTGACACCGAGCTCTCCCTCTCATGAACTCAGGGAGGTCAGATCGCACCCATGGTTCCTCCCCAACGTTGTTTCCTCATGTCACCGGTGAATTGTCCTTCTCTCTCACACTGGTCTCAGCAATTCCTAGCAGTCCAGCACACGGGTCTTCTCTCCCATCAGGCCATCAATCCAACTGACCAATCGCGGCCAGGCAGCAGAGCAACGACCGGGTGCTCAAGCTGCCCGGCCAGTCCTTCAATGTCAGCTTCAAACACTACTCCGGCTACGTCACGGTCAACGAGGAGAACGGCCGCGCCCTCTTCTTCTGGTTCTTCGAGGCCACCCAAGACCCCAATTCCAAACCCCTCGTGGTTTGGCTAAATGGAGGTATAGACTCATCAGTTCATTGTTGTTCTACTGTTTTTGTTTTCTTTTTTGGTGCTTATTTTGGGGGTTAATTGTCTGAGCCGATTGGTATGCATTCCAATTGTATGTATTCTTCAGTCAATTTCAATTGTACTCCTGAGGAAGAACTCTACTCTCTAAAAAAAAAAAAAGAAAAGAAAAGAAAAATGCTTTGGATACAACATGCTTGATTTGGTTCTTGCAGTATTGGCGAGTTTCAGATGATTTGTAACACTAATGCTAGCTAATTAGGAAATGGAGCAGTTATTTGGTATGTTGCGCACTTGCGCTAGATGATGATCCATACTTTGTTTTAGTTGAAATCTCCATCTGACAAGAAAATGGTTGTGGAATCAGCTCTCAATTAGGGACAATGCACTATAAACAAAATAGAAAGGATTATTGATTAGGTTTGTTTAACCATTAATTATGTATTTGTTGCCTTCATCAGTCTTTACTTTTCTATATTTCTTATTTCTTAATTACTTTGAGAATTAGCTGTTAAATTTGCAACCAGGAGGAATAGAAATTATTGTGTCACTGTTGGAACTTAGCACATAGTGTTACTTCTTTCCCTCATCTGACCGACATCCTAAGGTAATAAGGGCCACCTTCTTCTCTGTGCTGACAAGCTCTGATATTGATTGATATCAATTTTTTTCCCTCTTTACTAATTTGTCACAGGTGAGAGTACAAACTCCTCCTTTATGAGCCGCCCTTGACCTTGCCGCTCTATCCTTCCTCCCATTGTGGTTGTTTCTCTTCGCTTCTCACCAAAAAGTAAAATTGCTCTATCGCCTCTTCTATGTTGCATGCCTGATTGCTTGCTACCCATTGCCCTCTCAACGCGGCAACCCGATTATAAAGTCAGCTTCTATATTGTCTCTTGGTTTTAGACATCAGGGGTTTCAAATTGTTGATTAAAAGAAGCCGACATATATATTGATTAGGTACACCCAAAACAAAGATTTCACTAAATTATTGATGAAGCAAAATTATGTTCGCAAAGTAGATTTTGACTGCCACTACATGATAAGAATTTTGATTAGTCGCAACTGCATTGTATTGGACTCTTGCTTATTGCTTTTGAGTTCAAACAAAAATATGAATGAGGTTATTATTGGCGTTCTATAATAGTGGATTCATATGCAGATATGACATAATAATCATGTTTAGTTTTGACTGCTTTTTGATATTAACTCTTAGGTATCAGTTAAAGAAATTTCGTTAGTGCATTCATACCAAACAAGACTGCGTCTCCAATACAAGGACCTTATCAATGACAACAAGAAAATGGTAAACTAAGAGTTGTTCCATGCCAGTCTAAACAGTTCCTAGGTCTGTTCATTACAAATTTCTTTATAAAAAAAATAAAAAGAGAAAATAATTTCTTAGTAAGATTAATTTGTACAATGTAAAGTCTAATACTACTTTCTATATGTTTTTATATGGTACCAGCAGCATGACTATCAAAGATAAGCTCTTAATTAGCAGAATATCAAAATAGAAAGGTTTGGATGCAACAAACTTTTGTAATTTGTTAATCTGCCTTGAGGATAAAATTTATGTTGGAGCTTGTCTAATTCATATTAAATCTATGGCGACTCATGATGGTTAAATCTATGATACCAGCAGACTCATAATACATGTAAATGCGATTTTTCAATGCATCATTTTTATCTTTGCCCTGAAATCAAAATTATTAGTTAATTCCAATGCATCCCATGTTTATAAAATTACAAATGATGTATCTTATTTTCTCCATGATGTTCAGATCATTATGTGTGATCACACACTTCTAAATTGATTTGTGTCTTTTACTACATCTCAAGTGCTGATATATTGTGAGCAATTGCAGATGAAGGTATGGTTTTATAAATTTAGGCAAAATGATGGAACAAATTTTTCATTCAATGGAACGCAGGAAGTTATTCCTGGTACCGAAACGATGATTTGAAAGGGGGTCTTTGAATGGATAAGAATTTTGAAGAATTATAGATGGAAATTTTTAGGTGAAGTTGTTATTTGTGTGAAGCTTCCAAGCTGGACATGGAAGAGTAGAAAATTTAGGGTAATGTCTTGTCATGCTCTTGGAAATAATATTTTGACTCCTAAAATATGTTGAGAACAACTTAACTATTCTAAATGTTGCTTGTAATATGATCTAGATCTCTTTGTCAAGCTTGGTTATGATTGTGGCATATATGTTCTTGATTGAAGTACAACAAAATTGCAAATACAAAATTATCAAATTTTATGTTATGTAAATGGTACAGAGTGTTGTGAAAATTTTGCACCTTTAATATTTCTTTTTTTTTTTGTTTTTCTACGAACTTTTTAGAAAACTTGTTCAATAATAAAAAAAAAAAAAATTGCCCCAATTGGAATTTTGCTGACAAGTGACACAACAATTACGGTGTTGGCAATATAATTTAGTTCTTGTCAAACAGATCATGAAATTGGTCTAATGACGACTACTTAATTGATATTTGCCAAAAATCTCCAAAATCATCTACAATCAGATGGAATTTTGCTGCAACAATTGGAACATAACTATGTTGGCAGCCGCTGTCAACTCTTCAAAAAAAAAAAAAAAAACCAATAATCATGCACACAAAGGGCTATTTTTCTAAGGATGATCTTTGGTTTCAGTTCCGGTAGTGCGGTCTTTAACGGAGCCCTCTGAGCTAGGCGGAGGTCCATCATGGTGTCTGGAGCTGCAGATGATGCCGCTTGAGGAAGGTGTACAAGCTCTGGGCGCCACGGCCGGTTGAGAAGCAACAAGTAAGAGAATGGAAAGGAAGACAAGCCTGATGATGATGACTCTACCCATTGTCACAACTTTAATACTCAATGAGTTTCTCTGTAGGGAGGGAGTGATATATTTGGGGTTATTTGTACTGTTTTTACATGGAAATGCAGCAGTCTTTTTTGACTCAGTAGTTAATGGGTAATCTAGTGCCACAAATTTCTGAGTCCGGATCTGCTGCTGCACTGCCAGATCTGCAGCGCAGATCCGACGGTGCGGTAGACCTCGGGATCCGGACTTAGTGCTTTTCACAGATCCTGAGGTCTACCGCACCGTCGGATCTGTGCTGTAGATCTGGCAGTGCGACAGCAGATCCGAGTTCAAATTTCTGTGGCACTCTACCTCTGCCCTCTAGTTTTGAATTATCTAATTTATGGGAAATGTTATGGTGGTGCTACTGATACCACCCGAGGTATCATATAGTTTAACTTTGTCAAATGAATTAATTATTCAACTTAACATATTAATTACTCAACTTAACATGATAATTATTTAACTTAATTTTAACTTCTAATTAGTATATTAAGTTGAATAATAATTAATATGTTATTCAACTTTTTTTTTTTGAATACATATGTTATTCAACTTAACGTTCTAATTGTAAGTTGATGTTAAGTTAAATAATTAGCTAATTGTTTTTTGATTTAAAACACAATATATGTTAAGTTGGATAATTATTGATATAATTATTTAACTTATAATCTGATGTTAAGTTAAATAATTAGCATATTCAGTTAAAAAATTAATATGTAAAATTGAATAATCAGTTCGTTTGACCAAATCAAATTATATGGTATCTCGAATGGTATCCCAATATCTAGGCTCAAGCTCTCAAAAGAAATATAAGAGTAGCAGTAAGGACCAATATGTACAAGCACACGTTGTGCAGTTCCTTAGTTTTTTGTCCACAAAAAGAAGGGAAGTGTTTATGTTCCTTAGAATACCTTTTGCTTTTCATTGTCAAGCTTTTGTTTGTTGATTTCATACCGAGTGGACTCCTTAGTGAGCTGTCTGTTTCTTTCATCCAGTTGCCTCCTTTTATATTCTAATTCTGCCCTCATTTTTTCAGTCTGCTCCAGTACATGATGGTATACACAGAATTTCTTATCCATCAATATTCTAAGTTCTGATAACGCAAAGAACCAAGTCAAGCTATTAGAATCAAAAGAAAATAAAAGTACTTAGATTTTAAACATTAGGTTTTAAGTCGTTAATGGCAAACCCTATTGGTAGGGGGGTGCGGTACCAACAAACTTAATACAAAAAAAATGAGACAAAAACATAATAAAATAATAAATGATACAAAGAAAGTATTTAGACAAGCTGGTGCTCACTAGCAGCAAACATAGACTTTGACCTGCGCAAAAACAATGAGAGGGTTCTAGACATAATCTATCCCTGTTTATTCAAATTAGTTAACTATTTACTCCCTATTTTGAGTTACCACCAGTAAATAGTAGACAGTCGGAAGTCACAAACTAACCTTCATTAAAGCTTTGTGGAAGCCTTTCTCCATCATCCATAACTTGAGAAAGGGAGATGGCCGGTGCATTGTACTCCCACTCCATTTTCATTTATCTCCCGGTTCTTGGCCTCAATCTGCCCTGTCAAGTGGGACACACGGGACCCAACCTTTTCCCTCATGACATCATCAACTGATTTCAGAAACCCATGCAGCCTCAGATGAGCACCAACCGGACTCGGCTGGTCAAAATCAATCTCCATTGCGATCCACCCATGAACCTCGTTTGATTCTTTATCGCGCTGTTGCCATCTGCATCGACTCAACCCTTTGGAATTATAATGCTTGTTAAATGAAATTGCGTTGCAATATCCATTCAGTCAGCACCAAATTCTACAATGCACCTGCCAGTGTGGCCCTTGCCATCCGATAAGGGAAAAACCTCTGAAGGATTGAATTGAGAGATCATTTCCATGATCTCGTCAGCTGTCTGGCCCACATACTTATCACCTTGCAACTTGACAGGAAGATTTACCAGAATACCCTTCCAGGGCCAGGCATACTTCTCTTCATCTTTTTTATGCCTGGGTGCTGGGTCGACATCCACGACCTGGTGTGAGAGTTTTGGGTCCTTCAAGTCATGTTTCATATACTTGGCAAGGGCTTGATGCTGAGCTTTTATCTTTGGATGCTTATTGGACATACTAATGCCGTTTGCATGTTGAAGGAGATCAACATACTGGTATCTTTGTTTTTTCTTGGATGGACAAAAGGGGCACTTTTAAGCACCCGAGTTCTTAACCTTGTAGTGTTTTGACTGCACTTGAAGGTATATTTTTTCGGCATGATCTGCAATCTCTGAGTCACTGATCTCAGATAGTTCCTCTTCTAGGTCTGAGCTGTGAGACATTTGGGAAAAGGCAGCAGCAACAGAAACAACAAAAGAGCAAGAAATAGAGAAAATTGGAAGGGGGTTAGTGATTTTCTCAAACCCGTATCCATCTGAACGTACAATTTGTATCAAAACTTTAGTGCGAAGTGTATACAAATAAATACAGTAAAAATGTGCTATAGTAAAATAAATGAGCGGAAACGTCAGTTTTTTATGGAAGTATGTATACTTTTGGTTGTACTAATTGGCTAATAGTTAAGAAATCTTACCCATTTGATTTAATGAGATATTTACCTCATGAACAAGCATGACAAGCTAACAAGCAAGAACCAATTAGAGAATTTGAAGGAAGTAAAAAGAAATTTTGGGTGACCACCACCAGTGCCATCGATTACTTTAATAAAAGGAACTCATATCTGCCTGAATTTGGATTTATTTATATGCTGTTTAGGAAGGAACAATAATAGTATAAAGTGAGAATTGAATTTGTAGCACCTAATATTACTAAATGGATTACAGATATTACCATTAAGAAAAAACAATGCAACAGTTCGAGGAAACAAGGATAACATATATAGTTCTGCTTAATAAGATCAGACATAAGTTCAGTCTCAAAATAAATATAAGCGTAGGAGCAACTTTCATTCATAAAATCTTATCGATGCTTCAACATTCAATGATCAGAGAACTTAATTATATCGAAAGAGTAATAAAAAAAAAAGGGCAGCCCGGTGCACGATGCTCCCGCTTGCGCGGGGTCCGGGGAAGGGTCATTGTACGCAGCCTTTCCCTGCATTTCTGCAAGAGGCTGTTTCCGTGACTTGAACCCGTGACCTCCTAGTCACAAGGCAGCAGCTTTACCACTGCGCCAAGGCTCCCCTTCCGAAAGAGTAATGAATAAATAAATAAATATAAGCTAAATTTTAAGTAAAATTCTTAGTATTACAATATCAACATCAGTTCTGCACTGATTAAGTAAAGCACTTACTAAGTACAAAGAAAAGTGCGTAATTCTAAATCTCAAGAAAGTTAACACACTAAGCTATATGTTAAAAGGTCTAAAAGTTCTCAGTGGTGCAGTTTGTCATACTACCAGAATTATTCCTGAATTTACTTAAGTACCTTATATATATGTGTCAAAACATCAAGTGACGACGGGATTAAATATGAAGATGTACTTGCTGTGGTACGATTAAGTCCTTACTTAGAAAGCAGAGTAGTTATGCACTGATCAAAGCATCATTTTAAGGAAACTAGACTATACCATTAAACTAACCACTATGAACAAAATAAAATTGTCTGAAAATAGGATGCAAAATCAAACAAAAACACATGCTTATATATTTGTATACAGCATGTTATGCTATTTCTCAAAAAGAAATTACGGCATGCCATGCAAACATTACATAAAAAGAATGGATCTCTCCTCTTTACTTTATAACATCTTATATAAAACCTTGGTAAAGAAATATAAAAATGTGGGACACAAATTCTAATCAAGTAGATGGAAACCTATAATTCCAAAATCATAATTTGCTGGATCGTGCGTAATTTCAGACTTTAAGATCCAGTAGTCCTCTTGACGAGTTTAAACCCACATTAGTCTTAAACCCTTAAACCAAAGACCCTAAGCTGAGTAATAGACATAAACCTGAATTATTCCGTACCAGAACCGGATTTGTCAATAAAGTTAATTAAAATGGGGATTTGGTATTTCACTAACCGGAAAAAATAAAATTATTTTTTGTAGCGCAACAATAAAAAAAAAATCTGCATTTTGTGATCTCTGATAAAATATAAGCTTGTGATCAAGCTTGCCCAGAACCAAGAACCAACCTTTATCAACAAAGTCCAACCTTTGGTGACTAAACAAGCTTAAAGAAAAGAGGAAGAATTGTACCTGATCAAGCAAGTGTGCAATGGGAATATTTTACCACCAAAAAACCCACAGAAATCAATGGATTAACAATTAACAACATTGCAACACACAGAAAGAGGCAAGCAAAGCAAAGCAGGGGAGGAGGAAGAAGACTTCTACCTGACTCTTCGTCTTCTCTTCTGTGGTCTTTCTTTCTTTGACCAACTCTTTTGGAGGTGTAACCTGACTCTTCGTCTTCGTCTTAATTTTTACGAGTGAAGAACTGAAGATTGAGAATTTGAGATTACTAACCAAATCACATATCAGCCCAATATTACATATCAAGGCCCAAAAAATCCACATCAAACTTAAAAAAAATGAAATTTATATAAAACAATGAGTTAAAAAAAACAATTTTTTTCCAATTTTTTATTTTACTTTATATAAAACAATGAGTTAAAAAAATCAACGTGCTCTTGAATTTGTTCATATTAGTGCATTTTTTTGAAGTCCTTGATGTCAAACAAAACAATATTTAAATTTGATGATTTTTACATATACATAAACGAAATGATATAGATTAAATCTAATGGTTTTGATTTGCAAAATTATTTTTAAATTTTGAGTTATTTGAAATTTAAAAAGTGAAGGCATGATGGAGGTATGATGGAGGCACAAAAAATAGAGGCATTGGAACCCTCCACTTCAAATTATATCAAACGATCCAAATTATATATTGCCACATTCAAAATTTCTATTTATGGTTCCCATTAATATCATCATATACAAATATTAGGGGATACAAAAATTTCTCATTTTTTGAGTTTTATAATGTTTGTTTGTATATAAACTTCAAATTTTCCAAATAAATGCTTAAAAAACTCTAAATGGAAAACTGTATGTATACCCACAAATATCTTCGAACGATGACTTTAGTAGTAACTATAAATACAAGTTTTGAACATAGTAAATTATAATTTGAATTTTTTACATTTCATTTTCACAATAATAGTTCTAGTCATATTAATAATTCTAGATACTTATAGTTAATGCTTATAAATTAATAGTTCTAGTTAATGCTTATAAATTGATACTTATACTTAATAGTTCTAGTTAATGCTTATAAATTGCACCTCGAATGAAAGAGAGATGGCGGTACTGTTGTACTGGTACGGGGTACTGGTATACACTGTACCGGTTAAAAACAACGAGGAGTCCAGCTAGGGAGACAAAATGGCTATATAGCTACCCAGCTAGGCATGATGATATCCTTTTATATATGAGAAGGGATCCAATTACCACAAAAATTGGTGCCCTAGATAACCACAAGATTATTTATATATAATTTGACAAATCTAAACCGTTAGATGTATTCTAAATCATCTCAATAACATATACACAAAAAATTATGAAAATTTACGGTCGTTTCGATATCCATCGAGCAAAGAGAAAAAATCATAAAATTTAAACCGTTGATTTTTGTTAATACTTGATGTACATGTAAATAAAATCAAAATGTTATGATTTTTTGTACCCTCATAAAACATGATATATACAAAATATTTCATCAATTAGTTTTATTTTTTTAAGTGTTTAAAATATATTTATTTGAGATTTCATTTTGTGGTTATGATGGGGCACCAATTTTTTGTGGTTATTTGATCCCTCTTCTTTATATATAGTATAGTATTACTAAGCTGGGATGCCCTTCTACAGTATAATGAACAGTGTAGCTACAGTACTTTTTTTTTTTTTTTTTTTTTAAGATTGGTGCACAATGGATCAAAGCATGGAGGTAGAGGTGGCATATTCGGGTTCGGATTCTAGTCGGGTATTGGGTTGAAGGTTACGGCTACCGGCTTTTTTTTTTTTTTTTTGTCGGGTCGGGTATCTGGTTGATGTCTGCCGGCATTTTTCGGGTCGGGTCGGGCAAATTTTTTGGATCTGATCAAATTTTGCACCTCTATTCCCGGGTCATCTTAGGTTTCGGATCAGTTTGACTTTCCCTGATACACGGGTTGGGTTCAGATTAGTTTGACTTTCACTGAAACATGGGTCGGTCAGGTCGGGTGGATTTTTTAGATCGGGTCAGATTTGCCACCTCTATGTGGTGGTAACAATAAGACAAGTAAATATTTTGCAATATATGCATATTTCTATTCACCCTTTCTTTCCTTCCTTTTTTTATATTGAATCTTTCTTTTCTTCATTAATTATTTTATTTTTGATGATTTATAGTCTATTTTAAGTCTTCATATGACTCTAAAGATGTTGATTTTATTTTTTGAGTGTTCAAAAGGCTGATGATAAACAATATAGATACATCACAACGAATGATTTTATAATTAGATTTAATTTGCAATAAATTTAAAAATATAATAGTTTATAGAATTATTTACTTCATTCAAATTTTAAATAGATACCATTTAATTTTATATTAACACATTACAACAAACTAAATTATATAAATATTATTTTATTAGGCACTACAAAGAGTGGGTTTTCTACTTTTCTTGAGAACTTTTATATTAACAATCTTACAAACATTTTTTTTGTACATTAATTATATTTCAAATTTCATTGAAATTTGATAGTCTTTAATGGAAACACAAATTGCTCTTTTGATAAATTTACTAGAAACTCAAATTGCTTAGAAAAAACAAATGATACTGTTCAAATTTTACTGCCGAAACAAAGCTAGGCGCACTTTCTAGTACTAATGCCATCAATTGGTTGACATCTCGATCTATATATGGAACAGATCATGAAAGCTCTCTAGCGACGTGCTATGCCTATGGGCCCATGCTTTCATCTGAGGCGTGGCATGTACGTCAACGTCATGTATATATGCATGAAATGAAATGTATTTTTATTTTTATTTTTATTTTATTTTTTTCCTCAAAAAAAAAAAAAAATACATTTCATTTCATGCATATATACATGACATTGACGTACATGCCATGCCATGCCTCAGGTGAAAGCATGGGCTCATAGGCATAGCACGTCGCTAGAGAGCTTTACTGTACATACATGATCTGTTCCGTATATAGATCGAGATGTCAACCAATTGATGGCATTAGTACTAGAAAGTGCGTCTCGCTTGACACGTTTTCCTGAACAAGTAACAACAGTGAAAGAAACGTTCCTCAAAAAAAAAAAAAAAAAAAAAAAAAAAGTGAAAGAAACGGTCTTGCAATTGGACCGTCCCTCTTCCATTAATTCCTTACTCTGATATCTATCTAACTTTTAGGATTAAAACAAGGGAATTTTATTCATCTTGTACGTGTTCTGAATATTTCAAGTATTGCTTCTCTCTACTTCACATCATTGTGCAGCTTATGATCGATATATATAATTAAAAAGACAAATTAGTTGCAAATTAAAATGGAAATTATATATCTACAGCTAAGTTATTTGAAATTATATATCTAGCTACTAGTGATATATATTAATATATATCATCAGAAAATTAAAGTTGTCATACTCGGAGAAGACTGGGGTCATGTGAGATACGAATATACGGTATATGATACACGATACATCATTATTCCATGTTGTCAAATCAACTCCTGCCCTGCGGATATTGATATTACTCATCATAATAATTTAACGTGTAGAGCTATGGGCAGAAAAAAAAGTGTTTGATTTGGACAGAGTTCAAATCAAAAAAAAATTTGGACAAGAGTTTTGGGTTTAGGGTTATGGCCCATGTGCGCATGGGCTCTCCATTCCAGTTATATTAAATAGATTGAGAGACCGATACCGTAAAATCTACAGTATAGGAAAATTAATTTGAAGTATGAATAGTGACTATCCCAGGAACATATTAAAGGAGGAGCAAAGTTTTACAAATCCATTACACTAACATTTTTTTTGAAAAAAAAAATAATGAATGTTATTTAAATAAAATCCAATAAAAAATACTTTCTTTTCAAAATAATAAATGATTACAGATAAATAGAGATAAGACACATATTTTTTTCTCTAAAATATTTTACTATGGACGTTATAGATATACAATTTTTTGTACCTTTTTGTAGCTTAAAAATATTATTAAAATGTCTTCAGAGGATTAACAGAAAGGAAAATTTATTAGCCAACCCAAGATATAAATATAGTAATTTGGCAATTTGTTCCTATTTTTTACACAATATTTTGTTTATTTTCTTAATGATATAAATTATTTTATTATAAAAATTTAATTGCCAAGAGATATACATTGAATATTGGCCAATACATACACATATTCCTGCATGAAATTTTGAATAGTAATAATCTGTCATATATTTTCTTATTGCAATAATAAATCGTACGAAAACACTATACGCTAGAATTATTAAATTATTAAATCTAACAAATCTATAAAAAAAAAACTGACGTGAAACCCATATGATCCAAAGCAATATAAAAAGAGGAGGGATCAATTGACACAACAATTTTTTGATACAAATGTTACATTAAATTATATAAATTTATAAAAATCTTAAAAATAGAAAATCTTTTACAAACATATTCATTTACTTATAGATTGATTGTATTTCAAATTTTATTTAATTTTAGTGTCATTTGATTATCCATCAAGAATCATTAAATTTAGACCGTTCTAATTACTATATAAACTTGATGGTTGTTGATGAAGTATCAAAATGACACTCAAATTGAATGAAATTTGAAACACAATCGATCTATAAGTAAATGAACATGTTTGTAAAATATTTTCTATTTTTTAGATTTTTTATAAATTTATATGATTTAGTACAACATTTGTGTCAAAATTTTGTGTGTCATTGGATCCCTCCTCATATAAAAAATGGATATAATAAATATATAAACTAGGGATGATCCTGCTTCGCATGATATCGTATCATCCCTATAAATAATGTCTTTTTATTTTACATTATATGCAAATAAATAAACACAACACTTGGAGCAAATCAGCAATGAGCATATATATATACTCATGATTTGTCAAATGACAATAACATTTCAGTGCGGAAATTGCACAATGAGAAGTATACAGCTAATTATATTATCATATCTGGGAAGATTTCTTAAATTCAACATTTCAACTGTTATTATTATTGTTATAGCTGCAAAATGCTGTGCAGCTATGGTTGTATATCCTCCTCCGAAAGTACTATGATTGCACGGTCCTCCAGAGAAAAGTTAATTACAATTGCACGGTCTCCACAGTTTTTTAATTTTCGAAATTATTTTTCTTAATTAATGCTGCATAAATGAAGCTTGTAATCAAATTAATTATTAAAATGCTGCATAAATGAAGCTTGTAATCAAATTAATTATTAAAAAACGGGAATTTTATTATTTTTAGAGAAAAGTCCGATTTTGGTCCCTGAACTATTGCATTTGGTTCAAATTGGTCCCTAAATTACTTTTTTTGGTTCGAATTAGTCCTTGAACTATTTTTTAGTTCAATTTGATCCCTAAACTTTACGGTTTGGTTCGTATTACTCCCCACTTTACTTCCATTTATACTAACTAATATAGTTTAGGAACTAATTTTGGTATCAATTAGTATCAACAAACGTATTTGGGAGGGGTTATATGAATCAAACCTATAAGTTCAAAGACCAATTTGAATCAAATGCACAATTTAAGGACCAATTTGAACCAAAAAATAGTTTAGAGAACAATTTGATTACAAGCTTCGTTTATGCAGCATTAAATATAGCAGCTAACTATTAAAAGGAAGAGCACATTCTTGAGACTTGACAAAGCATCCGGTACAAATTATAACACATCCCGTATGACAAAACAATACATATATTCTCTTTTTTTTAGGAGACTAATTGGTGGTAGTTTCAGTTATATACAAACAGTGCACACTGTAGCTCAGGTTGCTACTGCTACATCATGAGACGCTAGCTTTTTTTGAATAAAGTGGACAACAATCCACCTTCTCCCATTTTTTTTTAAGGAGAACAAAAGGTACAATTAACACCTAATACAACTAATAATCAGAATCCTTAAGGAGGAGACTGATATCTAAACCTAAAACATATTGAAAATATCCATCATCTTAACCATACATGCAACATCCTGACAAAATAACAAAAGTAAACAAGCACTAATAAAAGAGAACTAAAGAGAAATTAGACAGCTATCATAGCTGTTGAAATTCCTTCAGTTCCACTACTTAGTAGAGCTTGTTCTTCAATGAGCAGACCTTCTAAATCACTTTTCTGTCCAATCCATGAATTAAACAAGGTTAGAATTTTAAATACCAAAGAATTGAATTTTGGAATCAAATTTTTATCAAAAATAATCTTATTTCTATAATTCCAAAAAACCCAATAAGCAACACATATGATGTTTTGAGCATAAGTTCTGTCACAATTGTTTAAATTAAGTGTACAATTCCACATATTTGCAACAGAGGATAAATCTAACTTAATCTCCTTTTTATTTTTCTCATTGAACCTCCTCCAAAATTGAAACATTAATAGACAAAAGATAAATAAATGGTTAACATCCTCTATTTCAGAACAAAATTCACAACCTAAACTCCCTGTCAATCCCTTAAAAAACAAATTAACTTTTGTCAGAATCTTATTTTGCAAAACTATCCACATGAATATCTTGACCTTTAAAGGAACAGAAGTCTTCCAAACAGAATTTTTCATATTAATTCTTACTCCTCTGTAATTTATCAGCTTATAAAATGATTGAACTGAGTATTTTTCATTAGCCTCTAAAGTCCAAATTGCTGAATCTTCCCCCATAAAATTTAATGAGAATAAAATATTTAACACAATTGCCTTCTCAGCTCTAAGTAACAAACTAGCTCCTCTTGTCAAAGGTATCTTTGGATTACCATTATTCCACACCTGAGCTAGAGTAATGGACTCAACAAATTTTGCTTTTGCAAACAAATTAGGAAATTGAATGTACAGTGGGCTATTACCATACCAGATATCAAACCAAAATAATATAGATAACCCTTTTCCTACTATCCTATGAATTACCTTCCTGAATAAAGGATGAGTATTAATTATAGATCACCAGAAAATTGAAAAATTTCCTGTTAGTTTATAACCATACTTATATAGGATTATATCTTTCCAGAATCCCTTATAATCTGAGCTAAAAAATTTCCAGTTCCATTTTGTAACTAAAGCCATATTCATTTGGTGTAAATCTAGAATCCCTAGACCACCATACTCTTTATGTAAACACACAGTTGGCCAATTAACCAATGGACATCTATCTTTTAACCTGCACTCTACACCAGACCATAAAAATCTTCTCCTAATTTTATCAATTTTATAGACCACCCATTTTAGAGCAATGAATAATGATAGATAGTACAGTGGAATGAAACTAAGCACAGAATTAAGAATTGTAACTCTCCCACCTAGTGACAGAAACTTCCATTTCCAGCCCTTAAGTCTCAATTGGATCTTATTGATCAATTCTAACCAAAACTCCTTAGGAAGTTTTTTCCAGTGAAGATATAACCTTAAATATTTTAATGGGAGGGAACCAATTTTGCAATTCAGAATACTAGCTAATAATTGAACCTCTTGTTGAGAGATATTTAATGGAACCATCTCAGTCTTGGCAAAATTTACCTTTAACCCTGAAATGCCCTCAAAAGCTAATAACAACCATTTAAATTTCTCTAATACTAGCTTATCAGATTTGAGGAAGATTAATGTGTCATCAGCATATTGGAGATTTATAATAGCCCTATCATCATGAAAGCTAGGTCCTAACCCCTGTAAATGATTTTTTGCAATTCCTTGCTCAATCATTTTATTAAAGCTATCTGCAGCAAAAATAAAAAGATACGGAGAAAGTGGATCCCCTTGTTTAACCCCCTTCCTACACTCTATATACTCATTATATATACCATTAATCTTAATGTTTATCCTACCCCCCATAACATCTTAGACATCCACTTAATCCAAACATCATTGAAACCTCTCTGCCTAAAGGTGTCCAGAATGTATGTCCAATTTACACTATCAAAAGCTTTATGGAAATCTACCTTAATCAAAATGCCTTTTTCTTTATTCTTATGTACTGAATGTAATATTTCATGGGCAGTGATAATACTATCCAAGATATATCTATTCTTTAAGAAAGCACATTGAGAATGACTTATTATCTTTTCAAGTACCACCTGTAACCTATTTGCCAAAACTTTAGAAAAGATCTTATAGCTGCAATTTAGCAAGCTAATTGGCCTAAATTCAGATATCAGTGATGCATTTTCTATCTTAGGAATTAAACAGATTGTAGCTCTATTTAATTTCCCAATATCTAACCTATCTAACCTATCATTATAGAAGTCATCAAACATCCTAATCAGATCATATTTAATCACAGGCCAAAATTTTTGATAAAAGCACATAGAAAAACCATCAGGACCAGGTGCTTTGTCACTGCCCATCCCCATAATTGCAATATGGATTTCATCTTCAGAGAATGGAGACACAAGAAAATTGTTATCTAACTCAGATGCCTTTTTTAAATCTGACCATACATTATCATTCAACTTACCCCAAGTAATACTCCCTTTACCAAAAATATTCTTATAATATTCATAAACATGCTCCCTAATAAGACATTGGTCTGTGATTTCGTGTCCATTTATGATTAATCTTGGAATGACCTGTTTCTTATAATTAGCTGAGGCAACCCTATAAAAATACTTAGTATTTGCATCACCTAATTTGATCCACCTATCTTTTGCTCTCTGAGCCCATTTGATAGATTCATCTTTGTAAATTTCATATAGATCTTTTTTCAAAGAGAACAAAACCTGCCACTCATCCTCATCTAAATTTCTAGAATCTTGAACAGATTCCAGATTCTGGATTGATGTATGAATTAAATCCTTTTTTCTTTTAACATCACCACTAATATTCTGGGCCCATCCTTTCATCTTCTTTTGAAGGTATTTAATTTTAATTTTCCAACCTTCACTACTATTATTATCTAAGACATTGTCCTTCCACCATTGTTCTACCTTAGCATAAAAATCCTCTTGGTTAAACCAAAAGTTTTCAAACTTAAAATGATAATTTGACTGAAAATTCACCAATCCAGAATCTAGAATCATTATAGAATGATATGAAAAAGACCTATTTTTATAAATTGAAGAAGTGTTAGGATATTGTATCTCCCATTCTGAATTTACAAAGAATCTATCCAAAAGAGCCTTCTGAGAATTATTCTGCCCCGTATACCATGAATATTTCCTATTAATTCCTCTATAATCTAACAAAGCAAAACAGCTTATCCAATCATTAAAAAATTCCATGTTTCTCCAATCAAAATGAATTCCACATTTTTCAGATCTATTTCTAATGATATTGAAGTCGCCTCATATAACCGAAGCCCCTGGACATGCATTACCTATTGTAATTAATTCATTCCAAAAATCATTCTTAAGACTAAGCACAGGTCCATAAACTGTTGTGAGTGTCCATGGGAAATTATCTATCTTATTAACTATCCAAACTGATATACTAAATAATCCAATAAAGACATCTAAAACTTCTATTTTTGATTCATCTAGACCAATTCAAATTCCACCTGAGGCACCAATAGAAGGCAAATAGAACCACTTTTGAAAATGAGGTGCTACAGACTTATAATCTCTATCTGAAAACTTCTTTTTTTTTTTTTGTTTCTTGTAAACAGATAATATCAATATGGTCCTTAATGATTATTTTTTTTAAATAAAGCCTCTTAGCACTAGACCCAAAACCCCACATATTCCAACTTAATATCTTCATAAAGTAACCAGCAAACCCTGATTTATGAAAACCTTCCCTTGAATTATTTTTACTTTGAAATTTATTTAAAACCTGAATAACAGCCTCCATGAGTGATTGGAATCTTTTAAATTCTAAATTTCTAAGGTCAGCTATCAGGTCCTTAAATCTAGACTCATGGAGGTGTTCATATACCTATTGCTCTGAAAGCCACTTGTTCCTCCAATACTCAGGTGCTTCCACAGAATACCTATTGCTCCCTAAAGGTTTGACCTTCCAGTTGTGGCCATGAGCCGGAAACCCTAACCTGAGAGAGGCAAGGAGATCATACTTACTGAGACGCTCTGCAGCTACTAGAAGCACCCCCTGGTGGCCTCTACCTCGATCTTTGCCGATTGATCTGTCTCCAGAAACCTCAACATGCGACTTGGAATCATTGTACAATTTTTGAACAGATCTTCACCCTCCTTCGAACAAGAACCCTCTTTTTGTGATTGCGGGGCCTGGACAACTTCTTCCCCAGACGAAGTCGTCGGAACCCTAGATGATTTCTCTGAGATCGCCTCTGAAACCCTAGGAATTTGCCCCAAAGTAGTTAGATTTCTATTGTGTTTGAGCGTGAGATCTTCTTTCTGTGCTTCTTGGAGAGGAATAGAGATTATTGCCCGGCAGTGGTAGATGTGTGACCTAGTCTACCGCATCTAAAACATGTGAGAGCATTCTTGCATTCAGACGCCATGTGTCCACCATCGTCACACCGAAAACATCTAACCACCGGCTTCCTGTTTTTCAAAAATTGTACCTGCGGAGTACTAGAACATGCCCAAGACTCATTCTTTTTTTCTACTGTTTTACCTCTATCAATTGGGCCTGTCTTTACCATATCTGAAAATAATTTTTTCTCAAACAAAACCGGCCTTCTTGAAGAAGCAAATAATACAGATCTTGTTTTTATCAAACCTTTAACCACATTATGATGTAAAGGTTTGAATTCATCCCTATTTGGTAATGCAACCTCCTTTATTTCCTTTACTCTTGGTACTTGAACAACCCCTTTACCCACCTTTTCTTCCAATTTTGATTTTACCGATTGAAGCCCAATATCTGATATTGGACCAATTGAGGAATCCTTCTGTAATTCCTCAACGATCTTGGACCAAGGCGCATTCTCAAGAGCCTTCAAATCTTTTTGACGTAGAATTCTGGTTTTATCTTTACCTTCATGAGACGCTAGCTGCCTGTCATATTTCGAATAGGAGAAATTAAGACAAGAAATATTAAATAGGAGATGACGGGGATCAGAAAATTCAGAGAGAAGTTGGTGCTTGATGATGCAACGCCGGTGTCACCATCCAAGGAGTCCGAATCTGCTGTTATTCTTTGGAATAACAGGACCCTGTTTGTCCAATACGGGCTGTTGGATCAAAATGGATGGGCCCGATCGATCCAATAAAGATTATAGAGGGCTTTTTTATAATTAATCTCATCCGTTGATTTTGATCCAACAGCCCAGACTTGAATAATAGGGTCCTCTTATCCAAAGTTGGATAACAACATATTTTAATTCCCATCGAAGCTCCTGTCATATTTCGAATTTTATTTTCTCTTTATCATACTAAATATTAATTGCTACAGTGTTAGACCAATCTACCAACAATTGCATGTTTGGAACGATCAAATTACATTCTTTTAATTCGAAAGAAAAATTTACGGTCAACAAGTTTTTATTTAAATTTAAAATAATTATGATTATGATGACTACAATTGAATTAACTATATCTAAAAATGTAATGTATCAAAGATTTCGAATTTCAGAGCTCATCGTTGCACTTGTTATTCAAGAATTTAGACAAAATAAACCTTTTTTTTTTCTTGGTTTCAGACTTTCAGGCTTTCAGCGTTTAGCGCCAAGGAAATTCTCCCAATTTACTTCCGACAAAGATTTTAATGGCGGAGACCACGATCATAGCAATATGAAGATCACTATCTATTGAAATTAAGTTAATCGTATCATGATCAGTATTCGGTAGAATGTAATTACCTCCTAATATGTAACTCGAGAGATTAGTGTTAGGACTCTTACTGATTTCTGTTCTTTTCTTTTCATATTTTCTACTTTTTTGCCTTTCGGGCACATGTATATATCTCTGTAAATATTTGAAAATCTGAATATAGGGCAAGGGAAGAGAACAAAAAGTGTTTCCATTCAAAAGAAGTACAGAGATATATAGGTTAAAAAAATGCACAAAATTGAAACTCCCCCTCCCTTTCTATTCAGCGTACCACTACCGGTCTGAAGTGACTTGACATGCTTTAGAATTAGGAAAAAAATTAAATAAAGGAACCATCAAAGCCATCTACCAGCATGCACTGTACGTAAATATTTGGGAAATTTGACACCTTAGGAGATCCAGGCAGTTGCCCTCCTGTTTAAAAGAATGGAGAAACAAAATATATATTATTTCATGAAGGACACCACTTGAAACAGTTGCCTAACTACTGGTACCAAGCCTAATGTGATCTGATTCCAGAGGATGATGTTTTTCCTTATTTCTTATTTCAATTTTTGTCCTTTTATTGGCTAAAGGGAAGCTACAGTGCGTGTATTTGGCTTCACATAATAAAAGCTGATCCTGCGTTAGCAAGTGTGGGTTTTTTAACGTTGCCTTTTCAATATTTGCACTCCCACAAAACGTCAGAGGCAACACAAGTTGCTGAACAATCCAACAACAGTTACCCAAGTTGGTTACCATTAGCTGTGCTTCTTTCTTCAACAGACTTGTTGCTATGTTTCTGAAAGGTTGGGCCAGCTTGACTAGCAAAGGCTCGACGGCAGGTATAAACACTTCATTGTAGAAAGTAATTATGTCCACATGCTCCACTCTAGTTTTCTATTTCCAGAACAATTCAATTATGCAAATTAGATGCATCTGTTATACCCTTTTTTCTGGAAGAATATTATACAAGGTGAGACAAGAAAACATCTTGGAGTGGGGCAAATCGCAAACTGAATCCCAATTTCTTGTTATTATAATGTCACACCGATTTTGGAAGTGCAGAATTATTCTTTTTTGTACTAAGATATCATAGCAAAGCGAAAGAAATTAAATTCCATTTTTTAGGTATAAACGGGCACCTCATTCAACAATTCTCGGATCCACAACAAAATTCATCTTAGCTGAAAAGAAATGGTGCAATATGAGAATTATTTGGCCAATGAGCATTTGATTATTTTACTGAATGGTTAATTTTCAAATCGCTCGATGAATGATCAAGCATTCAAAACGCACATATCAACAGTACATATCAACAGTACAGTACATATCAACAGTCCTTATTTATTTAATCCAGACAGTTGTTTACTTGTCAGTAGCTCATTGGAGTATCCAACCTATCCAAAAAGTGCAACAATACATACCCCAAAAGTGCTCTTAGATGGCCAGTGAATGAAGACACTTCGGAACACCTGAGATTTACACTATGATTGCTTTCTGTAGTTGAATATTTTTTATCTCCTTGAAAATCAAGCTCAATTTACATATCTACATGAGAAAAGAATTGCATCGTATATAATGTATGAAAGTATCCATTGAGAACTTTTGTATATATTGAAGAATAGTTTATTTCAGAACTTAACCTTGAATGACAAATTTATTTTCTATTTCACTATTAGAAATTTACATGACTAAAAATATGCCTTTGTTTTTGCATCTTGGAGAAGAGTTTTGATGCTTGTTTTGCTTAATTCTGGCCCATTGGATTTCTACTTCATGATAATTGTGGGCCTTTTTGGGCCGCTCGACCTTGTACGGCCCAACTCACAATCTCCCACTATCTCATCTGCTGCGTTCATTTATAAACCCTACAGACTCACCAGAGAGACTGAATGAGTAATGGGTTAGATTAGAGCCGCCGCCATGTTATATCATCATCATTTCCATTCTCTTCTCTGCGTTTATTCGTTTTTTTTTTTTTGAGTCGATTTGTTTGTTTTGTTGAACTTTTTCATCAATAGATGCGAAGAAGAGGTATCAATCTTATCGCCTATACCATATAGGCGAGATGATTTTCAACTAATTTGGTTCGTATTCACTGAGCATCTTCATGTTTTCAACCTCATTTCAATCTTTCAAGTTTTGGGTTTTGTTGGTACAAAACAACGAGGGACCTATGGATTCATCGCTTTGATTAATTCAACCCAGTGCGATTCTATCCAAGTTTGCCTTCGAACATTCAAACCGCAATCTGTGTTCGGGGATCCAACTGAGCTTTGAAATTTTTCCGTGAGTTTGGTCTGAGCGGATCTTCCCATTGCCAAATATCTTTGTGACAAAACTTAATTTCCGAATTTAATTAATGAGAAAGTTTTCATCTTTTTGTTGAACCAAGGAACGAAGGACCTGGGGATTAATTGCTCTATTACAATCGTGCGATTTTATCCAGTTTTTAACCTACTGAAATTCATTGGCAATTCAATTCGGATCCAGCTGAACTTTCTATATTTCATAGGGTTTGGTTTCGGATCTTTTGATTGCCAAATCTCGTTTTCAAATTTAAACCAAACTTAAAATTTGTGTTATGTGAAAAAAAGGCGAAGGACCCAGCAGGGAAGCGGAGATCTCCAGTAGTTGAGGCTTCTCTAACACACATGTTAACCTTCGTAGAGAAAAATCCCAATCCGTCGAGTTATGATGCCTGAATGTTGCTTGGTTTCTTGGCATCTGAAACTACGGTTACATTTTTTTTTTATAAGCGTTGTTGCCTTGATTTATTACCGGATATTTGGTTGATTGTATTTTTTGTTTGTGTTGTTTTTTTGATGGCAAATTGCGATCTTTTAAAGCAAGCTTGTTAACTGACACCTTTGATCCAGATGTCAGATGAACAACGCATTACATCTATTACAGAATAATTGAGCTTTTACATCTAAACACTAAAATACAAATCACGTCTAATTGTAACTCTTTGAAAAGAAACATGAATTGTTGAAAAGAAACATGAATTGTAACGCATTAATTCTATCTTTTGAAAAGAAACATGAATTGTTGGTCATATACTCTGATCGGAATGAATTCCACCTCCTTCAAACGCAAATGAGAATTCCTTTTTCCGTATGATCGGAACACAAACAAAAGATAGAATTGAATTGATTCGACGCGATTTGAGAGGCACGAATTCTCGCTGTGAAATCGTGAGGAAAAGGGTTTCAATTCAGCAGCGTGAAAAGTCGCTTTTGCCTTCTTCTTCCTTCAATCGAAAGAGTTAAGCCGAAGTGGTGTGGGTGTGAGGTGGGATTGCTTATTGGAGCTGACTTGATAAAGAATTACTGCTCATTGCTCTTTTGTTTTTTGCGCTTTGGGTCTTTCTTCCCTTTAAACTACAACCCTAGAAACTATGGTTTCAATGGCATACAAGGTAAATTAGATAAAAATGACACCGTTTTCTCTTTATGTATTAACCATGAATGAATTCTTATGTCATGATTAATCATTCTGATCAAGAAAATTCAATTCAAAATCATCTCTTTTCATCTCTATTCCATTCAATTCTTCAATTGAATTCTATGCTTGTTTTCATTCCGATCACAGTATATAGTTCCGATATGTGGATTATTAATTTCTGCGTCTCTTTTCAAAACCAAATCTTCGAGTAAACTTTTACTACTACTCATCGAGAAAACTTTTACTACTACTCTCCCCTATCGATGAGTATATTGCAAGAAATGAAAGATAAAGGTCTCTATCTATATGTGACTGTGATGAACATAAATTCGATCATCAAAATTAAGTGGAGCTTAATCGAGCTTTGACACGCTTCAATTACCATTATCCATAAAGTGTCGGGCCAAGTATCTATACAATTTGCAAGGCCCAGAAGAGACTAACTCGAGCTAAAGTATGAATGAAGACAGCTCTCCGCAGCTCTTTTCGTCAGTCAATATAATTGCTTGTAAGATGAAGCTTACCTTACTAAATGACAATGTCATGTTATTGAGTATATATATATTAGACTAATACCTACTGTCCACAGAAAAATCGTCCATAACGTTCATAGGTTACATTTCGAGATGTATCTGTTACATTTTAGGATACATTTGTTATATTCTTTGTACTTCTATGAACGTATGAACAATTTTTCAATGGAGGTAAGATGTTTCTCTATATATTATGTCCAGGCTATAACTATTAGGTTGGCAGTTAATGGAATCTAGACGAGTACCGAGAAATTAAACCTGTCAAATAAATTGTAGCATATCAATTCCTTCACTTGGTCAAAGCAAGGAATAAACAGCTAGAAGATGGTTACTTGTTTGTTCCGAGAGAAATCGGTATCACCATCATGTTAAGCGTCCCAGAAGGCAGGATCCCTGATTTCTGATTGAACTGTCTGTCCCTTTTGGTGCACCTCACCTCATGTACAAAATTTGGGGTCACATGCGATGTAGCAACGCAAAAGGTTGCAGAGATTACTGATTAGAGCGGTGAACTCGGCTACTTAATTGTGCTCAGGTTGCGTGTCTGATTTATATACAGAAAATTGATGGAATTTCCTATGTGTCCTCATTTTAACTATCCACGTATCCACGTATCCACACATCTATAACGTTTGTAACTCTTATCTACGAATTGTAACAAGTACACTCAAAATGTAACAAATATATCCCTAAATGTAACCTATGAACGCTATAAACATTTTTTTATAGACATTAGGTATTACTCAATTTTTATAACTTTTAATTCAAATTTTATACAAATATAGACATGTAGACACTAATACTGAGGACACTAAATATGACTCTGAATTGATCTCATGTTAATCTGGCTAGTTGGAACATGTGTGTTTGACTTGTGCTTTCAGATATTCAGGCCCAAAATTTTAGCACCAAATTTATTTCTTGCCGACTTTCTTTCAGGTTTTATTATAATATTTTCTGTGTTCTGCTGTGCATTTTCTTCAGTATTAATTTTGTATACCTGATAAAATATAAGTTATGATCAAATAAACATGATATGGCAAATTTGAAATAACTATCCGGTTATGTCTTTAAATTTGATGTATCAAACTAAAACATGATATAGCAAATTTTAAATTTGAAGTAATTATCCCATTATTTCCTCAAATTTGCTATATCATATTTTATCATTAAAAATGATATAACAAATTTCAAATTTGAAATAACTATCAGATAATTGATAAAGCTTGTGGAAGTACTACATTGGAGCACTGAGAAAAACACTAGAAAATATATTCAATCTATTTTGACATTAGCAAATTCAGTGCCGAGATAAGATACGGTTAGCTCTCTCTCTAAAAAGGCAGTGTATTTGTATAGAAGCAAATCCAAAGAAATATCAAAATATATAATTTGGACATGAATTGAAAGTCATGAAGCACCCACATCCCTTGCAAGATATAATTCCAATTAAACTTGTAAGATTTTATATTAGGCTATCTGACTGAATCTTTGGATAGATCTTGTCTAGTTTAACAAATACCTGTTTTCCAACATTTAGGTAACCAATTTAGAGTAATACCTAGCGTCTGTAGAAATGTCGTCCATAGTGTTCATAGGTTACATTTCAGGCTATAATTGTTACGTTTCGAAGTATATCTCTTACATTCTTTGTACGTTTATAGACGTATGAACAACTTTTCAATAGACACAAGATGTTTCTCACCACCAATTTATATACCCCACTAAAACTCTCTCCTTTTTTTTAAATTTTTTTGAGGAACCCACTAAATCTTTTAACTGTATTTGTCTCACAGTTGGCTATATTGTATTTGTTCAGCATGTATTATATATGAAGAGGAGGGATCCAATAACCATGGGCATTGGTGTCCATGGTGAACATTTTTTAATTCAAGTATAAATTAAAAAAAATCTAAACCGTTAGATGTATTCTATATTATCTCAATGACATATACATAAAAAATGATAAAGTTTTGACATTGTTTCTATAGTCATCAAGAGAGGAGAAAAAAATCATAAAACTTGGACATTTGTTAATGCTTGATGCACATGTAAATAAAATCAAAATGATATAATTTTTCGTATACACATAAAATATGATATATACAACATATTCTATCAATTAGTTTTATTATTTAAAAATTTAAAATGTAGTTATTTAAGATTTAATTTTATGGTCACCGATCAGTCACCAAAAACATGGTTATTTGATCCCTCCTCATATATGAAATGTATTTGTCTGTATTATCTTGCATGTGATTTCTCATTTTCCAAAGTATCAGGTTATATATCAGCACACCCCATAATCTGGTAAATATTAACACTGCCTTTGATTGAGATATTGTCATTGTCAACCCTGAAATCTAGAGTTACAGAAATGCCAAGAAATATTGCAGTATAAGCCAGTATGTGCAGAACAATAGAATAGTGGCTATGCATGACTTCAAACCCCAAATCTGGGGATTAATCACTTTCCTTGGAAGCAAGCAGAGAAATATAACACCATCCTGCATCCTATATATGGCCCCAATATTTCCACAAATTGCTTCAACAAGATCAATCCAATTACAGACAAAAAATACATACTTAATTACCGGTAAAATAAAATCATGGCACATTCTTTGATCTCTCTGCTATTCATGATAATCTCAATTTATCTTATTTCATCAGTAGGAGCAGTGTACAACATAGTTAACTATGGAGCGAAATCCGATGGCAAGTCGGACTCGGCGAACGCCTTACTGTCAGCATGGAATGCCGCATGCAGCTCAAAAGACCCCGCAACTGTTTTGGTGCCAAATGGAAGATTTTTAGTAGGCCATGTCACTTTAACAGGACCGTGCGCCAGCAGCAAGATCAGTGTTCAAATGTATGGCACATTTGTCGCGCCCTCGAATTATGCCAGTTTTGGAAGAGTCGGTGAGTGGATTGTGTTTGATAAAGTTGCGGGTCTTTCGATTTATGGAGGCACATTTGATGGTTCCGGGTCAGGTCTTTGGGCTTGCAAAGCCGCTGGTGGCGGCAATTGCCCGAATGGCGCCACTGTAAGTATTCTTATGTTCTTAATTTCTTATGCAGTAATGACTAATAACAATTTTACTGCACGTTTCTATATTTGCATTTTAAATACAAGATGTTCCATTACGTTAAATAAATCACCGTTGTTAAAAAGAAAAAGGTAAATCACCATGGTGATTCTAGCTCATATCGATAATTGCTTTTTATATTTTACTGAAACAGTCGCTGACATTCAGAAACTCCAACAATGTCTTGATTAACGGCCTTACGTCAACAAACAGCAAGTTGTACCACATTGTTATTGACAATTGTGATGGAGTGACAGTGCAAGGCGTCAAGATAAACGCTCCAGGGAATAGCCCGAACACAGACGGAATCCATGTACAGGGCTCGACTGGTGTTACTATCACTGGAGCCAGCATTCGAACCGGAGATGATTGCGTTTCAATTGGACCCGGCACGACGAATTTGTGGATCGAGCTCGTCAGCTGTGGACCTGGTCACGGCATAAGGTTCGCATTTTGAATTTGAACATATTCATTGAGCCTGAGTAACTCATATAGGACGAGATTCTGGTAAAGAACTGAAAATAAGTTACTTGTTTGATCTTACACTTGACCATACGATTACTGAAAATGTTCCTTTGTTATGCACTAACTTCAGCACATCCCTCACTGAGCAGCATAGGCAGTCTCGGGAAGGGATACAACGAGAAAGGGGTGCAAAATGTGACAGTCAAGTCAGCTGTATTCAGCGGCACCGAGAACGGGCTAAGGATAAAGACATGGGGTAGACCGACCGATGCGTTTGTGAAAGGCGTCACGTTCGAACATGCCGTCATGCAGAATGTGGCAAACCCGATTATTATCGACCAGAATTACTGCCCTGACAACAAAGGCTGCCCTGATCAGGTATCCGAAATTATTCAAACTGATGAATTTCTTTGTTCATTCTTCCACATATTCAATGCATTTACACGTCTTAATTCATCTCTTTTTCTTTCTGTACAGAATTCTGGTGTTAGAATCAGCCAAGTGACATACTCAGATATTCACGGTTCATCCGCATCGAAAGTTGCTGTTAAGTTCGATTGCAGCCCGACAAACCCGTGCAGTGGAATCGAGTTACAGAATGTAAAGCTCACCTATTCTGGGACCCAACCGGCACTGGCCTCCTGTACCCATGCCGGTGGCAGTGCCTCTGGATTAGTTATTCCACCAAGTTGTTTGTGACAAACTAGATACTTGTGCTAGATATTGTTATAGAAAAGCTATTGTTTTATGTTTTTTACAACATAGCAAGTATTCAAGGAGAGGCCTGTCATGCCTCTAGTCATATAATTGTAAACTGGTAACGATTTTTGGTGACAGTGGATAAATACATTAACACATTCTCATCACTGAACCAGGGATACAGTAAGCCAAAATTTGGAAAAAAAACTAATAAAATATATTAGAAAAATGCAGTAATCAATTTACAAACCGCCGTTTTCTTTACTGTTTCTTACGATACAGATGCTTATAATAAGTTGCATCTAGAATTGAAGTTGCTATGTTTACATTGTCTACAACACAATACACACACATGGTCTTTATAACCCGGTACATCGATGAAAAAAGGAAAAAAATAAGCAAAAGTTATGTACTTACACTTAAATAAGGATCTATTTGGAAAACTAAAAGTAAATATAAGCAAACACATAATTTAATCTAAACAAAAGAATTTTACAACAAATTAAGCTCCCTGAATGGATCCGGCCGGTGCAAGCTGAGCTTGTGTAAGCTCAGCCTGGAAGCTAGTGTACAAACAAGGGCGATATTCCTTTACAAGTTCTCTTTTCTGAATCATCTCCATTCAGAGTCCCAGAAGCAAACTCCGAAAGATTTATATACGAACCTCAAGATACTACAGGAAATAGGTCAACTGTTCCTTCTTCCTAGAGCCACCTTCACCGTACAAGTCATTCCATTGTTTGAGCTCGTTCATAACCGCTCCTTCGGCCGCAAAACTAGCAGCCACCTGATTGAAACGAGAACTATTAGCATGGAATGAACGTGGTTAAATGTCTTAAAATCTAAACTGAAACAAGGAATGTGACAAGCTTACTTGACTTCTTGCAATTTTCATGTCTTTCATGGTTAACGGTCTTAATGTGATTGTCGGCTCATCAATTCCATCATTATTTTCTGATTTGTCCTTCATTGCCTGAGACAGAAAGGAAGATTACATGCTGTTAAAATATTACAATAGAAAAATCCAACAAGATAGTTCCCTTCATGCATCATTTTGAATTTATCTTATTTTATTCACCAATCTAATTTTGTGTTACCACAGTTTCATGCTCCAACAAACAGAATATATTTTGTATGTGATGAATGCAAAGATTTTTAAATATTCTGCATAAAACATACAATTCTACTGCTGTATAATAACAAGTGCAATGATTATTGTAGCCACAAAACAATACAAGACACCAACTTTTGTTTAGTAAAGAATTTCGAATTTTTTTGAACTGTATGATCAATGAAAAGAAATAGGAAGTGTATTCTAGCAGCTATATTAGTACTATTTTCTTATCAAATTGAGACTCCATTAATCATATAGCTCAAAATGGTTCAACTTTCTTTTCCAAATATAAAAGTTGGTGCACTGTAGCAAGACTCTTATTATAAGTAATTGAACTACAATTGGAAACAGGAAGCAGTATTTACCAGCTCTCTTTGCCTTTCTTTCTCAATCAACTCTCTAACAGGACGGTATGCAGCAGTCACACAAAGGTTCTACAAAAAAAAGTGAGAATGTTTTCAGGTTAGCGGATTATCAATACCATTGGATCAAATTATTCCTAAAAAGAAATGGGTAAAAATTAGATAAAACCTTTAGGTCACTTCCACTATATCCTGCAGTCATGGTGGCAAGCTCCTTAAAATCAAGCTGATCTACCTTTTCTTTAGATAAAAGGGTCTTCAATATCAATTCCCTGCTCTCTGCTGTAGGTAATCCAACCATAACGCTGCAAGGGCAAAAAAGGAACAAAAATCCAACATCACAATGACAATTACATACAAATAAGCTAATTTCTTTGCAATAAGTATATAAGCTTTCTCAATGAGATGTCCAATTAGAAGTAAGAGTCAGGCCTCGACAGACAACTCTTTCTCAGCAAGCAATTTCATCTCGCTTGCAATTTACTTGCTTATCTGACGGGGCCACTTGTGATAATAAATTTCAAGGATGGAGAGCACGTGGCTAATTTGGTAAGTCTTTTTGAAAAGCCACACCAGTAAAGAAAAGGCATAGAATAGATGCGTGATGCATGACCAAGCTGGGTACCGTCGCTCAAACCGTCTACACCCTAATTTCTTTAAATGAAAAGTCAAATGTTCCTACTACGTACCGTCGCTCAAACCGTCGAATAATAGCCTCATCAAGATCAAAAGGCCGATTTGTGGCTGCAAGAACAAGGATACGCTCTCCTGATTTGGTCAACAAGCCGTCCCAATGCGTCATGAACTCATTCTTAATCTTCCTCATGGCCTCATGTTCCCCAGCCCTGGCTCGCTGACCCAGCATGCTATCCACCTCATCAACAAATATTATTGTAGGAGACACCTGTAATTCACAATTATTAGTTATTTAGTTTTGTATAATAGGTTATCTGTTGAAATTTCCTCCTCTAGACTATGCCTTGCATGCGTAACGAATTTACCAATTCAGATAGATTGTGGCAACTTACTGATTTCAACAGGGTTTAGGGTGTAGAAAATAACTAAATTAATTATGAAAATCCAACCTTAGCTGCTAGACTGAACAATGCTCTGACGTTCTTCTCATCCTCACCGAACCACTTTGAGGTGATAGTTGACATGGACACATTGATGAAACTTGCACCGGCTTCATTTGCAATAGCTTTAGCAAGCATGGTCTTGCCAGTACCAGGAGGGCCGAATAGGAGAATGCCTCGGCAAGGTTTCAAGAGGCCACCTTTGAATAGATCAGGCCGACGCAAGGGGAGCATCACCAGCTCCTGTAACGATTCCTTGATGTCATCTAATGCACCTATAAGAGAAGTTATTGTTGTGTAGATTTATCAGTATTCTATAATTACATTCACAAATTCAAAAATGAGAAAATAACACACTCGTGTCTGTCAATTTTTGTTTCAAAGGTTCCTTCAGTCTAAAAAATATATTTTGAATAAGAAAAATCCAAAAGTGCTAATAGCAAGATATGCTTGCAAGGGGATTATGTCACCAATAATTGAAGTAGATCTGTGAAACAAAATTAATATCGAAAGTATATTAAAACAGTCTCCCAATCAAAGTCTGCATATCAACTACCGCAAAAGTTGAAGTATGACAGGAGACTGAAAAATTAATGTTTCCCCGTTAAGCACTGAGAAAGGATTAAAAACTTGGTCGCTTCTAATTCCTGAACAGTATGTTTGATATGTAAATTTCTGTTACAACATTTACCAATATCATCGAAGGTGACACCAATCTCATGAGCTGGGATCACTTCAGGTCGAATGCGTTTCTCAAACTCATTATCTGGTGGTAATTCCTGTTGAAGAGTGTAAATAGTAGATAGTTGGTTAGATTATTTCATTCAAGATCTCTTCCCAAAAAGTGCGATTTAGTTTTCGAACTTCCTTATCTGATGGTCTAAAGTTTGTTTCATCAGGGTTATCGTATTGGCTATTTGCTTCTACAGTTGTCTTATTTCTAATTGTCAGTTTTTTTAAAGTCGAAAAAAGTGAACCACATAACGTAATCTGGGTTTGGATAAATTGGTTAAACAAACCTAAAACGAAAGCATGAGAGAAAATAGGATGCAACAATCGAGAAAATATTACAACTTTAACAGGAGTTGCAGCAGCCGTTTTCTCAGCCTCGCCTTTGTTTTCTGGTGCTGGTGCTGCTGAGGTTTCAGCATTATTCCCCGGCTTTGTACCGATAGTAGGGTCTTTTTTGGAATTATCCTGAAAAATAAATACATTTGACTTCCCATTAGACCAAATCCACATTACTCTTTCTCTGAATTTATTTGAGGAAAGAAATAGTACCTTGGCAGCATCAACATTGGCTTCTAGTTTTAAGGTGTCTTTTCCATCAAGAACGTTCTCTTGAAAATAACTCAATCCATATGACAAACTGCATAGTATTAGAATTCGTTAAATCAAAAAGTAAAGACAAGTGTTTATAAAGCAGGTAAATTATACATGTAATATTAGAAGTTATCTCTATAGGTTGGGAACACATTTTAAATATAAGAAAATGCCAACCTAAAAAAACTAATAATAAAAAACTAATAACTGAGAAAAAATGTCGACATACCTCTTTGAGGAAATAATGAGCTTGCCATTCCTATACTCTGGATCTTTTGTATGCGTCAAGTGATGCGAAATAGCTGAGATGATAATTTCATCAATGTAGTTACTAAGTACCATTGTATCTGCTAGGCAAATTGACCCCAAGTCATCAATTTCTAAGTCGTTCGATGCCAGAACTTCCATTATGTGGTTCCTATTATCCTGCATCTGTATGGTCTTCATATCTTCCTCCAACTGAGTTTTCCAATTGATTAGGTGGTCTCCTTCTTCTGGTTGCCTTATCTCTATCGTATAAGGAAACAGGTTGCTTACCCTCCCTTCAACGTCTGATGCATCGGTTTCGCATTCGAGAACTCTCGAACCAAGAATTAAAACTGGTCCTGATACCTTGTCAAGCATTTTCTCGAACATCTTGTATGCACACTGAGACCTATACAGGAAGGCCTCAATGTCCCTTATATAGAGCACTACGGGGTCACTTTTGGAGATAGATGATAAAACCTGTAAATTTAAAAGATAAACACTTGAATCAGTTTAAAAATATTTAATGTAGCAAGAAAATTTAAAAACAAAATATATAAAAAGTAAGAAAATAAAAATGATTCTAGTACCTTATATAGTGCTTGTATGAGAGATCTTTCATCAAAGCACCAACTGCTGGTCCGTTTAAGATTAGCTGCACAAATTGAAAAGAAATTCTTTCATGCCCAGTTCCACATTTATATTTTGGAATATCGATGAAATATGATATTAATATAGAAAAAAGAAACTAAAATTTGCTCAATAACCTGTGCTACTGCTACACTGTGATACAAGATCGCTCATATCAGAAGAGACCGATGCATTCTTCCTTAGCAAAGGTTTGTCACTGAGGATAATATACATAAATACATATAAGAAATCAGATTCAAACTGGGTATTGATAAACATGTTCTAAATTTTGGTCAGATGCTGATCTGACTGGTACACAGAACCAGACATTACCAAGCCGAAGTATCAATTTGTACTTAAATCTCAAATTATATCATAAGTGTCCTCAACACCCTTCTCATTTTATTAAGATCAAATAAATCTGAAAAGAACAAAAAAAATAAGTCTGGAGATAAGTTGCATACCTAGCCCCTAGTTCAACACTGCTGCTCTGCCGGCGTAACAACCCTGCTAACAAGGGTCACAAGGAATGAGACCATGATAAAACAGAATGTAGAAAATAATAATAATATCATTTCTAGTTGTACCTTTAGGTTGAGGTTGTTCCCTCTTGGGAAGTATGGAAAGGGACCCAAATAGACCAGACATCTTCTCCATCGTTGTCTCCGATATAGACCTTTGGTGAAACTAGATGTCAAAATTAAAATAATTCAGTGTTGTTCTTTGAGGAAATCATGTATTGTTTCATATAAATTAAATAATCATATCGTAACTCTAAAATGAGTATTTTAAAGTCTTACCGAAGGTTTGTTGACATTGCCATATTTGCTCTGGAACTGTAAGAATATCAAATATATCAACGAGATAAAATTGCCAAACAGTTATCCGAGAAAATTAAAAAAGAACAGATTTTCAAGACTGACCTTGAGTGAAAAATCAGTGACATCAAGCAGAAGTAACTTGGCAGAATAATAATGAGATAGCGCCTTTGTGAGCATCTGCTGGTAAGGCTCTGGAATGTATTTAAAAATATGTAACAATGTAAATTATTGTTCGAGGAAGCAAAACAAGCTTGTACCCCTTTTGAATGCCATTACCTTGTTATAGCTGCAAAGGTAATTTAAAATTGCACTATATGCCTAAAATACCCCTGTTCAGTTTTGTTCAATACCCTGTATACACTGTAGTTTCACAGAAGTGCCCAATTGTATACTCACAGTATTTTATGAACATGAGCCATAAAGAGTAGCAGTCAAGACAATTGAGGCATTTTCAAGCAGAAGTGAAAGTGGTGGACAATCCTCTAAAATGCCTTGTGCTTTTGGAATTCTGAAATCTAGTAAAACTGATGTATAAAGTACCTGCAGGCCCTGACAGTAAAATTGCTCGACTGGCCGGAGAAAGATTTCTGATGTGCTTCGAGATGTCGGCTTGCTTCAAGTGGACATATGCTGCACTTGTCAGCACAATTCTGGTTTGCTCACTGCAATTGAATCAACAGGGGACAGTTAATTCCAAGTACATTCAGCAGAATTCATATCCTGTACTGCGCAGCACCCTAACCGTTGGATATGCTTGGAGATTCGCGCAACTCAATCTCAAAAAAAGCCCCCTCTAATCCGCATCGTTAATCGCTGCGCAGTAAAATACTGGGCAGCAGAGGATAAGCACTCCATTCAGCAGGGACTAGATGACTAACATTATTCACATTACAAACTGGAAAATCACCCCTTGTACCCAATTTGACAGGAACAATCTCTCCTCTATTTTGTCAATTTGGTAATATGAAAACTGAGAAAGTGTTCTTGCTTTGCAAGATGGTAAATTTGTGGTGAACAATAACTACAGATGATTTGGATACTTCCGGGATTTGCAGAATATTTCTCATTTTGTTTAGATTTAGATGAATTTGCATTTTAAAACAAGGGCACAGAAAAAAAACATTTCCATACAAATGAAATTAAATTTGCCAACAAAAACTTCTAATATACATATAAAATTTTTTTTCTCAGAAAAAAAATATATAAAAATTTACAGTTCAGATGTGCATTATATAAACATTATTAAGATTTCCAAAATAAAGATTATATGCAATGTATAAGGAAAAAAAAAAAAAAAACAGCATGTGCAGCTGCCACATAACAACAAACACAGAATCCGCCCTTGGAACACAGAATCACAGAAGATGCCTTCGCAATTGTATTTAAAATGGATCACTTTGGATTTTCTGACTTGGAGATCCGTATATAATTAAATCAAACAATCATATTATTAACAATATAAGGAAAAAAATAGCCAAAAGAATATATATAAAAAAAATGAAATTATCCTAATTTCCAGCAATAAAGCACAAAAACTAATAATAAAATGCTCCCTAAAAGTTAAAAAAAAAAATCAAGGATACAGATCAATAATCATTGTTAATTTATTATGCAAAAATATCTACAACTTGCACCAATTATAATATGCACAATGAACACAGAGAACAGAAACCTTTACAAGAAACCAAAAAAGTTGGCAAGGGCATATATGAAAAGAGAAACATCTTGCGTCCATTGAAAAACCGTCCATACATTCACATATAGATACAAGAATATAATAGATACACCCTGAAATGTAACGGATAGATCCCAAAACGTAACCTATGGACGCTATAGACGATTTTTCTATGAACACTAGGTATTACTTCTATGGAAACATCTTGCGTCCATTGAAAAACCGTCCATACATCCACAAACGGGTATAGAATGTAACAGATACACTCTGAGATGTAACAGATATATTCCAAGATGTAACTTACAAACGCTCTGGATGATTTTTCTATGAACACTAGGTATCATCCCTTGATCAATCAGATCAAATGAAATTATAATTACCTGAGATAATAGGGGAAGTCGTCGAAGGTGGCGGGGCTGTCCTTGCCGTCAACAACAAGCCTCTTCAACTCGGCCTCGACGGCGTCGGCGGGGGAGTGGAGCGGCGGGGTGGTGGTTGTCCATTTGGCTACCGCCTGGCCGGATGCGAGGCCTATGCCGACGCCGAGGCCCACTCCGATCGCAGACATCAGAAGGCCCTTCTGCTCCATTGTTAATTAATTATTATTGCACCACCTAATGATCCCTCTTTTAATTCTTTCTTAATTTCTTTTGTTGTAGGTTGAATATAATTGTGTGTGATCGTAATAACTAATAAGGCGGCACATGCAAATGGATGGATGGAGGGAAGGAAGGAAGAGGGAGAAGGAGTGGAAGGGCTATATATAGAGGGGGGGGGGGAGAGAGACGGAGATGAAAAGGGGGAAGGGAATGAGAGAAAGAGAAGGGAGAAGGGAGAAGGCCAGGCGGGAAGGAAATAAGTAAGTGATGTTTTTTTGAGAGGGTGGTGGTGAGAAAGAGACGCTATAAAACAACGCCTGTTTTTCATGTATTATTTGCACTTGGTCTACATTGACATTGGACCAGGATGTGCCTCTTTTTTTTTTTTTTTTTTTTTTTTTTGATGGGTTGTGGTTTGTGAGAATTGCAAAATTTGGTGTCAAAACATATAACAAATTTATTTGAGTGGATCAACAGAAAAAGAAATACGTGCAAATTATATCAATAGATTATTTATGTAGTACGATTAACACAATTATATCAATAACTAACAAAAAGAGTTATCTATTCTACCCAAAAATAGCAAAAAATTATCCATATCTAACATTCTTTTTTTTTCATGTAAAAATAGTAAAATGAGTGGGAAATATATGAAGCGGGAAACATGTTTGAACTTCAGATCGTTCAATAATAAAGATGCAGTCTACATTGAATTTTATTGATTTAATATAACCAAAAAGAGATCTATTGAGTCAAAAGGAGAAAGCCATACTAACAATCTAACGACCGTGATACAAGAGGCTTAACAAATCCACTGGCAAAATAGAGTGCGCACACTACTTTTTACGGTCGATATCCAACATTGATATGTATCTCATATTTAATCCACCTGCTATTAGAAAATAATTTATATTTCAATGTAATACTTTCAAATTCAATTTAAAAATTTAAGGCAAAATCATTTGTATTATTATTATGACTTTCTTCATAATTGTGTACATTGTTTTGAGTTGATATATATAGGAAACGAAATGGTGGAGATAAAAATCAAATTTATTATTTAAATTTTATAAGTGTTTCATTTTAGTACATTTGAATTTGTAAGAGCTAGTTATGTTTTGAAAATTTGACTTTACCTAATGATGAAGTGACAATTCATTCCCAAGAGTTCAGTCCAGTGGACCAGGTTCATAGAGCGTGGAGAGCTCCATGGAGAACGACGTGGCCCAATGGAATTTCGACGTGGATTTGACGTTGGTTTCTCCTTTTCCTTTTTTTATTACAATTTTATAATTTTAATTTTATTAACTTCTTTGTTTGTTTGGATGGTTGCGTTGCCTTTGTTAAATAAATGAAATCACTTCTTTATATATATAGCTCTTCCTTTCCTTTCCTTTGCTTGTATAGTTGGTTCTTTGCTGTTTAAGCATTTTAATTAAGAGCCATTACTTTCTGCACCATTTACGGGTGTATATATAATTTTGCAACCAGAGATATATATAATGTATTTGAAGCGGGAGCATTGGCTCGTGTCCATTGTATGGATGTCTATAGATGTAACAAATAGGCTGACAAATAGAATCTCATAGACCTCATTTGTAATTAACCACTATCTTCACAAAGAAGTAACCTATATAGACATGTATTATGCAGACACTTAATGTTTCCCTTGAAGCAGTTAGTAAGTAGAGTAAGCACATTATTATTTATTAACTTTATGGAAATTGGATACTGCCCCTTGTATCACGGAGAATTGGGTCCCTTGTCAGAATAGGCCACACTACAGACTACAGTATACATTTTTTTTTTTTTTTTGATGTGGTTGGCAATCGCCCACCAATAAATTTCATTAAAAGTATACATTTTTTTTTTATGAACCACATATCATCAGAACTCTTTTTTTTTTTTTTTTTGAGATGAAGATGAGGGGTCAAGCCACTTAAATTTAAATATCTATAAAAGACTTCCATCCGGATTTTGAACCTGCGATCTCCCACACGGAGAGCGTTGCTCTTAGTCACTAGACCAAAGCTGGTTCTTATCATCAGAACTCTTGAAATAATGAAAAGTAGTAAAGAAAGCTGAATTATACTGCGGCCATAACTGGCAACTGGCTCTGGCTGCACGTTGGTTCCTGGCTGCCTTCCTGCTGGTTAATTAGGTATTGCTGCTGTACTTGTTGAGGAAAGGTACCTGTACTTCCTTGTAAAGGTGCCTGCACTTCCTAAAGTAAATAGATAATTGGTTTATTAATTACGGGTGTAAATAAATATATTAATGTTCGTTTTGTTTTTATATATAATGTTATCACCCGCATCCCTGAGATTTTATGGGGCTTTCTTAAAGGTAATATTGTAATTATAATTGAGATCTGAAAGTTTCTTTAGAAATTCATTCAGCACATCTTTGAAATCTACACATTTCTAATTAGAAATCACTCCTTGAATTAATTAGAAAGTTTTTCTATTTATTTCTAATCTAGAAAGTCTCTACACCCTTGAAAGACTTTCAAAAGGTGCCACGTAGGATTTAGAAATATGATTAGAAATAGCAATGCGGATGCTCAATCTATCAATCTATAACTATCTTCCATCTGCAAAATTAACCTTATTGAAAAGAAAAAAACTTACTCAAGGCCTAGTAACAATTTTATTACTCAAAAAACTTCTGTGCGCAATTAACAATTTTATTACTCAAAAAACTTCTAATTTGGAAATTTTTCTGTTTCAGAAAGAGCGGCTGAAATGTCCGCATTGATGAAAGGGTTTCTAATTGAAATTAGAAAGAGGATATAAAACCCTGTTGCGGATTTCATTATCATTCTAATTGGAATTAGAAAGAGGATATGAAACCCCGTTGGGGATTTCATTATCAAAATGCAGATGATTAGAATTTAGAAGCTTCTAGATTCATACACTGGCGGCTACAATACTGTATATATGCATGGGCGGAGCCAAAAAATTTTTATATGGGGTTCAATTATCATACTAAATTTTATGATATATATAATAATCACAATATAATAACAAAAAAAAATTATGGGGTTCACAATAAAATAATTTTTATATTTTTATGGGGTTCAAATACATATTTTCTTAAGAAATTACTTGTGTGACATAGCAAATTCTATAAAAATTTGTACAATTTGGATTTTGAATGGGGGACATTGAACCCCATTGAATGAATGTGGATCCGCCAGTGTATATATGTATATTTATATGCGCATTACATGCAATTATGCATTATAATTTATAAACCAAGTGCCAACTAGGACCAACTTTCCAATACTTTCACACTTTACAAAAGGCGAGTAAAAAGAAAACAAAAAATTGAATGGAATCGAGGATTCTCCTTTTGCACCGAAAAGCGAAGGAAAGAAAGCTTCAAGTTTCATAAGAAAGTTTCCTCAAAAAAAAAAAAAAAAGTTTGATAAGAAAGTTAAAGAGCTAATTTGAACTTCCAAAAGAAAAAAAGTTAATGTTAACTTCTAATTAAATTTAGGCCGTTATTGGTGCTCTCAAGGGCCCAATACAATTTAAAAAAAAAAAAAAAACAATTGTCTTCTCTTCCTTCCTTTCTTCTTTTTTTTTTCCACCTTCAATTTGAAATACCTACATAAAAATTACTAATTTAATGGTTAAGTCACAAGCTAGTTACTTAGCCCTTAAGTTATTGACTAATGGCCAGTGATCTTCAGTTCCTTTTCTGTACCAAAGTATATATATAGTGGAACTGTATAATTCATGAACAATGACATTGCAATCTGCCTAACTAGATTCTACCTAATTTATATGTAGATTTCAATAAGTATGCTTAATTATATAGGATTAATAAATTAAATAATTAAATAGACCGGGGGTAAATTAGTAAACATTTTAGCAATTGATCAACATTCATGGTATTGATTAAAATTAATTTCTACACGTACATACATTTTTTTTAACATTAAGATAAGTTTTTTTTTAAAATTAATATTAACAAAAAAAATTCATCTGTACTCTAGCTACTTAGCTATACGTAGTGTCTATAGGATACAGATACTGCATTAGGGTTTTTTTTATTCATTATAAAATCCAAAATTTTCCAGTTGAATTTAAATTCTAATATTCTCTCTTTTTTATCTCATTTATCTTGACTAATTTATGAGAATTTTAAACAATTTATTATTGTTCAGTTATTTAGGTAGGAAAGAGATAATTAATTATTAATTAACATCGCCATTCACTACTTAATTACTACTTACTAGTATATAAAAGGGTTGGAGGGTGGTCCTTGAAGTCCGTACAAGAAAAACGGAAAAAATAATATATAACAAATTCCTCGTTATTATTTATGGTTTAATTTGCGGATAAAATGTACGACGAATATAAATTCTTTTATTTATAATATGCCTTACCTAACTTAATAAAAAGAAAGTTGAGTTCCGAGTATTATTCTATTTTTAAGGACCCAATCAATTAAAATGGCACTATATAAAGGCAGTGCCAGTGATGGCCATGCTGAGGCACATGCAGTCCCAGTTAAGCACTGTATTGTATATTATTGAGCCCATAGATTGTTTTCTTCATCTTTTTTCTTTTCTTTTCTTTTTTTGTTTTTGTTGGAGGTAAATTAAATCCCCATAGATTGTTATATAAGGGGTATCGTAATTACAAAAGAGGAGGGATCCATTGACAATGCATATTTTGACAATCTTGATAATGGTCATCTTTAAAAATTTGTAAAAAATCATAAAAAATCTTAAAAATGAAAAAAAGTTTATGGAAGTTATGCTTAACTTATAGATTGATTATGTTTCCGATTATATTCAATTTAAGCGATAACTGTTAGCTCTTTAAAGATCTTTTAACTTACAACCGTTAAAAAATGTACAAAATTTTGATAAGGCATCAAATGATGTTCAAATTGATTGAAATTTGAAACACTATCAATCTATTAGTTAAATAATGCATCCATAAAATTTTTTTATTTTTAAAATTTTTTATGGTTTTTTACAAATTTTTAAAGATGACCATTGTCAACATTGTCAAAACATGCATTGTCAATGGATCCCTCCTCATTACAAAAACTACTGCCAATTAAACATATATATGAGTGCTACCGTCAATATAGAGATTAAATATTATAAATTGGGTGTAGTGGTTATAAAATTGGCTTGCATGTAACTATTACAAAATTTGTACTGGCTGATCGATGGACGGTTATTTCAGTGGACGCTTGATGTTTTTGTAAACATATATATTATTTATTTTACTTGCTTCGGAGTCTTGATATTATGATTGTCAATAATTAAGTACGTACCATACTAAAAATAATATATAACAACTATTTATTTTGTACAAATTCATGATATAGATTTATTACACAACGTACACTACGCAAACAAGAAAAATATTAAAGATTTCGTATAACATTGTAATCTGAAACGTAAATTATACATATAAATCTAAATTTGCACTAAAGTACATATAATAAATTGGTAAATTTGAACATTAAAATGTGAAGTGGGCAAGCCTCAAACAACAAACTGTCGGTGATAAATTAAAGTAAATTATTTTCTTGAAAAATGCATTAATTGCAATTTGCAAATAATATATAGCAACCAAGCTACTTCAATAGTGGAGACCAAACATAAAACTACAAATTGTACAATGCAGACCATTAGTTGGCTATAACATAGACATCATTAGTAGAAGATATACCTATGGATGTATAATTAATTCATTGAATATTTGAATGGGAATGGCAGGAGAGGACCACACTAATTAATTAATTCCTCATGAGCATTTCAGTCTCAGTCTCAGTGCCATATATATACTGCCATTATATATATAGCTAGATTGATAGATAGATAGATAGCTTATCAGATGCATAATATGTCCCGGCCTGGTTATCAGCCGACCATTCGGTATTAGCAATAACCAAAAAAGAAAAAAAAAAAAAAAGTGAATAAAGCATATATTGAGGTGTCATGCACCACTTGCCGCAAGGGCCATCACTTGCCACAAGGGCTGGAGATCATTAATTTTCACCTATTTATATAGTCAAATTAATATAGTTATGTATAATGCATGTCTTATGCAGACAATATACTGTGAGATTAAGCTCACGGAGCATTACCATGAGCCCACATTCAAAAACATATCAAATTATATCTGCATTCTAATTTACATGGCTCAAAGAATTCTTTATATCAAAATATAATATGAATGATATAAAAAAATTTCATTTTAAAAAACTTGTAATTAAGTATTTATTTGAGATTTTTTAAAGATAATATATAAAACATTGATTATTTTATTAATATTGTATAAACACTTTTAAAATGGGTTGGACTAACAGTCCCCTAACAAAAATGAAAAATCTCCTAGTTTCATACCCGCAGATTTGCGAGTCTCGGGTGTTTATATGTTTAAAGAGGGTGTTACATCTGTAAGTAGGCATTTATATTTTAAAAGAAGTATATTTTTAACACTATATATTTATATCTTGAATGTTGGCGTTTATATTTTAAAAGTAGGTATTTATATTCTTATTAATTGCACACGAAACAAAATATTGTATATATAGCCAATGGTTGCTTACAGAGTGTTTATATTTTATACTAGGTGTTTATATTTTTAAAGTCAGTAGCTATACTTACTAATCATACATGCACAACTTCCAACAATTAAATTTTGATACTAGGTATTTATATTTCCCTCTTGCCAGATTCTTCTCTTTCTTCTTCATTTGTTGTTAGATACTAACGTTTTATATTTTGTGTTTATATTACTTTATCAGGTGCTTATATTTTCTTCTCAAGTATTTATATATGTTAAGTGTATTCATAAAATAATATTTTTGAGATGATATTGTGGAAACAGAAAACGAGTAACAATGGAGGTCTGACTTGTACAAAATATCAAACAGAAGAATGGACAAAGCTCAAGTGAATAAAATGTCCAAAATGCTGGATGGAGAGATCGTCAGAACGAGATTCCGAACAAAGAGATTGTCTGAACGAGATTTCGAACGGAGAGATTGTCGGAGCAAGATTTCATACGGAGAGATCGTTGGGACGAGATTTTGAACGGAGAGATCGTCGAAGCAGAATCTCTAATAAAGAGATCGTGGGAACGAGATCGTCGATCATATCTCGCTGAGCGTAGACATCATCAAACTGAGCGATATATGTTGTTTATACGCGGCAAGCACAACAAATACAAGTCGATCAATAATTGATTAAAAGAAAAATTAAGGCGCGACTGGGGGAAGTCGCTCAGGTCCAACATAATTATAAAGTCGCTCGTTATATTATTATAAATGAAATACATAACAGTTGAATAGAAAGTTTGTTTGATGAGAATATACAAATTTTATGTTCTACTAGTCAAGAGCTTACGCCTTGCTTTGAGTTGAAATTTTTATTTCTTATAATAAATTTTTAAGATAACATGTAATAGGATTTAGATTGAGAAAATTGATATGGGTTGAGACATTAAAGTGCGTTGATGGTGGTGATCAATCTAAGTAAACAATCAACAGCTGAGATTTATTTCTTAGGTAAGATAGAACTTTCATGTCAAAAAATCTAATCTCTTTTATCCGCTGCCAAACCTATTCCAATTCCAAGAGCTCAGGAATAACCCAATCTTGACTTTATTTTTCTTGATAAGGATTATATTTTTCATGTTAACACATACGTATACCTCCGTTCATACACCTCCATTCAACATATAATAATGAACGGCTTATTTATAATAGACGTTGACTTGTAATAGATGTTGTGTGATTTATTATTGGGCTCGTTGCACTCCTAACGTTTTACTTTATAAAAAAAAAATAATAATGTCGATGCACAAATTCTATATACCACTAACCTGTATATATTGGTTGCTTAGTCCTAAAGACTAAAACCCTATACTTTCTCTAATTTCATTTATGTGGGATTGTTTGTGACGAGAGCATGCCGTGAAATGATAACATGCAGGAGCCGACCACAGAATACCAAAATAGTTTTTTATTTTTTATTTTTTATTTTTTTATTGAACATCAAAGGCCCGTAGGCAACATATTTCATTTAAAAGAAGCGATTACATCCATAGAGAATAACAGAAAATTTTCCAATCCAATAACCAATTTAATACAAACTAACATATCAAATCTACCATTGAACCTTCTAACTTCAATTAGTATGATTTCGCCTCTAATACAAAAGACAAAATTTTGATAAAGCACAAAATTTCTTTCTCGAAGTTACCAGTTCTGATGAATCATATGGCCTTTGATTGATTGGTCTGAAGTAGTTGCTAAGTACTCTGCAAAACTCCAATCTTTATCGAACTTTTGAAGTTGAAGCAACATCTGTCATCTCGAGTGTTTTGTATGGCATGACACTTCAAATGAAGGAGGACTAAAGACTCTTGTTAACAAACAAGAGCGTGACAAAAGAACAAATGAAGATTGGACAAAACAACAGACGAAGACCAAACGAAACAACAAACAACAGCGACAAAACCATCATCAAAGAAGCACAAGAGAGGCGGTGGGGAGAGACAAGAAATAGCCCCTCCCCACCATATATCGGAATTATTTTGAAAAAGGAGGAGGTTCTCTTGTTGAAACGGCGCTCAACAAAAAGGTTTGACAGATGTTACCAGAATAGTTAATACCACGCAATTAAGCCTTAGTTTAACGCCGCCTTTGATAACTTATCTGATCATCAACTTGTGCTTATATATGAGTAAAACTAGCGTGCTCTTAATCTCACGAGAGCCTCCCGTGAACTTAACTCTAAAAACGTATCAAACCATATCCAAATTTTGATTTATTATGGCTCAATAAATTCTTTATATCAAAATCATGTGGCATGCAAAAATTTTCCATTTTTGGAGATTTTTAAGTATTTATTTCGGATTTTTTAATAGCAACTATACAATATTAATAAAATAATCAATGTTTTATATGTAATTTTTAAAAAATCCAAAATAAATACTTAAAAATCTCTAAAAATGGAAAATTTTTGTATGCAATGATATAAATAATTTATTGAGCCATATAAATCAAAATTTGGATATGGTTTGATATATTTTTGGAGTTAAGCTCACGGAAGGCTTCCGTAAGCTTAAGAACACGCTAGTTTTACTCTATATATCGACCATATATGTCGATGGAGATTGGAAAAAATAATGGCATGCCTGCTATGCCTTTTTTTTTTTTTTTTTCCTTTCATAAGTTGTGTTTAGACGATAATATTTTTATATCTTGAGAGATTTTGATGAGCGAGGCAATATATGGTACTATTAATAGTACAAAATGGGTTGTACTATAGCTTTATATTATCATTTTTTAAGTTTAATTAACCAATCTAAAAGCTCAATATGATCTCCATATATAAATGTCATTGTAGATCAAAATTTATAATTTTTGGTGATTGTTAACTATTTTTTTAGATAATTAGAAAATGAATTAATGTAAACATTATAGACCATTCAAAAATGTGGTTTTTTTTTATATATCAAAATATAAAGTTAAAAAATTCTAAAAAATATAAAATTTGGTCTAGAACTACATTAACATATGGAGATCACATTGAGCAGTTTGGATCAATCAATTGAACTTCAAATACCATAATATGGAGCCGTATTACAACCCATTTTGTACTATTAATATATAGTACCATAGCCTCACTCGTTTTTGATATAAAGAATTAATTTTTTGAACGTCGTAAATCGAAACTCGGAGATGATTTAATTTTAGTGGTAAAAGCACGTACTGTAGATTATTCCAAAATAACAATAAATTAAAAAAAAATGTTGTGGGTTCGGTTTACAAAATTGTAGTGCTTGTTAAAATCTTTGTAAAATGTCAAGTGGCAGCCGTGACCACAAGCGCAATGCATTGTTAGAGAACTTGGCTCCTACTTCATGACACGAACCTAACTCTTTGCTCCCCCTTTGTCGAGAACTACATTGCAATTACAATGCATGTGCAAAGGACACAACCAATTTTATATTCATTTTCTATACCTAGTTTGTGCACCTTTTCTAGTTCTTTATATTTTTTCCATAAACCAAAGTGCAAAAGTTTTAAGAGGAGTGTGTTTATTTTATTTGTGACTTTTGTGGTTACAGAAAAAGATGTATCATGTATGGTCCCTTGGTTTGAGGGCCTTTTGGGTCTTGGGGTGCTTTTTTTTTTATTATTTTTTTATTTTCATGGAATCTGGGTCCACATAGATCTCGTAAAATATTTATGGTGATGCAAAAAGATATTGCGCCACCTCAGAATTTTCTTGTACTTTTTCTTTAGTAAATTCATCACCAGTACGGCAGTACCTTAGATTTGTTGAATAGTGATTGACTGATTCCAATTATCATCTCCCTTAATTATAAGGAGTTTCTATGTTGTTAACTTGTATGTAAATAAATTTAAATAGATGAGGTACTTTTTTTAAAAAAAAACAAATAATGGACATTGCTTTCTTTTCTTTTTTCCTTCTTTTGTAGTGCATCTTGTTTAACATATACTGGGATCATAGAAAGAAGTCGTGCAGATATGTTTTTCTTCTTTTAATTAAAAATGTGGATCAAATTACTTAATTAACTTCAAATTAATAAGCATGAGCCATTCCTATATATTCAATTTTCATGGTAAGGTTTTCAAATTTCCAAACTCTTGTTTTTCAAGGTAGTAGATTATTTTTTAAAAGATGGTGTTTTAATATCACATTTGGTCATTAGCCCTTTTAGAGTTTCAATGAAAATCTGTCATCGTTTGGCGTTCTTTAGAGCTAAGAATTTTTTTTTTGCCTTTTTGAATGGTGCATCTGTTATTTTGTGATCTAAAAATTAGGATAACCATATATAAGAAAGACGGTATGTCACATTGTTTATTTTTTTTTTTTTACATTATTAACCATTTGATTTTGAAGTACTTATTGATTTATATTGATCCAAAATTTGTCATATTTTAAGATTCCAGACCACAAAAATTGGATGTTCTAATAATTAAATTGCACGAGTATTTAGCACGATGTTTCGATATTCTCTATTTTTATGTAGCTATAAATATTTTGTTTTATTTAATACTATGAGTTTTTTTTTTTTTTAAGATAAAGATGAGGCTAAGCCACTCAAATTTAAATATCTATAAAATAATATTATGAGTTTGTATACACTAGCAAAAAGTTTACGCGTTGCTTTGGACTGAAATTATTATATCTTATAATAAGGGGCCGAAAGCTCATCCCTTGTGAAGAAACTAATATGGCCCTTAAATTTTAATGGGCCGGTGTAATATCTCAAATATTTTATATTTGGTATGTTAAGGTAAAGAGCTCTTTTATAATTAAATTGGACTATATCATAATTTAGAGTAACTTTGGGGTCTAAATTGTAGAATGGCTAATAAAATGGAAAGGTGACACGATGGTTTTCCCCTTGACTGACACGTTGTCCTGCTTGGTTGAATGCTTCTGTCAGAAGCTTTAATCTCAACCGAGATATATATAACCCTTTAACTTAAGATCGGATAAATCAAAATAAATAAACAGAAAACAAGAAATAAAAACCGACAGAAAGAAAGAAAGAAAACCGAAGGAAAAAGAAAAGAAAACAAAGAGAAACAGGAAAAATAAATGAAAAATCATATTAATCAAGATCGTTGGGATATGACAGGATGTCGGTTCGAAATCGCGGTCGGGTTTCTGAATTCGAGTTAAGGACGTTAATCAGTCTCGTAAATCGGAATCGTTTCATATTAGGTAACCGGACTTCTCTATAACTTGTATTTGATTTCAGTTATCCATTTGAATTCCTTGTGACTTGTGATATGGATCAGTTGATCTGAATTGTCTTGACTTATTGGGTGTTATTATCTGTGCATGTTTAATATTGTTTTGGGATGGTTTTGGGATGCATGTGTGATACTGGTTTCGGGTTGGGGTATGAGTATGTCATGTTGGTTTATGTTATCTGTTTGGTATTTGAGTATGGTTATGATATTTGGGTATGGTCATGCATGTAGTTATGGTTATCAACTTGGTTATAGTTGAGGGTTGGGTTTGGTCTGAGGATGCATGATTTGAGTATGCATGGTTTGGATAAATCTGGTCTGAAGTATGCATGGTTTGGATATGTTTTGTCTGAGTATGCCTGGTCTGGATATGCATGGATTGGATATGCCTGGTTTTGGATATGCCTGGTCTGAGCGTGCATGGTTTGGATATGCCTAGTTTGAGGCTGGACAGATTATGTACTTGATTCGAGATGCCGGCAGGAGGATAGCTACCTCACTATAGCGCTATAGTTTACGTACAGACAAGTACGTGGTATTTGGATCTCAGGAATGGTCAGGTGCATGATACGTGCTGCACATTATGCTATTTTGTTGTCTGGTATGCCTTGGTTTGAGTCTGATGCATGGTTGCATGGTAGGGTTGATCCGGTACGACTGTATGTTAGGTTTGAATTTGGTTATTGGTTTGTGTCAGTCAGTCTGTTTTGTTAGGTTATGAGGCATCTATATTTAATAAAGAATATTTACATGATATTTTCTAGTCTTTGTTACTTATATTTGATAACATGATTTCAGTATAATAGTTTAACATGATTAAATAATAGAAGTGACTTAGGAATGTATTGGCATGGTCTAGGTCGGTTAGGATATGGCATGTAAGTTGTGGTCTTATACAATAGAGTTTAATTAATAGAATTGCACTTGATTGCATATATTTTTATAAACCTGTTATAGAGAAGCTGCGTCGTAAAATAACCGGTTACTGAGTTTTATAAGCTGACTCCGTTTTCTTTGTTGTGTGTTTTCTTTTGACGACGTAGGTTGGTGGTCGGACTGGATGCTATGGATATCAGAAAAGTAACAGTCCAGAAGCTGCAGATTCTGGGGTGTTACAGCCGAGACATTAATGTACGTCAACGGTGGTGATCAATCCTAGTAACAATCAACGACTGAGATTTCTTTTTTGGGAAGATATAATTTTCATATCAAAAAAATCTAATCTCCTTTTAAGGATTATGTATTTACCGGTGCATATTTTTGGGTACATCACAGTGACAAAATGAATTGAAGTGAACAAAATGTTGCAACTACTATTACTAAAGAGAGTCGGTCCACCGACCTACCATAGGTACTAAAAAGAAAAGCCTAAAGCCTATCTCCAATAAATTTGTACAAATTATTAGATTATAAATTTGTCATTTGTGTTTGTCACATACTTTTTATAAGAAAAATGAAAAAGAAAAGAAACAAGTATAATTTTTGCAACCATGGCCCATGGGCTTTCGTTGGGCAACCATATAAAGAGTAGAATTTAATTGTATAAAACAAGTTAATTTTTTTTAGATAAAGATGAGGGCTAATCCATTTAAATTTAAATTAAAAGACTCCATCTAGATTTCGAATTCTAAAACAAGTTAATTAGAATGGTTGTAGTTGTGTATAAAATCAGAATATTAGGGAGCGATGAGTTACTATAAACTATCCTCAATATTACACAACAAGAAAATATTAAGGAAAAATAATAAAATCTCATTTAATCAAACGTGTAAAGTGATAATAACTAGTTTACTTTACTGCACACATTCATTAATAAATAGAAAAATATTTAGTTTCCACATAAAAGAAAAATCAATAGTGCTTCCTTATTCATACTCTAGAAAGAGGGGTAAGCTTCAAAGTCTTTTAGCCATGCCACATCATCATTAATCTCAACCATTGATTTTATTTCTCTCTCTTCATTTATCTTAATCAAATGGCTCAAATTAATTTTTTTCAATATGATATACCTAAAGAACAATTTAAGACTCAAAATTAATATTTGCAACTATTTATATTCTTTTGTATAGATTGAGATGTAGCTAAAAATATATTATATAGAAAATATATTAAGTCCAATATTTATCTAATAAAACATATTTATGAAAAATGTATATTTATTTTTTATATCTATTAATTTATTAATTTATGTAACATTATTTTTTTTTGTGGCGAAGCTCCGATTCAGAGCTCTAGTTAAATAAAAGCTAATAAGCGATTCAAGAATGTGAAAACAACAACATTTATGCATCTTTTGTGCTAAAATCCTGGGAAAAAAATATAACTTTATTGACAAAGGTACCACTGGTTGCAATGATAGTAATTAGATGACTCGGAATTGTGTCATAAAAGACCAACATGTTGCATCAGGTATAGTATTTATTTCAAAAGCACCAATGGAATGTAACTAAGATGCTAGCCAATCAGCAGTAGAAAACAAACAGAGAACATAAGCATAAATTAACAAAAGTTGTTGCCAGTATCATGGCGGCTAATTAAATTTTTGAGGATTAGAAAATATGATTGGCAGCAACTTTGGTATTTTGTATAGTTTACTAGTAAATAGCTCACACCTTGTTTTGGGCTGAAGTTATTATATCTTATAATAAAAGGTTGAAAGCTCATCCCTCGTAAAGAAGCTAATATGGGTTTTAAATTTTAATGGGTCAGAACATTAATGTGCATCAATGGTGGTGATCTATTCAAGTAAACAATGAACGACTGAGATTTCTTTTTTGGGGAAGATAGAACTTTCATACTAAAAAATCTAATCTACTTTTATAGGAGTAAGGATATATACCTCTTTTTTGTGTTAATGTGCTGGTTAGCTTGTGATTAGGTGAAGATAATCACTTTAGACTAATTAAACTAGAGAAAAGAATTGATTAGTTGAAGTAATCTGTTGTTGGTCTCAAGTGGGTCGCACGTGCTTCCACCGATTCATGATTGTCAACTTCTGTTTAATTAATAAATTGCCATATGATAAACAAACACGCCGTTATTTTTCCTTTCTGTCGTATATTTTGTTCTGTTTTTTGTTGGGTGCGTAACAACCAAAAAAGAGGTTTCAATTTCAACAAGCTATTAGTCCAGTGGCTAAAGATCGACGACGCTATCTATCTGCGTGGGAGATTGCGGATACGAAACTCAGATGGGAGATCATTATAAACATTTCAATTTGAGTGGGTTAATCCTCATCTCTATCTCAAAAAAAATAATAATAAATCCATTATATTCGAGCTGCTGTTTGCATCACAGTTCGAGCAAAATTTAGATTTTTTCTACTAATCAGGAGCCGATGTGACAAATTCAGAGCACCAGTTCTTTGATTCAATATAAATAAAAAATATAAAATCGAGTACCGAGCCCATATATATTTAGTATGACAACATTAGTTTAATGGGCTCCTATGGTTGGATTACCTGAATTTCTTTTATTCAATCCGTGGGCTTTTCTAATTTATTTTATTTTTGAATTTTCAAGCATCGATCCATGTTTGTTTTTGTCTGCTTCTTGAATAAATATTCTTTTCATATATGTTATCCAGATGGATATATATTGCTACGTCTCGTTCGAGAGTGTATATTATACTGGCGTTGCCAAATTGATCCAAGCAGAGCAGAGCAGCTCTTGTTATATTCTTAGCAAAATTCAACTTGGACAATGGTAGGCCTATATATATATCGACTAGATTTTTATGGGCCACTTTGCAAAATATATAATATAAATGGCCCATGCTTCTAGGCTATATATATAGAGGTACTTTCAGATATCAACTGAATAGAAAGAAACATTGATGAGGCACCCTTTTCGTCCTAGCCACTGATACACTGCAACATGGATGCTTATAAATTCTAGTGATTTTTCTGGGCCATTTTGCAAAATATATGGCCCATGCTTCTGGGTCATTTTGCAAAATATCGGGTCTGTTTGGCAAATTAAGGAATAGAGTTAGAACTGTGTCATTGAATTAGTAAAAATAGAAGAGTGATTATGAAGAGTGAAAATAATAGTGACAGTTTGAACTACTCGGAAGAGTGAAAACGTTGTTTGACAAAATGCTAATAGGATTAGTACATTATTCAATTGTATAAAATTACTGAGAGATTGAAAAGACCAAAATATCCTCGATATAGTTTCGTGTCACATTATTTCTTGGACGCATACGAAATGCAAATAAAGTTTACCAAATATAATTTATGCATAACTGATAGAGATGTTCAATCAAGTCAACGTCTCATTAGGAGTTCATACATAATTGATAACGATAAAAAATAAATAAAAATTAGCCACTTCTTTTTTTTTTCTTTCTTTTTTTTTTTCAAATAAACATTCTCATAATCTCATATTAAATTCAGAAGGCACTAAACATATGCATGCCAGTAAAAATTGGCCATTTTATTTTTGTGATACATATATATAGAGTTGGGTAACGGTGATATGTATAGCAAAACCACATTTTTGCTATGCACTCATATCTCAACAACCATAACTCGGATGGCCGATCCGATTCGACCGGTGTATTCTACATATCGAAAACTCATTGGATACTAATTTTTACTATTTTTGGATATTCCTAACTAATTTTAACGATTTTTGAAAGATGGCAAGAAAATAATAATAAAATAATCTATTTGGAACTTGTAATCAGGGTCATTTTTTCAAAAATCGTTAAAAATAGTTAGAAATATCCAAAAATAGTAAAAATTAGTATTCGACGAGTTTTCGATATGTAGAATGCATCAATTGAATCAGATCGGCCATACGAGTTACGGTTGTTGAGATACGAGCGCATAGCAAAAACGTAGTTTTGCTATGCATATCATCGTAACCCAACTCCATATATATATGCTCAATGTAAAACACGGTAATTCATCCTAGGATCGTAAAACATTCTTTGAACTAATAATTTTGAGTTCTTAAGCTAACATTTGTGAATTTTGAATTAAAACTTTTGAAATATTGAATTTTTTTACAAAGACTGTTAGCTCATCCATATGACTTATTTTATATTAATTATTTGAAAAGATATTCCAAAATACAATTGAAATTATGGTATAAATAAGTGGAGTGAAAAATTATTCCAACTTCTAGTCCTCTACAAAATTTTTGTTGCATATGATAACGTATCTCATTACAACGAGAATGACTATAGCAAATTAAGAACGATAGGACCTCACCTCCACAACCTAACAAATTTTTTTTTTTTAAATCCTACAATGAATTTTTTGGTCATACTATATAAAAAAATTACTTAGGTTAGCAAGCTCACCACATAGCGTATCCATGAGCTCACCATAAAAAATATATCAAATTGTTTTCAAGTCTTAATTTATATGGGTCAGCAAATTATATGAGCACATCTTATAGGTAACCTTATGTAAGCACATCTCCATAAACATATCAAATTACCTCAAAATTTAATTAATTTATATGAGTGCATCTCCATAAACATATCAAAGAGAAATAATTCTAGTCCCCCCTTGACAATCCTAAGAGTATTATCTCAGTCTATTTTTTTATGCTTACATCTTATTACATATCGTTTCTATGTCTAGTATAATCACTTTTCAAACTTAATTATACAAACGAAAATATTTTGACATAACTACTAATACAATTTTGCATGAATACTTCTATACTGATGTGCTCACAAATAACATTTAGTATAATCACTTTCGGAGATAGCATGTGAGAGGCATGGGTAGTGCATGATTGCACGTGGTAGGATATGAAAAAAAGTTTGTTGAAAGATTTTTATTGGGGATTTCCAAGTGGGTAATACCATGACCGTACATCAAAATCGTATGCATACAAAAACATTTCATTTATATAATTTTTAAAGATATTTTTTTGAGATTTCTTAAAACACGTGTTCAGTGTTAAGTGCACAATTGTGTTGAACTAAACGTTCAATAGGTTGATACCCTTCCTAATTATAAGATCTGGCTTTTGCGTATCACAATTAATATAAAAGGGTTCATTGATTCAATAATACATAAACAAATTAAATAGAATGGTTATCGAATTAATCACATCACATGTAATTTTAAATTTTACAAACATCATTTCTATAAGTCTAATTGACAATAACAATCTTCAAGGCATTATTACACAATAAAATTTTTATTTACATATATTATATGCCACATAATACTCAGCATGTAGCTGTTTTCTTGAAACCGCATTTATGTGGTAATTGCTTCACTGCAACAATATTAATCCCAAAAGTGCGAATTAAGGAGGAGTGTTGGAATTGACAAAAACACTGTTGATTGGCAGTCTTTGCATAACGACAACACATACATGTTGGTGGTAATGGGTGTGATACTCTTACTGCTGGTATACAAGACATGAGAGCCGTCTGATCGAGTCCACATATGGTTAGTGCATTTACTCCACTATTGCTCATCATGAGACTGGATAGGAGCAAAATTATGATTGTCATCTTAGATGATGGAAAGACTGCCATTTCAATTTGTTTACAAGTGTTATGCGTAAGGGATAGTTTGATTTTGTGATGTGTGATGAGAAATGAGAGTCTATTTATAGGTTTATTAGGGTAAACATTGTTTTTGTTGTGGCGTCATCTAGTCTTGTTAATTAGCTAAATTTGTTATCCATATTGTTTGCATTGAGATGAATACTGTTATATACTTAACATACATTTTCTAAAAATAAGGCTTTAAATTCAAATTTTGTTACTTACGATCTTGAATCTAACAACCAAATTATCATATTATTATAAGTTTTGCAGTATTAGATATTGACCAATATATTTTAATTTCTATCTGCATAACAGATTGCTTATTTTAGCATGATACAGAGCATATGAAATTGATCCCTCATATTTTAAATGTTTATAAAAGTTGCTTCCATTAAAACTCCAAAATGAACAGATGTACTTAAAATTTTTGAAGTTTCCCGTCAAGTGTGAATGTCTGTTCCATTAAAGTTTCTACAATCTTTCGAAATTTCGATATTTATAATCAGTGTAATCATAGCAAGAGCGAAGTTCTATCATTGACTTGTTAAAAACTTTTTAACCGTCTCTTGTGGAAAGCCAAGAAAAAAGATATCTCCGTTTGTTGAGCACTGGAGATGACAACGAACTTATTAATTTATTTAAGAGGAGGGATCCTTTGACAATCTTTACCATGACAATCTTGACAACGGTTATTTTTAAAAATTTGTAAGAATTTATAAAAAATCTTAAAAATAGAAAATTAAGCAGTCTGTTAATCAGTCTATTAGTTGACACTTGACAGCTTCCCTACTAAAATTAGTTGGATAATTTACTTGAAGCTTGTGCCATGAGATACATATATGATATATATTGGAATATAATGGTTGGTATCTTAACAATAAAATTGAATTAATTATTAAATGATACACATGTCTTGTTTCGAACCATTTCGATATTTTTTTATAATTACTTTTTTTTTCTGTCGTTTCTTTTTCTTCTCCAAAACTAATTGACTAATTAATACTTAGAAACGGCAATCGTAAAAAAATATAAACACCTAGTACAAAAATATAAACACCTACTAACCAAATATAAACATCAGTTTTTAAAATATATATACCTATTGTAGAATATAAACACTGGTTATAAAAATATAAACACCTAGTACAAGAATATGAACACCTAGTATAAGAATATAAACACCTACTATAAGAATATAAATACATAATATAAAAATATAAAGAGGAGGGATCTATTGACAATACTTAATTTGACAATCTTGAAAATGAAAATTTTTAAAAATTTGTAAAAATTCACAAAAAAAAACTCTTAAAAATGAAAAATATTTTATGGATGTAGTATTTAACTTATAGATTGATAGTGTTTCAAATTTCAATCAATTTGAACATCGTTTAGTAGCTTATCAAAATTTTGTGCACTTTTCAACAGTTGTACATTAACGGATGTTTGAAGAGCTATAAAATGTCGCTTAAATTGAATATAATTGGAAATATAATCAATCTATAAGTTAAATAATACATCCGTAAACCATTTTTCATTTTTAAGAGTTTTTGTGAATTTTTACAAATTTTTGAAAATTTCCATTGTCAAGATTGTCAAATTGAGCATTGTCAATGGATCCCTCCTCAAATATAAATACTCACTTTAAAAATATAAATACTTATTATGAAAATATAACCACCTAGCTAGTGTGTGGCTGATGTACACTAAATAACCATTGGAAACAAAATATAATAACCTTTGATTGAAATATAAGAACCTTAATCGAAATATAATCATCATTCATTACGGGATATAAGAAGTTAATTAGAACCTCTAATATTGATATAATTATATAAAACTGGAGATATAATTATATAAACATTATAGTTCAGAAAGCAGAGCTTGACTGGGTATTTTGTTTTCAAACCTTGCGGTCCATATGTGCATACATGGAATATGATGATAACTGATACCCACTCTTTTTGTTTTTACCAGCAGTTGACTAGTCAACTTGCTTATATAAAGAAATTCCATTAGGGGTACGGGAGCGGGGTACAAAACCCGGGGTTCTCTTAATTAGCACCGCCCATAAAAAAAAATAGCCACTTTTTTTTTTTTGTTTTCAAATAAACGTTCTCATAATTTCATATTAAATTCAGAAGGCACTAAACATATGCATGCCAGTAAACCTTGAAAATGAAAGTACCACTAAAATAAAATAAAAACTACACCACATTCAATCATCCTGATCCCTAGTGCAATCAAATAGTACACCAAAGAATATATAGACAAATCTCGGATAAACAAATTATGTAAGGCGGTAATTAAGGATGGTAACAAATCAAGCAACTGTACTACCAAGTATATATATATATATTATCGACTCAGCAGGCGAATCAGACACAGCAAGCAATAACAAAGTGGCACGCGGACAGCTACTATCTCAAAAACATGTACAGCTAGCATACAATTACAAAGCCTGAAAAGAAGGAAAACCGGATTTTAATCTGGTATTCGGAATGCCAGATTGGATTAGCATACTATATATTCAGCTATTCCGACCATTTAAGCTATATACTGCCAATTAAACAGCCCCAATTATGTTTCTAAATCTTATACAAATATCCTTGCATCATCGATCAATGCACCCTTAATTAATTTATATTCATTTTATTATGTTTCTATTCAGTTGCGATGTCTTGTATGCTCTATGAGTGGTTCTACTATAGATCGACTAAATAACTTTTTATTTTGAATCGAGCGGCTCTTATAAAACATGTCTCTTCAATTGTATTTATAAGACATATTGTGACCATCGGTTTATAAAAAATGAACGGCCCATATTTTATCCGATCCATAGCAGAATTAGCCATGCTTTATTATATGTTTCATGTTTACCCATGCTAGCTACCGAGCTTTGATCAGTAAACTTTTTCTTGGCATCAATTTTGGAATCGAGTTGAGTATCCCACACTATATATATAGCCATCTCTTCTGGACTGTCTACTATTTGATCAGAAAATAAAAAGAAGGTATAATGTGATCTCAAAATATTGCTTTTTTTTTTTGTCAAAAAAGAAAATTATATAGATGTGATATATATTCGATTCTCATTAATTAATGCACCATGCATGTGTTATATATCAACAAAACGCAATAATTTCAAGCATCATATATATACATATGTGTGTGTGTGTGTGTGTGTACATGATACATCATGCATGCTTGTTCCTTCAGACACACTCAGAAAAACACAAGATCTCAAACGTAATAAGCACACATTCATAGATGTTTATAAAAAACACACACACAGGTATTGAATGACAAACCTGAATGAGAAATCACAAGCATAAATCACACTGAAATGCAGTAGCAGGCTGCTGGAATATACATACACTTACATATAAAGAGAGCCAAGAGGTAGTATAGCTTGACAACTAATAACTCCCAAAGAACTGATCATTGGGCTCATGGTCAGCAACGACCCAGGCCAAATCTCCATTCCATATCCAGTGGCATACCTCAGTTTCACCTGGCTTGCCACCCGCTTGCACAAAGGCGAGATGTTTCGGATTCCACATCGAAGTGTCGAGGTGACAGATAGCAACACCGGTGTTGATCTTCTCCTTGGTCTCAACGGACAGGATTTCGGTCTCATAGACTCTGATTTTGGGCACTGAGTGGCAGTGGTACACCATGTATGGAAACAATTGTTGATGGCATGAGATCGACCTCGTCACCTTGCCTCCATTTATTTTGTTTACCTTACCTAGATATATAACAAATTGAAGCATTATATCTCAAAAGATGCATATATATATATGGTACTGTAACTATCTAGAATTAAGCAAGCAGAAATATATATAAATGGATAAACAAAGTTTTAATTACCAATCATGATAGGTCCACCGGAGCCATTTGAGGTTTTGGTACTTCGCATCACAATGTCGTCGCCTAACATCTCCACCGCAAAGTCTATCATATCCTCTGCTGATGTAATGCATCGCTTTGTCTCCCTCGGGCTTGGTGGCATCTGACATTTTGCCACTGTTTTGTCCACGATATCTGCCAATGTTGTATTGGGTTCTAGCGCAAACAGAGACTTGATAGTCTCAGCCTCAAATGGAATCCCATCGGCTATTGACCGGGGCAGGAATGACCGAACTAACTTCCTATTTATTATATCTGGCATCGGCATCACATTGCCCTCTTTCAATTCACTCTCTCGAAAAAAAATACCAGGTTCAAAATTATTGTTGTTATGGAAATCACTCGTGTAGTTGTACATTTTATCGTCCTTGTTATGGAATTCGTAAATGTAGTAGAATGGACTTTCAATGGGGATTGTGAATGAGGGGGGCTCAAAGAAGGTGGACTTGGGGCAGAGGAGACGAGCAGAGCGGCAGAGGTCGGGGGTAATTGAAAGTGGAGAGGGTAGAGAAGAGGAGAGGGAGGCAGGGAGGGGAGAGAGGAGGGAGAGGAAGAAGTCAGGGTGGGGACTGTTGTTGGGTATTTTGCGGTTCCAGTAGCGGATGGTAGCGGCTCCGGCGGTAAAGGGGTTCAAAGATGATGCATGCAGAGTGAGGGGAAGAGCAATAAGGGAGAGGAGGATAATCATGAGAAGGGGAGGAAGGGGAGAAGGGAGAATGGAGGTTGCCATTGTTTGATTGAATGAATGAATGGGTGTTGTGCTACTAACCTGGTACATATATATATATGGGAAATGATACTGAGATACAGTCGTCGATACTGTGGGCGATATGGGCGAGCCGGTCTGCAATAAAATTACGGTTCAACACGGGTGCTCATCCTCTGTAGCGCTGCATTGTGTAGGGCGGAATGTGAACCGTTAGATCATCTCGAGATTCGAGTCAGCACAGATCTTGAGATGATCTAATGGTTCATATTCTGCGCTACACAATGCAGCGCTAGAGAGGATATGGAATCGTTCAACACCGGTTCATAGCCTGCTCAACATTAGAAATGGAAGGCACATTTGCTTTGGACCTCTTCAATACCTATTCAATATTCAATATTAAGAACGGACAATAATTAAAATGTCATTTGTTATTTTAGTATAGTCCGGAAAATTAGTGTAATTTTTTGCATGGTTGTTATGCATTCTAGTATTCTACTACATCTGCACTATCTTTTTTTGCATTATGGTACAATTATGGGTATCTTATAAACTTAATTTGCACAATTTTGAATGATATTTGTTTTATGCATATTTTTTTTTATTTTTATGCAGTGTGATATTTGTTTTATGCAATTTTTTTAAGTTTGTGTTATATAATTATTATGCATGATATTTATTTTATGCACAGACTTTTTTACATTTTATGCACATACTTTTTACTTTTATGCAGGTGATATTTGTTTTTATGCAAGTTTTTTTTTTTCTAAGTTTGTGTTATGAAGTTATTATACATGATATTTGTTTTATACATAAACTTTTTACTTTTATGTAGTGTGATATTTGTTTTATGTAAGTTAATTTATGCGTATATAGTTACTTATTATGCATACATTTATTTGCATTGTGCACTAAGATATGGTGATCACTTGAATCGCGTGAATCCGCTCGAATCGCGGAGGCACAAGGATGGGACTGCGGATTGCGGAGGCACAGGGATGGGATTGTGCATGGGATCGCGCGTGCTTATTTGATTGGTCAAAGTCACTTCGTACGGTTATGCACTTAAACTTTATAATTTTGCATAATTTGTACAATTATGCACATAGAATTATTAATTATGCATATTGTGAGTACAATTGTAAACTTAAAATTTGTAATTATGCATTAGTTTGCATATTTGTGTACTTAAATTTTGTAACTATGCATGTTGTTTGTACAATTATGCACTTAAAATATGTAACTATGCATGTAAGTTGTACAATTGTGCATTTAAACTTTGCAATTATGCATAAAATGTTTAGATTTTGAACATATTTTAAAACAATAATTTACTATAAATTGTGCATATTTTTCTTTTCTTTTCTTCTTTTGGTTTGTCGAGTGGGAAAAATTTTATAATGGGATGGTTAGTTCAAGTTGTGCGCAGGGCAAGCGCTGAGTGAAAGAATCACTGTCAAGTGAGTCCTAGTGATGGCGCGTGCGAGTGAGCGGATCAAATTGAGTGCGTATCGACGACGGTATCGACGAGCGTATCGATATATCAGCTCCACAAATAAACAAATGAATAGAAAATTCAAATAAAACTACTTGACAATTAAATCTTAAATGTTGTCACTACTATTTACCCCACTACATCATGGTCAATTATTAATTACAAATTAATTTAAACATATACATGATTGTCTACGTTACTGTAATCCATTAATTGCTGAAAATTGACAAAATAACAAATTTTACGAGGCACCCTGCCTGGTAGCTGGTGCCTTCATGTTTTAGTTTTCTTCTGTCTAGGGAAATAATTTTGTACTAGTAAGCTGCCCCGGCGTTGTAAGAGGACTTCCCTTAATATATTGTAATTATGTTACAATAAGAAAAAATAAATAAAAGAATTGATCTTGAAGAAAATTTACTCATAAAACGTATGTTAAAATAAATAAAGACAATAAATTTAACTAAATTAAGAGAACCCAAACAACACAGACAAATTCTCTTGAAATGTTAATTTCTATATTAACCGAAAATTAAAAAGTTGAAAAAACAAAAATTGCCACCATTTACTTCTCAGAGTATCCTAAATTTGTACTATTATTCACTCCATCTAAACACACTGTACATAATTTACCATAGTACTAAATAATTTCATCATTATTTGCTATCAGTGAAGTCAGCATCGATGACATAGCCATTAATTGTATACAAAGATATCAAGCATCTATATAGTATTGTTATCCATACATCTATAAATATGTATAACTTTTATAACATACTAGTGAAAAGCCTATGCCTTGCTTTAGGCTGAAATTGTTATTTTTTATAATAAATTTTTAAAATAATATGTAATGGACCTTAAATTGAGATAATTTATATGGGCCTTTAATTTTATTGGGCCGAGAACATCAACGGGCATTAACGTGCATCAACGGTTCTGATCTATTTAAAAAAAATGATCAACAGCTCAGATGTGAGGATAGCCCTTTCATGTCATTTTTTTCTAATATACTTTTATTATTAGTAAGGATATATATCAATTTTGTAATCTATAAATTATGTAGATATTCATTCATGACATTAATAGCATTCAATAGGTGATGGGTACGGATCCGTAGGACCATCCATCCTTTTGACACCAATCCACCTGTCAAATCTATACTATATTAAAAAGCACCTATAATTTGGACACTTTCAGTTTTTTTCAATATTTCCAGTGTTGATCGGACAGTGCAAATTAATTTCAGCTTGTTAAATGGCTACGATTGATTACCATAATCTTGTTTCCTCTCCATTTGTTTCAAGCAGGCTTTTAAAAAAACGTAGTTTTAACTTCGTTTAAACCGTTAAACCATTTTTTGGACTCTCTCACGTTAAGTATTTGTGAAAAAACCGTTATTTGTGGAAAAACCGTTATTAACAAAGTTAAAACCGTTAAAGTCCGTTAAAATCCGTGTTTTAGAGGTGTTTAACCACCGTATAATATGTTGGCACATTATTGACGGTCTAGAGAGTTCAAAATATTGTTTATTCTTCGAATATTAACAATAATTAAAATATAAAATCTTTATTGCGATTGTCTTAATTTTTTTTCATTTTAATTTTTTGATATTACATTTTTCGTTACTTAAGATTTCAACTTTTTATCATTTTATGTACTCAATTAGTTTTATAATTGTTATTTGTACTTAATTATTAAGTATGATTGTATGAGAGTGTATTGTATAGTCTTTTTAAATATAAAAAATATATAAAAAGTGAATACCCGTTTTTTGATTTAACGGCCGTGTAATTCCGTTTTAACGTCAAACCGTTAAATGGTCACCTCGCCGTTAAGAGCCGTGAAACGCTTTTTAAAAGCTTGGTTTCAAGAGTGTAGTTGATGTGCAATATCTCTATTTGAAATTGGAACGAGCAAATCTAGGAGAATTGTTTCTAAGTATAACAATTCAATTATCTTCCTTCCTAGTTATATATTCTTGACATTTCCAAGTATTACCCCGCACAACGGGCGGGTCTCTCGCTATTATATAAATAAATCTCTTGATGGGCAGGTCAGGTCACGCGAGTTTGTATAGTAGAAGTCTCTCTCCAATTATGAAGATAAGGAGGAATCCAATGACAATACTTATCTTGACAATTTCGACAATAGTGATTTTGAAAATTTAAATAAAATCATATAAGTTCTTAATAATAAAAAAAAGGTTAATAGATGTATTATTTAACTTATAGATTGATAGGATTCAATTTTCAATCAATTTGGTCAACAAATTTTGTGGTTATCCACTCATAAGAAAAACACGAGATTTCAATCCTAATAAGCAAGCACATACATATACATTGATGCTTATAAAAAACATACGTACATATATCAAATGACAAACCTAACAAATGAGAAAACACACTAATACAGTGGCGGAGCCAACTTTATTATGTTGGGTGCAAATAACACCACTCAATTTTGTAAATTAACTTCCATTTAATACATCAATTTTCATTGATAGTTCGACAAACTTGACATCATAAACTATGTATTGACCCCACTGGGTCTTATTCCTCCTTCCGCCACTGCACGGATACATCACACATGAAATGCAGTAGAGGGCTGGTATATACACACATATATAAAGAGAGCCAAGAGGTAGTACATAGCTTGATAACTAATAACTTGTAATGTACTGATCATTCTGATCATGGTCAGCAACCACCCATGCCAGATCTCCATTGGATATCCAGTGGCATACCTCAGTTTCACCTGGCTTGCCGCCCGCTTGCACAAAGGCGAGATGTTTCGGATTCCACATGGAGGTGTCGACAGGGGCGGAGTCAGGATTTGAAATTAGGGGGGGTCGAGATATCGAGAGACAAAATTTATAGGGGGGGTGAAATGAAAACTCTCAACAAAATACACTGCATATTAACGTTTTTGTATACAAATTCGAAATCATAGGGGGGGTCACACCCCCCTCCGCCCCCCCTTCTCTCCGCCCCTGGGTGTCGAGGTGACAGATAGCAACACCAGTGTTGATCTTCTCCTTGGTTTTGACGGACAGGATTTCGGCCTCATAGACTCTGATTTTGGGCACTATGTGGCAGTGGTACACCATGTATGGAAATAAGTAGAGGTGGCAAAACCCGACCCGACCCGACAAACCCGCCCGAACCCGACCCGACCGAACCCGAACCCGACCCGATTTTTCAGATAGTCAAACTTACCTGAACCCGACCCGACCCGACCCGGCTTGACCCGATACCCGACTTGAACGGCAGTTAGGCAACCCGAAACCCGACCCGACCCGACCCGACCCGACCCGAGACGACCCGAGACCTGACTTGAACGACAGTTAGGCAACCCGAAACCCGACCCGACCCGACCCGAGACCCGACTTGAACGGCAGTTAGGCAACCCGAAACCCGACCCGACCCGACCCAAGACAACCCGAAGACCCGATATTATTCTAGATTACAGACCCGAAACCCGATCCGGACCCGACCTAAACCCAAATTACTCGAGCCCTAGACAACTCAAAATTGGATGACCCGAAACGACGAAACCTAACTCGACCTGAAATAGTAGGGTCAACCCCATATAACACAATCCAAACAGTCTGCCCCGATGCGACCCGACTCGACCCGATCTAATATTAAGAGCATTCAAATTTGATTGAGATAGAATTGAAAACGACATGTATCAACTCATATCAATTCATATTATCAATGCGACTCCAATGATTCTCTTATTTTTATCTTTGATTTTAATTATTACTTACAACAAGCTAAATTCTATTTCACAATTAATTGTAAATAAATAAAATAATTAGTAAAACTAATCAATCATATTTTGTATAGTGAAAAGAGCGTAGCAGTTAATACCCAAAATGCGGCCATCCCCCAAGTGACTAGTGTACTTGGATAAACAACAGTAGTTAGAACCAGAGATGACTCGAGAGGTCAAGACTAGATTAGATGACCCAAAAGCTAACCCAAATCAAAACCCGACTTGACCCGACCCGACTTAACTCTTGACCCGGCAAAAGACGACACTTGTCGACCCGAGACCCGACTCGACCGGATCCGAACCGACCTGTGACCCGATCAAAAGATGGTCTTGCTGACCCGAAAACCCGACCCGCCCTAACCCGACTCGACCCGTGACCCGATATATGGCGGCTACTGCTGACCCGAAACCCGACCCGCACTGACCCGACTCGACCCGTGACCCGATAAATGGCGGCTACTGCTGACCCGAAACCCGACCCGCGCTGACCCGACCCGACCCGTAACCCGAATTTTGCCTGGTCAAACTAATCCGAACCCGACCCGACTCGACCTGAACCCGCCCGACCTGACCCGATTGCCACCTCTAGAAATAAGTGTTGGTGGCATAATATCGACCTCGTCACCTTGCCTCCATTTATTTTGTTAACCTTACCTGTATCGATATATAACAAATTAAAACACAAGAGTTAATTACCCAATTCCACCTAATTATCCAGTAAGTGAATTAATGAATCCGTTATTGTTTAGTGATTATTATAATGTTTGCTACACGTTATTTCTTAAGAACAAAGTTGCATCAATAACTAGTTAGTGGATATAGAATTTTAGCAGAAATACAAATAGATAAACAGAGCTTAACTACTTACCAATCATGATAGGCCCACCGGAGCCATTTGAGGATTTGGTACTTCGCATCACAATGTCGTCGCCTAACATGTCCACCGCAAAGTCGATCATATCCTCTGCTGATGTAAAGCACCGCTTCGTCTCCCCCGGGCTTGGTGGCATCTGACATCTTGCCACTGTTTTGTCCACGATATCTGCCAATGCTGTATTGGGTTCTAGCGCAAACAAAGACTTGATAGCCTCAGCCTCAAATGGAATCCTATCAGCTATTGACCGGGGCAGGAATGATCGGAGTGGCTTCTTATTTCTTACATCTGACATTGGCATCACATTCCCCTCTTTCAATTCACCCTCTCGAAAAAAAAATACCAGGTTCAAAATTATCGTTGTTACCAAATTTGCTCATATAGATGTACATTTTATCGTTTTTATGGAAATCGCTCATGTAGTTGTACATTTTATCATTTTTATGGAATTCACTCATGTAGTTGTACATTTTATCGTCTTTATGGAATTCACTCGTGTAGATGTACATTAATTATATCGTTTTTGTGGAATTCGCTCATGTAGTTATACGTCTTATCGTCTTGATGAAATTCGGTCGTGTAGATGTATTTTTTATCGTCTTTATGGAATTAAGTCGTGTAGATGTACTTTTTATCGTCTTTATGGAATTCGCTGGTGTAGATGTATTTGTTGTCGTCTTTATGGAACTCGCTCGTGTAGATGTACTTTTTATCGTCTTTATGGAATTCACTCGTGTAGATGTACATTTTATCATCTTTGTGAAATTCGTTCGTGTACATGAGCCATATGTTGTTATCCGGGATTGTGGATGAGGGGGGCTCGAAGAAGGTGGAGTTGGGGCAGAGGAGGCGTGCAGAGCGGCAGAGGTCGGGGGTAATTGAAAGGGGAGAGGGGAGAGAAGAGGAGAGGGAGGCAGGGAGAGGAAGAAGTCAGGGTGGGGACCGTTGTTGGGTATTTTGCGGTTCCAATAGCGGACGGTAGCGGCTCTGGTGGTAAAGGGGTTCAAAGATGATGCATGTAGAGTGAGGGGAAGAGCAAGGGAGAGGAGGCTGATCATGAGAAGGAGAGGAAGGGGAGAAGAGAGAATGGAGGTAGCCACTGTTTGATTGAATGAATGGGTTGTTGTGTTGTGCTGCTAGCTGCCTGGTACATATATATATAGAGTAAAACTATGGTGCTTCTAAGAGAATGGAGGTCTCCTGTGCTCTTAACTCAAAATTTATATTAAACCATCTCGAAATTTTGATTTATGGGTCTCATTAAATTCTTTATATCAAAATATTATAGGATACAAAAATTTTCCATTTTTTGAGATTTTTAAGTATTTGTTTTGTATTTTTTAAATATGACATAGTTTTATACATTATTTTATTATTATTTTGATGTCATTCTAAAAAAATTCCAAAACATATACTTAAGAAACTCAAAAAATGAAAAATTTTTGTATCATAAGAGATTTTGATATAAAGAATTTAATGAGAATGATAAATCAAAATTTCATGATGATTTAATATGATTTTTGAGTTAGGAGCACGGAAGGCCTCCGTGCTCCCAGGAGCACACTAGTTTTACTCTCTCTCTCTATATATATAGCACAAATAGATAGATGAAAATAAAATTAAAATTAAACTACTTGACTATTACATCTTAAAGGTTGTCACTATCATTTACCCCGCTACATCATGGCCAATTGTTAATTACAAATTAATTTAAACTAGTCAAGAACCATCCTTTGGTCTAGTGGCTAAGGGCAACGCTCTCCATGTGGGAGGTCGCGGGTTTCAAACCCGGATGGAGGGTCTTTTATAGACATTTAAATTTAAATGGCTTGACTCTCATCTTTTATCTCAACAAAATAAAATTGGTCATCTGCGTTTCAATCTTTGACAAAGTATAATTAAAAAAAAAATTTGAAGCCTTACAATATGTTGTATAGTATCACCGGTGTACATTCATTGCTCTTTCTTTGATGATTTGATTGATATGGCCCAAAATCATTCTCCCAAAAAAAAAAAGGTAACTGTAGAAGTTACTGTTGCTAATATTGTAGCAACTCGTCCCAGCTTAAATACCTATAATAGGGATATAGCTATCATTGTCTACGTTACTGTAGTCCATTAATTGCTGAAAATTGACAAAACACCAAATTCAAGGAGGTACCTTGGTGCCTTCAAGTTTTAATTTTCTTCTGCCTGGTGAAATAATTTTGTACCAATTCTTATCATCTACTGCACAGAGATCTAACCGTTCGATTTTTTTGAGATTCGTGCAACTCAATCCCAAAAAGTCCCCCTATTAGTCCTCATCGTTGGATCTCTACGCAACATTTGTAGAGGATGAGCACGCATTTTGTACTTGTAAGCTACCCAGCGTTGTAAGGAGAATTCCCTTTGACCTAAGCATAGATTGTAATTATGTTACAATATAAAAATAAAAAAAACGTATTGATCCTTTAGAAAATTTACTTAAAAATACGTATGTTAAAATAAATAAAGACAATAAATGTAACTCAATTAAGAGAACCCAAGCAACACAGACAAATTCTCTTGAAAAGCTAATTTCTAAATTAATTGAAAATTAAAAAGTTGAAAAAACAAAAATCGCTACATTTTGAACCATAGCAGTATAGCACACTGCACATATCTCTTGGATTTTCATTTTTCATTATTTGCATTTTTTTTTCTATAACTATGAATGACCTCTGCATTTTTCTTTAAATACATATAATGATATAATACACTCACTAGATTAACTTTGTTATATGCAAGATTATTAATTTACGCTAAATTAACTTTGTTATCTATTCAGCCCAAAGCCCCAAACCTCCACTTGGGATCAACAGCATCAGGAAAGCCTCTTCTCCGATTTTTGGACTTTCTTTCTTTCTAAACAATATAAACCAACAGATCACAGATGTGATTAAGGCTACAACGAAGGCAGCCTACGATGCCCAAGTTGCACGGTTCTGTTACATAATCTTAACCATTGTTGAGTAATCCCTTTTAATTTATACAGTTAAATGTGTAATTATTGTTAACAAAATATGATATGTATAACTTGCTACAACAAATAATATAAAGAGGAAAGATCACTTGACAGTGTCTATTTGATTGATAATTTTGACAATTAGAATTCAACTAAGCTTAAAGAAGATCATCTTACAATTATATGTGAATAAGTTGGTAGATGCATCCTTGAACTTCTATAAATAGATTGTTTTTCAAATTGCATGCAACTTATATAAGTAGATGTATCCTTTATATATGGAACCGGATCAATTGAAATTACTTATTTTGACAATAGTAATAAATTGAAAAAAAATCTTCAAAATAAAACAAGTTTGCAAATGCATTATTGAAATTATAGGTTGGTTTAGATGTAGAGGAGGGATCAAATGACCATAACTTTTGGTACCCCATCGGTAACCACAAAATTAAATCTCAAATAAATACATTTTTAATGGTTAAATAAAAAAAACCAATTGATGGAATGTTTTGTACATATCATATCTTATGTGTAATAAAAAAATCATATAATTTTGATTTTATTTACATATGAATTAAGCATTAACAAAAATCAACGATTCAAATTTTATGATCATTTCTTTTCTCTTGATGGCTATCGAAACAATGTTAAATTTTCATCATTATATATATATATGTTATAGGAATGATTTACAATACATTTAACGGTTTAGATTTATTAATTTATGTATAAAAAATAATGTGGTTATTGAGGGCACCAAATTTTGTGGTTATTGGATCTCTTTGCGCATTATTGAAAATATATTCAACTTTGTTTACTATAAATAATTAAATATTATAAATTTATAAAATTTTTGATTATTTATTTAATGCTATTTTTTGGAGTGAAGCCTGAAGCCCTAAATGCCTGAGTGAATTCACTGTTGGACGATTTTCATAAATAGCCCAAGGCCTAAACTTAACTTCACCAATGGCCTTGGGCCAAACATATCTTCACCAATGGCCTTCCCAAGGGCGCCACTTGAAGTCACGCCTTTAAACTAGATTTTCTCTGCCTGGTGTTGCCCGAAAAGTGAAATCATTGAAGGACACAACTTCAACTTGCGCCCTTCAATTTTTTTCAATGTTTTATTTTTTTTTTTAAGATATCACCATCTTGTAGATCTTTTCACGACCTTTCCAGAATGTGGTTGTACGTTTCATGGGGAGCTTCCTATCAAAAGTTATGCGTATTTGAAGTTTTCTGTCCAACTATAAATTTTTAATCATATTTTCTCGATATTATTATGCATCTTTTTAACAATAAATTAATATAAGAAATTTATTAGGTCATATAAATCAAAATTTGGAGATATTTTTGTATATTTTTTAAGTAAGCTTCATAAAAAGTGTCTGTGTGGCGTGTGCTTAAAAATACCGTAGTTTTACTCATAAAATTAATTTGTTTATTTAACTTCTAATATAAATTTTGAAATATTATTTAGACATTAGGTTTACTAATAAAATAAGATACATAATAATATCGAAAAAATTTGATAAACAGCTTATAATTGGACAAAAAACTTCAAATACGCATAACTTTTGATAGGAAGCTCCCCATGAAATGTACAACCACATTCTGGAAAGGTCGTGAAAAGATCTACAAGATGGTGATATCTTTGAAAAAAATAAAACATTGAAAAAAAATGAAGGGTGCAAGTTGAAGTTGCGTTCTTCAATGATTTTACTTTTTGGGCAACATCGAGCAGAGAAAATATAGTTTAAAGGGCGCGACTTCAAGTGGCGCCCTTGGGAAAGCTATTGGTGAAGATATGTTTGGCCCAAAGCCATTGGAGAAGTTAAGTTTGAGCCTCAAACTATTTATGAAAATCGTCCCTCACTGTTAGCACGTACCACGTAGCAACTGAACTACGCAGTTTAAGCTATTAATTAAAAAAAAAAAAAAAAAACAGTTCCCTCACAGTCACAGAAACCCTTCCTTCCTCCCAAAACCCCAACATTCAAACCCTCCATCCGTCCGACTCCTCGGCGGCTTCGCCGTCGGTCCATCTACCCACCGCCGGCGGCGCCATGACGGACCTCCCTCCGGGCATAACCTCGCTCTTCCCTCTGGCTTCCCTATTCCACCCTCCCAACCTCCCTTCCCTCCCCGCTCTAACCCCTCTCTCCCCTCCCTCCACGCTCCTCTCCTCCCCCTCCCTCCTCCCCCACTCCCCCGCCTCCCCTCCCTCCTCCCTCCACTTCTACTCCCTCCACTCCCTCCTCCGCCCCGAGCTCCCCTGCCCCCACTTCAGCCCTTACCCCCTCCGCCCTTCCCCCGCTCCCCCCGTTTCCAACCTCCTCGCCGCCCTCCCTGCCCGTTCTTCCTCCGTTTTATTACACCTCTTCTTCCCTACCGGTGAGAACGCCCATGCCATCGGTTTTGTTTCAGTGAAGTATGTGCCGTCGGGGTCTCCGGAACCCTGGCAGGTCACTCTTGATGATGACACCGGGGATGTGTTCAAGCAGACGCAAGGGTTCCGGCAGGCATGTAACCGGATCTCTTCACTTGCTGTGTCGCCGTGCTCTGGCCAGGGAATCGATTCTGATAATCGTCGGGGTTTTGAAGGGTTTCTGTTGGCTACTACTTTGTACACGGTGAACTGGTTTCGGGTTGAGACGGGGCCTGTGGATCTGGATTGCGAAGAGAGACAGAGACCCTTCCTGGTGCCGTTGGCCAATTACGGGTTCGACAACCCGGTAGTGCACGCATGCTTCAGTCCCCATATCAACGAGGAGTGTGCGGTTTTGCTACAGAATGGTGAGCTTTACTTGTTCAACCTTTGTTCGAAGCAGTCCGGTAGAACTAGGGTAGTGTTGAAGAACGGTCATAATTTAGGTCGGTTTATAAGCTGCGAGTATGGTGCCGAACCGTGGACTGTCATTGTTGCATGTGCGAAAGCTGTTGTTTCGGTCGATGTGAGGTATCAGGGGGAAGGGCAGACTAGGGTTTTGTTTCAGCCCAAGAAATTAGGTTGTTACGATGTGAACCGTTTGGAGGACAAGAGAGAGAAGTTTCTGGATTTCTGTAAGTCGGGTTATAGTAATTACCATTTCTCGGTGTTGACCAAGTCTCGGTTGATGCTGCTCGATGTGCGACGGCCATGCCACCCGGTTCTGACATGGGACCACGGACTTGATAATCCTAATTACGTTACCATGCTTAAATTGGAGGAACGGAAACCCTCTGATGGGCACGAAGCAGTATCGGGATCAGGTTATTCCATCTTGGCCGGTTCGTTGTCTAGTGGTGAGTTTAAATTGTTTCACTATGGACCGACACATGAGCTGGGGGCACCCGGTGATTCTTCCCTTTTTGCGTTGGGGGTCCCTTCTGGTATTTTCTTATCCGGCGATTGTAGCGGGACCAGCAAAGAACTTATGGATAAGATATTTTCTGGGAAAAGTACCTTGGTTAAAGATATTAATTGGCTCAAAAAACGAGAAAAGATTGTGGGGTTTTTTATGATTCCGCCGGAGGTGTCTGGGATCATAAGTGATTCGATTGGATTTACCTTGATCCGGTTAATGTCTTTTGGAAGGTTAGAGGTGCAAAGTTATGGCCGATCAGATGATATGCCACATAATAAAATGTGCATGAAAGAAGAAAGCACATCAGCATCATGTGATATTTTAACTGTTTGCCCTGATTGCAAGAGAGAGGAAGTTCCAAAAAGGCGTTATTTCCTTGATTTGAGATATCTCAATGCATATATTCATGGTGATCTTTCAGAAATCCTTCCTATGGATAATAGGCAATCATGTGACGATACTCTGAATGAAGATCTGTTGGCTTTGATGCGTGACTCCATGAACTACACACCTTCGCTATCTCCCTTCATAGAAAATGCCACACTTCCATTCAGTATAGCTGAAATAGCATATAAGAGTGCATTGAATGGTCTTAAACCCGATCTCATTCCTTTAGCTTTTGCAAAATACTCTGACGTATTTCAACAAGTTTCTAAGGGTGGCAATTTTCAGCTTCTAGAAGTTTCTAGGAACTCAAATTTCGGTGAACAACGACCTTTAATTATCACAAAGCCATACCGAAGAGGCCTAAAATGGTCTAAGAAATCAAAGGCTCCAAGAGACAAACTATTGGGACCTGTTCTACCTGTGCCGGTTCTTCTCACACTAGAGGAAAGAGAAAAAAATGGCAAATGCTTCGGATTTGATGGAGATGGTACAATAATGTACCAGAAATGCACAGAGGTTCATGATTGTATATTTCCTGCTAATTTGAGTGCTGACACCGAGGAATCAAAACCCAAGCCTTTTTTTGTTTATGAACCTCAGTGTGATATTATTAGGTCAAAAAAATTGAAAAGAGATGATAATAGAGATTGCAGAGATGGGAACTATGAAACTTTTGTTTGCGGGATCAATAGCAGGCCATCACAAGATCAGGTAAAACCTGAGCCAGATGTAGCAGGAGCAGAATTGTTTGATGTCGGCCCAGTAAGGATGGATTTTGGTTGTTCAAACATAGAAGTTGGAAAATTTGAGAGTGATGAGTTAGGAAAATTGAAGGGACAATTTTCTGATTGGTTGAACAATTTTAAGCCTTATCAGGATTTCTGTTCTTCTTCAAAAATTCCCACATTCAACCAATAGTGTTTTTTTTTTTGACAAATAGGAAAGCAATGTGCTACTGTTTGCCTAAAAGAATGCTTGAAGCATTGGGCTAATTTTTTAGTTTGGCAGGTTATTACATCTTTTGTTTTTGTCCCTTTGTATGTGTACATGTATCAAATTTCTTGGCATTATAGATTATGGATCGGTATTTGTCCAGCAACTTTTGGATTAATTGATTTGCAAGGGTTAGCTGGGTACTCAGTTCCTTTGGCTTGCAAAATATTTGTGTTATCAGCCATCTAATTTTGACACCAAACTGATCTAGGGCCGACCCAATTGCACAAATTCTTACCACTATACATTTCAGATGAACTCCTAAACTTGTTGCTGGTATCATTAGACAACATCAGGACATGCAAGTGTTTTACCATAAACTTGTTTCTTGTATCATTAGACAGCATCAGGAACATGGGAGCTGCTTTGGGCAGCGTCCGATTTACTTCGGCACAGCTTTTTGACCCTACTCGGACGAAATTACCCCAGAATACTTCTGCACAGCGTCTCTCTTTTTTTCACTCCCAATTAGAATGCTGCCTTCCCCGTCTTTTTCTTTTTGGTATCTCTTCTTTCCTCGCTTCAAGCTCTTTAATAGAGCGATTAGGTGATCGAGTACTAATCATCGTGCTATCAGAATTGAGGCACCTGAAGAGCAGCGGAATGTGGGAGCTTGGGTAGGGGGAACCTAGTCTAGAATGAGTGTCAAGAGAAGATGGAAGCAGTGGTGATCGGAGCCGGAGTGGTGGCCATGGTCCATGCTCTCGCCATGATCGGAATGAAACAGGTACACATTTGTGCTCTCTCCATGATCATGCTCTGGCTGGGTGCACTTCTCCAAAACGAGCATTATCAATAGCTCTGTAATTGAAACCAAATATCTGTTACAATTTTTTTTTCTGTAAATCATACTAACAAATTCAGAATGAAAGAAAAATCAGTAAAATAAATCCAATCTGTCTGTATATTGCTGCATAATCAATTTCAGAAAATTTTCATAAGAAATCATATCTTACCTGGCTTGCTAATTGCTCTCTCATTATTTGCTACAAATCCTCTTGCCTTTGATTCCACTGCCTTGTGGCTGCTTCATGGGTGTAATGTAAACACTAAGCAGGTTTGTATATTGTACTATATTGTTATAAAACTGCAGCTCAGTTTCTAAAATTCCTTATGAGCTATGTGAGGACAAGCATTCTCTAGTACACAGGTTTGTAATTCATTGCTGCTAATTAAACTGCCTCATTGTACTGTTAATTGTTACCCTTAATCATTTTTGCAGTACGGAATCGCAAAATACAAGGAAGTTTGTACAACTGCAAAACACAATGAGTGAATTGGACCAACTTCCAAGTTTTGTGAGCAATTACTGTTACTAGAGTATCTCCATCACAGTGAGCAATTACTGTTGTCATATCAGTTTTTGTTTTTCTGGAAGCGGTTTCTCATCTAAATTACAATTGCAGGTAAATTTGTTCGAACAGTGGCAAAAGGCTGTGCCGAAGTAAAACGACCGCTGCCCAAAGCAGCTCCCCATGACCATGTAGTAGTGTTTTACCGTGCTGTTTGACCTGATACTCTAAAAGCACCAGTCAGCCTTTAGAACTGTAACTGAGAAAATTACCTCGTGTAGGCGCCAACCAGTTCATACGCGTCAAATTCAAGTATCATATGCTCTGGTTTTGCAATTTCAAATTATCTCGTGTTGCTTGCTTGTAATTAAATATGAATCCATACACGTACTAGGCTTATAAAATTGATATCCATCACATGATGGATTTTCGGACTGATTCTATATTGGTATGGGCTATTGGGCTCCATACCATTTGTAAGTATATGATTGAATCATTGAATAAATGGATTTGCTTAAAAAAAAAAGAAAAAAAAAGGAAGTTGGACTGTTGGACTGAGTATTTTCTATAATTTTTTTCAGTATGATAATGATTTTTCAGACAAATATCAGAATGTGCCATCCATGCGATAATGCCATAGAAGTTTCCTATTGTAGAAACTAGTTCTTGCTGCAATGCAATGTGACATGGTTTACTACTTTACTGCAGCTTTCTTTTAATTACTATCAGTATGTGTTCAAAAAGGGAGTTCACAGTCTCATCTCATGTATAATACCATGGGGTTGGTACAATTGGCATTGCCTGATAATTTTCTGCCCACAACTCTGACCAAGGACCAATGAGAAAATTGAATTATGCTTTACAAAAAGGGGAAGAAGAATTGAAGACCCTTCAATTTTATTTTCGTGAATGACAAGTTGGGACTAATTAAGTCGTCTTTTTTAATAGTTTCTGGTATTATATTATACTAATTGACCACGTTGAGGAATGTTTTGACTACTTTTTAGGACCTTTTTTTTTTTTTTTTTGAAATTTGAAGGAAAGAAAGATAGTTCTGCTTTCCTGATTTCTGGTCTTTCCTTTTGACCAACTGAATTTCCTTATATGGATCAACTGTTTTCTTTTTTTTTTTTTAATCAAGATATAAATCAACTGTCCTTTCCAGTTAAAATTCTGAGAAGAGAAACAAAACTAGAGCAGTTAATTCACTGTTTCAACTAAAAATATTAACAAACTAGACAATTTTCATTTCATACAAGTAGAAATAAATGGGAATGAGTAAAAAATAAAACTATTGGTGATGAGTTTGAATATGTTATCAACCAACAGAACAGAGTGTGCCGTGATCCATGCCATCCATCATTGCTTCAGACATGCGGTCAAACTGTACCCCATGGAATGGAATTGAAGAAAAGATGCCCAAACTAAACTACCCAATAATATGAAGAGATCCGGGCAATGTCATCGGAAAGACTGACAGTCCACAATTCCACATTGTCAATTTCTATTTCCTTTTGCCAAGGAGATCAACGAGGCTGGGGCAGGGGCTGGTAGTGGAGTGGTAGCACTTTCTGGGACCAAGAAAACGAGTCTCTGAGTTCACAAAGGGAAACCCATTTTTCTAATTAACAGAAATATTTATTTTTAAAGAGCAAAAATACAAAAACAAAAATAAAATGTGTTTTTCTTTCTTTATTTTATATTTGTTTGGTTTACGGATTGTCTTACATCTCTCTTAAGACTATGTGGTCTTGCCTTTCTTTCTCAATATTTTCTTCTAAAGATTATAATTGCAATTTTATTTTGGTTTTAGTAAAGAAGAAAATAGAGGCTTTGCATCTATTTTCATTTTCATAAGATAGAAAAAAAAATTAATAAAGAGAAAGCAATCACCAAAATAGGATATTTGGGTCCTTAAACTTGGTTTCCTTTTTTCCTATTCATTACATTTCGTTTGGTGCCTTTGAACTTTTGGATTGTAACTAAAAACGGAACTTTTAATATATTTAAAAACCTTTTAAAAATATTAAAAATGTGGAAATTATATTTGATAATGTTTCAAGTTTCAATCAAACTGAATATATTTAGTAACACAAAAAATGTATGTATTTTGTACTGAGTTAGACTAATATGAAAATATTGGCATTTCAGAGTGAAATGCTACTGACCCAAATTATGCTTTGTCATTTCCGAAATTTTAATTTATGGTTCCCGATAAATTTATCATATGAAAATACTAAGGGATACAACAATTTTCCGTTTTCCGTTTTTGGAGCTTTTTAATTATGTATTTTCGATTTTTCAAAATGACTCTATAATATTAATAAATAGTGCTTGTTTGTACATAAATTTAAAAAACTTCAAATAAATACTTAAAGAGCTCTAAAAATAGAAAATATTTGTATCCCAAAGATTTTCACATGATTAATTAAATGGGAACCATAAATCGAAATTTCAGACATGTCAAAATATAATTTGAGTCGTTAGCATTTCACTCCGAAATGTTAATGTTTTCGAAATAGTTCTACTCGTTTGTAATAGTTGAAATTATGAGTCTTTAAGGGATTGAAACAACACTTAAATTGAATGTCTTTCAAAAACAAACAAAATCAATCTATAGATTTAACCTCTATACTCTTTTTTTTTTTTTACATTTTAATTTTTTTTTTCCAAATTTATTCAAAGCTTTGTCATGATAAAATAAGCAGGAGAAAAGGGTGACATCAGATGTGCTCTCCATGACTCCATCTAATAAAGAAAAAGAAAAGAAAGAAAGAAATAAAATAGTACATGCCGTACAAAAAAGAGCATGAGGTGGAAGCCACTTCTTTTCGGAGATGCCAAATCAATGGTACACCATTGGTCTGGTTGGATCCTACTGGGATCTTTTTCTAGCTGCTTTTCCATAGCTCTCCTCTCCAATTGTACACCAATTCTACATTTCTTCCATTTCCTACCAGAAGCAGGCAAGCTGAGGGCTGTAAACGAATCGAATCGAATCGAATTTAAACCGAATCGAGCTGAAACTAAATCAAACTTGAGCAAAACTGAATCGAGCTAGCTCGAACTTGAATTGAGCTCCGAGCCCATACGAGCTCAATTATTATAACTTTATATTTATTTTTCATATTACCATAGGTAATTAAGGAGAACTAAAATAAGTATATTATTTTGTCTTTCTTTGATAGCATAAATTAATTATCTCTTTTTTACTAATTTTATAATAAATTATGATTAAAAAATTTTATATTTTTTTAATTCAACAATAAAATAAGTATATTTTGCTAATTAAATAATAAATAGGTATGTTATTACAAACAATTTCAACAAAATAGTTCAAAATATGTGCAAATTACTATATATCGAACTATTACGAATCGAATCCGAATCGAATCAAGAAAAAATCGAGCCGAGCTAAATCGAACTCGAGCTGACAAAAAATCGAATCGAGCTAAATCGAACTCGAGCAAATTAAACTTTTTTTTTTTTTTCCAGCCCAGCACCATTTCTTTGTAGCAATATTAATAGCAACATATCGTTTTTCATTATGTAATGAATGAAATCAACATACTTTCAACTACTATAAGGAATCCAAATTTATGACAAACAGAAGCTTCGATCCAGTCTTCCAGATAAATACTGGACTTGTCTGTAAACGGAGAGTTTTGATATATAGTCTTTTACCCTTTATTTCATTAATGAATAGATCTTAATTATAAGAATATTCTAAAGAGAAAGTTAATGGAGAGAAACCAAACTCATCTTTCAATTCCCTTCCACAGCCACTATATACAGTACAGAGTACACAGTACTCCGTCTAGTAGATGTACAGTGTATGTACTGGTATATATATCTACCCATCACCTCCTGAGCCACTACACATTGCGTGTACAACTGTGGCCACAACTGTTGTACTTGTACACTTCAGAAAAGGGTAATGCACCGTCGGCATTAGTTCTTATTTTTTTCCTCTCGTGCTTAAACAAACCAGACATACATATGTATCTATATCTATACCTCTATATTATATTAAAAATCACGTAACTATTAGACTCTCCATTTGTTTTTCAAGTGTTTTGTATGCGTATCGGATGGTAGACATTTAATCTGATTTACTCAATGGTTGAGATTGTATCCATTTTGTCTCTCTCCTCTCCATTTCGTTTTTCAAGCACACACCAGATGGAGCGCTCTCCCACTTCTGTTTTCGCTATTGTTCTTTCAAACATTAAACCTATTAACCTACAATCATAATTGTCTCCCACTCCGCCTCCCCCTCCTCTCTCTCGCCCCCGCTCCCCTTCTCCTATCCACCAGACCACCACCATGGACACCCTCCCCTCTATTGCTAGGCGGAAGTTGTGCGCCGTCCACCCCTTCCTTTCTCTCTTTGTTCCTCAAATTTGCCTACCCGAAGTCCTCTCTCATTCCAAACCTCCACCATCGCCCCAGATCTCTCCTCAGTTCTCCCCTTCGGTGTTGCACACAAAATTCCTCCACCACCGCTCCCTTCACGTCGTCCAAATCTCCATTCGGCCCAAGCATAAGCCCCACGTCTTCATTCTTCACATCAAAACAACCTCCATTGCCGGTTCACAGTGGGTTTATGAGACCTGCAAAACCAAAAAAGGAAAATAATTAATTGGGTCGACCAGAAAAAATTGAATTGGTTCTCATCTTTCCATTCTTGTTCAGCCAGGTGGGCACACATGCAGAAAATCTGTTGCTTTGATATGCCAGCCAAATTTGCGCACAGAGGATATATTTCAAATTGAGAATATATTAAAACAGATATCAAAATTAACTGCGACTGTCAATATCTGGAAAAGGAACCACATTCCCCAATGAACGTCCCCAAAAATCTATTTTCAACCACACTCACATCACACTAATTTGTTGTTAATTTTTTTTATTTCGGTAAAGTTTGAAGGATGCACTTTCCGATTGCAAATATATTTGGATTTCAGTTTTATAATTTTACGTTTTGTATATATACTTCTATTAAATTCCATTGAGTTCGTAGTTTAATGATTGAATCATGCTTTAACATTAATGTAAATTGGAAATGTTAGATTTATTATATTTTTTTTGCTTGCGGTGATCAAAATTAAAATGTCCCGCACAATGGGCGGGTTCTTTGCTAGTATTAGAAAAACATGTAGAGTCCACTATATATATATATATACATATACATATATATATGAGGAGGGATCCATTGACAATACTTATTTTTGACAATTTTGACAATGGGAATTTTGAAAAATTTGTAAAAATAGTTAAAAATTCTAAAAAATAGAAAAAAAATTTATAGAGATATTGTTTAACCTATAGATTGATTATCTTTCAAGTTATATTCAATTTAAGTGACGTTTAATAGCTCTTTAAAGCTCGTTAAATTTCAACCGTTAAAAAATGTATAAAATTTTGATGAACCATCAAATGATGTTCAAATTGATTGAAATTTGAAACACTATTAATCTATAAATTAAAGAATGCATCATAAAAGTTTTTCATTTTTGAGATTTTTTATGAATTATTATAAAATTTTTAAAATCCCTATTGTCAAAATTGTCATTATAAGTATTGTCAATGGATCCCTCCTCTATATATATATATATATATATATATAGTAGGTCACCTATCCAACCATCTCCCATAATCTGACACACCCACATACACCCATGTGCTTGTCACAGTTGCATAAATGTTCATTAGAAACCGTAATGTATCTGTTTATTAGAAAATGATATATGTTGATCGGAAATATATAAATGTTTACTGAAAAAATGATATTTATTCATAAAAAATACGGTACACCGATAGATAGATAAAAGGTGGTCGCTACCTACAACTCTTATATTTTTTTCCTCTCGTGCAGCCGTGCTTAAACAAACCAGACATCTTATTCCGATAAGCACGCCTCTCTTTTATGTCTTTATATTCTGATAATTAATCGCAGTTATGGTTCTCGCTCGCTTGCTTGATAGTTGATGCAGACAAGACAATTAATTAGTTCTTTCTTTTGGGCACCACCATGGAAGGTTCAACTTTGGGATTTAATAATTATAGATGACAGCTACGTATGTATGTATGTATGCCTCGTGCTTATCGATTATCACCAAATTTGAATTCCAAGATCATATTTCATTATTTTGTTCATTTTTTTCAAGCATGGTTTTTGTTATATCTTGATGGTGGGGATCGATAATACTCTTGAATTAATATCATTTCTCCCATGTGACAGATTTATATATTGTGTTGACAAATCTCATCTCCTGGTCTAAATAATCAACCGCTAGAATTTAATATCGGCAATTAATTATCATTATCATTATATTAGTACGTATTTAGTAGGAATTCCTTGGATGTATATAATATTAAGAGAGCTGATCGGCATTAATTATTCAATTTATCATGTTATTAATATTTATAGCATATAATTAATAAAGTGATAATTCCATAATGATAAAGCAAATATATATATATATATATATATATATATATATATATGGGCATATATCAGAAACAATAAAACATAAATTTTTCTTAAAAGTCAAAAAAATTAAAGTGTAAAGAGAAGAGCATATCTCTGATCTCTCTTTTATGTTGCGCATGTCTAAACCTTCACTGTCTCGCAATCACAACTGGGGCATATCCTAAAAAAATGAACGACACAGAGTTAACCTAGGTACACAACTTGGCTGTGCATGCATGGATCGATGGATATATGAAATATTGCATCCATTCTATTCTTGACCTGTATGTCATTGTCAACAACTCAAGATGATCATGATGTCCAACTTAATGGATATACATCTACCTAAGACCTAAGTTGATTGTGACACTTGCAATATATATATATATATATATGTTCTGCACACCAGCAAGAGCAAGATTAGACAAGGGAAAAGTGAGCAACTAAAGTGAAAAGCTAGGTGAATTTGCTAACGCAATTTTAGAAACTGAAGTGCTTGGATCATGCTTGTGATAGACAATGGCTTCACCTATTTCATCCATTAAGGGCTTGATGATGCCTTTTTGATTAAGGAAAATGTTACAGAGATACCAAAAGAGATACCAAAATTGATACCTACTGTGTTTGTATTCATATTAATCAGGTATGTACTCTTATTAATAATTTCAGTATACAGTTTAGTTTGTACAGTGTAGTCAGATGTATAAATTTATATCTTATACAATAATTAATTAAGTTGAATACTTTAGTGAGTTATTAGTTTGAATAGAACACTTTTAGTATGAGTACTAACACAGACGATATCGATTTTAATTGGTATCTTGTCTGATATCTATGTATCATTGATGTAAGTAAAACTTAATTTACAAACAAGTACCAAAAAGTACCACTTCTATTATGATCTGGGTATAATATGGCGCAAATTACAATTACATTTGTGTGATGGATTATATCTATCAATATTTGGTGACCCGCAATGCTGATATATCTTCCCATTATATATATATATATATATATATGTCCCTATTAATGCCAAACATCCTCACAGGAAATTGTTTTTAAGAAACAGGGAAGAGCACCTGACCTAATTACTTATATATATAACATAACATAATGCAAGGTGACAATTCCACCGCCAAATCTTGGCTAATGCGCGCTATCCATTACATTACTAATTAACAATATATATTTTCATTGGTGTGCATGTGCGTTTATTATCGAATTTATGCTTTTAAAATGTAAAAAGTAATTAAAGAAAATTCATGTAGACCAATTCAATGTTTAATTCTACATCAATACAAATATATATAAGACGTACTAATTAATTATAACAATATGAAAAAAATACCTCTCTGGTTATTAATCCATATATAAATGTGTTGTCATCAATGTTTTCTTTTTTTAATAAAGTTAAGAGGACATGAAAAACATATTCAAATTATATATATAAAAAAAATGTAAGTTCATATATGGTCAGATATATGATATCTCATGATCCATTCACGAGTGCTCATCCTCTGTAGTGCTGCATTGTGTAGCGCAAGAAGTGAACCGTTAGATCATCTGAAGATTTGAGCCAAACCATATCTCGAGATGATCTAACGGTTCACATCATGCGCTACACAATTAATGCAGCGCTGCAGAGGATATGAAATCATGATGAACACCAAATTTTATCCTATCCTACTTCATATAGCACATATCTCGAGATGATTTAACGGTTCACATCCTACGCTACACAATGCAGCGTTCTACAGAGGATATGAAATCATGATGCACACCAAATTTTATCCTATCCTACTTCATATAATACAATACAGAGAGGATCTTTCCCATCTTATAATGTCACAAAACCGACACACACAGCCTATATATAAATGTATGATATGTGACGTTGCATATCTGAAGAAAAGCAACTGAGTACCATAAAAAATAGTAATTTGCACTTAACGGAAAAAAAAAGGATTACACTTTACCTAACTCCTGTGAAGCATATATGGCTTGGTGGTGAATTTCATCAAACACTTGATGATATATCATATATATATTAGATCGATCTTAGGTATGCACCCTTAGTAGGTTGCGCACTTTGAACCTTTTCGATTTTATTACCCTATATATATATGATTTGAAGAAATATTGTGCATATACAAAATATTAAGACCAACAATTTATCTGATATTATGGTATCATTAAGTATGACTAAAGGTTTAGTTATTGTTACATTTTATTCTAGCCTTGATCATTAATTTTACACTTGAAAAAATAACCAATTAAGTAGAATGCATAGTAACAGAATTGGTGTGAAGTGTTAACCTATCAGACCCAAGAAAAAAAAAATGAAATTATATTTCCAAAAACTTATATTATAGTTATTTTATTTAAGAATTAGGCTACGGTGATATGCATGCATATCACGATTTTACCATGCTATATGGTTCGTATCTCCATTTTCGGTGTCCGAATTGTCGATCCGAGCCGCTAAACTTAATCTTTATATCAAAATATACTAACAATCCAAATTTTATAATTTTTATAATTTTTTTACTATTTTTAATGATGGAGAGAAAATCACTATTTTGGATAAACCAGATGCCTTGGATCTAGCAATTTTCTCTCCATCATTAAAAATAGCAAAAAAAATCATAAAATTTGGTTTCCTATCATATATTAATATCGAGATCACATTGACCGGTTCGGATCGAATATTTGGAACCTGGAAACTGAGATACGGACCGCATAGCACGGTAAAACCGTGATATGCATATCACGGTAACCGGACTCTTTATTTAATTATATTATTATAATGAAAAAAATCATTGTTAGTATGTATTGTCGTTGCCGATCGACTCAATTTTATTCTTTTCATTTTACTAATCTAATGAAAATAATAATTTATGACTTAGTCAATTTGGACACCACAGAAATTGTTCACCCACAAATCCCCCATTATTTATGGATTTATTTCTTGTAGATTTTGATATAACTATTACATTGAACGGTTCGTACACAGCATAGCACAGCTAAAGTGTGATATGCATATTGCCATAGCCACACACAAATTATAATTAACCGCTCATATTGAACTTAATTACGTGCATGATGTATGACAGTACTGGTATATATATATATAATACGTACAGCCAATGTATGATCAGTACTACTATCTACTATACGTGTCCATATATAATTCCGACATTATTTATATGTTTGTACCAAAACATCTGCTTAATAAAATATCACAGCTCATTCTATTTATTATTGGTCAGCTATAGCTAAGCTACAAATTAGATATCATCAGGGACGCACATTTTGCTTTCAGTACAACTAATTACAATTACATATATACAGCATTACAGTCTGTCATAGTTTCTAATATAAAATCAAACCTTAGCGATGGTGACATTGTAGCAAGTACCCGGGTTATATATACAGAGTCCACCCTATAAAGTAGACCACCTATCTACACCATCTCACAGTTCTGACATATATACCATATGAACCTATATATGTGGTTAGCATAGTTGCATAAATGTTCACTGAAAATTAATGTATCTGTTCATTAAAAAATAATATCTATTAATCAGAAACATATAAATGTTCACTGAAAAATAATATTTGTTCATTGAAAATACAATGGACCGGCTATTACTCATAATATATGAGGACGGCTGCCATACTCTTTGAAATCAATTAATTGGATGCATGCATGATTTAAGTACATTAGCTTCAGTACTTCCAAAATTCAAATCAAAATAAAATTAAAAAGAAAATAGAATTGTAGACTTTAATTTAATTATCCTCACGTACGGCATGAGGTCATATAAATTAAACTTTCCTAAATTCTTTTGCCTTTTTTTTTTTAAAATATCATGTATCATCCACCAATCAAGGCCTGATTTTGGAGTACACATGCAGAAAAAAATAGTTCATCTGCAGGAAGAAAAACACAGAAATTGATGTGATAGTATAGTTTAAAATTTTCAACGGTGAGAACCATGTAAGGGAGGTATAGTGAGACGAGAACTCAAGAAAAATTTATCTCTGTAATATATCTATTTTTTTTAGTAAAAATAAGGGTCTAGCCCTTATTTTTGCAAATTTTATTAATAAAAAAATATTGACAAAGTCATTCCCAAGAGATTTGGATTTTTTTTTAAAAAAATCTATAATACATTGTTGGCGATCAATTATTTATTTTTCTTACCAACAGTTAAATTATTATAAAAAAAAAAGAAGGAAACAAGTAAAGCGTGTAAATATAATCTTCTATAACAATATAATATAATTGGGGATAACCAAAAAAAAAACGTGAGTTAGAAGAACTCAGAAGTGATCGATTCACTATACCCAAAAAATAAAAAATAAAAACATATGATTGTATACACGGTTTCATTAATAATAAATAAATAAACAAAATATTGAATATACGAATCTAGCTCGAAGCAGAATATGACAGTAGAGAGAGCCTCCACTCTCCTCCTCTGCTTTCTGTTGGAATTTGTAATTTTGTATAGTGAACAGTTCCCTCAAATTAATAATGTCCTCTCCTTTTCATGCTAGTTAATTCCATTTTACAAAAACAGTGTTATATATATATATATATATATATATATATATATATATATATATATATGTATATATATATTATATATATGGATTTACCACCTCAAATATGTATTTAGATCACTTCAACACAACCAATAAAATTTTGATACATCACCATTTTGTAGGAGACTGTACAAATTGGGAGTGGAATTAATGGCAAAGGATATTCTAGAATTAGCTACAAACAAAAATTTGTTTTACTAAATACTTGGTTAGATGTCAACCCTAGCATTAAAAAATTTGAAATAGATGATCAAAAATTAAAAAACAAGCTACTTGTTGATTTGTTTATATATGCCAGTAGTACCCATGGCATTTAAGCAAATTATATACCTTTGACTTAACAATCACTAGTACTACACATTACATCAGGTACAACTTGAAGTCAAATTTGATGATTAAATATATATATATCACACAAATCTTATCATTGTACTATATTTAACAACTCAATTTGTATGTATATGTGATCTTATGACATGTATTAATTATCCAGACACAGCTACTGGCCAAACTAAGATCTTTCAGCTGTAAGTAATTTTGTCATTAACCATATTTTTTATTTGAACATACCAATTAAAAAATAATGAAGATACTAGCTGGGTTGGTGGTTTCTGATTAATTAATTCTTACCCCTAATTAATTAACTTCAATTGCCAACTGGCTAGATTTGTAAGTACTAGCAGTATATATTATTTAAGCTACTAGATAATTAATTAAAAGAGAATTGAAAGTTGAACATCTGCTGAGGTAAACCTTGTCATATGATATTGTTAAGAAATATCTTGGTAATGTTTTTATCTTTGCTGCTCCATGAAGATTATTACCAAAAAAGATACACATAAATGTTCAGTATATGCAAGAGGCATATAGAAAGAGAGGAGGATCATTCACAATGCATATCTTGATAATATTAATTGGAGCTTTTAGAAAATTTGAAAAAGTTTATTAAACAGTGTTGTGGAAATCGGCCGATATGGCCGATTAATCGTCCGTTTATACGGAAACGGCAGTATCTCCGTTCCGAATACGTGAAACGGGGCATTATTTGTTGGATAGAACAAAATTGACCCATAATTAATATATCTGGTTCAAAAATGTCATGACATCCTCTATAATTTTGTATAAGACTATTATTATATTCCTTTTTCGAATCATTTTTCATATATTGTATAATTCTCAATCAAGCACCATGTGGTATGTGACCTCGTTGTTTTTTAATAGCCTTTTTTTTTTTTCCTTTTTATATTATATCACAATACAAAATTCGGTTCTTTCATATGAAAATTATAGTCAAAATAAGTTACATTCTTTTATCTAATTAATATATTAATTTGTATTAAAAAAATTAGTATTTATTTATATATTTGTAAAAACGCAAAATTATCCGCAAAAATCCGATTAATCGGCCGCTTAGCGATTAGTCGCTTAGCGGTACCCCATCCGTCCGACGAGCGTATACCGTTTTTTAAAACACTGTTATTAAAAATCTTAGAAATGAAAAAAAAAGTTAATGGAGCTTTTAACTGATAGATTGAAAGTGTTTCAAACTTCAATCAATTCAATATTATTTGATGACTTATCAAAATTGTATACATTTTTTTACAGTTGTAATTTAATAGGTGAAGAACTATGAAACATCACTTTAGTGTTCTGCAAATGGGCGGGCACGGTTGCGCGGGTCACGAGTAATATGGACACAGGTTGCATGGGTCAAACAGATGGGTCGAGTTTATGGTAATGACCCAAACACACCCTTGACTCGTCGGTCTGAACAGGACAGGTTGGGACGGGTCGAGCACGAGTGGGTCACGAGTTAATACATATAAATCGAAATTTAGATGTGATTTGATATGTTTTTGGAGATGCACTTACGGAAAGGCTCCGTGAGCTCAAGCTCACACTATCTTTACTCAATTTTAAATATAGTCATTTTTATTTTATATAGTTGGAAGGATTCTATGCGTGTTGAATTTAAATATTGACAACTTTTTGTGCAGGATCGGACAGGATTTGGTTTGGATCAGTTTAATACTTCTAAATTGACTAGCTAGATTGGTTTAGAATTTAGATTCAAGTTTTCTTTTATGTCACTTTGAATAAGATGTATTTTTCTGATTTTGGAGATATTATATATAGATGGTAATTCGATGTGACAAATATAATCATGTTTTCGTCAACTCTGTTCATATATATGTCGGTTCCTTTTCATTTTTGATCACTTAGATTGATATTATATTAGCTAGTTTTTTTTTTTTCTTTTCTAAAAGTAAGATCGATCAAATTAATTAATAAGATTAGATTTGTTCGGATTTTTTTTTTCTTTTCTAAAAGTAAGATCGATCAAATTAATTAATAAGATTAGATTTGCTCGGATTTTTTTTTTTTAAACTTGGATTAATTTATCTATAATAACATTCAGATTGGCTTGATTCTTTTGAAAAAAAAAATGATCAAATCAAAACCAATTTATACAGTTTAGCTAATTTATTTGAAATTTGATAAAGTCAAGATGATGGCATGTCTACCTGTATTAAAGGAAGAAATTATAATATTATATAATATATCTTCACTGACTATTATAAAGGACAAATCGAAGTAGAGATTTACATCTTACTCACATAAGAATATAAGTTCATGATGCTGTCCTGGTGAAATATTGTACTTCTAAGAATTGACATCTATTCTCCTGAAAAAAACATGGAAAAAAAAATAAATGATCTCATCTTAACTGTGCTAGATGTTATAAAGTCTGTGGAATGTCTATCTTGATGATGATAATTTTTTTGTCATTTTTCAAACCTTCTTAGAAATAAATTTAGACCGGCATTTTATTTGTCGGAGGTAATAATCATGATATTAATTATTTTTTTTTACTTCGATTTTGACTGAATAGATATACAATTATACATATATACAGGTCTTATACCAAAACAGCTACCCCGGATCCAACCTTTTCACCTTGCGTAATTTAATACCCCTTTGACAGACACAGACACAGACACACACACAAAAAAAAAAAAAAAAAAAAAAAAAAAAAAAAAAAAAAAAAACTGAAATGATAAAAACATAAAAACATACAGACAGCTCCCATTTTAATGGCATCACATATATTGACTACATATGAATTTGACAATTTTAGGAGTCCAAAATTGAGGCAACGGGCAACCGTACTACTTAAAGAGTATTTCATATCCTCTGTGGCGCTCCATTAATTGTGTAGCGCAGGATGTGAACCGTTAGACTGTCTTAAGATCTGTGCCAGCTCGAATCTCGAGACGATCTTACGGTCCGCATCCTGCGCTACACAATGCAGCGATACAGAGGATGAGCACTCCTGAGTATTCCCCACAGATAAACATCAGAATTCAGAATTCAGAATTTAAAAGGAAGGAAATTTCAACGATGCAGCAAAGCACTGGTCAATGGTATGTGGGCCCCACAAATCAGAGTCCCTACAGCTAGCAGCCACTGTCCAGTCCAACGCGGCCATTAATTCATTAATTAATTAGTATATAAAATTACCAGTACCAATCTATCTATCTGCCACTGCCATACATACAGTGATACAGGCTACGTGTGTGTGATGCAGCCTCAGCCTGTCAGCCTGTCAGCCAGATGCCCGTATTCTAGGAAAATTCCCCACCTTTTTTTATTTGGGTTTGGGGAAAGATTATTTTGTACAGATAATCAATCTTTGTTTATGGTTTTTTTAATAATGGAATGCTGTTTTTGAAAGATTGTGGAATGTGTACCATCTTATAGCCAAAAGCATTGATTAATTAATTAATTAGTGTTAAGCAGCGGAAATGTAGGTTAACTAATTAAACTATGAAAGCCAGGTTCTCTAGCCTGTCTTAATTAATATTTTTCAGAAAAAAATTAGTACCAGATACCAACAAAAATTTTGAAAATTTATACATGAATTTATGTGTCCGTTTATTCTATTTTCTTTTTTTTTTTTGTACTGCCAAGTGCCAATAAAAAATTGCCAAAATTTATACACACCTTCAGTTAGCTAGCTACCACAAAAAGAACAAATTAGTTCCAGTTTGCAATCAAATCCACTAACTAACTATCCCATTTCGGTACGAAAACGAAAAATGAGAATGAAAACGAACACATTCCCTCGCTCTGGAGCTTTCTTCTCAGACTTGGCATTACAGCTTGATTCCAGTCATGCATAGTCCAAAAGATTTTTAAAATTTTTTTTTCCCCTTAATTCTGCCCAGAATTTAAGAAGGAAGTATTGGACTTTGCTAAGAAACCAGCCACCTTTTTTATTCACAACAGAGCTGCAAAATTGATAGCGATGGTTAATTTGTTTCGAAATTAATTTCAAGTTAATTAAATTTTTGTATTAGCATAATTAGTAGTTAGTACCAGTGCATGTCTGATGTCACAATCAGGATGCAAAAAAGTGTCCCGTTTTAGTTTCTTTCTCAATTCAAAGAACCCATCTTGATCTTCTGCTGCTTTTGTCCACCTTTTTCTTTTTCACACTTAAATTAATGCGTTTTTTAAGAGATTGTACAGTTGTATTTTGTGATCTGGAACCTCTATATAAGGAGGGGGGAGGTGCAGAGGTTGCTGCTCAACATAAAATACCACATTGCAAAGCTCACAACTTTCTATTGTTTTGTTCCAAATAGTGAGTGAGTGAGCAAGTGATTCCTCTTCTCCAAACAAAGAATTAAACAGTGAGTGAGTGAGTGATTCCTTGTACAAACAGAAAATGGAGAGAAGCGAGGAGGTACGTGTTGAGATCCCCTCAGTTTTCAAGCAGCCTTCACTTGAGAACATTGAGGGGTTTGATTGTGTGGATTGTGAGAATGGAAATGCAATTCCTGATAATGTAAGCAACTTATCTGGTTTATAATTTTGTTGGTTTTTTAGTTCATCTGAATCATGAATTATATTTCAAGATTTGTTCCTATTAATTAACAAACTTATCCGACTTCTGATGATCCATATCTATCTATCTATCTATCTATCAAAGCATAGTTGCTTGTAACATATGCCAATCATCAGCTGTTTCTGTTCTTATAGAAACTTAACACAGGTGGCACGGTGCTTGTACACTCGACAAAACTTTGATACTGGACCTCTCTTTCATGATGGTATATTATATACATATACATCAAAACAAAAATACTTGCTTCAATTTTAATATGAGTTTTATAATTTATATCAGTATGTAGGATTTGGTATTTGCAATTTTGTTGCTTCTTTATTATTGAACTTTCTTTTCTTTTTTATATATAGGAATCTCAGAAGGAATCAACAGCAAGCACCACAGAGAGCACGAAATCGGATGTCGAAGACATAGCGATAACCATACCTTCTATGAGTTCATTCTCCTCCTTTTCTCTAAGCCTACCGTGCTCGCCTTCGGGGCTTCACATCGGGCAGACAAACCTTGTAGTCCCCTCTGAGAAATGCGACTTATCGAACCAGAGCAACACCGCAAACCACACGCCGCAACTTGCCAAACAAAAGAAGTTCCGCTCGCAACCGCTCCTTGTAACGGGTGGTCTGGAGCAAAAGTTCGTGCGTAGCGACACCATGCGGGACTACCGGTTCGACACATTCAAGACATGGTCGGGCAAACTCGAGCGCCAAATCTCTAATTTGAGAGGGAAGCCAACTCCGGAGGAGGATTTGGAAGCCGGCGGGGCAAACATACCGGAAATCGAAGAGGCCCCCGGTGTCGATCGGTACTTTGATGCGCTTGAAGGCCCTGAATTGGATACTTTGAGGGTATGAAATGCAATTCTTGTTAACCACTCATTAAATTCATTTCTTTTTATGTTACAAAAGCCAAATTATTTTTTTCTTGTTGTAAACTATTGATAGTGTTACTGATTTTAGTTGGTTGGTTGCGTGTTTTAGTCAGAATTACAACTTGCAACTGTTGGTCAAAGACAGGCTAAGCAGGAATTAATCTCCATTCACTGATACATGTGAAGAGAATTCCAGCAACAAAAAGTCTGAAACTTTTGAAAAATTTAATCATAAATAGAGAATTTAAAGAACCATAAACATATAAACAAGCATATGTAATCTAATTTCATAACAATTTATGAAACAATTTTACAGGCTACAGAGGTGTCTGTGCTGCCAGAAGATGAGAAATGGCCATTCCTTCTGCGGTTTCCGGTGAACGCTTTCGGTATGTGCCTTGGTGTGAGCAGCCAAGCGATCCTTTGGAAGACACTTAACACGTCGCCTGTCATGAGCTTCCTCCGCATCAGCCCCATGCCGAATCTGATCTTGTGGTGGGTCTCCCTGGCACTGATGGTTCTTGTTTCGTTCGTCTACTTGCTGAAAATCGTGTTCTACTTCGAGGCCGTCAAGAGGGAGTATTACCACCCCGTGAGAGTGAACTTCTTCTTTGCCCCATGGATCGCGTGTTTGTTTTTGGCGCTCGGCGTGCCCCCTTCGATTGCAGTGAATCTTCGGCCATTCATATGGTGTGTGTATATACAATTCAACTTTTATTCAAAGAATATATTGCAAAGAAATAACATGCTTTCAAAGTTTCAATATTCTGACTTTTTCTTTGTTTTTATCATATCAGGTACATATTAATGGCTCCTATATTTATGCTTGAACTAAAAATCTACGGTCAATGGATGTCGGGCGGCCAACGCAGGCTCTCCAAAGTTGCCAATCCATCGAACCACTTGTCGATCGTTGGCAACTTTGTTGGCGCCTTATTGGGTGCCAACATGGGTCTTAAAGAGGGACCCATTTTCTTCTTCGCCGTAGGCTTGGCTCACTACATTGTGCTATTTGTCACCTTGTATCAAAGACTTCCGACCAATGCAACTCTTCCGAAAGAGTTACACCCGGTGTTCTTCCTCTTTGTTGCCGCACCGAGCGTTGCTTGCATGGCTTGGGCCAAGATCCAAGGAGAGTTCGATCACGGTGCCAAAATCCCGTATTTCATTGCCTTGTTTCTTTATATGTCACTGGCAGTCAGAGTCAATTTCTTCAGAGGATTCAGGTAGCTAATTTTATCAATCACTCTTTCTTTAATCTCATGATAATATTAGTACAAAACCACAAATTAGAAATGTGTTTTTCTTTTTTCTAATTCTTTCTCTTTTTTTAAAATTATAGGTTCTCACTTGCATGGTGGGCTTACACATTTCCTATGACCGGCGCATCCATCGCCACGATAAAATACACAGTGGCTGTCACAAACGTAGTTACTCGAACCCTCGTAGTTTGCCTATCCGCCATCTCGACATTCACTGTGTCAACCCTCCTGGTTTACACAATTATTCATGCATTCTTTTTGCGGGATCTGTTTCCGAATGATATCTCCATTGCCATCACAAAGAAAAAACCGAAGTTCAGCAAGATGCTAGCTCATTTCAGATCATCCAGTTCCGACAGCAAAGACTTCGACTCTTCTATCTCCAAAAGCTTGGAAATTTGAGTTCGATTTGTCTTCTTAATTACCGGCGTATATCGATCGATCCTCCAAAGATCTTCTAATTTTGATTGTGCATGAAGAACTTCATCTGATAGATACTGATACTTGGAGGCATTTCCTGATGTGATATTTCAAGGCTTTCCTCTTCATGAATTTTGGATTTCTCCTGTGAAGATTGGCCAATTTTGCCATTTTGAGGAGAAGTTTAATCATTCTTTCAATTACTGCACATTACATTATTAATATTTGAAAGTGATCAATGTACATTAGAGAGTGATGTTACTCTTGTCAGTATGTCCATATATATATATATATAAGGGTTGTAAAAAATAAAAAATTCAAACATTGATTCATAATAAAATAATTTTTTCTTTACACATTTTCTTTTCTTTGGATATGTCTTAACAATTTACTTGTTTTCTTCTTGTTTCTTTCATCATCACTCACTCAAGGAAGCATTCCATCAATTTAATTTTGCCTTGTGAGGATTCCTGTGGGACAGCTAAAAATCCTTGTTTGAGGTTTAGGCACTTAACAGCCACTAATTACAAAGGACACCACAAATTGAGTGGCTTTTCTTCAATAAAAAAATTAATGGTTGGATTAATATTAGTATTAGTATTAGGCACATACATTAATTAGAAAAGTGGACCAATATTGTATCAATACACTTTTTCCTCTCCCCTTTATGTTCCATGTTATTTTAAGTTGCACAATCGGCGCATGCATGCACAGCCACATACCAAATTACCTAAATTTGATTGTGGGTTGTGACTAACTTGGTGAATAAAAAAGAATCTCAATTCTAAAGGTAAAGTTTATTTTGCTTCATAATTTAGAGAAATAAATTGAGCACTTAAACCAAAGGCTTTTTAATATTTATACAGCTCCTTTTACACAAGTATATATAAATAACACCTTAATTGGTTGCTCTGGATATAATATGGCATGGGGGTGACCTCACAATGAGCATAACGGGTCGTACCGACAAAGCTTTCGGTGACCCGCAATTGGGATGGCTTCATCAAGATACAAATCTTTATATATGATCAGTGCCTTCTGATGTACAGTCCAGATGTAGTTGAAAATTGCAAAATGGTATCCAATACATGAATACATCATCTTGAGAATATGGATTTAATTATTAAGAAAAAATTCAAAAACACTTTTCCTAACTACAACAAGTCAACAAAGCACCATTTTTGGGTGAACCCTGAATTCATCAAACACTTCAATGGTTTTTTTAAAATCTTAGGTATGAGCACCCTTAGTCGGCTGTCCTAATTTCTTTGCTTTTTTTTTGTTAAAATTTTTAATTTGTAACAGTAACAGTGTCATTTTTTTTTTTTTTTGAGGAAATGCCCATGGGCTTTACTTAAGTTCAGACAAAAGTTTCACATTACAAATTGGGAGTGCTAGCCTAGCAGTTGGCTTAATAACCTGAACACAATAGTAACATAAGTCCAACTGACATTTGAAAGAAATACATAAAAATGCCAACATGCAATAAGAGCAGAAAAAACAAACAAATCTAAACTTAATCAGGCTCTCTTGCAAAAAACTAGCCCATGCCCACGTGTTGGGACTCTTCGGCAGCCAACTCAGCAGGTAAATGAACACCCCCATACATTCCTCCTCTCCTCCTGATCCAGTTTGCCAGCAAGTGTGCAGTGTGTATGGCCTCCCTTCTAACGTGAAGAATAGGGACCTCCACCTCCCTCAGCATCCTCCTTATCTCCATAACTGTCCTTGCTGCTCTCCAATATGGAATACCTTCAACTCCTTGGCCCTGGATTGTCTCAATTAAGGTTGAACTATCATTGACAATCCAGACCTGCTGTTCCTGGTATGCCCCTCCAGCATCTTGCACCCATCTCAATGCCTCCAGCACTCCACAAGCCTCTGCATGAAATGGATCCTGGACCTGGATTGAGCAGGCCTTGGTGTGACATAAATCTCCCTGCTGGTTGTATACCACCATAGCCCATCCTGCTTTGTTGGACTGATCCCAAGAACCATCCACCTTTATCAACCAGGCTCCTGTTGGCAGGGACATGGGCTCCACCTGTCTGGTCGGCTGCTGTTTCTGAGGTGTAGTTTGCCTCTCCATTGCATTAGCCTGTCTCACCACTCCCACTGGATTGAAAGTTTTTCCTTCTATAACCTCAGCACATCTAGCTTTCCATACACACCACATCAGATTGGCTGCCATAATCAGTTGTTCCTCTTGGAGTGAGGTCCCCAGCATTATAAGTGTTTCTGTAAAGTGCAGTGGAAGACTCTCCACCCACAGAGCTAGACTAGAGGCATACCAGCCAGCCCTGGATCCTGGGCAGAAAAACAGCATGTGCATAATGTACTCATCCTCCTCCTGACACCTGCTGCATCTTGGAGAGATGCCATGGATCCTTCTATGCAGAGCTTGTGCAGTAGGTAGCCCCCCATGACATGCCTTCCAGAGGAAAATTTTTACCCGGGGTATGACCCCTTTGAGACTCCAAATAGCTTCCCAGATTGGATTTGGAGGCTGAGATGGATCAGCTTGCCCATTGTGCAGGAATTGATACCCAATTTTCACCTGATACTGCCCATTCTTGGCATGCTGCCATATAAGTCTGTCAGGTAAATCAGAGTGACTGTCAGGAGCTGAGATGGAGTTAGTAATGGCAAGTGCTTGTTCCTGTCCAAATATGGTGTTCAACATTTCAGCATTCCACTCTCCATTCGAAGACACCAATTGTGCTACACTGACATCTTGGTGCCCCCCACTTAAGTTCTGCCCTTCCCAACCCAAGAACCAGGGTTGATCGACTGCTTGCACCTGCTGTCCACTTCCTAACTCCCACCTAACATCATTCTGCAGCATGCCCTTCACCTCCACACTCTTCTCCACAGAACACTAACCCCTGGCACCATCTTGCTATGCCAGAATCCATCCTGCTGGCAATATTTGGCCTTCATAACATGTACCCATGGCTTATCCTCATTCTTAGCAATCTGCCAAGCCAACTTCAGTAGCAGCGCATCATTCATCGTTCTAAGATCTCTAATCTCTAAGCCCCCATGTTTTTTATCCTGACATATTTTATCCCAACTGATCATTGCTAAGTACCTATTTTTGCCTACCTTTCCCCACATGAATTTTCGAATCAGAGAAGTTAACTTGTTTGTGGTTTTGGTTGGCATAGGAGTGACTGACATGTAATAGATCGGGACAGTTGTTAGCACTGACTTTACTAAAGTGTCTCTTCCTGCTTGGGATAAAAGGTTAACCTTCCATCCTGCAAATTTTCCCAAAATCTTTCCTTCATAAGCTCATGAGTAGGATCCATGCCTCTGCAGTTGGTTGGCATATAAATTCCTAAGTATTTCTCCTTACTTCCTGCCACCTTGGCATTCATGGCCCTCAGCACTTCATCCTTGCACCTGTCAGAGCACTTCTTACTGAACCAGATTGTGGATTTGTCAGGGTTTACCTTGAGACCTAAGAAGGACCCAAATTCTTCAAGCACCTCTGTGATTCTTAGTACTTCTTCTCCTGTTGCCTGGCCAAAGATGACCAGATCATCTGCGTACAAGGAGTGGGTTAGAACAGGAGCTGTAGGAGCTAGTTGTATGCCTCCAATCCTCCCTACAGTCTGGGCCCTGTTGAGACTTTTTGTCAGGAATTCCATAGCTATTATGAAGAGGTATGGGGACAGTGGGCATCCTTGCCTGAGCCCCCTTGTAGGTTTGAGCTGCCCATCACCCTTGCCATTAACAAGCATTGTCACCTTGCCTGTTCTCAGACATGCCATAATGATTAGAATTAATTTTTCTGGCACACCTATGCTTTGCAGGGCACTTTCAATGAAACTCCATTCAACTGTATCAAAGGCTTTATTAATATCAGCCTTCAAAGCAAAGCTTTTCTCATGATAGTCTCTGCAGTTAAAGGAATGAATGACCTCCTTCATCAGTATGGTGTTGTCAGCTATGCTCCTGCCCCTGATGAAAGCTGTCTGCTCTTTAGATATAACCTGGCCTATGTATGGCAGCAGCCTATTAGCTATGATCTTTGTGAACAGCCTGTATAAAATGTTGCCAATACTCAGGGGTCTGTACTCCTTAGCTCTCAAGGGCTCTGGGCATTTGGGAATGAGAACAATGTTTGCTCTCACCCATTCTGCAGGTGCTGTAGCTTGCTCAAAGGCTTTCTGGATCTCCCTTGTAATGTCTGGGCCCATTATATCCCAGGATTGTTGGAGAAACCTGGCTGTCAGACCATCCGGCCCAGGAGCCTTGTCAGGGCCCAATTGCTTAAGAGTCTGCAGTACTTCTTGGGCTGAAGGAGGAGCCACCAGTCTACCCGCACAGTCTGCAGGAACCTTCTGGCCCACGTCCAACTCAAAACCTGCCATATACTCCTGCAGGGCCCCTTCCCTACCCTGGAATTGGAGTTGAGACGTGTAGAGGTTTTTGAAGTAGGTCACAAATTCTCTGGCAATTTCTTTTTCATCAGTCACCTTGGATCCATCGTCTTTTTGCAAGACCACAATTCTGTTCCTCCTCCTTCGTTGGGTGGCAATTGTATGGAAAAATTTGGTGTTTCTGTCACCCATCTCTGCCCACTGAATTCTTGATCTCTGCTTCCAGTATTCACAGAGGGCATCCTCAGCCTGATCACATTCCTTCATGAGCTGTTCCCCCACAATTGGGTCCTGCAGAGCAGGATGTTGGGACTGGAAATCGAGCAGCCTGTTCTGTGCTTTGTGCATATTACTCTGAGGAGTTTCTATAGTGGCTGTCCACCGTTTGATACAACTCTGCATGGCTTTCGCTCTGTCCTTCCACGCTTCCCCCTCAAACTCTTGCCAGCTTTTGACCCACACTTCCCTGAAGTTTTCCTGTTGTAACCACCAGTGTTCGATTCTGAACTGGGAGCTTCTTCTGCACCCTCCCCTTGTCCTCAGCATTATAGGACAGTGGTCGCTGTGCCTCCTAGGCAGGTGGTTAACATAAGCATCAGGGAACATATTACACCAGTTGCTATTTGCCACCACTCTGTCTAGTCTGACATGCATTCCTTCTGAGGTATTTAGCTTATTCGTCCACGTAAAAGCAGGGCCTTTGAAACCCAAGTCAAGCAGTCCAGCATCAAAGAGAAATTCTCTAAAACGGACACTATTCCTGTTCAGTGAGTTATTCCCACCAAACTTTTCACCAATCTCCATAATAGCATTGAAGTCGCCTATGCAACACAAAGGGGCATTTGTTGAAGCAAGGATCTTGATATCCTCCCAGATCCCCGGGTTGTCTCTGTACGAGGCATCCCCGTACACAAACGCCATAATCCAAGCCGGTCTATCTCTTTCTTCAATCCAAGCAAAGAAATAGTATCTTGTTTTCTGAAAAACTCGTAACCTCACATTGTCACCCCATGCCAGCCACAGGCCTCCCGAGAGGCCTCTGGATGGCACCAACTCAAAATTTCTCAAAGGCAGAGTTTGTAAAAACCCCGCTGACTTTCTCCCCCCAGTCTTCGATTCTGAGATGAACAGAATGTCTGCCCGGGTTGAGTGCAGGAGTGATGGTATGAACTGTTGCTTCCGTGCCCCCCCCCCCTCCGCCACGGCAATTCCAGGAGAGTATGTTCATTGCTGCCCAGGCGACAGGCCCCCCTTAGAAGCCTCTACCATCGCCTTTGATTTCTTATTTTTGGTACCATCAACAAGATGATCTGAGGGGAGAGTATAGAACAAAAGTTTGTCATAAAAAAAAGTAACAAAAAGTAAATAACATGGAATTAATAGTTGTTCTAGTTTTTTATTCCTCTACCGTCATTTATTTGCTATGCAGAAAAAGTTTGTCATAAAAAAAACTAGAGAACTATAAAGTAAATACGGATATACCTATTTTAGTCTTCAACGCATTAATTCCTCCCACCTGAGAACAGCACCAAATCTAAAGTCACGTCAAACTTCTTTAAATTGTATAGAACAAAAAGAAAAAAAAGTTTGAAGCTAAAGTTGAATTATCTAGAGCCGAAATTAACAAAAGATTTATTGCAGTTAAAAATCATTAAATTAAATTAAAATATGACAAAGTTAATAGTTTAATACGATCGCATGAAAGGATGACATGACAAAATAAATAAATCCCAAAACTATTCACTTGCACATGGAAAATGTTTATTTTTCTTGAGGTGGCTGGCAAATTGCCGACCAATAATTTTCATTAAAATAAGAAAAATTTATGTACAAGGTATAAAATTTACAAAATGTAGAAGAGTAAATCTATAAGATATCCCACCCTTAAGATTTATATAATATTGTTCTACCCAGTACAATATCTATCCCAATTTTTCTTGTCTATATAGATTCGTCTTTCTAAAATAAGGGGGTGGGGGGCGCGAAGTTATGACTGAAGATGCAGGAGTTGCGTTCCTTCCTTAGGTTTCACGTGGTCGCTGCGAAGATGGAGTCCCACATAGGTTCCACATGAAAAGTGTTTATTATATATATATTCTTCATTCCAGAGTAATATTTAGCAATCTGTCAAATAACTTTTGACATTATTGTAAACAATATTTTTATCATGCCAACTTGGCGTCATACATGTCATGTTTCAAGACTTTACTAATTATCAGTTTGTTTACATATGTATGTATGACAATTAATTGACAAAAAAGAAAATAGCAAATTTGTTTACGCTTGTAATGCTAATGGTAAACGCCGAACATATTATGTTTTGACTATGCATGGAAGCTCAATAAGTTTTTTTTATAGAAATATGAGAGTTTAGCTCCTTAAATTTTATTTTGTGTCTATAGAGGCTTAAACTTATTATCTCTTAGAAGTTATTCTAGTTAGCTACGAAGCTCAATAAGTACTTCATTACAGAATGGAAATCTAAATTAATACAAGTTTTAACCGAAAACAAAATTCAAACGGCAAAAATTGTCAGTATATCAGATTAGCTATCTTAATCTTTTATCGCCTTATTATATAATAATATGATGTTAAGCATGGATAATGTCCAAATATGTTATTATATATTTCTGTAAGTTTATTATTATATATTTCTGTGAAGTTCATTACGAGTATATATCACGGCTAGCTTTTTTTTTTTTTATAGAGAGATAACAAAAAAAAAAAAAAAAAAAAAATTTGGAGTACAATATATGGCTACATTGTCCAAAGAGTCCAAAGTAAAATTCACTCATTATCTATTAAAAAACGCTTATTATCTATTGATCGGAAGTATATAAATGTTAACACAAAGAATATAACAATTTTACAACGTAAAGTTTGTGTATCCCGTACAACAAACTCTTCATTCAACAGCTATATATATATTATGTTTAGCAGGTAGTGAGCGGCTTTTTATAGATAATGAGTGACTTTTAGTATAGGATCCGTTGAACTCGATCCTATCAGCACTCTTTTTTTATTTCTTTTTTTGAAAAGTTGACAGAGGCTGCCAACGTTTTTTTTTCTTTTTTATTTCGGTAAAAGACTTGTATCTGGGGTTTAAACCTTGGACTTTTTCATATAGGTTGTGCTATCTCTCGTACTAGATCAGAAACTTTTTCTCATCTCAAATAGCATTTGAAATTAAAACTATAAAAATTTCTAACTAGTGTACTAATGTTGCTTTCTTGATTAACTCGCACTACTGTTAATTAGCTGATTAAATACCGCACGCTTAGCAAGAAAATTTAGATTAGAGGACGTTCAATTTTATTTTATTTTTTATTTTTTTGATAAAACTAATCAATATTTCTCACATAAAATTACTTGCAATTCCTTACTAATCAATATTTCTCAATAACAAAATAGAATTTTTCGATAATATCCAAATAGTCCATTTTTTCTCTATATTTACCTAAGAAAATTACGATACTAATTTGATGGAACACAAATAATATAAGAACTCAACATAAATTGTCCATTTTTGTATCTCCTTTGTATGTTTTATAGTTTGTATTGAAACAAATACATCAAAAATTAGTGTTGGATATTGGTATAATATCGAATTTGCCATGCATCTTATTACCCAATTGAATTCATTGTGTTCGAATTCCTCACCCAAATGCAAAACATTGTATATTTTCGTCTATGAATGTAGAGATAATATAAAAATATTGATATAGAGAATATTATATATTTAATATTAATTATTGAAAGAAATTCCACAATATACTTTATTATGTGAAAAGTCTGATATGGAGAGATTCTCACACTCTCCATTTAGGATGGACTGGAGATATATAAAAAAAAAAAAAAAAAGAGCAATTATTTATGGATTTATGGATTTATTTATTTTGCTTGGATATATAGCTCAGCTTTTCTTTTTTGGATTCTGACCGAAATGGTAACGAGAAGGGTAAATTTGATAGTGGATGGCACTTTCATACGGGTATTAAGGACACTTTTCCAAAAGTTACTTTTATTTTTTACTCTCTTTATTTATTTAACGCGGCTCAAAGTTGGGGGAATGCACCAAAATGCAAGAATAATATTAATATTGAGTATTGACGATATGGCATTATGGCTAATTGTATGTATAATTTTCAAGTTTCAACTATGTTATGTTTGTATGATGTATAATATACTTCAAGTTTCTGTTTAAGTTTCTATTACTAATTACATTGTTATAATTAATTACGGCAATTCATATATCAATAATAGTTGGTGAATATAAATTATAGATTAATTAGCTCTTAACTTGTAGCAAATTTTTGATAAAAAAAAAAAAAAAAAATCAAACTCTGAGACCAACAAATATTTATATTTTGTTAAACATTCGAAATAAAATTAAAATATACAATCGAAATTGTCAAATATAACTATTACCTAGGAACCCGACCAAAAGTAAATTATGAGCTTTACTTATAACACGAACACATTAATACGAGTTTTCTGTAACATACATAGCTGCCTTAAAGTCCAAACAAAAATGATTCAAAGTTTACACAAAAATTGCCTCAGATTTTCTTTTTTTTATTAAAAAAAAAAAAGAAAAAGAGGAAAGCCCAAATATTGGGACCCTTCCTTTTCTTTATGAAATCCACATTGCTTCAGAAAGAAAAAAAAAAAAAAATCAATTTATAGAACTTGCGTCAAATTTGGTTATTTTATGTATAAAGTTATAAACATGTTTCCTCCTGTATAATACTATATATTAATTGTTCTTAATTGACTAGTGGTCAGCTCGGTCTCGCTGTTTTCTTGGACTGTTAGTAATAAACTGTTGTCAACTACCTTTAATAGTTTCCCCACTCAATTCCCACTCGTGCGTTTAAACTGGTCTGTTTAAAAATATATATACATATATAATAAATTGATAATTAAGAACATACATATACACATGCACGTAATTAAGTACTTCATCTTAGTCATCATTCTCGTCGATATCTAAATTTTTTCCTTGAACGACTCTCTTTCAAGAAAGGGAAATGCAACAGTTACCTTGATTACTACCCCGGTCAAGGGAGAAAAAACAAACTGAAATCTAACTCTAACGCCGCCAAAAATATCATTTTCTCAAGGGAGGTTGCTTTTGAAGCAACATCTTTTAATTTGTGTTTTTTAGTTTTTGGTATTTAGTCACGGCTTAATTAGTGGCAATTTTCTCATTGTCTTTAATTTAATCTTAAGAATCTCTCGTCCTAAACGATCAGGTGTTTGACATTTGGAAACTATTTTGAAAGAGTTCGTACACAAATCAAACATCAAAAATTCCAAGATCAATAGTCATATTGATGAAACACATGCATGCATGCATGATGGTATATATATAATATATATAATCTTGTGTTAAGAAGATTTCATATTCAAACGACAACAGTAACTATTTGACCCCAGTGGCGGAGCTACATTTACCGTAATGGTGTCAATTGACACCACTGGAATTTGCAAGTGCATTAGACGTCTTCATAAATTAGAACAATTTTCTATTGATATTTGCTACATTGCCACAATTTGAACCCACTGATAACTTGTTTGGTCTTCCACTATTGAACCCATTGATGAAGAGGCAGCATGAGCCAATGAGAAACATTGAAAATTGGAAGTACTTTTTTCCTTTTTTTAATGGGAGGTGTTTACCAAAATGGTGAACATACTTAATACAAAAGTCAGCAACAAACACCTGACACCTAACAATCCACTTTTCACTTCTGTTATACAATTTTAATTTATTTAATTTCTCTCCGTCTCTCTCTATATCTTGTAGCTTGTGAGAATTGATTGATGGAGTTAAAATTTGTTTTCAAACCTTCTGATTTGGGATTTTTCTTAAGAACAACCCCATCTTTCCTTGTTTTTCAGAATAAAGGACAATATGTTATTCATAAAATATTTTCTGGTTTGAATGTCATGAGTTATTTTATCAATAATGATTAATACTAAATAGAATTTCTAGAGTAAATTTACCGTGCTCTTAAGAACACGGAGGCCTTCCATGCTCCTAACTCAAAAATCATATCAAACCATCACGAAATGTTGATTTATGGTTCTCATTAAATTCTTTATATTAATATATATCCTAGGATACAAAATTTTTTTATTTTTTAGGTTTTTTAAGTACTTGTTTCGATATTTTTTTTAAATGGCATAGTTTTATACATTATTTTATTATTATTTGAAGTTCATCTAAAAAAATTCAAAACATATACTTAAGAAACTCAAAAAATAGAAAATTTTTATATCATAAATAATTTTGATATAAAGAATTTCTAACGGTCTAAAATTTGTTTTGCTTTGTTAAAATGTCAAATTACGCTCAAATTGGATGGAATCTAAAACAACAATGTATAACTTTAAATCCATGTTTGTTCCGATATTAACGATTTTTTTTAATTTATTTGGATATTTGTTGTCGAAATTGTCAACTTCAGTACCCATTAAAATTTTTTTTAATCTACATATTAATTGACACCACTGCTGTATACTTCTGCCTCCGCCACTGTTTGACCCCCTCATATATAATTTTCAAACTTGTGCAGAGAATTATACTAGTTTTCAGAATTAATTTCAGTTGTATTTTGATTGTATTCTGATTAATTTGGACCCCCTATACATTACTATTGGGGTTTTTTTTGTCGTTGGCAGCTCGTTCCTCCTAACTTCCAATCCTGGTTCTGCCCCCTATATATTGAACACAATCAAATATATGAATATACACAAATAAGCTACTTGAAGCCATAATAAGTTCAATGAAGTTCTTCTGCGTGAGAAACTTCAAGATAATTTTTTTTTTTTTTTTGTTACAAAGTTAATTATAAAAGAGCAAGGAAATTATATATTTCATAAGTTTGCAATTGCTTTTAGAGGTTAACCCAGTTACCCATACATGCTAAACTATCAAAGGAAATAAGAAAAAAAATATAGATATACAGCTATATATAATATTTTTTTAAAAAAAAAAAAAAGCGACCGTGATTTACTGTTTTTTTTTTTTTTTCTTACACGCGTCCTTCATTCCATCACAGCTACAGTAATTTGCAATCTAATCTCTTAAAAATGCCTCAACCTCGATCGTACCATATATTATAGCTCTAATTTCTTTTATTGTAGGCTAGCATTACGTTGTTGTATCACAGTTATGGTCTAACACTTTTTTTAATTTTTTTTAACCCCCCTAAATCAACTCCAGAAATTACGAAAGAGTATTAATTAGACTTCTCTAAGAAATTAGCAATAATACCCTCCATTTTTCTCGGAAGTGTTGTGAGATTAAGATTGACAGACAGCGATGGATTAATTAGTCATTAGCTAGCTAGAGTTGCCCATTTTCTTAATTAACATAAACACCGTCTTATAGATATAGTACCAGTATATATAGTTCAGTGCATGTTGTATGTCACATCATATATGATATTGAACACATAAATACAAACACAAAGGTTTTCTGTTTTAGACTTTTAGTCGCTCTCCTAATTCAAAGAACCACATTTCTTTTTTTTTTTGGTTTTTCCTTCTTGTAAATTTCCAACGAACTTGAGCATCTTCAGTCAACACTTAGATATATTGTGGTGTAAAATATTTAGGGCAAGAGAAATCAAAGTATTTTATGAGAAAAGAATTGTGTTGATATGTATTTATTTTAACATGTTAATTTATTATGTAGTGAACATTCATTCATTCATACAACAATTTCAATTTCGTACATCTTTTTTCTAATAAAGCCAACAAAGAAAAAACTGAAGAAGTTTTTGAATTTTGATCCAGTAGCAAAAACAATACTTTCTATGTAGAAAAATTGCTTATTTGAAATCTAAATTTGTCGTTATATATAGACATTTTAAAATTGAGTAATTGCCTCATCATCTTTATCTAAAAAAATTTAAAAAAAAAAAAACAATGTGGAGAACACAAAATTGATAAAGACAACATGATAGTTTACATTTGGCTTTTATCATGAGAATTTATTCAAAATTTTGTATTCTTCCTTGTAGAGGTGGCAAATGTTGACCCGACCCGAAAAACCCGCCCGACCCGCCCGACCCGAAACCCGACCCGACCCGAGTTTCAGGGAAAGTCAAACTGACCCGAACCCGACCCGACCCGACCCGAACCCGACCCGACCCGAATTCCAGGGAAAGTGAGACTGACCCGAACCCGACCCGACCCGACCCGAACCCGACCCGACCCGTGTTCCAGGGAAAGTCAGACTGACCCGAACCCGACCCGACCCGACCCGACCTGACCCGACTCGAGAATAGAGGTGCAAAATCTGACCAAAAACGACAAAAAAACGACCAAACCCGAAAACCCGCCCGACCCGACCCGAAAAAATGTCGGCGGACGTCAACCCGATACCCGACCCGACCCGACCCGAACCCGACCCGACCCGAAAAAAATGCCGGCAGCCGTCAACCCGATACCCGACCCGACCCGACCCGAACCCGACCCGACCCGACATTTTCAGTTGGTCAAACTGACCCGACCCGACCCGACCCGAACCCGAACCCGACCCGACCCGAGATTCTGCCACCTCTACTTCCTTGGCTGTATGGAATCCAATATATTCAAATTGTTGCAAAGACATGCTAAGCCATCTCTTTGACATTGATTGATAAATATATGAGACAACAAAGGGTCAATACGGTTTTTTTTAGAGATAAATTGGAGTGACTTAATTCTCATGATATTTTCTAAAAAATAAGGACAACATTAAAAATGTCTAACAATAAAAGGACGTCCATTTTGGCCTTATTTTGAATGACTACTGTGAAAACGTTTTCATTTCACTTCGAAATGCAAACGGTTCAAATTATACTTTGTCACGTCCGGAATTTCGATTTATTGCTCCCATTAAATTCATCATATGAAAATATTAGGGGATACAAAAATTTTTCATTTTTGAAGTTTTTTAAGTATTTATTTTAGATTTTTGAAAATCCATGTACAAACAAGTACTATATTATTACTATTTTTGGGTCATATTGAAAAATCCAAAACAAATACTTAAAAAGCTCCAAAAATGAAAAATTTTTGTATCCCCTTGTATTTTCATATGATGAATTTAATGGGAGCCATAAATCGAAATTTTGGACGTGGCAAAGTATAATTTGGACCGATTGCATTTCGGAGTGAAATGTAAACGTTTTCACAATAGTCAGACTTTATATATATATATATATATATATATATATATTCCTTGGATATCTAGAATTAATTAATTAGTCGAAGTGTTGCAATGTTAATTTGGTCAATTAAAGACATGAGAAGCCATCTCCTTGATATTGATTGATAAATACTTGTACAAGAGATAACGAGGAGGTAATTTTGGAAGTTCGAAAATTGATGCATTTCGATATCTACTTGGAAACAGTATTTACTCATATATATATTAGCGTAGGATACGGACATGGTAGTCGTTCTCACACAATCAGATAGTCGTATATATATTTCATCTTTGTTCGTCAAACTTGTAATTCTACACCACTCAAAAAAAAATAGTGGTGATGAATACATTATGTATATTGTATAATAGTAATTTTCAAGAGTTTGATAAAAAGAAAAAAAAATAATCTTCAAAAGATGGGAATATTTTGTTGTTTAAAGTTTGATTAAGATTGCAACCCACCATAACCATTCAAGAAGTGAGATGAAAGATATTTACTGATAAGTTTCTAAAAAATAATTAAGGGAGTGTTAATTAATTATTTAGTCCTTAATCGTGTTGAAAAATATAAAGATATTTTGTTCTTTTTTTTTTGTTGACAATCATAAAGTGTCAATTCATACTACACTTTCATACATACGCTCCACTGTTTTATTGCTTTATAATTCTCTGAAAAATTATTCTTAAAAGAAAATATCAAATTTGAAGGGCTATAATATTTGAAGGGTGTAACTGGATATTATTAATAAAATTCGAAGATATTAATTCCAATCATGAGTGTTAAACAGTCTATTAATTAAGTTCATGCAAATGGAATTCATTACTGCTCCTACACTTTTTATTTACGTATAATAAAAAAACATTAATGAAAATCATTTCAAATCCTAATTCATGATCAAATAAAAAAAAATAAAAAAATAAAAAAACTGGAATTCAATCAGAAAGAATCATAGCAATAGCTGCATAGAAGGGGAGCCTAAGCCTAAGCCTAAGCCCATAAAGAATAAAACTTGGGTCCATGTCCATTCCATAATTTCCATTGGGACCCAATGGATCAACTAAGATGAACGGAGTCTTCCAACTTGCCACTTCCCACTTCCCACTTCCCAGTGCGTCCCATCTGATTTGCAAATTGGAAGGAAGCGGGACAGGACAGGACAGGGACAGCAACAAACGGACCTGTTGTAGCCTGCTTGCTTATTAAAGAAGGCCTGATTGGGAGCGACCATTGGGTAGCCCGAAGCCTGATGGCGGTAGCGGAGGCCTGAAGACCAGCCCGATGGGTACCGCGGCCTAAAGCCCACGCCCCAAGCCCAAGCGCTCAAGCCCGATCTCAATCCCACCGTCCATCAAGTTATTTGAGTGGCGCCTCTTCGGCTAGAGCTTTAATTCCAGCATTCAATTGTGTTGTGCCCACTGCTGTCAGCCTGTCAAACAATGCTCAAACGTGTAAATCACTTTTCTTTTCTTTTTTTTACAATTTTAAACACCAAAATTAAATTTCTGTTTTTTTTATTTTGGACATATATAATTAAATTTCTGTTTACAACAACACCATCTCCGTATTATTAAAAAAAAATAGGAAATGAAGAGGATTTTTTTATTTTATTGAAAAATGAAGTGAAAATTGCAAAGAACCCGTATGGTTTATACCAATCTCTCACATGTCAAATATGACAAGAACTTTCATTGATATATGAATTACATATATTGCACGGGTTTCATCTCTTGAAAGTTAACATCAAAAGAGACAAAATTGAGAAGATTTCTTAATTTCACATTTTAAATTACCAAGAATTAATTAAGACAAAATCGCCAATCAAATTAGGGATCAGAAAATTGTTAAGTACCCTTAAAATGAAGTTAAGCCAACTTTAAAAAAAATATATAATCTGACAAAGACCGCTGGAGACGCTCTCTCTCTTCTAAAATAAAATAACACTTCGGGTTTGGGTTTGGGTTCGGGCTTTAGGCTTTGGACCTCTGGGGGTACAGGCTGCGGCTGTTTTGGGCCTCAACTTCAGGCTTTCAGATTATCACTGACTGAATAAACGAAGTAAAATTAAAAAGTTTTGAAATTTAAGAAACAAAAACACAAATCACAGCAAACTTAATTACTTCTCTCTTTTTCATATCTGAATTTAAAATGCACTCTTGAAAGGAATGAAGAAGGGAACTACAAATGACAGTATATATATAGGTGCATGGTGCATACATGATTACAGAAAAAAATAATACTGAATTAACAAACTTAAAATCATTAATCCCTAAAGAAACCTACAAATTGAACTGAGTTAACAGCTTGGATAGAGGGCACTCTTTAAATCTCAAAATCCCCATCTTAATAATGCCAGTTCGCAACCCGTCGACACTACCACTTGTAGACATATGATAAGACGATAGCACCGGCGCCAAGACAGCCACACAAAAGCCAGACAAAAGCAGACAAACAAAACAAGAATCTGACTCTCTCAAGATTCTTCTTGTTAGGGATTGAACAGCTGCAGATAATCAGAAACAACCCATAGATGAAAATCAACAGACGACGATGTATGCATACAAAATGCCAGCCGGCAGGAGCGGTAACGTGGTCAGTCTTTTCGGGGAAGCATGAGCAAGGATAGCAAAGGATAAACCAAAGAGCAGCAGCTTCCTGCTCTTCAAACTAAACTCGCTGTATGGAGCGGAATCGGATGTATCAGGGGTTACATCTTCTGACAGTACGGGTATTTGCTCTGATACTTTGACAAAAGATGAAGGTGACATATTATCTGGTGTTATCAGTGATCAATTTTTCAGCGGGAATGGAGCAAATTAAGAAGAAGTAATTAGTAAAAGTGAGAGTCTTTGGTTGATTTATTATCTGTTTATCAGGCATAGAGGGAGCAAGATGCTAAATTTAGGAGAAAAATGGTATGTATAAGATTAATTACCAGTACTGTCACTTGGGGATTAAGGGGGATGAGAATTGAGAGGTGAGACAGATATTTTGCAAAAGATTATACATACAAAAGCTTTGCTGCCATTTTAAGATTTATGATAGAAAACAGTAAAGTTTGAATTTACTAAAATTAATGTAAGGTAAACTTAAAATTTGATATTTGTGGTTTGTATTCTATAGAAAATAAAAAATTGCGATATGGCAGCTTTCGCAATTTAGTGCATGTGTAATGGGACCATTCTCTCTTCTTCTAGTTATATGATCTTGTGTTGGCCATTATGCACCTGTATTATACATATGATGTTATTAATTTAGATCCAAATGGTACGTCTCAGCGAGAGACGACTAGCAGGGGCGGTTACAAAAGGTACTTCAGTTCATGTCGTGTCGAACTGATTTCTCTCTAATTTAGTGCGCGATAGTATCTCAAGAAGATTGTTCGAGTTCTTCTTAATATCTACTCTAACAATTGATCGGTCGTTCTCAAGTTGTAATCTTTATGTATTCTCTAATTTCTTTGTCAAATTATCAGAAGTTAACAGAACGATGATATCGTCTTGGAATCGCTTAAATTCTCGTCTAGTTTCTTATTCAATTACAGTGACATTATCGACATTTCAATCGCTTAAAAGAAAGAAGACGTCAAATCAACTGCGCGAGAACAAACAACAATCTCTATGAGAGAATAATTTCTATTGCGAATTCACAATGTCCACTCCGAGATGAATCAACTGACTAGTTAATTGAGAAAACAAACCATTTATCACATGTATGAATGTATCCTACCTCAAATTAAAAAAAAAAACAAAAAAGAAATATCTTCATCATGTATCTCTTATAAAGGATTTGTCAACCAAGTAAACATAAACGGGACGATAGCTGCAATGCCGATGAAATAAGCGAAAATAATGGGGACATAACGAGGGGTACAGAAACTCAGTCCAACGAGAGCACATCCAAGCAAGAACTGAGCTAAGATCACATGGAAACTCATGCGCGTGATCCACTCTCCGGCGGGAGAGTTCACCAGTACCAGAGGTGCCAAAGAAGCGAAGATGGCGTGGAATGATCCGACAATGATCATGGTTGTTTGAATGTCGACGTCCTTTCTGTCAATGTATTCCATTACCAACTCTTCATCATCATTAGCTGGTGTACTAGTCATTTTAGCAGAAGCGAATTGATGGAAACCATGGCTGGTTTGTTGAACTGTGCATTTTATGTTGGAGAGATTTGCTAATTTTGAACTTGTACACAGTACTGCATCTAAAATTCTAAATATACTAAATATGTCGAAAGAGGGGTGAAAACAAGTTTAGTACAACACATGGTCTGCTGATGTGAATAGCTAAATTATATAGCTATGCATCTGGATTCTGGAACTTGAACTAATGAATTTGACCTTGGCATTTGCAATTTGTAACTATAGCGTGTTATGCGCCATGATATATATACGGATATGTCAAAGGCCCGAGATGCACTGATAAATGCGGAAGAAAAGTTTCTCAACAACTAAATATTTTATTTTGATAATTTGAAAATGAAGTTGTAAATAAAATTTAAAAAAAAATAAAAAAATCTTACAAATGTAGAAACTCTTATTAAATAATCAGTTTGTACGTAATCAATTGGACATATCAAAAGCTGGATTAATTATTGGCTGTCCTTGATAAAAACAGAATTTTGAACGCCTTTGAGAAAAATAATCAGTTTGTAACCATTCACTTTGATCCGTATGAACAGAAAAACTGTCTTTTGGGCAATTAAAAAATTGCACATTAATTTATTGAAATCGGTTAAAATTCAAACGTTGCTACGTACATATACATTGTCCCTTCAGTTCCCTTGTAAATTATGACTAAAATACAACAATATAACAAAAACAAGTAAATTATTAATAGCTAGTGATGTTCTTTTGCTAAATTTAAATGAATGTTTTGTAGGCAAACGATCGAGGAAAAACTTCCTAATTAATTACCACAACCTTTCCTCTTCCGATGCACATTCATGCATAATATTCATATATCCGTTCAGCTGCCTCAAATTGAATGCAATCTACCATAGATTGCATCACCTGACCAATGTCTTACGATATCTATATATTTACCTGCAGAGAAGAGGATTTTAATTATCATTGTAGCAAGAAGAACTTCTTAAATTAATCTATATTTACAGTACATAAGTCTGTGTTTTATTCAATAGATCCAAATGGGTATCTCTTCATGTATTGTTGATCCTAGAAAACCTGGTGAGAAATCCACAAAAATCACCACGACATGCAAAGGCTCGCACCTGTTCAAGATTGATGGGGTTTATTCTGATTCTCAGAGATGCCTTGTCGGTTACTGCTTCACTTCAGACACTTTCACTGTAGGTGGACATGATTGGTCAATCATGTATTACCCTGCAGGCCGAAACTGGAACACTGACAAGGGCCGCTACATCGATTTTGGTATCTGTTTGAAAAGCGATTCTTCTGATGATGTAACAGCAAAATTCACCGTTACTGTGCTCAACAATACAGGACGACCGTCAAATCTCAGCTACTTGTCTGATATAGTAAATTTTCGAAAACATTACCCAGACTACAGTGCTTCTTTGTCAACGATGACTTATTCTCAACTCTCGGGATCAAACTGCCTCGAATATTACTCATTCAGGATAAGATGTACTGTTATTGTTATCAAAGAAATATGTTTGCAGAATGCGAAGCCATACCTCTTTACAGTACCCTCATCAAACTTGCTTCCGCTCTTGGTCGATCAGTTAGAAACCGGGGAGGGGACAGACGTGTCATTTAAAGTGAATGGGGAAAATTTCGATGCACATAGTTGCCTGCTTGCGGCGAGCTCACCGGTTTTTAAGGCAAAACTCTCTGGTTCAATGAAAGGTAAGACGACAGAAACTATAGAAGTTTTGGATGTGGAACCGTCGATTTTCAAAAGCATGATTCACTTTATATACACCGATTCGGTACCTCAGTTTGAGGATGCAAACAATAGTAGAGAGGCTTCAATAGAAACCGCTCAGCATTTACTGGTAGCGGCTGACCGGTTTGGCTTACAGAGGCTGAAGAGGCTTTGTGAAAAGAAAATATACGAGTACATTGATGCGGAAAATGTAGCAACTATCCTGAGTTTTACTGAGCAATATAACTGTACCGAGCTTAAAGCAGCTTGCTTGAAGTTTGTTGAGCCTCCTGAAGTTCTTGCTGCTGCCGTGTTAAGTGAAGGGTTTGAGAATCTGATGACAAGTTATCCGACAATTCTCAAGGATCTCCGAGCAAACCATAACCATTGAATAGGACAACTAAAATTGCATTTTGCAGGAAAATGCATCTCAGCATTTTTTATAAAATGTATCTCTAATTCTCTACTGTTCTGGCACTAGAATGTTATTATGGTTACTTAAATTTGTTGTTTAGCATAACTAAATTTTCATCTTTTTGTGATATCCAATGTTTTTTAGTTCTTAATGTTGTCAAAAAGGAAAAGCTTCATTTAGTTGCCTATGCATCTCAATATTACTTCTCTTTTGATCTCTCTTACTTCGGCAAATATTCAGTTGCTTATATATGAAGTTTGTGGTTCTTTCTATCAAGTCTTCTTTTGCTTTAAATTGCTTATGTAGATTCAGATTCAGACAATATCAATTGTGTGACAATAATGTTCTGTTTATATGAGCTGCACATTTTTTACTTTTTTTAATTTTGGAACTTGTTGGAATTTCAAGGTAGAAGAATAATTAGAAGCTGCGAAGAAGACTGTTTCTCTAAACACTGCAATGAGTTTTCATACCAATTTGTCATACAAGCATATACCATTGTGACATCATGGCAGTGTTAGTTGCTTATTACCTCCGACAATATAGTCATCAGTACAGTCACTGATTAATGTCAAAAATTGTGAACGCTAAATTTACCATTCTGGTAGCAAGCAGCTGGTTATAAAGATTTTGTATGTTTTCTGTACTTCCTTTTATTTATTCATGTTTTTCTGTGTAATTTACTTTAACTAGTTCAGTGCAGGTCAAAGTAGAAACGAATACACATCTCCTGAATATGAGTTGAAGATGCTCATAGGCTTGATATCTATGATTTTCTGATTAAAATGTTCTGCAACAGAGGTGGACTTGACTGTCTCGACCCAAGTAAAAAGCCTATTATTCAACATGAATTCTGTGAATCGTTTGTTCATAGGCCCGGTAAATTGTGGGCTGTTTACAGGAAAAATTTCCGATCTATGATCCGTAGAGGTGGCAGAAGCTAACCCGACTCGAACCCGACCCGACCCGACATGACCCGAGATCAAATAGCATCAAATCCAACTCAAATCAACATACGATTCAAACAAAATAGATATTAAAATTGACCCAACCCGACCCGCCCATCACCCGACTCGACCCGACCTGACCCAACCTGATCCGAAATATTCTAGAAGGTCAAACTGACCCGACCCGTACCCAAACCCGACCCGCCCGCCCGATTTGTCACCTCTAAGTGATCCGCAAGTTTTTTCATATTATTATTGGAGTCACTATTGAAGTTAATGCTGCAGCTATTCATTTTGAAATCATGCCATTCACTTACCATGGTACAGTACAATATACTTCGAAAGCATGAGTTTGCAAACAAAACGCATGATCATCTGTTTTAATTTAAATGTTCTATTTAACCAACAAAAAAAAAAAAAAAAAACATTTAGTGTAAAGTTCCGGCCGTCAGTTTGATCCATCAAAATTTAAATTCAAGTCAAATTTAACTGATTTAATGATCATATCTAGAAACATGAGTTAAATTTTATGTTGCCATTTTTTTTTAATTTGTCAAATACTTTTGGTAAATTTTCTGGAAACAAATTGAGCATAACATCGAGACATAATAAAGATGATGGTGAAACCTGAAACACTAAGCAGCATAAAATTATTGTTAAGCTACTACAATTTTTTTATCTTTTAATTTTTTGAATGACTTAAATTATTAGGTGAATATACTTGAAATAGTCAAAAAAAATTACAACATAAAATAGTTGTCATCCATTTGGAAAAATAGACAGCTTAATAGCAAAATAAAAGCAAACTATAAAAGCAAACTACGGTTTTGGGATATAGGGCCCTCCTTGCAAGGCCTACCGTGAACAAAGGTGCAGCTCGTCACACCAATCTTTTGGTACCAGTTTGGTTCATAAAATTGTCATAGACCTAACACAAGCTTCATTTGATAGTACTGGCACATTTACTTCCAATGCATTTGCTCTTGATCGTGTTACTAGGAACTTTGATGATAATCAGAATCAGATGATGAATGAAAATCAGGATGTTGTGGGCAGGTGATAGAGGAAGAGCCAATAGGGTACTGTGTGGTGGCACCAGTACAAAATGAAGAACCATATGGGACTTCACAGATGAAGATATTCCAGATGATGAATAGTTAGATTTCAATATTGGATGCATGCTAATACAAATATGTGTTTGGTAGGTCTGTTAGTTTTGGGCTTAATTAGGTTAGGACTTAATATATGTATGTTTTTTTTTAGTCTGTAGTATGGAACTATTTTTATTTTGTTCTTTTATGTATATGGCTTTATGTATACAACCTGTGTATACCAAAACCAAAAGTCCAACACTGATATTCCGTATTCGCTTTCGAAACGAAATGAAAGCTAGCTAAATGTTTTATGAGTGCTGTTCTTTTTTTTTAAAAAAAAAAAAGACTAATAGCTAAAAGTGCCTCTGCCTATTTGCTCTTTCTGTAGCAGAGCTATTAAATACTACGAGGCTATAACTCGGGCTTCGCCCTGAAAAATGATATCAAACAAATAATTAAGAATTTTATACACTTAATATATTAAACAAAATTTTGAACACAATTTTTAAATCTTTTGATATAAATAATAATAATATAATAATTTATAAATAAGAACACATAAATGTTGGATTATTTTAAGGGTTAAATTTTGTTTTAGACATGTCATATATATTCATGTTATTTAATGTGAAGAGAAAAATATATATAAGTCATTAGATCAAAATAGATGAAGAGTTTCAAACAAAATCAATAGTAAATAATATTGATGATGTGACATAGTTGAGATGCTTAGAAGCCTACCACTCTTTATGGAGGATAGATTTGATGTAAACATTATTAAACATTGCTCCTTTTCTGTGAAGTTGTAAGCCCTAATTCTGGATAAAGGTCATGTTAGCTAATTTAAATTCTCATTTTATCTTAAAAAAGAAAAAAAAATCATATGAAAATGAAAAGTTAATATCTAAAACTTAAAATTATATGAAGATACATTTTCAATTTTATTTTATAACTTATGGATTTTTGTAATTTGCAAAATTAATTTTTATTTTCAAAATATAACGTATTAGTATATTATAAAGACTGAAGCAGCGGATCAAATCCATCTGAGACATCCATTTCAGTTTGTCTGTGATCAATTATAAAGATGTAGTCATATATGTTGTCGAATCTCCATAAAATGTTTGTACCCAAACATATTTTTGAGGAATGTTATTGTAGTCACATCTCCTTATTTGAAAGAGCTTTTAGGTCCAAACATACATTAATCCATGTCATTTTTTGTGCTAAATTATTTTTTCCCTCTCAATATTAATTATGAAGGACTTAACTTTTAGCCCCAAAAGACAAAATCTGATCAAAATGCAATAAGAAGAAGAAAGTGAACTAATTAATAATTATAGTACTACAAACCCATGCTCAGACTGCAAAGCTCAAATCCCTATACTGAAACATGAAAGTCTGAAACCAATGATGGTAAAAAGAACGGATCTTTCACTGCCAGTAACTTCTCAGGAATTACCAGAGACAATTCAGTCAGAGCTCTTACCAGTTACCAGTATATTATATATATCTCTCACTCTCTCACCAACAAATACAATCAATCATGGAACATGGCCCAGTTCATTTCTCAGCAGCAAATGCCTCACTCCCCTTTCCCCGTGAAATGAATTCAATTCAATGCCCCAATTCACTTCTCATAAGTCATACCTCGTGAACCCATTTATTCATTCAAATTCATGTCACACTTCAACCATATATACATATATATATATATATATATACCCCCAATTAGACCGTTGCTTCCCTCCAAAATATTGCACTGTGTTTAAAGATCAACAACCATGCCATGCACTCAATTTCTGTTGTTCTTCCTAATTGCTATGAATATTGTACCAATTTTACTACATGCCGAGTTCACGGTGATCCTGCCTGATGCCTCCTCAGTCCCTGCCATGGACCCACAGCCTGGTGGTGCGTCTACATGGGCCCGCACCGACCCATCAGAACAGCTCGCGGTGCAAGCGATCATGACAGCTACTGGAAATGACTGGGTCACATCAATTGAAGATGTGTGCCAAAGCCGGTGGCATGGCATCGAGTGTGTGCCAAGTCTGCACGGAGATGTGTACCATGTGGTTTCGCTGTCATTTGGTGCATTATCGGATGACACGGCGTTCCCGGCTTGCAGCACCAGTGCCACTCTATCGCCTGCGATTCTGTCATTGCCTCACCTTCGCTCTCTCTTCTTCTACCGATGTTTCACTGGTAACCCACAGCTAATTCCCCGCTTTCTCGGGCAGCTAGGTGCCAAACTCAGGTCGTTGGTGTTGCGTGATAATGGCCATGTTGGGTCTATTCCACCTGAGTTAGGTAACTTGACGGCATTGCGTGTGTTGGACCTACACGGCAACCGACTCACTTCCACCATCCCTAAGTCCTTCCAAAGACTTCAAAATCTCCAATTGTTCGATTTGAGTCACAACAGCCTCAGTGGTGCAATACCTGAACTAAAGCTACCCAAATTGAGAATTCTCAACCTTGGCTTCAATGCATTACACGGGCAAATTCCGGAAGGTTTTAGCCAGTGTGGATCCCTTTTAAAAATGGATCTGAGCAGAAACCGTCTTACGGGGCCAATACCGAATTCAATTGGCAAATTGGGTAACCTGATTCTACTCGATTTGAGCCACAACGCACTCACGGGTCCAATTCCAGTCACTCTAAGGAAATTATATGCTTTAAAAGCATTGATCCTTAATAACAATTCTATGCAAGAATTTACCGTTTCAAATGAAATATTTACCGGGTTAAAGAATCTGATCATACTGGTATTATCTGATATGGGTCTGGTCGGCCCTATACCGGACTCCATCGGATATTTACCGAGCCTTAGAGTTCTACACCTTGACAGAAACAAATTCAATGGCTCAATTCCAAAATCTTTTAAGCACTTAAAGAACATTGACGAATTAAGTGTCAGTAACAACCAACTGACAGGACCGGTACCTTTTGGTAAGGAGGTGGTATGGAAATTGGGCAACAAGTTGAGAGTACGTAACAATTTGGGTCTGTGCTTTGATGATAGAAACTTAAAGTGGTATGAAGGGATTGGATCAATGTCTGAAATCGGAAAATGCAAGACGGAAACTTTACACGGTCAAGTAAGAACTAATGCGAATGCTATAAGTGCGGCGAAACATCGAACAAAACATCTAAGTTCGAGGTTTGATTTGAATGTTTCTGGGGCTAGACATAAAGCCATAGGCCTGGTAAACTATAAGGTTTTTCTGTTACTTAGTTTTCTTCTTGTGTTGTAGGGGGGGTTATTCTATATGTTAGTGAGCATGGCCAGTGTATGTAAAAACAGATATTATATAATACAAGTTGTTAGTAGCTTATAATTAAGTTTGTTGAGGATCGATCATGAGGGTTAAACGGTTTCCAAATAAGAACATGTAATAGATTTACCACTTATACATATATTATGCACCTTTCCGATCGATATCTCCTGGTCATTTTCCTTATATTATCCTCCAATTGCCTGGCTTTAATTATGTGTTGAAAGATTTTGGGCATATGCATGTGGATGTGCTGTGTGTGTTTTCTTAGTACCTTTTTTCTGGCTCTTTACCCCATTTGCAGAGGATTTAAATCTGTACATTGAAAAAAACAAACAAACATAAGATGCATACATACTGATAGTACCATGAAATTTTGTATAGCACCCATAACTATAGAGAAACATCTTACGTCCATTGAAAAGCCATCCATACGTTCACAGATATACAAAGAATGTAACAAATACATACCAAAATGTAACAAATATATACAGTTTTCTATGAACGTTAGATATTGGAAAACATCTTCCGTCCATCCATAAACTCTCCATAGAATCATATGTGTAACACAAATTGTTACATTGAAGTCCACATAGGGTCCATTTATCATACAACTTTGTACTTTTTATGGATTGTCCATATATGGATGGTAGAACAACTCGTAGTTATTACTCCTATAGAAGCACAAGCACGGCAATAAGATATCAAAATAACAATAGAGGGCTCAATTGTTCTGCTGGGCCCAAAACAAATTGTGAAATCTGCTTCTGTCAGTATGAAGTTCAGCCCGTTTAAGGTTGGCCAGGCCCAGAACCAAACTGTGTATGGTTTATTTGATAAAGAGGATCATTGATTCTGTGCTTGTGCTAGAATGATTAAAACTTTACAAGAATTTTATATTAATTGATTTAGTACCATGAGGATTACTGTAGCCTTTTGTTGCGGATGGCATCAAGTAAAATCAGGTTAAAGTAAACCCAGTATCAATGGATCAACTCAATTCCAATATATATCTTTTTGGTAAACATATTATTTGATAATAATTGAAAAAAAAAAAGTGTGGTTAGAACTTAGAAACTTGTGTCAAAAGTCAAAAGATCTGGAAACAATAAACAATACCCAACATAAAGAACTTCACAATAAACTCATTTATTTTAACCCACAACCATGTGATGAAGTGTACTTAGTGCAGTGGCAGTGGCAGTGACCGCTCAGCTAGGGAAAAGAATAGAATCTTTTCTTTTGAACTATTATTTTACCTGACAAAAAAGAAATTGGATATATCATATTCATATTCATATATCATGATTCATGACTTTATTAAATTTGAAAAAAAAAAAAAAGAAAAGGGAAATGGGGGCAAGAGAAGATTCGGAAATAGCAACCAGCAGCAGCACCTCGGTATTTATGACTTGATTAGTTTGCCTGTAAATCTAATCAATTCCCCATCTACCACCAGCAATCAAATCAACAATTCAATTATTACAGGAAAACGTGCTCACCCTACAAAGGAGGTTATACCTCCACCCTTCTCTTACAATCTGACACATCCGTATAATGTACTTACGTACTTGTCACAGTCGCATGAATGTTTATTAGAAACCGTAATGTATCTGTTCACTAGAAAATGATATATATTGATCGAAAAGATATAAATATTCACTGAAAAATAATATATTCATTAAAAATATGAAAAACCGGTGGACAGATAAAATGAGTAGTCACTACCTATTACTCATTATTATATACCTATCCATATTATCATATCAAATGCCCTGCCTGCCCTTTCTTTGCCCCCTTTCTCTTTATATTTTCTGTTTCCACAGTTCCACTCTACGACTCCCGAGGTGACTGGCTACTGACCGTCTGACCGTCGCCATCACTCCCCTACCCCCACTTCCCCTTCCTTCTCCATCCTCTCCATTCATCACTAAACACACCCATCAAGTCCTATTTGTCTAGAACTATTTAGTTCAGTGTTATAAAAACCGGACCGGACCGGACGGTCCAGCCGGAATAAACCGGAACCGTATACTATCCTGAGTTGTTTACGGAGAAGGTCCATACATGCAATTGAACTGGCTGAAACCGGCTTATTTATCCGGTTTTTGACTGAAAACCGAGATAGGATTTTGAATGATGTTGGTTTTTCGCTCAACTGCCGAGATGCATATGGAATAGGGGCATATAGCCTGTATAGCACACTGTGATAGGATGACTGATAGGTTTCAGCTTAATTTGGGGCTAACAACAAAATTTATTATTTTTTTAGTGTTATTCTCTAAGTATATTTTGCACAGAAGACCTTATTGTTTACACATATTGCAAAAATAGTAAAATTCTATTATATATTCATATAAGTAACGTCTTTTTTAGTAAGATATTAACATATTTAAAAAGTAAATTAAGTTAGTATAATAAGAATTATAAAAAAAAGATGAGTCGTTGCTAGTGCTACTTTAGTCAATTTAAGTCTAAGAACTTAATTTATTGTCAGTAAAAAATGACCTTTCGATAATTATTTGATAATTATCAAATAAATTGACGAAAATTTTTATTTTCTTACATCTAAAAAATTAGCATTTTTAAAAGCTGTACTTTGCATATTATTTTCATAATAAAATACCTCTATTATTTCATAATAGTCTTCTTATCTCCTAGTAAGTACTTACAAAAAAATTAACGGTCAAACTGGTTGACCCGACGGTCAAACCATTGACCCAAAACTGTAGAGGTGGCAGATTCCCGGGTCGATTCAGGTTCAAGTTCGGGTCGAGTTGGGTTGGGTATCGAGTTGACGTCTGCCAGTATTTTTTGAGTCGGGACAAGCGTGTTTTTCGTTTTTAGTCAGATTTTAGCATTTTGCACCTCTATTCCCGGGTCAGGTCTGGTTCGGGTCGGGTTCGAGTCGGGTTCGAGTCAGTTTGACCTCCCCTGAAACTTGGGTCGGGTCGGGCGGGTTTTTCGGGTCGGATCAAATTTTGCCACCTCTCCGAAACTGTAGTGAGTCGACTTTCGGTCCGGTTCTGATAAGATTGGTTTAATTTGTCCTGTTGGAAGGAATGGAGGGGATGTGATCATGTGAAGGGATGATGCAGCTCTCCATTTGGCCCCTTTGTTGAAAAAAGGAAACCGGAATTTCTTTCTTTCTTTGTTCCCGGGGTATTATTACTTCTACTCTACTACTACTCTCTCTCTCTCTCTTTCTTGGTTCTCCTCTCTTCTCTCTTCCTACCTTCTCAACACCAACAAAGATCGTAAAATTATAATAGCAAGGTGGAGAAATAACAGAACAAGAAGAAGGAGACTTGGAAGACTAGCTTAAAATAAATAAACAAACAATACATGAGTTAATTAATTGTTTGTCTCTGCTACTGAGAGAGAGCCTTCTGTGCTGTGCTTGTTCCATTACACTCCACTCCAATAGGGGCAAGAGAAGAAGAAGAGGAGATAGCATGGTCATGGCGGCTGCCATGACATTTGATGAGGTCTCCATGGAGAGGAGCAAGAGCTTTGTCAAGGCCTTACAGGTACTGGGTCTCTTCCTCTTTGCTAGATCTCTTGCTCATTTCCTTCTTTTTCTATTTTTTCTTTATTGTCTGGGTAATTATGAGCATTTTTATTTTGTGGGTATGAATAAATTGTGATGCTTGATTGCTGGTGAAGCTTTGAATCTGGTTCAAAGTTTGGTACTTTTTTTGGTTGTTCAAAAAGTGTGAAGGTTGTAGTATATGAAATAGTGAAAAAGTGTTTGTCCAAGTTAAAATCTTTTGCCTTACTTCTTTTGTTTGTAAATCACTAAATTGTAATTTGTCTTTTTTTGCTTTTGTGTATGTAGGAATTGAAGAATCTGAGGCCTCAGCTCTACTCAGCTGCTGAGTACTGTGAGAAGTCATATCTTCACAGTGAACAAAAGCAAATGTAAGCTGCTCTAATTCTTTTTTTATGAACTAACTTAGAGAGATATTTCTCGAATTGGGTAATTGAAGTTGGTTGCTGATTAACACTCCCATCAAACCTTGGAAGAAATTGGGAACATATCTTTACTGTACAAGTTTATCTTGTTACTTTCAGTATTAGGTGCTGTGGGTCCATGCAATAATGAAAGCTGGATGATCTTTTATTTTTGACATTCTGACTACTTTTAGTTTCATTCAATTCTCCAGCTAATTGTACTGATTTATGTTCAGGCTGATATGAATTTTTGCCCCAAAAAAAAACTTACAACAAATGGTGCCAGAAAAATTCTAATGTATATTAAATCTCCTAATAGCTACTTCATAAAAATAAGAATAATTTGATGGCCTATCACATCTTTGAGCCTCAAATATTTTCTCTTTTCAATTTTTCCCTCCCATCAATGAATTTCTGTTATGCTAATTGAAAAAAGAAAAAACGGTGTTGCAGTTTTCCCATGCTAAAATTGTATGGATTTATTTGCAGGGTTTTAGATAACTTAAAAGACTATACAATACGGGCCCTAGTAAATGCTGTTGATCACCTTGGTACAGTCGCGTATAAATTGACCGATATATTTGACCAACAGTCAGTGGATGTGGCTGCTCTTGACTACAAAGTTTCGTCTCTCAACCAGGTATCCTTTATGTTCTAGTTCCATAAAAGTTTCTAAGGAAAACAGTTGTAAAATTGTCAGCAGAGCAAATTACACAATATCATGGTTGATCCTATCACTAGCATCTGCTCAATAACTGAAGAATAAGGTCCATGTCATCTTTTGTGATGATATAGATAGAATAATTTCTTCATGCCGGTTAATATTATCATTCTATTGTCAGACGGTGATATGGACATTGACATCAGCATTCGTATCTACTTAGAATTACATCATTTTTTCAATTTTTGCAAATCTGTAACTGTAGGCCTAGTTTGGTACAGCTTAATAATCTAGGGACAGAATTGAGAATTTGGAATTTGAAGAAAAATGAAAAATAGAAAACCTTAAGGGCTACTTGCGTAACTTTCTCTGGTCAGTTATTTGCAAAAGAACACAACCGCAAACCACTAAAACATTGTTTTCTATTGTGAGGAAATGCATAATGTTTTTGGCATATACATATTATGCTTAATATGAATTGGTAGAAATGGGAAGGAAAATAAGAACTAACTAACAGAAATCTTTTTACCTGAAATTTAGCGAATATCAACATGCCAAACTTACATTGATAAAGAAGGTCTGAGGCAACAACAGATGTGTGGGACCGCACCAAAGCTGCATAAACATTACATCCTGCCTTGTAAGATTGTAGAATTAATTATCCTATTTAAAAGTTTATAAAAATATACAAATGTACCGATCTTTCTAAACCAGTAATTTCGATTGTCTGTTTCATGTAGATCCTGGCAATTCAAGAAATCCAGGTTTGGTACAGCAGCTTCAAACTGAATTTAAACAAGATTCAAGTGAAATGAAACCACGACCTTACAACTCAGGTGCATTTTCCAAAGTTTTCTATTTATCTTTTAATTCATTTTTAAAAAGAAATTATGATTCTTCCTCAAAAGAAAATGGATTATGGTTTCTTCATCACAAACCACACATGTATCCTGTATGCCCTACAAAGGACAAGCTTCTCAAGTCAATCAATTTCCATGTACCACAGGCCTTGTAAAATGCACATGCATGCACACAGTTTGTATGTTTATAGGATGTGTAACTATTTTTGTCTTTTTTCTAGCGAAACAATAAAATGTAAGAATTTCCTGTTGAACCAAAAATGGAACTTTAATTTTACTGTGCAGTAAAAACCCTTTCCTGGCATCTTTCTTCTGAAAGCTCTTCATCAAACACCACTGCTCGGACTGTGCAAAGGCAAGTCACTTTCATTCTTTTCTTTTCTCTTGGTATTTTTCTCACTTGATCTTCACTTGTATGATTTAGCAAATTCAGCATTTGCACCAACCTTCGGACTGTCAAGTCTTTCATCATCTTTGTTTAACAAGTATGTTTTGCATTATTTAATGCAGCTCAGTAGAACCCAAAGCGCATAAGATAGCTGCTGATCAGTTCAAGCTTCCTGGTAATTTTTCCTTCTTTCATACCCCTGTTTCTTTTTTTTTTTTTTTGTGCTATCTTTTATGAAATTATAATTTTGATTTACTCTTTTATTACTTCTTTGAGGCAAATTAGTTTGGCATTGTAATTTATAGGCGCTGAAAGAGAAAAGGGGGCAGTACCAAGTGTGCTATCAAGGCATTTGCATGCCAATGGTGGGAATCAATCACCAGACGTTGTTTCACAAAAGTGCAGTATAAAGGTAAATTTCTTTCTATATAACAAGTAAAGAGACCATGAAAACAGTTTCCTTTTCGTAATAATTAGTATATTGTTGAATCCGATATTCACATTCTAGACAATGCTGGGGTGGTTACCCAATCTTATATTTTTTAATATATTTGCATATGGTTGTTGATATATATTTGGATCTTTGTCGTATCCTGTTTCTGCATAGCAGGCTTATTACTTGTTATCTAGTCTGTAACTTTACTGAGTACAAGGGGAACACATGGTGCACATGGCAGAGACTTGTTAATTGGTCCCAAAACTAGTATATTATCTGACAGTGCCGTCTTAGTTGGCATTTTCCCTTTTCATCTGTCTTATACTGTTAGTTAAGCAATTTTCATTTGTCATATTCTGCTACCTTACCTAATCTGGACTAATTATGTTGTACCGAGTTTAGTCAATTATGAACTAGTTTTTAGGGGAAAATCTGTATTGGTCATTTTAGTTTTCTGATGCTCTAATTTGTGTTAAATACCTGGATTTTGAGTTTGAAATCTTGATTGTTTGGTTAAAAACTCAAAATTTCTTTTGTCAATTCAGGATGCATCACATGGTGGGAAGCCGTTAGCAACATTTAGATCATTTGAGAATCCGACCATCGGGCGTCAGATCATAAGAGCCCCACCTCGCACCAAGAGCATGCTATCTGCTTTCTTTGTGAAAGGCAAATCTGCTAAGGTTAAGAAGATCTCGGTCATCTAATTTCTTGTTCCTTTTTTTCCCTTTTTTGGTTGGGGGTTGCGAAATTTGTATAGTACTTTTTTTTTTTTTTTTACTAATATCATCCTTTTTTAACATGATTTTGTTGAATGAATGATGATTGTTTAATGCCTAGGAAGAGACTTGTTATCATTGTTGAATGAACGATTGTTGATGTCTGTATATTTTGATTACTAAATCTTGGTTGAATGGCTCTTACTTACGCTTTGTTACAATTTTATTATCATATTGTGTGCACTTCAGGTCCACAAACACTTTGTCAAATCGCAATCTAAGTGCAAATGTATTTGTACTACCAGAAAGTGTGCAGTTGGCAGCACAATGGATTCAAAACGTTGAATCTTTATTATGAGCAAAAGGAGAATGATAATGTGTGGTTTGTATTGAGGGAGCAGGTAATAAAGAAGATCTAAATTCAGTTCAGTGCAATCGACTTTGAAACAGATTTGTGACATTGGGGTACAGAATCCGCTGCTTTTCTGAGTCGCTTTTCCAATCGGACGGTCATGATCAGTTGCCGCACCGATCTCAAAGTACTTTAGTGTTTTTAGTACCGATCTCAACGTACTTCATGTCGGGGTACAGATCTGACTTCTGAGTACCCTGCCTCAGGCAGCACAGAAAAGGGCACATGCCACTCACCACCTCTGGATTTAATTTATCACAGTTTTGCTCATGCGAGGGGCATGCTACTAGCTCCCTTACTGGTGAAAAACTGAAAATGTATGTACCCGAATGGAAACAAGGCGAGATTTATCCATCTTGAGAAAATTACTTCCAAGGAAAACTGCTGCATATAGGCAATATATTGTACAGTTTTCAAAAGTTCTTAGGAAAAGTTGAGCAGTCAAAAGTATGCCAAATTATAAACTAGATTATACATTGAGCTGCATTTTGGCACACGTCGCTGTTAAAAATTGATCCGGTGTCTTCAATGTCAAAACAACTGGAAAGGAAAAATGAAACAAGAAAACAAAAATAGTACAGAGATGTTACAAGTACAGTGAAGTGTTTCACGTTTCATTCATTGTAATTGATTGACCTTCAAGTGAAAATAGGCGAGCCCGCGAAATAAATGCCAGGCTAATGAAGCAATCTCTTTTGATAAGGAAAAGAAAACAAGAACAGGAGAGAAATTAGAGAAGTCTCTTCAATGCCTGCGTCTTCTGTTTTGTGCAATTGGCTCTGGCCCAGTGCTTTTCATCATCGCCACAAACTCTGCGTAATCTATTCTTCCATCCTGGGATATAAAACATAATAAAATTAAAATTAAAATTTAACAAAACAAGACGAGTACTGTTGAAGTGCAAGAGCCCAAGACGACATATAGTAGGAGACCGCACTAATACAAGCAGTCAAAAAAAGAAAAGAAAAGAAAGTATTCGATAATTTTTCTATATATACTTTATCTTGGTCAGGTCAAAAACCGACACATTGTATGACCCACAAGTAGAAATTTTTGGTGCCCAATTTAATAGAGAAAAAAGAAAACTGATATATAACTTACATTATCGGTATCAACTTCAGCAATGATTTCTTTGATGGTCTTCTCATCTCCCATATCATGCTTCACAAGTGCTTCCTCCAATTCCTCTACAGTTATATACCTATAAAGGTACAATGAATCAAGTAAGCACAGAATGCTCTTCATTTTCTTTAAAAAAGAAAAACAAAATATACAGCATCATATCATCTTTTCTTTCTCATGAACAACAGAAAAAGCTCAAAGACAGAACTTTAGCCATCTTATTTTCAGAGCAGTTTCATGTCTGCCATGAGTAAATTTCTCTATGATTTTGTCAATAGGCATCATCTTAAAAGAAATTGACCATTCAATATGGTCTCTAGGTACCCAGTACCAAATAGTATTTATAAGCGGCACATCAGAATATTCAAATTGCAATTTTTTGGAACAATGGGGATTAAGATTTGAGATGGTTTACTATGAATTTCTTTATTGATCTTCTACTGTAAAGAATTAAATGATTCCAAAGGCATCCATGTTAAAGAGTTCCTTGGGTTATGATTACTCAAGAAAATATCAGACCAAGCAATACAAGAAAATTGAAATGTTCAGATTACCCGCTATTATCCTTGTCAAAGTACTCGAATGCTTTGAAAATATGTTCATCCTTCTCCAGTCTATTCATGTGCATAGTTGCAGATATGAACTCAAGGTAATCTATGCTCCCATTTCCATCAACATCAGCCTTTTCATGGAAAAGAAAAAAAAAATAACAAATTAATTAATTAAAGATGCACCAATCAAAAAAAAAAAAAAAGGAAAGCAATAGAAGAGTTCATTCGTTAAAGGGAATATCAAATTAGTAGTGTAAAGGCCAATACAGAAACATTCTTATGCTTATTCAAAGGAAAGTAAATAATAAATATTTAAACATACCGCCTCCATTATTTGTCTGAGCTCAGATTCAGAGATCTTAGTACCAAGTTTGGGTAGACCAGCTCTTAATTCGTCTAGGGTTATCGTACCGCTATTGTCGGTGTCTATAGATTTGAACAACTCTTTTAAGCCCATTATCTCTTCTTCTGATAGATTCTGTGCCACAACCTGGCCAAACAAAAAATAATAATAATTCAAGTAATGATAATTTGTCTATTTTTCTAATGAGTTTGTTCTATTCATGTCTTATAATTCTGTCAAAGAACATGATTTTAGCCATTGTCATGATAAACATCTGTATGCACAAATCCCTAAAAGGACAAGCAAGAGAGAGTACCTTGAGGGCAACTTTTTTTAGTTTGTTCATAGCTCTAAATTGCTTCATTCTGTTCATGACTGTGCTGTCAAGTGGCTTGTCAGGTGCCTCTCCGTCTTCTCTGATCCATGGATGGTCTGATTTGATTCCACAAACGATCATATTAGTAAAAAATCAAGCATAGGAGATAAAAACCATAAACATAGATTTGCAAGCAAATGGAATTCTAGAGTTTTAAGATGCTCCACATACTCAGAATTTCAGCTGCAGTAAGCCTCTCCTTGGGATCTTGCCTAAGCATCTTCTTGACCAAGTCCTTTGCGGCAGGAGAAATTGATGGCCAGGGATCTGATGAGAAATCAATGTGGCCTCTCAACACCGCATCAAATATTCCCTCCTCATTTTCTACAAAAGGAAATGCATTATGATTATAACAAACAGGATTTGGAAACAACGTAGCCAGTTCACCAATGCAAATAACAGTTAAAGATCAGGATTGCTATCTTAAACTGTATAAATTATAACGCTACAAGATATTGAACTTTTCAGTAGCCAGTGCAGTGCCATTTTAGCACTACAGACAGATATGTGACCAGTTGGTATAACTTAGAAAATAAGCCGGTAATTACTATCCTAATGCTCGTATCTGTGCACATAGCTGTGCAGAAGATGAGTTGAACAAGAAGTATGTTTACTTACCAGCCCAGAATGGCGGTACACCAGACAGAAGGATATAGAGAATAACACCAGCGCTCCAAATATCGGCTTCAGCACCATAGTGCCGTCTGAGTACCTCAGGTGCAACATAATATGCACTCCCGACAAGATCCTTAAATACTTCCCCTGCATATAAACATTACATATGATTCAGTCTAAAAGTAAGCTACTAATATAATATAGGATCAAGTAGTACTGTAGGTTGTGTGCTATTCAGACGAGCCTTTTAATCCATTATTTACCTGTTTTTAGTGAATGTTGAGGATAAATTCATATTTTGATGCTGCATAGACGAGAAATCCCATGCAACACCAGAAAACAACACAGCAAGTGATCCAATTTTAACAAATTAAACTGTTACTACTCACGAGTATACATTCAAGTCATATCTAGGATAAATTGAGTCATTTAATCATAGGCCAATATTGAATCCAAAATTCAACACAAGAACAAGAATGCCACTAGTTCAAACAATTTGGGTAAGCTAGAAGTGAAACCCAACCAGAGTCAACATACAATAGCTGTCCAAAAAAAAATCTACTACAGGGTGTAGTATAATTTGCAACTTTAAAAAGCCACGATGAACTTAGAGATTTGACTATTCTTTTGATACTTTGTCACTGTTTTTACCTAAATCCTTAGACTACACTCCTAATAACACCCTTGATTTTGTCAAACGGAAAAACATCAAGGAGAGAATAGTAGCATATAAGTTGCCAGAGTGTTTCACACTAGAGTACAAGTCAATACCCAGGGTACAGAACAAAAGAAAAAAGTATAAAAGAGAAGAGATTTGATCCACTAGTTTTTGTGCCAAATAATTCTATTTTTAGATCCCTTCTTTGGACAGTAAAATCAAATCGTGTGTTCATCTTAATTGCGCGCATGTTAAAAATACATGGGAAGATATAGTTCATTTCAGTGGACATAAAATAGCTTTCGAATATGAAATATTTTGCCCACTGATGTAGAGCTCTTGATGCATCAAATATAACTGAAGCGGATGCAAGCTTTTTACGTACACAAAATAAAATAAGTTTTGCCAATTCAAATTTAATAGTTCATTTTGTATATCCAGTAACAAAACCTTTGGCATTAGATTGATCCTCATATAAACAATACATCCACTTGGTTAATAATAAAATACAATTTTTGGAATATATAGTTCTTTGAAACAATTTGTATAATGCAAAAAAAAAAAAAAAAAAAAAAAAAATTGATAGCATGGCTAATTTGAAAGTTTCCATCATCTGACTTTTGAACTTGTAGACCAAGCATGGCAATTTTTTTTAGTGCATTGAGGTTACATAATGTCCATTTCTAGATTTGGTTGTTAATCAATACCAGGTCAAAACAAAATAAAATACATGCAAAATAGATTGAAATGAAATGTAAAAACTAAGTGCCAGAATTGGTCTACTGGTTTGCTTGGGTTGTTTTCTGTTGGGTTGGGGGGGGGTTCGAGTCCCCCGTGGGCACTTTTCTATATTTCAAAAGATTGAAGTAGGCACTTGCCTACTTACCTTAAACAAAAAAGAAATGCAGAATCTGAAAATGAAAAGACAAAAAAAAAGACAACCAAATGGTTTCTTGCAAACATAGGAGAAACATAATGCTACTTGAAAAATTAAGTAATTACCGGACTTAAAGAAGACAGAGAGTCCGAAATCGGTAGCCTTGAGCGGGGAGTCCTCCCTCTTATTTAAAAACAAGAAATTTTCAGGTTTCAAATCCCGGTGCATGACCCCCATTGAATGGCAACTATGCACCACTGCCACAATTTCCCTACACAAAGCAGCTGCAGCTCTTTCTGAGTAGTGTCCCTTTGCAATTATGCGATCAAATAGCTCTCCTCCTTCGCATATCTCCATTACCAAGTTCACCGAATGCCTGGTACATTGCCAAAAATATCAGTTCAACCTATGGTATAACTCACAATCAGTAATTATTGCCCCAGCCAAGTTTGGTACTTTCTAACTTGATGAGTACCGTGGCAAGTGTTAATTCCTGTAAATTGTAATTGTGCTACAAATCAGTACTGTATCTTCAAACAGTAAACTGAGTTCACCAGCAATCCTTGGTCCATACCAAAATAGTCTAACCTAATTCCATTACCACCATTTTTTTCCAGTAATAACAATGAACTATAATTAGACATTTAGACTCCAGTGGTATATACATCTATCTATAAAACAGTAACCATTATCACTACCACCTGTCCTACAACACTGGTACTAAATAAACTATCCAAATCGAGTGAAAGAACGCACTTATCCTCGTAGGCGCCCTTGAGCTCGACGATGTTGCGGTGGCCGGTCAAATGATGCATGATCTGCACCTCCCTCCTCACATCCTCGATGTCGTCCTTGTGCACGAGCTTCCTGGTGGCGATCGACTTGCAGGCGAACCTCTCGCCAGTGCCCTTGTGAGTGACCAGATAAGTGACGCCGAACTGCCCGCGCCCGAGCTCCCTGCCGAAAGTGTAAGTCCCGCGCACATCCTCCATCCTCCGACCTAAAACCCGGCCAATCGCGGTCGCGTCGGGGTTTGCCGGCGCGGAGACCGATTTGGCGGGGCGCGGCACGGCGGGTCTGGGAGGCGCGGCATGGGAGTGGCTCTGGCCATGCGCGTGCGCGTGCGCCTGCGACGAGCCCTTGGATGGATCGGCGCGATTGTGGCGCGAGGTCCGGTTCCCCATTGATGGCAGGCGAGAGCAAGAGAGAGTGGAGAAGAAGGAAGGAAGGAAAGTGGAGAGTTGAGTCGAGTTGACGAGTGAATCTGTCTTGTCTTTATGGGGATTGTCTCACTGTGTCACTGTGTCTGCGGGTCCCAGTGTCAGTGAGTGGAGTGGGACCCAGTTTCAGTGGGTGATAGAGTGGTACGAAATGGAACTTGTTCAAGCGATGGTGTCACTTGCACGAGGTCTTATTATCGGAGAATACGGGTGTTTTTCGACTGGTCCCGGATCATACCGTAGGAATCTCGATAGTCAGGTGCCTGCCAGTGGGTCCCGCGGACCAGCCAAAGAGGTAAATATCTAGGTGATACTCTGAGGGTAGGGCGGATTTATTATTTGTAATAGAATACTGGGGATTTCTGAGAGGAAAGCACGACGAGGTTGCTTTGCTTGCTGTCGCGGGCTCACAGCGCTGCGGTGCCCTGCCGCGCGGTCTCTGTATAATAGACTAAACAGTATTGTATTTGTACGGCGTGCTTATCCTCTGTAGCGCTGCATTGTGTAGCTCAGGATGTGAGCCGTTGGATCATCTCGAGATTCGTGTCCGCACAGATATCTAGATGATCCAGTGGCTCACATCCTGTGCTACACAATGCAGCGCTACAGCGGATATGAAATCAGTTGTATGGATGAGGTCAATGGTTGCCCGGTCAACCTGCGCGTAAGACTGACTGGGACGACACACAAGGGGGTTGCGTTTGCGTAGCCGTGCCGCGTCAATCCCCACGCGCACATGGGTTCGACTTGGGAGTTTTGATCAGCCGTGAATGTTGGGATTGGGAGTTGAACAGTATAATTGCTTAGGCATTAGTACTAGAGGTGGCAGAACCCGACCCGACCCGAGAAATCCGTCCGACCCGACTCGACTCGAACCCGACCCGACCCGGAATTTTTCAGATAGTCAAACTGACCCGACTCAACCCGACCCGATCCGAACCCGACCCGACCCGAGACCAAATAGCATCCAATCCAACTCAAATCAACATACGATCCAAAAAAAGTAGATATTAAAATTGACCCGACCCGACCCGCCCATCACCCGACCCAACCTGACCCGAGATATTCTAGAAGGTCAAACTGACCCGACCCGCCCGACCCGAACCCGAACCCGACCCGTCCGCCCGAATTGCCACCTCTAGGCATTACACATGACAACACTACAACAAGAGGGCAGACCACTTGCAAATTGCAGCTGCAGCCTGCAGGAGTGCAGGTGCCGTGCCACTCAGTGGATTCACACGGAATCTGCAGTCTTCGTTTCAGCCAGATCAGGCCATTTGGAGATTTTTTTTTTTTTATTTCCATGTTCCAAGTTCCAACTACTGATGCAATTATTGATTGATGATATGTTAGCGCTAATTGGGCGCGACATGATGGGTAGATTATGCTGATAACACACTAAATAAAATGGATGTCGAATAAAAATTCATTAAAAATTGGAATTAATGATATGATGCTTGATAATGAACATGATTGAGATAGCTATGTAAGAGGAACCCAACTTTCGGTTAGTGTGATGTAACTAAAGGTTATTCACTAATTCTGCTCAACAAGGATATTGACATTCCAATGTTGTCGTTGTTAGCATCCTAGGGTTTAATTCAATATGAATTATTGTTTAGTTAAATAGTTTAAATATCAGGTTATATATTCTAATAATCTTAATTTTGAATAAAATTTTTAATAAAAGATACTAACAAAGAATTGAAAAACAATATCAATGTCAGAAGGTCTTGCACCTGTTCTGACCTGACAATTAATACTCTTTATTTTAAGTCCAGGCATATTACCAAAAGAACAAGGGGTAAGTTTTTGTTTTTTGTTTTTTTTTTTTTTAAAAAAAAAAACAGAGAAATCAAGTAGAAAGGATCTTGAACTGGTTTTGAGTTTTGACTGAGCAAATAAATACAATACTTTAGCATTCGGTTTAATATGAAATTAATATGCTCAATATCCAAATTCAATTTAGTCGCGCGAACATTATACTTCGTGCGTCAGTATAGACAATTTAACAATTTTATAATAATTTTTTTATGCACAATGAACAGAGGAAATGATACAAAGATGATTAAAATAAATATCTTTCAAATATTTATCTGTAATTGTAGCTGGGATTATAATTGTTGATTGGATCTCCATTCTCAGCCTAGTTGAGCGCAAAAACGTTTGCATTTTATTCTGAAATACTAACAGTCTAAATTATATTTTGTCACGTCCGAAATTTCAATTTATGGTTCCTACTAAATTCATCATATGAAAATACTATGGAATACATAAAATTTTCATTTTTAGAGTCTTCTAAGTATTCCTTTTAGATTTTTCAAAATGACTCTAAAACATTAATAAATAGTGCTTGTTTATTCATGGATTTTCTTCGTTATATTGTTAATTTCCAATGGCCTTGCAGCTAATATTGATGTGATATATGGTTTAACATGATTTTTACATTACTAGTAAAGAGCTCACGCCTTGCTTTGAGCAGAAATTATTATATCTTATAATAAAGGGCCGAAAGCTCATCCCTTGTGAATAAACTAATATGGGCCTTAAATTTTAATGGGCCGTGATATTAACGTACGTTAAAGGAGGTGATCAATCAAAGTAAACAATCAACGACTCAGATTTCAAATCTGCTTTTATTAGGATAAAGATATATATTGTTTCTAACGACCCTGATAATGTACGTGGTTCTTTTTGTGCAATGTGCATTGTCCCCTCTGTATTGATTGATTAGATATAAATTTTCACATTTTACTGTTAATGTAAACGGACCATGAATTTGGCGGTGACCTTTTTTTTTTTTTTCCTTTTTTGAAGGCTTCTCCTCTCCCTTGTCATAGACTGGCTACTTGTTTTGGTTATGGGTGATCGTAAATTTAAAAAAAAATATATATATAATATCAATGTTGTTACTTTGAAATTGATCAACCAATGAATTATAAGTTTTTAAATTTTAGGGTGAAGATGAGGGTCAAGACACTCAAATTTATATGTTTATTAAAAACATCATATCCGGATTTCAAACTTGCGATCTTCCACAAAGAAAATGTTACCCTTAGTCAGACAAAAGATTAGTTCTTCTAACCAATAAATTAGTTAAACAATATCTTTAGATAAAATGTTGATAAACAATGCGTTACATAAACAATGCATTACTGATGTAAAATTTATCATGTATATAAGTAATGTCAAGATTGGAACATGGCAGATGGGTCCAAAGGTTGACCAAAATTAATTGTAACGAAGATAACTTTTTGATATTCAATAAAGAAGCGCGGCAGCTCCTATTTGGAGCATCAAGATGCACTGACTATAAAGAAACAAAAGACAAAATTAAATGAGGTTAATTAAGAGTAATTAAGCCATAAGTTAGTTCAATATATAAATGCATATAAATTAGTTATTTTACTATAGTTAATAAGGATGAAAAATAAATAGATTCATTAAGTTAAGAGTAAAGGAGAATAAAAGAAATGACAAAAAGCTGAGATATATATATAAAAAAAAAGCTAACCATACTAAATGTAGTTCTTAATTTCGTCGTCGAAATTGACGTTGGCGACACCGGCTGTTGTATGGTTTCTTCCCATGTCCAATAATAAGAACAAAAGTGAATTTTGTGTTCGAATTGTTCATATGTGCATATATATATATCATTTTCTCAAAAAAAAATATATATATATATATATATGTGCATATATATCTGTTATCAGAAAACTAGTTGACCTACTTATATATTTTCTCGTAGGAGGTTCCTTTAATTGTTTATTCACATCATACAATTAATATATACTTCAATGTATATGCATATGTACGTGAAGTACCTACCTCGATCATGTCTTTTTTACGCAGCTATTCTGGTGGCAATATTTCATGCCTATTGAATGACTACAAATGTTTAAGATAAAAAAAAATTGCTTATATTTTCATTTTCTATTTTTTATGAAGCATGTTTATGACCAAATTAATTGGCAAGAATAGGATCTCGATGGAAGGTAACCACTAACCAATGTCTTTTTTTTTTTTTTTAAAAAAAAAAATGTCTTAATTTTCAAACTAAAAAAGTATCATATTTATCCTCACAAAACTAGGAGTAAATTCCATCTACATTATTTTACTTCCTTGTAGTAATTTAGCGATTGTGGGCGACTGGCTAGTTATAAAATAAAATGTGGACTGATGTGGTTTCTCAATTCTCATGCATCAAAATTACATGATACAATAAATTATTATTTTTTTATGCGAGAATTAATTTCGACACTATTGACTGCACTTAGTATTAACTTTTTCAAAAATACAAAACAAGTGCTTAAAAAAAAATTAGAAATTAAAAGTTTTTGTACCCCAATATTTGTATAGAAAAAATTTATTGGATATTATAAATTAAAATTTCAGATACAGTAACAAATATTTTGAGATATTTGAATTAGGAACAAAATGCAATAATTATCCCACCTTAAACCTCTAATAGCCTAATACATATTAAACTTAGTCAACAAAATTTTTGTAAATAACAATAAATTGTATAACATATCTATAAACTAGAAATGGGGGAAACTCTCCAAGCACCTCAACTATGCCATATCATCAATATTATTAGTCATTGATTTTATTTAAATCTCTTCATCTACTTTGATCCAATGGTTTATATTTGTTCTCTCTCCCCATTTAATAAGATGATATGATATGTCTAAGATAAAATTTAAAACCTTTAAAGTGGTCTAACATTTATGTGCTATTATTTTTAGATTATACATCATCATCATTATTCACATCAAAAATTTTAAAATTTTGTTAAATTTTTTTAAATAAATATTTTTATTTTTAAGTTTTTATTATTGTTTGTTATCATATTTTGGGGCGAAGCCCGAGTTACAGATCTACTTCCTCTGTCCACAAAAGAATGAATTTGTAGCAAAAGTCAAAAGAAATAGTGGAAGAGTGAAATTACTTTTATGCCCTCAATTAGTAGAAAAGTGAACATTCTTGGAAGGAGACGAGAGACATTTTAGGAATTTCGTAATATATATATTTTTTTTTGAGGAAGAAAGTGGATTCAAACAAAGGGTATAAATTTATTTAATTGTGAACAAGTTGTAAAGGGTATAAATTCATTTAATTGTGGACGGAGGAAGTAGTATATAATAATGTAGATTGGACAATTTGACAAGTTGAACCTTCAACTGGAGATGGAGACCAACGACAATGTGTGAAGACAACGACTTAGCATAGGAAAATATTTCTCAATACGAGTAGTACACGTAGAAAAATCATCTATAATGTACATATGTTACATTTTAAAATGAGCAAATATACCGTGAGCTTAAGCTCACGGAGCCTTCCGTGAGCTTAACCTCCAAAAACCTATCAAATCACTTCCAAATTTCAATTTATATGGCTCAATAAATTCTTCATATCAAAACCTTATAGCACGCAAAAATTTTCTATTTTTGGAGATTTTTAAGTATTTGTTCTAGATTTTTTAAAATGATACATAAAACATTGAATATTTTATTAATATTCTATAGTCACTTTTAAAAAATCTCAAACAAATACTTAAAAATCTCTAAAAATGAAAATTTTTTGCGTGCTATAAGATTTTGATATGAAGAATTTATTGAGCCATATAAATCAAAATTTGGAAGTGATTTGATAGGTTTTTGGAGGTTAAGCTCACGGAAAGCTCCGTGAGCTTAAGCTCACAGTATATTTACTCTTTTAAAATATATAGATTAGATATATCTGTTACATATCTGTACGTCTACGGTTCTTCAATTGACGCAACGTGTTTCTCAATATATATATCTTATAAAATCTGAGCCGTGCAATTGAACAAACGGCACGGATGAACAAATGTCAATGAAGAGACCGCAGCTGAGCCAGCTCCAAGCCTCCAAAGTCCGGACAAAGGAAATCTGAAGCAGATAGAATGAATAGAGGAAAGGGAGGGTCAGCATAGAAGAGAAGAGATAAGAAACAACCGCGGGAGCGGGAGATGTTCTATTGAGGACTGACGAGACGAGAGCTCCCATCCCATGGCCACACTCTACTCCCCGCAGGTCGAGCTGTACGGCCGCCGACCTAATCTGGTTTGTCCGGCGAGGAAGGCCTCGGCTCAGACTGTCAGGGCGTCATCGGCCTCAGCTTCCGGTAAGTAAAGTCCCCTTCTTTGATTGTTATTTTAATTGGAACTGGTGTTAGTGTGTGTTAGACTGGATTGAATGGTACGATTGGTAAAGGGAATTTTAGTGAGTAAATTGCAAGAATTGGGGTTGATTGGGATGATGATTACACTTGGTACCCAATTGCATGATGTAATAATTGTCTCTGTGACTGAGGATTAGATGAGTTTAGTTCATGTCATTGGATCAAAACCTGCAAACTGGTACAGTCTTAAGTTATCAACAATACTTCAATGCCTGAGCTTCTGTTTATTTCAGACCCTCTGTTGCTCAGAGCGGCAAAGGGCGAAACGGTCCCACGGCCACCGGCATGGATGATGCGTCAGGCCGGCCGCTACATGCAAGCCTACAAAGAACTGGCAATCAAGCATCCCTCTTTTCGTCAGAGGTCGGAGACGGTCGACCTCATCGTGGAAATCACGTTGCAGCCCTGGAAGGCCTTCAAACCCGACGGTGTTATTCTTTTCTCGGACATACTGACGCCTCTGCCGGCGATTGGTGTTCCGTTTGAGATATCGGATTCTAAGGGGCCGGTAATTCATGAACCGGTTCGGTCTGAGAAGTGCATAGAGAGGTTGAGGCCAATTGATTTTGACCAGGTTTCGTTTGTTGGCGAATCATTGAGAGTCTTGCGAAATGAGGTACAGATGCTACCTTTTTTCTTTGTTTGATGTAGTGAACATTTTTTTACTAGAGTGATTGTTATAAAGTATAAACTTTAACAGCTAATGGTTAGACTTAGACAATTATAGAAGGAAAGGAAGATACCTTCTTTATCTTTAGTTCTATAAATGGAAGTAATCACCTGTCTATGTCATTAGTGAAATTATGCACATATCAAAATGATGTTAATAAATCATGATTTACTGGATACCTAAGCAACAAAGTCCTAAATTCGGGAATCAATCACCAGAAGTGTTGATAGCAGTTTTGTCTTGTCAACGATTTGACAGTAGTTCCTAGTTCATCTTTACTGGCCTAGCATGTGTACCAAGCTGACTATAACAAAGTTGCGACTAAATTAACAATGTGTACCAAACTGACTAATATCTGTAATGCTGTGGAGCATTCAATTAGCAAGAACATGCCACCATATTTCTTATGTCACAGGTTAAAGATTGTCGCATTTTTTATATTTTACCAGTGCTGAAAAAATCGGTGTTTCTTTCTGCATTTTGAATGTTGATCACAACAGAGCTCCTCACAAATCTCTCTTTATATATCAGCGTTGACAAGTTTCAACATAATCATATTTTTGTTTTGATATTTTAGATTGGCAATGAGGCAACATTGCTAGGGTTTGTGGGAGCACCATGGACAATTGGTACATACATTATAGAAGGCGGGTCCACAAGCACATACAAAAACATAAAAAGCATGTGCTATACTGCTCCGCATATTTTAAAGGCTCTTCTCTCTCACTTAGCGAAGGCAATAACAGAGTACATAATCTATCAAGTAAATTCAGGTGCCCAGTGCATTCAAATTTTCGACTCATGGGGTGGACAGCTGCCACCGCATGTATGGGAAAAATGGTCTAAGCCATATATTAAGCAGGTATTTAGTGCTCAGTTTTGTTCTTATCTTAGAGTCTTTACTATCGAGTAGGTTTTAATTGTAATCGAAATTATGAGTAATGTATATTGTTTATTCTCCGCCACTGAGGTAATGATAAATGAGAATTCACCTCTCATACATTCCTTTGTTTCAGTACCATTGTATATTGTGGAATTCGGTAAGAGTCCAGTAACAAACAATAACTGAAAATTGATGCAATCTAATTCTAAGAAAAGGTTATAACTTAAATAAAAGTACAGGTTGCTTTTGCATGTAGATAGTGAGTGAAGTGAAAAAGAGATGCCCAGATGTACCGCTAGTACTATACATAAACGGGAATGGAGGTTTGCTCGAGCGCATGGTTGATACTGGAGTGGATGTGATCGGCCTTGACTGGACTGTTGACATGGCTGATGGAAGGAGACGCCTTGGAAACAAAATTGGCATTCAAGGAAATGTGGATCCTGCTCTCCTCTTCTCCCCCCTTCCTGTTCTCACAGAGGATATTCACAGGTTAGCATTCTTGTCTTTCCTTGTGATACCTTTTTACTATTCTCTGGGCATCTATGAAGCTTAATTGCATGTGCTCGAGTTACATGAAGATCACCATATCAAAATAAGCAAAGGGTGCTGCTCCGACCAGACTATGTAAACATAGATAAGTCTGTTGAGCTACTTCCAATAATCATGTGCTGAAGAGACAACTCTTTAGTAATCTGAACCCACAATTTTAATAATTACTAGGATCGCTTTGTTAGAATTACATGGAATTGGCCTAAATTTTCAACTGCCTCAGGAATTTTCTGGTTAGCAAGTGTTGCAGATTGCAGAATATATGATTTACAGGATAATAATTTGTGGGACAAACAGATAAGTTCATACTTATCGTGGTCTTATAATAACAAATCTAACTTGGAAAAAAGGTTAACACCTGTTAAATTTGAAGCTTACTAAACTAATAGATAAGTTCCCCATCATGGCAATATACTTACTGTCTATATTAACATTTTCCTTTGTATATTCCATTGCAGAGTTGTGAAGGCAGCTGGGCCTAGAGGCCACATTTTAAATCTGGGTCATGGTGTGCTGGTGGGTACACCAGAAGATGCTGTAGCCCATTTCTTTGATGTCACTCGGTCACTCAGATATGAGTCCCTTTTTGAAGGCTTTACACTAGAGCCAGAACTAGAGCCCGTCGCCTGATCATTATGGGTTCTTTTTGTTGTAACTTGTAAGTTATTTGTTAATGTTAAAACTGATCTCTTAGTAGCAGGCAGTCTTCGACATTCGGGTCATTTTTGTAGTAGGGTATCATAATTCATTCTTTCTTTTTACGGAATAATTGAAAATATTTTGCCTTCTCAAGTTTCCATTCATCTGGCACTGCTCCAGCATCAATGAGCTCTCTTTGGGTATATGTAAATTTACCAGTAGATTCATTATTGCCTGTTTATGATCATTTTGTTATGTTATTTTCATGAGGTTTGCTTTTAAACAAAGGAAATTGTTTTGAGCACTGAAAATTGTTTATTAATGATTCTGCCAGCCACTGGTAATTAGCCTCCACTGTGCTACATTGTTCAAACAGGGTCCATATTTATTGTAGCCGCTAAGGCTTTTACTGTAGCTGTACTGCTGGATCCTGCCTTCTATTTATGAATGTGGCATGAATGCTGATGCACTTTCTTGTTCACTGTGCATCCATTAATGGAAGGGGAAATGATAAGGATAAGGATAGAGTGAAATATATACAGAAACATCTTGTGTCAATTGAAAAATCATCCATATGTCTATGAATGTGTACAGAATGTAACATATACGTCTCGAAATGTAACAAATACATTCCGGAATGTAACTTATGAACACTGTAGACGGTTTTTCTATGGACGCTAGGTATTACTCAGATATATACAATAGACTAATAGAGATGGACCGAGATGCCTTGTTAATCCATGTGGGAAACAGACTCTGACACTGCTGGACTTGTTCCTCTGTTGCAACTTGTTTTGTAATCTCAATAACAAATGAATAAACTTGAGATTTTAAAGCAGATTTCAATGATCAAATGATTTGAGCAATCTTTTTCTTAGTAGCTCTCCAGAAATTGGGAAAAAAGTTCATTTTGTTTTCTAGAGTTGACTGAATTCACTTAAAGATTGCAAAATCACAAGATTTTATTGGTTTTTTTTTATTAGAATTCAAATTTGCAAATTTAAAAAGAAAAAAACGGATGGGGTAGTTCTGAGTGGACCAGATTTGCAAATGGATCAAGAATTGAAGATACTGTGACCTGACCTGGATCTGAAACATTAATTTTGCCGATCTGAATTGGGTCAAGAGTAGACAAGCTCGAACATCATACGGCAAAAATCACCATTTCTCTCTGATTTGAGTGTAACTAGGCATGTGATCGCGCTCCGCGCGATTAATCCAATTCTTTACTTTAATTTGATAAAAAACAGATGCAAACATAATTGTTAATCACATATAATACTGTCAACAAATTAAATATTGACCGGCCTAAAAAACTATCCCACGACACTTCCTATGGACAATCTTCAAACGGACCAGATGCAATCTAGGAAATACTCCGCACTATATACTTTCACTTGGACAATAAAAAAAAAACCCAAAAAAAAAATTCCCAAAAAAAAAAAATACTGTTCAAAACCACGACACTCCCTACGGACAGTCCTCAAACGGACCAAGATGCAGTATAAGAAATACTCCGTGCCATATACTTTTGTTTCGGCAATCAAAAAAAAAAAATCCCAAAACACAAAAAACCAAAAAAAAAAAAATTCACAAAAAAAAAAAAAAAATTCGCCAAAAAAAGGGGAAAAAAGGCACTGTTTAAGTTTTATCTAGAGGGTATATCGAAACTATCCAATTGAAAAAAATGAACGGATCATATTTCTTCTAATCCACAACGAAATCCATATAATCCATATGCCTCCATATAAATTATAAATATATTAGATAATGTTACACAAACCAAAAAAAAAAAGGCAAAAATGCGAGATAGTAATTAATAAGGAATCTAACTCTTCTAATTTTAGTCTAACTCAGTTATATTTCTCATAATTATTACTCCCACAGAAAAATCTAGAAAACCACGATACTCCTTATGGACAGCCTTCAAACGGGCCAAGATGCAGTCCAAGAAATACTCCGCACTATATACTTTCACTTGGGCAACAAAAAAAAAATCCAAAAAAAAAAAAAAACAGAAATCCCAAAAAAAAAAAAGAAGCACTGTTCAAAACCACGACGCTCCTTATGGAGTCTTTAAACGGGCTAAGGTGCAGTCTAAGAAACACTCCGCACCATATACTTTCACTTGGGCAACAAAAAAAATCCCAAAAAAAAGAAAAAACCCCAAAAAAAATCCCAAGAAAAGAAAATCCCAAAAAACAGAAATCCCAAAAAAAAAAAACAAAAAAAAATTCCCCAAAAAAAAGAGGCACTGTTCATTCGCACTGTGGAATTCACAGTATAAAGGTTGTTGAAACCTTATCTATGTTCCACAATGAAATTCACATGTCTTCATATAAACTATAACCATATTAGATGATGTTACACAAAAAAAGGGCAGAAATGCGAGATAGTAATTAATAAGGAATCTAACTCCTCTATTTTTAGTTTAACTCAGTTATATTTTTCATAATTATTACTCCTACAGAAAAATCTGGAAAACCACGACACTCCTTATGGACAATATTTAAACGGGCCAGGATGCAGTCTAGGAAATACTCTGCACCATATACTTTCACTTGGGTAATAAAAAAAAATCCCAAAAAAAAAAAATTCAAAACAAAAAAGAAAGCACTGTTCAAAACCACGACACTCCTTATGGACAGTATTCAAATGGGCCAAGATGCAGTCTAAGAAATATTCCGCACCATATACTTTCACTTGGGCAAAAAAAAACAAAAGAAAAAATCCCAAAAAAAAATAAAGAACCCCAAAAATGAAAATCCCAAAAAAAGAAAATCCCAAAAAACAGACCACAACGAAATTCACATTCCTCCATATAAACTATAACAATATTAGATGATATTACAGAAACCAAAAAAAGGTAGAAATGCGAGATAGTAATTAATAAGGAATTTAACTCCTCTATTTTTAGTCTAACTTATTTATACTTCTCATAATTATTACCCCTACAGGAAAATATGGAAAACCACGACACTCCTTATGGACAGTCTTCAAACAGGCCAAGATGCAGTCTAGGAAACACTCTGTGTTATATACTTTGACCTGGGCAATAAAAAAAAAAAAGAAATCCCCAAAAAAAAAATTGGAAAAAAAAAACACTGTTCAAAAGTACGACACTCCTTATGGACAGCCTTCAAACGGGCCAAGGCGCAGTCTAAGAAGTACTCCGCACCATATACTTTCATCTGGGCAATAAAAAAACAAAATCCCAAAAAAAAAAATAAATAAAAAAAGCCTAAAAACAGAAATCCCAAAAAAAAAAAAAATCACTGTTCATTCGCACTGTTAACTCAACAGTAAAAAGAACGTTGAGCCTTTATCTATGTAGTATTGGGATTATTGTTCTATAAAATGAGCAACTTATTGAATGAAAAAAAAAAAATTATTGTTCAAATGATTGGATATTATTTTTTCTAAAAAAGGGTATGCTCCTCTGACCTCTGGTAATGTAGAAGACAAGCAGATATGGTATGGAACCCTTACCCTACATGGATGCAAATCATGCAATATAAGATGGTTCTAAATTTTTATCTATATTTTTTGAGATAAAGACGAGAGTCGAGCTACTCAAATTTAAATGTTCATAAAAGATCTTCTATCTGGGTTTCAAACCCGCAACCTGCAGATGGTGTTGTTTTCCATGATTAATAGTTATTTATCGCATCCTAGAGTTGGCAAGTTGTTTTCATCGTTAAGCTCCATCTGCTGTTGCAATTCAACCTCTTTAGTTGAAACTTGAAACATGTTGAATTAGCTAGCATCAGTGCATCACTAAACTCTGTCTCAATTTGTACCTGAAATTAAATTAATATTTTTTTTTGAGGGAAAGGTGAAATTAAATTAATATTGATTAGCATCACCAAGTTCTTCATTATTGCAGTGACTCTGACTGACGCCTGCTTTTGGATCGATCTTAGCATCACTAAACTTTGTCAAGTGGGACCTCCTGACAGTGCCGACAGTAGTTGTTCAGTTCATTAATTTGTGTCTTGAAAAGCTTGCCACTGTGTAATTTGATGCATGGAACTGGATGCAGAATTGTAAGTAAATTTATATTTTGTAGAATAAGGTTTCTATTGATAAAATTTATGTGCAACTTATAAAATGTCAGTCATGTTCAAGGTGAAAAATCTTTATAAGGGTTCCCACATATTATAAATGGGTTGGTACCATGAATTCATCTCTGTTTGTAACATCTAAATAGTCGATCTGAATTTTAACATCTAAGTATTCAATCTGAACCATATAATATGATTTTCATATATATATATATATATATATTTAATGGTACATATTGCCGTATAATATTGATCCGTATCTCTAATTTCAGAATATTAGTAAACGATCCGAACTGTTCATTATGATTTTCATGTCCAATTTTACTTATAAACCAAAATTTGTAAGTAACAAAAAAATTTATATAGTTTAGTACAATATCCCCACCCTTCAAACATTAATTATTAACAAAAAATTTGCTGTTCAGATGACTATTTAGATTTGAAAAAATATGTATTCGAGTACGGATGGAAAGCTTTAAGAGTTTCAGTGACGTTAGAAAGACTGGACCAATTCTTATATATTTTTTATATTTTTAGTGATGGATTAGGTTACCTAATCCTCCAATAATCCACAAGCATATATTTTTAGATTATTAATCAGTGATTCAGCCATGAAGGATGAAGTGACATTATGTACCATTGACGATAAATGCATAAATTTTTTGCCTGTAAATCAATTTAAGTCTATTCGACAAGTTTTCATGAAGCAAAATAGTCTTTCTTATGATATAAATTAAATATATAAAACTTTTCTACTTTAATTGGTCCGCTTATCCTTTTTATTTGCCTTAAGATGTTTCTTAGCATACATCTGATTTGATGGGTTCATTTTCAAATTAATAAAACAAAAATATTAGATGTGTTAATTTTCATTTAATTGCGTCAGACGCATTGAATTTTGTCAATTTGAAATTTTTAGAGGTGGCAATTCACGGTCGGTACAGGTCGGACAGATTTGTCGGGTCGGTCAGATTTTACTGCCTCTACAAATATATATTAGCAAAACAAATTAAGAATCACGGACTTACATTGTTATCAAAGTCTCTCCTGCAATATATATATAAAAAAAAAAAAAAGACATGGCTAATTTTGCTATGGATGATGGCTCAGATAAAATATGGGCCGTTCAATTTTTATATCTTTTAGATATAATTAAAGAGACATGTTTGATAAGAACCGCTCGATTCAAAATGAAAGGTTGCTTAACCAATTCACAGAAGAACCACTCTAAAAACATTAATGGTCAAAGGAGGTAGTTGATGTAGATATTTCTCTAGTTATAGCATTGTTAAGGATCTTGCTGTAATAGTGCTGTCTCTTTAGAAAACGGATGATCCAGAATTCGTACAATTATATTATTCATTTTGTCTCACCATACGATTGATGATTTATTATATTATTATGAGCCGTTTAATTTAGCTCCTATATATCGATCTCGCCTAGCTAGCAAGAGGGCAGCTAATATGTATTGTGGGGTTTCTTAATTTGCATGATTCTTAGTTAAGGTATACTTGGATGGACTGAAATTTTGTCAAAACCATTTGGACGATCTCCGTTCAAAGTTATGACTAAACCGTTCGATTCAATTTATATGTTTATCAACGGTGATAGTGTGTGGCCTCATCACTCTAAATATAACCGGATACAATGCATCCGTGTTGTTTCTATTTTTAATGCCTACATGACCAAATCACGGGTGATCAATTGCCAATAATTAATTATACCGTGTGGCTCTCTGAATCATTGAGACCGTTCAAATGGTTTTGGATAAAATCTGATTCCTGGATGGACAACGGATTTTAAATCTGACCATTGCTAGTTATTCTGATATTGAATATGTACGGTACGAAGTTTATTCAATACCCAACTAACATAGATAAAAAAAAAAAAAAAAAATCGATACCAACTTTATTAGCAATTCATATTAAATCTGTCAATGGTTAACTAATTTTGTATTCAAGTTATTTGTATAATATATACAACAGACTTTATTTATAAAAATAGTATATTGAAATCGTTAAAAGATAGTTTACTCGTTAAATTTGAATACTAATACAGTCCGTATCAATTTTTGATATTTCTATAACATTTTTCCATCCAACATGGCATAAAGAATTCAAATTTGCTCGAATCTTTCTAATAAATTTTTGTATTCTCGGTGAGAAGCGGAACCAACATACCAATGTCTATATCCGAGGTATGGTAATTATCATCGACTCGGGCTCCCAATTAAAAAGGATAATTCTTAATTAAGAAGGAAGAGTATTATCCTTTTTCCTCGAATCCTCGGGGACATAATTATTTAATAAACCGATTATGGGGAATCACTCAAGGCTCGTTAAACTTAAACAAGTTTTTAAACCCCTGAATTTTAAATACAATCTCTCTAATTCTATTTAACATTGCATTGTTGATTGTTGCAATTGCAAAGTCAATATATAAGCCATGCAATTTTGTACCATACAAATATTTTCCTAGGTATACATTATATAATGTGTAAAACTGCGAAACAAACAACTCCCCAATAGGTAGCTTCCCGTAAATTCAATTCAAGTAGTTGATTTCTGAAAAAAGAAAAAAAAATGATATAGGTAAATTAATTTCAATATTCAAATTTGATGCTAAAATAAAATTACTTTGCTTGAAAAATTACTCTGTCAAAATCTTGGATAACAGTAAAAAATAAAAATCACACTAATACGATAAAAATTATACAACTAAATGAATAAAAAAACAAATTTAAAATAAAAGTACATTATATAATTTAGTTAAGAAAATTACATTATATAATTTAGTTAAAAAAATACATTATATAATTTAATTAAGAAAATTACATATTGACTTGATAGGAGAAGGAGATCAAATCAATACATCAATGTGTTTATATCAATTAATCTGGTGCGTTGGATTCGGAATCCAATATTATCTTAATGAATATTCTATAATCCTGGAATTAGGTGCTGTATTAGATAGAGAAGAAAGAGCTAGCCTTCCGGAAAGGCGAGCCACATGCCCACATCCACACGGATTGAGGACAAACAGGAAAGTGTAAAGTGTAAACTTAAAAAGTGCCGTCAAAGATCAAAAAATATGTATTGTGCCCTACTCTTTGGTCTTACTACCCCATTTGGCCATTGTTTTATTTATATATTCTTCCACTTTATAATGTAAACCAAAGCAAATTGCAGCTCCACTTTGTCGAGTGCTCTTTCTACGTGGCAGTGCATTGTGTAGTATAGAATGTGAACCGTTAGATCATCTCCAGATTCGAGCTGGTGCAGATCAAGATGATTTAACGGTTCACATTCTGCGTTACACACTGCAGCGCTACAGAGGATATGAAATCCACTTTGTCTCACATAACAAAAAGGAAAAGCCTCTTTAGTTTCTTAATTCTGTTTATTTGAGTATGTAAATGAATGATTTGGGAGGTTTAATTGACCTGGTCTTGGCTGGTTGATTGGATACTGTCTGGTTCGGTTTGAATTTGATAGAGAATGGGAACAGTGATCACCGACCGTTGATGTTGCCCGGCCCCAGGATTTAGCTCTCGTTACCAACTTACATGACTTGTTCTAATATCCCTTTCAGCCATTATTAGTTTGTGAACTAGGTTTACAGACGTAAAGCTGCACTGCGGTACAGGAGTATGGTTTTCTGCTTTTCTTGATCCGACGGTTGAGAAACACCGAAGTACGTTGAGATCTGTGTAGAAAATACCAAAGTACTTTGAGATTAGTGCGACAACCGATCCCGACCGTCCGATCTGAAAAGCAGATTATGCTTTTCTCTTCAGAAAAGCAGCCAGCCGATTCTTATCCCCCACGGCCTCTTGCGTATTTTTTTTCCCCAAATATTTGTATATAAATTTTGGCTTTTTAAATATTTAGTGAATAGTATTTTTAAAGAGGGAAGTGTGTCAAAATGTATTTCGTTGAGGATTTTTAACGAAAAAGTTGATGAAAATTAATTATTCCGAGTGTTCAATTTCAACAAAACAGTTTTGCTTCAATACATATACACTCACACCTAAAGAGCTATGATCGGATCAATATATTACTTGAAAGCTTTTTGTTCAATTTCGATAATCAATAAGATTGCATGCTAATATGCTATTATGCATACTCAAATAAGCAGCCACATTTTTAAATTGTAATCATTCCATTATCACTAACTTAATCACTAAAACCAAAGATAATTATTGATGAGAACTTGTATCAAAACTGTATAGCAGACTTTTTATTTGTGGAAATACCCCCCATTTAACTAGCGAGATTCTATATTACAACATACACTTTAGAAAAAGAAAATATATATTTTCTTTTTTCTCAAAATAGTTCATGGTTTTCTCCATGGACCAAGTTCTAAATTTCTAATCAAACAAAATCCTTCTAGATAATCCAACAGACCATACAAAGTGCAAACTAATTTCATGTCAACAACTACACTTTTCACTCAAGTATCCAACCAACCTACCTCCAATCCCACACCATCAGATCTCCCATCAACGGCTCCCACACTCCCAACCCCAACCCAAAACCCCACTGACTTTTGTCTCTTCTCTCCAGTCTCCACTCCCTCATCTCCCAATTGGGCCAATTCCCAAATTCGCATCCCCTACCATCCCCTTCTATAGCAAAACCCTGCTATGTACACTGACATATGGGACCCGCAACTAACAAAGAATTACAAAGTTTTTAATGGATAAACGTTTTATAACAGCAGATATATAAACAAGTCACAAAGTCACAACACGGAGAAGAAGAAGAAAAATCTTGAAAGGTTCAGCCGTTGGATCGTCTCGAGTTCTGCTCTGGCACGAATCTTAAGACAATCTAACGGCTGAGACTGTGAACTTCTCAGGGGATATGAATTCCACAAAGTCACAACACACACAGAAGAAAGAAGTTGAAAACCTCTCAGCTGCTGGCTGCTGCAGCTCTCATGCCACTACCACTACCACCATGGGCTCGCTAGAGATCAACGGCGGCGCTGCATCTCCGGCGGCGCTCTCCCTCCCCAAGCGGGCCCCGCTGCTACGTCCCCAGCTGTACCACCAGCGGTCTGCTAGATCCAAGCTGACCCGCTTCCTCCTCGTCGACAAGGTCGGCCACTTCCACCTGCTCTGCATTGCCGCGCTCTTCTTCTCCGTCGTGGCGCTCTTCGGCTTCTTCCTGCCCGGATCCGTGGATGATGATGGGAGTGTGCGGGGGTTCGGTGCGCGCGGTGACCGCGGCAGCAGGGAGATCGCTGCCATCGGGCTGGATTTCGGCGAGGGGATCCGGTTCGAGCCGGCGAAGCTGGAGGAGAGCTGGGAGAAAGCTAAGAGGGAGGCGAGGGAGAGCTTCCATGTAATGGCGAGGCAGGGCGTGAGGATCGGCGTTCGCAAACCGAGACTCGCCATGGTGTTTGGAGATCTGTTAATGGATGGGATGCAGCTGGAGATGGTCAGTGTGGCGGCTGCTTTGAAGGAGGGTGGATTTGAAATCGAGGTAAAATTTAAAAACGTATGATTTGCTATTTTGAGTAGCTATGTAAAAATTCATGCACATTTTTATTCGATCGTTGCTAATTTTGAATTTCGAAATGTATGCAGGTGTTCAGTCTTGATGACGATGGCGGCCCAGCTGCAGCTGTCTGGAGATCTCTGGCAATTCCTGTCCGCAACCTGTCTGTTACCATGGGACGCTATACTTCCGTCGATTGGCTCGAGTAATTCGCTCTTGATCTTGACAGTATCAAACTCTTTAAGGACGTCTGGTTTTGAATATTTCCTTGTTAGTGAAATTGTTGAAATTGGTTGGTTGTACTAAGTTAAGCATCTTCTCACCAGGTTTCTTTACATGCTTTCTGCAGCTTCGACGGCGTTTTTGTAAATTCCATTCGAGCCAGACCTGTGTTGTCGAGGTAAGGGTGCCATATATCTAGCTTCTACTTTCTTAAAAATAGCATTGGTGTATTTATCCAAAATTAGCATCCCCTTTTTATGAGTGCACATAGTCAAAGGATGTAAATCACATTATTAACGCATATAATGCATGCAAAAAGCATGTTTAGCCATTAATCTTCAAATCACTAGAAAGACCCCATGACTTTCCCGTTCGTTAGAAAATGCCCAGATTTTGCTTTGTTCCTGACTAACTATCTTCAAGTGAAGTGTGCAAATTACAAAATATTATTTGTTATTATGTTTGGAGAGGACCATAGATAATTGGAGATTTCAAACCTATAGATATGAATTTCTTTGAACTTATGCTTGTTTGCAGTCTTTCACAGGAACCTTTCAAATCAGTTCCTGTCGTTTGGACAATCCACGAAAGACACCTAGCTGTCCGTCTAACCAGCTATTCTTCAAATGGCCTTACACAGCTGATAAATGATTGGAATCGAGCTTTTAACCGAGCCACTGTTGTAGTGTTCCCAAACTATGTTTTGCCGGTATCACACTTTTGACTCAGGCTATTGTTTTTAATTTCTATATTTGACTGTTTTTGTTACATCTATTCTAAAGAGTGATGTATAAATCTGCTTCATACAGAATTAGTAGCTACATAAAAGAATTATGATTTTCTCGTTCTGTCTGATCCAAAGATAGTTGGTTATCAACTTTCAGTCTGATATTAAGCTACTAAAAGTTCTGAAAGACTCTTTGTTTCAGTTGCTATTATCGGTGAATTGTGTTGGTTCTGTATTGAAAGTTTGTTAATTGCTGTGCAAGCACAATGAACTTGTGATCATTTCTTTAAAAAGCTGAAGGATTCGAAGTGTATAACTGTACAATTTAGGAAATTGGAAACATACGAAATATCAAAGTTCCATTTGAATATAGCATAACTATTTTACCTTTTTTTTATGCAGGTGATGTATTCTCCATTTGATTCTGGTAACTTTTATGTAATTCCTGGATCTCCTTCTGAGGTTCTGAAGGCAAATGTGGTACTTAAAAATAACAATGGAATCGGAATGAGGCAAAAGTATGGCTTTAACCCAGATGATTTTATTATTGCTGTGGTTGGAAGTCAGTTTTTGTACAGTGGGATCATGTTAGAGCATGCTGTTGTGATAAAGGCCTTGGCTCCTCTGTTGAAACAATTTCGTTTTAAAAATGAGACAGCTTCTCGGTTGAAAGTACGGGTTTTGAGTTCAAATCAGACTGATACCTTCAATATGGCTATTAAGGTAGTTATTTATAATATTCTTTTCAGATACGCTTCCTTTATATACTTCTCTTGGTAGGTATCATTCCTTATTTTGATACATAAGATGAGCTGTTAGGCCTCAAAATGTCTGTATATTGTGCAATAAAGCCTGAAAGTTCAAAATATGTTAATCTACCGTAAATATTGTATAATTGTCTGCAACAAGCAACAAGCAACAAGCATCTCTCTTAATGTACTAATATACTGATATATCTTGACAATTGCAGGCGGCAGCCCATAGTGCTGGCTTCCCTAGTGGTGTTGTGGGGTATGTCAGTAGTTTTGAAGAAGCCTCAGTACATGTGCTCAGTATCTCAGACATCGTGATATATGGTTCATTTCTTGAGGAACAGTCTTTTCCTGGTGTGCTACTACAAGCTATGAGTCTTAAGAAATTGATTATAGCTCCAAACCTCTCGATGATTAGTAAATATGTACCCTCTCTATCTCTCATTCATGTTGTGTCAAATTAACAAAAAAATTGCAGTATGACAGGTTCTTAATAATCGGTGTCTAGAATATAACCAAAAGTATTGATTGCAAATTTTTTATGCAGATTGAAAATGGAGTAAATGGGTACCTCTACCCAAAAGAGAAAGCGAGAATGATAACCCATATTATAAATAAAGCATTGTCCGATGGGAGGTTATCTCTATTTTCTCAAAGAATGGCATCGATTGGTCAGAACCATGCCAAGAACCTGATGTCACGCCAAAGCATTGAAGGCTATATAAACTTGCTTGAAAACATAGTGCAGTTCCCATCAGAGGCTGTGAAACCGAACCTGACAGAAATCCCATCCCATTTGAAAGAACAATGGCAATGGCCCCATTTTGAGAATTTGACAACTGTGTATTATATAGAGGAAGACTCTAGAGAGGAGGAGGTTCTACAGAAATATGAGAAGCAATGGCTAAAAATTGAATCTGAAGGACAGAATGATAATTTGAGTTATTCTAAGGGGGATGATGTGTTTGTAGCAATAGCTTGGGAGGAAGAGAAAAAAATTGAAATGGCAAATATCAGAAAGCGATTAGAAGAAGATGAGGTAATAGTTTAAAGGTCTTGATATTTTATTTCATGTTTGTTTGGGCATTTCTGCATAAGTTTTTCTCACCGCCACCGATCTGATATCTAGATATTGTACCAGAAAATTCATATCTAGAACCTTCTTCAATCATAAATATAAGAAGCATTATATGAATTGAATTACTATATATTTTTATGCTACCATGATGCAAAGCTGAGATTTCTTCCAAGATGGCATTTTCATACCTAAAAAAGTATTGACAAAAGCAATGATATTATTGGAATGCTGCAATAGATTGATTATCTCATATGGTCCTCTGAAGTGAGCGGAAATTTTAAAGCTGACCTCTTGGCCATGTTTACCATGAGTCCACCGGTTGCTGGTTGGCATATACCGTGGTTTACTTTCTGTAAACTCATATTTTTTGCTTAAAGTAAACAAACATAGTATTAAGCTAAAAAAAATTGGTTTGACTATTCCCACTGGATCAGGTTATGTACATTGTATTGACCCGATCAGGTTGATCAAGGCAATTCATCACTGCCCTTACTTTTATTTTGTGCCTAATTATGAAAATTGGAAATGCAGTTAAAAGAGAGGACTGAGCAGCAGCATGGAACATGGGAGGAGGTGTACCGGAATGCCAAAAAAGCTGATAGGGCCAAGAATGAGTTGCATGAGCGAGATGATGGGGAACTTGAGAGAACAGGACAGCCTCTGTGTATATATGAACCATACTTTGGGGAAGGAACCTGGGCTTTTCTCCATCAAAACTCTCTTTATCGTGGCATTGGCTTGGTATGCACCTCTTTCAAACAGAGTGGCGAAGAACTGAGAACCCGCCAAATATTCTTAATCATGGGAAAAAAAAATTCAAATTGATGGTCAAGCCATGCAAGTTCTTTTAGTTTTATATGACTTTCTTTTAGAATTTCAAATCAATTTTCGTTATTGATAAATATAATGTATCTGCTTGCATTTTCTGCATGCCTGCTAACGAACAGGGATTTTTGAGAAGTTGTACTCGTCTTTGAGAAAAAAATAGAAACTGTACTCATCTTGTGGAAAGAATTAAAAAAATGGTCTTTATAAACAATTAGTCATTTTAATCAATCTTCATGTAACAATTACCTATTTCCTATAGTGGTACTTGCTTTTCTATCTACTATTTAGAACTATCCAAAACTCAAGGAGTTAACATAATAGACTAAGGTATTTCATTCTTCATAAACAATTTTTATCCAACTATGTGCAGGGTACAAGAGGTAGAAGGCCGGGATTAGACGATATTGACGCGTCATCTCGGTTACCCCTGTTAAATGACATCTATTACAGAGATTTGCTTGGCGAATATGGGGCCTTTTTTGCTTTAGCAAATAGGATTGACCGCATTCACAGAAATGCTTGGATTGGGTTTCAATCTTGGAGGGCTTCTGCTAGAAAGGTCTGATTCCTACTTTTATCTTGAATTATTCTTTATCATTTTTTAATTGCGGTTTATTGTAAAGAAATAGTTAACATCAGGATTAATGGTCCTATCATTTGGTGTTTGTGGTTCCTAAAGTCTAAGGAGTACTTTTTCAAGGTCCATGGGTTTAAGGTTTTGGTGATGCTCACTGGTGCAATGCTTGCCCAAGTAATGTATGTGTGTCCAAGTAACCTTATGCCTCTTTAGGAAATTTGGAAATTGTAACCATCTGGCTTCTATAGGAGTTAGGAAACCCCATCTTCTAACAATTCCTAATTTCCTAAAGCACCTTTTTTGGTGTTACTGCCTTATATTTGAAAAAGATAACTATTCTGCTCTTGTCTTGGGCCATCTGGGTTTGTATTTTAAGTACTTCAAAGCACAAACTGTTATCAAAAGTTAATTTTCCTTAGAAGCTGGAAACTGTAACTATTAAGCTCGTTGTTATTACTGAACAGGCAAGTCTGTCTAAAAATGCGGAGTTGGCTATATTAGAAGCCATAGAAAGGCAGAAGCATGGTGATGCACTTTATTTTTGGGTTCGTATGGACCAAGACCAGAGAAATCCATCTGGGCTTGATTTTTGGTCCTTTTGTGATTCTTTAAATTCCGGCAACTGCAGGTATATTTTTTCTCTGTGTTCGTGTTATTTATATAATGTGTTTACCCTTAATTGTTGCTGCTATGATGTTGAATGCTGAAAAATGTCTATTGATGTGGTTTCATCTCAAAGCTGAATATTTATACTTAAAATCTTAAAGTTCAATTAGATATTCTAAAATCAATTAAAGTTTAATTATGTGCTGTCCTATGATTACCTGGTTAGATAGTAATGCCATAAAATGGCCTTCTAGTGTAAGCCCCCCCTCTCAGACCCTGCAGGCTAATCATGGGTATTCATAGGTTCACATAGCAGTTTTTTTTTGTTTAACTCGCATGCATACATTATCTGAAGGTTTGTGGTTGCGAATGCTCTGAGAAGAATGTACAGCATAAAACAACAAGAGAAGAATACACTACCGCCAATGCCTAATAGCACAGATACATGGTCTGTCATGCAAAGCTGGGTTTTGCCGACTCGATCTTTCCTAGAATTTGTCATGTTTTCCCGGTAATTAAATTTAAAGTATTGTATAAGATTCTTTAATAAATTTACTTCTCAGATTTCTAACAACTTATGCTTTGATCTGTATATAGAATGTTTGTCGATGCATTGGATGCTGAGATGTACGAGGAGCACCACCAAACTGGGTATTGTTACCTCAGTCTACATAAGGTCACTCTTTCTCTCTTTTATTTGTGCTTCTTTGTATTTACTTGTTTTATTTAATATGTACTGCCTGTATAAATGACATTACCGCATTACCTATCGTTTCTTAGATGTTAAGGGTGCTAGAATTAGGTAGTAAATTTAGTTGGTTCTGGTACCATAATGAAAGAAAAAAAAGATAATTAGTGTAGAAAAGTTAAAAAGAAATGATCAGTGCATTGATGATTATTTAGTGCTTGTGCAGGATCCCCACTGCTACTCACGACTACTTGAATTACTAGTAAACGTTTGGGCATATCATAGTGCAAGGCGCATGGTATATGTGGACCCACACACTGGATCCATGCAAGAGGTACACCACCTCACCACCCGTCATAACCAGATGTGGGTTCGGTGGTTCTCGTATGAAACCCTAAAAGACATGGATGAGGATCTTGCTGAAGAGGCTGACTCGGACCGTCCAAGCAGACGGTGGCTTTGGCCGGCCACTGGGGAGGTTTACTGGCAAGGGATTTATGAAAGAGAGAGAAACATCAGACACCAACAAAAGGAGAAGAGAAAACAACAAAGCAAGGAAAAAATTGAAAGGATAAAAAAGCGGGCCCGGCAAAAAACCTTAGGCAAGTTTATAAGGCCTCCACCAGAGGAGGGTTTGGGGGTAGGGGTAGTAGAACTCAATAGCACAAGAACTAATTAGCCATTTGTTGTCCTTATAGAGTGTATTGATGATTTGTTGTTTCTTCTAACTTCTAGGATTTTGCCATTTTGGGTTCTTTCTTGGGTCTTGGTGGGAAGCAAAATTGTGGCCTTCTCCTTTTTGTGTATTGCTAGTTGTAACATATTCGCGGAGAACAGTAAAAAGATGCTCACAAATGTAAATTTAATTCTTATGATTTCTGTTGTAAAATCTGTATCTAACGGGGTTTGTTATTTCTGAAAATTGTATGTAGTTTCTTTTCCACTTTTGTGAAACAGTAAAATGACTCGAATCGCTACCAGCTTTCATTATGAAGATCCAACACAACAGACATGGTTGAGAGGAAGATAATGTTCATCTTCGACATTGCAAATTTAAATATTATAAACTAACATTTATTAAGAACATGTCCGATCAATGTGGCTATCATGTTGGCTACTGCCATAATTTATTCATTTGAATTTCCATCACAAGCTATTTGACGAGCCATATTTAACTTAATTGACCTAATTAAGCCAGTGCTCCGATATTAATTAAGTCTTCTAAGAAAAAGAATATTCTTTCTTTTTTATGTATCAATTTTGTTTTGTTGATAGAATTCAGGAAATTTAATTGTAAAGACTAATTAGTTCGAAAACAAAATAAGAGGTTATTGAGGCCGCATATTGAAAAGGACTACCATCTCTAACGACATTTTATATCCAGCCCAGAATAAAGCGCCTGGAGAGGAAGTCAAGGCCCATGATTCAAACGGCACATGCAAAACATTCAAGTTATAACATCACTAATATATCCCCCTCTAAAGAGGAGGAGAAATGAAGGCCCATAGTTGATTTGGGCTCCTAGACCGTTAGATATCGCGATCCGACGGTCTAAACAACTTTCAGACATTTCCATTTTTGTTCCAAATGGAGACATCCTTGAGCGTACTTTATTAAAAAAAATTCATAAATAGCCTCACTAATAAATTATTTCTCTTTAATGGTTGAACATTTAACTTTTTTTACCAATGACCTTGACTATGAAATAACAATTTATCTACAGTCCTAGACCGCATAACCCAAAACTTATTTAACAATCTATACTCATATATTAAAATTATAGGATTTATATTTGTAAGTGACTTATTTATAAACGGGTTAAAGAATTTTAATCAAGTCTTACATTGTTTCGGCACCAATCTCTTATCATGATGTTTTTCTTAAAATCAGTTAGATATCATGTTCTCAACACATTTTCATTAGTTTGGTGAAATATATGACTAAATTATAAAAGTTTTCTTAATTTAAATTAATTAGTAAAAGTAAAATATTAAATTATTGATGTATCCTACATTCAAAATTTATAAAAAGTAAAAAATAGATTTATAATTTTTTTGTTTGGCCTATATGTTTTATCTTTTTTCCTTCATTGATCTGGTTTGCCATGCACAATTAGTTTGTTTAGTAATATGTTGTCCAGTCTAAATAAAATTTTGCAGCGGATACAAAGTATATATTATCCCGCCGCGAAGCGCGGGGGCTTGCCCTAGTATAACATAATAAAAGAACTAAGAGTTTCTTGGGTGTGTAACAGAATTTAACATGATCAGATTGTCATTGATACGAGTCAATTAACTCAATCTAAAAATTACAATAATGAGTAACATGTAACACCATGCAGTAGAAGTTAGATCGTTAGATGAGTGAGATCATATACCTTGTTGAAAGCAGATGACTTCTTTGGAATAATCTGGATCAGTTCGTGAGAATAAGAGTGATCAGTCTGTACTTTTGGAAGCATTCGACAACAACACAAAAGCAAAATGTATTGAATTCACCATCATGAAAAAGAGGAGAAGGATTAATCAATTAAGGAAACGAATTGGTAATTAGTCACTGAGTTTAAGGGAAGTCGGAAAAGAGGAAAAGAATGGGGAGTGCCACCGTGCAAGGCCCCGTCCTGCACGGGCACCACCTTGGTTCTGCCCTCGATTTTCAGGTCTGTACCCATACAACAGTACCCGTCACAGTTTGTTGAGAAATAAAACTCCAAAAAAACAAAATAGGCTCAATTAATCCCGATACATATATAATTAGATTCTTCTAACCATTAAAAAGGCATTTAGGCCGTTGTAAAGAGTCTATATAAGCCTAGCCTGTAACTGTCAACTCTTTCTTAGCAATACAATAACAATCAATTCGTCAATCGTCAAAACATCAATACAGTACCCAACTTGTTTCATAACCTATTGCTAATTTTCCCCAACAGTAGCTCCTCCTCTTCCAATGCATTACCTTACCGCACCACAACAATGCGGTTGAACTGATCATTCCGCCACTCTCATTCTGCACAATAGGTGGCAATTTCCAATTGAGGATTTCCAAGGTCTGGCTCCTAATTTCTGTAAAACAAAACAAAAAAGATATGAATATATTAAAATCTAGCATATAAAATGCCATTTATTTTACGAGTTTTTCAAGTAAATGCATGGAAAAATTATTTAATTAACCTGGAATTACGAGTACGAATGATGCGATTTTTAAGATCTAGTACAAGCAAGTTAGTTTTCTCCAAAGTCTCAATCTGAAAACCAAATAGTTGATTGTATTTCGCATTCTAAATCTTACAGCACCACATTAGTATATTATTGTTTACCTGAGGAGGATGCAATATAATTTATGCCAATTGATTCACACAATAATTCAAGTTCAACATCTTATGGATGATATAACTGCCTAGCGCACTCATGACATTTCCATTTATTTCTGATGAAAACCAATTATAACAATCAAATCCATTCAATTTAAGATTTTTTTTTTTAGTACATTAAAAAAAAAAAATGAACGGACCTGATAGTTTTGATCAGAAGGCTGCCGTTCAATGTATAATATAAACGTGACAAAGTTCAAGGATATTTTAGTGATTTTATTGAGCAATCGAATCCTGAACTTGCTTGAATTCTCAATATCTTCAGGTCAACCATATATGCTTGTATATGAAGCCCCAACATTTTATATCCGGCCCAGAATAAAGATCCTGGAGAGGAAGTCAGGCCCATGATACAAACGGCATAGGCAAAAGATTTGAAGTTATAATATTACTAATATCTATACTTACTCATTTAAAAAGAAGCTAAGGATTGGACCCTCCATTAATGGTCATAGTCTAACTCCTATCTTAATCTCCATTCACTCAAATAATCAAAGGCTTACATCGAATCCATTTTATATTGTATTCCTCTCTATTTCTGCCTCAGCACAAAATTGAAGTAGAGAATTGTCTGACTGACATTTTATAGTATTGATTGCTAAAGTTACAAACCCATTTCTTCTCCTCTTCGATTATTTCACCCCATTTAGCTTGAATGAAAATTAAAATTGCCCGCAATATTGTGCGGGTACGCTTCTAGTATAACATAAAAGAACTAGTGTCTTGGGTGTGTAACAGTATTAAACATTATCAGACTGTCATTGTATTAAACATTATCAGACTGTCATTGTATTAAACATTATCAGACTGTCATTGATATGAGTCAGTTAATTCAATCTAAAACTTACAATAATGAGTAACATGTAACAGTAACACCATGCAATAGAAATTAGATCGTTAGATGAGATCATATACCTTGTTGAAAGCAGATGACTTCTTTGGAATAATTGGGAATTTGGGATCAGTTCGCGAGAATAATAATGATCAGTCTGTACTTTTGGAAGCATTCGATAACAAACAAAAGCAACAAGTATTGAATTCGCCATCACGAAAAAGAGGAGAAGGAATGAAGGATTAACCAATTAAGGAAACGAATTGGTAATTAGTCACCGAGTTTAAGGGAAGTTGGAAAAGAGGAAATGGATGAGAAGTGCCACTCAGCCACTGTGCTAGCCCCCCTACACGGGTGCACCACCTTGGTTCCGCCCTCGATATTCAGGTGTGTATCCAACTATCCATACAACAGTATCAATCGTCACATTTGTTGAGAAATAAAACTCCAAATAAAGAAAATAGGCTCAATTAAGCCAGATACATATTAGATTTTTCTAACCGTTAAAAGATCATTTAGGCCGATGTAAAGAATTTATATAAGCCTAGCCTGTATACTGTATATTCTCTCTTAGCAAGGCAATAACAATCTATTCATCACTCGTCAAAACATCAATACAGTACCCAACTTGTTTCATAACCTATTTCTGAGTGTTCCCGACGCTAGCTCCTCCTCTTCCAATCAGTATTACACAGGAGTTGTTTTTGCAAACTTAAGCTCAGTATGGTCTTTTACTAAGCATACGATCCTGCTGGTTTGTTTTGTGAAGTATATCTGTCAGAAAAGTTTGTGTTGTTTTGTTTTTGTTGGCTGATCCTTTACTAGTGATTTCTTGCTGACAAATAGGATCATAGCAATGAGTATAGAACGTATAGTATTATAGATGTTATAGGACAAATGATTCTGTGTATGGGTTCTGGTTTTCATTCAATGAAAACGGGCAAAATTTTGCCTTTCTTTCAAAAAAAAAAAGCTCCTCCTCTTCCAATGCATGACCTTACCGCACCATGTCAATGCCGAAGAACTGTTCATTCAGCTACTCTCATTCTGCACTGCAGATGGCAATTTCCAATCTAGGATTTCTAATGTCTGGTTCCTAATTACTATAAAAAAAAAACCAAAAAGATATGAATATATTAAAATCTAGCATATAAAATGCCATTTATGTTATGAGTTTTTCAAGTAAATGCATAGAAAAATATTTAATTAACCTGAAATTACGGGTACAAATGATGTGATTTTTAAGATTTAGTACAAGCAAGTTAGCTTTCTCCAAAGTCTCAATCTGAAAACCAAATAGTTGATTGTATTTCCTATTCTAAATCTTACAGCACCACATTAGTTTATTATATATTGTTTACCTGAGGAGGATGCAATATAATTTATACCAGTTGATTCACACAATAATTCAAGTTCAATATCTTATGGATGATATAACTGCCAAGCACACTCATAGCATTTCCATTTAGTTATTACTGAAAACCAATTATAACAATCAAATCCATTCAATTTAAGATTTTGTTTTAGTACACTAAAAAAATGAACGGACACGATAGTTTTGATCAGAAGGCTGCCGTTCAATTTATAACATTAAGGTAACAAAGTTCAAGGATATTTAGTAATTTTATTTAGCTTATTTATCTCTCAAGATATCTCAGGTGTTGATAGGGGTGCTATCATGCCTGGTCCTTCTAATCAAGTTTCTCCCTTGAGGCCTTCTCCTGTTCCTGGTAAATCTCCCATCGAGACTAGTGACGAGGATTTGTTGACCCCTCCTCAAGGCCCCACTGATGCTTAGCAATATGTCAGTAGGTTTATGGTTAGGAAGGCATGACAGGGATTGCTTGACTAGTGAATCTAGTGTTGTAGTTTTATGTGAAGTCTTGTAGTTGTTGGTTGTTTTCTTTTTGCAATCTCTGATATAAGTTTTTTTGGGTATTTTGTTTTGAATGTAATAGGTACCAAATGCATGGTTTATGCATTTAAACATTGTACGTTTTGCTTTTGGAAAATAATGAAAGCGGGCACCTATGGTGCTTTTCTTTTCAAAAGAAATAATCATCATCTGTTTGCATCCCAGATAAATTATTCCCTGTACCTTTGTTCTTATTCTACCTTACATAGCGGACTAGTACTTCCCGTCTAAATACATTTTACAAATGCAAAACAGGAAAGAAGACTCTGATTCCTGTCTGAAATACATTCTATAAATTTTGTTAACTAAGACAGTTACTTGCCAATTTGCAGCCAACTCAGATTTGATAGCATTGTTAAGTGTCCAGTCTTCTTCGGCATGGACTCTGTCAAAACCAGCACAAGAATGCAAGTCAATTTTTTTGAACAAATGCTGCTTCCACTAAAAAACAATAAGGGGGACAACATTAATTTATGAAATGAGGGCAGATCATGAGAACGAACAAAATTTTTCAAACACACTTACAGGACAGTATTTCGTGAGAGCAAATATATCTCTGCTGGCACCAATATCCTATCTAGAGGATAAGCTCTCTCTGACAGTGCCCCGGGCAGGTAACCATGATTGGAAATGCAGCATCTGCCAAAATACAAAACATAAAGCAATCTTATTACATCATTTTCTAATTATTTTACCTCCTTTTGATGAACCTAGAAACATAAAATATGAAATAAGAGATTAATAACTAGCAAACCTCTAAACTTATTTCCAGTGAGTGACATGGCTTGGTGGATAGCAGAATCTTCTTTCTCAGGTGCCTGGTCAGGGTCATTCCAATGTCAGAAAAGTTGTGAAGAATGAGGAGTTGTGCTACTTGTGTACTTGGAGGCTGGTAGATGCTATATTGTTTGATCCCATTATCAATTACATCAATGGCCTATTTAATAAGAAGAATTAGTAACATAGTTCAGGAAGGCGAAATTAGAGTATTGCAATAAAGTTTTGGGTTGTAAATAGCAAGGTACAAACGATATACATCAGGATCAGAAATGATGTGAAACTCCTGAACTATTATATATTTATCAAAATGCTGTGAAAACATCAAATTAAACTATTTAGTGTGACCCCAAGGTCTACCATACCATCTAATTCATGACCAAGCCTAATTTGGCATATTACGTACCAGCTTGATCCTTTCAGAACCTTGGGAGGGTGATGTTGGAAGTTCTTAATGTGACTGTCTAATTGATACTGGGACAACACTACTGGACCCAGCTTGCATAGTATATACACTGAGCATCTAAATTTTAACTGTAATATCGAAATTTTAATTCTAATTATATTATTGAGCACCTAAAAAATATAAATATTCAAGAGAAACAGCAAAGTGACATGCAAATAAGCATGGCTAAAGTCTAATGTGTAACAGCCAATAACCCCCCAAGATGGGTGATTAAAAGATGTACGATACAAGTGCAAAGCTGTAAACTAGTCCAGCACAAAGTTTAGTGTTGAAGCAACATTACTTCACACAATCTTCCACACTGAAGTGTTCAGTGATAGCAACAAATATATATCAGTATATTTCTGTATACCGACAATTACAGATGTAGTGTAGTGTTTCCAGTTCAGTGATCGCAACAAATATATATCAGTATATTTATAATTAATTTCACCCCCCCACAAAGAAATTTATCTTGGCTTCGTCACTGGCGGCGGAGAGTGGATTATGCTACTGGAGTTTTGAGTTGTGCCATTGACGGAAGTGGAGCAAGATGAGATTGAAACAGTAGAAATTGGGGTTTTATTTCGTATTATTTTTAGTATTATTAGTTCCAAAAAATTAGTTGCAGAAGTTTTGTACATAAAATGAAATGATATTACTACTTCTGTATATTAGGTATTTAGACCTTCTATACTATGTATTATTAGTTGCAAACGTTTTGTCATTCAGTGGTACAGTGGTCACGTGTTTTGCATTGTTAGTCAAATGGGGGATTTGACTAGGGTATTTGACTTTTTGTTGCAGTCACGTGTTTTGCTGGATGTGCAGAATGCATGCGTTGTAGGTAGTGGGACTTGTTATAAGTAGTATTTAGATTTTGTTCTATAGGTATTTAGACTTGAAGGACGAAAATGCTCAGCACGTTGATAACACATTGTTAGTATTATTAGTTGGGCTGTAAACGCATATAGATCCTGGTCAAAGCGGGATATTTGACCGGTATATTCAACGCGGGGCACTGATGTCTTCTCCCAATAATGAAACTTAACCCTCCTACTATGGAGAGGGGAAGATTGTATGATGTTGAGATATAATCGTGACAATTAATTGCATACTTGATTCTTGTCAGATGAAGAATTCATCCAATGGTTGCCTCCCCTGGGGAATTTATAAAAGTGTTAGACACGTGAGCATGTACACTTTAACATACAAGTACGCAAGTGTTCGTGTCCAGACGTATTTGCACATGGCGTGTTCGTGTGTTTCGCTTACTGTGTTTTTAAGCGTGTCGTGTTTGACCTCTATATAATTTCAATACGTTCAAACATGTACATTTAAACACGTTAGCACAAATACTTGCGTACAACACGTGAACACGGACGTACAACACGTATAGAAACATGTACACACATGTACTTCTGTGATAGGTAATAATGTATCTATTTCTTTATTGTATTATCCTATTTAATTTTTATTTTCCATATTTCTTTTAATAAAAAAGAACAAACAAAATTTTTTTAAGTTCCCAATGCGTGTTAATAAGTATTGGCCCATGATAACATGAACACATGTAACATGACGTGTTACGCGTGTCACGTGCTTTATGCGTACGTATTCAAGGTTTTTGAAAATCCAACACGCATAAATACGTCAGCACGTGTTGCACGAACATATAAAGTGTCCAACACTAAGTGCATACATGTAAAACGCACAATATACACGTTTATCAATTCACTACCTCCCCATTTGGCCATTTCTTTTGGTTCCTACAAAGTTGAACTTGAACAAACCAGGGTTGCGGGCAAGTACACCTGAGATGTCTTCTTGGGACAAACCAAGCTCTCGCAGCTTGGCGAAATTGGGCTTCCAGTTTTTCTCCACAGAGCAAAGGATGGTGGCCTCCCGACGCACGGCAGTCCGAATGCTGGATTCGATTACGCCGGCCTGTTGCAGGAACTGGAGCACGGCATCGGGCTTATCTGGGGATCTGAAGTGCTGAATCTTCTTGGATGCTCGTTCATATGTTGGTATTTAGTAGACCCAACAACGTGTTTAACTCCCAAGTCCCAACAGTAATTATTTGGTTCTCAATCAAAAGACTAAAGAAGAGGCTTATCTTTGCAACATTTTACACAAGAAATGCTGCAAAGATATGCACACTTTAGGTTGGGGGGGGGGGGGGGGGGGGGGGGGGGGGAGTTAATAGCTCTTACCATCTTTTGTATGGATGAACTTCCAACAAGCCGCTGAGAAAATCAACGGGCGATACGTCCACAGGAAATGCAACCAATGCTGAGACTGTAAAAATAAAAAAATGAACTGTATGTATTACAAATGGAAACCAATAAACTATCATTCATCTGTTTGCATCCCTAACAAAATTCTCCCTCTACCTCTATCCTTATTCTACGTACATAGCAGACTAGCAGAACTTGCTGTCTAAAATACACTCTATAAATACAAAATAAGAAAGAAGACTACAATTTCTACCAGACTAGCAGAACTAGCTGTCTAAAATACAATCTATAAATAATAGGAAAGAATAGTACAATTTCTGCCACTAGCAGCACTACATCAAATTTTGTTAACTAAGACAATTATCTGTCAATTTGCAACTACTCAAATTTAGTAATGTTGTTAAGTGTCCGATCTCCTTTGGCATGGACGCTGTCAAAACCTGCACAAGAATGCAAGTCAAGTTTTACAAATATCCAGCAGCAAAGTTGTTTATACCAAATTTGTTTACACTGCTGACAGAATTGAGGTTATTAATGGACTCGTAACTTATGTGCCCCTCGCAGATGCTCAAAAAGTTTGTGCAACCCCACAATACCAATCTCTCCAAAAAGAATTTTGAGGGCTTGCAGGGTTGCATAACATATTTATTCCATTTTGCTTTCTCTACTCCTTTTATCCTAACTAAAATAGAAAGATTCTGAAATGCTGTTGCTTTCATGATCTGATCAAGGGCAGGCTAAATTCTTTTAAATTCTCCTATAAAACTGCAAGCTGTATGTAACAGTTAGAAAACAAAGAAGAAAATCCATATTACCTCGTTACCGGTTTCAGTGACGAGAACCTCATCTTCTATCCTTATTCCCATTCCACAATATCTACAAGCCAATTGAAGAAGTCTGTTACTATTAATCAATAGTTGGACATTTTTTTTGAGGTACATGCACCTCAGTCCTATTTTGGTGCACTCCAGAAAACTATACAAACTCAATTTTTTTACTGCTAGTAAAATTTGATCAAACTTATTTTTGTCCCATTAATAAATGTTCTTGGATGACATGAAACATATGGAGCCCAGTGGCACAAATAACCATGACCGAAACATAGTAACTTCACAAACCACAACAAATAATAAGGAGTGATATCTGTTGTAAAACACATGATTAATGGTGCAGATTCCATCAAAATAGATACAAATCACCATTGGATCAACTACCTGTTTGGTGCATCGTAGGAAGGTGGTATATAAACTCCAGGTTCAATTGTTATGACCTGCTCAGAAGAAACAAAAGGAACTGAATAATGTGCTCATCAAAGATGAAACAAAAAAAATAAAGGTAGATTGCATAATCAGAAAAAACAGAAGGAACTGTAATTTGACTTACAACACCAGGTTGCAAAGGTCGGTCAATGCTAATTGATGCTGAGTCATGCACATCCATCCCCAGATAATGTCCTGTACGGCAAATAGACTACATTATTTTCAAATAATTTACTGAGGTTCTATACTGCAGTGTCAGGATGTAAGAGAATACAAAAGGCTGAAAATCTTCGTCTTTGGTAGAACTGTTGATCTGTTTTTTCCCTTATCCTCAGTTTAGCTTGAAATTTAGGATTAATTGAGACAACATGGCCCAATTGAAGCATATATGGAGCTAGTGCGTTCTGGTTGGCATGGAACCAGTGGACCAAGGATTTTGCAATCTTTGTTCGTAGCCTGGGAATTCATTGGAGTGTACCTATAGAAGTTGGATTTAGTTCGTGGTATGATGAGCTCATCTCTTTTTTCAAAATACCAAGCTCCTTAAATCCTTTCATCAGCATTTTAACCTGAATATATAATATTAGTGCTCAAGAGTCAAGATATCCAGTTCAAGTACTGTTTTGGTCCATTCCAACATGGCAGAACAGGATAGGGAAAAAAAAAAGTTGGTTTGCATTCTTCAAAGATTTCTTCTTTTTGCTTAATTGAATTTGTGGAGCGAATAATTTTTTAGCATGTGGTTAAATGTGGGCCAGAATTCATTCTGTAACTAAAAGCCAGTTTCCAAATGTTGAAAAGATGAGCAACCGAATAGTTGTGTATTTCTCGAATGCTTGCTCCTGGTTTGCAAAACTTCACACATTCTTTGTTTGTGTCCAATATTAAGCTGTACAATTCTTCCTGCAATTAATTCAACACCAATTTAACTTATAGACCAAATAACAAAAAAGTATAATAATTCAATGCAAAATTGGAGCCAGTATGGCCCTGAGATGACCAATATTGAATTATCAGTGTAGTACATAAAGGAAATTAGAACAACACAGAGTTAGAACTGAATGAGCACCTGGTAGGTTTTAAACTGGCCAGAAGGCGGCCAGGTACGCGTGAGGTCACTGAGGTAACCATGCAATTCACAGCCAATATCCATTAAAACTAGCTCCCCTTCACTTATCTGTTATAAAAAGCACAGGTACGTACAATATACCGATCATACTCTCTTAATTGAAAGGAAGTTAGCTACTTTACTGTATCATTTTGCATTTACCATTTTATCATTTCTGGAGTAGTGTATGGTGCTTGCATTTGCGCCGCCACCAACCACTGGATTAAACCTGGAAATGGCAAGCACATTTACAATATAAAAAAAAAGTGAAGAAACATTGGATATATATATTATGCCAGCTGAGAAGAGAGTCAATTGGCGTCGAATTGTGTATTTTGAATAAAGATGCACAAAAGAAGAAGGAAATAGAGAACTGACGCCATTCTCTGAGCACCTCTCATTTTGCACTCGAATTCGACCTTGGTGGCAAGCGAGCTTTCATGTGGATGTTTCGTCGAATGCAGCATTGTTTGTATAAGTGACTATTGAGCAATTAAGAAAATGAAATAAGATGATAAACAAATGAGCTTGATTATTAGAATTAGATGTTCGACATGAAGAGAAGAGATGAGAAGAGAAGAACCACCTGGCACGCAATGGAAGCGGATTGCCGCATAAGGGAGATCTCCGCGGGGGACTTGATCCACCGGAGCTCGTGAGTGTACTTGGCAATGTCCTTCACTTGGCTACCAGTGACGGCCTTCTGGAACGCCTCCAGTTTAAAGTACGGCGAGGCGGCGGCCGTCTTGGGGTTATGGAACACGTGATTAGCCCGGCTGATCATCTCCGGGAGAACCTTACTAACATCGTTCATCGGATACGCGTGATCGGCTCTGAAGAACCGCACGGCGGCATCGGGACCGGCCACGGCGCCATCCCACGCGACCTCCGAAGCGGACTGAGCGGGCATGAACATGGAGAGGCCGGAGCGGGGACTGAAGACGGCGAGTCCGCCGGGCTGCGTGCAGCCGGTGAGGTAGGAGTAGTCGGCGTCCTGGCGGAAGGGGTAGGGCACCACGTCCGTCATCATCTTGACCGGCGCGGAGGCGAGGATCGCGAGGCTGTCGGGAGGGAGCATCTCCAGGAGGCGGGTTCTTCTCTGGAGGTACTCGTCGGCCGAAATGCCCGGCGTGATCTCGCCCTCGGCCATGAGGTCCGGGTGCGAATGGGGCGTGGGCTGCCCCACCGTATCGAGATCGGTATTGTCGTATAGGGAAGTAGAAGGGTATAGGGAAGTAGAAGGGGATGCGGATGGGGAGTGGGAAGAGAAGGAGGAGGAGCATCTTCTCCTGAAGGTCAACCTCATGGCCATGGTCAGATTCGAGCTTAATCGCGCAGCCATCTCGATCGAGTTGAATCAAGCTGAACAGCGGAAAGCGGAAGAGTAGAGTAGACTACTTCTGTACCCATTAGAATTTTTTTTTTTTTTTGTCTATGCCTAAAATTAAAATAAAAAGAAATCTTAGTATGCTTGCTTTAATACAAATTACAGGATTATGCCTACTTTTTAAACGCCGGCGGTCAAGCGGTCACATTAAACGCCGGCGTTCAGAGATTGATGTAAATCCCGGACTTGTAATTTTTTATGAAAATCATGTTTTCGAACGCCAAAGTTCGAACTCCGGAATTTGAAATACACATATAAAATCCAGAGTTCGAACTCTGAAGTTCGAAATACACGTGTAAACTCCAGAGTTCGAACTCCGGCGTTCGAAAACATGATTTTCATAAAAAATTACAAGTCCGGGATTATATTCATCTTTGAACGCCGGCGTTTTTGGTGACTTTTCGAACTTTGACGTTTGAAAAGTAGGCACAGTCCTGTAATTTGTATTAAAGCAGCATACCCTTAAGATTTCTTTCTATTTTAGGCATAGACAAAAAAAAAATTCGTACCCATTATCCCAAGTACAGTACAGTACAGTACAGTAGTCACTTGTCAGTAGTCAGTACAGTACAGTACTTGCTGCTTTTTATTCTACAGATTGGTGCAGTAACTGGAAAAACGAAGCTTAGAGCCCAAAACAGAGCGAATGTAGGGGAGATTAAGATTAAAGATTAAAGTCCATTCATCAAATGGCAATGTCAAAAGCCCAAAACTTTGCATCACAAGTTCTAACCTGCGCTCTGTCCCGCCAGAGCTTTTCTTCCCTCTTAAAATGGAAGCTTCAATACTTTCCTGTCACTGGCTGAAGAGTGCTTACTGCTTTGGTACTGCAAATTGGAGCGAAGGCAGATTGCTGAAGAAGAGTACTTCCTGATTTGCGCCTCCCTATTCGATTTGAGGTTTGGCCTTTGCTTTTGATCCAATTCCAATTTGTACTTGTTGTTGGATTGTTCTTTAAACCGGTATCTGAAGGCATGAATCAAGGAAATCAAAGTATATATTGCCCAGTAAATCATACTACCTTGCAAGGCATAAGGCTTTATCTAGCAATTTAATCCATGGCCTAATTCACGGCTGCATGTGAATCAATTCACAAACTGCCTACTTATTTGGGAGTAAATATGGGATCATTTTGTAAACTGCCTACCGAATGAATGCTATTTAGCTTTCAGAACATCTGACTGATTTAAAGAATAGAAGCGAATCCTAACTACCTGCGGCATGACAGAACTGACAGGATGAAATAAACAATATCTATACCAGAAAAAAAAAAAAATCAAATTGATGAATACATATATTCAATCTGACCCCCACAGAATTTTCTGTCTCAAGAACATCTTGCAAGCAAAAGCAAGTTAAATGGTTCTTACATACGCAAAAATCAGTAGACGGGCATCATCAAGTAATTTAAGTTTGCTTGTCCGTGATCACTAAAATAAAATTGAAAAAATGTTGTCACATAGGTCCTTGTCCATTAAAAAAGAAGGACATCTCATCTTTTTTGCTTCATCATGCAGCTGTTTCCCTGCAGTAGTTCATGGATAATTTTTCACACACATCACTGCTTTTTAGCTGGATTGTAGATTTTACAAACGTATTAGAAACCAATTTGATCACTGGACGCTGGTAATGAACATACAATGACAGCCAACTGAAGACCAATTAGGGCTGTCCTGACACGGTCAAGCATTCTTGCTATTCGATATGGTAAGCCCGTTCGACAGCCCCCCTTAATTAAGGCTGATGAGGGCTTAATCTCTCTTGATTTGGCTGAACATCCGCTCATCAGTTAAGATCAAGATGCTTCCTCACGTGCCAAAGCTTAATCCTGCCACCCCCTTCCTTAATAAAAACGCCTCCTCAATCAAGAGCAAATTTTGTTTTATCTAAATCGCTTTTGCCACTCCTCTGTACTACTCCTTAAGGAACTGCTACCATTTATTGTTTTTATTTGTCTTCAGACACAAAACTCCTCAATAGTTGCACCAAACACGTGCTCCTTAAGAAAGATCAAGTTCTTGATCCTTCCTCCATCCTTAATCCTTCTTGCTAAACAAGCTCAGGTCCTAGGTGTTACGATCACAATTATTCTCAGGGAGATAATTGTGGTCGAATGAGAGTCAATTGCAAGAATTTAACCTATTTATTTATTCTAACGAACTGGAGAGCTTCCCAGCGCCTTTCCCATCTCATTAATGTGGCCCCCTCTTGTCAGTATCTTCAACCTTCTTCTTCCGTTAATTCTGTTCCTACTCCTCCTTCTTCGATTACCAGCAGCCCTTCTTCCTTATCTGACACTAGGCTTGTTGGGACGGATCAATGTACGAAGTCGAAGATCAAGGTGCTAAGGAGCGTCGAGCCTCCTTAATCCTCTGCTGCCGAACAGGCCTCTGTAATCCTCTGCTGCCGAACAGGCTTGATAGTTTGCAGCAGTGATCTGTATAAACCTTCTCTTGTTGTAGCGTCACTTCTATTTGGTGGTGAACAGTGAAATGTCAACGAAAATTAAGAGCCGAAAACTAAAACTTAATTCAAATTAAATAGACACAAGTAATTTATATATACTTGAGAAAAGGAAATATGAAGAATACACATGATTTATTAAAGAACACTCCAATTAAGTAACAGAAATCCCAAATAAAAGTACATAAGCTGTGGTGAATAAATCACCAAATTGTTCACCATATATAATTAAGTTTTAAATTCACTCTTACAAATACAAATTAAAAGCAAAATGTACAGTATCTAAAGAAAGGCCAGGAAGAAGATCCACATGAATGGCAAAGCAAACAAAGTGCAATAAAAACAGCCAACAACAAATTTGCTCGAACTATTCATCACGTACTCTATAAATCTAATCAACTTAGGACGACTCACATAAGATGTGAAGGGAGAGCCAAATAACAAACTGACGACGAGGATGATAACAGCAACAACCATGTTGTTTGGAGCAAGCGTCACATACAACCCAACTCCAAATGCCACCGCAGTACAACTCGACGCCAAAAGAAAAAATAGTGTAGCCAAAAAAAGCGTACGGTAATCTGGCTCTACTCCCCTCGGTATTGTATCCAAAAAAAGTGTATTGTCTTTTGGCTCTACTTCCAGAGGTACGAGTGTAGATCCGAATAGAAGAAAACATAAGCTCATAAACGCTGTTATAAATGCCAAGGCATCTGCTAGAATAAATGCCTTGAACATGTACCGTTTTGCGAAAACTGGGCTACCATTTTCTTGGTTATAGCCTCCAGGAATTGTGAATGCCGCCGCAAATGCTAAAGTTGTTATAAGTACAGAACCTAGTCCAACGACCTGCACTCTTTCCCAATTGTTTTTCTCTGGTGTGTCCATGAAATCAAAAAAGAAACCCTTCGTAAATTTGAATCCATTGGCCCTTTCGTATTTTCGAACCTTGTACCAAAAATTGATATTACTCATCTGCAAGAGAATTCAATTGTTTGTTAAAATATCAACTAAAAAATCAATTTAATTGAATAAAATAGAATGGTTCATCGAGAGGTTGTCAAATGGCTTAATGATACTAAAGGTTCATTGAGCATGTCGCCTTATAGGCGATGATGGCCAGATGTGACTAGACACAATAGATCTGGTATGTTTGGCGGGTGATTTTGATGGAGGATGGAATGGTCAAAATAGCACTTTGAAGATGAATAGAAAGCTCTATTGTCGGAAGAGGGAACAAGGATATTTGATTCTTCTGGCCGTCTGGCGTACTCACCTCTTTCTTCGTCACCTAGCACATCCGATTTTTCATCCTATTTTTTCTCTAGTCAGCATCGAATAGGGAGCGAGGTGGATGCATATTTTTTTTGAAATATGCTTGTATTTTAATTCCGTTTCTGTTTTTCTTTTACTACTGAATTTCGTAATTTGTTTTCTTTTTCATTAAAGATTAAAGTAGGTATTTGGCCTACTTAATTAATTAAGAAAAGAAAAAAAAATAATGGAAGGGTACCTCAGCAGATGCTTTCAGATGTTCGAAGCAAATATCCAGTGGTCGTACACTACCACAGAATTGGCATTCTACAGCGCCCAATTAACAGCGTTTATCTTTGATAACCACTGCTAATATAGGTCAGTGGCATTTTCGTTAATATATGGAACTATACTGCAGCGGTTCTAAATTAAAAAACGATGCAAAAGAAATAAAAAAATACGTATTGGATGATGTGCATTAAAAAATATTAAAATTTGCAGCGGTTTTTCGTTAATAAGCGCTGCAGATTAATCTGCAGGGGTTGTTAATAAATAACAGCTGCAGAAAAGAATACAATCTGCAGCTGTTTTTTCCTAAAAACTGCTGCAGATTATTCTGCAGCGGTTGTTAATTAAAAACCGCTGTAAATTGATTATTTTTTTGCAGCAGTTTTCTATTAACAACCGCTGCAGAATAATCTGCAGCGCTTATTAATTAAAAAACCGGTGCAGATTAGTTAGGTATTTACTACTGTCTCCATCGTCTCCTTCCACTTCAATGTAATTGCAGCCGCCAGCAGCAAGAGCTTGCTCTTAATTTCCAGCAGCGAGCTGTGTTCAGCCATTAATTGTTAAGTTGAAAGATCGGCATCCGCCGTCAGCAATCGGTTTGATCTGCCTTCGTCTTCAGCAGCAAGCAGATCCGAAAAGAACTCTTCTCACTTTCTTAAGGTATAAATTTCTTTAATTATCTTTAACCTAACTTTGATCAAATAATTTTTATTTGAGTCATATGCATGCATGCATTTCATGTATATAATTAAGTATTGTCATATAGAACCAACTTATCGGAACGTAATCTAATTTAGGTCGGTACCCGTTCGAGATTAATCCAATAGGGATTACTCTCGAATAGTCCCCGTTTGGGACTGCTCTTTGAATACTCTGTCTCATTTAGGATTAGTGAATGTACGTTGATCAATCTGTTGCTTGAGAAAAATTCGGTATAGTACTTCTCCTTATGTTCCCACGTGTATGCACGTACATGGAAGTGTGCGTTGGCATACACGGGGAACTTAAGGGAAGTGCTGCCGAATTTTTCTCAAGCAACGGATTGATTAGCGTACGTTCACTAATGAGACAGAGTATTCAAAGAGTGGGTTAGGATGGTGGCCAGCCCGAAACCATACATGGACCTCATACCTTTAATTTACATGCATGTGACATAAGAATATTTATTATTTCAGATGGATAATAGAAGCTGGATGTATGGAAGACGGGACACAATTGAATATCTGATCGGATTAGATCAATTCATAGAATGTGCTAGAGAGCACATGAGGGTGACGAGATTAATCAATATTGAGTGTCCTTGTCGAGATTGCCAGAATATTCGAAGACACCGCAACATTGAAATGCTGCGAGATCATTTGGTTCGTCGCGGCTTTGTGGATCGCTACACCCGATGGACAAAACACGGAGAGCTCGTGGAAGACGATGAAGTGACGAGCAGGCCTGTCCACGATGGATTGAGAGGCCAGGGTGTTGAAATTAATGTAGAAAATGTAGGATTAAGAGGTCAACATGTTGAGATTAATGTAGAAAATTTTAATACTCCAGAGTGTACGGATCAAGTTGATGAAATGATGAATGAACTCGAACAAGATTTTGCTGATATTCCCGGAATTTTTGAGGGTTTAGGTAAAGAAAAAGATGTGCCACTTTATCCCGGTTGCACCTCGCACACAAAAATGAAAACGGTTTTTAAATTGTTTAACTTGAAAGCTAAAAATGGGTGGAGTGATAAAAGTTTCACATCTCTACTAGAACTTTTAAAAGAAATGCTTCCGAAAAAAAAATGAGTTACCCGATTCGACATACAAAGCAAAAAAACTACTGTGCCCTTTAAGTATGGAGTTTGAGAGAATCCCAGCATGCCCACGTGATTGTGTGTTATTTCGTGGAAAGTACAAGGATTTGCATAAATGCCCAAAATGTAACGCGTCAAGGTACAGGCCCAAAGGTGATGAGATTGAAAGTACGAAGGGTGCTGCAGCAAAAGTGGCCTGGTATTTGCCTATAATTCCGAGGTTTCGGCGTCTCTTCTCAAATCCAAGAGATGCTAAACTATTACGTTGGCATGCCGATTGTCGAAAAGATGATGGAATGCTTAGACACCCCGCCGATTGTCTAGAGTGGAGGAACATTGACAGAACGTATCCTGATTTTGGAAGTGAACCTAGAAATTTGAGAATAGGATTATGTACGGACGGGATGAACCCTTATGAAACATGAGCAGTCGTCACAGTACGTGGCCAGTTTTGTTGTGTATTTACAATCTTCCTCCCTGGTTGTGCATGAAAAGAAGGTACATGATGATGCCGTTGTTGATTTCAGGTCCTAAACAACCCGGTAATGATATAGATGTGTACTTGGCTCCGTTGTTTGAGGATCTTATGAAGTTGTGGGAGGACGGCGTTAAGATTTTTGATGCATGTCTACAAGAGGAATTTGTGCTTAAAGTAATGGTCATATTCACAGTTAATGATTTTCCAGCTTTAGGAAATTTCTCGGGTCTAAAGACGAAGGGAGAGAAGGCCTGTCCCATATGTGGGGAAGAAACTTGTTCGATACGGTTGCCCAACTATAAGAAGAATGTTTATCTTGGGCATCGCAGGTTCCTATGTCGGAGTCACCACTACCGGCGAAAGACAAAGGAATTTAATGGCGAGGTCGACAATCGGAGAGCACCGATACCATTGACCGGGAAGGAAGTTTATGCTAAAGTGGATAACATAGTGGTGGAGTTTGGTAAAAAGCAAAAAGAAGTGCCCATCGAAGGAATTTGGAAGAAGAAATGTATATTTTGGGATCTCCCTTATTGGAAAGATTTGGATGTTAGGCATTGCCTGGATGGGATGCACATAATAAAGAATATTTGCGAAAGTTTGTTCGGTCTGTTATTGAATATTAAGGGAAAAACTAAAGATGGCATCAACGCCAGAAAAGACATGGTTGAAATGGGTATTCGGCCAGAGTTAGCTCCCCGGGTCGAAGGCAACAAAACTTATCTACCTCCAGCGTGCTATACATTATCGAGGAAAGAAAAACTTAGTTTATTGGAGTGTCTGAGTTCAATCAAGGTTCCTTCTGGTTATTCCTCCAACATCTCTAGAAAGGTGTCAACCAAAGAGATGAAATTGATTGGAATGAAGACACATGACTGGCATGTCGTATTGACCCAGTTGCTCCCAGTTGCAATTCGAGGGATTCTCCCTAAGAATGTTAGACACTCTATCACTAAGTTGTGTTTCTTCTATAACTCAATTTGCTCCAAAGTGACACATCCGGATTCATTGGACCAGCTGCAGACTAATGTTGTGGAAACTTTATGCGAGCTTGAGATGTACTTTCCACCATCTTTTTTTGATATCATGGTTCATCTAACCATTCATTTGGTTAGGGAGATAAAATTGTGTGGACCCATGTTTCTACACTGGATGTATCCATTTGAGAGAGCTATGGGTCAATTAAAAGGGATGGTACGGAGCCGATCTCGACCGGAAGGAAGCATAGTTGAAGGAAAAGTTACGGAAGAGGTCATTGAGTATTATACCGATTACCTAGAGAGTGTTGAATCCATTGGTCTTCCCAAGTCTCGCCACGAGGGTAGACTCAAAGGTGTTGGTACAATCGGATCCAAAATTGTGTGTGTGGAGATTGAAAGGCGAGAACAAGCACATTTGAAAGTCTTGCAACACCTTGCCGTTGTTTCTCCATACGTGGATGCGCATTTAGCTGAGTTACGAGATTTAAATCCTTCGGAAACTGAAGTGTGGATCCATAGCACCCACAACAAGACATTTGTTAGATGGTTTAGAAATAAAGTTAATTCCCAACGAACAGAGAATATTAATGAAACCATCAGATTTCTGGCGCGAGGACCCAGTGCGCAAGTACAGACCTGGCAGGGGTTCGACATGAACGGTTCTACTTGGTACACAAGGAAACAAGATGGCAAGAGCACTGTACAAAATAGTGGAGTGACATTGGAGGCTTTATCAAGTAGTGGTAACACGTCGGAATCATACTATGGTTGGATTGAAGAGATATGGGAATTGGATTATATGGTGTTCAAGATGCCCGTTTTCTTGTGCAAATGGATTGAGAATCGGCGTGGAGTCTGTTGTGACAAAGAAGGGTTCACATCCGTCGATTTTAACCGATTGGGTTATCAACATGATCCTTTCATACTGGCAAAGCAAGCAAAACAAGTGTTTTATGTTTTGGATCCGGCCGATAAAAAATGGCATGTCGTACTATCGGGGAAAAGATGCATTGTCGGAGTGGAAGATGTTGTGGACGAAGAAGAATACGATCAATTTGATGACGTGCCAGCATTTTTCACCGGTATCGCACATGCGCCGGTGGACGAGGGTCAAGAACCAATCTACGCACGGTCTGATCATCAAGAAGAATTGGTGGTCACGAAAAGAAAACGAAAGAGAAAAGCAAGCTAACGGTAAGTGATTTACATATATTTTTTTCAATAAATTAATATTTTTATTATGGTCTCCTAATAAATTGTCCTTACAATCTAATATCGATTCTTTATACTTTAAAACGCAGGTTCATTCGGGAAATAAATAGCATGTAAAAACACTGAGATTAATATTTAATTTTGTTTTAATTAAATATTTTTTCCTTTTTTAAATTTTGTTTATTTATTTATTTTGAGTTACAGATTAGATTCACTGCAATATTTAGTTAAATGAAATATTTATTCTAAACACTTTTACCTTTTTTCAATTTTGTTGATTTATTTATTTATTTTCTCTTTTTATTCCTTTTTTAAATAACACGAACCAGTGTCAATTCACACTACTATATAAATATATTTATCTAAAAACATTAATAATCACAAATCGTAACGTGCCTTAGTGGTTGTGCGCTTGGTTGTCAAGAGGATGACTTGGGTTCGAATCCTAGAAAAAACAATTTTTTTCTTTGAGATTTCAAAATTTCTGCAGCGGTTGTAAGTTAAAAACCGCTGTAGATTTCTGCAGCGGTTGTTGTTAAAAACCGCTGCAGAAATTTTGAAATCTCAAAGCAAAATATTGTTTTTTCTAGGATTCGAACCCAAGTCATCCTCTTGACAACCAAGGGCAAAACCACTGATGTTTCCAGTTCTTTTGTGATTATTTTTTGATTATTTATTAAATTTATGTATAGGTAAGGGAGTTGGTTTGATCCTCTGTGGCGCTGCATTGTGTAGCGCTACGTAATGCAGCCCCTAAACCACTTGTGAATGTCTCATCGTACCGGCAAATTGCTGTGATCACAAGGCAACAAGAACAAAAAAACTAAATTGCTGTGATCACAAGGCAACAATAACCCAAATTGCTGTGATGGTTTGCTCCAAGAACCCAAATTGCTGCGTTGTGAGTGCAAGCGCAACCAATGAAGAATGTCTCATCTGTTTGGAGACACTCACAAAATTATATACAAATAAAATAAATAAAAATAATAATATTAAAATAATATTTACAAGTAATATAAATAAAAATAATAATATTAAAAAATATATAAAATAATAGTATTAAAATGTAGAATAAACTAACAGTAATATACAAAATATATATATCAGTAATAATACTCAGAAGCTTGAAGCCTCAGTGGTTGGGCACTTGCTTGTCAATTGAATGACCCTGGTTCGAATCCTTATAAATGCCAATTTTTCTTTCTTTTTTTAAAAAACATATCTACAGCGGTTTTTAACTTACAACCGCTGCAGAAATTTGTCTGCAGCGGTTGTATGTTAAAAACCGCTATAGAACTAATCTGCAGCAGTTTTATGTTAAAAACCGCTGTAGACTTGATATGCAGCGGTTTTTAAGGATAACCGCTGCAGATTTCTACAGCTGTTGTAAGTTAAAAACCGCTGTAGACTTGATCTGCAGCGGTTTTTAAGGATAACCGCTGCAGATTTCTACAGCTGTTGTAAGTTAAAAACCGCTGCAGTATGGATCTGCAGCGGTTTTTAATAAAAAACTGCTGTAGATATGTACTGGGGTTTGATTACCCTCCAAATTTTCTAAAAAACTGCTGTCTGTACTGGGGTTTTGATTACCCTCCAAATTTTCTAAGTATTGAATTTTTTCACACTATTTTCACACTCCAATACTCCATTTTTTCTAGGTAAGTACTAAGCCCCGCCGCACCCGCCGCAGCTCTAGCCCTGCCCCAGCCCCGCCGCAGCCCCAGCCCAGCCCCAGCCCCGCCGCAGCCCCAGCCCAGCCCCAGCTCCCGTCGCAGCCCCAGCCCCGCCGCAGCTCTAGCCCAGCCCCAGCCCCATCGCCCAGCTCCCTCCCGTGCTAAGGTAAGTACCATTGTACCTCTCCCTCCTCCTCCCCCTCAATACCGGTACCAGTACCAGTACCAGTACCAGTGACCAGTACCAGTACCAGTGACCAGTACCGGCACCAGTCCCAGTATCCAGTACCAGTACCTGTACCAGTACCAGTATCCAGTACCAGTATCCAGTACCAGTATCCGTACCAGTACCAGTACCAGTACCAGTTAAGTCCCAGTGCCCAATTTGGAATTGTAGATAAATTTTGGTACAAATTTGGTAGATAAAGACATGGATTATCAAGGCATGGACAGAGATGCCCCCAGAAGAAGGTCGAGGAATAAAACCAACATGCAAAAGTTTTTAGACGAGACCAAAGATATAACAAGGTACATTGAGTTTCTTGATAACGGTATGCCTACCGGAAAATTTGCTGCCAACTTCTCAAACTATCTCGGGTGGTATTTGAGAGAAACGGTGCCATGTACCTTACAAAATTGGAAGCAAGCTGATGAAGAGCTTCGAAACAGACTGTGGGATAACGTCAAGGCAAGATTATGTTTCCTTACAAATCTAAAATTTGAATGAACATTGATTGATAATGAATGAAAATTAATTGACCAATGTAACGTTTTTAACTTGTAGGGTGTTTTCAATATCCCCAACGATACTCACAGGGATAAGGTGTTGGTTAATATGGGCATTACCTTCCGGAACTGGAGAACCACGTTGAAACGAGATTACCTCGATAAAGGTAGAAGCCCGCTTGATGAATATACCATAACAGACGATCAGTGGGAGGAATTCAGAAGGCAGAGGGAAACCCCTGAGTTTCAGGTGCAATCAATAAGAAATATTACCGTACATCATTACTTTGGATTTTTACAACGTACTGACAAAATTTATTAAACTTGTGTGTCAAGGCAAAAAGTGAACAGGGAAGAGCGGCGGCATCGAAAAACCTCTACCCTCACAGACTCGGGTCCGGCGGGTACAAAACCGCAACAATGAAGTGGAAAAAGAATAAAGATGTTCTTCCTTCCACATCGGACAGTTCCGGACTTAGCGAAGAAGAAAACAATAGAGCCTACAATTGGTTCATGGCAAGAACAAAGAAGGACGCCGAAAGGGGTATCTACTTCCCCGACGAGGCGACTCGGATGGCTTTCCAGCGGATGGTACATTATTCAATATTTTCATAATTAAATTGCTTAAATTGTTTACCAATTATAATGCATATAATGAACCTAATCCTAATTAAATTGTTTACCAATTAATTGTATTCAATATTTTCATAACAGGAAGCATTTCGGGATGAAGAAAGGAGAGGGGCGTTCAAGGCAGACAGATACAATGACGTGTTGTCTGCTTCTATTGGGACGCCTGAGCATCCCGGGAGGTTGAGAGGACATGCGGTGGGATACACCGGGGTGAAAGCCGTGTACGGTAAAAGCCGGAGGCATGCACATCATAACCGCTGTAATGAAAGGATTGAGCATCTCGAGAGCATGCTGCACACCCAACAGGAAATGCTGGGCAAAGTATTGGAGTTCTTGCCTGCCGAAGTTCAACAGCAGTTTGGAGTCGCCCCTACTAGACCATCCGTTTTCCCTACTCAAGTGAGCTCCAATAATCTTGGTGAACAACAGCTGCCTATGGTAGACGAGGTAACGAGATCCTTTATATTTTTTTAAACTTTGTTACATTCTTGTATTATTTGTGTGTAATACCGTACATCAAATTTTGTGTTAGAACCCTACCCCGTGTGTACTCCTCGTCGATACGGATAGTGGGCCAGCGCCGGTAGCATTCGGGAGGATTTATCCGTGCCCTCCGGGAACTCTAGTTCACCATGAACCCCTCCCTGCCGACTGCCTGAAGGTTAGCATTGATCAGGTGTTTGAGAACTGCTGCCTAATGTTGGTCCCTTTTCTGGTGGATGAAGAGGATCGATTGGGCGCTTTAAGAACTGCCATCCTCAAATGACCTTCACGGCTCGTGCAACATCAGGTATTTGTTTCGTTTGAATTAAATGTGAGTGATATATATATTCACCTATCTTACAATATAACTGTCTTCTAATGTTACTATTTTTTCTATTATGCATAGAACTTGGTGTCAGAACAGCGCCCAACAAAGAAGAAAGCCGCGCGGCATGTGGCAAGTGCATCCTCGTCGATCAGACGGCCGCCGTTGGTTGATGAGACCTTGTTAGCACAGCTCCCGGAGTATTACCGTACATTCCATAATGTTTTGATGCTCCAACCCGCCGATTATACGTCGTATACAATTCCTTATCCGGAGGGGTTATTTGGGATCGAAGGTCACATCGCGCTCCGAATATCCGACATTATTGACGTCTACAAGTATGACCGTCTCAATGCTCCGATACTACAGATTTGGTGCATGTAGGTGCTTTTAAAATAAATATATAGCTTGTTAGTTTCGATCTATGTATAACAATATCGTATTGCAGGTTCTGGAAGAACCAAATGGAGACATGCGGTTCTACAAGGTTTAGATTCATGGACCCCGGTATCTGTGGACAAGCTGCGGTCAAGTTGGATCTGGACGGAGCGATGCGCTACATGAATGAATATGTTCTGACGGTCACAGATGACGAGTATGTCTGCGTGCCATATAATTTCGCGTAAGTATATTTATTACCCCTAAATCCAATACAATTTCTCCCTACTTTCTCTATCTCCTGACATTAGCGGTTTTTATATATAGGGCCCATTAGATACTTTTATTGGTGCATTTCCACAGTTCAACCGTTTACTACATCGATTCATTGGACAACGTATTGGATGAAAGTAATTTCACTCTGAAGATGCCCCTCAATACGTAAGCGTTTCGATTCAGCGAAATATGACTTGCTTCCTAGATATTCTATCTCAAAAAAAATTACATGATTTATTACAGCATTTTATATTATATATATACTAATTACATATTAATTGCTTTCTAATTTGGTTGCAGGGCGGCAAGGTTTTATTGGCAGCAAAGAAATATCAGGAGAAACACGTTGAATGCCATGCGATTTAAGAAGATCCCGGTACAGTAACTAAAAAAAATACGTAAGAATTAAAGACTTGTTTACAGATGTGATGGATCATTGCTATTTGATTTTATTAATTATAGGGTCCAAAACAGAAGGATGATAAAGCATGCGGTTATTATGTCATGCGGTACATGATGGACGTCATCTCACAGCACGTATTCGAGGGCTTTCCGCAGGTATGAATATCTAGATGTTTATTTGTTCAATTACATACTATGTATACCGATAAAATAAGTGTCTAATTTGTTCAAATTACATACTATCTAGATGTTTATTTGTTCAATTTAATTTTTCAGTCACTTGAGCCTGCTCGCGTCGAATATCCGGAGGAGCAGATTGAGGAAGTAAAGAGATCACTGTTGGAGTACATGATGCAACAATTATTTTAATTTGATGATGTCCTAAGATACTCGGTAATTTTCGGATAATTGTTGTAAATTTTGTAATTAATATATACTTTTTTGGTGGCATATTTTGTTGATATCGTGTAAATTAATTTTGATATGGTGTAGTCTAATGTTGTAGATTAATCTGATATGGAATTTCTGGTTGTTAATATCCTATATTGATCTGGAATTTCTGGTTGTTAATTTCATATATTAAAAAAATTTCGTTGGAATCGTTGACATTCTGCAGCGGTTTTTACTAATAAAGCGCTGCAGAATATCTTTATTCTGCAGCGGTTTTTATGAAAAAGCGCTGTAGAATACCTTAATTCTGCAGCGGTTTTTACTAATAAAGCGCTGCAGAATATCTTTATTCTGCAGCGGTTTTTATGAAAAAGCGCTGTAGAATACCTTAATTCTGCAGCGGTTTTTAAGAAAAAGCGCTGCAGAATATCTTTAATTCTGCAGCGGTTATTAAGGAAAACCGCTGCAGAATATCTTCAGTCTGCAGCGCTTTTTCTTAAAAACCGCTGCAGAATGTCATTATAATAATACTTTCTGGTAACCAATTTACAGCGGTTTTTTATAACGATTTGCAGCTCTTCTGTCAGCAGCGGTACAAAACAGCTGTAAATCAGCTCGGATAACCGCTGTAAAAGATAAAATCTGTGGTAGTGGTAAGTTATTATTGTTTTCGACTTCTTCTGCGTCGTAATGAATCTCTAGGTACACCATAAGTTCCATAGTTGGCCTATCTAACTTCATTGCCGCAATGTGCAATGGCGTATTTCCTTCATTATCAGTTGCGGTCATCATTCGTTTAGTAAGTTCTCCAAACCGAAGCATCGCCATGAATATATTATAATGTTTGTTTTCTGCAGCTATGTGCAGAAAATTTCTGCCTCGAGGATCTAACAACTCGGCATATTCAGGATAATCACGTACAATAGTATGTACTATAACGGTATTTCCCACTTCTGCAGCAACATGAATTGGAAACATTCCATTTGAATCTTCGGTGATTGCCAGAGTAGCATCCTTTAACATTATTCCTGCTACAAGATTTTGATTGTGTGTTATAGCTATGTGCAAGGGAGTGAACCCTTCTTTGTTCACTTTGTATGCCGTTTCTTTGTCTATAGACATCAGCGCATACCCGACTTCGTCATGGCCATGCTTGGCAGCAACATGCAAGGGTGTTTCTCCATCATTATTTGATTCGCCAACTGCATCTTTGACAGCTTCCAGATATCTTGTTCTGAAGATATCAATAATGCCAGTGTTTCTGTACGTAGCGGCAATATGTAAGGGTGTTTCAGATTTCTTGTTTCGTGCATTCAACAGGGACTTCTCTTTCTGGAAAACCTTCTCCGCAAGCTCGTTATGGCCCCACATAACAAGGAGGTGAAGAATGGTGTTGCCAGAATTCGTTGCGCTTTGAATATCGAATTGGCCATCTGTTTGTTGGGCAGTAGGGGAGGATGTGCCATCTATATCCAGCTGTTAATTTGCACATTAATTAATTGTAAAAGTTTAGACAAAGTCATCAAAATTTATTGGACGTAACGGAAATTGAATAGATATTTATTTTTGATTCAGAAATATGCTAGCACATATATGCAATCGGAACTATATTGGAGTAACAATTATTCCTGCGAGTATAATTGACTGAATTAATTAAAGAGATGTGCTAATAGTACCCAGCAACTGTACCCCAGATAGTACCCCGTAGTTAATGCGCCTATCATCCAGCCCATTTCTAGCAATTTCCGTACCCCAGACCCCAGCATCCATTTCCAGCCACCCGCGTCTATCATCCAAACCCAACCCACGTGTGAGTGTTTATATTTTCCTTCCGACTACTCGCGATGCGGGTATTTATATTTCTCGTCCGAGTATTTATATTTCTCGTCCGACTACTCGCATCGCGGATGTTTATATTTCTTGTCCGAGTATTTATATTTCTCGTCCGACTACTCGCATCGCGGATGTTTATATTTCTTGTCCGAGTATTTATATTTCTCGTCCGAATGTTTATATTTCTCATCCGACTACTCGCGATGCGGGTGTTAATATTTCTCGTCCGATTGTTTATATTTCTCGTCTGACTACTCGCATCGCGGGTGTTTATATTTCTTGTCTGAGTGTTTATATTTCTCGTCCGAGTGTTTATATTTCTTGTCCGACTACTCGCATCGCGGGTGTTTATATTTCTCGTCCGATTACTCGCATCGCGGGTGTTTATATATCTCGTCCGAGTGTTTATATTTATCATCCGACTACTCACATCGCGGGTGCTTATATTTCTTGTCCGAGTGTTTATATTTCTCGTCCGAGTGTTTATATTTCTAGTCCGACTACTCGCGATGCGGGTGTTTATATTTCTCGTCCGAGTGTTTATATTTCTCATCCGACTACTCGCATCGCGGGTCTTTATATTTCTTGTCCGAGTGTTTATATTTCTCGTCCAACTACTCGCATCGCGGGTTGTTTATATTTCTCATCCGAGTGTTTATATTTCTTGTCCTGGTGTTTATATTTCTCGTCTTAGACGGTTAAAACTTGATTGTTTCAGGTATTTATATTTTGCGCTTAGACGGTTATAGCTTGACTGATATATGTGTTTATATTTTTACTTCAGGTGTTTATATTTCTATTTCACGTGTTTAATTTTGCATTTTAAAGATGATTATAATTTGATAATTAACAATTTGATTGCCTTTGATTTCTTTTTACGCTTACTTATCTACCAAATGAAACCCACAACCTCTACAAAATTTCCCTCAAATTTTTTTCATTAAACTTCAAAGTTTTTTTTTTTTTTTTTTTGATTAAATGAAACTTGGGTTTGGGATTAGAGACAAGTTTAAATTGGACTTTAAACCATTGCACTCAAATGAAATCCACAAAGCGTATAAATATCGCATGCACAACCTTTGCAAATTTTACCACCAGAGAGTGGGAAGTTTAATTTAAGCATAACTTCAAACAACTTGTATACAATTCATATATGTGCATGGAGAATTTGCCCAAGCTGCTTATATAGCAGCTCCAAGCACGATAAATGATTAAATTGGACTCTTAAAATCGACTGTGAAATAGGACCGGGAACATAGATAATTGTATTTAAAATCTCTTATATGTTTAATGCCTTAGTTGACATGTGCGAGGAAGAAGTAAAAAAAAAAAAAGAATAAAAAAAAAAATTGCAAATTGAGAAAGCTAAAATCAAGTTAGGCAGGCTAAATGAGAGATGGGCCAAATGTGATATAGCGCACGGGCTTTCAAGCTGGGGGACGGGAGCGGGTACAGCCATCGGGGTACTGAGAGATTTTCTCTTAATTAAAACTTACCGGAGTCGAATTGGAAACTCAGAATTAGACTATCATGCCTCAAAATTTATGTTATCGTATCTGAAATTATAATTTATGGTGATTGATAAATTCTTTATGTGGAAATATTGCAAAATACAAAATTTTTTCTAAACCAGCTCTATATTATTGAGATATGGTTGTTGAGATACGAGCGCATAACATCAACAGTATTTTGTTATGTATAACACTGTAACCCAACCAATGACAACTGTAGCACCAATGTTACAGTTGTTGAGATAGAGTTGGATTATGATGTTATGCATTACAAAAAGACATTAGTGTTATGCGCTCATATCTCAACAACCGTAGCATCGATAGCCGATTTGATTCGACCGGTCCATTCGACATATCTAAATCTCATAGGAAACAATTTTTTTCTATTTTTGAAGATTTCTAAATATTTTTAGAGATTTTTGAAAAACGATTCTAAATTTAAATTCCAAATAGATTATTTTATTATTATTTTTCGGCCATCTTTCAAAAATTGTTACATTCAGTTGAAATTCGATTAGATTTGATTCATTTGCAGCCCTACAACAGGACCCAAATTTTTAAGAGTCGTAGGTAGCGTCCACCAATTTAACAATCCATCGAGCCACTGGTCATGTGACCTGGAATAAAAAAAAAACGTGTGCCGATCGAATTCATATTCTCTACTCCGCAGTAGACAACCTTTTCTCTATTTACCTAACTGTTTACTCCATTTGTCTAACTGTTTACTCTATTTACCCAATTGTGTACTCTATTTACCTAGCTCAACACGATAGGCAGTCTTATTCTTTGTTTTAGGGAAACGAGACGCAATAGACAACTTTTCTCTTTGAGTTCCGTGATATAGACAACTTTTTTCTATTTACCTAATTGTTTACTCTATTTACCGCTCAACACCACAGACAGCCTTATTCTTTGTTCTTAGGAAACGAGACGCAGCAGACAACTTTTTCTCTTTGGGTTCTATGATCACGTGCAGTGGATAGGTGGAAAGCTAATAAAGATGGTCGGTACATGTTTTCCAATTTTTAACTAATTAAATTGCATCCCTACAACAGGACCCAAATTTTCAACTTGGATCTATATCTATATAGTACATCTAAAAAACCAAACGATTGTGCTATTATCCGCAAAAGCCCTTCCTTTATCTATAAACTAGAGTTGTTACTCGGGCTTTGCCCCGAAAATAGTATCAGATGAATAATAAAATTTTTTATAGAATTTAAATATTCATATTAAACAAAATTTGAATACAATTTTTAAATATGTGAATAATAATAATAATAATATAATAATTTTATAAATCATATTCATATTATACTCATCTTATTTAAGAGGAGGGATCCATTGACAATGCTTATAATGACAATTTTGTCAATAGTGTTTTTGAAAAATTTATAATAATTTCTAAAAAATTCTAAAAATGGAAAAACTTTTATGGATGCATTCTTTTACTTATAGATTAACAATGTTTCAAATTTCAATCAATTTGAACATCATTTGATAGTTTATCAAAATTTTATACATTTTTTAACGGTTGAAATTTAACGAGCTTTAAAGAGCTATCAAACGTCACTTAAATTGAATATAATTTGAAACATAATCAATCTATAAGTTAAACAATGTCTCTATAAACTTTTTTTCTATTTTTTAGAATTTTTAACTATTTTTTCAAATTTTTTAAAATTCCTACTGTCAAGATTGTCAAGAGAAGCATTGTCAAGAGATCCCTCCTCCTTATTTAATAAGGAGAGAGAAAAAAAAAATGTAAGCCATTAGATCAAGTAGATGAAGACATTCAAGTAAACTAATGGTAAATAATATTGATGACGTGACAAGTTGAGATACTTGGAGAGTTATCACTCTTTATAGATTGTTATCCTCTGACCTATGGCAATAGCAATACTTAAAATCTGTACCGTTCACATAGATGAACGTCTCAATTTGTTTTAATCACTCTCTCCCAATTCTCTTTTCAAAGCGATTGAACCCATTTTCACTGTCATGACTGAAATTAATGAACCAGACTAAAGTAAACCCATTTGCCACTGGACACCGCATTTCTTCTTTGTTTTCGTGTGCTAAGGGAGGGTTCAAGAGTAACGCCGAACGGAGAATCGCTCGAGCTGAGCACCTGAACGGACTACTTCATTCTCTCTCCGTGTGTGGTCGCACTCCATCTTTGCCGTCCGATCGCATTCCCTTCTACCAGGCCACCTCTTTTTTTCTCTTTGCAAGACGCAAGGAGTATAAGAGAGGAAGAAAGAAGGCGGGCGTCGGATGAGAGGAGGGACAACGGTGAAGACGCGCATCGAAATGGATGGTTTAGCCCCTCTCTCGTCGTCGTCGGAAGAAAGAAGTCGGGCGTCGGCGTCGGGCGTCTCGATTCGCCTCCTGTGCGAAGTAGCAAAAGGGCAACCGCTTTGAAAAGAGAATTGGGAGAGAGTAGATCAAAACAAATTTGAGACGTTTCATCTATGTGAACGGTCCAGATTTTATGTACAGCTATTGCCATAAGTCAAGAGTATAACAATCCAAGATAAGTTTTACAACGTATAGGCTATTGTTAAGACGTGGCCCATAACGCAGCCCCATTTGAGATGGACTTTGCTGAGTTTCTGCTGGCCGAACTACACAAAGAAAGGCCCAGTATATTGGGTTGTTTTGTAGGCTCTTTTAGAGAATGTTTTCAAGTGCTGAAGAGTTGTTGTTTTTGGGTAGGGGTTCCTTCAGCTGAAACGTATCAGAAAAGAGAGGGGGGTGTTCAGCTTTTCTTCTTTGTTGAGTAGCCTCTTAGTTTGAGAGATTTTGAGCAGTTTTCACTAAGATTTCTGTCTTGAGAGAGTGAAGATGGTGTTCTTAATCTTGTAAATAAACTTTGTTCTCAAACTCAAACTCAAACAGTGTGATAGTCATGTACATTAATTCTAGCTTTGCTGGTGCTTTGGGGTTGTGGAATTTGGATGTAGGGAAACCCGAACCATGTTAAATTTGATGTCTGTTCTTCTATGTGCTTAATTGTTCATTCTCAACTAATTTTCTTGTGTTGCCTGATGTTGTGGATTGCTCTTGCTCAGTTGTGCATTCCATATACTATAAAGATCTTGGTTTGCTTCTGCACTCGAGGCGTTTGATAATTTGTCTTTAAGAAACCTTGACTGGTAACAGCTATAGCTATTAAACGTTGGCAACCGCCGTCAACTTCAGCTATAGCTATTAAACTCGATCACAAGGAATAGATGTAATTAATCTCAAAACAATTTCTTTTCTTTTTTTTAAATCCGACAGAAAGTGTTTTATCAGAAATATATTTCCAATCGCGCAAAAAAGTTTAGAAAATGATAATAATCTTGTATAAATATCGTGACTTCAAAACATTGTACCGAAAGTTTTCGCCAATGTACAGCGATATTATCAACTGTGACTGGATCTGGAAACTAATGCTTAAAAGTGATATTACATACCTCCAAATGATTGCGTTCTCCATGACCATCAGCCTGCAGCCCAAGACGTCGCACTAAAACATTGCTATCGCCTTTTATTGCTGCTGCGATAAGCTCGGCGGGCATTGGTGGGCGTTCTTCTGGCACCATTTCAGTTGTTCCCCCACTTCCAGATGTTGCCATCTCTTAATTAAGAAGATAGGTGCTCCAGTCGATGAAGGTTTCACTTTAATGTGTAAGGCATAGATTGTTGGGAGAAAACATAATAGAAAAAGAGGATTTTTTTTTTGCCCGATCGACTCTCTGATTCCTTTCTTCTCTCCACCATGTTCGAATAGACAACAAAGGTAAAAAACAACCAATCTGATTCCTTTCTTCTCTCCACCATATTCGAATAAACAACAAGGGTAAAAAACAGCCAAGATGGAAGCATTCAAAGTACTAGAAATTGAGAACTAAAATGGTTCAAAAGGGATCTCATTTAAAAGAAAAAATTATTTCTCATTTAATTCAAGAGATTGGAAACAAAAAGAAATCTCAAATTAAGGTTAAAATCAAATGGGAATGAAATCTTCTCTGTCCTCAGAAACTGTGCACAAGGAGAAAGATATTAAATAAAAAATGGGAAAACCATTAACCACATCAGTAAGTGAAGGGTAAAAAGCAGTGTTGGAGAAATCGGCCGATATGGCCGATTAGTCGTCCGTTTATACGGAAACGGCAGTATCTCCGTTTCGAATACGTGAAACGGGGCATTATTTGTTGGATAGAACAAAATTAACCCATAATTAATATATCTGGTTCAACAATGTCATGGCATCGTCTATATTTTGTATAAGACTATTATTATGTTCCTTTTTTCGAATCCTTTTTCATGTATTGTATAATTCTCATTCAAGCACCATGTGGTATGTGACCTCGATGTTTTTTAATAGCCTTTTTTTTTTCTTTTTTATATTATATCACAATACAAAATTCGGTTCTTTCATATGAAAATTATAGTCAAAATAAGTTACATTCTTTTATCTAATTAATATATTAATTTGTATTAAAAAAATTTAGTATTTATTTATATATTTGTAGAAACGCAAAATTATCCGCAAAAATCCGATTAATCGGCCGCTAAGCGATTAGTCACTTAGCGGTACCCCATCCGTCCGACGAGCGTATACCGTTTTTTAAAACATTGGGTAAAACTGGGTCTCTAATTCTCTATTCCGGACTCTATTCTCAATTCCAACATCCCCATGGAATAGAAAAAGTGGGAAAAGAGGCCTAATCTGTCCCATCCCCTTTTTTTTTTTTTTTTTTGAGAATTGTCCCATCCATTCCATGCAATGTCTGCTCTGTTCGTTGAGAATAGGATCACTTTTTCTTTCAATTCCACTATTCCATCCTCACCGAACAGACCCTTGGAGTCCACCCACTTTGATTGCCCCATGAGTCCACCGGTTACTTGGCACTATAGCTCCACTGATATTTTGACAAATGGCAGCAGCTTCTTTATTAAATTCATCAATAATGGAGGTGTCCATGTAAAGGAAACAAATAAAAGCCACAACCATTCTAAAGATTAAAAGCGGAATATTTGGCTGTACTGTAGTTTTCTACAGGGAAAAATAACAGTGTTTTTTTTTTTTTTTTTTTTTTGCGGTTACGTGTCATGCACTATATAGCGTTGAGTTGTCGATCGATGACAGTTGTAAATTTGTACTATATATTATATAGAGGACCCTTTAAATTACAGTAAATATATTTTAATCGTGTTGTACAAGTATTTTTCTTTATCATAATATCTCAGTTGCGCGGAGCGCAACACCTTTCTAGTATATTTAAAGGGAGAAAATATTGATTGTTAATATTAAATAAATATTTGAAAACAGAATATATCACGAAAAGTACCTACTACATCTTTTTGGCCTTCATTACACGTACAACACTTCATCAACATTAATTACCAGTAGACTCGTCGTTCAAATTGCGTCCTGTTTAATTGAATATTGTATATGTTAAAGGCAACAGATTAATTATTTCATGGCGGGTAGTTTTCAACTAGAAAAGATCGATAAACAGTTGATAGTTCATTTTATATTAAGAAAATTTTATACACTTCATATCTTGTTTGTGCAGCTCATCTTCTTCATGGTGTCCTTAATTATTACCACTAGACTTCCTATTTTCTACATTAAAAAAGATGTTATCCTCCCAAATTTCATCCAGCAAAGAATTAATTTATTGTTACCTCCCTTTGGACCACGGCTTGATCTTCACCTTTATTGCTGCAGTTACAGCGAGGAATCAAGTGGAAAAGGTGTAAGGAGAAAAGAAGGACAACAAAGCCATCCCATTGACGGCACCGAAGAAGGGAAAAACGGAGGGGTGGTGGTGAGGCGAGGTGCGTAGACAAGAGAACGGCAAAGGTGAGGCGCACAAATGGGGCACCGGCCAAGAGTAGTAGGGGTACTTAGCGGCAAGGTGTCAGAGAGGGAGTACTCCACGCCTCCAAGGCGAGGTATAGGGGTGGCAATGGAATAAATTTTTCCGTTGTTCCGTTCCGCCTTAAACATGTATTTTCTACGTATTTCCTACGTATTTCCGTTGTTCCGTTCCGTTCCGTTATAATGAAACAGAAACAGAACGGATTTTGGTTCCGTCCGTTATAATGGAACGGAAACGAAACACCTTATTTCCGTTCCGTTCCGTTCCATTGCCACCCCTAGCGAGGTAGTTGGAATGTGAATGAGAGAAGAAGGTGCAGGGCACACCCCATTCCTTTTTGGGTGCTGATACCCTATCACAGCCTTTGCCCCTCTATTTCCCCCACTAGTACTGCACGTGGGTCCCATGCGTTGTAGCTTTATAGGGGGCCCCTCTTTACAATGAGAGAGGGGCAATGGGGGGCAAACGGTTGGGCGCAACATATCTTTTTCCTTTTTTTATTTCTAGTGCTAGAAAATTAAGGAAAATATTGTTGGCTTTTGGTAAGGGAAAAACTTGACAGGGGTTATATTTTTCTTTTATTTTTTTTATTTTTCTACAAACATAGCCTCACTTTTTAATTGTTGTCAGTAGAAATGCTCAAAAGATCGTGCCATCCACCCGCGCTGAAATCAGCTGAAATCCAAATCGGATCTCAGGACCCTGAGATTCTGATCCGGTGGCTCTGATTATTTACAAAACCCCCCCAAAAAACCACATCCATCGGATCCGGATCTCAGGACCCTGAGATCCGATTTGGATCGCAGCAAATACGGACTCCCATCCACCCTACTAGATAGGCTCCAACGATCGGGTCTGCATCTGCTGCCATAAAAAACTATGGCACGATCTTGCCATAGTTTAAAAGGCCCGTCGGATCATTTTGAACGGCCCAGATGTTTAGAAATAGAGGGTATCTTTAAACTGTGGGTCCCATTTGCATAGTCACAAGAAAAACTATGGCACAACCCATTTGCCTAGACACAAGAAAAACTATGGTACCGTTGTGCCATAGAAAACTATGGCAGCGGATGTCATTCCTCAACGATCCACCCCTATGATTCTGGTTTCAAGCAAATGGACGCCTCCAATACTGACGCAAGCATTGAAGTCACCAATGGACGAATCTAGCGGTGGACTCGTGGGGCAGTCGGGCAGACGAAGTGGGTGGACTCCTATCACGATTCAACATATATAATATATAGCGAGATGCCGAGACGTGAGGGTCCACGACCACAAAAAAAAGACAAAAACGGGTTGTTAGGTTAGGTATATATATAAAGGAAAAATATGTGAAGCCCCCTGCTTTGCCCCCTGCCCTCTTGATGCGTTGGCAAAGCAGGGGGAGAGAGGGAGGGTTTTGCGGGGGGTTTTTCGAGGCAGCGCAAGGGAGAGAGAGGGAGAGGGGGGGAGAGGGGAGTATTTGCGGGGAGTATTTTGAGCATTTTTTAGTATTTTGCGGGAAGTATTTTGAGCATTTTTTAGTATTTTACGGGAGTATTTTTTAGTATTTTGAGAGGGGATTTAAGAGTTTTTTTAGTATTTTGCGGGGACTATTTTTGAGCATTTTGCGGAAAGTTTTTTTGAGTATTTTGCGGGAGTATTTTGAGTATTTTACAAGCATTTAAGAGCTTTTTTTAGTATTTTGCGAGGACTATTTTGAGTATTTTGCGAGAAGTATTTTTGAGTAATTTGAGGGAGTATTTTGAGTATTTTACGGGATAGTATTTTAAGTACTTTTGCGGGGAAGTATTTTTGCGAGTAGTATTTTCCTCTCTCTCCCTCTCTCTCCTGTTGCCATCTCATCAAGACCCGGGGGTGCAAAACTCGGGTCTTCATATCACTACTCATATATAAATGGGGAGTGCTATTTTGAGCGCAATAATTGCTATTTTGAGGGAGGAGAGAAACTTTTTTCCCTTCATGCCACTTTTACCCTCATTAATTACCATCTTAATGTTAGCTTTGAAAGTAGTTGCCTTGCTAATACACATTCCAAAGCAAAAGAACTTCTCAATAAATTTACACAGGTTTTCACTAAAAAAAAAAAAAAATTTACACTAGTTGTTTTATAATTAATTGCTATGAGATTATATATAAGTATCTCATCTCATGTACATGCTAATCATTTTACACACATATACAAAATGTGATTCTTTATAATGGGATTATAATATTTTCAACTATTTAAAAAGGTCATATTTAATCATTCATTGAATCTTAATAGCGTGTTTGGCCGTAAATATTTTATAAAGATTTAACGGGTTTTATTTATTTATTCAAGTTTGAAAAATAAAAATAAAATAAATCAAGATGAAATAATTGCAATCATAATAATAACTTATAATATAAAAACAATAGTACAATCCAGATAATATGATACTAAGCTAAGTCCCCAGGTCGATCTTATATCATTGCTTTTTGTATGGTTCATTTTGTATGTCCACTCCAATATTTGTATCAATACTATATTTATCTTTTTTTACTTTAAAGGTTGATGTATTTATTTAAAAAAAAAACGGTCTAATTGAATTTTGAACAATATATATGTATATAAAAATTAATATTTTAATGATACAAGATTGAGTAAATTAACCGACAACATTTACTTTTTTTTTCTTATTAAGACTCAACTATGTAGAATTCAAAAAAAAAACAAAGAAAGAAAAAGAAAAGTACGTGCTTTATCTTGTTGTATTAAACTTTTTACTTGCAATTTTTCTATTTAAATCATTAGTTCTTTTGAGTATGTTATATTATTTTTAATTTTTTATCATTAAAAGTTTCCAATTATGGCTTATTTAAACTCATGTTTTTATATTGATTTCTTCTATGTAATTTTTTTTTTTTTTGTGTTATGCATATAACTTTAAAATTGCCGTCAAACACAATTTAATATTCAATATTTTTATTTGCATTTAACTATATCCTTTATGTTATAGTCATGTTGAAAATACTTAATTTCAATAAATGAAAGATTAACAGTACAACAAAAACATTACCAACACAACCAATATTCACCGATCTTTTTTTATTTTCTTTTTTGATAAATTAAAGAGATGAAATTTATTTCCTATATATATATGGACTAGAAGTATAAGCCACAAACAATCTTATAGCACAAAGCAAAGCAATAGCCCCTACTCCTGTAGAGATGTAGTTCTATGATCTAGAGCAAAGTGAAGATCCAAATTAATAACATATTAATTATGAGGGCAAAACTGGGAATTGAGGGAAAAATGTTCTCTCCTCCCTCAAAATAGCAATTTTTGCCCTCAAAAATAGCACTCCCCTATCTAAATTATTATCTAATTGTTATTTCTTAGATAATAAGTGGGGATGGAAATTTATGTATAAGGATTTTAGGAGTTTATGAAATCTATTATTTCTTCTTATTTTAGTTCTTCTTCTCTCTGTTTTTTTTTTCCCCCTTTTTGGATGGGTGTTGTGTTGAAAAATATTAAGCCTAATTAAATAAAATTAAATAAATAAATAAAGTTAGAAAGGTCAAACAATGATTTGAAGTACCTGTCGGCTGCACAATCTTCTATATAGCATCCATTCATAGTCGAAGATCATTGATCAATAGTTGAGCATCGAAACATACCCGTAATATTACAAGTACTAACTTTAGAGAAATATTTACCCCACATAGTGCAATGTACTCATGACAATCTCCTTCCAAGATACTTCGACTCCTGCCTCCATTGATGCGGTGCACCCCACATAAGGAGTGAAACCGAATTTGATTGCAACAATAGCTCAAAGAAATAATTATTTACTTCTCTTATATTCTCAAATATAAAATATGGTGGAGTATATTTCATTTCTTTTTCACATCTTTTCTCTTATATCACTTGTTCTATATTTGTTGTCTTATATAGAAGCTTGGTCCGGGTGAATAATCAATTCACCGTGTGAAACATAATTATACCAAACTAGCATAAAACCCGTCCATGCACGGGAATAGTTTAAATTTCATGTTTTTTAAATATTTTAAAATTTATTAGGTCTTTTTAGGTAAACTAAGCATGGTGTATATATAGAGTTATACAAATATCATTAATTGACGGCAGTAAGAATGCATAAACAAATAATAAACATTTTTAGTGAAATCAGATTTATTTTCATGTTTAGTCCATGTGTAAACCTTAATGAAACTTAATACTTATGGGGTCCGTATCTGCTGCCATAAAACTGATGGCAGGAAGCTGTCATAGTTTTTTACAGCCATTGATTTATTTTAAACGGCTAAGATTTTAGAAATAGGAGTGCTCTTTTAATGTGGGCCCCATTGTCATAGGTGCAATGGCAGCACCCTGCCATCACAACTATGGCAGTGGATAAAAATCCAATAATACTTATGTATTTATTGTTGTTTCTCAACATCATGAGCAAATATATATACAATCATATCATCATCGTCACACTTAATTTCTTTTATTTTATTTCGGTGATGTTTATTAAACAAAGACAAATATTGACAAACTACTTTGTCAATGGAAAATAGAATTCTAAATACATCCTATTAAAGAGTTAACAAAATGAAAGCCTCATAACTTCTTTCGTTAAGAGACAAGGGTCTAGAAAGGCAAATAACTTATAAAATAACCGCAAAATTGCGAGTCTTTTGCAAATAGAACTGAAATAAAGCCATTAGGATAAAAACTCAATAATGAAGCCATTGGAACAAAGAAAACCTGACAACTAAAAGTATAAGAATTTGAGAAAACAATCAAAGAAATCATAGCCTCCAAACTTTGAAAAAGAAACAAATTGATAAATTGAGAGCACTGGCAAAAGTGAGAACAACTTTAAGTGAGTTGAAGAATAAATTACATCCAATTAGAGCAAATAAGCAAAAGCAATGACATTATATTAACTCAGATATATGAACACATTACAGTAAAGAATCATTGTATGACATTGATGAACTGAAGCCTTTTCCATTTCATTAGTTTTTAAGATGTGCACAACAATTTTGGCAGTCAAAACTTTGGAAATTCACATCTTTATTCTAGTTATTATTTCATAATGTCAGCAACATTTTCATTTTCATTTTCAGGAGGGATAAGATAAATTTCATATTTTATTTAACGACGACTTCCATATATACCTGTTATGTGGTATGACCGTATGGGGTATGGGTACACTGTGGATCCTTACCAGTACCCTTATATTACATATATGATACATTGAACAATAATTTGATCTATGATACATCAAAATTATAACCTTTGAGAAATATTAGAATTGAAAATTGAAAGTTGTCTCATACAAACTGTAAAATCAGAACAGGCGAGTGCTGCTCTAGACTGGTTTATATACTATTGTGTACATGCATCTCTTCTAAAAGGTTCTTGAAATTCTCATTCGTATCTAACAGAGAACATGTTTTATGACAAAACTGCAATCAAACCTCTGAAAATTGAAGTTGATGTGATCACTCTCCCAACTAATGCCGAATGCGATTTCACCGGTACGGTTGGTATCACTGCATCCTTAAGGAAAAAAAAAAAAAAAAAGTACGCTCTGGATGGTCTTGATGGATTGCCGGGGAACGATGACTTTCACTTGTTTAATCATTAGTACCGGCATGAATCATGAATGTCTCGCTACCACTTTCATCGGTACCGGCATTGGTACATCTACAATCGTGCTCTTTCATCAGCTCATGGGCAAAATATTCCAATTTCTCATCATTGGTTTTCTCTGAGATCTTTTACCCCTGAACATAACAGACTCAACATTTTCTTTGTGAGAGCATCTTTTCAGTTAGACCGAACGCTACTCTTCTTTGGTCATCTGTACGGTCCATGGCATATCCGCTGGCCTGGAAAATGACAAATAAGGAGACAGCTGGCTGTGTTTATTACAATTTTTAGTTTTTACTCCAAGAGAGGTCAAATCAAGTAAATGTTCTTTATTTTGGGAAAAAATAACCTAGATCCGGATGTAATTTGTGGCTCTGTTGTGTCCAAATGCTAGTGCCACTGCTTGGTCCACCTGACATGCAGATAGAAGGTGAATAAATCAACATACATTCATTGCATTTTCTTGGAATTAAGCTCAACTCTACTATATAATGGAAACTGGGAGGAATACGAAGTAAAAATTGGGTACTGGTAAAGAATGTTTAAAAAAAGAGCATTAGAAGAAATGGAGAATGAATATTACGAATCTGGAATTGATACAAAAGGGACAATATAATTCTTTCATGTCCTTTTTCAATATCGTTAATTGGCCTTTCTAAGTATTGGATACAATCTAGACAAACCAACTAATTTGTTCACATTAAACCCTGACATCACCCAAATACTTACATGAAATCTGTCACTGGATTGGCCTTATGGCACTTGACTGGGAATATTGTAATACCATATAGGGCAGAACACCAACTGGTGGTACATGACCAAGTTGCTCTCTCAATCTCTCCATAGAGCAACAACACTGGAGAAGTCTCAGTCGAAGAGGCGCATGGAAAAAGTATTCTTAACTTGTTTAAATATCAGATCTATTAGTTTAGTAGATATAGATTAATTGGAATGACTCCTATTCGTTTAGAACATATAGATTAATTAGAATGATTCTATTAGTGTGAACCTATTAACAGTTGTGCAAATTGGTACTAAACCTCAACAAAGCATGTATTATTCCATACTAAACATTTGCTAGAAGCTATATTGTTTTCTAAAGTTCAAATTACACTAAAACCGTATTTCTAAGCAAATTAATTTGCAGAAAGGTACCTATTTTTCATAGTCCATAACTCCATACTGAATTTGCTCTTCTATATTTTCTGCAAATTAAATCTGAAATAAGAAAATGGTTCCATTAGTCCAAGTAAAGTCAAATCTCTTCTTTTAAAGAAAAGCAGAAGAAAAAACTGCTTCCACACGCTGCCACGTCATCTTCAAAACCCAGCGATCGATCTGATTTTTTTTTCATCCGTTCGAATACGCGGACTGAGATTAAATCATCAATTCCACTAAAACGTCTTTTCGTCTCCCCTCCCTATTGCGTCTCTTCTGGCCCTTCTGGACAGCGCCTCTTCAATTGTCCGTGCCCCTTGCATTCTGTTGCAATCGTCAATAGTTCTCAAGGTCTCTCCCCTCTCTTATGTGGTTACGCTTTCAGTTCGACCTGTCTTTTGTTTCTCTAACCGTTGATCTTGAACATCGGATAGTTCTGACTATGGCATTTTTTTTTTTCCAATTAGGTCTTCCTACAAACTTTCTACTATAACCTGTACGCTCTCTGTCTCAGATGCCCAGTATGCTACAATGTCTCAGTCGGTGGCTCGGTGCTATCTACTTCTATGGACAGGTTTTCTCTCTTTTCCACCTACTTTTCCATCTTGAGTCGGCAATTATTTGTCTCCTTCTCATTAACTTCGTCCAACAGGTCTGGGAGTAAATTTTCATTTGCGCCTCTCAATTAAAAAACATTGCAAACTTTTTTGTTAATCATGTCATTAATTACAAGATTACAATCACACTTTTATTAATTTGTCTGATCTTCAATATCTATTGAATAACACGATATTTACATAACTAATAAGATATTCAGATAGTGATACATATATCTTAGTTTATAAAATAATGTTTTCTGATTTATCTGAGTTTTAGATTGAAATAATGCAAATACAAGAAACATTCTCTTTTTTAATTTTCTTAATTACCGTTCTATATATATATATATTCTTTCATTTTAGCCTCCAACCAGTATGCTCTCCCAGAAACCACTTCAGAATGATTTTTTAGTAACTAATCAAGGTTACCTATGTGCTCTTTTTATATGTTTTGAAGTTTGCTTTCCAATAGCACAAATAAAATTATTTTTAAACCTTCATTTTGCTAATATTTTAACAAATAGTCGAAATAAACTAAAGTAATTTTCTTATTGTTTGTTTTGAATTATTTAACTCAAGTAATTTTCTGATTTCCTATTTCAACCTATCAACTGTTTATCGCTATTTCATTAATTAGCGCTTAAGTGATGATTTGGTTTAAATATTCTACAGTTGTCAGAATTTTTATATTTCCACATAAGACCATTGCTATGTAGAAAAGAACATTATGTACATACCATACTAATATTAAGGAAATTTACTGACACAAATTGTCACAATTGAGGTGTAATCATAAGTATCTATATTTTTCTTATAATTTAAGTCTATACTGGACTCTTTTGCAAAATTTCAGTGCAAGGACACAAACTGATTCGTTGTTTAGAAATGTAGCTGCAAAAGGAAAGTAAAATAATTGAGATGGTTGTGGTTCTTCCATTTTTCCTTTGTATATTACTATTTCACTTTGTATATTGCAATGTTCTCAATTATATTTTTCATTCCATTTTTCCTGATAGAAAGAGTAAATAATATTATTGTTTTTTTTAGTTCTTTATTTATGGTTCTTATTGTTTTACAACATGTTTGAAAGTGAATTTATAACATTTTTTCTTTGTTTTTTTCTTTAATTTTGTCTGCTTTCTATTGTCTTCTATTTTTGTTCTTTACATGTTACCTATTTCTGAAACACGTCCTATTTTTTTTTTTTTTTTTTGAGTCTACTTAATTGCCCTAGAAGAAGATAGATCTTCCATTATTATTTATTCAATATTATTGAGAGGTACTCATCTGAAAGGAGAAAATTGTATGTGAAAGTTTTTTATTATCTTTGAGTTTTCTCGAAACCGCAACATCTATTTTGAACTATTCGAAGGAAATTGCATACCATGTTTATGTACTAATGGTTTATTAGTAGTTTGCACAATTTAATAATTTATATTTTCTTTCCTTAAGACCCATATTAATGGAAATGTAGAAAGCAGCTGTCCCATTTTGGACCAATAAATGAGACAATTTATATCGTATGAGACATGCATAAGATTGAACATTAGATTGCATTCCAAAGAGTTTATGAATAGTTAAGCTTGTGCAGATTACCCCATGCATGGCACGGGTCAAATGCTAGTTATTGCCAAAAAATGAAAGAAAAAAAATTGAGTACGACAATCTTTGAAGATTTAGCTGAAATTAATCAATTTAAAAATTGACAATACCTTATCACAGATTGAAGCAAGGGCAGAAACCTGAGTTGTAATTTAGGCAGATCAGTGGTTAAATCGTATTATAGTGAAAGAATGAAGGAACTCCATGGAAGTATTTGATTTGTTCCTTTACGGAACCGATTATCTTGAAATCGCAATCCCCATTCGCGTTAAACGTTTCAGTAGCCTGTTTATACCATCGTGTGAAAAGAAGGCCAAAATGGTTTCCCACATCGTTTTGATGAGAGCTGGTTTGTTTCATCGTTTTATAATAAATTCTTATTTATACTTTTACCTCAAATTTATTCAGAAAAAAGTACATCTTATTGTCTTCTAAACTTCAAGACGATCTGTTGGAGCAACATTTGAAGAACTCTTTGCACTGAAAAATTAACCTCCTGTGAAGAGATATTAAGTGAAAGTTTAAAATAGCATTTTAATAGAGCACTTCCGATAGAGTTGAACCTTCAGATGTTAATCAAAGTACGTACAGTCAGTTGAAAAGTAACATATCAATATGAAAAATCAAAAGATTGAAACCAAACACAATCCTTTGTTCAATATTAGTTTAATATTTTGCCTTTAAATTAGGATCGCACAACTCAGAAATTGAATAGTTCTTCTTCAAACTAAAACTGATAGTAAAAATTAACTCCTGATCGTTCCCTTTTTCTTAAAACTTAGAACAACAACATTAAATTGACCAATATCCTTTTACTTGCTGTCGTGTTTCTCAAAACCAATTCAAATCGCGAAAAAAAGACACAAAATTTGTGGGAGAAACCTTGAATTAAAAGTGTAGGAGAAGCAATTGAAAGAAAAAATAGAGGGCTACCAAAATTGGGGCAGACGGATGAGAGGCGGGTACGTTGTTGACGATCGTCGTTGAGTCGAGGTGACCAAATCGAGAATCAAATTGAAAGAGGCGGAGGCGACATCGAAGCAGAATGCGAAATCGGAGTGAAGAGGGGATGTCTCCAAGAAACTTTTAATCAGGACTTTCTGGAGCAACCGAGAGGACGGGGGCTCCGTATTGACGACTTTTGTGAAGGGTTGCTGTTGTTTGCGATGAGAGAGTCGCATCATCCCGTCTTCATCTTTCTACCACGGCTGCCTTCCGGTAGCAGTTCGTCTACCGCCAGCAATTTTTCTCCTTTTTTTTTCCTTTTTTCGTCCACAGTAAGTAAATTCGATGAAGACGAAGAGGACTCCGGAGTCCGGATGGATGAATCGCGGAGAGAATTAGAAAGATTTGTTTAAATAACTGATATCGATTCGTGATAAATCGGACGTACAGAAACTTTTCAATCGCTGAGTAAAATGCTTTTTGCGTCCAGCATTTTTTTATACTACAGTAGATCAATTTGTATCATTGCATACATTATTATTTTGACCAAGTAAAAGATATAATTAATGTATGCCCGAGTAAATTCATTCATGTATGCAACGGCTCCAAATATTAAGCTCATTTAACTATTAGGAGGATGCGATGACACGGTTTTCTGTTGACACAACTCTTACACTAAATCATATAAATTTCTAAAAAATCTTAAAAATGGAAAATCTTTTATAAACATATTAATATACTTATAGATCGAATGTGTTTCAAATTTTATTCAATTTAAGTGTCATTTGATACTCCATTAAGAATTATTAAATTAGACCGTTCTAATTACTATATAAACTTGATGGCTGTTGATGGAGGGCACCACCAGCATTGTTGGCAAAGGGAGCGTGAAAACGAATGTCTCCCTGCGGATTGTGAACGATGCGAGTCGCCAGAATCGGGCTGTGGCACTCCACAAGCCATGGCAGCGGGTCTCTCGACGGAGGTGCAAATACCATGTTGCAGGCAAATACCATGGCAGAGGGTCTTTCGACGGAATGGTTTAAGGATACTCTTGGAGGTGCTCATCCCTAATAATTTATTCACAATATGATCATATTGGGAGCTGCTCCAAATTTTTGGAATCCAAATTATACCTTAAACTCCAAGAGTTTCCCTAAACATGGATCCCAATAAATTTAAATGGGCCACGTCACCGGGCCTGGCCAATCAAACGACGGAGAGGGAAGGGGATGATTATTGGGAGTGCGGAGGGAGTGCCTAAAAATAGCTAATATTGGCTTCGATTTTGGGATGACACAAAAATTGGGAAGGATTTGAGGCTTCTGTTGGAGTCCAATTTTTGTTCTTAATTCCCAATAATTGGTTTTATGAATGGTTTAATGATACTCTTGGAGATGCTCAGATCAACTAATTTAAAAGCGAATAATTATTAAACAAAAATTGGTGTGTGAAGTAAAAATTTTGTTGCAAATAGCACTTTACCAAATTTTAATCGAGCTATATTTGAACCTTGAATTGTAATTTGTAAAATTATTTCAAACCTTGAATTCTAAAATTGGGAGTTTATTTTTTATTTTCTAACTACTTAATTAATATCAGGTAACTATATTGAACTATTATTCTATTATATGCACGTATAATATATTTAAACTATTATATTCTGAGATCAAATTAATTAATGTTTTATATATAGTTAGAAGAAGTTGCAAAAATTCAAATATAAAAAAGACAAATGCCATATATTGTGTGGCTGGAAAATACGGTGCCAGAACACAATCCTCAGCACCTCCTTCTCAGGTGCTTACAGGCTGCGCATCTCTTGCTGTAACTGGCTTCAACTGAGTTTGAACTTGACATGATTTAATGGTATGTATATATGTACCTTCTTTTTATCTCGATCAGGAGATTTGATGGAGATTTTGGAGGATCAGTGGAGAGCAGTGTTATCAGAACCGGATCGGACCGCCGGTTTAACCAGAAAAAACCGGAACCGAAACAATTTCCAAGTTGATTCTTTGATTGGACCGTACATGTAAATGAACTAGTAAAAAACGTGCTAACCCCGGTTAATTAGCCGGTTTTCAGAAAAAACCTTAAGCGGTTTCCGGTTTTTGAAGCAGGCACCCGTGAATGAACTCATCGAGGGGAGAGATGTAAATCCAATAATAAAAAAGGCTATGAGCCTTAGATGTTACAACCTATGATCTCACAAATAGGTCTCAAGACTCCAAATCTTTTTTTCTTTTTCGAATTTCAAGAAAACATAGTTGTTTATAGCATACAGTCATACACATACACATTAATCATATATGTTCTATAATAAAAAAATATGATTATTTTTTAGTTATTCTACTTTATTTGAAGGTTCGAAATTTTCAAAAAAAAAAGTTACATTGTTATTATTCATGAACATAATATTAAATAATTTCAAAAATGTTTGTCAAAAAAAATTCGGATCTTTGTTTATAAGCTGATATTGTAATCTATTTTACAAGTAATTTTATTGATGTTTGTGGACAAATTCAACGTTATATTCACTATTTCAAAATATATGAGTAGGTTTTTACATATACTTGTACAATAAAAATAATTATTTTATAACAATCTTTAAGTCTAATATCTCATAAGTATATTTGAGAAAACCAGCGGTTGAACCAGTCGACTCAGCGATCCGACCAATGACCCATCAACCCGAAGCTTTACCGGGTCGATGTCCGGTCCGGTTATGATAACATTGGTGGAGAGATTTGATGAAGATTTTGAGAATCGGATGGAAAATCTTGCAAGGGATACGGCTAAGCTTGTGATTATATTTGCTTTTGAAGAGAAAGGACTAACAAGGAAGAATTAAACGGCTATTAGCCGTTGGAATTGATTGGATTTCCTAATTTGATTTTTTTTCTCTCAAATTGTTTCTCACTTTCTATCCATTCTTCATTTGGAAAAGCCTCCACCTGTCATATATTTGTAACTTGACATAGTATTCATGACGGAATTGAGCATACAAAATAATTTAATTTAATAGGATTCATAAAGAATATTTGAACATACAAAAATAATTTAAGCACAACTCTTTAACTCATATTAATTTAATTACTCTTCATTTTATAAGAAGAAATAATGGTTACGAAAATGATATACAATTTAAAAACTATAAGAACTTGTCTGGATGAATTCTTTCATAAAATTCACAAAAAGAATTAACAAATAATTAAATTTCATACTTGACTCTTCTAATTTGTAATGGAGATCTCCATATCCCTTGGCCTGTCTTACAAATGAATGTAAATTGCAAATTTGTGAACTACGTAATAAATTATTTGTTCAATTAAATTACATTCTAGTTTCTATTCCCTCTATGCAACAGTGTAATTAATTAGGTTTTGGTTCTTAAAATTCTTGTAAACAATTATATCAAAAGATCAGAACTTGCAACACAAAATCACTCAGCATAACTTGCAATAATAAGAAGGCTAACAGTAGAACTCTGACAGTATTTAATTAGTACATACAGCTGCTCTAATTTTTCACATTAGTACTCAAAATTTATGTCTTAAGACCTCATGAGGATATCTAACTGATACATTGTTTTTCTCTTTCTTGACTAACAAAGGCAAGAGTACGCAAGATGGTTCTTCTTCGAAACATACGCCGAAACGAAATCAGATGCAGAATTAGAGGAACCGACAATTTTTGCTGGTACCAAGATCTGGGTGCGACCCGATATGATTCTCCGGCCTGCTACATTACCGTAAAACAGCCCCAAAATGGCCGGTACGAATGTGTCGCTATTTGAACATATATGGAAATCAAGGGCTCTCTGGAGATCCCCATTTCCCGTTTGCAGAAATTGACGTTTCTTCTCTGCTGGAATTATGTCATCCTGCCACAAAACCACAAAACCAGAATATGATTATACAGAAAATAATTCATAAACAATTGGTTGTGAGCTCAGGACCCAAAACCAATGATCAAAGTATGCCATCAAGCCTAATTTATGTAGGCTGTAGGCATAATAATAGAATAAAGCTGCTACGTGGGCGTTGTACAGAACTGCTATAATGCAGAGTTCTGATGAGAAGTTGAAAACCAACCAGGCTAATTTACATGGCCCTGTAAATAGCTTTAGTGTGTTAATGCACAGTTCATGGTACGAATGTGACCCCATCTTATATTTCGCAGCTGGTAACATGAGAACTCATTATTTCTTATTATTCAAGTAAACTAAAATTATTACCTTTGTGTAGATCCTGGGGAAAGCTTCCTTCAGAGGATTTAGCCCTTCATGCCACCAGGTTTCAGTTAAATACACCACCGAATTGGCATCGAATCCTAGCTTTTTTAAAAACTCTGCAACTTCACCCGCATTATAACAACTCTTTCTTCTCCCACGTACCACCGTGCATGTTTTTTTGTTAAGCATATCTAACCTTAGATCAACTGCGACGAACCGACCTCCATTTTCCATGCCAAGCCCTTTCAATTTTTCTACCATTTTCTCTGCTACTTCGTTTAAGTCGGTTTTTAGTTGTAAGCTGTGAAACATGGCTTGACATGCGACCGCATTGAAGTCCTTGTTTTGGGATTCCCTCTTTCTGAGACTGATTGTAGGAAAAACTATGGATATGTGTATGTACTTGCTTCTTTGGAAAATCGGTTTGATGGTTTTTGAAATGAATTCCTCGGTGACCCTGTTTGGAACTCGGATTATAGTTGGCTTCTTCGGGACATATTCTGATGGCAGTTGGTGTATGATTTTGACTGTACCATCGAGGCTTGTCATGAATTTCTGTACGTCATAGATGTCTTGGAAATTCCTGAAAGAAAAATCCATATAAGAGAAAAAACTAATAAGAAAAAATACAACTGCCCTATGTGACATTAAATTGCCTTCACAGCTATAATATATCTAAGAGAAATTTACTCAAAATTACAATGCAAAAATAATAACAAACGAACATACATCTTAACACCCACTTCACTTCTTCTAATAGTAGGGAGCACTAGAGAGGCCTCCAACTGACTTGCTATTACCACCGCATCAGCCACCTTCACAATTAATTAGCAGTAATTACGATTAAACAATAACCAAACATGTTAATAGAGAGTCAACTCAAGTAACCAAACATAATTTATTAGGATAGAATGAGACTTCTACCAACTTCAATAAAGTAAAGAAAAGAACAGTAACCTGAGATACATGAAACTCGGGACCGGTTGTCAGCGAGAATGTAATAAAGCCTTCTGAATTAGCCACTGGTTCTGTTAGCAATTAAAACCAGTATATTCAAATTAAAAGAAAGCAATATATTATATCATAATATTAAAAACTTTTAAAAAGATTATATTGCTGCTGGACTAGCTCCAGTGTCATACTTTGTGAAGGTTTGACCCAGCATTGCCTGATGATCTTCTGATTGGTACCAAATTTCTTTGCTGGAATTGTACTAATCTTAGCCACTTGTGTTATCTTCTTCTCTTCAACCTTTATTACATTCACTTCAACCCCCGACGCATCCGAGAGCGCCACCTGAAAGGAACAAATATCTATATCAACACGAAGCTCTCCACGAAATTCAGGTAAAAAGTAAGAACCCATTAATCAACTGAGTTTAATTCTTCTAAGAAGTAATCATCCAACTAATGTAATTAATCAGTACCAATCAGATAAAACCATGATTTGGAGGGAAAAAAAGATAGGGAAAAAAGTACCTCAATGGTGTCAAAATGATCTCTCTTGATCATGTTGCCAACCATAACAAACATGGAGATTGTCAAGAAACCAGCCAACAATTGCCTTGGATCCACAGCCATTGTAATCACCCCCTTTAAGACCCACAAAAGACCCAACAAAGGAAATACAGAGAGAACCAGAAAGGAGAAAAGATTGCAAATTTGCAAGTAACAAGTGAAGAGAATGAAGACTGAAGAGACAGAAACAAAGACAGCTGGGCCACACCGAGAGTGAAGATAGATAGAGTGAGAGAGTGTGTTTGTTTGGTGGGTGCTGCATGACACGTGTTGAATAGTGAGAGTGTTGAATTTGATGAAATTTGACACATGCCACTCATCAATGTTTGTTTGTTTCTTCTTGACATAGAATTGGTACTCTTTGTATATATATGATCTGGTAAATGAACTGATAAATTGCCAGATTGGTAAACAATTTGTACTTTTCTGGTGTTCATTTGAGTATTTATGTGTTGTACTAATTAGATAGATAAGAAGATATGCTCATAGCCAGCAAACCAAGCGTTTTTTGTACTAACTAGAGTTGTGAATCGGGGCTTCGCCCCGAAAAAATAATATTACATAAATTAACAAATTTTAAAAGCAAATATATATTTTTTATAAATATATTTTATTAGATAAATATTGGACTTAATATATTTTTTATATAATATTTTTAGCTATATCTCAATTTATATAAAAGAATATAAAGAGTTGTAAATATTTTGAGTCTTAAATAAATTGAGCCATTTGATCAAGATAAATGAAGAGAGAGAAACAAAATCAATGGTTGAGATGAATGATGATGTGGCATAGCTAAAAAGCTTAGAAACTCACCCCTCTTTCTAGAGTATGAATTAGATAGATAAGAAGATATGCTCCGCCGCGCTATTAATGACATCATATGAATGAGGCAATGAGGATATGATATATTGATATGCATCGAGATTGTATGAATAATGATACTATAAAGAAACATACTAAGTGTCGCCTTGGAATCAAGACGTATGTATTAAGATGGAACCCAGAGAGACACAATTTCATTATTGTATATCTTGCTTCATTTACCATGTTCTTTTAGGATGTTATGCATTCTTGGTATATAGTATTGCAACAGAAGAACAAAAATTTGGACTACATAATTATAAGTTGCATGGTGTTTAAAGTTTTGAATCACTAAAGAAGTCAGTTGAACAAAATGATGGGTGCTGAATTCGAGCTGACAACCATGAACATGATTACAATATGATTCTGTATCTTTCTTCAGTTTAAGACCACACACTTAATTTGTTCACTAACTGCATCACAAATGTTTATCTAACAGAGAATTGAAAAATATTAAATTGATGAAATAAAGGAGGGGCATGGAACATGAAACATGACCTGATTATATTACATATGTCATAGCATACATAGATTTTTTCAAGCCAAAATGGATATCAGTTGTGTACTTGGACACACATAGTGCTTAGCTGCTTGCATTCATAGTTACATTAGTGGGTCTATCTATTAATTAACAAAAGATGACTATTAGGTCATACTATTACTATCCATAGGTTGTTTACTGGTAGAGGCACATTATCTTCTCATGGAAATTCAGGTGAAGTTGCTGCTGGAGGTGCCAAGGTCTGTGCAGGCTTTTTTTGGTGGTAGTTTGGTGCATTCATTCCTTGCAGATGACTTCGATGCCAATTTGCTGGAGTTGTGAGTTTTTTTTCTCGAGCACTGTGATGATGTGGTTCATACTATCACAATTCATGTAAATCAGAAAGCCCAAGCTGAAATTACACTCAGCAATAACCGTACCATAGAATCCTAATATAAAATTCGGAAATAGCTAAGACCAGCAACTATGAAATGAAGGAAAAGAAAAGGTACAGGGAAAAAGATCGAAAAACCGGTACGGCATCCATCTGATATACAATCTGATTGTCAAACCCAGTTATAAGCCATATCTTACGCACCATAGCACGAATATAGGGCCCCAATCAAAAATAAATTTCATGGACACATTACGACCTGCATGTTTTGTGGGTAAAAGTTCGTTTCTTCTAAAAAAATATATATTTTGTAGCAGAAAGTTCAATAAAGTATTAATAAATAAATGCATATTAAGGATAAAAAATTTAGTGTTTTCCATTATAGCAAGCTAGACAGTAGACTGAGACCCGGAATTAAACACCATACCAACGTGTTAATTAGCCAAATAATTTCCCAGACCCTAAACCCTAAACCCTAACACTATTATCCTCGTCCAATAATTAGTGCATTATTTCCACATAGCAATAAGCAGAACTGTTTGATTGTGAAATTTATTAAAAGAAAATAGAAACGAAATGACCCATGTATAGCCAGTATTGATGTCTAAGGGTCGCAAAACTTTTTGAGAAGCGTGGCATTCTTTCTGAATTGTTCTGCAAGAGTGTGAGACTACGAACCATATTGTATTATTATAATGCATCAATCCGATGTTAGCAAAATTTGGCAGTTCTACCTAGCACACTTGATCAGTTTCCATTTGCTATATGATACTAAAAGGACCCATATAAATTGCTGAGACAAATAGCGATAACTGATGCAATTCCTAGCAATAAATTTTGATCCGGAGTTTTGATGTTGAGAACCATGAGCCATACCGGGAACCATGGTACCACAAAAAAAAATTACACTTGGTGATAACCACACTGTTAGAATTGAGTTCTGATCAAACTCAAGTCTAACCTAAGTGTGATCAACTTAAGTTGTTAATTAAAAGATTAGTCAATATCACTCAACAGGATATAAACTGACATGTATATTTAGTGTGACAATATTAATTATTATTATGAGTGTTCCCATCTATTGGACTCATATGTGTCTCTTGATGGGCAGAGACATATAAGGATATATAAATAGGTTGGTCCCTTTCTCTGGTGGTAAGGTTCAGTATATGTGATCCCATCCTTTCATCCACCACTCAAGAGACAGAAGAGCCAAGTATTTTCTGTACAAGGGAAAAAGAGAATACATCTAGTAGGCAAAAACTGTTGATACTTGAGATTGGATCAAGCAATCGGATCACCGGAAGTGCTGAAGAAACCAAAGAAGAAGAGACATCATTCCGCTGCATATTGTCATCTCTGATCTCTTGGAGTTTCCATGGCACAAGGTGTGTAATTCCAACATTATTTGGTATCAGAGCCATCAACGAGATTTTCATTCGCTCCGTTTCTGTCAATTTCAACCTCTTCGTAAATCATATTTTGTTCGGTAAAAGTTTTTGTCATGACATTAAGATATTCTTGTTAATCAGTTCTTTGAAATTCTGATACTGTATAGACGTTGTATTTTATAAAGTTTATTAAAGCGTCTGTTCGTGAAAGGCATCTGATTCATAAATATAGCCATTAAAGTTTCACTGACGTCTTTGAAATATTTGAAAAGTTCATGAATTTTCTTGATTAAGATCATGCACAAAGTTCTATTTTGTCTTGGCATCAAGTATCTAGCCATGTGAATTTTATGTGTATGATTTTTTAAATAATCTGAAACTTTTCCTTGGCGTCTGTTCGTGGCCATAATGAATTCGGTCATGATAAAAGACACTTTCAAGTTTGTATGATTTTTATTTTAATTAAATATTTTGTCGTTAGTAATAAAGTTTTTCAAATTTCTTTATTAACTATTTGATAACGACAAAGAAAGTTTTTCATACTTAAGTCTAAACATTATTTTGAAGAATTGAACTATATTATGAATCGTGCAAAGTATTTTTTTTTAATATGTCAGGATTTTCATAATTTAATTTATGTGTCATGTATGATATAGAGGTTGAAATGGGAGTGATAATCTCGATAAAGGTCATGGCTCATATTAATTATTGTGTCAATTTCATCATGAAGAAGATATAAATTAATCATTACTGGAAGATGAAACTAGTTCTTGTACCTAATCATATGCTATAATTTATACTGCCCAAAGGAAGTTGAATTATTTTAATATTTTTAGGTAGGATGTGATACTAAGGATTTTTTATATTAGGCATGATATGTATTATATCCAAAGATGTAACATTGACTTGCATTAATATATTAAAACTTTCTAGTCCATCGAGAAAATTTCTGGCATGATCTTTAAAATATAATAAACTCGCCCAAAGGAGAGTTTAAAATATTTTGTTTGATGTGTTTACAGAAGAAATTTAAAATTGAGTATGGTCATGAAATTACTTAACTCGCCCAAAGGAGAGTCCAGTATTTTGTTGCTATACTTGTAGAAGTGAATCATAAAGGGCCTCAAGGTTTACTATCTAAATTAAGTTCATATGATCTTACAGTGAGCATTTTTTTTATTATTTACCTTGCAGTTTTCAATTCACCTGCTTTTCTTGAAAATGGAACGAAAATTCCATACCTTAATGGGTCAAACTTTACTGAATGGAAAGAAAGAATCATGTTTACATTAGGGTGCATGGATTTGGACATTGCTTTTCATGAAAATGCACCGGCTAAACCCGCTGAAGATGTGACTGATGCAAATGTTTTGGCTGCTTATGAAAAATGGGAAAAATCCAACAGGCTTAGTCTCTTGCTCATGAAAGCTCATGTGGCTAAGCATATTAGGGGATCCATCCCTACCAGTAACACGGCTAAAGAATTCATGAAAGCCATTGAGGATCAGTTCATAAGTTCTGACAAAACGAAAGCAAGCATCCTAATGTCAAAATTGGCTTCTATGAAGTACTCGGGCAACGGAAGCATCCGTGAACACATAATGGAAATGAGAGATATTGCATCCCAGTTGAATGATATGGAGTTTACCATTTCAGAAACTTTCTTGGTACACTTCATATTGAATTCCTTGCCATCTGAATTTGGTCCATTTAAGGTCTCCTACAACACGCAAAAGGAGAAATGGTCAATTAATGACTTGCTCTCTATGTGCGTTCAAGAAGAGGAGAGGATCAAGGGTGAGAAGGTGCAGAGTGCACATATGGCTACTCACCATGCTGGTAAAGGAAAAGGGACTACTTGGAAAAAGCAAAAGACAACCCATTCTGGAAATAAGGAAAATTCTGAGAATAAAGGCAAGGTTGTTAAGTGTTTCTTTTGCAAGAAGAATGGCCATATGAAGATTGATTGCATGAAGTACAAAAAATGGCTTGAAAAGAAAGGTATATCTCTTGTCTCATATGAATGTAATTTGGTTAATATTCCCACATATAGTTGGTGGCTTGACTCAGGTGCCTCTGTGCATATTGCTAATACAATGCAGGGCTTCCTCAACCACCGAGAGCCAACTGATCGTGAACGCAATATCTTTTCCGGCAATAAGATGGCTTCATGTGTAAAGGCAGTTGGAACATGCAGAATTGTCATGGAAAATGGATATATACTAGATTTGTTAAATACTTTCTATGTACCATCATATAGTCGGAATCTTGTATCTATGTCTAGGTTAGATAAACTTGGTTTTTGCTATCAGGGTGGCAATTCTTGTTTGTCTATATTGTTGAACTCGCTTGTAATTGGTACTGGATTCTTAGAAGCTGATGGTTTATATAGACTTAATATAAAGTATTTAAATCAAGTATCTTGTGTTGTTCAGCATGACATGATTGGAAATAAACGTGGAAATATTAATGATCAATCATCACTTCTTTGGCATAGAAGATTAGGACATATCTCTAAAGAAAGAATCCAAAGATTAATAAATGATGGAGTCTTAGGACAATTAAATTTTGATGACTTTGGAACTTGTGTTGACTGCATAAAAGCAAAGCATACATACACGTCAAAAAAGAATGCCAAAAGAAGTAGTGATCTTCTTGAAATTGTGCACACGGATATCTGTGGACCCTTTTCTCCATGTGTAACTGGAGAAAAGTATTTTGCAACCTTTATTGATGACTATTCACGTTATATGTATCTCTACTTATTAGTTGACAAAGCTGATGTATTTCAAGCCTTTAAGGATTATAAACTAGAAGTGGAGAAACAATTAGGTAAAGTGATTAAAGTAGTTCGTTCGGATAGAGGTGGTGAATATTATGGAAGGTTCACAGAAAAAGGACAAAGAGAAGGACCATTTGCTAGGTTTCTTCGAGAGGAAGGTATTGTACCTCAATATACAATGCCCGGCACACCTCATCAAAATGGTGTTGCTGAAAGAAGAAATCGTACGCTTAAAGAAATGGTTTGTGCAATGCTTTGTCATTCAACTCTTCCTACAGATTTGTGGAGTGAAGCCTTAAAGACAGCAGTACATGTGCTTAATAAGGTACCTACTAAAGCAGTCCTTAAAACTCCATTTGAGTTGTGGACAGGTAGGAAACCGTCATTGTATTATATGCACATATGGGGTTGTCCTGCTGAGGCTAAACTGTACAATCCACATTTAAAGGTTTTAGATCCAAGAACAACCAGTGGTTATTTTATTGGTTATCCGGAGAGATCGAAGGGTTATAGATTTTATTGCCCGGGACATACTATAAAAATCGTAGAAACTGGAAAAGCAAGATTTATTGAGGATGTCAATTTCAGTGGGAGTGGTGTATCTCGTGAAGTTATTTTTGAGGAAGATCAAAATAATGAGACACCAACAGAAATTAGTGAAAATGTCCCTCATATAAATGTTAATAATGAGGAACAATCTATTACTATAGAATCTCCAACAATTAAGGAAATTGATGATAAAACTCAACATATTCAAGATGTTGATAAGGTTAGGCGGTCCTCAAGAATAAAGAAATCTGCTATTTCTGATGACTACGTGGTTTATCTTCAAGAGCCAAATCAAGAATCTGAAAATATTGATGATCCCATTTCATATTCACAAGCCATGCAAAGTGAGAATGCAACAAAATGGTTTAATGCCATGAAAGAAGAGTTAGACTCTATGGCTAAAAATCATGTATGGGACCTTGCTTATTTGCCGGAAGGAATAAAACCTATTGGATCCAAATGGATATTTAAGACCAAAAGAAATTCCAATGGCGAAATTGAAAGATATAAGGCAAGACTTGTTGCTAAAGGTTTTACTCAAAAAGAAGGGATTGATTTTAATGAGACTTTTTCACCGGTTTCTTCAAAAGACTCATTAAGAATCATTATGGCCCTTGTAGCTCATTTTGATTTAGAGTTACATCAAATGGATGTGAAAACAGCGTTTTTGAATGGAGATTTGGATGAAGAGGTATATATGGTTCAACCTCAAGGTTTCATATCTCCGGACAAAAGTCAGATGGCATGTAGATTAAGAAAATCAATTTATGGACTTAAACAGTCTTCCCGTCAATGGTTCTTCAAATTTAATAATGTGATTCTATCATTTGGATTTACTCCAAATACAGTTGATAGATGTATATATTTGAAGATCAGTGGGAGTAAGTTCATAATATTAGCTCTTTATGTTGATGATATTCTACTAGCCAGTAATGATATGGGATTGTTGCATGAGACTAAGAAATTTCTTTCTCAAAATTTTGAGATGAAAGATATGGGTGAAGCCGCATTTGTGCTAGGCATCGAGATTCACCGTGAGAGATCTAAAGGAATTATTGGTCTTTCACAAAAATCTTACATCACAAAAGTACTTGAAAGGTTTGGAATGAAAGATTGTGCTCCGGGACCTGCACCTATACTGAAAGGTGATAAAGTAAGTTCCGAGCAATGTCCAAAGAATGAAATTGAGAAAAGGCAGATGAATGGTATTCCATATGCATCGGCTATTGGAAGCTTACATTATGCACAAATATGCACTCGACCGGATATTTCCTATGTTGTTGGATTGCTTAGTCGGTTTCAAAGTAATCCGGGCATAGAGCATTGGAAAAGAGTCAAAAAGGTATTGCGATATTTGCAAGGAACAAAGGATTATATGCTCATGTATAGAAGATCAGACAATCTCGAGATACTTGGATTTGCTGATGCAGATTTTGGAGGGTGCGCTGATAGTAGAAAATCCACCACTGGTGTTATTTTTCTGCTCGCGGGGGGTGCTATTACATGGAGAAGCATAAAACAGAAGGTCACTGCTTCATCAACGATAGAAGCTGAACTTTATGCTTGTCTCGAGGCTACCTCACATGCAATCTGGTTAAAGAATTTTATCACAAATCTTAAAGTTATGGACTCTATTGAGAGACCAATTCAAATTTATTGTGATAATCAGCCTGCAGTTTGTTTTGCTAATAACAACAAAAGCTCATCTTCTTGTAGATATTTGGATTTAAAGCTTTATGTTGTTAATGAGAGAGTAGAGAATCAGATAGTGCTTATAAATCACATTGGGACACTGAATATGTTAGCAGACCCACTTACTAAAGGGCTAGCACCAGGGTTATACTCTGTACATGTAAAGAATATGGGTCTCGACAATTTATTTTCTGTGTAGTGATATGTATCTTGTATATAGCACTGTATATATGTAAACTTGTGATCACTTACAGTATTTCAATGAAGCGATTCTCATTTTAGTTTTTGGACCATTGAATAAAATTGAGGTCATTTATTCATAAAGTTTATTGTCACGTAGAGTGCTTCTTATAAATTAATTAGTAGTATAGTGGTGCTTGGAAGGTTGTGCTTATTATTTGGAAGTTTCAACTGCCATGACTCTTGTTACTAATACTTTATAATTTAGCATAAAGTTTTACATGTAAGTTTGAGTGATTTTTTTTTAAAGCAAATTGGTACCATTAAGTTATATAATCTTAAGCTTGATTGCTATTTCTTACCCACAGTTGATCAAGTGGGAGAATGTTAGAATTGAGTTCTGATCAAACTCAAGTCTAACCTCAGTGTGATCAACTTAAGTTGTTAATTAAAAGATTAGTCAATATCACTCAACAGGATATAAACTGACATGTATATTTAGTGTGACAATATTAATTATTATTATGAGTGTTCCCATCCATTGGACTCATATGTGTCTCTTGATGGGCAGAGACATATAAGGATATATAAATAGGTTGGTCCCTTTCTCTGGTGGTAAAGTTCAGTATATGTGATCCCATCCTTTCATCCACCACTCAAGAGAGAGAAGAGCCAAGTATTTTCTGTACAAGGGAAAAAGAGAATACATCTAGTAGGCAAAAACTGTTGATACTTGAAGATTGGATCAAGCAATCGGATCACCGGAAGTGCTGAAGAAACCAAAGAAGAAGAGACATCATTCCGCTGCATATTGTCATCTCTGATCTCTTGGAGTTTCCATGGTACAAGGTGCGTAATTCCAACACACACCACATAATCCTAATATAAAATTCACAAATTGGTAAGACCAGGAACTATGAAATGAATGAAAAGAAAAGGTACAGGGAAAATAATTGCAAAACTGGTACAGCATCCATCTGATATACAATTTGATGGCCAAACCCGGTTATAAGGCATACCTTACACACCATAGCACCCATATAAGGCCTCAATCAAAAATAAATTTCATGGCCAAATTACAACCTGCATCTTTTGTGGGTCAGTCATTAGCTGAAGATCGCTATGATTTTCCAAAAAATATTGAAGGCATGTTGCCCGTACACAATGTTCAGCTATATGTTATCGAAGTATACTTGGTATCAGGGCAGTATATTCATGGGGGAGGGGGCCAAGAAGCAGCAGAAGCTCCAATATATCATATAAGCGATCTTGGTTACATTGCTTTTCTGTTGACACTTTGTATCAAATCGGTAAACACAGATACCCGAATTTCACTTAAAATATTTTTGACACCTTAATGACCATCAATAAACTGGAGAATGCATTTTTAAATTTATTCTTGTATTTATAAATTATATGGAACAGAATTCTTTTTCCTTCTATTTTCCAATAAAGCTGATTATATTCATGTATGAAGTTAAAAATCAAAGGCTATCTTCGTATTATAGGAAAAAAGAAAATGCATCTAAAAGTTGCTATCTATATTTAGGAACCTTTTTCAGATATCTAGATTTGATTTGGTGAACAATTTTATTTGGATGAAACTTGTAATATGAATATGGAACTTCCAATGAACTAAGAGGAACAATACAGATAAAAATATTAATATGGAATATTAAGTAAAAGTATTTTATCCTCTTATCTCTTATCTGTTCCAAACACAATAAATCTGCTAATTTATTTGTTAGAGCTAACTGATGAGCTCATTCTGCAAGCTAATAGGCTGTTATGGTTGATAGGATATGCTGTAGAAAATAAATTTTAAAAAGAATAAAAGGCCAAACGTAGAGAAGTAAAGGGCACAGGCCCATTGGCATTGGTCATCCATTGTACAAAGCTGTAAGATATATGTGGTCACCATCATCTCTTCCAAATTGCAAAATACCTTTTTCACTTCCCATGTTGCGTACAGAGACATCCAAATCCCTATTTGCTGCTGCGAGATTTTTGTAATGAAAGAGACATCTAAATCCCACTGTTTAAGACACAATCATATTGATCATATTGACATCTAAATCCTAAGATTAGAGCAATTATGGATATCCGTTTCCTTTACAAGTGGAGTCATATATGCCATCTTTTAGAATTACTTTTCATGGCTTTTGTGAATCTTTTCATGGGTTTTGATTTAATGATTTTACCTTTGCTCTATGCAGTAAGATAGAGATATTTATGTCCTTTGAGCCCTTGAACATGGAGCATTACAGAACAGTTAAAATCTATAACATGCATCAGCATGCAACTTATTTATGACCTCCTACCTACCCAATGATTAAAACATAGAAAATAGTGTTTCATTCATTTTGAAGGATTTATGTTTAAATACTTCATAAAACTGAAGAATCCTTACTATAAAAAGCATATTGGAAAAAATGATATGAAATGACTATCCACAAACATGAGCCGTTAATCATTTTCTTAAATAGATCAGAACCATTGATTTACGTTAATGCCCGTTAACGTTAATGTCTCAGCCCATTAATATTTAAAGCTCATATCAATTTTCTCAATATAAAGCTCATATTGTACAAGTATTTTCCTTTACCACAATATCACAGTTGTGCAAAGCGCACAACACCTTTCTAGTTGCTATAGTTTCTTACATCATTTCAAATAAGTTTTTAATGCCAAATTAATTTGTTAATTGGTAGAATTCATTTATGCAACTTAAAGCAGTTTTACGTTCTTCTTTCTAATAACATGATTTATCTATATGAAAACTTGGGTGAGATATATGAGCATCTAATAGATGATTACTTGAATGTGAAATACAAACACTTGACCAAAAGCAAAAGATATGAATGCATGAGTTAGAAATATAAACAACCGACAAAAAATATGAATACTTGAATGAAAAATATAATCACAAGCTAATAAATCCAAAATATAAAAACATGCAATATAAATATTTTTTATTATGTTATTATAATTCCAATTTTTTAGAAAAATAATAAATTAAGTGAATCGGAATACCAAACCTTAATAATATAATACATTTGCAATATAAATGTTAGTACCTACTAGATGTTTGCTCACAAATGTACAACATCCAATGAGTTATCTTCATTTCAATATATTTCGATATATTATTTTGAGTGAGGCTATTGCGCTTCGGCCTCATATTTTCTAAATTGTAGCTTGAATGATCAATCCAAATTGTTCACCATAATCTTAATATTGAAACCTAGTTGCATACCAAAAATTTCTAGTTTTAGAGTTTTCTGACTTTTTTTTTTAATTTTGAAAAATGACCCATTTTATATACAAAACACTGTGCATTTTCTATACAATTTTAAAAAATCCAAAAAAAAGTTAGAGAACTCTAAAAATGCAAAAATTCGGTAATCTACAAGGTTTCAATATGTCGATTGTATTGAGCAACTTGAATTGACCATTTAAGCTACAATTTTAAGATAACAGGCCGAAGCGCACTACTTGAAAATGCAAAGCACAATAACCTCACTCTTTTATTTTTAGTTTTTGATAATTTCCCGGTTCATCCATTATGTACTAAATTGGAGAGGTTTAACACAGTATATTTTGAAATGTTGGCAGATGAAGGGAGAATGGGAGAGTAACAATTTAAACTTTAACACTATGTTTGGTTAGGGAATAAAGTTAAAGAGGCGTAACTCACTATGTCAAGTTATGGAAAAAATTTTTTGTCTATCCCTAAAAAAATAAGAAATCTTAAAACTATCCCTGTTTTCAAACAAATCTTAAATCTATCCCTATTTTCCTGCGGTCACGGCCACAACTCATAGTGACCGCAGTGGCCACGTCGAATGGACTTGCAAAACTTGCCAAAATACGAGTGTCTGACCGCTGCGTCTGACCGCGGCGGCTAGACGCGGCGGCCAGATAAACCTCATTTGCACTTGCACAATTTCGTGGTGTGCGCATATTCTGAACGCTGCGATCAGAATACAAGGTGACCGCTGCGGTCAGAAAGCAATGTGACCGCTGCGGTCACGTGTATTAACTGACCGCTGCGTCCACGTCGGGTCTGTTCGTTTTCTTGTTACTCATAGCCGGGTTTAATTCACAGCGGGTTTTAATTCGGATCCGTCCCCTTTACTCTTCCTTTTCTCTTCTCCTCTTCTCTTCCTCCTCCTTTCCCGACTCCTCTCCTTTTCTCCTCCTCTACCGATTTTTTTCTCCTCCTCTCCCGATCCAAACCCTAACGCCTCTCCCCACTCATCAGCCCCTCCCCACTCGCCTCTCCCCACTCGCCTCTTCCCACTCTCGCTGCCCAGTCTCGCTCGCCCCTCCACCAGCCGCCGCGACCAGACCACCGCTGTGGCCGCTGCGACCAGATCAGGTATTGTGGGTGTAAATTTGGGTGTAAATTTGGTAATAAATCAAGTTAATTTGTTATTTTAAACCCTAGCTTTAGCAAGAATCCATGATTTGGGTGTAAATTTGGTTGTAGTTTAGTGTTCTTGAATGAAACCCTAGCTTTTTTTATTGTTGATATCTTTGAGGAAATCCTAGATGCATGAAACCGGTTGATGGTGTAGAAGAGTGATTTAATTAGCAAGAGTGATTTAATAGTGATTTAATAGTGAGGAAATCCAATTTGGGGGCAATTAATATCTTTAATAGTGATTTAGTTAGAGGGGGATCCAACAAATTCTGTATTAGGTTGATGGTGTAGAGTTGAGCTAACGTATTGTGCTAACAAATTTCTTCATTAATTTTTTGGTAGATGGCTCGCACAAGAGTAGGGGGACGACACCAAGGAAGGCGAGGACGAGGGGGCGGTCGTGCTCCTGCGCCTCGAGAGGCACCCCAACCAAGCCATGCTCCTATGGGTCTGCACCCGTTACTAACCGAGCAGGCGGATCACCGATCGAAGTTAGTGTTGAACGGTGAAGAGGTGCCCCATTTGACGATCCGTCATGGTCACCAACCCGTTGCATGGAACCCGAGGTACGAACCTTATGTACGAGAAGCAGGTTTTTTGGGTGTACGACAAATTGTAGATGTTCGTCGGGATAACGAACTAATAACTGCGCTCGTGGAAAGGTGGAGACCGGAGACCCATACATAAATTAAAACTACATTTTACCCAAGTTAATAGTTCATACAATCAACCCAAGTTCATAGTTCATACAAGATCCAACAAATTAAAACTACATTTTACCTAGCTAGGTGACTCCTTCCTAAATGCCATCAGACTCCTTCATCGACCTACGAAAATAGAAGCAATTCATCAATTTAAAACGTAGAAATCATTGCATAAATTAAAAAAGAAAGTTATCAATAGAGCATACCTCTGTTAGCCATCCGAGCCGGGCACTTTCTAACATTGTGACCGACTTCACGACAATTGCCACATCTAGCCTTATTGGATTTCTCCATATCATCCATATCATTCCGAATGCGCCGACTCTTCCGGCGGCCGACCTTTACATGTTTAAGCTTCTCATCAGGCACTAAGGTCGGTCCTTCATATTTAGGCCAATAATCGATGTCAGGAATTGGTTGAAATGAAGGGGCCCACGTCCGAGCAAGTGATTCTACAGAGTAGTAGGGACTAATGAAACGATTGTGATCCACGGCTAGAGTAGCGCAAGCAGCAAGCATGTGAGAGCATGGGTAGTGTAGTAATTGAGGTTTTTGGCAAGTGCATTCTCCTTTTTCCAAATTAATAGTGTGAGCTCTACCTCCTTTTCGATGGTCACCTACCCAACGACTTTGAGTGAGAAGGTAAATGAGGCCTCTGCCATCATCAAACTTTGTAACGGTATGTGTGTTGCTTTTTGCTATTTTGATTTCAAGGTGTTCCTTGATTTGGTCTACCCAATCTTCTCCACTTGCGTGCAAAGCATTTGCAATTACACGCCTTCTACGGAAGTATTCATTAGTCCGGTAGAATGTAAGCTCCACAATTGCAGCTACAGGGAGACCTCTTGCTCCTTTAAGCACATTGTTATAGACCTCAGAAATGTTAGTGGTCATCATACCAAACCGACGGCCACCCTGATCATGAGCCAGAGCCCACTTTGGCTTGGATAAACTATTCAAAAAAACTTTTACCTTAGGCCGGTTCTTCTTAAGCTCCCTCCTGCTTTTATCAAATTTGCACATTTGATTCTTGCAACACAACTTACTAAAATCATCCTTAAGGTCTGCGTCCTTCACAGCTGTATAAAAATTTTGTGCTAAGTGACGCATGCAATACCGATGGTAAGCCATGGGCGGTGTCCAACCTGCATTCCTATCGTTGAAGACGTTCAGGATACCTTTGTGCCGATCTGAGAGGACACAGATACCTTGGCGCTGAGTAACAAGTTCTCGGATGCAGTTCATGAAGAAATTCCATGTTTCACTACTCTCTTTTTCAACTAGTGCATAAGCAACCGGCATGAGCTGATTGTTCGCATCCGCCGCCATTGCAATCAAAAGAGTCCCCTTGTACTTACCGTACAAGAATGTACCATCTATGCTCAGGAGTGGTCGGCAGTGTTTAAATGCCTCTATAGCCGGTCCAAATGCCCAGAAAAAACCCCGCAAAATATGGGTCCCGTCGACATTGGTTGGGTTGGACCATACCCTATAAACAGTCCCGGGATTTGAGAGTTGAATACCTTGGATCAACTTAGGTAGCATGGTGTACGCCTCTCTCCATCCACCGAAGAGATGTTTAAGGGCTTTGTTCTTAGCACGCCATGCTTTGCCGTACGAAATAATGTAATGGAACTTGGCTTTAATGAACTCAATAATACCTGCAGGTGTAGTCGATAGGTCCGTCTTCACGAGACCTAAGACGTATGTAGCAATGAAATCAGAGGTCAGTTGACGGTGGTCTCGACTGAGATGAGGGTTCATGCACCTATGAGGTGCAATCAGGGTTTTCACTTTGAAGGTTTTACTTTTCTTCGAGAGAGAAGCATGAAGTCTCCAGGGACATCTATTGAAGTGTTTGCATTTTACTGTGTAGATGGTTGGACCCGATTTATGGGTCATCATTTCACGGTGATTGGCAATATTCCATTCCCTTAAGCAATCTCTTAAATGGTCTCTACTAGCAAATTCTTGCCCAACATAGAAGTCACCTTTTTTGCTCATGTCACTATGCATCCCCCCTCGACTATCACCGGTTGCAAACTCAACTTGTAAAAAATCCCTTGGAGCTTTCCGTTGGAAATGTTCAATACCTTCTAATGGACCCATCATTTCTTCCTCATCCTCATCTTCCTCTATAGGATATGCCTCGTCGCCTTCATCAATATCAGCAAGGTCGTTGTTAACCCTAGCATTCTCGAATGTATTCAACTCCTCAAAGACAATACTACCAACTAACCCAACTCTTACATTGTGCGCTTTGCTAGGGATGTTCTCATGCGGTTCATCATGTGGCTCATCATGTGGCTCATCATTTGGCTCATCTTCGACTTCTACATGAGGAGGTGAGTTGGGAAGGAAAGCATCGGTTGGAGTAGGGGCCATTGGATCTACAACCTCTTCCAAATTAGCACTAGAGCTGGCCCCTTTCGACATTTTTTCAATGTACAATTCCACGATTGCCCAATCTATTTTGCCGGATTGAGTGTTGCGAATCAAGCTTCTCAATGACTCATCATCGATGATGGGTACTAGTACAAAGCAAAGCTTTCCCCCCCGACCGACTTGCCACCTAGCATTGATCTCCAAATCATGCATAATTTCGGACCATTTAGTAACCGAATAAATTTTTTGCTTCAAGTCTCGAAACCTAATCTTGGGATTTGCATGCCATACATATGGTCTTGGGCCATCATAACCATATCCTTCTGAGTCTTGGGTCATAGTACCCCCATGATACAAAAATATCGGTATAGGATCAATACTCATTATCTGAAATTTGAAGGATGGACAAAATTAAGTATCATTTTGTATAACAATTTACAAAGATTTCTATTAAGCAACAATTAGGAACCATACTAATTTTAACTCGAGTTACAACAATTCTATTAAGTAAAGATGAAAAACAATAAAGATTTCTTGGCTCAATATCAAATTTAAGTGCTAAAGATTAGTTAACCAAGTTTAAACCCTAACCCTAGAAAAAGAAACTTAAAACTCAAAATAATGGAACTACAATAGGTAATTTACCTTGTTGAGGATGAGATCTCTAATCTTCAAGTACTTGCCATCAAATTTGTATATGTATTAGAAGTTAGTTTGAAGAATTTTAGTGGTTTGTGAGAAGAGAAAAACAAAAAGAAAATGAGGGGTCGGGAATGGGGTATAAGAGAAAGGAAAGAGAAGAGAAGGGGATAAAAGGGAAGGCAGTCGGGCATTAATTGCTCAACCACCGCCACCGCTGTGACCGCAGCGGTCACATATTACATCTGACCGCAGCGTTCACGTAGTTTCTCTGACCGCTGCGGTCACGGGAGTAGAGGTTAACGAATGAGGTTTATCTGGCCGCCGCGTCTAGCCGCCGCGGTCAGACGCAGCGGTCAGACACTCGTATTTTGGCAAGTTTTGCAAGTCCATTCGACGTGGCCGCTGCGGTCACTATTAGTTGTGGCCGTGGCCGCAGGAAAATAGGGATAGATTTAAGATTTGTTTGAAAACAGGGATAGTTTTAAGATTTCTTATTTTTTTAGGGATAGACAAAAAATTTTTTCCAAGTTATGACACCATAAAATATTCTTGTTTGGTTGAGCAAGTGGAGGAATAGGAAGAGAACATTCATTATTTTATTATTATTATTATTATAATTAATAATATTAATAGTACTTAATATTAATAATATTATTTTATTGTTATGATAATTATATGCTATTATTAATTTTATTTCTACTACTATTTTTACAATATTATTGTTATTATAACTATGATTATAAAAATATTTATTGATATTATTATCTTATTATATTTTTTTATTATTATTATTATTATTATTATTATTATTATTATTATTATTATTATTATTATTATTATTATTATTATTATTCTTATTATTATTATTATTATTATTGTTAATATTGTTATTAGTGTCATTATCATTATTATTTATTGTTATGTTTATTATAATTATTATTTTATTTATCATTATAATATTATTGTATTGTTATTAATTTTATTTTCGTATTTTAATATTACAATTATGAGTTATTACTTAATAATATTATATTAAACATTATGTTATTTTTTTGTCATTATAGGTAATATTATTTTAATTAAGTATAAAAATATTATATTATTATTATCAACATTATTATATTATTTTATTATTATTACTATCACTATTATATTATTAAAGTAGGTGATAAGATTAATTACAAATATCAATTAACTAAATATGTGGTCCTTATGTGGCTTAAAGTGGGGGAATAAGTTATACCACCTATTTTGGCTCTTTAATTTAAGGAGCTAAGATTTCATGCTATTCTCTTTTATGCATGAGCAAGTTATCTATATTTGGCTCTTTAAATGGAGTATAAAGGTGTTATTCCTCATTTATTCTCTAACCAAACATGGTGTAAGATGGTGTTTGGTTAGATCATAAAGTTAAGGAGGAATAACTTCCTATGTCAAGTTATGACATCGTAAAATATTTTTGTATGGTTGAGCAAGTGGAAGAATAAGAAGACAAATATATTATTTTACTTGTATTAATTATTGCATTTTTCTTGTTAATAATTTATTAATATAATTATTATTATTATTGAAACTTCTTTTATTAATGTTATTGTTATTATTATAATTACAATCACTATTATTATAATTGTTATTATTTTATTACTAATAATAATTAATATAGATATTAATGTTACCCTATAATTAGAACCATTATTAATATTATTTATTGTTATATTAATATTATTAAATATTATTATTTTATTATTTAAAAAATTAAATCATTATTATATTATATATTGTATTATTTCTGTTATTATTTAATTAATATTTTTTTATTGTTATAACTATCAATATTATTATTATAATATAAATATTATATTTTTGTTATTATAGTTATTATTTTATTATTTTATTATTTAATATTATTTATGGTTATATTAATTATTAATAATATTATTATTTATTTATTTAAAAAATTAAATAATTATTATATTATATATTGTATTATTTCTGTTAGTATTGAATTAATATTTCTTATTATTATAACTATAAATGTTATTATTATTATTATTATTATTATTATTATTATATAAATAATATATTAAATACTATATTTGTTGTTATTATAGTTAGTATTTATTATTATTAGTACTATCATTATTATATTTGTAAAGTACATGATGAGATTATTTTATTTGAATTTGTGGGCCCCAAGTAGCTTAAAGAGGTGGAATAAGTTATACCACCTCTCATGGCTCTTTAATTTATGGAGCCACAATTCTCCTTTCTTCCTCTTTTTTCCCTCATTAGTTATCAATGTTTGGCTCCTTAATTGAGGTATAAGGGATTTATTCCTCACTTATGCTCCAACCAAACATAGTGTAAAGGAAGGGTCTGATTTATTTAAGTGACGAAGAGCATGAGATAGCTGGCGTTGGTTCGATCTGCAATCTCCCGGGGTACGGAGCGGGGATACAAAACTCGGGTACACAGAGATTTTCTCTTTTGGATTATTAATTTATAAATTACCTATTTAAAATATTTTTACCTAATGAAGTATGTAGATCTGCAAAGATTTAAATTCTAGATCAGGGTTTTTTTTTATTGAATGGCTTGCATGGTTTTGCAAAACATGAAGATCTGCCAAGATTTATGGGTCGTTAGGCCTTTAACTTGAGTCATGAACACCTTGTGGGTCGTTTGGAATCAAGAAATAGTTTTATTGGATTTATAAGAGTGGAAGAGTGGTTTTTGAAAAAAAGGTAAAAGAATAGTATAATATTGGGATATTCGGAAGAGTGAATTCAATGTTCTTTGGAAAAAAAAAATTAAAATAGTCATATGATGATATGCATATAATATTGAAAATAATATGAAAGACAAACAATACTCACATAAGATGTAATTAAAATGTTTTTTTCCACATTTTTTTCCTTTTTATTTAGAAAAACCCTACTAAAGCAGCAGTAAACAAAAAAAAAAAAAACAATAGCAAACTAAAATCAATTATTGTTCCTTCTATAGATACTTTTGATTATATTTCAACTTCTAATAAAAAAAAATTATATGAAAATCCAATAGACACAGAGTGGGAGAATTAAAAAAAAAAAAATTAGTTCTCTTCGTCAGGGGCAAAAAAAGAATTAATCATCCACCATTCCGCACATCATTTTTTAAGGCTAATCTAGTATTCAACCAAATGGTTGGAATTCCGGGTTAGCTCTTCTCTCCTATTCGTCATACATTATTGTTAAGAAATGTAGTTAATTATAAATTGGGAGTTTAGACCTCAAAACTTGTACAGCTTTATCATCGTCGGCCTATAATTTGAAACAAGAGAGCAACATAGGAAGCTACTCAATCTTAGGCCCAAATAGAATTTTACCGTTAGACAACCGTTAGGAATACAACAGTTAGGAGTCTTTGTATATAACTATGAGATTGCAACTAGCAAAAGTCATATAACAGTATAGTATTCAATAAGAAATACATTTTCAGCTTTCAATTTCTCAACAATCATTCTAAATTTCTAATTTACGTTTGGCATAGACTTTTTAAATGGAACAGTGTGCTATTCTACTATTCCGGTTGTTTTAGATGGTGCCAAACAACCCTAATATATTTCTTGAGGCTGATGACCATTCAATAGCCGGCTCATTACATATGAGGGTTGTTCCTGACGTCTTGTAAAATATTATCAAATGACTTGATCAAACTTAAAAAACTGAATGGAATTAATTACAAAAATAGAAAACCCAAAAGTACAAAATATCATAGAAACGGAAGAGAGATCACAAAACCTGAGAAGTTAGCCATGCCCTGATCCATGGGTGAATTCTAAGAATCCGCCTCTTGATGGAAGAGCCCCAGTGCAACAAACATATAGTCTCTCCCTATAATAGTGCATTTTACACACCGAACACCGCATAAAGACCTTGTATGATGTCATCATCACTATCCTTCACCAACTTAAGAGGTGTTTTTTCGGTGCGCACCTTATCGGAAGCAAGGAACTCCGAGCTGGACATGTAATTCAAGAAATCAGGCTGAGAGAGCTGGAGAAGTAGGCTTCCAGAGAAGAACACAGTGCGCATGAGGATGCAGACATGGCTATATCAGGAGTAAGAACAAATAGTTAAAGAGGGAAATACAGTTGCATAACATTCAACTGTCTCAAGAACATGTAGCAACTAGCAAGCAAATAGTTCATTATATACCAGAAAGGGTAGCATTTTTTTTTGAGATAAAGATGGGGTCAAGCCACTTAAATTTAAATGTCTATAAAAGACCCCCATCTGGGCTTCGAACCCGCGACCTCCCACACGGAGAGCGTTGCCCTTAGCCACTAGACCAAAGGCTGGTTCTTGAAAGGGTAGTATTTAAAAATACTAATATTTCATTTCCTCGAATACTAGCAATGGTGACGAGTAGTTAAAAATAGTAATATTTCATTTCCTTATATTATATACCAGCAAAGGTGATGCAGAGTTAAAAAGAATGCATTTCATTTCCTCATATGGTACAATATAACAAGTGGTCAAAAATGTCAATAAAAAGTCATGTAAATTGTAAAATTAGCGAACAATTTGAGATTGCAATCATTTGAAATATGCAATACCAATAGGAGATTAAAGGCAATACCTTTGTTGTAGCTATTTCCTTCAACATTTTTGTGGACAAATCAAACACAAGTCCACCTGTGCTGCTGAGTCCTGATTACAGTATGCCTTCAGAGTGCTTGGCAGCTCACTGATGAGAAAGTTCATATAATAATTTTCTGTACCTTAATTTTTTTTAAAGGAGGCTACTAGTCAGTCAGTCAGGAGATATATACATCAGTTCCTTAAATAGCTTGCTATTTAAATCCCAAATAAGTGTCTTATTTCTAATAAAAAAAAGCATTACAGTCCTCCTTGCACAACAAAGATGAAAAAAAAAAAAAGAAACAATTTTTTTTAAAATTGAACTTGTACAAACATTTTGTTCATGAAAATGTAGAAATGAGCGAGTGGCTAACCTTGCTTTTCAATTTCGCATGGATTTCAGAAAGAGAGGGAAGAGGCTTGGAACTGGTAACGGACCTAATGGCTGCCATGATGAGGTTATACTCCACCCCCAAAACCCTCCAAGGATGTACATATTCCTCCAATTCTTTGACATAATTTTCTATTATTTTATTTTAAGTTCTTCTAAATCTTTTCCTTATGTAACTTTTAGCCAGTTTAATAAAGGAGGGGGGCTTTAAACCTCACATTCATTCAAGATAAAAAATGTGTATGAAGCATACAGGCAAAAAAGAGATAAACAGGAGGGATTATGGTAGAAATGTGAAAGAGGCGCATAAAATTTTTCTAAAAGAGCAAGCAAGCAAAATGACATTCATAATAATACCCTCACTTCATCCAATGGCCCCAATCTCAATATGTTTTTCTGCAAAAAATTGAGTTTATACTGAAATTGCTAAAACAAAACAGATTTAACAACAGAACAATCATCTCAAAAGTTACTGCCACAATATATTAGTTTTATTATCCAGAACAACACCCAGTTATTAATAAACAAACAACTACAGAGGGACCAAACTTAACTGACACTGATACACTACTGTACATAGGCATCTAGAATGGTTTACCACTTATTCCCCATGACACTACCTTCTGCTTTATATCTCTATTCTTTTTCTTTTTTTTTCTTTTTTTCAGTTTCGTAAACATGCCACTAAAAATTGTAGTAAACAGGTGCAATTGCGAAGACCACAAGAGAACAAAACTTTTCAAAACCAGCTGAGCATAGCAGTACCAGAGGTTTTAGTGCTGTCCTCTGATGTACCGGTTGCATTGCCTGCGTCTAGCTGACCCTTGCTGAGCAAAGCCATGAGACCACCACCATGTACACGCCCTTCAGGTAAACCGACCATACCATGCTGTACAGCCCCAACAACATCAAATCCACTGTTAGCCAGCTTCAGACTAGCATTTCCGTTATTCACGACTTCATTCATCTCTGGCTTAACCAGGGGCTCAAGACGACCACCATGGACACATTGGTCCTGGACAAGGGCGCCGTGAGTACCACACAGACCGGTTTTGCACCTAGCAAGCTTGTCACAGACAGGTTCCCTGTCCCCATATTTATGCCCAATTTGTCCCCAAGCACACCTCTTTCCTCCCCCATGGGCCTTACAGAAATCAGTACTACCCTGAGCACTTTTTCCACATTCTGGTTCTTTGCATCTCTTCCCACCCCCATGTCGCACACAAAAATCTGTCCGTCCCCTTGCACTCCTGGTACAATCTGGCACCAAACACCGCTTCCCACCACCATGCGCAACACAAAACTGGGTCCCACCATGGACGCTCTTCGGGCACACGTTACCTCCCTGAAAATTGCATCGCTTGCCACCTCCATGTCCCTTGCAATAGAGAGTGCTACCCTCAGCACCCTTGGTGCATCCCAAAAAGGTACACCTTTTCCCTCCACCATGAGCCTTGCAAAATTTGGTACTTCCCTGTGCCCCTTTAGTACAGTCGGGGAACTGGCACCTACGCCCTCCTCCGTGGGAAATACACAAACCAGACTGACCTTCAGCACTCCTTGTGCAACCCTCCATCGAGCACCTCTTGCCGCCCCCATGGCGGATGCAGAGACCAGATTTTCCTCTGGCAGCACGTGTGCAGCCGTCTATGTGGTTGCATCGGCGGCCCCCTCCATGACCAATGCAGAAGTCAGTCTTTCCCTCAGCACTTTTGGTGCAGCCCAGGAAGGAACACCGCCGACCACCCCCATGTGCCTTGCAAAAGATGGTTTTTCCCTCAGCACCTTTGGGACAACCGGGCCGCTGGCATCGGCGGCCTCCACCATGGCTTATGCACCTTCCAGATGCCCCTCTTGCCCCTCTGGTGCAGCCTGGGATTTGGCACATTTTAGTATTGGTAGAACGCTTTTGACTACTGCTACCAGAAACAACTGTCGAACTCATTGTTGGTGGATCAACCAAGGTAGACCACAGGTCTGATACAGAGACAGCCAGAGTTGGGTCAACTTTAAAAGGATTACTCTTATTGTGAGAGGTACCAGCATTAATACTGTTACTAATAGCAGAACCAGTGCTTGGACCAGCAAAGTGGCTATCAAAAGTCCAATATGTTGCACTATGCCTTTCATCCAGCCGCTTGGAATTGGAAAAAGGTTGGTCATTTAGGTTTATATTTACCGGGTCATGGGGCTCAGTCGACAAGCTCAAGTTGAGATCAAAGTCGAAGGGCTTCTTATGAGGATGCAAATTTTCCTTTTGACCTTGACCCAGATAGAGCTCAAAATTAAACCCGAGGTCCATAGATGACTCCTCATCAGTTTCCTTGGTGGAGGAAATAGTACAAACAGTAGGCGAGCTTGATTTACTGTTCTCTGATGAACTAGGGGACCGCCCAAGACCCAGAGCTAAGGCTGGAATACCTCTATTTGCAGCACTCCATTTTCTCTTTAGCCCCTGGGAGCTAGAAATGCATGAATCAGTTTGTGGGTTCAGTCGAAGAGAAATATCCAGGTTGTATCCATTACTAGGATGAACTTGGCTCCACGAAGGAATTGCACCGGTGAAAAGGTTTTTGTTTTGGGGAACTCTGTCCATTGTTGTAAGAATTTTGGTTTTCCTTATTTAAATACTTTAAGTGAGAAGTTACAAAAAGCTACTAGCTAGTGTTAGTGTTAGAAGATTAAGAGATGAATCTCATAGCAACCTCCACTAACAAACCCAGAAGTGTCACGGCGGTCCATCTTGGTAAAGTTCGGGTGTATAGAAGAAATATGGAACAATAGAGATCAGGCAAAGTTACGGTTGGACCAAACAACTGATGTTGATATCATCCAGTTAGAGTGTGACGCTGGAATGTCCTGAAGAGTAGTAACAAAGCAAGATTAGAAGCAATCAAAGAACATAAAACTACATTATGAAAGGTTCTTGGCATTATTACAGGTTGATATAATATCTGCCAGTAAGTTCGGATAATGAACAGGTGAAGGTCTCAATTTCTGCAGTTGTAATGCAACTAGAAAGCTAAAAGAAACTTCAAATAGATAGAAAAGCCAGTATTAATGGTGCAAAGAAATTATATGAACAACATAAAAAGAAAAATAAAAAATTGACCAGTGAATTAACCAAGAACCTAGAAAGAGATGCAATTACCAGCTAGGTCTCTTTTACAAAAGGTGTAACAACAGACCCCCAATGTGGAATATTTATAACAATATTTTCATAAAAACAATGTCTAGAAACAATGAATGCTTAATAATTCTTTTTTACAAAAAAAAAAAAAAAATCTGAATGCTTAATAACATTCTTTCTACTGAAATGACAGCCAGGCATTCAATTCTAGGAAGAAAGGCATACACATCCAATGTGAAGGCAATAAGATGGAATCAAATATATGTTTTAAAAAAAAGAATTGTAAGGTTCGACGATCACACATATCAGTATATCCAAACGTATAAATATTCAAATCTACATTTATTGCAAAAAAGGAAACAAATTTTGAAGAATGATACACCAGAAGAAAATAGCACTAATTTAAAATACACCACACTAATTAAAATACACCAAAAAATGCCAAAAAAGTTAAAATACACCAGAAGAAAATAGCACCAAAAAATGCTGCACTAATTAGTAAAACAGGAAGAATGATAAGTATAAGCAGCTGGCACATTATAGGGTAAGCAACAAACATATCTACATTCTCGGAAATCCGCATCTAGCGCAAACAACAAACACCAGTAATTAAACCGTATAGAACACTTCTGCCAAAAGATGCCCAATTACACTATGCGGTCAATGCAACTGTGAAAAACTGCGCACAATTTAGTCCTATCAAACTCAGAATATATAACCGAAAGGGATTTCTTATTTTTTCTGAGGCGAAGCTGATGAAACCGGATCATCTTACCTTTATCCCAATGCTTTGAGATCTCCAACCAAGGGCAAAATTGGCTACTAATCACTAATTAAATAGACATAAACTACTCACCAAATCAATTTCAATTCTTTGAATCGTAAAAATATAAATCACATTGATGATAAAATAAACTTATTATCTCCACACAGTACAAGTTTTTCCAGTACCAATTTCTGAAAATCTGAATGCAAATCTGGACATATTAAGGGAAAAATGTTAAATTAATTTCCTAGGATTTCAAGGCTAAAACTACCAAATCATGGTGCTTAGTAACAGAAATTCGAGAGTTTTCCCTAAAATCCTTAATTAAAGAAGATTCAAGAGGAAGTGTGTGTAAAGCAAAAAGACCCAATTTGTATCAAAACTATCAGCTCAAAAAGAAGTAGAGTTTACATACGTTTCATAGACAGATTGAAAGCTGAAAACTTGATTACAAAGATTCATGCTTTCGAAAGAAACAAAAAAATCAGAAAAATAAGAAGAACGCATAATAATCCAACAATTAAACATGATGCGTGATTATTGCATATCTAATGAAAATAGAACAGAGGGAAGGAAGGATTAAGAATTACTCACTCAGGGAATGGAGGAAGCGAGCGAGGGTCGGTCAGTCCGCGGCGAGCATAAACCTAGCTAGGTTTTATTGGCTTGTGAGGGGAGAGAGAGAGGAAGAGGTGGGAGGTGGATGGATGCAACAAAAAGACAGTGTTTGTGTTTGTGTGTGGAAAGAAAACGCACGAACCAACCAACCAACGAGGCGAGGAAAATAGACACGGAACGAACGAACGAAGGCAGGCAGAAATTCCCACAACCCAAAAAAGTACTTGTAATCACATTATTATTCTTTTTTTTTTTTTTGCAGTTGTACCCTCTTAAAATTCAGTTTTTTGAAGGATATAGTTTCAGATATTATTTTTGTTTTGACGATGGATGAACTCATGATAGAGAAGTAATTTTTTTTTTTTCCTTCCTGGTTGCTGTGACATGTTTGAATTTTTTTAAGTTACTAGAAGCGTACCCGCACGTTGCTGCGGGCAATTTTAATCTTCTTTCAAGCTGAATAGAGTGAAAGAATCGAAGAGAATAGAAGAAACGGGTCTGTGAGTTTAGCAGTCAGTGCTTTAAAATGTTAGTCTTACAATTTGCCACTTCGTTTTTGTGCTGAGGCAGAAATGGAGAGGAATACAATATGAAATAGATGCAGTGTGAGCCTTTCGTTATTTGATGGATGAAGACTAAAGATAGGAATTAGACTATAACTATTATGGAGGGTCCAATCCTTAGCTTCTTTTTAAATGAGTATAGATACATTTCAGAAGTCAGTGATTTGGCACCAAATCAAAGTAAGCAAGACCTCAAAAGTCAAAATGATTCATAAAAGAGCTGTATACCGTATACACATGCTATAATGAATATCTTATGAACAATAATTAAATCTAATTTTCAAACTAAATGATTTATTATTCATATTATATATGGACTTTATTACTCAACTGGATATTAATTTTTTATTCTACTTAAATAAGTTATTATCTAACTTTATTATTGACCGATAAGTCATTAATATGGATATTAACTCGTATAATTTGATTACACAGAGGCCGCAGTGTTGTATATAACATCTCACATATATATCCCTATCATTTTCCTAATTTCTTCTTCATAAATAAAATAATAATTTTATAACCTTTGCAAAAAAGAATTAAAACATGGGAAGAAAGAAGAAAAAGAATAAAAGAAATAGCAGCTCTGGTCTAGAGCAGACAACTGGCTGGCGGTAGAGTTCTAAAATCGTGCCGTTCCGTGCCGTACCGTGTCCAAACACGCCGTGCTTTCGTGCCGTATCGTGCCGTACCTTTTTTTTATTAATATTTTTTCCGTGGCGTGCCGTGCCGTGCCAAAAATTACAAAGAGGAGGCACGGCACGGATAAGATACACCGTGTCTATCGTGCCGTGACTTATTTGTGCCGTGCTCTATTCGTGCCGTGTCCAATCTGATACGTGACCTACCGTGTCGTATCCACGTATTTTAACAGTGCTAAACGTGCCCACTCGTTCTTAACATAAAAAATTGAAAAAAATCCAAAAAAATAAAAAGTTTTAATAAATTAAAATTTAACCCAAAAAAATATTAAATTATTTTTTTGTCCAAATTCATAATAAAAAATTTAGAAAACATATAAAAGTATTAAAAAGTACCATAGTAAATGAATATTGTCTTAATTAATAATTACATAATGTTTTATAAATTATCTCTCCTCCTTTTTCTGGGCTTTGGGACCTGCTATGTTTGAAACATAGACGTAGTTATACATGTTTTTTACCCGCAACCTATCCGTGCCTATCCGTGTCCTATCCGTTCATATCCGTGCCACCTATATTATTTTTGCCGTGTCTATCGTTTTCCATGCCGTTACCGTGTCGTGTCTGACAACCGTTCCGTGCCGTGCCGTTTTTTTGTGCCGTTCCGTGCCGTGCCGTTTTTTTGTGCCGTTCCAAAATTGTCAAAACTCAGACACGGTACGGTTAATGACCCGTGCCGTATCCGTTCCCATGTCTTACCCGTGCCGTTTCTATCTGTACTCGTGTCGTGCCGTGCCGGAATTGACCACGCCGTGCCTATTTTTAAAACTCTAGCTGGCGGTCCAGGGTCCACGGTCTACGCGGCCTTTTGTAAAAGCAAGTCAGGGGGTATATTATATATGGAAATGTGGCTAATATTATATGCGAGATCTGTGGCTGTATTGTATATTTGTATTGTATAGTTCTGCCTGGGGAAACATCTTGCGTCCATTGGATATACCAAGGAATTACATTATAGACACAAATATCACATGGTGGGTCTCACCTGTCACACTCTATGGTGGAAATTCCATTGAATATTTCAATAGACGGAAGGGAGCCCCCTTCTGCGTATGTCTCTACACTCTTCAGAGAGTCGATATCAGTGACAGTAAGAAAATGGAGGCCGCAGCGATATGGTGGTCATACTCTCGGTCTCGGAGATGTAACGCAGGGCCATAGTGACAACCGATTCATTCGGAATTGTTCGGTGACCTCAAAACTTCGGGATTCAGTATAATTTGGGAATGATTCGTTTTGATTAATATAATATATCAAAATTGTATTATCATTTTATAACTATAAAATTGTGATAAAATGAAAAATATAACATAAGATACTATACATTCAGAATCACATAATATCGCAATGAAGAAATAATAAAAAATAATTAAAATAATAGGCATTTAATGACTTAGTAGCTCAAGTGCTAGCTAACTAGGATGACTTCTAAGAGGTCATGAGTTCAATCCTCCATAGATACAAAATAAAGTTTCAATAAAATTGGTGGAGGATTCCACTTTCTTCAAAAAAAAAAAAAAGAAGACATTTAATAGCTATACATTGTGTATATGTAGTTGGGTAGTATAGTAGGACTACATGTTATAATTGCCTGTCTCCCTCTTTTTACGGGACGTACTTTACCTTTTATCAAATCACGGTAAACGAAGCAAGCACAAAGACTGATGTCAGAATTCAAAATCTATATATGTTGTATCATTCAAATAATTCACGATTTATTCGTAAAATTTATTTTATATACGAATTATTTGCGAATTTATCGAATAATACGAGAATAATCTAATAATTCGTTATTTCTGTGCGCTATGAATCCAAATTCGAATGAAACACAAATAATTTGCGAATGTTGTTACTGGGCTGCAAAGTAAGTTGCAAACTTGCAATACAAGTGAGGGCAAGGCACACCGCACACGATTGTGGTATGGTATGGTATCCTCGGCTACGGACAGAGCAGGTGGACCGCCTATGTCATTAGATTGTGTGCCTCCATTTTGGTGGCTACCCAATCAATCTTTCTTTGTAACAACAAACAACATAGGATGATGATGATGATGATGATTGATGATTGAAGACATGGACCGAGACAAGAACTGTTCCTTTTCCCAAAAAAATTTATTAATTAAATTAAAATTAACCAATGCATTTTATGTTCTGCTTTGGTGATATGATATTGTGATGTGTCACATCATAAAAGAATGACTAAATAAGAGCACATGTGCCCGAATAACTATTATATAGAAAAAAAATTCACTGTCAATTTAAAAAAAAATAATAAAAATATTATATATAAAAAAAATTAATGTAAATTTTGTTCCATTAAAATAAAATTCTCAATTTTGTTGTAAACGCAATGTCGACTAGTTTCAATTAAAGTAAACGACCACTTAACAGTTTCATGTTGACTATAAAGATAATTACAAGTATGTGTATTGTCCACGTAAATATAATTAAATTCTATCTACGCACATGAAATGATCTGAAGATACTTGATGCATCATCAAGTAAAATTTTTAATTGCAGAAAAGTTCATAGTTAATCAATCGATATCTCCAACAAGATACAATATTTTTATATTTCAAGCTGAATTTCTTTATATCGCGAAATTAAAAAAAAAAAAAATCATTGCACGAATAGCTACTTCATTACTATTTATTCTAACTTTTTTTAAAAAAAAAATCATTTTCTATGTGTTATCAAATGGGTTGTGAACGCGTATGCATTTGTGAAATTGTTCAGACTTGAATAACTAAATAAATAAAAAATAAACACAAAAGTTACATGGCAACCGTCCACGTAAAAAGGTCAATAATCACAATTCAATTCACAAAACAAAAAAAAAAAAAGTACCTATAAGACGAGAGCAGCCGCCGAAAAAGCAACGTGTACACATGAGGCACACACATAACACAACACAACGACAATTTATCTCCACAGTGAACTCAGCCCCACCCACTGCCTACACCTACTAATATACTTCCTTCAGAGTTAAGAAGAAGAAGAGGTCCCATAACCCATTTGGGGGAGCAGGACCAGTTAACGAAGACGTCATGCCTGGCGTCATAGCAAGTGTAGGCAGCGGCTCGCAACCGTCGATGGTGCGCCGTCTAACTTCTATTTCTTCTTCATGTCGATGGATCAGTGGATGGATGTATAGTGGGCTCCATAATATATAATACAATAGCTAGGCTCCCGTGTACCATTTGGTTTTGTTTTGCTCTCTTCTTCTGTTTATTCCATTCCATGGATGGATGGATGGATATCTTTGACGAATTCGATTGACAAGGAATATGCTCTTCTTATTCTTTATTAATGTAGGAAGCAAAACTTGGAAAGACTCAAAGAAATACATGCATCAGATTAGCTTTTGGTTCTTTTAGTAAAAGTTAATTAGATGTCTCCGTTTGTCAACTGACACTACCTATTCTGAACTTTTTTTTAAAATAATACAAAAAAGTTATGATAACAACATGATTTTTGGGAATTGACATGGAATTCATTATTTATTTGCTTGTGTATATTACAACAAAACTGGTTACCTTCATGTTGTATATTGTAAATTCAGTCAGACTACAACATGGCATGCACCAGACAACAATTTGTGCATAGTGCATTGATCTCGGAACTTCCTATGAAAATTCAAAACATATATTAATCCTTGAAGGAGTACTTCAAATTTTGATCATTTGACAGGGATATGAAAAGAAATCCCTGTCAAATGATCAAAATTAATGTGAAGTACTTCTTCAAAAGAAATCCAAAATTTTCTATATTATCTTGGGGAAGTGATGGAGCGGCCAGCCTATCCTATCCGGGATTTCCTCGTTATCAGTTATCACACAAGATAACGCGGCGTCGTTTCTCAATTCATCATGCTTCTTTTGTTTGTGTTAGACATGGAAAAGAAAGTTCACAATAATAATGATCTATATATATTCAACTCAAAATTAATAATGATCTATATTTTCAACTCAAAAAAAAATAATGATCTATATTTTTATTCAACAAGTTCAACAGTAGCAAATAACCTAATAACTCAAATAGTAGCTAACTAGAATGACTTCTAAGAAGTCATGAGTTATATTATCCATAAGCATGAATATCTCCTTAAAAAAAAATGGGAGACGGTAGAAAACTTCAACACTTGTACCCAACTACCCACTAAAAGCATCACAATTTCCTTGAACGTAACATATGAAATTAATACTGCAGATTTGCCGAATCATGTGACCGTGTGTTTGGGTTAAAAAAAAAAAAAATTGAAGCCGTTGATATTAATTTCTGCAAAAGTTTTAAATTAAGGAATACTTTCTCTATAAATTGTACCTATTTTTGTAAATACTTGAGACCTCAAATCATTTATGAAATCATTTTTTATATTATTTATAATCAGTTTTGCAGTAGATATATTGTGCTTGATGTTGCAATTACTCATTGTTAGGCGACATATTGTTGTTCGTCTAATTATACAAACCTTTTTTAAAAAAAAACTATCAATTTATGTTAGTCTTTATGGACGGTGGTTTATTAACAGCTAATTAATTAAACTGAAAATTTTATCAACCATGAAGAAATTGTTTTTACTTTTTTTTTTCTTGTTGTTTTGTTAAATAAGGTTGAGAGTCTACGCTATCAAACTCTTAAATATATTATAAAGAACTCCAATTTAGATTTCGAGCTTGCGACCTCCTATAGAGAGGGTTGACATTGAAATTGTTTTTACTTTTTTGTACCTGCCGAAATTTCAACAAAACTCATCATTCAAATACGGTTTGAAATTTTGCATCCGTCAACGTTTGGCAACATTATTTGACGGAGAATCGGTGACCGCGTTAATTATCAATCAAGAAAGCAAACACAGCATGTAGCTTTTTGCCTCCCCTAATTGACTTTTATGTTTTAATTATCATAGAGATGAGTGGGATATATATTATATATATAGCTTGAATTTGTCAAGAACAAGTTGACATGATCGATCATCAGAGCTAGGTAAGCTAGCTGGTCATTCTCATTCATGATGTGCACATTCCTTCTTTCCTTTTTCAAGATTCATATATCCCAAGCATATGCGAAGCTTATCTTCTCGCCCTCGATCGGGTATATATATATAGAGGAGGGATCTATTGACAATGCTTATCTTGACAATATTGATAATGGGGATTTTAAAAAATTTGTAAAAATAGTTAAAAATTCTAAAAAATAGAAAAAAGTTTATAGAGATATTGTTTAACTTATGGATTGATTATGTTTCAAATTATATTCAATTTAAGTGACGTTTGATAGCTCTTTAAAGCTCGTTAAATTTCAACCGTTAAAAAATGTGTAAAATTTTGATGAACCATCAAACGATGTTCAAATTGATTGAAATTTGAAACACTATTAATCTATAAGTTAAATAATGCATCCATAAAAGTTTTTTCATTTTTAAGATTTTTTATGAATTATTATAAAATTTTCAAAATCTCTATTGTCAAAATTGTCATTATAAGCATTGTCAATGGATCTCTCCTCATATATATATATATCATCCACGTGTAATCTCTATATTTAATGATTATTATGGTGCATTCGTTCTATTCTGTGAATATTTATTGGCGTTTTCCAACTCTACCGTTAATTAGAACTTTTGTTATGGATTATCCTCTGTTTGACAGTGTAGTAAGAATGTAATAACGTGATTTAAGGTACTTTAAGTCGTCAAACGGAAGTGATTTAAGATGTAGTAAATTAACGCAGCTATACAGGTGTAGTAAACTAAATTACCAACATTTCATATCTTTTACACATTCTACCCACTTTACTTCATCTATTTTACTTCACTACTATCAAACACCACTGTTTTAAGATGATTTAGTGTTTTACTCCACTTTAACTTACTACGCTTGCCAAACGGAGGGTACGAACGTAGTCGATGGTGATGACAAATGAACACATATATATATGCCTTCGATTAGAAAATTAATTCTATTTTTGTACGTATCACCATATAATTCTAGCTAATCAACTGATCTTTTATCATCCGGTGCACTTAATTGACGATTCTTCTTAATTAATTAATTACTTGCTAAATTTTATATTTAATAAACCGCACGAATCACTGTAGTGCGGCACGATCCCCTCCATTGTCTCGTCTGCGTAAATACAAAGCTGCATCAATGCTCTTTTATACTTTTATTTCTTTATTTTGGCAAAAGGAAACTATATCATGAGCTTGAGTAATAAAATATCATTCACATGGGCATTTTTCTAGGGTCTTTTTTATTTTTTTAGGGCGTGTTCGATTACACGGTTTTGTGGGTAGGAAGCCACGTCTTTTGTGATTGTAACTATTTTAAATTATGGATTGTTCGATTGAAGTTGGCAAGCCACAGCTTTGGTCTCGGTCTTTAACAAAAATTGAAGCAAAACCAGGTTTTTAAACAATCCAGTCTGAGTTAAGTTTTTGGTGGCTTTGGCCTTGCGCCTATTTCCATTATCTCTTCTAACACGTGATTCTATGTAATTTCTCTCTCTCTCATCTTTACAACATGCCACATGGACAATACAAGCTTTAACATTCTATTTTTTTCATTTGTTTAATCAAATATAGTACAAAACCACATCCTATATTAAAGAACGCATATTTCATTTCACAAACCAAGTTTTCATTGAAATAACAATGACTGTGGCTTACTGTACTTGGAATGGTGCATGCCATGGTTAAAATGAATTGCAACTTTTACAAACTTTACAACCGAACACGACCTTAAGCTTTGTGCTTTGAAATGAATAAATTGCTTGTGGTGATAATATATATATTGAAAACTTCTAAAAAGTATAAGTAGGATAGGATAAGAATAAACTTTAATTGAAGGTGAAATGCTTAATTAAAACGCACTCAATTAAATGGAGTGTTGACAGTTGACACGCTTAGCCTTAGATTGTGGGCTTGTGGCGACCCGTTAATTTGCTCTTTAATTACGTCGGTTTCATGGAAAATAAAATAAATAAATGATACATGTTGAGTTGGTATTTGGTAACATAGTAACAGGGTCGGTATCTGCTGAGATCCAAAACCGATCTCAGGGTCTTGAGTTCCTGATCCGAAGGTTCTCAGGGTCCATATCTGCTAAGTCCGGATCTCGAGGTTCCCAAAAACCGTCAGATCGAGATCTCAAGACCCTGAGATCGGTTTTGGATCTCAGCAGATACTGATGCCATAGTAACATACATACTAACACGGCTTTGTATTTTATTTAATAGAAATGCGTTTTCACTTTTTGCAGCCTTCAGGGTTGGTGGAAAATAAATAATCTCTGCTTTAATTTCCTCTACCGTTTTTTTTTTTTTTTTTTATCGCAGTCATATTGACCTTGACTGAAGTGATCATAAACAAATTAATTAATTTGCATCATAAACCATTTTTTTTTTTTTTTATCGAATGACAATTCCTTCATTTTATTTTATTTTTTTTGGGCTTAGTCCAGATTTGAAGAATATACTGGAATGCCAGTCGGTTCTGCTTTAATTTGGGTACAAAAGTTCTTAAGTGTGAAACAATATTTATTTAAAGAGATTAATTGTCGTTTGTAAGTTTCATTTATTTTTCTTTGCAAAACAATTCTAATTAGTCGCACATAAAAATAGACAGATATAGACAGACAGTCCGATAGACGACTGTGTGTCTGTGTAAAACAATAATCAAGACATTTATTCCTCTGATTTTTGTCATAGAAATAAAATAAATAAATAAATAAATATGTTCATCTAACTAGGAATATTCTCTCATATATTCGTGGTGCAACAGCTTTGAGCTTTCTATCATTATTATCATTATTATAGTTTGGTTTATGTTGCAATCGAAGGCTGGTTTTAAAGTTGTTCGGTGTGATAGCGATTCCAGTCGGTTTTACAACGATCATGTTGAGTATGGAGGCACTAGCTATAACAATATTTTCTATTATATCTCAAAATATTGTTACAACTACTACTTAAATACTAAACCTCCATATACCCCTAGCTTCTTACTACAACCTAACCTCCAATTCACTACTATCTCTTGCTTGGTTTTCTTCATCCAACTCCACACCCCTATTTATACTAGTTCTATGGAGGGTGGTGGATAATTCTAGATACAAGATATTTTTCTCAAGATATTTCTCAAGTATATTCTAGACTTGAGATATTTTTCTTGTCTCTAGAACATTCCTAATAAATATCTATTATCTCCATAATTCTAGATAATTCTTGTATATGGGCTTGGACCAATTTGGGTTGGGCTTATGGGCTCAGCGTTGCTCATCTTAACACTCCCCCTCAACGCTGACTCGGTGTTGCTCTGAACTTTGGCACTCCGCGTCCATCCGGATCGTTATGCTTATTTGCGGTCGAACTTTTTGATTCTTTAGTTCTTGATCGGCACGACTCAATTGCTTGTAGCTGAACTTCTCGATTCTTTCCTTCGGAACTCTGATTCACTACCAGCCTTGGCACTGGTTCTCGTCGAATGGATACTCCTCTGCGGATCACTTGACGGGTTGCATCTCCTCGCAAGATTATCTGTCTATCACAGTCACTCCTATGTGTCATCTCATCGGCATCACCTTCCTCAGTGATGGTTTCCACCCCATCATTCTCTTGAGGCTTCTCTTCATCCGCCACGACGCAACTCATAATTCCGACCTCCTTTATGACTTTGGTCTCCTCATCGAGCAATTCTTTAATTGGTTCTTTAAAAGGTAATGACTCAAAGTCAAGCTTACTTACCTCTTTGACATCTTCGGTATCTTCCATGAAGAACGATGACTCGGAATTGATCTCTTCCTCCTCGACTTCTGTGGCATCTTCTCCATCTTTGATCGGCCACGACTCCATGTCAAACTCCTCTTCCTCTGATTCATCACTGTCGGCAACCTCTATGCCAACTACCGACTGTATTCCAACAGTCGCCACCACGTCCCAATCTTCTTCATATGGGACCTCCTCCGGCACCATCTCCACTTTGGTCGCCGCGAGGCTTTCTTCATCATCCACGATTGCAGCCGTGAGTGCTACTTCTGCATCCCACTTTTCTTCACAACTACTGCTCTCATGGATTATGTCTTGTCTTCTTGAGGTCGCCACATTACCATGGCCTTTATTCTTCTTCCGCCAGCAATCTCGTGCATAATGCCCTCTTTTGCCACAGTTATAACATCGATCGTCATCGTCTTCATTGTCATCGGATGAGTCTCGAGCTCCCCCTGAAGAATTAGTCTTCTCTTTAGGCCTTCGTTGCTGGCTAGACCTTCCTTCGGGTCTACCTCTTGACTTTCGGTCAGGTCGACCCGTCTTTCGGTTGCTGAACAAGGCCTCTTCTTCTTGCTTCAACGAGACTCCGGCCATTTGCTTCACTAGAGCCTCCTGGTTTGCGAGCATATTCTCCAGCTCCAATAGTGTTGGCTGCGTTGGCCAACCTTGGACGGCTGCTATGAACCCGCTGTACTCGGGTCTTAGCCCATTGATGAGAATCCTTCTCATCCTTTGCTCGCTGATCTTTTCTTCAGGGTCTATTTGAGCAATCTCACTACAAAGAGATTTTACTTTTGTAAAGTAATGGTTAATCATCATCTTACCTTGTGAGATTGTCATGAGCTCCTTCTCAAGTAGTTGGAGGCGCGCGTCGTTCTTCTTTGAGAAGAGTGTTGCTAGGGTATCCCAGGCTACCTTCGGCGTGGGCACTTCTCTGATGTACTCCAGTAGCTCGTCTTCAACGGCTGTCCTGAGTACAAACATCGCCTTCCCAGCCTTGATTCGCCATTTCCGCAGAGTTTCGGCTTGCTTCTCCACGGACAGAGTTTCAGCTGGCTTCTCTGAAGCCTTCTTCTTTTTCGTTTTGGGGCCAGCAACTTGTTCCGATACCGTCTCTTCTACGGTATCAACTTTCGGCGGGGTCGTCTCAGACCCGCCTACTACCTCCCATAGGTCCTGCCCTTGGAGGTAGGACTCTATGCATGCCTTCCAATATATATAATTACTAGAATTCAATTTCTTCATTCCACCAATCGTACCTGAGAAATCCATGGCTTCAACTAGGACGGCCGACGTCTAGTAAGCCTTCTTGAAGATTTCTCCTCCACCGCACTTCGCAGTCCCGGACTGTCGTCAAGCTGCGGCTCCTTCGACAACTTGTCGATACCACTATATTGACTGGCGGAACACCGGCAGAATTCCGGCTCTATGCTTGACCCCTACCACCGACTCTGAACAAGCTCCGACAACTCCGGCTCTGATACCAGATTGTTGAGTATGGAGGCACTAGCTATAACAATATTTTCTATTATATCTCAAAATATTGTTACAACTACTACTTAAATACTAAACCTCCATATACCCCTAGCTTCTTACTACAACCTAACCTCCAATTCACTACTATCTCTTGCTTGGTTTTCTTCATCCAACTCCACACCCCTATTTATACTAGTTCTATGGAGGGTGGTGGATAATTCTAGATACAAGATATTTTTCTCAAGATATTTCTCAAGTATATTCTAGACTTGAGATATTTTTCTTGTCTCTAGAACATTCCTAATAAATATCTATTATCTCCATAATTCTAGATAATTCTTGTATATGGGCTTGGACCAATTTGGGTTGGGCTTATGGGCTCAGCGTTGCTCATCTTAACAGATCACTATACTTTGTCAAAAAGGATTATAATGCTACACTCGTTGTCTAATTAAGTCCAAAAATTAAAGTATTTAATTGATCTTTAATATTCTTTTTGAAGAACTGTTGATCCTTAAATTTGTACTTGAATTATCTTGTTTTTTAGATATATATTGAATAAAAAATACACTTGTCCTAGCTTTTGAAGAGAATAATTTATTAATTCGATCGTCAAGCTTTTTTTGGTCAATTGATTAATGTATTTTATAGATGTACATTAATTGGTTTAACCATTAAAGAATGAATCAAGAGTAAGGAAACAACAGGGCTATTAAAAAAAAAAAATAGAAATTAAATAGAGATGGCCGTCAACACATCGGTTTCATGAAAATGATAACAACTTGATTTTAATTTTGATAAAATGGTCCAAAAGACAAGGCCTACTTCATTAAAATAAATATAATGGTCCAATATATAATCTTGAAACCTTAATTATCACTGCGACCTCATGAAAAAATGATAACAACTTGCACGGACTCCAAACTAAAAATTCATGCATCGCTATATATCGAAATTTTATTTTATTTTTAAGAAAAAATATATCGAATTTTAAAAAAAAAATATATATATATATATCGGATTTTTTTATAAAAAAAATATATCGAAATTTTTTTTAAAAAAAATTGTTGTATGGAGCGGCTCTTAAATATCTATGAAAGATCTTCCATTCAGTTTCTAATTTGGGACTTCTCCAAGCATTGCCTTTGCTTTATTTAACGTTATTTAATTTTTTTTTTAATACAAGTTGTGGAGTAAATTTCACTTCAAATAGAGGTCTTAAAAGATAAAACAAGTGGGGCATAAAAACGGCAACTTCATAATAATATGGCATCGACTTGCCACGACTTAGTTAGAACTCACAAGTGCAAACACAAAATTTCGACAGACACGTATTTGCCAATAACATGTTATAAGAAGCATCTAACTTAAATTCTTGAGTATATTCTATTATTCTTTGATGAATAATGAACTACTTTTAGTGTAAGGAAACTAATTTTTTTTTTATTCTATTCAATAGTCTGATCACCGTTAGCTCCACCCAAATTAATGTCTTAGAGATCTTATATTCAGATTAAAAAAAAAAAAAAACTCAATGCCATTTATGGTGGTATTAATGTTAAATTTATGAATATTAATATCAACTCATTTAGTATGTAACTTATTCGTATAGTAGATATAATACAACTAATGAAACATGGTTTTTATATGAAGGGTTTAGGTTTTGGATGGATGGTTGAGATTGATTTGTATTTAAATGACTCTCATCCAACGGTAAACGTGTTTTCTAGATTTCTTTCTGCAATTTTTGCTATTCTATCCAAGTAGAAAGTATTATAGATTGCATGACGGTGAAATCCCTACAATAACAGATGATATTTCATTGAACACCTCTCCATTTTAAAAAAAAAAATGGACACAGCGCGAACTTACCTGAACTGTTAGATCGCGATATCCAACGGCCATGAAGTCCAAATAAACCACAATCCACCATCCTTCACCCTCTAAAATTTTTGCTATTCTATCCAAGTAGAAAGCACAAAAACTGTATAGATTGCATGACAGTGAAATCCCTACAATAACAGATGATATTTCATTGAACAGCTCTCCATTTTAAAAAAAAAATGGACATAGCGCAAACTTACCTGAACTGTCGGATCACAATATCCAACGGTCATGAAGCCCAAATCAACCACAATCCACCATCCTTCCCCCTCTTTAATTAGAGGGGTATATATTAATGTAACAAGTAAGTAGCATCATATTATTTACAACGGTCAAAAAAATTATGAGTTTTGATATAGTATCAAACGACACTCAAAGTAGTTGAAATTTAAAACACAATATACCAATCTATGAGCTTCTTAATTAATATGTTTGTATATAATTTCCATTATTGTGGTTTTCAGTCGATCTCCACCCTAAACTAACAGCAGGTTCAACAATTCTATCGTGTTGCTGTTGACATAGATTGGCATGTCCATATACATTGACTAATGTTATGCCAAATCACGTCTAGATGCACGGATCTAGGAAAAACTGTCTAGGTGCCGAGATCTATGAAAAAAAATAATGAAATAAAAGATAATAAAGTACAAAGAGTTAAATGTTTTCGTTTGCTTTTTGACATAATTCCAAGGTTTTTTAGCTGTTTGTCTGTCTGTTTTCGAAATTTTGCCAAACTCCTCCGAGATTTACAAAACCAGTCTCAACTACTTTGAGTTTCATTTGATATTTCATTAGGATTCATCAAAATTTCTTACTATTTACAACGATTTAAAAAATTACGAGTCTCGATAGAGTATTAAACGGCATTCAAATTAGTTATAATTTGAAACACAATCAATCTATAAGCTTCATAATATGTTTGTACAAAATTTTCTATTTTAGAGATTTTATTTATATTTATTTGAGGATCTGTAGTCGTAGTTGTTGCAGTTATTGCAAAGAATAGCTGTCACCAGGTCCCATCCAAAAAAACAAGGATAATATTTTGGTTTGGCGGAGTGCAACATATATAATAATTCCAATTTAAGTTTTCTTTGACATGCATGTAATGTAAGCCCCCCTTTTTAAACAAAACCTATAGGCAAACCCCCAATTATCTCCTAACCAGTCCCTATTAGGACTTGATCCCGGGTCTCCACGGTGGGACATGTATGTAATGTAAGTCTAACACCGGGTGTTGACCAAGGAGTATTCACTATCTGATCATCAGATCATCGACGGTCAGTTTGCAGCCACGCCAGACGCCTCGTACAGTCACACAGGACCTGATTCCGATTCGAGTAGATCCGATCTGAGTCGGATTATTGGATAAATATCATGAAAAATTGATAAAGAAATGTTGGGCATGCATGCAAAGAAAAAAAAAGGTCTATATATATATTATCTGGCAAGCAAAATATATATGCAGAATAATTAAGTTGGGGGAATTTGTATAAAATATATAGGATAAGGGAGGTGGGGAAAGGGACTAAGGGCCGGTGTTCTCTGACCGTTGGATGTGTCGTCAAAAGCCAAATGGCCATTGATTCCATTATACTGCTAATCAACTTTGTTATACTAAATATGAACCCTTTTCCTTGAAAGCTGATAGAGAAAGTCAGATGTCAAATAATACTAATATGCATGCGTGGTAGCTTTTCTTCTGGTGTATGATCTGATTATTATTTGTTTTGTAGGTGGATTTTTTGCTTGAAGACGCATCTCATACAGACTTTGTATTGTAGCTTAATTGTCATTTTAGAATGGATGAACTAAATATATACACCTTGCTACGGTTGCTATTCGTTACTATGTCTTGCAAATAATAATGTAGTGGAAACTGGAAAGAGCCCAATTAATGAGAACCTGCAAGAAACAATCTACAATCTAATCTTTAACGAGCTTTATAGTCTTCATAATGGACTTGCCGGATTTTAATTTTTCAGCCTTTCATTTTGGGCTTGTAATTGTATGTGTTTGAACTTTGAAAGGTGAGCCCAAGGTAGAATAATTCCAAGCAGTCTTTGCTTTTATAATTTACTCAACAATTCATCATATTTTCTTCCTTTCTTTTCTTGCATTAAGTTCTATTGTAGAATAAACAGAATTGTGGCAAAGCTTTATTTGACACAAAAAGATAAATACTATATATATCTAGGCACCAATCTCATCCTTAGATCCCAGATACGTTATATCTTAATTACCACAAGAGCAGAAATAATGTTCTTAATCATATCATATGGAATAACTCAGTTGGACATCATATATCTTCGGGATGACTGACAATTAAGTGACAGATTCTCTACTCTTGCAGCTTTTCATGACCGGTGTTTGCCCCACAAAAGGTGACCCCTACCCTTCCATTCTTACTTCATCTTCATCTGTATGCACAATATCTGCGCACACCATGTGTTTGATGAAATGCCCAATTATATATTTTTATTAATGTGCTGGGATTTCAAATTCTTCACGTACGTATGGGTACTTTTGCCTCGGCAATGGATGCTCAATCACAATACAAGTTTCATTATTCCAAATAATTCATTATTTTAAAGAATTCAAATTGACTCACTAGACTCAATCCCAGTTTCTTCCATTTGAACCTCAATGAATGAAAGAACATAAAAAAAATAAAATCACAAGTCTTTTCGACCACCATAATATAGATAATCATGCCAAAAGTATGACATTATCTTAATCTGAATGCAGTATGCTTTATTTGACGAATGGATAAATTACCATGAAGGCCAACCAAACACATAATCACACTTTGCTGATCACCTCAAAGATGGTCCAGCCATTCCTTCAAAATCTGGTCCATGGTTTCTTCTATAACCCACTCGGAAGCTTTCGTTCCTCATGTTTTGCTGACCCATAATGTCACTATTGACTGACGACTGGTCTCCCACACTGACAGAACCACTTGTGCCGGTGTTCTGTCCACCGTTGCTTTGTCTCTTCATATGGTTGGTTTCCAAATCCAAACATTCCTTCAGCTCAGCAACCACCTCTGACATCATTGGCCGCCGAGCAGACTCTTTTTGAGTGCAACTCATAGCTAGCTCCAAGACTTTCCAAACCGAGTTGACTTCGTAATCTCCTCGAAACCTTCCGTCAATCACACTGGTGATGTCTTCTCTCTGAAGCTTATGCCTCACGTGGTCCAACAAATTACAATCGTCTTGGAATATCGGTGGTAGGCCAGTGATTATCACAAGAAGAACTATTCCAAAACTGTATACATCACTCTTCACGGTGAGCACGGATGAGTTGAAAAACCTACATTTGTTTAGAATACATATATGCATCAAGTTCTCATACTTGTTGAAAATTGTGAATATTAATTACATTAGAGATTAGAGATATATGTACTCTGGATCAATATAGCCAGGTGTGCCACAGATTGTTGCCATAGTTCCCTGATCATCACTTTGAAAAGTTCTAGCTAATCCTAAATCAGCCACCTTGGCTTCTAAATTGTTCCCTAAAAGAATATTGCTACACTTTACATCCCGATGCACTATTGGCATCTTACACCCTTTGTGCAGATATTCGAGTCCTGCATTATCAAAACCAAATAATGATGATTAATTTAGTTTCAGTCAAGATTTTCTTTAATAATTTTTTTGAACTTTATGCATTAAAAATGACCTTGTGCGGCTTCAAGGGCAATACGGAGGCGCTCTCTCCAGCCAATAGTTCCACCTATACGTCGACAAATATTAACAACTTTTGTAAAGCAAATGTCAACATTATGTGGTATTTTTCCAAAAATGGAGGACTAAAATAAACTAGAAAAATGTATCTTCAATTTCAAACAAACCTCTGATATGGTCTTCTAAGGTTCCCTGAGGCATGTACTCGTAAACAAGTGCTAAACATCTTTCCTCTTCGCAATATCCAATCAGGGAAAGGAGGTTTTTGTGATGAAGAATCGAGAGATTCTCTGCCTGACATGAAAAATGTTGCGGTGCATGGTACTGGTTAATTTGAGTTCGATGTAGTAAGTAGCCCTATGCGTTACATTCCTTAAATCTGGGTCTTGTAGAAATGTTACCTCGGTAAGGAACTCTTTATGTCCTTGTTTCGTGGCTTTCAATAACTTCTTGACAGCAACACAAGTTCCATCTTTCAATGTACCAGCAAATACATCACCAAAACCACCTCCTCCAATTTTGTTTGTGAAATTTTGTGTGATTTGCTCTAAGTCCTTCTTGGTGAATTTTTGTGTCTTCAGTTGTACTTCACGCATGCCCATCTCTGGCTTATGTTCTAGTATTTAGACAAATATGAAGGTGATAAGTAATGTATTTTATTAATAAACAAAATTGTGAGAAAAATTGTAACAGATGTTATGTAAGATGCCTTAATTTTACTTTAATAATAATCAAAATTGTGGGAAAACATCGAATTAAAATGGTTGCTGTGATTTTAAATTTGAAACTCTTTGACTACTTTTGCCCATTCCAAAAAGTCATTAGAGGCTGTGATAAATTGGTGAGAAAATGGGATAATTTATACATTTTACAAGTACCTTAAAAGCCTTTGACACTTGTATGTAAATTCGTTTTTTTACTACTAAGTGTTACATTACCTCGTGGGATCTTTCTTCTTCTGCGCAACACTATTAAAAGAACAACCATTAGAAGCACTAGTATCACTGCAGCAGTGACCAAACCAATTACAAGAACTGTTGTCTTTTTTGTCTTGTTTCCTGTACACTTGTTGTCAGCCCTATCATTTACAAAATTTTCAAATTATCGCATTACTCAATATTCAGTATCAAATGTCACTATTCATATTGTTGACAATATTTGCTATATTCTTTACATTTGAAGGGATTATGAAAATGAATATTGTTACTTACACCAGCAAAAGCACTCCAGAGTCTGACTTTTTTTGTAGTGTATCCGGGAGATCACAATTTAAAGAGTTGCCTGACAAGTTTCTGCATGAATATTTACATCAGTCAATGCATTATAGATTTACTAGCTAGCAATTAAGAAGATTAATTTTTAGTTTAAGAATTATGGTATCATCAACAAGCTGAGACCTTAGTGTTTACTCTCTAGCTTTCGCAAATTTCAACACCTCTAGTATAATGTTTCAGTTATGCAGCAAACCATTTAACAGATTTATTACTGGTAGCCAGCTATTGAGTTTTCTTTTGAGATAACTAGGCAGGCATTCATTCAATGTATCATTGTTTGAAGTGTATTGAATTCGCCCAATAATAAAAAAAAAGTACTCTTTATGTTGCTGATCAATTGATAAGCTACTATTATGTTTGATATGTTGCTGATCAATTGATAAGCTACTATTATGTTTGATATGTTGCTGTTGCATCTCTTCAGATCTAAGATGCGGGCCGAGCAAAACTTCATTCTCTGATTGCAGTGAATAAACTTTCAATTTTTTGATACCATACCATACCATTGCGTAGTAATAACGGCTGGGTTGCATAATTTTTTTTCATTAAATTTGAATGATAAATGATTGGAGAATCATCTGGATTGCCAAGAATTTCTCAAATTTCATCTAGTAGAAAAATCCATTTTTTTTTAAGTCCATGAAACTTTCAAATTGAAAAACGGCCAGGTGAAGCCTTTACTGTTGCATGCAGTGATTGGGGTGATTTTTCTGACAGATATATAGTATCCCTCTAAATATTGCATGTAACATTCTAATGCTTACAATAGTTTAAGCGAAGTCATAGTGGCAAAGAAATCTGGAATAGTTCCCTTAAGACCATTGCTCGATAGATCCCTGAATCAACAAATTATATATATATAATGCTCAATTGGAGATTCTATGTTAATCATATAAATAACTGTTTTTGCTTTTTTGTGAACAATAATAAATCTGATTAATTTGCAGTACTTACAGAATTTTCATATTCTGTAGCTTGGAAAATGATAAGGATATGGACCCAGTCAAACCACTATTTGAAAGGTTTCTGCATGGCAAAGTACAGATTCAAGTGTGCTACCATAAAATGAGATGTATTGTAAGTAATTAGCTGTCTGTTTTTTATACTTACAAAGATATAATTTTAGAAGAATTGTCTGTGTAATCACAATCCAACCCAATCCAAGTGTAGTTTGTTGGAGCACATGGGTCACCGGTCCACCCTTTATTGATCTTGTAGTCTGTCTTGATTGCCAAGATTGCATCACCTAGAAAAAAAAATCAAAGGAAAGATAAAAAGAAAGATTAATAAATTATGATGATGAGCTGCCTGGTTTTAGGATTTATTAACATATTGCCTTGTCAGCAATAATAAAAAAGGAGGAAATTAGTATATCTTACGATCAGCAGGGTCGGTCATTTTAGTGCCAACCGGTAAGATGGTGAATGCCTCAAAGGCATTCATCAGTGCTGGCTCAGTGGAGTTAGAGGTGGTATCGAGTGTGAAGCTATATTCGTCTAAGTTGATAGGTATGTTCACCGGTTTAGGAGTGTAGACCACACTAGCTTTCAAATATTTCGGTTGTTCATGTTCGTACCTGCCAAATTTTCAAAATGGATGTTTTTCTTAGTGCAAATTTATGATCTTCAAACCAAATTTTGTATTGGAGAAAATATTCAGAGCTGGTATTGAATTACATTATTCTGTCGTTGTAGTAAATGTTGAATTCGCGGATGCTGCTATTTGGAAGCTGCTTTACTTCAGCAAAGTGAAAGTTGACAACAATTGGGGAAATAATGCCATCCTGTTTAGTCCAGGAGAGGTTGAGATTTGATAAACTTCTAGCTGACTTGGATGGAATAACAGCTGTTTGTAGCACGACTGAGGGCAGCTCTAAATCACTGCCTATAAAATCGGTGTCAACTTGATTTTGTGTGGATATTCTTGTCCATTCATCGAGCATCACGGGAAACCAGATGCGATCATACTTGTCAGAAGGATACCTACGTAAGTATGGATTAGTACTCTTAGTTATTTGCTTTGATAAATAATTAGTAACGGATATCCATGTTATTGTAGCAATTTAAATAATATATATACATTTTCTGATAAATAAATGTAACAGATATATAAATTTACCTTGTAAAATTTGAACCGCCAAAATCAAGACGTCTGTTAAGATCAGCAAACTGGTTCTCATCAACATACGGATAAAGGGGAGAACTTATCGGCCTCATCTCCAACAAACTTATAAATGGTGTTCCTTGACCAGTATTTACCAGGCATACATACAAAACTTCTGCTAATGCCACTATCGTGGCCTCATGCCAAAAATCCAAACCTGCATCTGTTATATTCACCGTCTTCCATTTACTGGCCCCAATATACAGGTCAAACGATATCGGCTTATTAGATTGTGCACTGAAATGTGAATCATAATTGCCATGAAAGAATGCCGCCCTGATGAGATACTTGCTACTACGCTTCACAGGTTTTATATTGTAGCAGTTTCTGGACCCGGTTGGAAAGCTCCGAAGGGTAAACAGTGTTCTGAAAATTATACTTATGCTCGACTTGTAATTGCTTGCGACATTAGCTTTTACCCCGGTTTCTATGTATTTATCATCAGATGTGTATGTTAACTTGGTGATATCATCAACGAAACTGCCAGTACCTCCACAGTCTAAGCTAATGAAACCTGCAAAACAAGTTTAGAGAAACATTAACCCGAGACGTGTAAACTACCAGTACTTCAACTTTCAAAGCACGGTTTTTCTAGTTTTCTAATTTTTGTTTCTTGATTTGTAACTCGTTTTTTTTTTTTTCTATTAATAAAAATAACCCGAAACGGAGCTATGTATTGCCAGGAGTTGCCTAGCCCTGATATTTTTTTTTTCTTTTTCAAAATTTACTCTTATATGCAAAGAAAAGGAAATTACACAAATATGCTTACAGTTATTTATAATTGCGAAAATTGTCCTATATATCCTGATATTTATTTTCACAATTATACCTTGAAATAATTAAAAAAACCCTTAAATTGCAGAAATATGCTTAAATTTGAAAATAATCATAATATATTTATAGAAAAATAACAGAAGCATATTCAATGTGTTTTATTGAAAAATTTTAATCACTCCCTTTAGACTTCTGGCTCCGCCTCTAGTCTATGAAGTGGAAAGCTCTTGTACAAAAATCCATCCGGCATTTTTTGTATTTTAAAAATTAATTTCTCTGTATGCATTTATTAGTTTTTCTCTTTTTTCCTTTTTCTTGTGCTTGGCAATGTTGAGGGTCTGGTACTCAATTTTACCACAAAATAATCGTGACGATGACGCCAAATAGAAATAAAAGACAGTGTTAAGGGAAAATAAGTGAAAGAAAAGCCTCTGTAAAATAGGAATTGCTCACCTTCTGGGTCTCCACCATAAACAGCAACTGCTGCGCAGCACACAATTAGAAGAGCAATGCATTTCCCCATTGGTTTGTTTTCCGTTTATCTCAAACTAGATGCTTCCCTCAAATAAATATATATTGATGGAGTACATTTGAGTACTAATTTAATATCAGAACAGCATGATATGAAAGTGTTTGCTCGACTGTATAAGTAGTGGTTTCAAATTTATAATTCGGAAGTATGAAGCAACAATATATATATGTGTACTGCCAAGTAGGAGAATATATATAACCAATATATGCTATTTAATATTATATAATTAGAGATGAGATCAACAACTGGATATCAAATTGTATGAACTGGAGGTGCATGCTTTAACGAGACTTAATTTATTTAGAATTTAAAATTTTATTTAGGCTAATTATAATTTGTTATTTTTTTTAAAAAAATAAAGTCATCGTTATTTATTTTGGCTTTTCGATCATTCAATGGTTGCAGTTTGACAAAAATCTAAACCATTTCCAAATCCAAATAAGCACTACATACTTTATACATGTTCAAGTTATTATTTGAGATACTTTATACATGATCAAATGATTATTTGAGGCTTATATATATTTTAGTTTAGTTTAAGCTGCTTCTATTTAATTCCTGAAATATAGAATATATATTATGCTTGTTCAATGAAGTTTGCATATATTAATTGTTTTTAAATATTTGGGATTTTGGGTAAATGCTATAGAGATACCAAAAATAATATCAATGTTAATACCGAATGTGTACTAACACAGTCGGTATTTCTTTCCTTCATATCAAAGAGGTATTTATTCATATTAAATATCGAGTTGTTCTTATATGGACAACCATTTATTTTAAATTGAGCGGCTCAAATTTTATAGATCAAGCATCCTTCTTTAGAATATGTCGTGACTATCCAATTCAAAAAAATAAACAGTCATATTTCTTTAATTTCTATTTATAGAAGAATTCTTCTAAATTATTTGGGTTAAATGATCCGAATAGAAATCATCCTATAGATCTTACGCTGGATTTAAATTGAGTTTAATACTAAAAAAATAAAGGTTAAGCTAAGTGTTACGACAAATTTGACGAGAACGTGGCCGGGGGACGGCGAGTTAGGGTTTGAGGAAGGAGAGAGCAAGAGGAGGAGACTCAAAATTCTGGAAAATTCTAATTCTCTCTCATACAAGTTTGTTACAAAGTAGAATTATAAAAGGAACAAAAGATACAAGCCAACGGACCACAAACAATTCGGGCCATATTCTAACACTAAAGCAATGTTTGAGTTCAGACTTGACAAGAAATTACAGGACTTGAAATAAATCAACATCCATTTGATATCTGACATATATTCAGGGTATATTCTGTGCGAACAGTTGTAATGGATATGATTAATTATGTAGGGTATATTCAAAGTAATTTTAGTGTCATCGTTATATATATTATTGTGAGATCACTCCTGCATGCTGTCCCAATTTGAATTTTTAAACAAGTTTGCTGCAAGGTCCAATCATTTTTTTTTTGATGTAGCAGGCGAAAAGCCTACTATATTTGTATTAAAAAAAAAAAAAAGAGTTTACATACAGAGTACAGATGTGCAAGGTCCAATCATTTTTGAAACTTAAAAAATTTGCTGTTATATATATATCCAGCTAATATATAATTGATCAGATGATCTATTGTAGATTGGTTCTTTTCTTATTTGAAGTGGACATTTTGGATACATAATATATAGAAAACTATATAATCATATATTATTAGTCCATCTCCATCAAAGTTGATTGAATTCGAGATGCGGAGACACTGAACGTCAACCCCAGAAACTCAACCGGAAACCTTCAAGTCTTCAACAATATAAATAATGAAAATTACGGATAATTGGATATATATGGCAGCATATATGATTATATTCCTCTTATCCTTACAAATTAAGCTGCCTCCGAATATTATATATCAGGAGAAACAATGTTGTCAACCATATATGCTTCCTCCATTTAAATTTTAAAACATATCCAATGAGCTACCGGTACTCACGTCGTTAATTATTTTTCGGACCAATTTTAGTTGTGCTTGTGGATATATAATTAATTAATTCTGTCCTTTCATGTAGAAAATTAGTACTTAATTGCACTGTTTGTTGTTGGGATATGATAATGTGCCTTAAAATAACCTTAGTGCCTGGCTAATATATATATGTATTTCAGGGCTGGAGCTCTCCGGTTCATATGCTTAACGAAGAAAATAACAAATGTTTTTTAAATATTCATTACCATAAGAACTTGCGAGGGGAAAATATTCAATAACCATTCATATCAAACCAAGTTTCATTTTAAACCAAAGTTTCAAATTTACAAATTCGAAATAGAAAGTGATAATTACAAAACATCAAGTATACTGAGTCTCATTACATACATACATAAATTACATTCAGAATGTAAAAAGTTCATAATAAAGGAAATATTTGTACAATAAGATGCTCTGGTAACTAGCTCACAAGGCATATGTGGTCATTTCTATATTTGATCAATTGAGAAGTTTTTTTTTGTGAGAAAATGGAAGTAACTTCACTTATTGTTCTTTTTTTTCCCCTCCGGATCAAAGCCATGTAAGGCCACACTCACACACACTCAGTATTCGTCTATTCGACCATCCCCGACGACAACTTTGTGCCATAACCATCTGCGCTACGCAGATGGTGGCTTATAGTTCCTATTCAGACTTGAATATTAGTTAACTAGTCGAATTCATATATTATTATTACTTGTAACTAAACTTGAGAAAATAAAACTTGCTGACGAGTGACGACAGTGTCAGAAAAATTTAAGAAGAAAGAAAGAAACAGTGTTGCAAATGATGCCGCACCATTTTCAAGGTTTTTTTTCATTACTTATACTAGTTCAATCAAAAGGAAATACGAAATTACCTACTACATTATTTCTAAAAATGACGTGCGGTTTCTTGTTCTCCACACATCACACAAAAAAGAAAGAAATAAAACTAAAATAAAACTAAAGGAAACAGAATCAGAAATAATAACTTCTACATCAGAATAATAACTTTTATAAAAACAACAATATTATATCTAACACTCTTCCCCTTAAGCTTGTTGTGCTAATTGCGTTGGGTTACACTCATCATGCCACACTCCTTCAATAGGTTCTACGAGACTCCAAGTTTTATTTTCATGGATGGACTTGATTTCTTCTGCCATGGCACAATTCCGCTTCTTGTCTTTTGCTGCCTCACTGAAGTGAACTTCTGGTTCTTCCATACCAATTAAGCACATACCAGAAAAATTCAGCTCAACAGGTTATGTTTCGTTATAAATTTCCTCAAGACTTTGAAATCTCAGCGGCTTTCCCTGTGAGTCTCCTTGATTCTCATGACCGGTATCCTGTACGATCCTTGCATGGTTGTATACGGGTTTGGGGTTTGCAATCTCACACCTTTACTACCATCTTGGAATTCATCACCTAACTCATTGTGTTCATACTCTATTGTAAAACCAGCATTGGACTGAGAACTTGAGCCCCCCTTTTCTATGTCCCAGTCCCACATTTTATCTTCCTCAAATATAGCATCAGTTAATGCTCTTTGCTCTCCTGTACGTCTCTTAATCATCACAGTGCCACGTCCTCCTATGGACACTTTTGAACTATCTCCGAGTTTCACAAATCCTTGAAACTGTTGTATCAAGATTCGTGAGATGTTCTTCAGTTTTCACCTTTGCCCCCAAAAACAATGCCTCAGAGCCTTCAGTACCTGTTTCAATGCTTACAATCTCATTCATGAGAAGCACTGGCTCCTCCTCCTCCTCTTCTTCTTCTTCTTCCTCCTCCTCCTCCTCCACCAGATTTACTCTTGGGAGATAGCGGCTAGGACTCCCTGGTCCTTTCCCTTCTGAGCAGGTTGCTTGCCCTCCACTGCCTCCCATACACCTAGTGCCCGCAAGATTATCTTCATCTTCATTGCCTACAAACCGTAGTTTGTACTAATTCACATAATAAGGGAGAGATTGGACAGAAAACACTACCTAGCACACTACCTAGCACACCACCTAGCACAGTTGTGAGAGTGGCAGTGCCGATTCAGTATCATGATTCAAAACCAAAGCTCTGATACCAAATGTCAGAAAAATTTAAGAAGAAAGAAAGAAACAGTGTTTGTGGTGCAAATGATGCCGCACCATTTTCAGTGTTTTTTCTCATTACTTATACTAGTTCAATCGAAAGGAAATACAAAATCACCTAATATATTATTTCTAAAAATGACGTGCGGTTTCTTGTTCTCCACACATCACACAAAAACAGAAAGAAATAAAACTAAAATAAAACTAAAGCAAACAGAATCAGAAATAATAACTTTTACATCAGAATAATAACTTTTACAAAAACAACAAGATTATATCTAACAGAGTCCGATTTACATCGAAGATGGACCACCATTAAATGTCTTTGATGCAGTTTTAAAATTTTGATTTGCTATTCCAGTAGCAAATGAGTTCCTGCTGACACCTTGATTGTTTGTGCTCCAACTATTTTGGCCACTTTTAAGATGCTCATCATCCTCCATCTTCAGTGCATTCTTAAGTTCTGTTACCACATATTCCATTTCCGGTCTCGTTTTGGGTTCATCATGTGTGCATTTCCAGGCCAGTTTGAAGACACTCCAGACAGAATCGATACTGTAGTTTCCTCGAAGCCGTCCATCAATTATGCTCTTGATGTTGCTGTTTTGTTGCGCCATCTTTCGTCTCACACGTTCTACCAGGATGACGTCTGCTTGACCTTCTGGGTCTTCTTGACCTTTGGGGCCTTCTCGGCCAGGTTTTTGGGCTGTGATAATTTCCAGAAGGACTACGCCAAAACTGTACACATCACTCTTTTGTGAAAGAAGACCAAATTGGCCATATCTGCAATATAAAATAATGAATTAACGTGCAAATATTGCAATGCAATTTCAATTTTCCTTGATTTAGATAAATCTCTCCGGTTCTCATATTATTATACTAAAGAGTAAAGAAAAACATCAATAGGCATGTACTGTGGATCCAGGTAGCCAATTGTTCCACAAACTTTTGTCGCTAATGTCTGGCTCTTTTGCTTAGATAGAGCCCTGGCAGTTCCCAAATCAGAAATCTTAGCTGATAAATCATCTGTCAGGAGAATGTTGCTGCTTTTGACATCCCTGTGAATAAACTGTACCGAGCATTCCTGGTGTAGATAGTTAAGTCCTACATTTCAAAAACGCCGACAATTCATTAATTTTGTTGTGAAAGTATAATTATTTCATCATAACAAAATGTATTATTAGTATATCAAATAGACCTTCTGCAGCTTCGATAGCTATACAGAGCCGCTCTCTCCAGCTCAAAGTTCTTTCATGGGATTTTTTTCCTGTTAAAAGAGTAGATCACCAGTTGCAGAACTTCAAGGGTATTGTATATATATTAAAATAAGAGGCCTCTTAAAATTGTAGCATTTTCTTCAACCATTATGCGTGTTGGGAATTTAAACCAATTAAGAAACAAACCCATTAACTAAAAGAATAGGCACAAACCTCGGAGGTGATCCCCAAGACTTCCCTGAGACATATATTCATAAATTAGCGCGAAGCAGCTGACATCTTCACAATAACCAACCAGTGAAACCAGGTTTCTGTGATGAAGCATTGCTAAGTTTTCGACCTGTCAAGAACCACGAATTCAACATATTAGCTATCATTAAACAAGGACGATGGTGTTAAGAAGAGTATTGAACTGTCTTGTAGATTACCTCTGTTAAAAATTCCTCGATCCCTTGGTCTGAGGATTCTGATAATTTCTTTACAGCAACTCTAGTTCGCTTCTCATCTGGCAAAATACCGGAAAAGACACTGCCAAACCCTCCTTTGCCAATTTCTTCTTTGAAATTTTGAGTAATACTCTCAAGCTCGGTCCTTGAGTATCTCCTAGTTCTTAGGTGCACTATAGGGTGACCATTAGGTGCATGGTACTTTATATGAGCATCATTTGGTACGGGATGTGGTCCAGGCCCTGCAATACAACCTTTAAATTATTTTTGCAATACATGGAGAATGATTGTGAGCCGACAGTTGGCCACCAGTGATTCTTAGAGGTGTAGTGTTATGAATTCTTTATGTACCTCCCTGTCGTGACTTGCGGACAAATATCCAAGCAATCAGACTTCCAAGCACGAGAAGTACAAAGATAACAACTATTATGGAGATAACCAATCCAACATTCAACTTCTTGCCTCCAGACTCTGCATTCGGAATTGCAGAGCCATTTGTTCTAGAATTGCAAAATACCACCAATTAAGTCCATATATATAACCACTTATCAAAAATGATTATAATGATGGGTCTAAATTAATACCAATACCAGAAAAAATAATGTCAGAGTACCTCAATATAAGTTGTCCTGAATTTGCTCTCGCAAGTAACGCTTCAGGGATTGGACCACTCAAATTATTGTATGACAAATCCCTGCACAGTTTGACTTGTGTAAAGTGAGAAACTTGTAAACATAATTTCACCATGTCAAATTAAGCAATAAGCAGTAGCTTACAAGAGTTGCAGGGAAGACATGTTTCCTAGGAACTCAGGAATTGATCCATTCAATTTGTTCTTTGAAAGGTCCCTATATATTTTGAAAAATAAAAAAGTCATTGTGGCATACTAATTAAGCCTTACTTTTGGATTGTCAACATATTGGCTAAACTCACAGCACGGTAAGATCTTCAAGCAACAAAAATGACATCGATATAGGACCTCTTAAACCACTGTCTGACAGGTTTCTGCAAGAAAACAGTGCTTGTGTTATCCCAATAAAGTGGAACTTACAAAGTTCAAAGTTCAAACCATGTAACTGCGTGTTAGTCAGAGTTCGAAACATAGAACCTTTTAATTATAATCACTAAAATTAATGCCAATAACATATGCTCATAATTTTTCTGATATGTCGTTTCGAAGATTCAGTTTTCTGATATTTTTGTTCCAGCTTGCTGACTAAAATTTACAAGGAGATTATTCTTGGAGAACTGCTGGTAGTGCTACATCCAACGTCTTCCCAAGCGTATTCTGTTGGAGCACAAGGGTCGCCGGACCAATTTTTTTCTACTCCGTATTCCGTCTTTATAGTCACAATAGCATCAACTGAAAAATAAGGTAAAAGGTCAACAACATAATGTTTCCATTACAATGATGCAAAATAATGGAAAAGAAAAAAAATTTTCTGGCAAAAAAATGATCTCGATTAATTTATCCACATGGCAGAGCAAGCTTACAAAACGATTCGAGATATTTGTTTGGGTTACAAATATCACAGGCCATTTTTCCTGACAGATTGAACTCTTATTCGATAGTAATTAAAGTTCCAGAGAAAAAAATTCATGAGCTTACCATCAGAGAGGATGGTCATGGCAGTTTTTACAGGCAAGAGGTTGAACACCTCGAGTGCATTAATTAGTGGTGGAACAGTTGCATTGCTGGTAGAATTAAAACTGAACCAATACGAGTCAGGATCAGTTGGGATTGAAATATGTGTAACAGAATAGTATGGTAAGTTCAAAAGGTAAGATGGACGGACGTCACTGATAAATGGTTTTGGAATTCTATCGTAGTAGACATTAAACTCACGAATGCCATCTGGTGGAAGTTGCTGGATCTCCACAAAATGGAAACTGACATAGTAGGATGGGTTTTTAACAGTGGGATCTTTAGGCCAAAAGATAGATATGCTCAAGGTTGGATCAGCCATCTGCGTGACAGTGGAATCGGTAGAATTGCTGGGAAGGATTGCTGACTGAAGCACAGCAATGGGTGTCTGAAATTCTTCGTCAATGCTGACATTGAGTTTTGTCTTAATTACGGTCCACTGGTTGACTCTCGGATGCCAGATCCGATCATAGGGGTCATCTGGGTACCTATTTTACAGGAAATTAATCATGAGATGTATCAATAAATTAATAGGCATCTATAGTTGCACATATGGTCCATCATATAAGACGTATTCAATTTGGAAAGGATAGTATTAGTAGCGTAATTTAAAGAAAAGAAGATAATATCAAATAAATAAAAATTCCTCTTGCATGCTTATGGCAAATAAAGTATGTATGGAATAAAAAAACAATAAGTTTAATCTTCTTGACTCACCTTGTTATCTTGCTACCTCCAAAGTCACGACGAAGGCTAAGATCAAAAAAGCTGGACGCAGTTACAGTAGGATAACTTGTCGACTTTATTGGTCTCAACTCCAAAGAGGATATGAATGGATTCCCGAAACCTTTGTTCACTAAGCATACTGACACGAAATCAGCTTGAGCTACAAATATAGCTTCATGCTCGAGAGCTTGCCCTGCATCAGAGATATTTACTGTCCTCCAAAGATTTACACCTAGGTGAAGATCGAATAGAAATGTTCCATTCGTCTGGTACTTCGCATCGTAGTTACCATAAAAAAAGAAAGCTCTCACTAAATATTTACGATTCTGCATAGTGGGTTTCAAAGTGTAGCAATTCCGATTCCCAACGGGAAAACTCCTAAGAGTTAAATCAGTTGCTTGCGCTATTTGTGATACATAATTGCTTGAAATGTTATGGTTGATCCCAGTGTCTATATACTGGTCATCAGGAGTGAATATTAAACTGGTGTTCTTGTCTGTGTAGTTTCTGGAGTTTCCACAGTCAATGCTTATAAAATCTGCTAAAGAGAAAAAGAACAAGAAAATCATAATAAGTTAATGCTCACTAGAATGAGGAAAATAGATTCATTTGCATGTGTATGGAAAAATGTTCTTTTATTATGTTTTTGTCATAATTGCATAACCGATGATCATTACCTCCTCTATAATGGTATTTAATAAATTTATCAAGCGGAAAAGACTCGAAGACAAATAGGAAAATAAGAAATGCCAAAGAGTCTATCCCAAGTATGAATTCCTTACCTCCAAAATTTTGGCCACGTACAAAAACTACCGTAGTGAAAATAACCAAAAGATTGAGGCACCATTTCTCCATTGCAATGTTTCAGCAATAGGCTTCAGCGTATAGCTAATTTATAACAAGATTACAAGATCATTACATGACATATATACACCTAGCTAAGCCGATAAGCTCTGAATTGGTCCCTTTTCAAGGCTTAGTAATATAGGGGCCGTTCGACAACCCCTCCTTAGACTTCCTTTAGCTCTCTTAGTATCTTAATTCTTCCGAACGCAAGCTCCTTAGTACGGATTAAAAGTTTCTCCTTAAACCTCCTTTTGACCGGGGTTTTAGCCTTGCCTGGATTCCTAAGGAAACCGTACCTATGGCTTAAGGCTTAAACTTTCTTAACGAGTGTAGCTTAGTGAGGCTTAAACTTTTTCCGAACGAGTGTAGCTTAGTGAGGCTTAAATATTTAAGCCACTTTGTACGCCGAACAGCCCCATAATGTGTAACTTCTTTCAATATAATTGGTACTATAGTATTGGAGAGGTGGGCAGCATGAAGCAATGGTGACAGTTTTATATCTAACATGACCTGAATTTATTTATAAATAGCTCTTTATCTGACCATTCTTCAGGTGCAATTTTTTTTTGTTTCTTGAGTTGCAAATAAAATTATCAGTGTGGGGTCATTTAAAAAAATAGTAATTTAGTACTATCAGATTTAGTAGTATGAAATTCCTTCTGTTTCCAACTTTTCATCTGCTTTAGAAGGAAAATTTCAGGGGGCAAATTGATCTTACAAATAACCTTCTTACTATCAGTTAGCATCATGTCAACCTCTAATATTATTCAAATTAATATTTTTGTCAAAATGTCAATTGAAATTATTATCTGTTGTTAGCAATGGAACGAATTTCCTAATCAGCTCCAACTAATTAACGTTTTCCACCCACCTACAACATTACATTGTTTGGGAATTCATCTAACCATGTAACAGCTAAACTGTTCAGTTTATAAATGAAATCGATCTACGAACAGGTTGCTTAAGAAGTTTTTGCATAACTGGTGCTAATCAGCAAAGTCAAGTGACTCAAACTTCTTTCCTCTCCCTTTTTTTCTTGGGAATAAGTCCATTGATCACCCCCACCTCGACAAGCTAAGGTTGTGATAATTTAGATCTCAAATTCTCAACTGAAGTAATAAAATACATAAAAAAGTACCAACAACATCAACATCCCCACGGACTTTAACTACAATTAAGTGAGTTCACCAGACCTAACAATTGCATCCTATGTTGCTTTGATAAAAAGAAAATAAACGCTATAAAATAATAAAAAATGAATATTTTGATTGTTACACCAGATCTAACATATATTAAAGCACAATTTTTGTCTGTCTTGATTGATATTATACAAGAATCTCTTTAGATAACTATTATTTTTTGAATGGCCCATTGATTGTCAATTGGCAAATGAGATGATTACCATGCTCACTTTGCAGAGAGCACAATTATTTAAAATGCGTGATATGAAAGTGTCAAAATTTAAATAGGAAAGTCATAGAGAGAATCACACAAAATTTCACAAACAAGATTAGGAGGAGGTGGGTTTGGTGATGTATTTGCTGGTACATTGAAAGATGGAACTTGTGTTGCCGTACGTCACGAAGTTATTGAAAGCCACGAAACAAGGACATAAAGAGTTCCTTACCGAGGTAACGTTTCTACAAGACCCAGAATATATATAACACATAGGGCTACTTACGTACTATATCGAACTCAAATTAACCAGTACCATGCACCGCAACATTTTTCATGTCAGGCAGAGAATCTCTCAATGCTTCATCACAAAAACCTCCTTTCCCTGATTGGATATTGTGAAGTGCAAAGATGTTTAGCACTTATTTACGAGTACATGCCTCAGGGAACCTTAGAAGACCATATCAGAGGTTTGTTTGCAATTAAAGATACATTTTCTAGTTTATTTTAGTCCTTCATTTTTGGACAAATACCACATAATTTTGAAATTTGCTTTACAAAAGTTGTTAATATTTATCAACGTGCAGGTGGAACTATTGGCTGGAGAGAGCGCCTCCGTATTGCCCTTGAAGCTGCACAAGGTCATTTTAATGCATAAAGTTCAAAAAATTTATTAAAGAAATTAAATCTTGACTGAAACTAAATTAATCATCATTATTTGGTTTTGATAATGCAGGACTCGAATATCTGCACAAAGGGTGTAAGATGCCAATAGTGCATCGGGATGTAAAGTGTAGCAATATTCTTTTAGGGGACAATTTAGAAGCCAAGGTGGCTGATTTGGGATTAGCTAGAACTTTTCAAAGTGATGATCAGGGAACTATGGCAACAATCTGTGGCACGCCTGGCTATATTGACCCAGAGTACATATATCTCTAATCCCTAATATAATTAATTAATATCATAATTTTCAACAAGTACGAGAAATTGATGCATGTATTCTACACAAATGTAGGTTTTTCAACTCATCCGTGCTCACTGTGAAGAGTGATGTATACAGTTTTGGAGTAGTTCTTCTTGTGATAATCACCGGCCTACCACCGATATTCCAAGACGATTGTAATTTGTTGGACCATGTGAGGCATAATCTTCAGAGAGAAGACATTACCAGTGTGATTGATGGAAGATTTCAAGGAGATTACGAAGTCAACTCGGTTTGGAAAGTCTTGGAGCTAGCTATGAGTTGCACCCAAAAAGAGTCTGCTCGGCGGCCAATGATGTCAGAAGTGGTTGCTGAGCTGAAGGAATGTTTGGATATGGAAACCAACCGTGTGAAGAGACAGAGCAACGGTAGACAGAACACCGGCACAAGTGGTTCTGTCAGTGTGGGAGACCGGTCGTCAATCAATGGTGCTGACATTATGGGCCAGCAAAACATGCGCAATGAAAGCTTCGGAGTGGGTTATAGAAGAAACCATGGACCAGATTTTGAAGGAATGGCTGGACCATCTTTGAGGTGATCAGCAAAGTGTGATTAGGTGTTAATTTGGTTGGCCTTCATGGCAATTTATTTGTTCGTTTGTCAAATAAAGCATAATGCATCAGATTACTTTCGGCCTGATTATGTATATTAAAGTAGTCAAACCGACTTGTGATTTTATTTTTGTGTTCTTTCATTCATTGAGGTTCAAATGGAAGAAACTGAGATTGAGTCTAGTGAGTCAATTTGAATTCTTTAAAATAATGGATTATTTGGAATAATGAAACTTGTATTGTGATTGTGCAGAATTTGAAATCCCAGCAAAATAATTAATATATAATATAATAATTGGGCATTTCATCCCGCATGCATGAAATTTTGTAGGTTAAATTAGTACAGCAAAATTATTTTTGGGCTGTTCATTTCAAGTCCTCGATGGGCCATTTATTTTTATTTTATTTTAAGTGACTACCTGATTTTATGAAATTAATTTTCCGAACCCAAATGAAGGTGTCAGATTCGTTACTTTTGATCACTGAACAAAGAAGCTTTTGGGCCTTAAGCCCTTAACGTACATTCCTTGTCCTTATTTCAAGTCCTTGTTTTCTCTCTCAACCTCATAAAATAAGCCCATAAAATAGTTGAGTGCAATATATCTAAGACAAAATTTAATCTTTAGAATAATCCAATATGTTACTATTTATAAATTACATTATTATTATATGCACATATAAATCTAAAAATTATATGCACATTATTATTATTCTAAATTTTATAATATTATTGATTATTATTTATTTGGTTACTAAAATTAACAATCAATTAATATTCTCATTATAGATCTGTAATTATTGCATTGACCTTTTTATAAATTGATTTGCAATTGAAGTACATGCTAAATCGCTAATCCTATGTTACAATTATCCTATAACTAGAGTTGTAACTCAGGCTTCGCCCCGAAACATGATAACAAATAAATAATAAAACTTATAAATTAAAAATATTTATTTAAAAATATTGAACATAATTTTAAAATTTTGATGTGAATAACAATGATGATGATGTAATAATTTATAAATAATAGTATATAAATGTTGGACCACTTTAAGGGTTAAATTTTGTCTTAGACATATCATATCGTCTTATTAAATGGGGATAGAGAATACATATAAACCATTGGATCAAAGTAGATGAAGAGATTTAAACAAAATCAATGGTTAATAATATTGATGATGTGGTATAATTGAAATGCTTGGAGAGCTTCCCCTCTTTCTAGTGTATAGATTAGTAGACGACAATATATAGCTCCTCGCCATTTAATTAGGACTTAATTAGCTTAATTAAATATAAGAGCTTTTCCGAGCAATATACTATACATACAAGTATATTATATATAGAGTTAGACTATTATTATACTAACGTTAGCATTTCGGACCGAAATGCTAACAACTCAAAATTTATATTCCCGTGTCCGAAATTACGATTTATTGTGCTTAATATATTCTTTATATGAAAATATCGGGGAATACAAAAATTTTTCATTTTTAGAATTTTTTAAGTATTTGTTTTGCATTTTTGAAAATAACATGTACAAACATCAATATTTTATTAATATTTATCAGCTATTTTCTAAAATTCAAAACAAGTACTTAAAAAACTCTAAAAATGAAAATTTTTTGTATTCCCCAATATTTTCATATAAAAAATTTATTGAGCACCATAAATCATGATTTCGGATATAATAACATAAAATTTGAGGCGTTAGCATTTCGGACTGAAATGCTAAAGTTAAAGTTAGTATAATAGTCTAACTCTATATATACATATAAAAAAAAGTTCATCTACATCTGCGCATGCACAATTCTGTATCTTGTTTCATGAGAAACATACATATATCAGCACGACAATCTATCACAGGAGTTCCAATGTCGACCACGGCGATGAGCGTTTCCTTGAAGCAGGACCAACAAGGTGCCGATGTCATCAAATGGTCCAACCCTCCCGCTGATTTGCTGCAAACAATCTCGAGAAAGCTTCACGACATCTACAATTTCGTCTATTTTCGCAGCGTCTGCAAGAATTGGTACGCGTCGACCTCAATGTCAGACTTACCTCCTCTGATCCCCTGGCTCCTCCACAACGACCCCTTCGATGAACACGTATCGGTTTACTCCATCTTCCCTGGAAAAACCTACACCATCCATTGCCCTCGGAACAGTCTCAGGGGAATGTGCGGGCCGTCACGCGGATATCTCTATACTTTCCAACATGATCCTAAAGGCTGCTCTCTCCTGAATCCGCTGACAAACGCATGAGGTGACTCTTCAATTTCGGAAGAACTTCTACCATCCTTTTATGGTTTGTAGGTCTTTGAACTTAACTGAAGACGATGATTATATTGCTTTCTTAGATTGCTTTTCTAAGAGGATAGAATACTATCAACCGCATAAAAGTAAGACGAATGTTTGTGCCGGAGGGCGCGATCTCTTTCCGCAAGAAGCACGAGGAGTGCAGGCTTGCCTGAAGGGCAGGCACTTTATGCATCGAAAGGACACTTGCGAGACCAGGGTATTCGACATTGCTGGCGGGTTTTCCTTTATGATACCGCCTCCCAAACTGGATAGCCATGGGGATCGGACAAGGTGTTCTTCGTCGAGTCAGAAGGAAGAAAGATACTGAGAACTGTTAAACATTGGAAGAATAATTGTGATCTTGCGTTGGCGGCGCGAAACGATTATGTCTTCTACATCTATCAACTTGATGTTGAGGACGAAGCCCGACACCAGTATAAATGGGCGAAGATCAACACCATTGGTGACCATGTACTGTTCTTGGATACCCGTTGTAACGTCTCTGGCATGTGCGTGGCAGCAACCGAGTCAACCGGACTAAAAGGAAATTGCATATATTATATAGAACATTTTGATGATGCATCTGGGTGGGATTTTGGGATATATTGTTATGACATAGAACATGGCCGGTCACGAAGAATTCCGTGCCCTTCGAAAAATCATTGGACCTGGTTTCTGCCCAGCTTGCTTAGCATGGAGCCATCTAGCTAACTAGCTACGGTACTACTGCATTTGCATCATATATTGTTAGCCATTTTCTTTTACTTGCATGTTTCAGGAGAAAATCTTCTTGAGAGCTGAAACGTTTCTTTTCTTTCCACTCAGTCAAATGATAATTTATTTTCTCCAGGAAAGAAATGTCGATGTAATTTATTTAGTATATGGGGATAATAATTAGCAATTAAATCATTTTTCCTAATATAAGAAATAAGAAAAAATAATTAATAATCGTGTTTGCTTCAATAGATGACACAGAAATTCTTGAGTGCCATTTGCACACGACGTGTTTGTGGAATTCTGTCTGTCAATGTGTTACATGCATGCTCAGGCTTCAGTCTGAGAATCTACTCTCATCCCATTACCAAACAAAAGCACAACAAATCTTCCAAAAAATTACCATCCTAAATAGTAAATATTAATCTTATGAGATTAATTATATTCTATTTTGTAAAAATATAATTATATTCTATTTTGATCTCAAATATACTTGAGAAAAACAAGCTGTTTTAGAAATTATATAAAATCCAATGAAAGGAAGCTAAGTATTTAATTTTTTAAAATAATAATGTATGTATTTCATTTGAAGCTTATTATACTAATTGTATTATCTCATTATAGTCTTGCATATTTTTTTTATATTGCCGAAGTATCATCTGACTTTGACGAGAGGGGACACAGCGGACTACCCGGTTTTTGAGGGGCAGAGATTATTCATTTTTTTTATCACAAATAAAAATTAAAATTCAGTTCAAATTTTCAATCATCTGATTTGAGAAAATAAAATGTAATGCACAAGCTTTTTCGACTTAATTATTTAATTCGCTCATTTGCGGGTGGTCAAATCATAGGGAACAGATATATAGATAGCAAAAAGTGGTATCAAAAATTGATACAGTATATATTTATGTAAAATAAAATGATTTATATTCATATCAACTTATAAAGCATTCGAGTTATTCGTATTATATATAATAATAAGTAATTCACTATATAAAATTATATAAAATAAGTAGCATATCAAAGTCAATAATTTGAATAGTTTCTTAATTAATATGAAAACTAATTTAGTCGGTATTAGTTTTGGTATCAACTTTATAAGTAACATTTTTCTAAATCATATATATCCTGTTTATTCCAACTTAATAGGTTATTAACAATTAATCTAACTACCAAATCAGTGAATATTATACAAGGACGATTAATTATGGGCATATTCGATCAGTTAAGAGCTTGCGCTCCCTTTTCAATTTTATATCCAATCGAAGGTGTAAACATGGAACAAAAACAAAGATTTACATTTAATTGAACACTATTTTTCAATTTCAATCAGTTTCACGTGATATTCAACAATTTTAAAAAGATAATCCAACAATTTGAAATTAAGCAGCAGTTGGTTTAGCAAGTTGGAAAGCTATGGAGCTCCGAACAACATGTTTAGCCGAGACCCACTTGAATTCTCCAAATGTGTTGTTGGTCTCGGTCCCGTCCCATTTGAAGTCGATCTCGAATTTTTGTGTTTCATTCACGCTTGTAAATTGTAGAGTAGCAGGCTTGACGGTTGCAGAAATACCTTTTGGAAGCTTGATTTGAGCAGTGTAAGTGGCCTGGGCCGTTCCTACATTGGTCACAGCACGACAAATAACTGCAATGCCAGTTGATAGAGGCACGCCGAATGATGGCAAGTTCAACTTCTCTTGCGTGATGGCCTTAACATTCGCGCATTTGACGGGAGGTAAAGGATGAACAATCGTTGTGATCTGGTCATCGGTATAGCCCAATCCACACAGATATTGAATGTAGTCTTGCTGCGTTATGTCATAGACCAAACCAGGGTCCAGAGCTTTCTTCGGATCGACGTGACCTGCACCCATATCAAAGACAGTTGCTGGACTGAAGCTCCCGTTGGTGATTGGCTTGCCGTTGAGGGAGTTCACGTATGCAGTTGTCATCATTGCTGACTTGATAGCGGCAGGAGACCAGTTAGGATGCGCGTGTTTAATCAGTGCGGCTATTCCACTTAGGTGTGGACAAGCCATGGAGGTGCCTGACATGATGGCATATTGGATCATCTCACCCCAGAAGGGCATAGGTGGAATGGCAGCAAAAATAGTTACTCCAGGGCCAGCAATGTCGGGCTTCAATACAAGCGGATTTTGGATGCTTGGACCGCGGGATGAGAAGTCGGCGACAGCTGGAGACCACATGTTATCCAACACAACACCTCTAAAGACAAATGTCGCCACCGGGTTCTTTTCATTGCGGATGTACCTCTTGATCTTCTGGCCGTCGTAATAAGTAATGTCGGAGGCTGGAAGGTAATATGTATCCGGTGCCGTTGCGTATCCGTCCTCCTTAGTATTCGCAAGGATCATGCCATACCCTCCCGCATTACGAACGTTAAAACCTTTTTCTATCCTTGCGATCCCGCCACGATTGCAGACAACAATCTTGCCCTGGACTTGCTTCTTGTCCAAATGGATGCACAGCGCGGCTGGGTCGCTTCCATTCTTACCGAGGTAAACGACCGGATATTCCTTCTCCTCCCAGTGTTGTGGTTGGAAGAATGTTTCCCCGTTGAACATACGCCCGTTGCCCAATTTAACTGTCGAAATAAACCGCCGGCTTATGCTGGTTGCAGCAACTGTAAGGAGCCATGGTGCTTCATTGGCCAGAGTCGATGCAGATGGCCCAGAATTACCTGAAGCAGTGCTGACAAAGATTCCCTTAGCAATGGCTGCGAATGTGCCGATAGCAACTGTGTCATTGTATAAAGGCCTAGAATTGGTTCCAAGTGAAAGGGAGATCACATCACAACCATCTTTCACAGCCTCCTCGATTCCTTTCAACAGATCAATCTCTTCACAGCCGTCTTCAGTGCACACCCTATAAATTGCCAAATGTGCCCGCGGTGCCATGCCAGAGACCATACCCATGGGCATCCCGAAGGCACTCGTGTTCTTGACAAATGTTCCAGCCGCAGTGCTAGCCGTGTGGGTCCCATGCGCAACCTCGTCAACAGGAGCAACATGATGCTGCTCATCGCCACCAGCCTTCAAGAATGATTTAGCACCGATAATCTTCTTGTTACAGTAAGTTGCGTTGAAGTCGCAGTGGCCCTTCCACTTGGCAGGAGGTGGCGGCATGCCAGTATCATCGAAGGAAGGGTGTCCTGGTGTGATACCCGTGTCGATTACGCCAATGATGATGCCCTCGCCCATGTTCTTGTTCCTTTCCCACAATCCATAGGGCCCATTCAGATTAAGAAACCTCGGAGTATGGCTAGTGAATAGGTTGTACCGGTTGTTAGCCAAAACAGCACGTTGAAACCACGATTCCTTTGATATCGTTGAGACCTCGTCTTCAGTCAGTCTAGCTGCGAAGCCATTTACAACTGTGTTAAAGGAGTAGATCAGTCGAGACGGGCCAGAATCTTTGAAGACCGAGTACAAGAGGGAGCTGTGCCAGTCATGATCAGAGCTTTTGGGTTCATCGCTGCTCAGAATGTGATCGTCTGGCCGAACAAAAATCATGTAATTTTGGAGCTTATTCTGGTCATTCCCGGCTACTGCAACACCGGCAAAGGTAAAAGCAAGGGTTGATATGAAGAGGGAGAGGAGAAGCGTTGATCTCTTCGAATCCATTGAGACAAAGAAATCCAAAAATGCTTGAATATTTCCGGAGCAGAGGCAATGTTTATATACACCATGACAAAAACCGTGGTTGTTTCGACGAACTCTTTTTTCAGACGAGCGTTGAAGCAAACAAAACTGGATTGTCCAAATTTAGACAGAACTGGACTTGAAAGAGGTTTTCTTTACTGGTGTTGTTGTGCATTTACAGTTTCTAGTGTTTAATTACATGCCAATGAGGCAATGAACACATGATTAGTTTCTATGATGGTATGCGTAAATGGCACTGCACGTAAGGTGTTTGTTGAAATGCTTATATATATGAAAATGTGTTGTTAATTTGTTATTAGCCTTCAACAATGTTCAGTATTTCAAATAGTTAACTTGATTGCTTAAAGTCAATTTGTTGCAAATATATGTGTCACAGGAAGTAAATTGAGAAACTATTTTTTTTTTTTTTTTTTTTTTTTTTGTTGGAGTAAAAGTAGGAATCCAGCCCCTACCTTTTATTTTATTGAACCAAAGGAAGGTTACAAAGTTGAAAAAGAAACAAAAATTAAAACGGTACTAAAAACGTCTCATGAGTGTTGAGACTTCCGATCTGGTAAATAAATTGAGAAAACTATTGTTTTTATAAGAATAAATATTTTCTCTTGAACAATATTCAGGCTTGGACTACCTCAACAGAATGTGATATGTAATTCTGATATGGATGTGAAGTCAAAGAAACATATTTCTAGCTCAAAATTTGGAAGCTAGGAGTTCTGAAATGGGCTTTTCTAAGCTGAATGGTGTTTCTGCCAGCACGAACAGCTCACCCGGTCGTGTCAGTATACCGGCCTATACTGATCCGGAGTACACTTTTGAATTCATGCTATCATATATTCTTGCATTGTGGGACAATAGGAGTTAAGAGTAAGCCATCCAATGCTGACCTGACATTTCGGATGTGCAAAATTTAGACACCAAATTAGCACAATTGTAAGTTGTTAGTCTCTGTCTTGATACTGGTATATACCGGACTCTTTGATTTTCAATGGATGGCCTAAAAAAGGAGCATCGATCGTAACCAATCACGTGGCATCAAAAATTGGATTGCAGAAAGCAACGCTGATGATGTTACGGCTCCAAATTAAGTTGTAACGTATCTGAGATCTGAGGATGAGATTGGTGCCCTCTTACTCTGTTTTATTACTGAATGGAATGCATTTATGTTTCTGAAGGGCACAGCCAATTCCTGATGTAAATAGGACATAGCTTATTCTTTAATTTGTATGGAACTGTTCAAGGATGTCTTTTTTTTTTTTTTGTTGATTTCCGTGCTTCTATTATTTTTAGTTTTAGACTATTATACGGTCCGAAATGCTAACGCCTCAAAATTTATGTTATCGTGTCCGAAATCATGATTTATGGTGCTCAATAAATTTTTTGTATGAAAATATTGGGGAATACACAAATTTTTCATTTTTAGAGTTTTCTAAGTATTTATTTTGAATTTTAGAAAAGAGCTCATAAATATTAATAAAATATTGATATTTGTACATGCTATTTTCAAAAATACAAAACAAATACTTAGAAAACTCTAAAAATAAAAAAAATTTTGTATTCCTTAACATTTTCATATAAAGAATTTATTGAGCATCATAATCATGATTTCGGACGCGATAACATAAAATTTGAGGCGTTAGCATTTCGGTCCAAAATGCAAACGTTAGTATAATAGTATAACTCTTTAACTTATATATGATTTGCTTGATGACAATATATTTATATAGTAGGGATCAAATAACCATATTTTTTGTGGGGATCGGATATTGTCCAAAGCCATTTGGACGGTCCAAAGGATTCGAAGAACCGTATGATCTAATTATTGATAATTGATCGACCATGATTTGATCATGTAAGTGCTAAAAATAGTATGCTGGTTATATTTAGAATGATGGCTTCACACGCTATCACCTTTGATTAACATATAAATTGAATCGAACGATTTAATCATGCCTTTGGACAGAGACCGTCCAAATGGCTTTGGACAAAATTCTAACCCTTTTTGGTGACCGATCGGTAACCATAAAATTAAATCTAAAATAACTATATTTTAAATTCTTAAATAACAAACTAATAGATGGAATATGTTGTATATATCATATTTTATGTGTATACGAAAAATTATATCATTTTGATTTTATTTACATTAACAAAAATCAACGGTTCAAGTTTTATGACTTTTTCTCCTCTCTCGATGACAATTGAAACAATGTCAAAATTTTATCATTTTTTATGTATATGTTATTGAGATAATATAGAATACATCTAACGGTTTAGATTTTTCAATTTATGTTGAAATTAAAAAATGGTCACTATGAGTACCAATTAACATACTTATTGTATCCCTCCTCATATTTTATAAAGTGGTATATATTAGATCACAAACCTCCCAATTATTAGGTCATGGGCAGAACATCTTCTTTGACTTTTGTTTAATTAATTAAATCATCTTCATATTCAAAACTTGACACTGTTTTTTTTTTTTTTTATCAATAAGTATATATATACTACCATTGATTATAGATGTAATTACATAAACATCTCCAATTTAAACAATAGTAAAATGTATTAGTTTTATCCGAACCACTGTTTACTGACTCTCTATTTATGTAAAAAGGAAATTTCCAAGTCTCATTCACCTAAGAGATATATCTCAAATCATGCACTGATAATATATAACCCTGCACAAATATATATCTCTCTTTAAATTAAATTATGTACCACCAAAAAATACATATTAATTAATTAGTTGGTAACATTCATTTTGACGTGCACGCACAACAGGCCTAGCTACCTCTCCAACACTATGATACAAATTATATTGAATTAATTTTTTGTCTATGCCTAAAATAAAAAAGAATTTGTGAGATATGCCCGGTCTAATAAGAATCACACGACTATGCCTACTTTCTAAACGCTACGTTCAGAAAGTCATCCTAGATGCTGGCGTTTTTATATACATTCCGGACTTGAAAAAATTTTGAAAAATTTCCCCCTGAACGCCAGCATTCAAACGCTGGTGGTCAGACGTCGGCGTTCAGTTCGCAAAATAATGAACAAGAAGCATTTTTATTGCAGTTTTACTGCCTGAACGCCGGCGTTCAGAGGGAGTGTTCGGCAGATTTTTATAAGTCCCGGAAGTTGCATAAATCCGAACGCCGGCGTCTAGGATGACTTTCTAAACGTGGCGTTTATAAAGTAGGCATAGTCATGCGATTCTTATTAGACCGGACATATCTCACGAATTCTTTTTTATTTTAGGCATAGACAAAAAATTAATTCTATTGAATTTATAAAAGACGTTTTTACATTAATGATTAAGCCTCATGAAGGGATCAATTCAAAGCTTAATTATATACCCAGCTAGTTATATAGGGATATATGGTATGTTGAGAGAGAAGCTATACTGTATGTTGAAGCTTATTCCTGAAATATTATTACAATGAAACAGTGGTGCCTCAATCTTTTGATTATCTTCATTGCGGTAATTTCTGTTCATGGCCAAAATATTGGAGGTTAGTACTTAATTCATAGTTGGCTTTCATTTTTCTTTTTCTTTTTCTACTCTTAATTTCTTCTTCGAGTTTTTTTTTTTTTTTCGATGGACCAACAATAATCCAAGATGCAAATTAAGGACCATCTGTTGATGTCAATGATGAGAAAATTGAATCGAAGAATATATGTTTTAGAAAACAAGTTTATTATTTTTTTTTCAAACTGATCAAAGAGCTAAAAGAGTAATTAAACAGTTGCCTTAAGAACTTAGTAATGTTGTGTGTTAATGTGTCCTCGTTATTCTTCCGGCAGATTTTATAAGCATCGACTGTGGAAACTCTAGAAACTATACAGATAAGAACACCAGCTTGATCTTTACTCCCGATGATCAGTATATAGACACCGGGATAAACTACAACATTTCAAGCAGTTATGCATCACAAATAACTCAGGCAACCGATTTAACTCTTCGAAGCTTCCCAGTTGGAAACCGGAATTGCTACACTTTGAAACCTGCAATGCAGAATCGTAAATATCTAGTTAGAGCTTTCTTCTTTTACGGAAACTATGACGGGAAGTACCAGACAAATGAAACATTCTTATTTGATATTCACCTGGGGGTAAATTTTTGGAGGACAGTAAATATCTCTGATGCAGGGCAAGCGCTCGAGCATGAAGCTATATTTGTAGCTCAAGCTGATTTCGTGTCGGTATGCTTAGTGAACAAAGGTTTCGGGACTCCATTCATATCCTCTTTGGAGTTGAGACCAGTAAAGTCGACAAGTTATTCTACTGTAACTGCATCCAACTTTTTTGATCTTAGCCTTCGTCGTGACTTTGGAGGTAGCAAGATAACAAGGTGAGTCGAGACTCGAGATGATTAAACTTATGTTTTTGTATTTTATACATACTCTATTTGCCTTAAGCATGCAAGAGAGAATTTTTATTTATTTGATATTATCTTCTATTCTTTAAATTACGCTACTATCCTTTCCAAATTGAATATGTATAATATGATGGAGCATATGTTCAGCTACATATGCCTATTAATTTTTTGATTACATGTCATGATTAATTTCCTGTAAAATAGGTACCCAGATGACCCCTATGATCGGATCTGGTATCCGAGACGCAACCAGTGGACCATAATTAAGACAAAACTCAATGTCAGCATCGATGCAGAGTATGAGGTACCCAATGCTGTGCTTCAGACAGCAATACTACCCTTCAATTCTACCGATTCTACTGTCACACAGCTGGCTGATCCAACCTTGAGCATATTTATTGTATGGCCTAAAGATCCCACTGTTAAGAACCCAGCATATTATGTCAGCTTCCATTTCGTGGAGATCCAGCAGCTTCCACCGGATGGCATCCGTGAGTTTAATGTCTTCTATGATAGAAACCCAAAGCCTTATATCCCTTCTGTCCATGCATTTTACCTCTTGAATGAACCATTCTTTTCTATTACTCCACTTAAAGACCCAACTGATCCTGACTCATATCGGTTCAGTTTTAATTCTACTAGCAATGCAACAGTCCCGCCGCTTATTAATGCAATTGAGGTGCTGAACCTCTTGCCTGTAAAAACCGCCATGACCAATCTTTCTGATGGTAAGCTCATAAATTAAATCTCTTTCGAACTTCAATTAGTATGAAAATGAGAGCCTAATTTATCAGACAAAACTGCATATCTGTGAGATCTGTGACTTGAACAGATTGCTCTAAACATTTTAGATAGCTTGATCTGCTTTGCATATAAATTAATCGAGACCACTTGTTTGCTGGAGTAATCCTTTCCACACTCCGTTTTCTTGAATTATTGTGATAGGATATCACTTTCTTCATTTGTCAAAATAAAAATATAGTGCTGATTTTCTTAATCTTTCTTTTCTCCAGTTGATGCCATTGAGACTATAAAGACAGAATACCAAGTGAAGAAAAATTGGTCCGGCGACCCATGTGCGCCTGCAGAATACGCTTGGGAGGATGTAGGATGTAGTAAAACAAGCAGTTCACCAAGAATAATCTCCCTGTAAATTTCAATGAACTGTGATGACTAATATAGTTAATTACATGGTGTAATACTTTTAGAGTCCTGCATTAAATTAACAAGCATAATTTTCTTGCAGAAACCTTTCAGACAGTGGTTTAAGCGGCCCTATATCAGCATCATTTTCATCGCTTGAAGCTCTTACCATGCTGTGAGTATTGCCAACATATATTGACAATCACAAATTGAATGCCTAATATACCCTGATGAAATCAACTCATCCTGATCTTTGTTTCTTTCAAACTACATATATAGGGATCTATCAAACAACAAATTGAACGGATCAATTCCTGATTTCCTTGGAAATATGTCTTCACTCCAATTCTTGTAAGTTACTGCAATATTGCTTAATTTGACATGATAAAATTCCATTCAGAGTTTCTCATGTATGCATTTCAAGCTGTGCAGGGATTTGTCATACAATAATTTGAGCGGTCCAATTCCTGAAGCTTTACTTACCAGAGCAAAGTTAGGAGAACTGACCTTGAGGTACTTGTACATTAATTTTCCACATGAATGCAATTAAGAGTGCCCGCTCTTTTTGTCTTGAAGAAATGACATTTTCTAGCTCTGAGGATGAATCTCAAGTTAGACCACCATTATGTACTTATATTCATCATTAATAGGTATCACATATCTTTTTGGTATAAGAAGAAAAAACTTCGTAGTAGCTACCAAGAATTTTATTATACCAAAAATAAAATGGAAGTCATCATTACATATATCAATGCATCCAACAATCTAAGAATATATAAGAAGAGAAACAACCACTCGAATCAATAGGTACACATATCAATCAACCAAATTTTGGTATTTTGCAATACTAGGACAAATGGCTCTGCAATCCTGAATACAGAGTTCAGAGGCAAGAAGTTAAAGATCACATTAGTCATCTCCGTAGTGGCCACCATATTTGTGCTTCTCTCATTTGCCGGCTTAATTACTTATCGGATAATTTCACCAAGGCAAGGTAGATAATTTTTTTTTTTTTTTAAGAAGATAGTTCACAGCTACCATGTGGATATTAGAAATCTCAGGGTTAAATGCGCAACATAACTACTGCATGTAATGCACTCGCACTGGAGATTACACAATATGTTGATCATATTGCCTAATTACATGCATGACAACCAGCTGGCCTTGTCTTTACAAAACTATGAGAAATGTACAATAGTGACATTAGGTACAGAACCGATCAGAATCCTCTATATTGATCCAGGCATACTGGAAGTGATCCGAAAAACATACAGAAGGAGTCAAATTTCTTAATTTGGATGCATCAGCATGTCACAACAAGTCGTTCCAATTTTTTTTTTTAATGAGAGAGCTAGTTCACTCAATCCTACTATTACCTTATTTTTCAGTGCCTAGAGTGCACCTAAAAACTAGGCGATACACAAAGAAAGATCTGGTGGGTATTACCAATAATTTCAGGCACGAAATCGGCTCAGGAGGATTTAGCAAGGTCTTTTTGGGTACCTTGCCAGATGAAAAGGAAACTAAAGTTGCTGTCAAGAAATTAACAGAATCATTAGACAATATCATACAATTTTTAACAGAGGTAATCTTAATCTACAAGGCGATTGAATACTTGGAACACTTTTTATTTTAATGAGAGCTAATATGTTGCATTGTGGCCCTTGGCACAGGCCGAAACCTTAGCTTTGCTTCATCACAGAAACCTGCTTGCACTAGTCGGTTATTGTGAAGATCCCGACTGCTTCGCACTTGTTTATGAATATATGTCTCAAGGAAGTCTTGAGGATCATCTCCGAGGTTTGTGCCTGCATTTATACGATAAATGGACTTCTTTGTTGGTTTATATTCCCAACACATATAATGTTGGAAGATGCAAAATTATTAAAAAAAATTTAATAACATTATAAGTTTAATGACTAATGTACTCTCTTTTTAACAGGGAAAAAGTTTGATGCAAGATTCTGTTGCTGGAGAGAGCGGCTTCGTATAGCTCTTGAAGCAGCAGAAGGTCTATTAGTTACAGAGATATTTGTACATGCTACATTATGCTATGATACAACAAACAAATTAATATATTGACAAATGAATGTTCACATATTGAAATGTAGGACTCAACTACCTACACAAGGAATGCTTGGAGCAGATTATCCACAGGGATGTAAAAAGCAGTAACATTCTCCTGACAGACGATTTAACAGCTAAGGTTTCTGATTTGGGAATCGCCAAGGCTCTTCCTCAAAAAAGAAAAACTCCCAGGACTGATCTATCTAACGAAACGACCATGACGATGCCCATCACAGAAAATATTTGCGGAACAAAATTCTATATGGATCCAGAGTATGTGCCTCATGATATCTTTCTTTTATTGGAAACAGATATACTTTACCAATCAAAGAAAATGAGAACTGGCAATTTGTTCATGTATATATATTGATTGTTTTATCTATTTTATATCAGATATTGCCAATTCGGTGTTATTACACCAAAAAGCGATGTGTACAGTTTCGGGGTAGTTCTCCTGGAAATCGTCACAGGAAAAAAACCTGGAACAGAAGATCCACAATGTCAAGAGGATCCAGAAGGTCCTCTCGTGCTGGTAGAACGCGTGAAACAAAAGATGGCCCAACAAAACTTTAACATTGAGAGCATAATCGACGGACGGATTCGAGGATACTATGGTATTGGTTCGGTGCGGAGTGTCTGCGAATTAGCCGGAAAATGCACACATGAGGAACCCAAAATGAGGCCGGCAATGGAAGAGGTGGTAACACAACTTAAGAATGCTCTAAGGATGGAGGATGACCGTCTTAAGAATGCTACAGCAAGTACTACTAATTATGAAAGCTTCAAAACTGCGCTAGATACATTTACTTAATCAAAGATTGGCTCTGAAATATATATGTTGGGTTTTTTGTCATTGGGTGATTTTTTTTGGGTTAATTTGAGTTACATGTAATGTAATAATTAATGTATGAATTCAACTAGTAGTGGTAGACTACTTGAAATTGATAAAGAGGTCTTATGTATATCCAAGCCTGAATATGAACAAAATTAATGGTGATGAATTACAGCAAACGAGGCTTGATATCTCTGTGTTGATATAGAACTTGTCAGTTTTTGCGATAGAATTTATCACTCATGCAATAACCTTGAGAATTGGCACTTCCAATAAACTTTACAATTAGCAACTTCGGACTTCCTTTCAATCGTGTAATATTTTTAGAGTATTGTAGTTAATTTAACTGTGGTGACTAATATAGTTACATGGTGTAATATTTTTAGAGTCCTGCATTAAATTAACTACAATTTATGAAACAAGCATAATTTTCTTGCAGAAACCTTTCGGACAGCGGTTTAAGCGGCCCTATATCAACATCATTTATTGCTTGAAGCTCTTAACATGCTGTGAGTATTGCAAACATATATTGACAATCACAAGTTGAATGTCTAATATACCCTGATGAACTCTACTTATCTCGATCTTTGTTTCTTTCAAACTCTATAGGGATCTATCAAACAACAAATTGAATGGATCAATTCCTGATTTTCTAGGACATGTCTTCCCTCCAATTCTTGTAAGTTATTGCAATACTAAATTAATTTGACGTGGTGAAATACCATTTAAAGTTTCTCATGTATGTCATTCAAGCTGGGCAGGGATTTGTCATACAATAATTTGAGTGGTCCAATTCCTGAAGTGTTACTTACTAGAGCAAATTCAGGAGAACTTACCTTGAGGTACTTTATATATGTTCTCCCTTGAAGTTAAAGCATTGAACTTTTTTAACTAGAAAATAAATTAATCTCAATTTAAAGCATCATTATCTTCAACCATAATAGGTGACTAATTAAATATCAATCAATTAATTGTTGGTATTTTGCAATTCTAGGACGAATGGCTCTGGAATCCATAATGCAGAGCTCAGAGGCAAGAAGTTGACTATCACAATAATTATCTCTGTAGTAGCCAGCATCTTTGTTCTTCTCTTGCTTGCGACTCTGATACGGAAATTTCTACACAGGTCACCGGCAGGTAAACTTTTTTGTAAGAAAATAGGGTTGAATACTGTGCTCATATCGGAAATCTCAGGGTTTAGCATCAATAATGTAATACTTCAATAAAAATGAAATCATATGTAATACACCCACAGTTGTTATAATTATTGGTTTCTGGAGAATTACACAATAATATTCCAAGAAAATTGCCTGATTCCATGCATGACAACCTAGTGCCCTTTGTTATAAGTATAACATAACTAGCACTCCAGCAGAAAGTATAAAGTAATGCTACTTTCAGTACAGATTTGATCCTAATTCTCTGTATTGATCCAAGCATGCAGGAATAAATTATGTAAATACATCCAGATAGAGTCACTAGTATTTATTAATTTGGATGTCATAACGAGGGGAGTCATTCCAATTAAATTTCATCCGTATGGCAGTTGGAAATTTGCAAGAAAAGAATAAAATCAATGTCACACTAACCTTCTGTTTCATTGCAACAGAGCTCTCTAAATTGTATGATAATGATGCTTTCAGCCCGAATATTGGGAATTGATCTGAATACATCTAGATGTGTTAATTCCATATTACGTACAAACAATTTTCTTAATGTGTTTTTCCAAATTAATTATTTCGTGAGAGTGAGGAGCAAGTTGTGTAATTGACTCTGCAGATGAGAACTATATATATATTTCCAGAAATTTCAAATGTAAATTTACATGAAAAGAAGAATTTATATATTATATTAACTTGTACTTCTTTTCCAGGGCTTAAATGGCATTCCATGCCAAATGATGACCCCAAAAAGAATCATGTACAGAATGCTGACCCTATAGTGCACCTAAAAACCAGGAGGTACACAAAGACAGAGCTGGAGAGTATTACTCAAAACTTCAATGAAATATTAGGTAAAGGAGGATTTGGTAGTGTCTATGCTGGTACCTTACCAGATGAAAGGGGAACTAAAGTTGCCGTCAAAAAATTGTCAGAATCATCGGACCAAGGGATCAAGGAATTTTCAACTGAGGTAATTTATGAGGCTATCGATCCCAATTAATACTCTTACACCATATGCAAAAAAGCTCTTACATCGATCATAGGTCTTACATCGATCATGGTGGTTCTGAACAGGCTGAAAAATTAGCACTGCTGCATCACAGAAACCTGGTCTCACTAGTTGGTTATTGTGAAGATGTCAGTTGCTTAGCGCTAGTTTATGAATATATGTCTCAAGGAAGTCTTGAGGATCATCTCCGAGGTTTGTACCTGTATTTTAAGATAACAGGATTGCTTCTTTAATCGGTTTTGACTTTCAAGCACAATAATCTACTCTTTAAACAGGAAAAAGATCCCATGAAAGAACTTTGAACTGGAGGGAGCGGCTCCGTATAGCTTCTGAAGCTGCAGAAGGTCTATAGTTACAGAGATTTTTATATATGCTGCATTTTGTTATGATAAATAAGAAGGGAACAAAATTTGTGATGAATGAACCTTATATAAGAATATTATTATTTTAAGTGTAGGACTCAACTATCTACACCAGGAATGTTCGGAGCGATTGGTGCACAGGGATGTCAAAAGCAGTAACATTCTCCTGACAGGGGATTTAACAGCCAAGGTTTCTGATTTGGGAACAGCCAGGGCTCTATCAGCAAAAAAGAGTGTGACCAAGTCAGATTATCGCGGAACATTCGGCTACATAGATCCGCAGTATGATACCCCATGATATCTTTCTTTCGCATATTAATATATATGGGAACCAGAGATCGATATTTATCTAGCTAACAAATATAAAACTCGCGCACCAATATGCATGTTAACTTATTTTTTTTTATATTTTAATAAATACAGATATGGCCAATACGGTCTGCTTACACAGAAGAGCGACGTCTATAGTTTCGGGGTGGTCCTCCTCGAAATTATCACAGGCCAAAAAGCAGGGCTAGCAGGGCCAGAAGGCGTCACCCTAGTAGAACGTGTCAGACAAACAATGTCCCAGCGAAACAGTGATATCGAGACCATAATCGACAGACGGCTTCGAGGAGACTGTGGTATCGATTCTGTGTGGAGCGTGTATGAACTGGCCAGAGAATGCACACATGATGAACCTGAACCGAGACCGAAAATGGACTTTGTTGCAACAGAACTTAAGAATGCCCTCAAGATGGAGGATGGCCGAAATATTAATGGTGTCAACAGGAATTCAGCTGTTACAGGAATAGCTAAACAGAATTTGGGAACCGCAGTAGACACATTTGATGGAGGTCCTGCTCTCAGATAACTTAAGCACATCAGTAATGCATTCATTGACAGCCTCCATTCAAAGATTTTCTTGAACCTCTGGATTTGATATTTATGTATCAGAATATATTTATTAATTATCATACTCAGTTTTGAATAACCACATATTGTTGTACATATAATGACTTTGTTCCATAACCGTTTTTTTTTTTTTTTGCTGGAATTTTATTGAATTCTTTTACACGTACGAACTTAAAATTTTATTTTCAGTCCTTATGATGTATTTGGAAAAAATAGAACAGTTATGTTCTTCACTAATTAATCGTCAGAAGACGCAAACAGAGAACCCATAATATAATACTTTTATTATAAGTAGGACTGATGAAGTCGCAATTAGTGCAAAAACAACTAATAATTAATGGAAAGCAATACTCATCTAATCAAGCACTAGTCATTTAATCCTAGTTGATACAGGGTAAAAGTTTAAAAATCCTCCAAGCTATCAAGCAAGTTTAATTTGGTATCCAGCATCTAATTAAGTTATTGCAAATACAATTTAATTGATGGACACTCTAAATATATGTCAAACATTCATAATTATGTGCCAAGGTTTTATATTATTTGATAAGGATCATATGACAACTATTTTTTTTTTTCTTTTGGACAACCATAACAACAACACTCAGATAAATTCATAGAAAATTTTTAAAAATAAAAGTTTCTTTACAAACATGTTCATATACTCATAGATTGATTGCGTTTAACTATGAATTTTTATGATTATTGATAGAGTATCAAATGTAACTCAAATTGAATAAAATTTGAAACACAACGATCAATTTGGAACATGTGTAAAATATTATTTATTTTTAAGATTTTGAATGAATATATTTGAGTGCTATTATTTCATAGTTGTTAACATAAATAGTTGTCATTTAATTAATCTCTCCCTTTTTTAAATTTATTTATATAGAGCCAACGAAAAGTTCATTCTTTATTTTTGTATTATAATTGCGTTTAACTATATGATTTCGTCAACTAGGAGCATTTATCTTGACCCTCCTTAATTACATCCTCTGCATACTACAAATACCGTGTCTGTTCTATATTCAATTAAATTATTGGTTATATAGCTAAGGAAAAAAAAAATTGCGTTCTTGGGTCAAATGAAAGATGCAACGACGTGGGTACTGGATATATATGTACTTGGATGAAGAAGGCTAGCTAGATCGACACTTCTATTACTATACATCCTAATCTTCCTATCGAATAGGAAAGAAGAATTAATTAATCTCCTCCTGATATCGCATTAACTTGTATATAGGATTCTAAATTGGAAAATGCTACGGCGGTACCATTGATGGTATTATTAGAGTTATCATATAGTCTGACTTGGTCCAATGAGTTAATTATGCATCTAACATAACATACTAATTATTCAACTTAGCATATATTGTGCTTAAAATATAAAAAACAACTAATTATTTAACTAAAGATACTAATTATTCAACTTAATATATAAATATTGAACTTAACATGCTAATTATAAATAGATATTAAGGTGAATATTTAATTAGCATGTTAATTAAGTTGAATAATTAATATGTTATGTTGAATAGTTAGTTCTTTTGATCAAATCAAACTATATGGTATCCTCAGTGGTATCTTCAATGGTATCACCAAAGCATTTTTGTATTATAATTATTTGTTGTTACCTTTCATCCTCTATGAGGTATAGGGGTTCACGATTTAATTATATAATTAGTCTTTTATTAAATCTCTGCATCTGGAGTCCATACACATTACACGACCTTGATGGAGAGGGACTAATTATAAATTTATAATGATTAAGTTTCTATCATGTACCCCAAATTCCTTGCTAAATAAAGTATAAGACAACTTGTTTATAATATCAATTTTTATTTTCTCGAAAATGATTGATTATTGAACGACCTGCCGCCAACTTGTTGTTTCTGCTTAGCCGGAAGGTGACGCAATTTTGTTATTTAGGGGGGGAAAAAGTGACATCATGATCAATTTAACATTGATAACCATTAATAGATAGCTATCAAATTAATTAATTAATTAAATTCGCTATAATTGAATTAAGGCAATCGCAATTTTGTACATATTACATTACATAGCAGTAGCACGTTTCCTTTGACAGTGTCAATATTTTGACTGCCAATAAATTTGTTGTTTATTGAAGAAAACTCAATAATCAATATTATTACCTTCGATCCGGCGGATAGGGCCTATTTTTTAAAATAAAAAAATAAAAAATCTTATTTTTAAAAGTATAAAAGAAAAAACTTATTTTTAAAACTATTAAAACCGGGTCCTGGAAACCCGGCCTACGGGCCTAGGCCGTTTCCTGGGAAACCGGCCTAAATTATATATATATATTTTTTTTATATTTTCTTCAGATAGTTCTCGTTATTAACTTTCTTTGCTAAACCAACATCTTGTTGGTTTAGTAGAGTAGTGCTACTCAACCACTACTCCAATTCTCCAACTTATGTTTGGATTGTGTTGTTGTTTAGGTTAGCATGCTACTAGAGTATTACTAATCTTAGGGGATCCAAACACACCCGAGAGTTGAAATAGTTACCATTCTGCTCAAACATTAAGAGAGGAGTCACCATTACATTCACCAGAAGTGGTCATGAAAATAAGAAGTTCAGTACATTAGCATGAACTTTTAAGAGTAGAACTTAATAAGTGTTAGTCTGTTAGGCCGTGCTAAACATAAAGGCATTCATAATCTTCATGACCACTTCGTGCCAGGAAGGAAAGAAAGGGAAGAAAGAAAAGGAAGAGACCTGGCTGCTGCGGTACCTGGACGTCCCACTAGGGGAAGACAGCAAAGGGAGGAGAGAGAGATGCAAGTACTGGGGACACTACGGTACCGAAGCGTCCCGTTTTCAAGCAAGACGCTTCGGTAGTGCAGCATTCCACTGATGGGTAGGGACGCCGCGGTACCGTAGCGTTCTGGTTGGACGCCAGCGTCCAGCTTAAATATGAAAATTGTGTGTTCCGGGGCTTAAATTGGTGAATTTGGTAAATAAAAAATTGAGGTGAGGTGTATATTATATAGCCAACTCTCATTTGTCCCTATATTATATAGCCACTAAATTTTTCATTTGTACCGATTAAGTCGCTCTGCTAGGTTTTTCATCCAAATTATTAACGAAAGGTGTTTAAATTAACCATAACTTATCACATGTAACAATTTTAGTTATATATTTTGAGTTATTTTGAGGTGCTAACCATTTTAATCATATACAAATTAATGCTTCTTTTTTTCCCTCTATGTAAAAATCGCTAATAAAAATTGTTAACGTCTCAAAAATTTATCTTTTAAATTGTTAATTGTGAAGTATTTTGTTAATATAATCATATTTCGTATGTTTTTGGATAAATCCTAGCAGAGAAACTTATTATTGGAACAAATAAAAGTTTAGTGACTGTAGAGAAACAAACGAAAGCTGGGTGACCAACCTGTAACAAAAACATAAGTTGAGTGGCCTGCCTCTCACACGAATTTTACCCGTTAAGTATTACAAACAATATTGAGACTAATCAAACAATTCTGTTTTTTGGGTATGAAATAGTCAAAAACATTGTTAACCAGTTAAATTGTCTGACGCATTTTTCTAGAATTTAATAAATAAATTAAATTAACATATTATATATGTTAGTGCTGATCAGGAATAATATTCTTAGGAACTGCAACCGTTGGTCGATCGAAAAGCCAATAATTAATAAATTATTTATCACCTCAAGGATAGTGGAGAAAACGCTAAATTCATTTGCGAGTTATATCAATGTGCAACATGAATTCTTTTTTTATTTCTCTAAATTGCGTATTTGCTTCAAGCACACATGCATCCAGTTAATTATATATATAATATTAATATCAAAAGCATGTTAATTATTCGTACAGATAGTGCAGAAAGTGCATGTACATCCTACTTTCGAATTAAAATTTTCATTAGAAAGGTCGTGCAATCACTTTCATTAATTCTGTGCTGATATTAATTAATTAATTAATTTGTATTACAAGAAGTCAATAGGGTTTAAAGTATTAAATGGCATCACTTGCATGCTTAAAACAAGAAACAGACCATTAATTTCACAGAGCCTATTCCAGAAATATTGCAACTATGGAGAAAATTATTCTTGCTACCCCTCTTTTGGTTATGTGCTTTGCTGTAGTTGTCTATGGCCAAAATTCAAAAGGTGAGCAAAATCAAATCCCTACCTTTACCTTATTATTTCGTATTCTTCCCATAATAATTATTAATCCCATATATATAGAACTTAATACTGTATGCATGGTTGAACCTAAATTCTACTGCTGGCAATGCATATATATATATATATATATAGTGCGATTATATATTATGAGTTACAAAATGTAGAAGTATGAGGCCGATCAGATGTATGTTATCTATATATGTAATTAGCAGTGTACTGGAAAGGTCATGTACTTTCTACAGCGGTTTTGCATGTTATCAGGAAAGATTCAAGTATTGTAATATGTTTATATATAAGCATGGACATTATTTTTTTTTAAATTTATACGAAAATATTTCCTTCACAGAATGCACTGAATTTAATTATATCACCTCGTGTAATTATTCTTAAGAACATATATTGAGATTTGAGATTAATTATTACGTACTAATTATTCCATGGAAAAAACTAAAAAAGCATATCTAATTATTTGGACAAGAAATTAAGTTTGCGACAACAGAAGGGAAGGGAGACTTAATTCACATGATTCAGGCTTACTATATACTGTACATTCAGTTAGCCTAGATACAAGATCGACCCGCAGAATACGAAATCATCAAGTTTTACACCTAAACTTGAGAACATGAACATGAAAGTATATCTGGTAGAAAAGTTACACCAAAATTAGTAATCGAGGTCCACACTGGTAAACTAATACATATTGTAAATCATGTATGTACGTACGTTATGATTATATCTGGAAACTTGTTTTTGCAGATTTCATCAGCATAGACTGTGGCAGTGCAAATAGTTTTGTTGACGATATTACCAAGTTAACATACACAACTGATGATCAATATACAGAAACCGGAATAACTGCGAACGTCGCTAACAATTACAAGTCTAGCATGCCGGTCACTCGCAGAACACTTTCCAGTCTTCGAAGCTTTCCAAGCGGGGCTCGAAACTGCTACAGTCTAAAACCTGTGGTGCGAAATAGCACGTATCTCATCAGAGTGGCATTCTTTCATGGCAACTATGACTCATATTTCAGTGCACAGTCTAAGAAGCCGATATCGTTTGACCTTTATATTGGGGCCAGTATATGGAAGAAAATGAACATAACAGATGCTGCAAATTATTATGAGGAAGAGGCCATGATAGTAGCTTTAGCTGAAGTCTTACATTTATGCTTGGTAAACACCGGTCAGGGAACGCCATTTATAAGTTCAATAGAGATGAGGCCAATAACTTCCCCCCTTTATCCATATGTTGATGAGACCCAGTTTGCAGATCTTTATGGGCGCGGTGATCTTGGAGGTTTCAACATAACTAGGTAAGTCTATATATGTACTATTTTATCAAAAGACAAAAACTGTATATGCATTAAATTTCTGAATCAGAAAATGTCTCCTATATATAATTTCATAATTAGCTACAATTAATAACAATGGATATATGTTATTGATTATTTAGCATGCAGTTTCACCAAAACATATTCTCCATTTAGCAAACCAACAAAGACTAATCAAAACTTACGTACGTACGTAGGTACCCTGATGACAAGTATGACCGCATCTGGTATCCCGTGATGATTGATGAATGGACAAGAATATCCACAAACAATGAAGTTAACACCTATTATATAAACAGTGATTCAGAGCTACCCTCTGTCGTGCTTCAAGCAGCTGTTATTCCATCTAAATTAGCTCCAAGTGCACCGAATCTCGACTTCTCCTGGACTCAGCAGGATACCGTTATTTCCCCAATTGCCGCCAACTTTCACTTTGCTGAAGTAAAACAGCTTCCAAATAACAGCATTCGTGAATTCAACATGTACTACAATGGGAAACTAATGTAATTTCATACCAGCTCTTAATATTTTTTTCGTACAAATTTGGTTTTGCTCCAAACAAAAAAATAAAAAATCATTTCAACTTTCTTTTAGATAAGCTTTCCATTAGCAATAAGAAAACATCCATCTTTTTTTTTTTTTTTTTATTTCGCAGGTATGAACATATAAACCCGAGGTACTTGAAATCTTCTGTAATCTACACTCTTCAACCACTGAAAATACCTAGCAACTTAAAAAAATATGGCTTCGCACTCAATATCACTTCCAACTCTACTGAGCCAGCACTTGCAAATGCCATTGAGATATTTTCACTCTTGCCAGTTGACACTAAAATGACCAACTCTGCTGATAGTAAGATATATCTGTTGCCTCCCTTTCTTTCTTTTTTCTTATTGTTGGCAAGGGAAGTTATATACTTTCGAAGGGATCCAATCCCCTATTATACAATTTATTATGATTCCTTTCTTATGAAGGTGATGCTATCTTGGCAATCAAGGCAGAGTATAAGGTCAAGAAAGGGTGGACTGGTGACCCATGTGTTCCACTAGACTACGCCTGGGTTGGGGTGGGTTGTGATTATGTAGGAAATTCTTCAAAAATTATTTCCTTGTAAGTCGACAGAAACTTGAAAACTAATTACTTACAGGAAATTCTATATTAATTCGAAAACACATGCAGCACTTGAACCTGTTCTGTATATGGCAGAAACCTTTCGAGTAGTGGTTTGACTGGCTCCATATCCACATCATTCTCCAAGCTGCAAAATATTCAAATTATGTAAGTACTGTAACTGATCAGCTTATTAAAAAGTATTCCGGACAAAACAAAAGGTATAGATGTGATCAACACAGAATATGTAATTATATATAGTTTATGTGATCCAGAGATCTATCGAACAACGGTCTAAAGGGCACTGTTCCAGATTTCCTTGCAACTATGACTTCTCTTAAAATCTTGTAAGTATCTATTCTTAATTACTAAGAAAAATTCTATAAATTCATGATGCATCGTAATTATTATGCTAATTTATTTGTTCTCTGTTTTTCTTTAGGAGTAATCAATACAGTACAAAACATTGAATGAACCTTATGTGCTAGACTAGTTATTTTGAAGAGCAAACTCAGTAAATTGCTAACAGTAGTAATTACTTTTAATAGTTAGCTATAATAATTTATAATTGACATATCCAACTAGAGGCAACACATCAGATATCAGTAGAAATATCTTTTCAAGTTAGTGAAAACGAGAGTACTAAGATGGTGTGTTCATTAGACTGGAATGAGGAATTACTGTATCGACTGTCATCAAATTGACCCAGATAAAACTTTATTTAGAAGCACATCGGAATGTACCACAACCTGGTGCAGTATAGCATAAATAGCACAAGACAGTATTACATGAACCAACCCTCTGGCAGTTCATTATTGCTACTGTATTTCTTAAGAGTACGATCTTGTTTCATAGTTGTCAGTAGCGTATTGACTAATATGAATATTTGTGCAGAAACTTGTCAGGTAACTCATTTGATTGTGATATCCCAGATGCACTACAAAAAAGGTCAGCCTCTGGAGTGCTTTTTCTGGTGTAAGTAACAACTAATATCTCCTTTCCATAGTTTCTCCAGATCGATGAGAATGCTTTTAGCAAAGCAATGCTGACATAAAGCTTTGAAATATAGTATCTTGATTTGAAATTTTCCAAATGGTAGGAATGACAACAAATGTAAAGTAAAGACATCGAGAAAGGCAACAGGTCCTGTAATTGGTTTGGTCATTGCGGCTGTGGTACTGGTGCTTCTATCAGTTCTTCTATTAATAAGACTGCGGGGAAGAACAAATGAATCAAAAGGTAGTAAAACACTTATCTGGGGGAACAAAAGAACTTACATACAATTATTAAAGTTTCACAATGTAGTTGAAACGTGCATGCACTAGCCCTATTTTTTCCCATATTTATCAGAACTCCCAATAACAAGAGTTAAGAGGGAAAAACTAGCCAAAGCATCCAAAATTTTAAATCACCGAAGCATTTAGTTGCAATTGTTTTTGCCTCATAATTTTGTTTTTTTTCTAACAGGATTAAACACATCTTACTTAAAATTTGAAACTAATGATTGTGACCTCTTTTTCAGATCAAGTACCAGGAGAAAACACAACGAACATCGGACATAGTGAAATACAGCTGAAGACGCAAAAATTCACAAAAATAGAACTAGAGAAAATTACAAAGAATTTCACAAACAAAATTGGAGGTGGTGGATTTGGGAGTGTGTTTGCTGGTACATTAAAAGATGGAACTTGTGTTGCTGTCAAGAGATTATCTGAAACATCAAAACAAGGACATAAGGAATTCCGGACTGAGGTAATTTACAAGACCCAGTTATAAAGAATAGAGAAAAGTCTGTGTGTTTGGCCCTCTCAAACAATTGTGTTTGATTCAATCTAGCCCCTAATTTTTTATTTTTTTGGTTCAATTGAACCCTTGAACCTCTCTGTCTAATTCAATCAGCACCCTCCGTTAGTTTTTCCATTAGTTGCTGTTAAATCTCTGAACATCTCATCCTGCTTTCGTCATTTTCCATCTTATATCCCTGTCTCCCAATCTCTGCCATTGTTACTTGCTCATCTCCCTTTGCCAGACGCATAAATAGATCATGCCAGTATACATATGCGATTGATAACAAAAATTTTTTGACATGCTTTTGAGTTCTAATAATATGACTAATGCAAAGTGTGCTTATGAAATATAAACTGCTGGGAAACGAGATTAACAACTGTCCAAGGGGATTCTTGTTTTTAAAAAACAACGGTCTCACTTTGGATCAGAAAATTAAAAGATTCCAATTTAGTAAGATCAGCAATGGTCTAAGGAGGGGGAGATTCATGTTGATCTGAGTTGTATGTAGAGAGAATGGTTGGAGTATATAAGTCCAAGAGGAGATGGGTATTGGGTAACGATGGTAGATATAAGAAGTGACAAAAGTAAGAAGTGAGGTTGAAACTGACAAATTTAACAGTAGTAAATAATAGAAATATTAAACAGAGAATACTGAGTGAATCGGATGGAGAAGTTCAGGGGTTTAAATATATGAACCAAAAAATAGTTTAGGGGCTTGATTGAACCAGACAATTTAAGGGCCGGAAACACACTTTTCTCTAAAAAATATTAGAGAGGAAAGCTGGCAACATTAGTCTAATTGGATATGCATTTCAACTTTTGTCTTGTCAGGCAGAGACTCTGGCAACACTTCATCACAAAAACCTCCTTTCCTTGGTTGGATATTGTGAAGACGAAAGCTGTCTAGCACTTGTCTACGAGTACATGTCTCAGGGAACCTTAGAGGACCACATTAAAGGTTTGCTTGCAACAGAGATCCATTTATCCATTCATTTTGATTTTAGTTCCTCATTTTTAGACAAATACCAAGCAAAGTTCAAATCCATAACAAATACAGCAATTGCTGGTGTTTTATCTACGAGTAGGTGGAACATTGGGCTGGAAAGAGCGTCTCCATATTGCCCTTGAAGCAGCACAAGGTTATTTTGATGCATTAAGTATTAAAGTACACAAGTTCCAAAAATTTGATCAAGTAAAAATATCCTGACCTAAACTGAATCATTGTTATTTGGCTTTAAATCAATGTAGGGCTTGAATATATGCACAAAGGAAGTAGGTTACCCATAGTACATAGGGATGTAAAGTGCAGCAACATTCTTTTAGGGGACAATTTAGAGGCCAAGGTGGCTGATTTGGGGTTGGCTAGAGCTTTCAGAAACAATGATCAAGGAACTGCAGCAACAGTGTGTGGCACTACTGGCTATATTGACCCAGAGTACATCATACATTTCTACTTTAATATTTATAATTTTAGAACATCTAGCAATAACAATAAGTCAATTACTAAATGTTTTATGTCCAAATGTAGGTTCTTCAAAACATCCATGCTCACAGTGAAGAGCGATGTATACAGTTTTGGAATAGTTCTTCTTCAGATAATCACAGGCCTACCACCCATAATTCAAGCAAATTGTCATTTAATGCAGCATGTAACGCAGAAGCTTCAAAGGGAAGACATTACCAGTGTGATCGATGGAAGGTTTCAAGGAGATTATGATATTAACTCTGTGTGGAAAGTCTTCAATTTGGCTATGAGTTGCACTAAGAAAGAGTCTTCTCACCGACCGATAATGTCAGATGTGGTGACTGAGCTTAAGGACTCTTTGGATTTAGAAACCCACCGTGTGAAGGGTCAGAGGAACCATAGAGAGAACACCAGCATACATGGTCACATGTATTATGACACTTTCAGCGTGGAAGACAGCACGCCAATCAGCGGAGACATTATAAGCCAGCATAATATGCAGAGTGAAAGCTTCAGGGTGGGTTATAGAAGTAATGGTGAAGCTGATTATGAAGTAATGCTTGGCCCTTCTTTGAGGTAATTTATAAACCGGAAAAACTATGTGTTTGTTTTGTCTTCAGGCCAATTTTTATTTACGTCATATGAAGCACAATGCAACAGATATGTAAAAATATCAAGGCGTTTAAACGATTATGTAAAATAGAGGAGATTGCAATTTTGTATTTATTTTCATTTATCAGGGTTCAACAACAAAACTAAGACTCAGTCTAGTAATTCAATTTGCATTCTTTCTAAGGGAAAGCCACTCATTATGAACTTATGTCAAGATTTTAGTTCAATTCCAGCAAATTAGTGAAAAATTATCAGTTGGACACTTTATCAAACATGTTGTGTGCAAGAACTAGTGTACAAACAAAATAAAATGAACTGGTAAAAAACAATTAATTACCTTTGATATTAGGAGGGATTGCAGTAGACAAAAAATGCCTGTGTCAAAACTTGTGGATTATCTAGCACTGTTTCTAGTCGGGCCATATCGGGCCGGCTTTTCTAGAATCACTCTTTTTGGGCCCTTTTTGTGTATATTTGTTTGAAGGTTAATTAATTATTATGAAGTAATATATGTTCGTTCTACGTGACTATGTGACTATCACTTGCTACATATTAGAAAGACTTTTGTAATATCTACATAATAAATTGTTCGAGTGTAAATTAAATATAAGAAACTGGTAACTATATGTGGTTTTAAGCTTCTGACATGATGATACTCTCGTCGTATTAAAGAAAATATCTGTTGTAAATTATGTATCGGTATCCCACAAATTCACAATCAGTCCTTATTAGCTTCTCACAAAAAAAAAAAAAAAAAAAAAGAGTCCGTTATTAGCTTCACCCATGCCAAGATGTGTGAGCATTGGGTACCTATGTCATATCTGATCAATTGATCTTGATGTTCTGGTCATAAACAAATTAAGGTGCCTGCAATAAACTTCACTATAAAAAGTTGAAGGTCAGAAATCTAAGCAATTATTTTATCAGTCAAATATTAGTAGTCTTACTGTTATACTAATAGAAAATTGTGGCACCCTTTCTGCCACCCTGCGTCGCTTTGTGAGAATGTGTTTTCTGAGAAGAAAGGACACGGTCACCCTGTATGTGCTTGTATAATAGGTAGGCGTAAGACACATGACCACACACTTATGTACATAGGTTTTTTTTTAAGAGATTGTAAGGTCCCATATTAATCTAATGAACGCAACCACTCACTGATAATTACACTAGAGTTATAAACTCTAAGAATCTCTGGTTAAGAATAAGAAAAATACTAAAATTTGCATTAAAAAGAACATCAAATTTGAGTTTTATGTAACTTTATTTGGATTTGGCTATTTGAATGTGAAACAAGAAAATATTTACAAGTGGTTTGGGACTTTTATTTTGAAATTTGATGTTTTTGTGACTTTTTAAATTTGAATAGATTGAATTTTGTAAATGTCCAAAATTCCTTGTCAAGACCTGAGATTCATGTAGTAAGTATGTACAAATATGTATTTGAGGTTTATGAAATAATATATATACAGAGTTACTCTGTTATTCTAACATTATCATTTCAGATCGAAATGCTAACGCCTCAAAATTTATGTTATCGTATCCGAAATCATGATTTATGGTGCTCAATAAATTCTTTATATGAAAATATTGGGGAATACACTTTTTTTTTAGAGTCTTCTAAGTACTTATTTTGAATTTTAGAAAAGAGCACATAAATATTAATAAAATATTGATGTTTGTACATGCTATTTTCAAAATGAGGAGGGATCTAATGACACAACAAAATTTTGACACAACTATTACACTAAATCATATAAATTTATAAAAAAAATCTTAAAAATGGAAAATTTTGTATAAACATATTCAATTAGTTATAGATTGATTGTGTTTCATATTTCATTCAATTTGAGTTTCATTTGATATTTTATCAAGAACCATTAAATTTAGACTGTTCTAATTACCATATAAACTTGGTGCTCGTTAATGGAGTACCAAATAACATTCAAATTGAATGAAATTTGAAACACAAACTATCTATAAGTAAATGAATATGTTTGATCTTTCTAACTTTATTTATTTATTTATTTATTTTTATTTAATTAGATTTAATATTTTTCAACATAACGCACCTCATTATTAGAACTAGATTGAAAATATTCAAATATTGTAAAGGGTTTTTATGTTGGTAAGCCTTAGAAATTGTTTCAATGACGAAATAATCTATGAGCTAATGATGAAGAAACCATCTGTATATATCATTTAGAAACAGTTTTAATGTCAAAATATATCTTTGTTTACTTTCAGTCTTCAGAATAACCTAAGCAACAATTGGAGCAAGGCTAACTCTTCTAATATTAATTAGTTGGTATGTTAGAATCTAACAAATATTCAATAGGATTGTACCTTGACTGATATATCTCTTATATTCTGTTTTTCAATTGCTCGAAGACTTTGATTTTCAGTTTAAGCACAATGTCTGTATTTGGAATAACTACAACAAAATAAAAAGTAATAATAATTACAACAGTATCAATTAGTAATTAACAATTTTTTTATTGAGGTGTACCCCTTTAAGTACAAAATACAGGAACTCGTATAAAATAAAAAAGAAAAGCCTGGACTCGGGAATAAGTACTTAGTACTACATATATAATTTGGGAAGTTGATATATCTAGCAACAATTAAAGAGTGAAAAAATATTTAAGGTCATTGTGGGCACGAGCAGAGCAGCTAATTAATTATGCTTCATTAATAAGGTCCAGCCCAATTAATCTCCAGCTTAATTAATTAATTATTTACACTTTCCCTCTTTCCCTCTCTCCTTTAAAATTAAGCTTTAAAGCGTACGGCTAGCTAGCAGCACTGCAGCAACCCATCGATCAACTACTCATTCTTGTGTTTAATTATATATATTGCAACTGAGACACCGAGGCGAGGAGGCAGAAGAAGAAGAAGAAGAAGAAAGAGCAATTCTTGTTTATCACCTGAAGAAATGGCAACGTAATTAAACCCAATACTCTCAACTCCTCCTCTTTCTCACATTGAATTTGATTTGTTTTGTTTTGTTTTCCAACTCATGATCACGATCATGATCAGATTATGTATGCTGTCTGATCTATCATTTTGTTTGCACAGGAAAAGGTGCGCTCAATGCAAGGACACCTATGATGCCAATCACTAGGGGATGTAAACGATCCGAGCCGAGCCGAGTTAGGCTAAGCTCAAGCTCGGCTCGTTTAATCAACGAGCCAAAAACACAAGCTCGAGCTCGGCTCGTTTAATTAACGAGCTGACGAGCTGCTCGTTCAGCTCGTTTATTTTTTAATAGTAAAATTTTAAGTATGTTATATCAAAATTTATATAAAAATTAATATAAAAGGACTAATAAATATATGTTCATACATATTTTACATAACAATTTCATATATATTTGACCATATGTTGTATAATATATTAATAATTTACGATAAGAGCAATACAAATTGTAATTAGTAATATTTTATCGAGCCAAACGAGTTTAACGAGCCGAGCCATGCCAAGCTCAAGTTCGGCTCATTAGCTTAACGAGCTTAACGAGTGAGCCACGAGTTTTTTTGCCACTCCTACCAATCACCGCCATAGCTGCGGAAGAAGTAGAGTTGACAAAGAGAAAGAGAAGCAGAAGGAACAAAAGGCATCAGCAAAGCATGCCAGAACCAACTCCAAGCTTAAAAAGCGGCAGCTCAGGTAATCATGCTAATCTTGATTCTCCAAATCAAACTTTGGTCTTTGCTTGAATTCATTTCCCTGATTTATGAAATTAATGACACTAGTCTACATGTTCAATTCCATCTTCTTAATTTGTAGCACCAATCGAAATTGGGTCAGAGAAATTATTAAGTTTCTGTCATGTTTTAACTTAAGTTTCTGTCATGTTTCAAAATCTTGCCTAAGTTTAATTTCGCCAAATAAAGAAGCTCTATTTATTTATATTTCAGTTCTTGTTCTTTTACTTCTTGGTAATTCCAATTCCAAATTTTCTTTTCTATCTGAAAAGACGTTTGATGAACTTTTTTTGCAGCCGCCTGAAGAAAGGAGGTGGCACTGGCCAAGAACAACCCGATCAGCAGCAGAATTGACAAGAGAAGCATATACAGTCAGAATGCTGAGGAGGGAATGGGTTTCTTTCCATTAAAGATCTTTGTCAGAATGTTAATGAGGGCAAATTTGGGGTCTGTTCTGTAAATATGGTATGAACATGCATAATAAGATCAAAGTTTGCTTGCTTATGTTGACTCTGAATTGAGTATTAGGGTTTATACGTGTAAGATGTTTTAGTTTTAATCTCGGTTGAATTCATACATTATTACATTGCTTGTAACTTAAATTAACCCAAAAAGAAAATTCACCCAATGACAAAAAACCCAACTTATTTCAGAGCCAATCTTTGATTAATTAAACGTATTTAATGCAGTTTTGAAACTTTCATAATGAGTAGTTCCTGTAGCATTCTTAAGTTGTGTTACCACCTCTTCCATTGTCGGCCTCTTGCTGGGTTCCTCATATGTGCCTTTTCTGGCTAATTCACAGACACTCCACACCAAACCAATACCATAGTATCCTCGAATCCGTCCATCAATTATGCTCTCAATGTAACAGTTCTGTTGGGCCATCTTTTGTTTCCGGTTTTCTACCAGCACGAGAGGACCTTCTGGATCCTCTTGACCTTCTTGACATGTGCCAGGTTTAAGTCGTCTGTCAGGAGAATGTTACTAATACTGTTTTTTACATCCCTGTGGATAATCTGCTCCGAGCATTCCTTGTGTAGGTAGTTGAGTCCTACATTTCAATATGTGAACATTCATTTGTCAAAATATTTGTTTGTAGTGACTAAATCATTTGGTTGTTGTATCATAGCATAATGTAACATGTACAAAACTCTCTGTAACTATAGACCTTCTGCTGCTTGAAGAGCTATCCGGAGCCGCTCTCTCCAGCAAAAGAATCTTTTGCTGTTAAAAAAGAGTACATTAGTCACTAAACTTATAATGTTATTAAATAATTTTAATAATTTTGCATCTTCCAACCAATATGGGTGTTGGGAATTTAAAGCAACAAAGAAGTCCATTTATTTTTATAAATGCAGGCACAAACCTCGGAGATGATACTCAAGACTTCCTTGAGACATATATTCATAAACTAGTGCAAAGCAGTCGGGATCTTCACAATAACCGACTAGCGCAAGCAGGTTTCTATGATGAAGCAAAGCTAAGGTTTCAGCCTGTGCCAAGGGCCACAATGCAACAAATTAGCTCTCATTAAAAAAAAAAAGTGTTTAAGTACAAGACATCATATGGCACAATTGAGCAGAATTTCATATGCACAGCATTATAATTAACTGTTTGCTTGACAGCTAGGGTTTAATTGTTCCTTGAAACCGGAAGCAAAATATTTGGCCTCAAATTTGTAATAGCCTCAAATTAAGTGTGCTTTTCACGTTCATGTCAAATTAAGCACAACGTGGCAGCATATACCAAAACAAAATTTATAGGGATATCATTAATCAACAATTTATCGTCTCTTGATCAAAATCTGTGCACTAAACTGCTAAATGCTATCTCTCTTGCACACTTCAAAAGCAATAAAATTAAATAAGATAAAACAAAACTATTCATATATAACAAAGTAAAAAATTAATATGATTAAAATGGATTCTCTTTCCTGCAAGGAGCCTTCTTGAAGCATATATATATCACTCTGTGTGAGTGACAGTAGTGCTAGGTTTGAACCAGACATAAGTCGTCGGTTCTTGTGTACCATAGAACTTTGGATGGCATAGGTGGTCATCCATCGAGTAGAAAACGCCTTTCCTATGGTCTCGTCCTACAAATTTTGGCAAGTAGATGTTGTTTTGGTAGCTCTTAAATGGGCAAGGGACAACAAGAGAATTTCTCAAGCCGGCAAAAAGTGTGACATCTCCCAAGTCTTCGAGTTTACTCCAAGCCATCTTTGATGTGTCCAGCTTGAAAACATTGATTGGATCCATATTATCTGTTCTGAAAACAGCTAGCAAATCACCATGCCATTCTAGTAATGCACAACATGCATGTTCATGAGCAGGCAACTCCGAATAAATTGGCTCCGGTTTAGAAAGAACCCTCCATGTCGATTTGTCAGGATTGAAGACTCCGAGTTGTCCTCTCCTATCCAAGCAGTAGATCTCCCCCTTATACAAATCTGGATTGTTAATGGTTCCACTGAATGGAAAGTCAATTTCTGGTGTCATTTTCTTCCATTCTTCCTCTCCTTTACTCCATGAACGTATTACAACTTCTTCATCATCATGTTGAAAATAAAATGCAAAAGCTCGGCAGTCACAAGAAGTTGGTACGCCAATGAATGTAATACAGTGGTAATCAAGAACATCGAGCTGCGGAAGGTCAATTGCCTCCTTTGTCAAGGGATTTAATATGAAAATGGCATCACTACCTTCCGAAATAACCATCCAACCATCTATCGAAGAATGAAAAACAAGTTGCTCATCTGCTTTAAGGGCATCGATCTGTAGTGTGTACTCCTTTTCATTCACAGGGTCAAAAAACTTGCACATCCCATTAGAGATATTAGGAGAGTGCATAAGCCATGGCCATGAATTGGATGTAGGAATATGTTTGGAAGCCAATGTCCAGGACTTACAAACGGCTGTGAATCGTACACTGTCTACCAAAGACAATCGGTGGAAGAGTTGTATCCCAATGTCTGTAGGGAGCTCATCCCATCTTCGTGTAACAGTAATTTGACTGTTCTTTTGATTGTCTTCGGAGCTTGCAGAATCCTGAGAATAAAAGTTGAATGGTTAGTCAATTTTATATTATTTTACTGCTCTTCTCTTCATAATGTCAAATGATAAAAATGTAACCCGTAGATATCAGTATGAGCAATGAGTTAGTAGTATGCATCATTTCTTGCAAGTTTGACACATGCAATTGTTAGAAGCCAAATTATGTAAAACCATGAAAACCCAGTGTACCACAAGTATTACTTACCATACACTAATTAATTTAATTGAAACTCAAAACTGAAATGGTTTAGATTAAGACTATGGTGACAAATACTTCCAGATGTTGGTGATAAAAGATATCCATGACAGCATTTTGATCACAATTTGCTTGTCAAACAATTCAAATGTCTCTTCAGGTGAAAAGACTAAAATCTCTTGTCTCAATGTTTAGATATCAACATGCTGTTAATTCGCACACTTCTGTCCATTTTTAATGCAACATATATAATCTGGCTGGTAAGAATTAAGTTTAGATACTAAATTATTTACAAGTATAATGACATCGAAACACTGACCTTGTTAATTTCCTCAACGTCAGAGGGTGCTTCAGGTTTATTGGCTTGCATTCTGCAAAAACTAACATAAATTGTGAAGTCAAATTCAAAGGTATAAATATACATAACAAGAGTGAGGGATATGGGGGAATTAATATAGCTTACCCTGACATAGGGATAGTCCAAAAAATCTCGCTTTCGAAGTCCATGATATCTTCTGGCAATAATACATTGAAACTATGAGTCTGATCTTTCAAACTAAATTTGTACAGCCTCTCCCCATCTGCGCAAGCTAATGTAGCATATATGCAATTTGGTTCTAATCCAACCTCTTTTGCACATAATGATATACCGTGCATTCGAGACAAGAAAAATGCTTGATCACTGATACTTGAAACATAGTCCCAAAATATTCCAGCTTCCTCATCTTTTTTTTCTTTTTCTTTGTCTTCTTCTTCTTCTTTAGACGCCTCAAACAACTGATAGATCTCCATGTTTGCAACATTTTGGCCATCTCCGAACAAGTGAATCGCATCCAAGAACATGCTGTTTTGGGACTCCACCAGATAGTTATCCATTGCAGAGGGCATGGGATAATTGTGATAAGGGTACGAAATTGTCATGTCGATACGACCCTCAACAAGTGAGGCAAAATCAAAGACCATTGCTTTTTGCACGGGGCTAAAGAGAAAGAGCCGTCCTTTATAGATTAGACTTACATCATTGTTAAAAGAGGAAGAGGAAGAGGAATCGTCGGTATGGGATGAGATTGGAGACTTTGACCACTCTTCATCACCCAAACGACATAATAGAATGAAGTTGTACCATTGAGGCACAAACACGGTTACGTTATCCGGTGATGTTGGAGATGATGTGAGGTTAAATTTACCATATAACTCCAATGACTTGGGAAAAGGAGGCAAATGGACTTGCGAGTGAGAGATGAGGCTGAAGAAAAAGCACTCTCTTGTGACACTGTCAATTAATAGAAGCCACTCTCCATATCAGAAGCAACCGACACAGTTCTTCCCTTGCATCTCAGGTATGTTTCTTTCTTCCTTGCTCCCATTTATAGGATTGATAAAAGTGCATGTCGGCTTCTTTTCTCCATGAATCTTAATAAGCCAAGGGTGACTAGCACAGCTAGCCGTAGATTGATCTTTGCATCCCATAATGGACATCTTGTTCTGCGTTTACCTCGAGCACCTGAAATAATGATGCAGTTGTGCATCAGCTATCAGAGGGCGGTCCGCCCTGTTGGCCCGGCGGTCCGCCCCAGCATCGCGTAGGAGTTGAAATCGCGCAGATGGTCTTCGGCGGTCCGCTCTAGTGATGGAGTTGCTCACTGTTTGGCGGGCGATCCGCCCCCGATGCTAGGCAGTCCGCCCCCAGACGGGTCAAATTGCGTCTTTTAGAATTTTCTTGCGTTTTAGACTGTTTTCTTTGTTTCTTTCTTTATTTTCTTTAGGAGGGTTATTTCTGTTTTATTATATAAGCAAACTCAAGCCCTTTGGGCAGAACAAGTTGTTATTTTGTATCCAAGTTATCAAAAACCTAGAATTCTGTGTGAATTCTCAAATCTCTCGAGTGCTTCCGGGTATGATGATGTTTGATGTTGTTGAAACCAGAGATGTGTGATGTGGTGTACTTGCAACAGTATTACTCGTATGATGATGTTTGTAGGCTGGCATTAAAGGTTGAATCGCAACAAAGGAGAAAGGGTGTCCGTCAGTCTAAGTTCCAAAATCGTTTATCGGAGGTTGAGGCAAGTAGGAGAGCACCCCCCCTCGAACCTTAACCCTATGCTTACAACAACCCAAGCCCAAAATCCCAAACTCTATCAAGAAAATGGACAATCCAGTAGGGGAGGATCTATGGCAAACAAGCGGTGCTTTAAGTGTCAGGGTCTAGGACACTTGATTGCCGATTGTCCTAACCGGCAAATTGTCACGCTGGTTGAAGAAGACGTGGACCCAATATATGATGATTATGGGGAAGGCCTTGAGCACCCTATATCAGAAAATGAGGAGAGCACCTACGCTGATTCTGGTGAATCTTTGGTAGTCAGAAGAGCATTGAGTGTGGCTGCCGGTGAAGACGAGTCATGGCTGAGACATAATATCTTTCATACCAAATGTACCAGTGGCGGTAAGGTATGTAACGTGATCGTTGATGGGGGTAGTTGTGAGAATGTGGTGTCCAACACAATGGTGGAGAAGTTGGGAGTAAACACCGAGGATCATCAACAACCCTACAAACTGTATTGGTTTAAGAAAGGTAATGAAGTGAAAGTGTCAAAGCGATGCCTTGTAAAATTTTCAATCGGGAAGAAGTATAGTGATGAGGTTTGGTGCGATGTGGTCCTTGTGGACGCATGTCACATTCTATTGGGTAGGCCGTGGCAATTTGATAGAAGGACGAAGCATGATGGGCATAGGAACACCTACTCGTTTCACAAAGATGGTGTCTCAATTACCCTTGGTCCTTCAGGATTTGCGAAAAGAGCCCAAGAGTCATTTGTTGTCTCGTTCGGAGTTTCAGAATGAGGTGGCACAAACGGTTGAGGTGTTTGACTTGGTGGTGACGGAGGCTAATGGTGACAGTCCAGAACTTCCACTGCGGGTCAGGTCCCTAGTAGAAGAATTTGCTGATGTGGCATCAATAGAATTGTCATTTGGATTACAACCTATGAGGGACATCCAACATTGCATTGGCTTTGTGCCAGGGGCTGTCGTTCCTCATAAAACCGCTTACCGCATGAGTCCCAAAGAGCAAGAGGAGTTAAAGAAGCAAGTGCACTCACAAATCCATACTCCGATTGAAAGATCAAATAAGGAGTACAAAGAGCGGGTAGACAGGCACCGCAAGAGGGTGGTTTTTAAAGCAAGAGATCTGGTATGGGTTCATCTCCGAAAGGCACGATTTCCTACAGGCAGGTATGGCAAGCTACAACCTCGAGCCGATGGACTGTTTCGGGTGTTGGTGAGGATCAATGACAATGCCTACAAGATTGATCTCCCGGGTGAGTATAATGTGTCGGCCACCTTCAACGTGGCGAATTTATCTCCTTACATAACCGACAATGAGAGTGAGTCGTCGGTGGATGATTTGACGGATGATGACGTGGCAGATTCGAGGGCGAATCTTTTCTTAGCGGGGGAGAATGATGTGGTTGTCCATCAGCTGCCAGAGGGCGGTCCGCCCCCGAAGTTGGGCGGTCCGCCCCAGTGATGGAGTTGCTCACTGTTTGGCAGGCGATCCGTCCCCAATGCTGGGCGGTCCGCCCCCAGACGGGTCAAGTTGCGTCTTTTGGAATTTTCTTGCGTTTTAGACTGTTTTCTTTGTTTCTTTCTTTGTTTTATTTAGGAGGGTTATTTCTGTTTTATTATATAAGCAAACTCAAGCCCTTTGGGCAGAACAAGTTGTTATTTTGTATCCAAGTTATCAAAAACCTAGAATTCTATGTGAATTCTCAAATCTCTCGAGTGCTTCCGTATTCGTTCGATTGTCGTCTCCTACCGTTCGTGCATCAAATAATTTAATTTAAAAGTTAACATATTATTTAGCGTTGTACCGTTGGTGAATATTATGAAGTAATTAAGTAGAGTAATGAACAGAATTTGAAAATAATAATTCTGAAGATTTAAAAGTTGGTTGAGGACATAACTAACAGGGGAAAACAGAAAAGAAAAATTGAATTTCTGATAGAAGTCGAACCTAATAAAGGACTTGATATTTTATGGCACCAACTCAGGATCAGGACCTTCTTTTCCTCTTGGAATTACGTACGCTTTGAAGAGAAGGAGAAAATTAAAAATGAATAAGAATTGCAAGGTTATATAGACGGAGCAGCTAACCGACAGGGAGCAGAGGCAATTCCAAATCTGTATAATTAAATATGGAAACTTGAGAAATGATAATTAAGCTAGCTATATTTGGAAGAACTAATTATATATCTCCAGTCGGAAAACTTGGGAATTAGTTGGTAATTTGGAATGAAAAGGGGTGGCCATTTTGAAGTGTATTCCAAATATAAAAACATACAGATAGTCTAGAGAAGTTTTTTATTTTCTTTCCCTCTTATTTTTCCATACTTCACAATATATTTAAAGCCATATATTATATACATGATCATATTATTTCATTTACCTTGTCTCTATTTAGTTCATCGAAATTATGTCAGTAATAGTAATACTACTCAATTTAGTTTTTCTAAATAAATAGTACCCAATTTAGACCAATATATATCTTCTCCAGCTTCCCCTGGTTAGCCTAGCTCCATCTATATATAGAACTACTCGTACCACTTCTCATTTTTTTTTCTAAACAATAATGCTTGTTAGCGTTCAAAGCTTCCAAAGAGAGACAACAAGTTCTATACTTTTATTTGAAATTGTGTCTGGGTTATCTTTCTACAAACGGTGGTCATAATTTGTTAGGTAATTGCGATTCTTCTCTTAAGATTTATTTATTTTAATGAAATATATTGAAAAGTAAACTAGCTAGCTAGCTGTAAAGACAAAAAAACAATTTATAGTGAATTAATGTATATTTTTTTCCTGTAGTGTTTGAATGGTGCGGAAGCCAAAAGGGTTTCCAAGTCAACATATATAGCAAAGTTATAGTTGCATCATCCAGAAACCTTTATTTTGTTAAGAGTAAATTACGCCGTTGGTCCCTAAAAGTGTCATCATTTTACCAAATTGGTCCTTAAAGTTTAAAAGTTACCAATTTGGTCCTTAAAAGTATTGATTTACTACCAATTTGGTCCTAAAGTTTTAGATGTACCATTTTGGTCCTTTTAGTTTTACTAACATATTGTTTTGGTCTTTAAAATATTTTATTTTATACCAAATTGGTCTATCATTATCTATTAATGCTAAAATTTACTTAATAAGTATTTGATAGCATGAACAAATATATATTTGTACATTATTTATGTTTTTTAATAATATATTATCGTTATTTGTAGTGCTAAAAATTAATTTAAGACGCATGAAAATAATAATTTTAAATTAAACACTTAATTTTGGGACCTATTTGATAAATTTTTAAAACTTTAGGGACCAAAACGATATGCTAGTGAAACTTTAAAGACTAAAATGGTACATCTCAAACTTTAGGAACCAAATTGGTAGCAAAACAATACTTTAAGGACCAAATTGATACATTTGAAACTTTAAGGACCAATTTGATAAAAGAGTGATACTTTAGGGACTATTAGTGTAATTTACTCTTTTGTTAATTATTTTGTATATTCTAGAATGATAATTCTAGAATATAGGCTATGGTTCCCTCTTGTACACTGATTGCCATGTCTTTTCTTTTTTTCTTAGTATTTTGTTTTCACTTTGTAAATGTCATTACATTTATAAAATTTGAGGGCTTGACCCTCATCTTTTAATCAACAAAAATACTTGATCGTTGAATCATGTACCATTCAAAAAATATATATATATTGAGTTGTATGTTTCCATCAATTAGCATTGCATTGGTTGACTTGTGTAGCCATGATTTATAAGGTCTCATTTTACAACATTTTTTCCTTCTTACTACCATGGCAATTAGTTGAGTTAATATGTTCCTTGTGAATTAGTTTCAGGAAGCCCAGCCGTAACATGGAAAAGATGCCCTGTACCGGGGGCAAAGATCCATCCATATCTGGCTCTGGTAGACATATTTGTCTTATGAAAGTTCATGGAGAAAAGGATGAAACATGCACCTTTGTCAATCCCATAAATGGAAGTATAGTAAAACGAAACATCACTGAGATTCAAGGAAAAAGATGCTTCGGTTGCTTTGAGGAGTGGTGGCTATTGATTGATGTACTGACAAGCGAATGCTTTTTCTGGAACCAAATCTCATATTCGAAAATCCATCTGCCTCCTTTCCAAGAGGGAGCAAACATCTTTGGTAAATTTAGTCTCTCCGCGTATCCTGATTCTCCAGAAAATATTGTTATGTGTTCAACGCTTTCGCAACTACATCCTGTTTTGCCGCATGCATGATAAAGAATGGACCAAGTTGCCGATCTCACATTTCAAGGACGGACAATATAATACTGGTATCAGTCTAATCTATAAAGGACGGCTGTTTATTTTAGGCAGGATGGAAGAAACAGTAGTCCTTGATATCACATCACTTGTTGAGGGCCGTATTGAGACTATAGTTTCTTATTCTTTTCATGATTACCCCACCCCATTCACAATGCACGAGTATTTGGTGGAGGCTTGTGATAGCTTGTTTTGTGTACGAGTTCATCGATTTGGAGATGCCCAGAATGTTGTACACATGGATGTCTATCGATTGTTTGAGCCATCATCAAATGAAGAAGAACAAGAATTAGTAGAGCACAACGAAGTATATTGGGATCATATATCAGATATTGGTGATCAAGCATTTATGTTATCCCGAATGCACGGCACATCACTAAGTGCTAAAGAGTTTGTTGGAGTACAACCAAACTGCATCTATTTAGCTTTTTCTTGCTCAGATGGGGAGAGGCTCTATAGATTTTGTTTGAAAGACCAAACTTATAGCTTTAGTGTATTAGTCCCTGAAGATATTACCCCTCCTTTTATAGCCCCTGCATTTATGCAACTTTTTTGGTCTGCACCTTTACTAGGGTAATGTGCTAAACCGATATCCCCTCATATATATCTCAATAATTTGTATTTGCCGCTATGAATTTGACTTTATCTTGGTTTGTTGCAGAATGGAAACATTGAATTTGAGGGAGTCTGTAATCAAATGGGCCAGCTCCGTCGAGGTCCGATGATGCAGTTCTCCAAGTTGCATCACCATCTTTGATGTGGAAGCTGAGTTTGCTAAGCTACGTGAAAGAGAGGCGATGGAGGAGGAGGAGGGCAACCTTGACGGTATGGAGTTCAGCCTTCATGATGATGTCGGCGACTCGATCATGGCGGACGGTCTAGGCGAATTGCAGGCAGACGGAGAGTTGGGTCCCCAAAACGACATTGGGGAAAATGCAGAAGAGGCGATGGAAGAGGACTACGGGTACGAGGCAGATGGGATGGATGAGAGCAACACGGTTGAAGCAGCAGACAATCAGGAGGCTGCTGATGGTGAGGACCTAGTTGATTACGAGTGATCCGCATGTGGTACACGGCTAACTTAGTGGCCTAAACTAAGCATTTTGTAGTACTTGGTACTAGGATATTTAGCTTTTTGCTTATTTAGGTACTTTTTGGGCTTAGTTGTTAGATATGGCTGAAATCATTTCTTTGCTTTCATGGAATGTAAGGGGAATTGGTGATCTTACAAAATGTTCAGTTGTTAGAGAAACCATTCGGGATGCTAATTGTAAGCTTGTTTGTCTTCAAGAGACGAAATGGGATTGTTTTGATGTGTTTAGACTTAGGACAGTTTGTCCACCAAGGTTTCATATGGGGCATGCACTAAATGCAAATAATTCCAGGGGGGGAATACTCATAGCATGGACAGATTTTTTTGCAGTGCAAGAAACACATACACACCAACACTCAATTACGGTCGTACTCTCTTTTAACAACACACAAAACAAATTTATGCTAACAAATGTGTACGGACCGACGGATAACTCTCTCAAACTTAATTTCTTGCAAGAATTAAGGGACATTCGAGAAATGAATGGACTACCATGGATCGTGGTAGGAGACTTTAATTTATATAGGTCATTAAGCGATACAACAGGGAATAACACCAACCTGGGACTAATTACAGAATTTAACCATGCTATCCAGGAATTGAGTATTTTGGAAGTACCCCTACAGGGAAAGGAATATACGTATTCCAACAAGTGACCGATCCCAACTTTGTCAAAGCTGGATCGAATTTTCGTATCAGGGGGTGACTGGGAAAGGTTTGGATCGGCTCCCCTCATACATAATGTCTCGGACATTCCGGCCACGGTCTCCGATCACACTCCACTTAAGCTCTCTATTAAAAAACACATTATACCGAGAAGACGAGAATTCAAATTTGAGAGATATTGGTTAAAGTATGAGGAAGCGCGACAAATTGTTCAGCAAGTATGGGGTACTGTCAGCCTTTCATCGATATTGGCAGTGGCTTATCTACAGAAACTTAAAAAACTCAAGCAAGCATTACGATCATGGGCTAATAAAAAATTTAAGAATGTTAATGAGATTCTTAGAGCAACAAAACTACTCATTCAGAAACTCAATTGGGTAGAGGAAAAGAGACGCTTAACAACAAGGGAATTCCAATTTAGAATTAGGTTGAGGGAACATGCCTACCACCTAGCCTCGGATCAGGAGGCCAAATGGCAACAGAGATCATCGGTAAGATGGTTAAAACTGGGGGACAACAATACAAAATATTTCCACTCTGTGGCCACATCTAAAATGCGAAGCAACACCATACTCGAATTACATAGTAGGGATAGGGTTCTAACGGATCCGGGACAAATTGCAAATGAGTTCTCCAACCACTATAAAGGGATCATGGGCCAAACGGAAAGAACGAGACTACAAGCCGATTTAAGACCAATTGTGCAGCGGGGCCCTAACCTGTCCTTGCTAGCACAACCATTTTCAGATAATGAGATCAGAAAGGCTGTATTTTCGCTCGCTAAAGGAAAGGCATCAGGACTAGACGGGTTGCCGTCAGAGTTTTTTCAGACTTACTGGGACATTGTCGGGCCAGACATAATCGGGTTGGTTAAAGCATTTCAGAGGAATGAATTGGACCTCTGGAGGCTCAACCAGGCTAGTATATCGGTTATTCAGAAAAAATCGGGTGCAGTACAAATACAAGATTTCAGGCCAATAAGTATCATATCTTCCATAATGAAAATCATCTCTAAGTTACTCGCATTAAGATTGCAACCGGTCTTAACAGACCTGGTGGGTCAGAATCAGTCGGCATTTACAAAGGGGCGACTGATGATGGAAACCTTTCTGGTCGCAAGGGAAGAATTGATTCATAGACATCAACAAAAAAGACCATCTGTACTACTCAAAGTTGATTTCCGTAAAGCATTTGACACGGTGGCATGGGAATTTCTACTATCGGCACTTAAACATAAGGGCTTTCCGGAACTATGGATCCAATGGATCAATAATATCCTGATCTCTTCATCCTCTACAGTAAGGGTAAATGCCAAGTACGGGGACACTTTCTACCACCGTAGAGGGTTGCGACAAGGAGACCCCCTGTCCCCAATGCTGTTCATACTAGTGGCCGACTCGCTGCGACTATTATTGCAACAAAGGGTACAGGAAACTTTGAATGATGGGACAAGAGTCAAACATGACATTTACCAATTTGCGGACGACACCCTCATTATTGCGGATGCGCACCCCGCAACTTTAAGGAGCATTTCTGCGGGGTTGGATGAATATGCAATGCTCACGGGATTAGAAATTAATCTCGATAAAAGTGAATTCGTCCCGGTGGCGGTTCCGGATGGGTTGCACCGGGTAATTGAAACCATCCTAAGATGCAATAAGCAAATTCTGCCAATTCAATACTTGGGCCTCCCACTCACGGTAAAAAGACCGACCTTAAGGGAATTTTGGCCGATAATCGAGAAGGCACTCGCCCGTCTCGAGGGTTGGAAATGCAAATTACTATCTAAGGCGGGAAGACTAATCCTAGTCAAATCTGTAATCAATGCTTTAGCATTGCACTTTATGCAAGCATTCGCAATACCGGCGGGAATAATCAACCACTTGGAAAGGATCAAAAGAAGGTTCTTCTGGAAAGGAATGAATGACTGTTCCGGAGGTCATTGCCTGGTGGCATGGAAAGGAGTTTGCCTACCTAAAGAAAATGGAGGGCTGGGAATTATTGATCTCCAAACACAGAATAAATCACTCTTAATGAAGTGGTTGTGGAAAATTTTTGCGGAAAGGGATTCCCTTATCTCCAAAACTTTCCACAGTCATAACATTGTTCAGGCATCGGGAACGAATATAGAGGGTCTTAATCTTAAATCCTTTTTCTTAAAGGATATCTTTGGATTATGAAACATTTTTAAAGCATCCACGGAAGTCCTTCAGGATGGCTCATGGCGGTGGACAAAGTCATCAAGTGCAACATTCACCACTGGATCAGCGTATAAGTTCATTATCGACCCGGGTATCAGATGTAGGGTGGCTCCCAAGTTGTGGAAGGCAAGAATTCCATTAAGGGTTAAAATCTTCTTATGGCTGCTCTATAAAGATAGACTTCTGACAGCCCAAAATCTACAGAAAAGGGGATGGCCTCACCAACCGGGATGTGTACTTTGCGGACAGCAACAACTCGAAACGGCAAACCACCTATTCTTGTGGTGTACGTACGCCAATCAATTGTGGGCTCAGCTCTACCCAACGGGGGCGACAGGGGGGAACTCCAATCAAGAACCTGTGGACTTCTGGTGGAACGTCAGGATGACAACCCAAAGCCAACTCGCGCCACTCTGGGACATCATGTGTGCATCGACAATGTGGAATATTTGGAAGGAGCGTAACAGAAGAATCTTCCAAGGAAAAGCCAAACCGCCTCGCATCTTAAGGGAGGATATTCTACACGAGGTCAGGGCATGGAGGTCACATTGTTAGCAGGATAGAGATAGAGTTAGGTGGCAATAAGTATCATGCTATGTACCTAAATAATAGCAGATCTTCCATTTTGTTTTCTATTTTGCACTTTTGTTGTACAAAACCTTTTTTATCAATGAAAATGAACAGGCTTCCGCCTGCTTCCTCAAAAAAAAAAAAAAAAAAAAAAAAAAAAGAATTTGAGGGAGTCATGGATATTGTGGAATTGAGTAAGGTCAGTGTTTTATGATGTGGAAATGTTTACAATTTTAGTACTTCCAATTTTCTCCTTAGCTGGCGAGAATATGTTCATAGAAATATATATAGTTATGCAAATAATTATATGTTCATATCCGACAAAAAGTATTTTAAATAAGTTACAAACACATTTTATAACTAATTTTTATTGCTCCCAAGTCCTAATTAATAAAGAGATTTGAGTTAATAGACATGCTTATAATCAAATAGATAAATTTTTGTAGTATTCGTATGATTTAAATTGTCCTTTAATGGATCTTGAAATGGTTAACTTAGGGTTCGGTTTTGTCATAATTAAGATTGTAAGAACATTCACTCAGAGTGAAGAAATTTAAACTTACGGGATTCATGTTCAATAAATTGGCATTCAACAAAGGGTAGTAAAAATAGACTAGTAGAAATATTTCTCATTGTTGAATGTTTCTTGTTCTCAGGATACTGTTCTGAAGAAAATCGGGACGACAACCAAATCACTAAGAGATGGGCCGATCTCCCAATAGATTTGGTGATAGACCTCTTCAAACGGTTGTCTTTGGTGGATTGCTTACGAGTTTCAGCTGTTTGCAAGTCATGGGATTTGGCTTCCGATTACATTCCTAAATCAAATTCATGGCCATGGTTCTTACACTCCCCTTATATTACCAACGGTATGTGCAAAATTTTTTACCCTGTAAATGAAAAGGAGTATACTTTGACCATCGAGTCCCTCTCAGCATATGAGCAGCTTGTTTTTCATTCTTCTAGAGATGGTTGGGTGGTTGTTTCAGAAGGCAATGAGGTGTTCATACTGAACCCCTTGACGGAGGAGGCTCTCGATGTTCCAACTCTGGGTGTTTTTGATTACCAATGTATCTCATTCATTGGAGTACCGACTTCACCGGACTGTCAAGTTGTTGCATTTTACTTTCGGGATGATGATGAACTTGTTGCAATACATTCATGGCATAGTGGGCAGGATGATTGGACAAAAATAACACCAGAAATCGACATCCAATTCAGTGGAACCATGAACAATCCCGTGTTATATGACGGGGAGCTGTACTGCTTAGATAGGAGAGGACAACTTGGGGTTTTCAATCCAGATGAACTGACATGGAGAGTTCATACTAAACCAGAACCAATTTATTCAGATGTGCCGTATCATGCATATGCATGTTGTTCATTGCTAGAGCTAAACAACGACTTGGTAGCTGTATTCAGAGCAGACAACAGTACTGATGCCGTTCGTGTTTTCAAGTTGGCAAATCAAAGATGACGTGGATTAAAGTCGAGAACTTGGGGGATGCCACACTTTTTGTCGGCTACAGAAATTCTCTTGCAATTGTTGGCCCTGCTCCACTCAGAAGCTATCAGAATAGGATGTACTTGCCAAAATTCGCTGGTCGAGACCATAGGAAAGGAGTATTCTACTCAATGGATGATCAGATGTACCATCCAAAATTATATGGTGTAGAGGAGCCTACCACTTATGTTTGGTTCAAGCCTGACACGACTATCACCTACGCTACGCCAGCTGAGTGAGATCGATGTGCTCCTTTACAAATGCAACCTTCCAAATTGATGGAGGCATGGTAAATATATGGATAGCATAGCCGAACAATGTCCTTTAGTGATATTAATTAAGCATTAAAAATATATATATATATATATTAGCTCCTTCATTGTGGCTTTTGGTTATGAGATTCTACGATTTTGAGCAGCGGAAGGTAAATTGGGGCCATTGATTAGAGATGAGAATTCATAATATATATATGTGACATTTTATTTGTAAGAAGACTTTAGCTAATTCCTTAGAATATATATGCATGAATAATATTGTTCATGCCTCGTCTCTAGAAAATAAAGGGACTGATTTTTTACATGCTTGAAGGTGGCCTCGGAAACAGCCTATAAATATAAAATGATGTTGAGGCTTTATGCCCAAACCCAAAAAGCAAAAGTTACAAAACTACTTAATTTACTTGCTTTAGTAAATCAGAATATGAAATTCAGAATTGGGTTATACGGATTGATTGGGAGTTGGAACATTGCAAACCTTTCGCAATTCAGAATTCATAATTCAGTTCACTACTACTGCTACTGCTAGAGGTGAGTCACACACACGATCGAACTTTAGTTGTTGATGCATTAGCACTGTAGCAGTACCATGATATATTGTCCATATGTCTAATGGGATGGCTGATATATAGATAGTGTACTACTGTGTAAAACTAGTCTTAGGTTCCAAAATTGCATATAGGCCCCTCATGAACATGTTATTTTCTGACATACTATAATTCACATCAACTTTTTCTAAATAAAACCTTTTTCTTTCGCATTTTTTTTAAAGACTATATTGTTATGTGTTTATAATAATAAGTTTTTTTTTAATTTTTACTTTTATTTTGAATGAAATATGGTTTCGACATACTTTACTTTCAGAAATAACATACTGTGAAACGCATTTTTAAACGTATGAAGAGTTTTGTATTCGTCTAATTTGGTGCATATAGCTACTGTATTGCACACTGAATTGTTATGATAAAAAAAAAAAAAAAGGTTATGAGTTGCTTATCATCGTCACATAATTAGTAGCACGTCTTTTGATTGGAAAACACAACGTGTAAGAAAATTGACAACATCAAAAAGGATATGACTATATGAGAAGCTACATAAGTAAATTGAGCACGTTACGTTGTCAAATTTACTTTGAAATTAAACAAAATTTAAAACACAATTAATCAATATGTATAAGATCATGTTTATAATATATTTTCCAATTTTGAAGATTTTTTATGTATTTATTTGAGAGTAGTTGGTAAGGATATCAAGATTCTCTTTCATTTATCCCCTTTATCTTCTTTGATTCTCCGTCCTGAGCCTGACTCTCAAATCTCAAGTCTCAACACAACAGACTCGGATCTCAAGTACTCAAGTGGCATGCACTGTTTTTGGGACGGGCCATATCTGGCCGGCTTATCCGGAATCACTCTTATTGGGCCCTCAGAGTGCTCAATTGCGCTGCGCAACTTTTATGAAGTAATTAATATTACATACTAGGATCGAGGCATCGATTGCTTCGGCAACGTTTTGTTTGTTACATTATATATTCAACGTTTTGTTTATTACATTGTATATTCAATGCTTACTATGTTTAGAATTAGAAAAATATTACTATATAAGATAAATAAAAATGTTGTGTGTAATTTTTTTCTGATAATTATTGGTAATTTTTCATGTCTTTTTTATTATATATAAATAAGTTGACATATCTTTGTTAACAGTTTCAATATTTAACGTAAACGTTTTCAACCGGTGTATATGTGTGCTTAACAAAAAAATAATTACGTTTTTTTTAAAGTGTGCAACATTTGGGATGCATTGTGTGTCACAAAATTTATACTATAAAAGAACTAGCGTGCAATAAAAATTTTGGCGCGGATGCCGAAATGGGATTTTCAACGTGAATCTCCTTGGTGCAAAGTTAGTTTTTACACATATAATGCTTAATTAATTATGTAAATTTGAAGATGTCTACTTCTCAAATACTCGTACTTACTATTGATTATGTCAAGATTGCATTCATTTAAATAAGAATTTAACTAATTGACAGATCACCATAAATAAAAAATTAAGTAAACTATGAATTTTTTTTTTTTTGTTATATAGTGTGTTAGCTTTTTTTTTTATATAATAAGAAAGTAGTACCATTAGAATAATTAGTTGCTTAAGAAAGCTCTCAAGTTTTGACAATCTTGACTGTTAAATGGTCATTATTTTCTTCAATTTTAATAATCATGCAAATATAACATAAACAATACTCATAACTAATAGTCTTTCATTTATAGAAAATATTAAAGAAAAAAATAGAGGAATAGAAAGCGGTTATCAACTATTTGAGATCGTAGTAACGGCCGGAATATGTAATAACTCTGTCACTAAATTTTATTTTAAAAACTTTTGTTAGACTGCATATACAACTCGATAAGATAATGTTTTTCGACAAATTTGGTTTAAATTTTGTTTTGAGTTCCATTTATTTGATTAGATTTTATTATTTATATAAACTTTAAATTTATTTATCATTTTTTAAATGCAATTTTTCGATTTTTTAGAAATAAAAATTCATCAAATCTCTTAATTAATATTTCATTAAAAAGATTTTTAATTTCTAGTTAACAAAAATTAAGAAAAATTATAGAAATATGAATTGACCATAAACTTTTTGATATCGTAATAATGACTGAAATATGTATTTACTCCGTCACTAAATTTTTTTCTAGAAACTTTTGTTAGACTATGTAAACAACTCGATATGATGATGTTTTTCAACAAATTTGTTTTCGTTTTGATATGATGATGTTTTTCAACAAATTTTAGTTTATTTTTTTTATAACTTTAATTGTATTTTTTATTTTTATAAATTTTTTTATTTTTAGAAATAAAAATTCATCAAGTATCTTGGTTTACCATTTCTTTGAAAAGTCTTTTTAAATTTATTATAAATAAAAACTGTAAAATCAAAAAAAAAAAAAACATGCGGCTGAATATAAAAAGTGAAGGGGGAAAATAACTGCACACCGTATTCTGCACACCGGATCTGCACACCACTAAATCCAAGGTGGTTATTTATTATAATTGTGTGGTTTTTTTGTGTGCAAACTTTTACTCATCCAAACGGGTTCCAACAAGGCTTGACGGCCACTTGCCTCTGTGCCTATCTATGGCCTGGTCTGGTCTTTTGTTTCGGTCTGAACATTATTTACCAACAATTATATGTTCAAAATTTTCATATTTCAATATTCAGGTTTCAGATAAACAGGCAAACAATATCAGCAAATGAACTAGTTTTGGACAACACAGATGAACAATATCAACAATTTTGGTATAACCTTTCCTTTCCTACTACCTAGAATAAAAGAAAATTTAGAAAGCCATAATCTTTACTAACCAAATAATCTAGCTCTGATACCAGTAAGAATACGCCCGTTCTCGTTCTTAGGATCTCAACTCCAAAACTTCGTTGCTAAAAGATACTAGACTAGAAGTTTAAGAGGAAAGAAATTTTATTGAGTAGAGGATATCTTACAAAGAGAGAGAAGTAAGACTTGCTGGAACTCAGTGATCTCTTGCAACTCTGAGAAAACACACTTATATAGACTTGGGAATGGAATCTCAATTATCACACCGGGTGCTCATTGGGCCCCATCGTCATGTGAATAAAGGGATTTCCACAATCCTTTGTCTCCCACTCAGTACACCCACTATCCAAAAGTTAGGTGCACTGATTGAAGAAAAAGAGAGATAGTACAACCACTCCACCGAAAGTGGATCGCACTAACTCAAAAGCACACTACTGGCCAAAACAGTTAGGCCAAAAATTTCAAAAAGAAAAGATGCTCAAATAATTGAGCACAAAAGCACACTACTGGCCAAAACAGGTAGGCCAAAAATTTCAAAAAGAAAAGATGCTCAAATAATTGAGCTCACTCCACACAAAGCAAATAGTGGTTTTTCGTAGATTACCACCAGATTATTCATCACACTTAATTATTAGATAGAGTTGTGAAGGACAGTAGTTGGGTCCATCACTAGTTGGGTCCATCACGCTCCTTTATCCCCATCTGACAAACTGTGTAATTAGGTTGTCAAGGTCCCTCTCAATTTTCTTAATTTTGGGAATTTGTTCTTCAAGTAGTTGGCAAGTATCACCCATTACGCAGTCAGCATTCTTGTATAGACGGGCATACTCATACTCACGTTCAAGCATGGTCTTCAATACATTGATTTGTGCAAAGGCCATCCTTGCTTGAAGTTCTTTGACTTCTTGCATGACGCCTTTGTGGATAATGGCATTTGTGAGTGATCCACCATTACGTTCCCTATGGTAGTGTATGCCATGGATGTCTGCGGTTGTGTATAGGGGAACACTGTCTGAATACGAGTGCATAGAAGCATAGTGCTGGCGTCGTTCAGCATTCCAGTCTGAATTTCCTCTAGAACTGGCTCCAACATGGAAAGGAACGCGGTTTGTTCTGGGGTGAGACATCCTGTTGTGCAGTAGGTAGTCAATCGGGATAGCGTATCTGCAAGAGTATTTTGCCTCCCGTCAATATGCTCGAAGTTGATATGCACACCTGTTCCTGTCACAAAATCAGTAAATTTAATCCACCTAACCCGAGAGGGTTTATTGTTAGCAGTTTTATATAAAAGCTAATAATCGCTTGACAATCTGTCCTAAGCGTTATTTCACTTTTATCTAGATAGTGGATTTTCATGGCCGTTAAAGTTTCCATGCAGGCGTGAATTTCTGCATCTATCGTCGATTTTATGACTGGAAATTTGCCACTTGCGTATGCACACACTTTCTCGGTTGAGCGAGGATCCGCCTTCTTTGGCTTCCATTTGCAAACGCCTCCCCAGCCTTCCATACATCCATCAGTTTCAAGGATAATATAGGCATTTTCTGGGGGAAACTCCAGGTCTGGAAGATTTTGAACCTCACTTTGGATTTGTCTGATTAGGTTGATATCAGACGGTTTCAGCCTCTTGTCACCATGGGGAGAAGTTTTAGAATACAATGGGCCAAGTTTGGTACCCAGTTTTGGAATATACGCCCTTGCATAGTTGAGAATACCCAGAAAGGAGCGAAGCCCTTTCTTTTCCTTCAAAGACTCCATATCAAAGTTGATAATCTTCTTGATTATATGCTCTTGGAGTTTAATCTTTCCCCGATTAATAGTTGCACCAAGAAATTCCACCTCAGGTACAGCTATTTTGAACTTTGTGGGTGACAACACAAGTCCATTCTTCTCACAAATAGAAAGCATTACCTCCAAATGCTTTGCATGTTCTTCTTCTGTCTGTGAGAAGATTAAAATATCATCTATGTAGACTGCTATGAATGCTTCTGTTCCTCTGAAGCAGTCGTCCATCTTTCTTTGGAACACAGCAGGTGCATTTTTTAATCCGAATGGCATGACTAACCACTCGTATAATCCTCCAGGGACTATGAAAGCAGTCCATGGTATAGATGCTGGGTCCATAGCGACTTGATGAAAGCCGCTCTTCAGATCAAATTTCGAAAAGATCTTGCTGTTACTGATCTTTTTCAAAATTGTATTGATACCTGGCAGAGAGTATTGGTCTTTGTAGGTGTTGTCATTGAGGGTTCTGTAGTTGAGGACCATTCTTTCCTTGCCTTTTATCTCCTTCCCAGTTTTTGGATCAATTGAAGTCCCGGAATTGACCATAAATGTCATTGTTCGGTGTCTGCTTGTGCTTGGCCTGATTACACCAATTTCGAGTAAGGCTTTAATATGGCGGTCAAATTGTTCCTTCATGGCCGGGGTCACGTGTTTGAGCGGTTTATCTTCAATTGTAAGGTCCGGGTTGATGATCTCCAGTTTGCAAACAACCTTGTTTTTGGCCCAATGTTGAAGTGGGTTGCTCCCAATATAGCCTTGGTCTTTTAGACGGGCTAATAGTGGACTAAACCTTTTTTCAAAGGTTTTGTTGGTAATTGGGTTTTGGTAAAAGACAGCTTCTTGGATTAGTCGGTATTCATGCTCTTCTAGATCCAATTCTTGTATAGCAGCTGGAACTGCTATTGTTTCTGTTGTGGTATGAATCTCAGTTACATTCTTGTAGAATGTAAGCACTTTGCCTTCAATTCTTAATCCTCCTGCCATCGATCTTATAAAATTACACCCAAGGAGCATCTGTGTCCCTTCACGCATGCCCATTGGAAAGCAATAGGTGAATGGAATACGAAACTTGTTTTCTCCAATCACGAGTTGTCCTTGCTTGAGTTTTGTATTGACAACTTGACGTGAATTTACTCCTGTGATTTGGACTGGGTATAATATTTTCTCTTGTGCCTCATTTGGTATGGCTGTCTGGCAGATACAGCAGGTTGATGCACCAGTGTCGAGGATTGCTCGAATATCAAATCTTTTGACTCCAGGGATTTCAATGGATACTATCAGATTATACAGCCTATTATCAATCTTTTTGTGTTGTCTGGGCTGTTGAACTTGTGTTAGAACCTCTGCTTTGTATGCTGCATAGTCAATGAAGACTACGAGTGCAGCTTCACCATCTTCATCATCTTCCTCCATTATTAGTTCTTCTGGGTGGGTTACTTTCTTCTTTCCTTTATCAGAGATAGCCAGTTCTCTGAATTCTTCTGCCAATTCTTCTTCAAGGATTTTTATCTGGTTTTCTTGTAGAGGTTTTTGTTCTGCCAACTCTTCTTCGGGAGTTTGTATCTGGGTTTCTTGTAGAAGTTTTTGCAATCGTTCATTTTCAGCTTCTAGGAACTCAACATATTTTATGAGCTCTTTTATAAGGGTATCTTTATTGGAGTATTGTCTGGGCTCAAGTTGAGTTTTTGGTTGTATTTCTTTACCCAGATAGAATGGTGAGCACATGGCACAGGCTAGAAGTTTGCAATCTTCACAGCCTATCCTGTAGTTTTTATTTGTTTCAATTTTGCAAAAACTACAGTTACCATTGATTTGAACCTCAGTGCTGAATCGATGTTGGCACTGTTCTTGCTTTTCATGAAGCTGAACTTTACTTCTCCAACCATAATGCTCAATTTGCAGCATCATAGCGCCTTCCCAAGGGATTTCTTCAATTGCAGTTCGTACATGGACCTCCGTGTTACCAGCTTCTCCTTCTGAGAGGCTGCATATGGCATCACTGTCAGGTTCATTTAGATCTACTGACACCACATCTATGTCATCTGGTAAGTCCAGATTATCCAACACCGCTGCTCTTGCGATGTTCCCTCTGTTCCTTTTGCATTCTCGCGCAAAATGACCTTCTTCTCCGCATATAAAACACTTGCATTTGCGGACTCGGTCAGCATGTTTTCGCTTGAACACTCGCACATGTGAGTCATGTGGCTTTCCTTTGTAGGTTTTGGCTTTTCTAAGACCATACTTCTTTCGACTGTTATGGTATTCTCCTGGTATGGGTATACGGCTGCATATGGTTAAGTCTTTAAGGCTTCGTTGCATTGCCGCCTTCTTGCACATCTCTGCCAAATACTGGTAAGAGAAGTGTATTCGGGGCATGACACCAATTGTATTACCAAGAAACTTTCTCTGGAATGCCTCTTCAAGTTCATTGCCAATAAGAGGGGGCATTTTTCTGAAAAACTTTGCTGAGAGTTCTTCATTTACATACATCCTCCCAGATTTTGCTGCTAGAACCTTGTAATCATTCATGTAAGAGAAGAGATCTCTCACATTGTTGCAGCTCAATCTTTCAAGATCATGGTATGCACGATCTTGTTCATCCGTTGTTCCTTGGTAGGGATCCTCCAACAGCATTACTCTTCGGATTTGTGATATAACATTTTGGGGATCATCAGCAATGTTTGTGAGTATAGCATATTGTTCTTTGAACGCCATTCGCCATTGGATCCAAATCTTCTTTTCAGTTTCACCAAGGAGGTTCTCAATGAACATCATCTTGGCCTTGTTGTCATCAAAGGTTCTTTCACTCAAGAGATTTAGAGTGATTGATTCCCATCTTGATATGGTATCATTATAGAGACCAATATCTTCGGGTAATACTAGCAAAGCGCCTTGTTGTTGCATTGCTGCTGGTAAATTCCATATTCCATTATGGTGATGACCAACTCCTCCTGATAAACTCAAGTTTTTAGGTCTTTGCCAGCTTGATGAAGGTTGAGAGGTTGATGCTCCATCATGTTTAGCTTCAAGCCTAGCTGGCGTATAGGACACTTGTCCCATAAGAGGCTTTGGAGGTGGATGATAAACACCGGATGTTGCACTAGAGAAAGCTCTTTCTTGTAAAAACTGTTTCAGTTTTGGGTATTCTGTTTCTTCTTCTTCTTGATCATGCATCATGAAAACAGTTTCGGTTTGTTTTTGTTCTTTCCCACCACCTTCCACAGAAAATGGATTGATGAAATCCATTTCTGCTTCTTCTTCATTATCTTTATAATTGTCCCAGATAGGACAATTATCTTTTGGACCTTCTATCAGCTGTGCAGTGACAGATTGGGCTCCCCAGAAAATGTCATCTTCTGTTTCATCCTCATTATCAGATTCTTCTTCTGCATCATAGCAAAGGACCATAGCTATGATTTCTTCTTCCAATTGTTCTTCATCAAATTCACCTCTTGGTTGTTCTTGAGGTGGCGGCGTTGCACCATAGTTTGTGAATCTGAGCAGTAGTGAGCCATCGGTTCGCATTTGTGTAACTGCTCTTTGAGGATGTTGAGCTTCAGGCTGCTGCATTGGTCTGAGTACCCACTGCCTTCCTCTTAATTCCGCAGTGGTATGCCTTTGCCCTGGAATTGCTTGGACTCCATGACTTGTGAGATAATCAGATACATTGTTGATGTTGTATCTGAATCCCGTGAAGTTAGTGTTTGAAAGCCTCCCAATGAGTGATCTTGTCAGCAGCAAGTTGCTTTCGCCAGCTCGCCATGTGTCATATCCATGAGTTTGAATCACCAACTGGATATGATTATAAAAGTCCCTTATGGATAGCATCATATTTGGGGCAATATAGGCCAACTGAGACCCATGAGTTAGATCCATTTCCATAGTGCCAATTATGGATCTGTCATCAGACCATCTTGTATCCTGGATTACCACAAGGGCATTGACCCCTGCAGCTACTCTGTGAAGAGTAAAGAGACGAATCATGATCAGGCCCATGTGGAGATGCTGTAGGCCTTCTCTTTGCAGTCTCTCAAATCCTTGTTGTGTAATGAATGGTAATTCCAGTTGCTGGTTGTCTACAACTGAAATTCTCTGGTCTGAATAGTGTTGATAAACCTGATGCTGGGTTTGGAAAAGACTCCCTGCTTGGTAAAGTACTTCAGCAGGAACATTTTGTGCTCTTCTAAATTGTGACAGGTTGAGCTCCGCATCTGGATTCATCTGGGATTCGAGTGTTCTTTGATACCCTTGTTGTCTCCTGGGCATCATACGGCTTAATGAGTGCCGTGCTCGCTGTCCAAGTCTGTAGCCTCTTATTTGGTCTTCTACTGTGGGGGTCTGTTCTCGGTTTTGATTTTGTTGGTCACGGTTGCTTATAGATGGTCGCGACGCCATCTCTGTTTGGGTTTGAGTTCTGCTCATTTTGAAGCTTTACGCTTTTCTTCTTCAAAGACCTTTTGTGGGTCCTTAAAGACGTAGAAAGGTGCAGGCTTTGGTTTTGGCTTACGAATCGGTTCTCCGAGACTGAGTTTTTGGAGGTTCTTCTCCAGATCTTCAATAGTTTTTGCGGAGATATCAGAAGACGTCCCAGCTGATTTCTCAGCTACGACCTTCTTAATATCTTTGACTGTTTCCAAACAGTCGTCGAGGTTTTCGCTTATCTTGACCAGCAGTTGGATAATTGTGTTGTTCTGCTTAATCAAGGCTGTGGTGGCCTTCTGGCTGATTTCTGTTGGTTTGACAAAGCCTTCAGAGGGTCCTTCGATAGATTCGGTTGCCTTTAGTGCTTCTTTATAAATTTCAGTTCTCTTGGTGATGAGCCAGTCGTTCATATGTAATTTTAATTAAAAGTGATTAAAAATGTTACTGAGCAAAAATTATTAATTACAATTGCTAAATTACGTATAGTAAGATTGGTAGCTTCTAGGTTCAAATATTCTAGGTTGGTAGTCCAGGAATGATTACACCGAATTTGTAAATTTTGTTCAAATTATTGTGACATAACTAGATCATTTACTTAGTTTTTCTGTTTACCGTTACACGAATACTACATAATTCATAACCACACTTGATCCTAGGCAGCGGTGTGCAGGAGTGGTGTGCAGGTTGAGGTGTGCAATAAGATTTTCTCAAAAGTGAAAAACCAAAAAAAAAATTAAAAATTTGCGGCTGCCGTATAAGGCCAAAATTTTTTTAAACATGTTTTTTTATTTGAAAAGATTCCCAGACAAACATAAAACGACGAAATCCACAATACGATATTTCCGTGCTACCATCCGTATAGCAAACATAGAAACAACTAATTTTGGACTTCCTCATACAAAACGCTCACAGAAAATCTCGAAAAATAGTTTCTGATGCTCATCTCATGCACGAAACATCGGACCAAGTCACAAAGATAGACAAACTATACCCAGCCCATAGATTTACAGCAAGGCACGCGATACAAAGGATCCGATAAAACCCAAAAAATTGAGAGTTAATATTCGTGCAAATTCAGAAAAATTGAAAACCCTGGCGCCCGAATTAAGTTCAGGGGGAATTAGAAAGAAAGACTTTTCAAATATCTACATTTAAATGTTCAAGTGTAAAATATTAAAAAGCTGGTAACTATGTATATATGGTTTTATGCTTCTGACATGATATGTGAGCATTGGGTGCCTACGTCTTGTTTGATCTCTTTGATGTTCTGGTTGATAACAAATTAAGGTAGGTGCCTGCAACTGCGATAAACTTCACTATAAAAAAATTGAAGGTCAGAACTCCAAACAATTATTTTATCGGTCAAATATATTTTACTGTTATACCAATAGAAAAAGGATAAACGTTCGCCCGTACGTCGTAGCTGAAAGTGATTATCAAATCAATCCCTCTTTTGACTGAAATAATATATCCACACAAGGAAGAGATCAGAGATGTTTACATCATCAACAATAACATCTCCTATAACTTTTACTTATTTATTTTATCATGAATATACTGGTGCTACATCATAGAGAGAGTCACAAGTTGCAATTAATTTCTCCTAGAAAATTAATTGAGGACATATATATGTATGATGTATCTATCTAAATAAATATTGAACATATGACCGACCGTCTACATAATTAAAATACTATTTTAGTCATTATTAAAATCAAAGACTCAAAGCTTATAACATAATTCAAACTTAGTTTTTTTCAAAAGTATTAATTGCAATAAATTAAAAAAAATATTGGGTCTTATCAATTATCATATGCTTGTTGACAAACTTGACATCGACTTTTGTAAGCTAAAATACAAATTCTTCATAGAGTTCTATCAAAACATAATTAATCTTCTTCATAGAGTTCTATCAAAACATAATTAATCTTCTTCATAGAGTGCCAAAGTCCATGTTGGAAGCTTCACTAGAGGTAGAGGATGCCAAGTCTTGTCTAAAATCTAAATCAAAGGTGGCTATCAGTTGTGCCCCAAATTACATCTTTCTTCCCAATTCAAACTCGCTAATATGTCTATGTTGAAAGCTGATATAATTGACGAGAATCATCTTGTGTCCAATGAAAAGCTGTCCATACGTCTATAGACGTAAAAGAATATAACGTATATATCCTACAATGTAATAAATACATTTTAAAATGTAACTTCTATACGCTATGAACAGTTTTTATATAGACGGTAGATATTACTCATAATTGACAATAATATGCATGTCCCAAGAGCGAGCTTGCCATTTTCTTTTTTAATGTTGATAAAAAGATGAGAGTCCGAGCTTACCATCTTCGTGATTAAGTTGCTTCTTCAAAATTGGTGTCACAAAATTCCATCTAATCTAAGCACGGAAATGGAAAGTTTCTTAGTTTAATCAATTTCCCTCGTTACTTAGAATACTTTTACTGAACTTTGATTGAATTATATAATGATCATTAAGAAAAGATAAAATTTTTCTGTCTCGTAAATGTCCCACCAAGATTTTTATTCAAGATTCAGATTATCACCAGGCAGCATTTCTACTTTATGCGCAGCAGCATTTCACATTTATTTTTACTCTAAAAGTCAGGTCTCACTACTTAATAGTCAAATTTGTTATATCATAGTGTTATGATAAATAACTGTTCGCGTGAATCTGAGTGATCATACCCATTCGTTGAGATGTTCGGACTTTTGATGATGGGATGTTCATAGTCGGTACATCAGTTGTTCATATCTACACGTCCAAGTTTATGAGTAGAGCATACAAGATTTTGTGTTCTGGTGAATGATTTTGTATATGGCGCGCCCTAGATTCACGTTTAGGCGAATGACTGTCCGCCTAACTTGAGTGTTCATATAATGTATTGTTAGGTGCTCATATCTGTTACAATGGGGTGTTTATACTCAGGGGTGGAGCCAGCATATTCCAAGGGTCAGTGCCTACCCTGAAAAAAATTTGCAAAAATATACCCTTAAAAATTTACAAAAAATATCTCCTTTTAAGAAAATTTAAAAATATACTAATTTTCAAAAAAATTTACAAAATTGACCCTGTCCTGAAAAATATTTACACAAATATACCTTCAAAGTTGTAAAAAATATACATAACTTCTTTAATAGTTACAAAACTATGTTTCATATTTGAGGGGAGTCTGGCTCCGCCCTTATTCATATCTTATGCACAAGAGGATGTATTGACGGAGTATATGTGAGGGGATTTTTCCTGGGTATAGTTAGCCCCGAAAAATTTTTTTCGAAAAGGAGAGTAAACTTGGATGGGGATAGCAGTATCATATTGCATTACGATGACATCAGCAGATTATGAAATCATTTTGGACCGGGTATAAGCAAAGCACGTTGTCAAATATATATATATATTTTTTTTATATCTGGTCCATCTAACTTAATTAAAAACAATTTTTTTTTTTTTGGGCTTCCTTTTAGTTGTAACTTTAAATTATTTGTTTTGGTTTAGATTAAAAATTAAGAATTTAAATATGAAAATCAGAACTTTAATTTCTTTCATAGCTTTAGCTTATTTTATATAATATTAATTAATTATAATCACTAAGGAAACACATCAAAACGATAACCAGCCATTTGAACATTTTCTGATGTTATTTTCAAGTCTATTTCATTTTGTTTTCATTGTTGACATTTTATAATTAAAAGTCACAAATTAATGAATTCATTATTAATCTATCATTGTGGGATGGACCACTTTGCGTGTTGATGTTGCAGTCGTTAATTAAATTAGAATAAACCCTTTTTCGAGAAGCGGAAAGCAATTGAAATTCAAAGTTACAAAAATCAGGCAGTAAAAAAATAAAGAAATCACTCCTCCGGGAAAAAAGAAGGCAGCTTAGCTGGTGGTCTAACTCAAATTATGAACAATTAAAAAGGTAAAGAATCTTTCATATTTTGAAGAAGTTGCATTGCTTACGCCTCCTTATTGCATTTGCATTTGCATTTCAATTTATTTTTCTAAGAGAACTTTTTTGAGTAATATAGCGCCTATAGAAAAGCTGTCCATAGCATTTATAAGTTACATTTTATGATATATTTGTTACATTTTAGAGTGTACCTGTTACATTTTCTGTATATCTATGAACGTATAGACGTTTTTTCAATGGACCCAAGATGTTTCTCAACTTATTTCTATCTATGTGTGCACTGTGGAAGTGGTCAATTCCAAACAAAGATGAAATCTTCTTCTTCATGCAAGATTCATGACTTCTGACCTCGCCAGAAGCTGATGATGTTTCCATGACTATACTCTGACTCATGTGTTCTTTCTTTTTTATTCATGAACTTGTTTGTTTGTTTTTGATGTTCAAACTTGAATAGTTGAATTAGATCATGTTCTTGTCATTTGTGCAAGTCCTTTTGCATATGTATTATTATTAGGAAAGGAACGCCTCACTTGTCAAGTTTAATTAATTACTGAAATTGCTTAGGAAGTTTATTCATTATGTCAATAAAAAAAACATCGTTTGAAAGACATAATTCATAATAAAATATTGGAACCTTAATTATATATTTTCATATTCTGAATGTATCTTGCTCCAAAATATAATATTACAAAATCTAGTCTATTTGATTTTTTATTATGTGCTATATATACTTTGTATTGTATATGAATCTTTTCACTTTTTCCTCTACTTTTGTTATTGTTGCTCCCATTCTCCTTTTTTCCTTTCATAGACACGCTTTGCTTTTTTTCTCTGAAACACTTTTGTATCCATATGGTGGCTTGCACAAAATAAACATGCAATTTACAGCAACATAAATATCTTATAATCCTTCATTTCAACACTTTATACACAAATGATCATTAGTAATATTATACTTACTAACATCTAAACTTCCCTAATACATATAATAGCTAAATTATCTATAGAAATCATAACAAATTTAGCAGCATGACATCGATTCAAGGGCAGTAGAGCACGAGGTTATGACTTCATGCTTGCATAGATTTTTCAAAATATCTACTATGACCAAGTCAGAATTAATTAATGCCTCAAAATAATTAAAGGCCATCTAAATCAAACAAGTTGCACTAATGCAAATTTACTATTAGTAAAACAGTTTTATTTATGATATCCTACCTAGTACAGTGGTGCCAAACTATTGAAGAATCCTTCAGGCTTAACCTCAAAGTTAGCCCAAAAATCAGCCATATTAGTCAAGTTGAGGAGGCAATTATCACTGTAAGCAGCACCACCAAAGACAAGCTGATGATCATCAGATAAGAAAAACTCATCTCTCTGCAAATCTGCACTGCCCCAATTCATGCAGTTGTAATTTTCTACCGTGACCGATGAGGAAGCCGCTGACGACACCTCATCAGATGCCGAAACCGTGAAATTGTCGGTTGTACATTTCGGTGCTACTTGCTCATGCATATTATAAGGCTTTTGCTCCTCTTGGTATGGTGCAAACTCTGTGTTTGTAATTAGTTCTCCTTGATCCATACCGGCAAGAAAAGCCGGGGGCAGTTGCCGTGCAACGACTGGTGTTTGGGGGTTTTGTTCAATTTTTAAAACTTTTTGGGCCATATATTTCTTCTTTAGCTTGGTGTTCCAGTAATTTTTAATGTCATTATCTGTTCTGCCAGGCATCTTGGAAGCAATAACAGACCACCTACAAAATTGATATTTAAAACGTTAAAGATAAAGTACATGAGTTTATTATATATGCGTTAATTATGATATGCATTGTTTGTAAGATGAGTTGTAGAGATAAAGATTAGCATTAAATTAGTAGATTAAAGCCACCCATATATATATATGAATGATACTGTTCCCAAATTAATGATGTTGAGTTGTAAAGCATTTGTTTGATTATAAATTAATACAAGTTCTTTTTATTGTTGAGTTTCCACAGTTGAACAGATGGATCAAAACAGTGAAAGAGGTTTCAATTATCAATTGTGCTCAAATTAAATATGAACTCTCCTAACTACATATCATTCAATTTTAAGCACACTAAACAGAGTATATGCAAGTTTATTGCAAAAGCATGAGGGAAAAAAAAATGAAATAAGATACAGATTAATTTTTGTGCTTACTTGCTCCCAATTTGATCGTACAGCGAGATAATAATCCGATCGTCGTGCTCTGTGAAACCTCCGTGCTTGATATCTGGTCTTAGGTAATTCAACCACCTCAAACGGCAGCTCTTGCCGCACCGATTCAGACCTGAAATGAACACACAAATCAAATTAGAAAATATATACAACATCACCACTTCACTAATTAATCTCTGTTTGAGTGAAGGAAAGAAGCGCTCCCTCGATTTAAGCTCAAGAGCGATGTAACAGCTGAATACAGGGTGCATACAAATTTCGGGAATAATAAGTATACAGGAGCAGGAATTACATTGAATCAGAGCATACAAATTCTTAACAAACATGTACAAAAAAATGATGAACAACAGGTACAATTTAGAAAGAGTGTACAAATACCATACCAGCTTTGTGAGGCAGAGCAATCCAGTTACCACCAGTGCCATTCCGCTCTATATAACTCCTGAGAGTATCATCTTCATCAGGTGACCAGGGGCCCCTCTTGACGGTGGCTCTGTCGCAGCACGGCGCCCTCCCCATGGAATCCTCAAACACACCGATATATCAAAGGTATGTATATATATGATAAACTAACTAACTAACTAAGGTACGTAGTAATTAAGATGCTGGCTGAAGAAGAAGAAGAAATTGAAGAGAGTGAGTGAGAATAGGACTCACGGAGGAAAGCAACAAATTAAGGAGAGAAGTAGGAGGAGGAGGAGGAATTGAAGGGGAAATGATGAGTGAAAAAGGGGGAGACGAGACAGACGGAGTGTGGATAGATAGAGATGTTCGTTTTTTTATAGCAAAAAGGGAACAAAGGCAAGCAGCTGCCTTGTTTTGACCGTTTATTTTATTTTACTTATTAGCAGAGCAGTCGAGCAGAGCAGAGCCTAACCTTTGTCTTGTAATGTAACACTTGTACAGTTCATTGTACTGACTACTGAGTGACTGTTATGTTATGCTTCACTCCATTTGTCTATTTTGTAGTTTTGTCTCTAGAGCATGTATGTATAATGTATGTATGGTATAAATACGGTGTATAATTATGGGTACATTTGTACGGAGTAAAGACTGGACTGGACTCGAGTGCAGTCAATTTTCAGCACTGTTGGCTAGCTGTTGCCTGTTGCTTTCCGGTTGGAAATGAAAACGTTCATTGGTTTGTGTCCAGATTAATTGTGACCGTGGTTAAGTGATTGCATGATTTAGGTAATTTTTAATTTACTTTGAGATAACGTAGATAATTAGTCTCCAATTAGAGGAACGTTTTAATATCAGCGGTTAGACATTATTTAGCACTAAAAAATGCCCCAAGCTCATGACTGTTGTTCCAAATAATCTTTCTTATTTGACGATTTCCAAAACAATATCAAATTATATTACTAACAATTTCTTTGAGAATGTTGTTCGTGTAAGGAATTATTTGAACAAATTATCAAGAACTCAATGCATGCAAGCAATAACGTTAAGAGACAAGATAAGCTAAAGATGATGGAAATATCTCAAGATTTGGATTAGCTTATCATTGATTTTATAAGCTAAATATAATAGTGAATTTAGGTAGATTTACATATTTAAGACATTCACTATTGATGGCATTGAAAAGCTCAAACAATGGAACCAGCCCCAGGTTCCATTATAACAGAACTTTTTGTTCTGTTGTAATGGAATAATCCAACGGTGATATTACAAATCAAACGGTCATATGTCACATCCAAAATACCATTTGAACAGTTAAAAGTACCGTTAGCAAGGTCAACCATTCCGTTATAACGCAAGGATATAATGCGTTATAACGGAATGCTTCTGACTTGTTCCAGTAGCTCAAATCATTATTCCGTTATAACGGAAACTCGGTTCCGTTATAACGGAACAAAGACCTGAGCTGCAGGCTGTTAAGTCAAGGGACCACCATATAAATACCTTTCTTCCCAAATTGAAAAGTACAACTTTACCCACTTTCTAAATCTGTTGAAAAGAGAAAAACCCTAGATCAAAACTCCATTGTTGAGTGAACTTTTCATAGCCAAATCATTGTGATCCAAGCCTCAACTACACCATAGATCTTAGATCTTGTGAGAGGGTTAGCTTGAGAGCTAGTTTTTCTTTTCCGGAGCTTGAGTTTCGCCTCTCCTCCAACCTCGGTGACGGCCCGTTTGTTGTATAAGGGATCACCGAGTTGTGTACTTCCTTTCTTTGCGGGTAATAGGAAAGGCGCACCACCGAGTTGGTAACGTTACCCCGGGAACGTAGGCCGATTTGCCGAACCTCTTAAAACTGCGTGTCTCCACTCCTTGTTTGCAATTTCTCTTACTCATCTTTATTTACTTTATTGCAAACTTGTTAACCATTGAATCGAATTGTTTTAAGGTTTGGTCAAAATTATTAAATTGTGCGAAAATTGCCAAAATTGTTTAAGGCACCATATTCACCCCCCTCTAGACGCCGTTAGGGACAACAATGACATTGTCAAATTTGTAATTATATACAAATAATTTTGTATTAGTTGCAAGGTCCACAAAATTTAAATTATACATTTATATAATTAGATGATGTATATTCGGGGATTTCTAACGTTATAAACAGTCGAATATATTGTATTTAAAAATACAAGAGATATATTGTATTTAAATACAAGATATATTTCAATTGTGAAAACAAACAAGCAGTACATCAATGATTCAATATTATGAAATTCAAAGTACAACAATTGTGAAATTAATTTAAGGTTAAATCTATTATTAAAATGACGGGAATGATTGTTACAACTTACAAGTGATAATCAAGACATTGCAACGATTAAGATGAATTCTTCAAACATTGCAATATGCTATTTTAACGTTTAGTATATACAAACTACGAATTCACATCCGCTGCCATAGTTTTCTATGGCACAATTGTGCCATAGTTTTTTTACACCTATGCAACTAGGACCTGCAATAAAATATACACCCCTATTGCTAAAATTTGGGCCGTTTAAATCCATCCAACGTGCCATTTTGACTATGGCACAATCCTGCCATAGTTTTTTATGGCAGCAGATGGGAACCCTACAAACTACTCCAGTAAAACCAGAAAGGTTGTCTACCGATCACTTGCATTTTATCTAAATTCAAATCCAAGGAGTCTTAATGCAATGAGAAACGATCTGCTTATATAATGCGTGAGCAAATCTTTTGATTGTTGATTAGAAATTTCATATGTTCCTATAAAATGTAAGTATGTAACACGTGGTTCTCCTAGCAAAATGGGAGAGGGTGAAAAAAAAAATGTAGCACGTATGGCTTTTTGAAGTTCGGATAAAGCAGACGGACCGACCGTATGGCTTTTTATGGTAGTATTTCTCTCTGGGCAACTTTACTTGATCAGCCATATATCAATCTAATCTAATCTATATTTCTTTTGAACTTTCTGCTTGAAGTGTTCTATTTGAACTTTTTATTTGATGTAGACAGTCGAGTTAGATTAGAAAGTTCTCCGTAGGTGGCTGGGAGCCATTAAACTCCAAGTTTGGTCAATTCTAACATCAAATCCTGTGGAAAATAATTAATGAGATAGATGTACATAAATGATATATGACATGGAAGAAATCATGGTTTGTTGTCAACTTGTCATAGTCCAGAAATAGTTCTTCTTCTTTATAATAATATAATATTTAGATTTTTTTTTTCTATGAAAGAGAGTGTTTGAGAGGAAAAAAGAGGAAAAAAAAATGTATTTTCCAAAGAACACACAACACAAGGAAGCTAGAAATCTCTGACTGGTCGATTTGTTCGGCTCATTTGGGCTAAAACGACTACAACATCCGTTCATGAATAAATAAATTTTTAGAAAAGTCAAAGAATTAGTGAAAAAGTGAAATTATTTTTATATCCTCAATTTGTAACCATTACATAATAATTGTTCCAATTAAACAATATAGATAAAATGGTAATCATAACATTGGAGAAAGAAGTTGATTTAAATAACTTTACTAGACAACTAAGAGACGAATAGAAAAATAATATTAAATCGGTAAAGTTCATTTAATTGGGGACAAGCTGTAAAGGGTATAAATTCATTTAATTGTAGACGGAGGTTTTACATTTCATTTCAGTCGACGAGTTTTTTTTTTTTTTTTATGGAACAAATCGATGTATTTTAAATGTTTCTTGAACAGGTCCCTCAGACTAACATCTTTTTTTAACAAAAGAAAAAAAATAATTCCAAGCCCGTAGGCCCTGAGACGAGAAATGAGCTTTGACGAGTGTCCTTGATTTGAATTTAAAACGACATAAATTTTGAGAAGTCGTGAGTTTCCCTCTGTGACTCTGTCTGTCTATTAATTTTCAATATTTGATTTTTTTTCTTTAGCTTCCAACAAAAAAAAAAGAAAAGAAAGAAAGAGAAAGAAAACGTCTAAACTGTCTGGCTCTATAGTAATAAAATTGCTACATATAAACTTTCAGATACTACTTAATTTTTTTAGTCAGAATGCTATTCAGTTTTGTACAATTAGATAGTAAAAGAAATTTTTTTTTTTTATATAAAAACTAGCATTTGTTAAGGGATTAAGACAATGCCTTTTCGTGAATTGCGCGAATCAAAATTTCTATTGAGCGACTTTTTACGACATTTAAAAAAAATTTAAAGACTTGATCCCTATATCTCTATAAAGAAAAATTTATATTCTACGAACATACATTAATTTGTTCGATGCTATTTGCAGTTAAGCATATGGTTTGTATCAGTATCAGAAAAAAAAAAAAAATTATCATGAAGGCATGAAGCAGAGTTTCTTACATAACAACATGGCAGTGCATGGTAATCTTTCGCACTCATTCATTCGTTCTTTAGTATGGTGTATCGTGTCTACATAAGCCGATAACCATATACAGGAATTAGTTGAGCATCATAAATTGATTGAGTTTTGGATAGATTAACATATATATTTTTGAGGTGTTTGCCTGATAATTTTATACATGATGTATAATGTCTTAGTCAAAATAATTTTATTGACAAAATTAATTATATACGAACTGAACGAATAAGCCACAAATCATCATCTAATTAATTATTGTCCACTGTCACAATGCTAGCATAAATTGCAGAGCAACTCGCGACACCTTACGACTGCACTGTCGTCGCCACTGAATTCCCAAACTCCACTTTTTCATGCCCACCAAAAAAAAAGAAAAAAAATTGGCGGCAAAAGCAAGCAACAATAATTTCACCAAAAAGCGCGCAGATGCAATCGCAGCCGTCGGATCCATCAGCGCAACGGCAGCACGGTAGATGCCAATCCGAGAGAGGAGAGATCCATCCATCCGATTCGCCATTTTCCCTCTCTCCCCATTTCTCATTTCACAGCAAAAAAAGAGACTCTGAGCGAGCGACAAACCCTAAACCCTCGACTTCCGAACTTCGACCGGCGGGGGAGTGGAGTGAGTGAGTGAGAGGGAGAAGAGAGAGATGCCGAGGGAGATAATCACGATCCAGGTGGGGCAATGCGGGAACCAGATCGGGATGGAGTTCTGGAAGCAGCTCTGCCTCGAGCACGGCATCGGCAGGGACGGCCTCCTTGAGGATTTCGCTACTCAGGTTGTCAATCCTCCCCTTCTTTTTTATTTTTTGCTGATTTATTTGCTATTTTCTGACTGGTGCTTTGCAGGTCTTTTTGCTTGTAATAGTGTCACACTTCACTTCACTTCAGTTAATTTGGTATTATATAGTCTATTTGTATAGGAATTGACTAAAAAGGTCAATGCTGTGGACATATCCTCAACTGTTGCTATTTTTGGATGTTTCCATTGGATGAAATAAACTGATTGTCTAATTTGTTTACCTGTGAATTTGGTGAAATTATTGAAATTATGTTTGTTGATGGGTACATAAGGATCTAATTTGCTCACCCTTGTTCCACATCTTAGATCTTGCAGAGATGCTAGTTTGCAAACGAATTGGTATATACTATATAGTGTTTCCAGAAAGTATACTGGAATTGTCTGAATTTATTAGAGAGCGTGAACTATTATGGACCAGATCATCCTCTGAATAAATAATCAATTTCTAAGCCTTCTATAGATCTAACATTTTCCAACAAGAGAATAAGAAAAATAAAATATCCTCATAAAGCTTTATAAACTCCAGCAAATGTCAACTGAAGCCTTAATATTTGTTCCTGGGTCTAAGATTTTGATGCATTGAATAGAAGTTTGAAGTTATGCTTGTGCATGCAATGCTAATGTAGGGAGGTGACAGGAAGGATGTTTTCTTCTACCAAGCCGATGACCAGCACTACATTCCCCGGGCACTGCTAATGGACCTTGAACCAAGGGTTATAAATGGGATTAAGCTCAGTGAGTACAGAAACCTGTACAATCATGAAAATATCTATGTTTCAGATCATGGAGGAGGTGCAGGGAATAACTGGGCTAGTGGATACCACCAGGTATACCATCCATTACTTGTTAATGTGTATACCTTCCAGGGGTTTTATGTATATATTTGTTTTCTGTTACTTGTTGGTTTTGAGGTAAGAAGGTTTTCATTTCTTTTTAATATTTTGCAACCTTTTACATATGTGTGTGTGCGCACGTTTAACAGGGAGAACAAGTTGTGGATGATATAATGGACATGGTTGATAGAGAAGCTGATGGAAGTGACAGCCTGGAAGGTTTTGTTTTGTGCCACTCTATAGCTGGTGGGACTGGCTCAGGTTTGTATTGCTTCATCTGATTATGTTCCAACACTATTTTCTATATGTATTGATGCAAAAGCAGTCTACTGAGAGTTTGGATATGCTGTTATTATATGGGTTTGTTATATTACACATAGCTTAATAAGTTTTTAGAATGTGATTTATTGTATGTAGAAGTAAGGCTTTCCTTTATAATGTTGATATTTGTTCCTTTATATTCTAGAAAAGGTTTAGCCAAGCAAACATGTCGTAATACTCATCTTCCATTTAGAACTTTGTATGCATCCTTCTCTTTCACGTACATTTATCACCTTCTTTTCCAAAATCTACAGTTGTCCAATTACTTATCTTTGTGATATTGAAAATGATGAGGGAGAAATGTTGCAGTGGGTATGTAAATTCGAGTAAATACAGAACAAAAGGAAACATGGCATAGTGTTGTATGACATTCTGCACTGCCACGTTTCTGATAGTCTAACTCAGAAGAAACTTGGGTTCTGATAAAATTTCCATTTCTTTTCTGCAGGCATGGGGTCATATCTCCTTGAAACCCTAAATGATCGCTACTCTAAAAAGCTTGTTCAGACCTATAGTGTCTTCCCGAACCAAAATGAGACCTCTGATGTGGTGGTCCAGCCCTACAACTCCCTGCTTACTCTAAAGCGCCTTACCCTGAATGCTGACTGTGTGGTTGTGTTAGACAACACAGCTCTGAATCGAATTGCTGTCGAGAGGCTACACCTGACCAATCCGACGTTTGCTCAGACAAACTCCCTTGTGTCTACTGTGATGTCAGCCAGCACAACTACATTGCGCTATCCTGGATATATGAACAATGATCTTGTTGGCTTATTGGCTTCACTGATACCGACCCCCAGGTGCCACTTCTTGATGACAGGTTATACACCACTTACAGTGGAGAGACAGGTAAATCATGAATTGCCTCCTCAAGCCTCACAATAGTTGAAAAATCTATGAGACGTCAGATTACTATTGTCATGGTTTATGAGTTATGATTTTGCCATGCATATTTGTATCCATCTAATGGAGGAATAAAAATGTGCATGGAAAAATCATAAGGCTGTAAAATGTATTTTGTTCACTCTATGTTTACGATTGTTTAGTGGGCAACGACATTTTTAATGGATCATTTGGGCTGGAGATGATATACGAGAGTGATTTTCAATTTAGAACAGAATTTGGAAATCATGGGTTGAAGAAACACATCCAGGAGCAAAAGCAAACTTTTAGACTATACTAAGTTGTGGTTGATATATAGCTTTACAGTAAAAAAAGTTCCTGGAACAGTTAATATCTTTACCAGTAATCAAAACATGAACAGTATTATCAAAATGAATTTCAAAATACTTGAGTTTCAACAGAATACTCTGACAAAACAAGGATGTTCTATAATATTTCAGTATGTTCTTTTGGTAGGCTAACATGATACGCAAGACAACAGTGCTTGATGTGATGAGAAGGCTGTTACAAACTAAAAACATAATGTGCTCTTCATATGCTCGCACTAAGGAGGCTAGCCAAGCCAAATATATCTCAATACTAAACATCATTCAAGGAGAAGTGGATCCTACTCAGGTGAAGTGGACACTCTTTTCTTCAATTAGGAAAACTTTTTATTATTCCATCTTTCAGAATTTTATTTTTTATAAAAAAAGGATTGCCAGTTTGCCAGTAACTCTACTGGGAAATCCTAGCAGGCACGTATCTTTTGGTACATACGCGGAACCTGAAATAACATATTGCCGGCATTGATAGCTGTACATCTTGAAGCTAACTGTTATTGCATTCAGATGAATGGTGAAACCTTTAGTATCTCAGAACAACATGTAATTTTTTGTTAAATGATGAAAAAACAGGTTCATGAAAGCTTACAGAGGATACGGGAAAGGAAGCTTGTGAATTTTATTGAGTGGGGACCTGCAAGCATTCAGGTTGCCTTATCTAGAAAATCACCATATGTACAGACTCCTCACAGGGTATGATTTTCTTTTTTCTTCCATAAATCTCACTTTCGAAATTATGTTTATTGGGGTTATTATATGACTTGCTATTCATCATATTATTGTTTATTATAAATTGGCTAGGTTGTCAGTACTTAATTAATTCAAATAGTCCCAGAGAATTCTAATGAAGGCGAGTTGTAATTGACATCCAATGTTTTTGGGTGTCGTCAGCTGGCTTTAAAATGGGATATGACTTCAATAAACAAACTTGAGCGTTGCTGATAAAAAGCCTAGGGGCTCAATAGTGCAATAATTCAGTTATAGAATTGTTCAAATTGTGTAAGACTAGGTACTTAAACCTCTCTCTGAAATGGTCGCCCTTAACAGCAATGGCTCCCCTCAAAGCTCATAACAAAACATAATTGCTGAAATGCTTGCCCATGTTTTCCACTGGTTCTTAAAACCACTCAGTGTCACATCATTTCTCACTTTTTATCCTTCTTTTTGTTTATATTTATTAAGGTGAGTGGGTTAATGCTTGCAAATCATACTAGCATAAGACATCTGTTCGGCAAGTGTGTGAGCAGTTACAAGACACTAAGGAAGAAAAATGCTTTTATTGACAATTACCGAAAGTTTCCCATGTTTGCTGTGAGTGCCTTTCTTGCTGTTTCTGTGTTTTCGTTTTATTTTTTGTCAAGAATCATTATTTTGTTTTATGTATTTCCTGTTCATGATTTGTTTTAATTCAGGATAATGATCTGACTGAGTTTGATGAGTCTAGAGAGATAATAGAAAGCCTGGTTGATGAGTACAAGGCATGTGAGTCGCCTGATTACATAAAATGGGGCATGGAGGTAATTATTCCGTTCAATTGCGCTCTTTTGGTTTGGGATAATAAATGGGCCACGAGTGTTAGTATCCTAGATACTGTAGTTCATTTGTCATTTCTGCTTTATTATTAGTAATTTAGTTGTGATAGCATGGCAAATCAGTTTGTGTTTAGGTCAATTTGTTGGGTTTTGACTGTTTTGTTTAAGGTAAGGTTGTAGACTGGTGAGAATTGAGATGTTATCTGGCCAGGCACTGAACTAGTGAAAAGAAGTGCAAGACCAAAGCTTCCAAGAATCTTGATCGGTCTTATTATATGCTTTTGAACCATTTGTTATTTTATTATATTTTCCGTAGGACTCTGGAGATGCAAATATCGCCGCTGATCTAGAGTCAAAGCTGGTGGTCTGAAGTACTTGATATGGAAGTGTTTAGTATTGGTAAGAGATTCCTTAAAATAATCAAGTAAAACCTAAGAATATCTAGCAAATTATTATATGATATCACATAAATATCTACCAAGCTAATGGTTTTTGAACTGGTTGGTGTTGGCATGTACTGCCATGGTATGCTCCATTGTAACTTGGATTTTGTTGGCATCTTACTTCTATGCTTTCCTTGCGCATCTCCTGCAGTACAAACAAAAAATAAAACCATGGTTCTCTAGACCGAGTACAGAGAAGGAAATAAGGAAAACTAGAACTACTATTGGAAAAAAAAATTCTGATATTTGACCTCTTTTTTCATTTTTTTCAGGAGGATTTTCTGCTTATGATCCTGATATGATGTTTGTGTTCGACATTGTTAGTTTTTCTTCTTACAAGTATCTCAGAATTTCTGTTTAGATGGTTGTTAGTTTTGCCTTTTTGAAAGCTGCCATGTCAACTTTTGCTAGTTCAATGCATTAGTTGATTACTTGGTAGTGCTTATTTAGGTATGTTTGTAAATCATTTCTCATGATCTCAGTTTGCCAGTTGTAGCATATCTTTGCATTTTGTTTGTCTTGTGGATGAAATAGTTCTATTTGACTGGTTTAGCTCTTTACATGAAAATCAATCGATATGTCCAGATCTTTGTATTTTTGATTGGTTTTGTTTATGTCAGAAGATTGCAATGGCACCAAATTTCCAAAATTTGAAATGTATAAAATTATGGGATACTGTATAAGGACGATCTTGCCAAAATACTGAGATCACTGAAAGTAACATTGTATGAAGATGCCAGCTGATGCGTCATTAAGTAATCAGCAAGTCTTTATTAGAAATAGAATCTGTAACTACGTACAAAACTTTTGAGTCTCTCGCGTTCACCTTTAAATGAAGAGTAGCTCATAATAAAAAATAATCTAATAACTAATTAAAATTACATGGAATGGAACGGATACCCTATATTATTTCGTATCCATCCGTTAGAAATCGGATGATATAGTCAAAATAACAAAGCCCATCACAACGTGAAGATTGCGGGCCACATTGGTGACTAGTAACCTGGTAACAGAGCCCATCAGTCTTTCATCCAATCCTTGTACACACATCAAACACATACTTCAGCCCAGCCCATCCCAGCCCATCCCAGCCCATCCCAGTCCAGTAGTACCTAACCCAAGTAGTATCCAGCCTGTGAACCCAAGATCCCAGGCTGTCAGCTGTCCTCCTCTCAAGTCTCCCCTCCCCCTCTCTGTCCACACCAACCGAGCGGAGTCCGGCGGTTCACCGACCATCCCATTCCCATCCCATTCCCATCCCATCATCAGAAGATCATCAAAGAGAGACAGGCACAATGAGCGTGATCGACCTGCTCACCCGCGTGGATGCGATATGCAAGAAGTATGACAAGTACGACGTCGAGAAGCTCAACGCCAACAACGTCTCCGGCGACGACCAGTTCGCCCGCCTCTTCTCCTCCGTCGAGGCCGACATCGAGACCGCTCTCGAGGTACCCTTTTCTCTCTCCTCAGATCTGTCGTTTCTTCCTTCCTTTCTGTTGGATTTGGGGTGATGTTTTCAGTTTCAAATGCAGAAATCGGAATTGGCGGCCAATGAGAAGAATAGAGCCACCACCGTGGCGCTGAATGCCGAGATCCGGCGCATCAAGGCCCGCCTCATGGATGAGGTGCCCAAGCTTCAGAGATTAGCACTTAAGAAGGTATTCAACTTTCTCCTTTTGTTAGATCTGATTCATATATTATTCAGCTTCTGTCTGTCCGGTCAATTTAAAGTGCTGCCAAAGTACTTCAATTTGTCTTCTGTTATACTCAGTATCTAGAGACAATGCTGATTCTGGACCATGTAGCTAATGTTTCATCCCTGGCTCATCACATGAAGTTCAAAATTGACTAATTTGTAGGACTTAATAATGTAAAATTTGAATTGAAGATTGTTCTTTCAGAGATCATATATGTGCAATGTAATTTCTTTGGCAGATATACCTGCAGATAAATTGAATTGTTGTTATTTTGTCCCGAATGTGTTAATATGTTAATGATGAACACCATTATTAACTATTAACATATATATAAGTAGGCTATTTGACCCTTTAACCCCAATGTATTCTCATCTCATCAGCTAATGCTTCTTACTCTTTGGGTTTATGATAGGTTAAAGGCCTCACAAAAGAGGAGCTGGCTACAAGAAATGACCTGGTTTCAGCACTGCCGGAGAGGATCCAGTCAATTCCAGATGGTACTGCCCAACCAAAACAGTCAGGAGGAGGCTGGTTTGGTTCTGGTTCCCGCCCAACCAATGAGATTAAGTTTGACTCAGGTTCCTATACTTTAATCTAGATTCTTTGAACTATCCATGTTGCTTCTATTCCTTCGAAATAGGCTCGTAAACATGTTAGTACTTAGTACAGTATGATGAGGTTCATTATGAGCTATTTGTGTTGTGGATAAAATTTTGTGTAATTTCTTCATAGTCAATGCTTGGCAACAGTTACATTTCATTGTTTTCTGAGCCTCTGATTTCTATGCAACCAGAACCAGGATCCTTTGTCCAATAAATGTGATTCATTTTCGTTTCCATTCATTGTGTTAGATCATGGAAAGTATTAGTTTACTGCATAAAATAGTCCCTGGGTAGAATTCATGATTAGGCACAAAATTATGGCGTATGTGGAGTTCATTCTTTTGACATTTGTCAACAAGAGAGTAAAGATCTTACTTTTATAATGCTTCCAAATGTATATAGATGGAAAATTTGAAAGTGACTACTTCCAGCAAACGGATGAGTCAAACCAGTTCCGGCAAGAGTATGAGATGCGTAAGATGAAACAGGCAAGTGTTTCCTTTTCTGGCTTGCGGTACCGTACCAGCTGTTCAGTCAAAGACGACTGGTACGTCATAGAAACATTGACCCAAATGCATAATTACAAGATAGGTATAGTCGGAATGGCCATTCTATTAGTAAAATGCTTGATATCATACAAGCTAAGCTCGGTATCCTTATAAAGATCACTGAAACAAGCCCAGTACCACAGAGATACCATTTTCTCAACTTTGTATCATTTTATAGTGCCAATACTGCTCTGAATTTTCAATGACTTTAACATTTATTTCATACTATAATACCTCAAATATATGATATCTTCGTTTTCAGGATCAAGGACTAGACATTATATCTGAAGGCCTTGATACTCTAAAAAATATGGCTAGTGATATGAATGAGGTATTCTATATAACTATATCTTATTTTGATTATTATATTTAGGAGTTCATTACTGACCCAAATCTTGTGATAATTAGGAACTGGATAGACAAGTCCCCTTGATGGATGAGATTGACACAAAGGTATTATTTTCCTGCCCCCAACATTACTTATTTTTTAAAGCAATCTTATAATTTTGTCATATGGTATACTAACCCATTTATTACCTTTTTTTTCATTGAATATAGGTGGACAAAGCAACCTCTGACTTGAAAAATACAAATGTCAGACTGAAGGAGACTGTTAATTCGGTAAAATTTAATATTTTTCAGTGTCGGTCTGAGTTAAAAAAGTAATTTATGCAGTCTTACTTATTTTTATCTATCCTCTAATTTTCTTATCTGTTTTGCAGCTGAGATCAAGTCGTAACTTCTGTATTGATATCGTCTTGTTATGTATCATTTTGGGAATTGCAGCTTATCTCTACAAGTAATTATTAGTTTTTATTAAATTTTTTTTTTCTGTCAAGTGCTATAACACAATTTCTACAATAACATACTTCCATTGCACTCTGTTGAGAATTGTTCTTGCTCTGATGCTGTTCTCTGATTTTGCTTTGCAGTGTACTGAAAAAGTGATCTGTAATGATGCCACCACCAGCACAATCATGACGGGATTTAGCTCGAGTGCATTGCTTTACTTGATTCTATTATGTCACAGTGTTTGATGAGTATTGAAGCTTGAGATACCTTTCTTGTGTATTGATATCTTGATTTCATTTTTCTTTTTCTCTGTATAATCCCCCCTTTGGACTTCTGTGTGTTGACTTATGCATTTTAAGAGTGACTCGGCCTATGATGATATTGTCATATAATCACAATGCTTCTATAACTTTCATCCTAATTAAATTGACTAACGAATTGGTACTTCCAAACTGATTTAACTAACCTCACTTTTTTTCCATCTGGTGGAAATTTATCGAGAGAACAATTTGGCGCTGGGAAACAACTTTGTATCCGTAGATTTGTTCTGAGGCAGGTAGAATATCAGGATCAAATGGTACGATTTATTATTCTCCTGCGAAGCAAAGGCACCTCAATCCTGGGACCAAGTCTCTTTCGTGCACACAGAATTGTTCGCAGAAACCACGGTAGCTTTTCCAGGAGAGCTATCACTTGTTTTTTTTTTTTTTTTTTTGAGAAAAACCCGTAGACCAGCTATCACTTGTTCGCTTTCAGGTATTTCATGTACAATTCGCATTTGCATGTCCTTTTCATTCTCTCTAATAAATAACCCTTGCACATGTCACCTTAGACCTCTCTTTTCATATGTCACCATGTACGTTGTCTTAATCTATCGTTATTATCCGTTGCTGATTAAACAAAAGAAAAGATCAACTGAATAGTCAAAGTAAGTACCCACTGTTTTCAATAAACTCCTTTAATATGGTCTCTCGATCGAATGAGGGTCTGTCTCACTTGCTGGACTAAGCTGCTCTTTGACCCAAAATATATAGTCATTCATCAACAAAAGGGGCCGTTGAAGTTGAAGGACATGCAAATTAAAACAATTGAGACAACTTCTTGTTTTGTGAATGTGAGTATATATAGAGTACAGGTTAGCAAGTGAATTAAGTTGTGCTATCCATCACAGCACATAGAAATATTTTAGAATTATTTCGACGCAACTTAAAGAGAAAAGAAGAAAAAGGAAAAGTTGAATTTTTGTTTTCTTAATTCGACTTGCAATATTAAACAAAATCTTTATCCTTTTATGTCTCAATCTGGGCAAGACATGGCACGTAGGATTATGCATATAAGTCTGAACAACCTTGTACTAAAGATAGTGATGTTCATGTATTGTATAGTTTGCCTGCTCTTCCGAAGCAAAAGACATTTTCCCCGTTACAGACATGATCAGATAATATAAGAAAACAACTATTATATACATTATAATTCTTTTGTGCGAAACTCTCATAACACAATGTAAATAGGGGGAAAAAAATGTAACTATAGGAAACACGATTGACATGCACACAAATATATCAAATTGTTTTTATGACAATTCACCACCAATATATGTTTTCTATCCACATCTATAGCCAGGGCATCAATACTTCAATTTTCAGAATTTGCTTAAAAAATACAGCCGAATAATAAAGTATCATGCAAACTAAACTAGCATATTCACACTTCAATGTAACTGAGACAAGCACTCAACAAACTAAAGCAAGAAAGTAGCATAAAAATTAAGTATACCACAATGTAAAATTGCATAAATTTATAGAATTCACAAATTGATACATCTCTAAAGGGGGAAAAAAAAACATCCATGCATACAAATAATATATGTATGTAGGAAATAGCAAATTATATATGTATGTAGGAAATTATACCAAACAAATAAATAAAGAAGAAGATTCTAATTAAGTACATGCAATAATGTGCAGTTAATCAATCATCAGAGCAGTTAATCATACTGATGATCAATGTCTAATTAAGGAACTAAAAATCTTCTTCAGAAACCATTGATCGATCAGAGCAGTAGTTAATTATCAATCATTCCAAGAATCAAGAAGATTTGCAATAATCCAGTCCACATGTGGTGCCTCCTGATCTTCATACTGATCATGATCAGGCTCCTCCTGCATATGTTCGAAAAAGCTGAATTTCGGATACAATACCGGGCGTCGAGTACCAGTACCGGTACTTTCAACATTATCTGTGGCACCATTAGTGACAGTATCCTCATGAACATCATCCTGATTGGCAATTAGCCTCAACCTCTCCATAGCCTTCATAACATTCTCGGTTTTCTGATCGAGCGACGGCGATTGTGGCGGCGACTTGTCCATGCTTAAAATGGACTTGGGCGACTCGACATCGGGCATGTCGTCTATAACGCCGTCGCCTTCCCTCCGTTCCTCCGGGGAGTGCGCAAAGAAACAAACTTTTCTTTGACACTTGCCAAGATCGCGGCACATCTGAGTCTTGTACTTGTCGGGATGGAGCCACGTCTCGAACACGCCGTGCGCGAACTGGCACCTGTCCCCGTGCTCGCATTGACCGCGTTTCCTGAACTCGGCACACGCTTTGCCGGAGTACAAGCACTTGCGAGGGTCCCTGCGCCTGGCCTTCTCGCCCTGGTGCAAGTACGGGCAATCGGTCCAGTCGTGGTGGCCCCGGGTGGTGGGGCACTGCTGTATCTTGAAACAGTACATCATGAAATCGTCGTTCGAGCATGCACCGGCCATGCTGGAAGCGCTGCCCTGACCGAACTCTCTGGGCGGATTGAACCCGCCGCTCATCGCCTGATCACGGCGCATCATCATCTCGTTGTAATAGGCAGCCATAGCCATCGAGTTCTGTATCTCGGTCCAGGGCACCCGCTGCACGGCCTGCTCCGAGTTGACGTTGTAGTCATACAACGGCATCGCAACGGGGCCTGGCACCGGAACCTGGTAGAGGTGGGTCATGTTGGGGTATGCAAAGTGGGGGTTAAGGGTGGTGGTTTGAATCGGCTGCATTATGATTTCTGAGAGGGAAATCAAGAAAAGAAAAGCAAGAAATGGAAAACCTAACAATCAATTAGAAAGACGGAAAGAAGTTATGAAGTTTATAACTTTATATGAATGTGGATGATGAATTGGGGGGGTAAAAACCGGAGAAGAATAGTAGTGGCTTCTAGAAAGGAAGAGAATTAAGTGGAGAAACTGAACTGATGATAACTGATTACTAATTACTGATGAAGCACTGATGACACAAATTAAGCGGCGCATCCTGTCACTATTTATGGTGTGCATTTTGCTGTTTTTGGGCTTCCAATTCCATGCATGCTGCCACAACACAATGATATATATGTGTAAACTAATTATATAAGATAATATTAAATTGGATGAGCCCACCATCAGCTCAGTATAAATGTAGCAAATTTTATGATCATGACTATGCATGATTGTCTAAATATACTAGCTAATGATATATATATATGTTTCTGCAATTAATCTGCATGCATGGTATTGGTTGGCACTTAGCATTCTTTTCTTTTCTTACTCTCCACCAAATATACGTGTATAGGTGTATTAGAACTCATTTATAGAGCATTTTGTATATGGAGGAGGGTCTCCAAATATTAACTGTCAAAAAATAATTTGTTCCAACTCATAGATCTATTATTATCTTCTTTATTTATCGTCGACTTCAAATCTTTTCTAATTACTCATTCAGGGGGATGAATTAATTGAAAGCAGAAGTGAAAGATAAAAATTAGGAAATTAACGCCCAACTAATTCCCTGTAAATATATGTAATCACTCTTCTACGTGTAACTCTGTTACCAAATCACACATGCATATCATATGTTTGTTAGTTTGCTGCATGCACTGTTAGTGTTATGAAAACTTAACACATTCATTTCATTAGATCGATGGTCATGACACAACAAACTTAACACATTCATTTAGTTGTGTTTAGGAGCGGTTCTATGATGATAATTGTGATTAGATTTGAAGTTTTTTTTTAACCTATGTAATTTGTCAGACAATGCTACTGGCAGGCACACAGTTGGTTTAGTCTAAGTTCAAGTAATTTTATCGAACCAATGGTTTATTCGGTTTATCAAATGACGGACCAATCTAACCAATCTTATATAATGAACCCAAAAAAATAAGAATTGAATATACTAAAACTTTTTTAGGTTTAATTTTGGTTTATTCGGAACCGAAATAAATTAAAATTACACTATCCTATTATAAGGAAAAATAAAAGTAGTTTCAAGATAGAGATAAAAAAGAAGCATGATTAAAAAAAATAAAACAAACAAGTAAAAAAATGCTAAGTAAATACTTTGGAGTTACTTTGATATAATCATGCATGTCTAACATCAAATATAGTAGATTTATTTGGTATAGTTTAATTTTTTTAGGTTTATCTGATCTAGCAAAACATAAATCAAACCAAAGAAAAAGAACCGAATAAGTTAAAATTTTTAACTGAGCCAAACTTTTAAACTGAAAGAACGAACCAAATAATCCAAATTTGATTCAAAACCGAGCAAACCGCCGGTTACCCACCCCTAGTTCATGAGTATAATGCATCAAAACTGTAGGATCTCGTGGACCGAGAGTAAAGAGTTGATACCAAGGGGGCTGTTCGGTAGTGCTGGATCAAGGCTCCTCAAAGGTTTTAAGGTCTTGATCTCTGTTGATCCGACCAAACATCAATTCCTTAGAAAGGATCAAAGGGTACCTCCTTAGTTGCCAACTTTGATCCAACCATCTCCCTTCCTCAAATTGAGACCCTCCTCAACGTCTCCTCGAGACCAAAATCAACTTTTTTAGCCGATATTGCCCCCAAAAAAGTACACTTCCTTAGAGTGAAAACATATTTTATTATTTTTCTATCATCTTTTCCCTTCTCTCATGCACATTTTCCAATACTAACAAAAAATGATAACTCTCAATTATATCTCTAATAGCTACTTAGTTACTATTAAATCTACAAAATAAACGGTACAGTGAACTTCGCATTGTCGAGATCTATCCATCGAGACTTATTTTGACGGGGGTAATAGTTATGAGCTTCATCAAACCTCTTAAAACGAGTTTTGGTGCCCTGTAATTGCTAACTATTACAACCAACTTACCATTAAATTGGAAAGTAGTAAAAAAAAAAAAAAAAATTATATCTGAAACACGATACACATAAATTAGGAGTAATTAAAAATTAATTTTTTTATTGAATCGTAATGTTGCCCATTTTCTCATGTACATATTATTTTTTAGTACTTTTGCTAACAATTAGAATCAGCTTTATTATCATATTAATTATATATAGAAATATACATTAATAATCAACTTAAAAATTGCTTTCTTATTAGAAGGGCAGTTAAGTCCTTTATATCTTTTTCATGCTAAAAGCCATATTTTATTAATATTAAGTCCAAAACTTTAGTCTTGTTGTCATCCCAAACATGAGTTCCTCAAGAGAGACCAAGTTCTTGATCATTTTGCTCTTGATCCATGGTGCCGAACGGAGTATTCACATATAGGCCTCGGGCGCGGGGGGGGGGGGGGGGGGGGGGGGGGGGGGGGGGGGGGAAGGGATGAAAAAATATTTACGGACGCCCAAACTATTGATCTTATCTCTACTATTATCTAAATAGTCAAGTTATTTTCACCAATGCCCAAATTTAAGGGCGTGAGTTCAACTTGCGCCCCTTAGACTCGTATCAACATGCTCACCTCCTATCCATTGCCTGTGTAACTTCGTTATTAGATAGCACATGAAGAAGTTTTTTTGATGTAGCAGGCGAATTGCCTACTATTTTAAAATTGCATAACTAAAAAACAGAAAGTTACATGGTGAGGTTACAGAATGTACAATCAGAGAGAAGACTAAAGAATACACAACATGGTGAGGTTAAAGAATATACAATATGCACTAGGACTAGGCTAAAATACAGAGATAAAGCGGAGCTAACTACTGGAACTGTGGACCCTAAGTACCCTATCCCAGAGGTGAGCCAATTGCAGCGCCTGTGATGCCAGTATCCGAGTTGTGGTAGAGGTATGGTTGAAGATGCGATTGTTTCGTTCTCTCCAGAGTGTCCAAAGCATAGCCATCCAAATTGTCTCTTTGCGTATGGAGCGAATGAGGAGCCATGCATTTCGAATTGAAGGAGGGAGCGGTATTTGGCCAAGAGCAGCCCAGATTCGGGCAGTAACCGGGCAAGTGAGGAAAAGATGGGTAGAGGTTTCCGTTATTTGAGAGGAGCATAGTGTGCATAGCACATGAAGAAGTTATAGGGCGCAAGTTGAACTCACGCCCTTAAATTTGGGTATTGGTGAAAATAAGTTGACTATTTAGATAGTGGTAGAGATAAGATTAATAGTTTGAGTATCTATAAAATTTTTCCGGTAATGGGGATATCTATAGACATAAAGATTTCATGCGCTTGCATGAAATATATTATATATATAGCAATATTTTTCAGAAAATATTTTGATAAATAATAGACGGGTAATTAAGTATAGCAGCGTTTTAAAATTCTGAAGTATGAAAAAGATCAAAGTTCTTTGGTTGATTACTTGATTGGTTCCCTAGTTTATTTTACCTAGTAATTCTACCCGAGTAAATATACAGTGAGCGAAACTCACATAAAACCTCTGTTAAGGTTAATATTATATCAAACTACTTTTAAATTTAGATTCATATAGCTCATCATATATTTTTTGAGGGAGGCTATGATACTATTAATAGTACAAATTACCCCGTACTATTGATCTGTATATCTAATTTCAAAATACTAATACTCGATCCAAACCGTTCATTATGATTTTCATCTACAATTATACCTATAAACCAAGTTTTATATTTTTTTAGAATTTATTTACTATTTTTTAAGATATTTTAAAATGTCACTTGATGAAACATTATGAACCATCTAAATAAGTGAATTCTGGATAGATCTAGCTGCTGCTAGCTGTTATGTGGAAAGTGAGTGGTAGAGTTCTAAAAAATGGCACGCCATGGCCAATTCCGGCACAGAACGGCACAGGCACGGGTGGTAACGGCATGGGTAAGGCACGTGCAGGATACGGCACGGGTCATTAACCATGCCGTGTCCGAGTTTTGAAGATTTTGGAACGGCACGGAACGACACGCGAAGTGTTTCAGAAACGGCATGGAACGGTTGTCAGACACGGCACGGTAACGGCACGGGATACGACAGACACGGCAGAAATAACATAGGTGGCACGGGTAGGAACGGATAGGGCACGGGTAGGAACAGATAGGGCACGGGTAGGCACGGATAGGTTACAGGTAGGATAAGGGTAGGACATATATAATGACTCCGCCTATGTTTCAAACATAGCCGGTTCCAAAGCCCCAAAAAAAGATGAAGAGTAATTTATAAAACATTATGTAATTATTAATTAAGACAATTTTCATAGTATATGATACTTTTTAATATTTTTTATGTATTTTAAATTTTTTATTATAAATTTAAAAAAATAATTTAATGATTTTTTGGGTTAAATTTTAATTTATTTAAACTTTTATGTTTTTTGGAATTTTTTAAATTTTTATGTTCAACGAATGGGCACGTTTAATACGGTTAAGACATGTTGATACGACATGGTAGGTCACGTATCCGATTGGACACGACACAAATAAGTCAACGCACGATAGACACGGTGCATCTTACCCATGCCGTGCCTCCTCCTTCCAATTTTTGGCACGGCACGGCACAAAAAAAAAATATTAATAAAAAAAAGACACGGCACGAAGGCACGCGTTTTTGGACACGGAACGGCACGATTTTAGAACTCTAGTGAGTGGTGCCATTAAAATGGGACAGGTGCAGCTAGCGATAGCCTCAACGTTGTTATGTTATTAAACAAAGAACATCAAGAAAGAGTGAAAGACAAACTTGAATAAAGAAGAAAATTGAGAAAGCTAATTAAGCATGCATCATTAAGTGAAATAGCAAGAAGGGTCATGAATCCTGAAATCCACACATCATCGAGTAGGAGTGCAGGACCAAATCCTGAACACTAGGCATTTCTTTAGTATAAATAATGATCAAAGTCCAACAACGTTAGTCTTAGAGAATATGAAAAAACTATTAAACTAGTGAGAGTTCTAAACTCGGGTAAGAGCAGTATATAAAGAAAATGGAAAATAAAGAGGGATATAAAAAGATGTTGCTGCCCAGGATCGAACTGGGGACCTTCAGTGTGTAAGACTGACGTGATAACCACTACACCACAGCAACCCTTTTGTTAATTCAATCACAAATAAATTTCTTAATGGTAAAGAATAATCACCAATTATTTCCTTGAAGGCTTCATTATATAGCGATCGACTGATAATTGCATATCCTTGCATATTTTTCCATGTAGTAATGTGTTAGCAGCATTTTATGAAGTTGATGTTACGTATGTTTCTTAGCTTGGTATTTCGACTTGGTCTGTTCCATATCTCTGCTCCTTATAATGTATGTTGGATGTCCTGATCCTGCAGCAGTCAGAATTTAATCTTGAAATTTTGGATGAGATGAGAGCCATTAGATAGACGCTAGGATTTTTTGCAGTCTCACATTTCGGTGTTGAAGTCTTAAATTAGACTTTTTCTAGATCGCTACACAGAAACACGCAAACACATAAATTGAAATTGTAAGGATTAATTAAATTGCATTTTGTGTCCTATACTTTTTTTTTTATAAGGAAATAATCATTTAAATGATCCTCTTAATTTCCATTTGATACGTATTTATTTAAAAGGAAACTAGTAAAAAGCTCATGCATTGCTTTGGACTAAAATTGTTGTTTGTTATAATAAATTTTTAAGATAATATGTAATGGGCTTTAAATTTTAATGTGCTAAGACATTAACGTAAATCAACGGTTTTGATCTAAGAAAATGATCAACGGCTCATGTTTCTTATTTGGGGAATATAGCCCTTCCATGTCATTTTTTTCCAATATGCATTTATATATAGTAAGAATAATGAATTTATTGATCTGTATAGCAATATTTAATTAAGAGGAAATCTCCAGATCCCCAACTTCTGTACCCCGCTCGTGTCCCCAGAAATTTTGCGGATCAAGCCTGCAGCATAGACCCCATCCGATCAAAACTCATTTGGGCTTTTTTGTTCATGATTAAATTAGGAATGAGACCAACGACCACTAATGCAATTACTCATTTTTATATTAGTTCACAATTAGAGCCTAGCATTTGAATGTTTAAATTGTATGCCAACAAAAATTTTCATTTTGCTCGCAACAACAAAAGTTAAAGAAAAACATCATATTACATAGGTCATCTAGATCTTGCTTCCTGTTACGTACTCATAAACAAAGAATATTTGTTATATGAGCTATGGATGTTTCATATGTACATACAAATTAATAAAATCATGCAAAAAGTTTTTTTTTTTTTTTTTTTTTTTAGTGTGAAGCATTATTTACTGCTATGAAAATCATATGGGGCAACGCAAGGGCATCTATCTTACTAGTATATATAATAAGGATTTGATTTTGACATCACTGAATTCTTTGAAGGGCTTGTTGTAGACGAACTAGCATCGATCTGCATAGCATCGATCTGCATAACTTCTGATCAAGTTATTATTATACTAGTTAACAGGAGAGGAGACTAAGTGCTCTAAATCTGGGCTGGGCCTGTGCAGAGGTCGAATCAAAATTCATACATATATATACCTCATCTATTTGAATATCGAGTCCAGTCCAGTCCAGTCCAGTCAGAGATCGATCGAGTTAGAGTTCATATATACTGGTACTGGATCAAAGAAAGAAACCTGCATGCATTCCCATTACCATTGGATAGAAATAGAATAGCTAGACTAGTAGCCACGTTCATCTTATCATCTCTAGCTACAACTACAAGCCCAATAAAAATTAATTAATTTTTGACGAGGAAGGTAGCGGATATGAATGCATGGCCATCCATTGATCTTCCCAGATAAGTTAATTCACTTTTTAATCTAGTCATAATTTACTTTTTGACAAGGAAGGTAGGCTTTATCTTTCCGCTTTTCCTAAGTTTAATTTTTTAGTTTGAACTCCTATTTATGTTTACTAGAGCTGGAACTCGGGCTTCGCCCCGAAATATGATATCAAATAAATAACAAAGATTATAAATTCAAAATATTTATTTTTAAAAAATGAACAAAATATTGAAAATTTGATATGATCAATAACAATACTAATAATAACAATAACAATAACAACAACAACAACAACAATAATAATAATAATAATAATAATAATAATAATAATAATAATAATAATAATAATGTAATAATTTATAAATAATAGCACATAAATATTGGACCATTTTAAGAGTTAAATTTTGTCTTAGACATATTACATTAGTCTTATTAAATGGGAAGAAAGAATACATATAAATCATTAGATCAAAGTAGATGAAGAGATTAAAACAAAATCAATGGTTAATAATGTTGATGATATGGCATAGTTGAGGTGCTCGGAGTGCTACTGTATAGATTTATCTAGGTTTCGGGTATTTCTTGCTTCTTTTAGGGAATCTCATCTCAATTCAGATCAATTGATGAAATGCGAAATGCACAAGGGCGTTTGCAACGGATCGGTATCAGCTGCTTTTCTTGATCCGACGGTTGAGAAACACCGAGATCGGTGCAACAAAAACCGAAGCACATCTAGATCGGTGCAACAACCAATCTTGACCATCCAATCGGAAAAGCACACCCTGCTTTTCTTCTCGAAAAAGCAGCAGATATTCATCCGTTTGCAACTACAAAAAAAGGGGTCTAATAATTTCTGCACTCTATACGATGGTATGCTTATGCACACGGCTTATAGGCTTTGACTATCCAGCTGTATATTGACTTTCATAGAAGATTTGTAATGAATAAGACTGAAAATGGATAAAATTTGAAAAAATAAATTGGATTGGGTTACAAACTTTGGCACTGTATAGATTTTACACTGGGTTATCTGACATTTTGTGTACATAACAAATATTTTTTAATTATATATCAGTTGTAATTTATCAATATTATTCATAATTTGATAAATAAACCGCATATAGTTTATTAGTATTAAATCCCGCATATATTGTATGCAATGACTCTCCACATGCATATTCAAATCCGCATTTTACGACACTGGTTACGACTGTTTAACCTAAATGTTATGTAACGGATCTTATAGCATCCCATACAAAGCCACAAGACCATGTTGGATACAAATATAATGAGAAAGGATCTATTGACAATCTATATATTGACAATTTTAACAATGAGGCTTTTCAAAATTTTAAAAAAAATTATTAAAAATAGAAAAAATAGAAAAAAGTTTGTAAAAGTATTGTTTAACTTATAGATTGATTATGTTTCCAATTATATTCAATTGAAGTGAAATTTGATAGCTCTTCAAAGATCTATTAAATTACAACCGTCAAAAAGTACACAAAAAATTGTCTCTCGCGACTCTCGAGAGCGGAAGTAAGACGACTCACAACCAAAACAAAAACCAAAAAGCAAGCCCTAGATGGGGAGGTCGCGCCGCCGTCGGCCTCCCCCGCATACCCATCGTGACCACCGCAACCCCCCCTCCCCGCCACCAGTCGCCTCGATTCTCCTTGCATACCACCGCGTGCATTATTAGTTCATCACTCTCAACTCATTCATTCTGCCTTTGCCGTTGTGCTGCTGCTGCTTAATTTTTCTTTTTGGAGGGGATATTTTTTATTTTATTAATGAAAATTTTGGTATGGTTACCAACTAACTATCAATTTTGAAACTGTTAATCTACCAACTGCAAGTAATTCACTCATACAATTTTCTTAATTTTAAAAGTTTTTTAAGAATTTTCGTAATTTTGTTATGGATTGGATGAAATATGGACCGTTTTTTTCATAATCGGATGGTCACAATATATATCTTTTAGATACAATTAAAGAGAAATGTTAGATAAAAGCATCCGCATCAGCTACCAAATCGCAGTATCAAAATGCGATTTGGTATACCATCAGCGATGCACGCACTATCAGCCGAGTACCATCGCGGCTACCAATATCAGAAAAAAATCAGAAAACTAGCTAAACTTGGTAGTATATCAAATCAACTAAAGCGGTGTTTTTTTACCATTTAGATATGTTCAACGATGCACACGTCGCTTCAATTAAATCTGTCCACTATCTAATCCGACACACAATTTATCAAATGAGGAGAGATCCATTGACAATGTCTATTTTGACAATCTTGACAATCCCAATTTTCAAAAATTTTAAAAATTAGTTAGAAATTCTCAAAAATAGAAAAAAGTTTACGGAACTTTTGTTTAAGTTATAGATTGATTATGTTTCCAATTATATCTAATTTAAGTGAAGTTTGATAGCTTTTCAAGGATCCATTAAATTATAACCGTTAAAAAATGTATGAAATTTTGATAAGCCATCAAACAATGTCTAAATTGATTGAAATTTGAAACACTATCAATATATTAGTTAAATAATACATCCATCAACTTTTTTTCATTTTTAAAAATTTATATGATTTTATTCAAATTTTTTAAAGTTGAGATTGTCAAGATTGTCAAGTTAGACATTGTCAATAGATCCCTCCTCTTATCAAATTGCCCTTTTAAATGCTGACAGCGTAATTTGGTATTACCAGCGATGCGGATGCTCTAAGAACCACCCGATTCTAAATGAAAGGTTGTTTAGCCGATCTATAGAAGAACAACTTGTAGGTAATATACAAGTAAAAAAAAATGAAAAAGAAAATGTTGCTGCCCAGGATCGAACTGGGGACCTTCAGTGTGTAAGACTGACGTGATAACCACTACACCACAGCAACCTTGTTGCATTTTATTGAAATTCCACTTTTTTATCCACTTTCACATCAATTTTCGCGGGTGAAATATGAATGAATGTATGAACTCGCTCCAAATAAAAATATCTTCTTGCACTGTCTGAAATCAACATCTTTTGCTTTCTTGAATCAAAATAGCACCACAGCATGAAACTAAAGATCGTGGCAAATTCATATCTTTTCCCTGATCCACTATCCCAGTATATCTCAACGCTGTTTAGACTTTATAGAGAGCAAAGCAAAGATAGCTTATCAATGGCTGTAGTACCCAAGTGCTGTGCGTGTGCTTCCTATGCACCCACTACTACTCAGCTCCTCAAGCCTCCCGACCAGCCCCCCTTCTCCTCCTCTCTTTCTTCCCTCTGTAAGTGCTAATTCCTCATTCTCACTTCTTTTTCTCCCTTCTTTTTGAGGTTTTGGGTATGTGAGTTCATGCACATAACATGTTTGATGGAATGCTTCTTGATTGATTAGATGGAAATGCTAAGCCAAGAACCATGGGTTTGGTGTTATTGGAGCAATCGAAGAAACTTCATATTGGCAGTGTAAAAGCATCTGCTTGTGCTTCTACTGATACAACACAAACTCAGGTAATTAATCGGTTTATTTTCTTTCTTGTTTCAATTGTACCCACAAAAGAAAAACAATAATATAATAGATACTGACAATTAGTTTTATCTGATTTCACTTCAGGGAAACTGTTACAGTGACCTTCCTCATGAAGAAAGCACCTCTGGCTCATTGGGCTTACTGATGGAAAACCTCAATGAAATTGAAGCCATATTTAGCAGCAAGGATATGGACATCTTGGAGAGAGATATACTACGGCAGATAGAGCGGCTGGGTGTCCTGAAATCATTTCATGAATGTCTCTCTCGAAATCTTGCATTAACACCTCTAAAACAAGATTTTCAACAATCTGAGTTGCCTTTGGAGATACCAAAGGACAAAGTAACTGTCGTTAGGAGCAGAAAGAGCCAAGAGAGGAAATCAAAGAGAACCAAAGGAACAAGTAAGAGAGCGAATAACACTGAGCCATATATCTTCAAACCACATAAAGCCAATATGAATCCGCAAAAATGCCATCAGCGCATTCTCTCATTTGGATGGAGAAGGACGGAGCCGGTCACTGCAAAAGAACAACGTGAATTGTCGGAGGGTATTAAGGTAATAATTAATAGGTTAATATGCCATTATGTTCCATTGAAACCAAGTATCAGCAAACTGTCAGCAGTGACAAGTACCTGCTTGTACATTTCGTTTCTGGACTGATTGTATGAACTCACTATAATCCTCCCAGGTTAACATTGTTGCATTTCTGCCATAATCCTTATACCAAAAATCACATTTTTAAAAATTTTATTGAGGAATTAATAACTAGCCAAAAACCTTTTTCAAAAGAAAAAAAATGCAACCCAAACTAATACAATAGGGAAATATCTGGTACCAGCAAGCATGAGTAAATAAGAACTCAATTATACTGACCATGGTGATTAGAAATTCATGTAACAATTTGTTTGATTTAACTTGAAAACACACTACTATTTATAGGTAGCTTCTAAACTTGAGAGGATTCGTGAGGTGATAGAAATAGAGTCAGGTCGACCTGTAAGTGATGCTGACTGGGCAAAGGCAGCTAAACTTGATACTGGAACCCTGAGACGACTACTCTTACATGGTTCGTATTGTAGAGATCAGCTTGTACAGTGCACACGACCTTTGGTGATTTACCTTGTCAAGAAATATATAGGACTGGGAATTGCCCCTGACGATCTATTACAGGTTATTATTATTCTTTGGCATTTTTTCAATATTTGTATGTTTCTAAATGGTCAATATAAGAAACAAACAGAAACAAAATTGCAGTTTAGTAATGCTTTAGCTGTTTAGCAAAATGTCTTGACCTATTTGTTAAGTTGTGGCACAGTTGTAACATAATTATGTCAAAATGATGAAAATAGTCCTGTTATGGAGTAAAGCTAGCGTGTTGGTTAGCTCACCAATGCTCTCTGAGCTTAACTAAAAAGATCAATCAAATCGACCTCAGATGACAAACTGATACTGATCTAAATTATGAGTACTGAAATTATGTTACAGATTTAGAAGTTTTTGAATTCAGTTAGTACAAAGTCAAGTAGTAAAAAAATTGAAGGTTTATAAGTTATTTTAAGCATTCGTCTATAGTTGCTTTTGTGAATGCTTGACTTAACTTGTAAGTTCAAAATTTTAGTAAATTTGTGAAGTAAATGCATCAGTTTTGACTTTTGAAGTAGATCAGCTTCCAATAGTTTGGATTTGTCATTTAAAGTCAGCTTAATATTGTTTTACTGACTGTAATGAAATACATCAATGGAGATTTTAATCTGTTCTACATTGAATAAGATATTGAATAGCATAGTATCTTTGTTTTTATGTAGGCAGGGATTTTGGGTGTGTTGAAAGGTGCTGAGAAGTTTGACAGCAAGAAGGGGCACAAATTCTCTGGCTACATCAAACATTGGATCAAAAAGTGTGTTGTTGAACATATAGCTCGGCATTCTAGAATATTCAGGATGTCAGTAAGTACCAATATCATATAATCAATTTAATCATGCAACAAATGAACCAACATTTTTGATATAATAAGCATCATAGTGGGTTGCTAACCACGTCTACCATATATTTACTCCTGTTTGGGAAAATTAATTGAATTTTCCAGAATTTCTGAAGCAATACCCAAACACAATTGCAAGTTTTTGCAAAAGTGGATGTGTAAAGATACCATGAGCTTGAGCACTCTGATAACTCAAATACATATCAAATCACCTCAAAATTTTGATTTATTTATACGATAATAAATTATGTGTTTCATTTTTGAAGTTTTAAGTATGTGTTTCAGAATTTTTAAGATGACTTATTTTTATGTGCATATATTGATTGTTTTATCATTCCTTTGGAGTCATATTGAGGAATCCGAAAAAAAATACTTAATATCTAAAGTAGTTGATTTAAAGTACTTATTGAGATATATAATTGAAACTTGAAATTGATTTGGTATGTTTTTTAGTTGAGCTCACAATATAGTTGCTTAAAACTTTACTGACTTCCACATTGTATATTACATCACTTTATAACTTGTTTGTGCAAAATATGAACTAGCCATCTGTTTTAGCTTGTCTTGAATTTTGCTTAGCATTTGGATCAGAAAAAAGTAGGAGGAGAAAAGGAAAGAAAGAAATAAATGAAGACTTCCTCAATGAGGCTGGGTGTTGTTTGCAAAATGACCCCAATAAGATGTTTTTTTATAAGTTATCAACTGTGAAATTTACAAGCAAATCAAGTTAATATTATATATATACTTTTCAAGGTAAGGGCAGAGAATATGGTTCAGAAGATAGAAAAGGCACAGAGGGAACTCCGTTGCAAATTAGGGAGGCATCCAAGAGATGAAGAGACGGCTGAATTTACTGGTCTTAGTTTGGTCAATGTAAGACTGGCTAGGAGGTGTTCTCGGTCCATTATGTCGTTGGAGCAACCTATTGGTCATGAGCCTGGTCTTTCATTAAAGGTATCCTTTGATTTATTAAGTTTCAGACCGAGATTTTTAATAATCCATGCATGCTGTATTATGGAAATTGCTTGGTGTTTCATTTAGTCGGGGAACGAGTGTGATATGAAGCAAAAGTGTTGATAAGAAATGTTAAACAAATTAGATTACAAAATCGAACTTAATTATATGAACAAATCATGGACAAAACACCAAGGCCAAAACTTATACGTTACTGAATTTGGTGTCATATTAGTAAAACAAATTAGATTTCTTTTGTTCTGAAGCATAGAAGTTTCTGTTTATGAACCTTTCACAAGTCTTCTGTGTTTTCTGTTTACGATGAACATGACTATAATACTAGCTATAGCTTAGCACTCTATTCTTCTTTTCCAAACTATTTTCTTGTAAATGCAGGATATAATACCAGACAGATCTGAAGAAGGGCGTAGTTCTCTAAAAAGAAAAAAATTAAAAGAAGGGCTTCTATCTATCTTGGAGGAATTGAAACCAAGAGAAAAACAAATTTTAGAACAAAGATATGGCCTTAATGATGACACATGTAGATCACTGGAGGAAATTGGGAAGCATTTTGGTGTGACTAATGAGTGGATAAGACAAATAGAGAAAGGCGCCATTGCTAAGCTAAGGAGGGATGATATAAAAGATAATATCAGAATAATTCTTCACTTGTAGCTTGTAGGGCATACTCTTACACGTACACAGGTAAAGGACACAAGGTATTAGTATAAAATATAAATCAATGCCTGGAGCCCCTGCATAAATTGAAATAACCTTGAGAACTCATGTAGCTACTAAGGATTTTTTTTGTTTGTTTTCCTTTCATATACTGTTTAATAATATTGGAAATGTCAAGAGTATTAAGTACCTCTTTGGCAGAAAAGCTGCTTTTCTTACTAAGTTATCTGGTGCCAGAAACAGAATATGTTTCTTTTCAGCTTTACCCAGAAAATATCGACTTATTAAAATTCTCTGCCAAGTAGGTTTTGTTGAGTTAAAGCGTTACATTAGATATATTAAAGGTCGGACATGGGTGTGCACTGTAGATCTACAGTGTCAAAAGAACAGTGTTTTTTTTTTTTTTTTTCCGGTTACGGTTACGTGTCATACACTGTATAGTGTTGAGTTGTCGATCGATGATAGTTGTAAATTTGCGCTGTATATTATATGGAGGACCCTTTAAATTACAGTAAATATATTTTGATCGTGTTGTACAAGTATTTTTCTTTACCATGATATCTCAGTTGCGCGGAGCGCAACACCTTTCTAGTGCTTATACAAGCTGAGTCTCTGGGGGTTAAGCAAATGAATTGATGTTGTGTTTATTTTTAAGCCATCTTACTATATTGTTAGTCTCTTAAATTACTGGTTTCATCTGTGCTGAAACTCTTTCTTTGGCTTAGGATCAGAAATGCTGTCACTTGCCAGTTGTTAGCATACCTTTGTGCTCTCATATCTTCTGATCTGTGCTCAGAACTCAGAGCTCTCTATATTTTATAATTTTAGGGTGAAGATACAGTGCACCATGTTTTTATTCAATAAAAACTTTAAACTTATGTGAACCGTTGGATGTAGTAAGGGTATTTTGGAATTGAAAATTTATTGGCTGACACTTTAATTATGGTAGATAGAATTTCATTAATTGTTTTGATCACTCATTCATTTTTTTCTCTTTCTCCGGCCTTGGAAAGGAAAACTAGGAATTTATTGGCTGTCCCATAAACACATATTGATTAGGGTAGTTATTATCCTATTAATTGTTTTCATTACATCTTCAAGTTTTTTTTCCCTCTTCTCACCGCGTTAGAAAAATATAGGAATTTATTTTTGCATGAGATAAGTATATGATTAATTATATGTAATATGAGGGCATATGACATTTGTAACTTGTATTCATATATAGAATTAGACTATTATAGTAACATTAGCATTTTGGACTGAAATGCTAATACCTCAAAATTTTATATTATCATGTCCGAAATCATAATTTATAGTGCTCAATAAATTCTTTATATAAAAATATTAGAAAATACAAATATTTTTCATTTTTAGAGTTTTCTAAGTATTTATTTTGAATTTTAGAAAAAAACTCATAAATATTAATAAAATATTGATATTTGTACATGGTATTTTCAAAAATGCAAAATAAATACTTAGAAAAATATAAAACTATATATTTTTATATTCCCCAATATTTTCATGTAAAAAATTTATTGAGCACCATAAATCGTGATTTCGGACACGATAACACAAATTTTGAGGCATTAGTATTTCGGTCCGAAATGCTAACATTAGTATAATAGTCTAACTTTATATATATAATATGGATAACTATCTTATATGCATATAATATGATATATTATATAATTTTATGTAAACGCTCACCTTACTACCGATCTGAAATGTGACAACTACGGTAACGGACTCAAAATAAATATTAAAAAAATCTCTAAATTTGAAAATTTTTTACAAACATATTGGACGTGTTTCAAATTTTGTATGATTTGAGTGTCATTTGATGCTCCATCAAACTTCATAAAATTTGAACCATTGCAAATGTCTAGTAAAATTTAATAACATTTGATGAAATATAAAATGACATTGAAATCACAAAACATGAGCAATCAATAAGTTCAAAATTATGTTTGTAAATATTTTTCAATATGGATATTTTTTTACTGCATATTTGACAATATGTTATCGCAATTGTCATACTTTACCATTGTCACCAGGTCCTTCCCTTAGTTATAAAGAAAAACTTATATATTATTTAGAATTTTTTTTTATTATTTTTAGGATATTCTAAAATGTCACTTGATTAAAACACTATAAACCATATAACTAAGCAACATTTCAAAATTATCTAAACTAATAGTATATAAATTCTAAAAAAAATATAAAATTTAGTGTATAAGTAAAATTGTATATGAAATTCATAATGAACATAGTTAATTGATTAAGTTACGATTGTGATAAAAGTGAGTAAATAGTAATTTTGATAAAAACCAAAATAAATATTTAAATAGTTCTACAATAGAACAACTTTTAATTCCATAAGTTTTTTTTGGAGCAATTTAAGTCAAATATGATGATTTAAATCTACATTTTGAATGAAGTTCACTCAAGAGCTTCAGCTTAAAGCTCATACAACATAGTGATGTTGGAATTTATTTGGCTAAAGTTCTTGGAATTTATTTATAAAACCTATGTTGGCTAAATCATCCAACATCACATCAAATTATTTATAAAGCAATGCAGGTTAATTATATATTTTTTTCAAATGTTTAAATATAAAATATTCTTGGAATTTATTAAAAATGGCAACATGAAACTATCCAATTTCCTCAAATTTTAAATTAGTCAAATTATGGCAGATTTTTTTTAGTAAATATTCAAATATAAATTCCATTCGATATATTGAAAATTGTCTATTATCCAAATTTTCTCAAATTTTATATTGGTATGCCTCAGTTAATTGACAAGATAATATCATTTTAAAAAAATTGTTCTTGAAAACAAAAAAAAAAAAAAACACTCCAAAAATAAAAAATAAAAACTCTGGTCATTCGTACATTTCTAATAGACTACAAATTTGCCTAACAATAAGTCTAAGATGTTGTAATAAATTTACTAAATTCTGAATATTCTTGTAATTTCTTTACATGAAATTAATACTAGTTTGCTAATGGTGGTAGCTAGAAAATTATGCTAAAAAGGATTAAATATATTATCGTCCTTAGTTCTGATTGTGTTTACATGATAGTTGCAAAAATATTAGCTTCTTCACAAACAATCATATATACACAAAAGAATAGATTCAAACCACTTAAATTTAATTGTCTATAAAAGATAATCGGATTTTAAATATGTGTGACCCCTGGTATTGAGTGTATTGTAATTTGTCATTAGACCATATTTGGTATTTTGATATAAATTATATATAATATATATTGCATATTTAAACAACACAAACATGCTTTTGATAAATTTTTTTGAACAAAAAAGTTACAAAAATAAATTATTACATAATCTAATTTTTTTTTTTTTGGAGCCGCCGAGTTGCTCTTTATTTTCCCTATTTTCTAATGCCTACATTTAATTCGCATACAAGCAGTTAATTAGTCACACGAAAATAAAGAAGAGGCCTCCATAATTCCATATTGCTATTGGTTTAAGCAGGTGGCGCACCTCTTGAGAATAAGCAGCAGTCAAAGGTTCATTCATGCATGCTTGTCATCAAAATAAGAGAAAAGCATAAAAATGTTAATGCACTAGCAAAAGTGTGCGCTTCGCCGCGCTTAACTGAATATTTTTTGTCACCGCTAGTCTATTAATATTAACACATGAAAATATTGATTCGAATATATAACATGAAAAAAAGTTAGATTTGTAGTAAATATCCTTGTGTTTAGAATTTAGAATATCAAGACCACCAAATGTATTAGCTCATGACATGAAGACTACCAAATTTAAATGAGCAAGGCACAAAAAGTCAGACACAACCCGATAATTTTTTTTTTTCTTGAATCAGCAAATTAAGAAAAAAAGAAAAATACTTTATCTAATCCACAATTGCTCTAATCATATACCGTTGCCACTACTACGCTACGGTATCCGTCTTGTAGGATATACAATTTTTTTTTTTGTTTTTTGGACTTTATTTTTTGGATTTTTTTATTTTTAATTTTTTTCCCTTTTTCTCATTTTTTTCCAAATTTTTTTTTTAATTTTCTTAATTTTTTTAATTTTCATAATTTTTTATTTCATTTTACTTTTTTTTTCCAAATATTTTTTTTCCACGTTTCATTTCTTCCCTTTTTTTTTTACAATTTTTTTCCAAAATTTTCTTTTTCCCAACAAAGTGTTTTTTTTTTTGCCAAAAAACTTTTTTTAAAAAAAAATTTATTCTCTTTTTATTTTTTATACATTTTTTTTGTTTTTTACAATGTTTTTTCCTTTTTTATTTTTCCCCAATAATTGTTTTTTCCTTTCTTTTTACAAACTTTCTTTTCCCCAAAATTTTTTTTAAATATATTTCCTTTACCTTTTTGTTTCTTTCTTTTTTACTTTTTTTCCCATTTTTTTTTCTTTCAACAAAATATTTTTTGTAGAACCTTTATTTTCTTACAAAAAAATTTTTTTATTTTTTTATTTTTTCAAGAAGTTTTTTAAACTCTTTTTTTATTTTTTAGTACACTAACTGTCAAATAAACTACAGTAAATTTGTTTCCTTTTTCTTAAAAAAAATGGTTATTGGCTTTTTGTTACAATTTTTTTCAGATTTTTTTTCTTTTTTTGATATCATGCTGTAATAAATTGGGTGGTCTTGATATTCCAAACACAAGGATATATATATTTTTATGCAAATATTTTTTTTACCAAAATATTTTTTTTCGCAAAAAATTTTTTTGCAATTCTTTTTTTCTTTTTTTTTTTATACAGGCCAAATCATCTACATTAATTTTTTTCCTTTTTTTTTCAGAAAAATGGTTATTGCCTTTTTCTTTAAAAAGTTTCATAATTAAAAAAAAATCTTCTCGAGTTGTCTAATTTTGTGTCTTACTCATTTAAATTGGGTAGTCTTGATGTCATAACCTAATACATTGGGTCGTCTTAATATTCTAAACATAAGGATATAAACTACAAATCTAAATTTTTAACATTATATATCCCAATCAACATTTCCATATGAATCAATACTAATAGACCAGTAATGACAAAAAATATTCAATTAAGCGCGGCGGAGCGCGCATACCGGTTAGTTTGACAATAACTGTAACGAAACAATTCCCGAATTAATTAAAAAAAGTTTAAAAAATAAATAAACAAAAGAAGGAAAAAAACATTAAAAAAATAAATGGGAAAAATAAATGGGAAAAATGAAAGAAAAAATATGTAAAAAAAATAAAAAATAAGAACAAAAATAAGAACAAAATAAAAAAATTGTAAAAACAAAACAAATATATTAAACAAATGTAAAAATAAAAAACAAAAAAGACAACCCTAAAAAATTATAAAAAAAAGGAAAAAAAGTAAAAAAATCTTAAAAAATAAAAGAAACAAAAAAATAAAAAAAATCTACAAAAATAAAGAAAATTTATCAAAATTTTTTAAAAGAAAAACGTAAAAAAATTTTTTGAAAAAAACTTGTAAAAAAAAAAAATGCTGTAGATCCGATGGGACGAATACTGTAGTGAAATAGTATCCGTCTCCGCGCATTAGGAAAAAGGAAAACGTAAAAAAAAAAAAATTAATTTGTAAAAAAAGAAAACACTGTAGATCCGATGGGACAGATACTGTGGCGCAATAATGAAACGGCATAGGATGAGAGCAATTATGGATGACGTAAATTAAGAAGAGAGATGATTAATAGGGGCAATAGAGTCATTAAAATAAAATATACACCGTGACCATAAATTTCAGCCATTGGATCCAAAAATTTCTGACCGTTCATTAATTTTATGGTGCATTGTATCAAGATTCATAATTTTAGCTGGTAGACTACTTTTCTGCATACTAACTGAAAAACAGAACAAAAATATTACAGAGTTCTGAAAAAAAAAAAAAAAGAACATATCTATAGGGCCAGATGCATTGGATGTTCTTTACACTATTTCCTTCAAATTCAAGAGAATTCATGGCAATTAGTCCTCACTTTCCCCCTGTCATATCTATTAAAAATGATCAGCTGTGACTGTGAGTAATCAATCCCTTTGTAATATGGACTTCCCCTTTTTGGGCCGTTGTTGTATGAAGGGTGATCTCTAAAATCAAATCAATTTCAAGTTGGAAAAATAGTTCTTATAATCGTGTCGTATATGCAGTGAAAATTGTAGCGGTACAGACACCGGTAAATAGAAATAGCTGTCGGTCCAATAACAATGATTTTGTGTTTTATGATAGCCACAGTAACATGACAAGGACTTCTCAGAGATTTATTCATCTATGACTATGACAAATATCTCCTGTATCATAATAAAATAAAAACAATAGATAATGTGAGCAAAGCAGAGACAAGAAATGTACACGTAACACGTCCATGGCACGAGGAATTCCACATAAATTGGGCTCGTTCATTCATTCATTGGCAACCTAACTTGCCCTTTTATCTGTTGATGATAACGGATGTGTCGTAATGCAATTCGAGGCACATGCATGTGGCTACCAAAACCCGCACAAAGGATGAGCATGCATGCATGACCTCTGTTTTTTTCCATCCAAATGCATGATGATGCAATTTTACAAGTGAGCTGGTGATGATGATAGCAAACTTATTAACTTAATTTGTTGAATTGATGTTATGTCATATTGTCATGTATACATATTTCTTTTTCCCCAACTAAATGGACAGATATATATGTTGGTGTTAATTTCTGAAACATATGAAAAATGTTAACGCACAGATATTCAGATAATTAACCAGTAATTATTCTGAATTATATATAACTCGGTTTAAATACTTTAAATGGCAACATATTTAATTTAAAAATTTTTCACATCTACTTTTTGTATGTGCATTTAAGTTTTACATGTATATATACTGTTTAGCATATATATATTCAGATAATTAGTTAACCAGTAATTATTCTGAATTATAAATTGTAGGCATGCATTGTCCATGCCTGAACTAGTTATTTTCCGTATTCGAGGCAAGGCAGTCAGAGGCGAAAAGCGCAACTAAGGCGCAAAGGATCCAAATCGCCTGAGGCCCAAAGCGCAAAAAAAGCGCGTGCCCGAGTAATATGAGGCGCAAATATTGACTTGTTCATTTAGAAATAAAGAAATAACTTATAACAATAAATTTTATAATATAAACACTTGGTTCATAAATAAATCCTTTAATTGAAAGTATATGATGTCTTAGAATTCAAATACTTCAGTACTATGCTTGATTTTGTAAAAAAAAAAAAAAAGTAAGATATAGTAATAGTAGTCTATATTATTTAATTTTCCGTGTTTTATCGGATATCTTAATGGGTAGAATTAATCTTGACTTTTGATTACATAATTGATAACAAAAATAAAATCAGAGTTATTGATATCTAACAAGGTTTTAGAAAAAAAATATATGCATGTGTAATCATTATAATTTATATTGACAAAAGTCCCTTCCTATGAAAGAGTACGTAGTATCGTTCCTTAATAGTCTCTTCATATTTCTCATTTTTATCTTTTATCTTGTTTTATTATATAAATTTTGCTCAAAAATCACTTATACAAGTGAACAAAGCAAAATATTTTGATGACTAGAAGGTCTCAAGTCTATTTAAAATTTATTACCATGATCAAATGACATTTATGTACAACTATATTCATCAGTCACGCGCCTTAGTGCGCTTTGTCGCCTTAGCGCCTCTCACAAAAGCGCGCACTTTTTTGCGCTTCTTGAACTGCGCCCGCCTCTCGACCAAAAAAAGCGAGAAATTGTATGGCACTGCGCTTTTGCGCTTAAGCGAGCGCTTTTTGCGCCTCTGACCGCACTGATTCGAGGAAAACATGGAATTAATTAATTAATTAGTGAGTTGGTTTGAAACATGTGGTCATCAAAGATACTAAATGTATGCATTCAGAAACGTCTAAAATGAAGGACATTGCTGCATATATATATAGTAATATAATTCTTCTTTGCTAAAAGAAGTGGATATTAGGAAATAAATATTGAAATTAAGTTTTGGGTGTTTTATATGTATGTGGAGAGTGGAGACCTAACTAAGAAAGCAACCAGTCATGAGAGGAGACAAGTGTGGTTGGCACATCACTATCCCTCAAAAGTGTCTTAGCGCTTTCCTTATCACAAGCACCACAACACAAACACAAGCCTATGCTATTATAACCTCCACATTTTGTTTTAACCCTTTCTGGATATCTATATAATTTGGATGCTGTCAGTAGTAAGTATCCTTTTAATTATTATCTCTATGAGAAACATCTAGACATGCATCACAACAATTTTAGTAATTAGTATGATGCATGTTGGTTATTATTATCATCATCTTTTTTAAGCTTTTAAAACAGAGTTTGACAAGGAACCCATTAATTAAAACTTGAATATCTATCTGATTGGGCACTGGATAAAAGAATATTTGGCAACACTTTGGATAAAGAGAGGGATACCTGGAGAAAAGGTTTGAATGTTAACTTCCAAACATAACTTGTATGTGTGTTCCAATCACAAAAGAAGCTTCATTTTTACTCCAAATTAACTTTGATGTTCTGTTCTAACAAGAATCAAATAGATAACGTTTCTTTCTATTATTAGACAAGTGAAGAGCACAGATTTGATAAATTACAAAGAAAGCTGACTTTCTGGTTGTGTCCAAAAGAATGCAACATATTTTTTTAAGAAAAATCTCCTAGCTCCTTTGAATTATCTCATGCCACCTGTGTGGATAAGATTAAATACATAATAATTGTAATCTCAGTATCAATAATCACTAATAAATAAATTAAGAAGGGCAAGAAAAACATGAGAGACCTGCCAAAAGGGGATAATAAATGAAGGTGGTCCCTGAATGTATTGTATCCTTTTAGGAATGAAATGACAAACGAAATTAGTAAATTGGACCCCAGAATATAAATTGTCCAATAGCCTTTTTGGATCTTGGGTTCCTGACGTGTCCCCTTGATCGACCTTATTTACTGCAATTTCAGCTACTTAATTAGTACTGTGTCTGTCAGCAATGTGGTTTAACATACTTAATCCCAATTCCCTCCTTGCATTGCATGTCAAGATCAAGCATCTGTCTGTCAGCAATGTCATTGTATTAGCTGTCCAGTACCCTTTGTACAGGCAGTACGGAAATGCTTTAACAACTATATCATATATTGACATATATTAATTGCTTCTTCTTCAAAAAAAAAAAAAAAAATTAAATCAAAATTAGGAGGTGGCAAGAAAAATTGGATGGGAAGTCAAATTACAACGTCTAAAGAATTTTGACACAAACAAATGCCCTAAAATCAAATCTGCTATCTGAATTCTATACAAGTCTGTGAATTACCAGCAAAAATTGTAAGAAAGTATTCATTTTGCATTTTCTTTAATTGATATATATAGGATGAAGGTTGGTTTGAGCATATTCAATCTAAGAATTACATAATGTGCACTAAATTGATAAACGATACATATCTTGTTTCATACAAAAAGAAGAAAACAGTAAAAAATGAGTGGAGAAAATGCTTGAAAGTGAAGCAGCAGGGAGAATCTTAATCTCTAGAGAAATTGATGAGGGACCCAAAATGAAATTCATGCCTTCCCAAAAATCACAATTGAAAGGGAAGGATTAATATAAGGAAGGGTATATAGATGACACCTTATCCTTTTTCAGGACAAACGGATGCCTCAGTGTCAGTGGTAATTGACTAATTGGTAAAGGTGCTGCTTCTGCTTCCTTTTCTCCTCTTGTCATTTAAATTCTTCTTATTATATATATGGACCAATTTAGAAATGAGTGTATGCCACGTGTACAATTGAGCTGACTTGTAAGTGCCTAAAATATTCCACTTTTAAGTGGTCCGGTACTGTTCCACGTCGCCACCGTACCATGCAATACAAACACATTGAGTTTGGTCTGTACCTTAGTACAAGCATCTCCCACATATATACTAGTGTTTTTTTACTTTCTGAACTTGATGTTTAACAGGGAAAGGGAATAACAGTAAAGAAAGCTCATATGAAATCAGAAGGTATACTCAGCCTGGTCAATGGCACTATAATTGATGTGGGACTCTGTGTCTTCTCTTCTTGTCCATTTCGTCAATGAGGTAATAAAATAGTGTTGATCATGGTAAATTCTAGAGCATGCATATATATATTATCTGATCCTTTTTTGGAAGGTATGTATGTATGGTGCTAATGACCTAATGTTGCTTTGCTGGGAAAGCGTTTGAATGATGACATAAATTCAAGAGGACCATATATGCCATTGCCCATTGCCAGTGGTTCCCTCTAACAGTTGGTACAACGTACTCAAAGAACTTTTCTGTTTTTTTGGGACAGAGATACGGATCAAAATCCTCAGACCATCCCTATAGCTTTTTATGGTGTGTCATGCATTGAATTTGAATCTATGTATGTATGATCTTCCACATGGAAGCCATGATGTTCTTCTCAAGCCTAGACAAATCAGTTTTATCAGAAAGTTTCAAAATTGGGATTTTAAATTTCTTTATATGTAATTAAGAAGATACAATACAATTATATTGCATGGTATATATCTGGGAATTTGGGTATTATACTATGAGGAGGGTTCTAATGCCTCAATTTTTTGTGCTGCAATCATGCCTCCACTTTTTAAATTTTAAATAACTCAAAATGTAAAACTAATTTTTTAAAACAAAACCGTTAGATGTAATCTATATCATTTCATTTATGTATATATAAAAAATCATCAAATTTGAATATTATTTTGTTTGACATCAAGGGCTTAAAAAAATGTACTAATTTGAGCAACTTCTAGACGTTGTTTTTTATAACTCATTGATTTATATAAAATAAAACAAAAGAGTGTAAAAAATTGTTATGTACACATAGAGAATATCATATTGATCAAATCTAACGGTTTTGTTTTGAAAAATTAGTTTTAGATTTTGAGTTATTTGAAATTTGAAAAGTTGAGGCATGATTGAGGCACAAAAAATTGAGGCATTGGAACCCTCCTCTTATACTATATAGTGTGTTCATAATGCAGGAGAGTGGGGATTACAGACATTTACCTAACTTTAATTATGCTATATACTGGATAATGTGGGGGGTATCGTATCATATTGTATCAATTGAGCACTAATTCGTCTTTATTATTAAACTAACATATCCAAAGAATAGTGTGATCTTAGTCAAAGTAAAATTCGCCCATTTAGTAGTTAATCAGGATCAGAATAAACAACCATTTACCTTTATGCCTACCTTCCTTTATTTGTTTAATTTCACTTTACAATTCATTTAACAACCACAACATGATATGCAATGCCAGATGAAAGGCTTTCTGCCAAGAATCCTAGAAAATATCATGAATATTTCCTATTAAATATATATTTCAACATATGTTTTTCATTGAGGTGTTTGTTTTGTAAGTACATAAGAAGATTTGGAGAAGTATTTTTTTGTATCTGATTTTCTAGATCCAATTACAGAAACTGCTTCCACTTTTACATCTATATTTGATTTTAGTATGTACCAGGAAAGATGACACAAAAGTAATGCTTTTTAAATAACATGAAATGTTATAGAATTTCTTTTAAAGTCAAGTTTATCTTAATCTTGGTGGAGTGCTTTTTGGATAATAAGTCAAGAAATAAAAATGTAGCTCAGGTCAAAAACCAATAGCTAATAAGATGAAACATAGCACTCAGAAACATAAACTCATACCTGAAAAAAATCAAGGGCAAGACAGATTATATCTCCAGAATTTGAAAATTACATTAATCTCAATTTAGAAAAAGCACATCATAAAAATCCAAGTTCCGCCCTCATGTTAACAGTCAGTAATACTGTGGTGGTTGAGATCTATGCCAACCTTTTTGCTGGCAACCTGAAAATCTAGATTTAAACTTGACTTTTGAGTAGAGTATAACAGATCCTTCAAATTTGAATTTCCCTTGACATTTGCAGCTGCCTCCGAGCTGATGACCTGATTTTGCAGGAAAGATAAATTTGTTAATTAATATCCATTATTGGTTTCTATCGAAGATGACATTACTGGTACTGGTACCGGTACTGGTACATCAGTAGTTGAGTAGATGCTAACCGTGTCAAGAAGGCTGAAGCGGCGCTTCTTTGAAGTGTTGAGACAACTTTGCCGGAGAAAGAACTTCTGCGCATGGCTTGCGACTTGAGTCGGCGTTCGTGTCGTCACGAAATTTCTGGAGATGCCCCTCCAGTCACCTTTTCCCAACTTCTCCAAGCCAACTAGGAACAATCTGTGCTCTTCTTCACTCCACGGCACACCTATGCAGCGCAATACGAAGGAAACAGAGATAAGAAAAGGAAAAGATGAATATCATATATCTAGCAGAAGGAAACTCTAATTAATTTATTGAATTTTATAACAAAACAGAAGGGAAATTATATTTTTTTTTTTTTTAGCTGTTAGTTGTCCAGTGATATACCAAAGAGTGTCATAGAACTGATGAAACATAGGAAGTTCTTACCTTTATATTAAAACAGAACATAGAAATCAACAAGTAAATGAACAATAAGGAAAAAAACAAATATTCAACATTCAATTAATTAAATTTCTCACCTTTCTTCCTCTCTTGAGTGATACCAACAACACCGTCGGAGAGGTACTCAATCGAACCCTTGTCCTCCATGGAAACGAGCACGGAAGAGAAAGAGGAGGAAGGGGAAACAGAGGCAGCAGGTGGAGAGGAGACAAAAGCAGAAGAAGAGTTGAAGCAATTCATGCTGCAACTACTCTTCAAGGTAGTTGAATGATGATGCTTTTGCGACAAGTCGAGCTGCACACCGAACAGCCTGAGGCTGCTGGCTCTTGTTGTGCCTTGCAGCACTGCCTCTTCTTCTGCCATGGAGGCATTGCATGTTGCTTGGTCATGAGCATGGTCACCACAGTGGGAGCATCTCCTTGCCATTATTGTATTGTATTGTGTTGTGTTGTATGGTGGAAATGAAATGAAAGTCTCTTTCTCCTCAAGCAGAGGAAGTGCAGCAGCTTCTTTTTTGGGAGTAAAAGCATAAGCATATGCCTTCAGCTTCAGCCTTCTCTCTGATTTCACACAACTACACAAGTGTTTGTCCTTTTTAAGTATCTTGTACACAATGGGGAAATACTCATTTTACTCCTTTTGGTTTTGCCAAATTGGGCAACTGGTCTGCAATTAGTTATGGAATGAAAATGGGCTTTTGTAGCGGATTAGAGAAAGAAGCCTGTATAGTGCTTTCGTGAATGTGTACTTTATAAAGTACCAAAAGTAATGGTTTTAGTGACAAAAAAGGAGCTCCTTTCGGCATAGAAACCACATCAACATGAAAGCCTATGCTTCATTTCCTTTTTACTGTGTTACAAGCATATCTGTATGTATGTAATAAGCTATAGTGTTATTAACATAATATAGACCCCAAACTAGCCCAAGTAGAGATGATAGAAGCCATTGAATATGGGCTCGTAAATATAGGTCCAAAAGGGCCTTTCACCGCAGAAATGAAATCCATATTATTATGTTTCACCGACAAAACAAGGAAACAAAACAAAAAATCTGGGACGTTCAGAGTACTTGCGACTTGTAACGCAACGCAATGTAGCTCACTGAGTGTCGGATGAGTAGCTATAGCTTATCCAATATGAAGCCATCGCCTCATCTCCTCCGTCCATTCACCATCTCACGGTCCAGCAACCAGGCAGCATCATCTCTCCACTATCGAGGGGGACTGATCCCAATGACCAAAACACCCTCGGCCGCCACCCCTCTCCCCTGCCTCTTCCCACGTAAATACCATCAACCAGCATGCCCAATCCTGTCAATTAAACACCTGCGCCAATACAACACTTACCAAATATTAATCAAACTTCACTTGTAATTATTACTGGAGTCTACGGTGTCACCTGTCGAGACAATTTCACTGGTTAAAGCACAGAAGAGTGTGGGACATGTCATATGTGGAAGTGTGTTGGTAGAAAGAGGGAGTGGAGTGTGTTACGAGAGAGAAGCGGAGAATAAACTAATCCGGGAAAGAGAGCACAAAAGGGGGATTGACGCAGGCATTGCGGCTAGGGTTTTACCCACTACTTGTTCATCTCCTTACCTCACACCCTCCTTCCCCTTTCTCCAAACCCTAGCTCACTCTTTCCCCTCTTTCATTCTCGATCGATTCTACGCACTGCCATGGCGATTCAATCCACGGCTGCCTGTAGCTCAAGCAACTAGGTTAGCTTATGCTATCTGCTTTGCTCGATAAGCTTGATTAGCAAGTAATCCGCGTCGGTCGGTCGGTCCGTCGGTGTTCTTTCTTTTATTGACATGGCGACCCTCAACCCCTTCGATCTGCTCGAGGACGTCGAGAGCGACGATCCATCGCTCCTGATTGCTGCCACCGAGAAGAAGATTGCCGCCAAGAAGGCCGCTGCTCCCGCCGCCGCCGCCGCCCCTGCCCCCACTTCCGGTGGCAAGCTCCCCACCAAGCCCCTCCCTCCCGCTCAGGCTGGTAAGCGCAATAGACTAACGATTGCTTTATTTTGTTTGTTGTAGTTGGTAGAGATAGATAGTTTTGAGCTGGATACTAATGTAATTTTGATGTGATGTTGAAGATAGGAACAGAGCACAGATGTTCACTGAATGTACTGGCACGTGCTGTATATTTTATAAGAACTGGAGCTATTATTTTACTGACAATTATTTAGCTGAATCAATTTCATATTTCATGTTGTATTAGTGTATCAGTTGTTGTCAGTTACATATTATATTATTATGTCATAATTTTTAGCTCATTTGGACTTGAGGATTAACACATCAACATCTGTATGCTACTTATTATTAGGATTGAGCTATTATTTGTTAATGTTTATTCTGCATGCTACTTGTTATTATCCTTTTCAAAGTGTGCACAACAGTTATAAGAATGTTCTGCTGTGTAATGGTTTGCTAACTGACAACATTTAAAAAACATTCATGTACAAAGTGGGCAATAGTTTGCCCCTTGCTTTAGTAAACTAGTGTAGATGGTTCACAGTTTGTTCAGATTGTAGCTCATTGAAATCATCTGGAATAATGGATGTTATATTATTTACTTGTGTTCTGTACAAATTACAACTGTTGATACTAATTACAATCTGTTTCTTCTGGTTTGATTCTTAATGCAGTCAAGGAGTCCAGGAGCAGCTCTGCTGCAGCACGAGGTGGTCGTAGTGGTGCTGGCCGTGGTGGTGGCCGAGGTGGGCGTGGGTATGGTGACCGCGACCGTTCGTACCGTGACTATTCCAACACTAACGGGTATGCAAGAGGACCTGATGCTGCTGCCCCAGAAAATGGGGCAGTTGCAGCTGGTACAGAAGAAGGACAGGGTGAGCGCGGTCCCCGTGGGCCACGTGGACCATACCGTGGTGGTCCTCGCCGTGGATATGGAAATGGTGAGGAAGGTGAAGAAGGCAGACCACGCAGGTCATATGACCGCCACAGTGGTACCGGGCGTGGATATGGCATGAAGAAGGATGGTGCTGGCCGAGCTAACTGGGGCACCTCTACTGATGAGAATCCAGCTGAAAAGTCGGTGTCTATATCATTTTTTGGTTTTTTTTATTGAATTATTTGTTGTTGCATTTATTTATGTTCATTGCTTGAAATCTATAGGGAAACTGAGGAAAATGTGAATGCTGAAGAGAAGCCTGAAAAGGCAGCAGGCCAGGAGGATGTTTTGCCGTCAGAAGAGGCTGCCAAAGAGAAAGAAGGTGATGAGGCAGAGAAGGAAAAGGAGGAGGAGGATAAAGTATGCATTCCCTTTTCATTATGACTAATATGAGAATCTATTAAATTTTGTTTCTAAGCTTCATTTCAAAACAAAATCGAAATCGTGTAATTAACTAACTTGGTTTGTACATTGAGAAATTCACATTGTCTCTCTATTGCATTGTGAAAATTAACCTGGCTGATCCAATGAGTCTTGCTTATTAAAATAGTGAGTTCTCTATTTCACCCAGCCTATATTTACTGCAGCAGCAATCAAGGTTTTCGGTACTTGATTATTATTTTGTGTATCAATTCAGGATGCTGCTGTACATGGTTCTCTAAATAGAACCAATATAATTGTGAAGGGAGCAGCATGCTTGAGATCTTTTGTTGTAAACTGTTGTGCTTTGTTCACTTCTGATTTCCAAACTTATTTGTTGAATCTTTGTAGGAGATGACCTTGGAGGAGTATGAGAAGGTATTGGAAGAAAAGAGGAAGGCACTTCTGGCTCTGAGAGCAGAGGAAAGGAAAGTTGAGGTGGACAAGGAGTTGCAGGCCATGCAAGTTCTCTCTGTCAAGAAGAACAACGATGAGGTGTTCATCAAGCTGGTAGGTCACTCTACTTGCCAACATCTGTACTTATTTTGTACGATTAAAAGTTGATGTATATATGTGTTTGTTTTATTAGGGTGCTGACAAGGAATCCAAGAAGAAAGAGACTGCCGAGGAGAAGGCCAAGAAGGTATATACATTGAATCCTTTATTTCGACTTTTTTAATGCAATTTGAAATTTTATAATGTCACTGTTATATTGCCACTTGGTTTTTAACTTGCATGGTTGCATTTGATGTGGTACTTGCCTATACTATAAGAATATGGCAACATAATATTTTGATTATTGGAAGATGTATTTTTATTGTCACAGCACTCCAAGATTTCTAATTTTCCAAACATTTCCATGATTCAATCTTGTCAAGAAATGCCATAACTTGAAATGTCTTTTAATATCTTGTTTTTTTTAACTTGAAATGCAAGAACTGTAAGTTTGTATTTCAGCATTTTCACATGCAATCTTGTAATTTGCTGTGACAACTTCTATTTCTTTTCCTGTAGTCTTTGAGCATCAATGAGTTCCTGAAGCCAGCCGAAGGAGAGAGTTTCTATGGCCGCGGTCGTGGCCGTGGAGGAAGAGGTAGAGGTGGTGATCGTGGCTCCTTCAGGGGAAACAGGGGACCTGCTGCAGCACCATCCATTGCTGACCAAAGCCAGTTCCCTTCTCTGGGTGGGAAGTGAAGTACCATTAGTTCACATCTTTTTAAATATTTATTTGCTAAGGTTAAAAACGTCATATTTTGATGTTATGCTGGTTGGATTTGAGTTGGGAGTTTTTGTTGTGTCTTGTCAGTGTCTGTGGTAGTTTTTTCTAAGTGGTTAGTATTGTGCAATGTACATCAGAGCAGAAAGTCTGTCACAGGGATAGCAATATTTCGCATCTCGATAATACTTTTGTGGTTGTACTCTGTGCGGGTTGATTTTGGTCGTCTGTAGTGGATTTTAAATTTCTAATTTTTGTTTTCTTTGGTTCCTATGTTTTAGTGCTTAAGCTAGGATTTATTTTTGTTTAGAGGTCAACAGGTTTTCGCTAGTGGTTTTTCAATGTGATGGCACTGGCCATTGGGTAGTATTTAATAGCAAGTTTAAGAAAAAACTAGTTGATATTTTAATTATAATTTGAGATGTCAACTTGCGCTCATACTGGATTGGAGTTTATTCTCAACGGAGACAAGTATTGAAATTATTTGTTTAGAAGCTTGGAGATGAAGGTCGTGAAACCATGTGTACCCTGGCAGAATTGAAAAATACTCTCTTTGGCTGAGACCATGTGCACGCACTAGGTGTAATAGATGATGTATACCGGGTAGGCAACGACTTTGAAAGATACATATTTCTCTATATGTACCAGCCGACGCTGACTCATAAGAGAGTGACGCCACCATTGCCAAGAAGTATTAATTTGGATGGTGAAGCAGTACAAAGCCAAGTCTTCATCTTGACTAAAAATGTTATAAACCACTGCTGCTGTTTATCAGTTTGGTAAAAATCTGGATAATAATGTCTGCAACCTTTTTACAATCAAAATATTCAAAGCACCAACTACCGAGCTATTGGTATCGTTCCAGCTCCGACAACAACGCATGACGCAGTTCATTGCAAGTTATCATCCGAGTATCTGGCGGCATTCTATTATTTGAGTTGAGATCTGTCAATTCTAAATTTGGTACAGTTGTTCTATTTTTAGAACTAGCTACACTTAATATAGGTTAAGATAATCTGCCTCTTATCTTTTTAGCAAAAATTGCAAATTTATACAGTCAGAAATGTAGTATGAAGGGCCCCAGCAGCCAGTGAATAGACGTGAAGATAAATGTTCTGTTAATTTAATCCGGTGATAGATTTGGAATGCTAGGTAACTGGTCTAGGATAATACCATTTCTTATCGCTGATTTTTTTTTTTTTTTTTTTTTGAGATAAAAGATGAGGGTTTACAGCTGAAATTATTATGCTCTCCATTTTATTTCCCTTCATTTTCTAATATTTTTTACAAAAAAAAAAAAAATTAACATATCACTTCCATAAATCTCGCTCACTCTCCATTTCTGTCAACCTTGTTCCATGAACATGAAAGCTGTTGGCTGTTGCTAGGGGTGTAAATGAGCCGAGCTGAACCAAGTTAGGCTAAGCTCAAACTCGGCTCAGTAAGTTAACGAGCCAAAAATTTAAGCTCGAGATCGGCTTGTTTAATTAAGGAGCTGACCGAGCTGGCTCGTTAAGCTCGGTTATTTTTTAATAATAAAATTTTAAGTATGCTATATCAAAATTTATATAAAAATCAATAACATGATATATTAACAAAAATATGCTCGTACACATTTTATATAACAATTTTATATATATTAGACCATATGTTGTATAAGATATTAATAATCTACGATAAGAGTAGTACGAATTGCAATTAATAATAATTTATTGAGCCAAATGAGTTTAACGAGCCGAGCCATACTAAGCTCAAACTCGGCTCATTAGCTTAACAAGCGAGCCTAATTGAGCTCCGATTTTTTTTGTCAGCCCTAGTTGTTGCCTAGGAATGAGATTGAGATTGAGAGGTTATCGTAGGGAAGCATCACTAGGATATCTAATGGGCCTAATATTCAGCCCAAAATGAATTAGTTGCTATATGCAAGGAATGGACCAAGTTTCCTACGAAATTTACTCAAAAGAGAAACAAATATGGACCAGGTCACTACAGTATTTATGACACGTTGTATGTACATGATGAAAAACTATTTTCTATAAGCTGATATTTGTATTGAAAGGATAGACAATTGAGAATATTGGCCAATGATATGATATGGTAGGTTTTTGAGAGGGTTGCTACTTGCTAGATCTTGTCAAAAATGGTAAAAGAGTTCTTATCTTCTGCCCTACAGCCAAGCACGTGGACCGTTCGATTTTCTCAAAATTTGTGTAGAATCGGAGCTTGAGACAATCCAACGGTCCACGTTCTTGACTGCACAATACTTAAAAGGTGGGTGATACAAAATCGTCAAAAATAGTAAAGCAGATATCTTTGACACTACATATCGTTGTTCTTCTACAATCGAAAAGTTCTTACATCTTTTACAACGTCCTCATACAAACACCTCCCATAGAGGTTACGGCTTAATGGTAATCACACGGTCTCCTACCGTAGAGACTTGAATTCAAGTCCCAACAGGATTGGGCAGGTGTTAATTGGGGGATTTGCCTAGATTTGTTCCAAATAATAAGAAAATAAAAAACAACATCCACAGGTTTTGAAGGATGCTGACAAGAAAGAAAACTCAACTAAGTTTTTTGAGGGCTTTCTGTTTTTGACATTGGTTCGATATTTTAAGGTTGGGCTTTTTGTATATCCTTGTGTCACATTGTATATTTTGGGCTTTGACCCATATACTGCTACTACATTCTTTGGTATTCGGTATTCTTATATGTTTGTGCATCAGATTATAACTCGTCAACATTTTTCATTATTGAAACATGGCACCCATCACGACTAAAATTCATAATAATAAAACATTGATTAGAATAAACGTGATAGCATTACCTAAATATAACAAGTTAGTTATGCTAACTGTAAGAGAAGAAACATTGGGTGTTGCTCTCATGATCACACACAAACAATTTTTCAGTTATGATCATGGGATTGAAAAGAAACTTTATAGAGTGAGATTATTGGAGTAACTTCAACCAATTTTTGAGTTGTCAATCATGGAGGCCTGCCCGTAATATGTTTTTGTAATCTTGTGTTGATCCTCTTTGTAACTGATATCTTTATTATCTGTTTCTCTAAATATGTGTGTTGTTTATTTACTTTGCTTGATTGAACATGAACAACTGTTTTCTCATGTCTGTAGAGAAGTAAATGTAATATCTAGTTTTTGCGCCACAATAACGTACGATCTGTTACTCTTACTGATCTCAAAATATGCAAGAAATATTTAGATCAGTCTCAGATAATTTCTATGGGTTCTGAGATCACCTCCATTGGATGATCGAGTCTCAAAGATTACACGTTACGGATATTTGTGTGAGAACGGCACAAACTGAAACTGGAACAGATGTCTTCTGTCAGTCAAGAGACCATAACTCTCCATTCCCTACCATTTGAAATGAATCAAATCAAGATAGTTAATTAGTTACATAAGAGAAATACCTCTCTGTCTGTCTGTCTGTCTGTATCCAGATGTCACTCATCCAGATCAACTCAACCAACCAGGTTGACTTCACCCTTACCAGCACACTCTCTGGTTCATGTTTTGATCTCAAATTTATATTTGCAATAGGTTTTGTTTTCAGAAAGCTACAGCAACTGGATACATGTTGTTTCGAGTCACTGTCCATTTGTCATAAATTTTGTAAAATCTGCCATCTTGTGTTTCAGGTCATTTTGAAATGTCAGAAAGAAAGTTCTGACAAAACATGGGCTTTTGTGTAAGTTTCCAGCAATCTTGCAAAACCCAAATAAACGCAGAATATATCAGGAAATAGTTGCAAACATGCATAAAACATGCAATTAGAGCTTATACATACATTTTTCACTCCACTACTTTCTTCTGTGTCTGTGCAGCATGCTCTGAATACTAGAAGGTCTTAATGTGCCTGTTCGGCAAAGGCTCCTCAACGTGGCTCAACGCGGCTCAAGGCCTTGATCCCCTTTGATCCGTCCGAACATCACTTCCTCAACAAAGATTAAGACACCTCCTCTAACACCAGATCTTAAGCCATCCTCCCCTCTTCCTCTAAATTTTGGCCGGCTCAAGCCCTCCTCAAGCCTCAAAACTCAATCTTTTTTGACAACTTTGTCCCTCAACCGTACACCTCCTCAACATTGATCCTTTGATCCTTTGATCTTAATCTTTGTACAATGCCGAACATGGGCTCCTTAGTAGCGCTCAAGCTTTTGATCCATAAGAGCTTGAGCCTTGATCCATGCCACCGAACAAGCCCAATGTTCACAAACAGAAATCTCAGTCTCACTGGTGAAATCTTGACTGGAAGCAAGCAATCAGGCCCAATAAGAACTCCAACCCAAAAGCTACAAAAAGGGCCCAAACTTTTTTCAGATATAGATGATTTTTGCTTGGAGACGATTAAACTAACATGTAAGAAACTAGAGCAGATACGCAAATTTACGTACCATAAAATTCTGTCAGTCTCGGAGTCGGTAAACCGGGACTGTGTATAGAATATAGACATAAGAAATTACAACATAAAAATCCATGATAGATTGATAAGGTTCTTATTTAAAACACTTTAAATGCAGTTATGCTGGATTAGAATGAGGCAGAGCCATGAAACTTTTTTGGATAATTAATGTTGCTAGTTGAAGACATGATAAAGATGTCAAGGGGGAAGGATACAATAAAATAAGACGAGAATTAGCCGACAATCAGGGAGTACTACATTTACATTGTGAGCTTTTGATTTATTACAACAAATAAAGACACCCACAAAGACACGATTTCGATATTGTTGATCCAAATATTATAAGCTAGCTGTAGTCAGCCCGTAGCAGATTTGATCTATTTTTAGTATGGTGAATATCATTGGAATGTATTTTAACTTTCCTTGATTCAGTATAAAAGACTGAATCATTCCACCTGTTTACAACATGAGGAGGGATCCAATAACCATGGATTTTGGTGACCGGAGTGCTCATTTCATTATTTATATATAAATTAACAAATCTAAACCGTTAGATGTATTCTAAATCATCTAAATAACATATACATAAAAAATGATAAAGTTCTAACATCGTTTCAATAGTCATCAAAAAAGAAGAAAAAATCATAAAATTTGAACCGTCGATTTTTGTTAATACTTGAAGCATACGTAAATAAAATCAAAATGATATAAATTTTTGTGTACACATAAAACATGATATATACAACATATTCTATCAATTAGTTTTGTCATTTAACATTTTAAATTGAAGTTATTTCAGATTTAATTTCACGATCACCGATCGATCACCAAAAACATGGTTATTTGATCCCTCCTCTTACAACATAGGCACCCAAAGTGCGTAATGAAAAACCATCAATATAAAGCCGGGTTTTGTACACTTGTATAAATATTCCCTTGTACTGCCATTGTACCGTTTAAACTATTCAACCATTTGACATTGTTTCAGAAATTTCAAGATCTACATCGATTTATTTTATACCCACGACCACGAGTAGTTGTCGAATGAAGGTCCTCGCGCTTTATGCAAATATTTCATTATTGTATTCGTATCCTCATAAGCGAAGATTATTCAAACTTTCCAAGTACCATGTTTTTCAAGGCAGACAAAGCACATCATATTCATGCTGCTCCGTAATTCATTCTTAACAAAACTAACATACTTTTTACAAATTTTTCAATCCAACCACAACATCAAAAAGTTGCACAAACCCACCCCTGGGAATTAAGCTTAAGAAGAAGGTAACAAAAAAAAAAAAAAACTTTAAACTTTAAAGAGGGATAAAGAATACACAACCCCCCACCCGACAACCACCATCAAGGCATCACTATCGGCGTGAAGGACTCTCTCGGGCCCGATCCCGAGATGCCCTCAAAACCTCATAAGACCGCTGCCCTTCTAACATCCGTGATGAATCTGTTCTAACCGGACCTAAATACTCATCCTTTTCTTGTTGTTGTTTCTTCGGCTCTGTCATTATTCGTCTACTTCTATTTCCTACATCGTAACTAGGGGTTGAGATGTATCCCGACTCCATAACTACATCTCCTTCCAATATTCTTAGCACCTAATCAAAGAGGATAACTTCTATCAGAGGGGCAAAAAAAAAAAACATAGCGTTGGCAATGTGAAATTTCAAGAGAAAAAATGTACCTGGGACATGCGAGGCCGGGATTGTGGGTCCCGTCTGATGCAGAGTGATGCAGCATGCAACATACAATAGACCTCGTGCTCACTATACCGGTTTCCAAGGCGAGGGTCTATCAGCTTTTCAATATTGTACTCATCTAGTAAAGGCCGTGCCTACACTCAACAACAGGAATACAATATTTTTAGTTCAAAGATAAATAGCACAACTAGCACCATTGATAAGGATACCAGGTATTAAGCCTCGGTAAGGAAAGTTTTACTAACCCATTCAGTAAGAAATTGTTGCCCCTTTGGCCGATTAATGTCAACTGCTTTTCGCCCTGTGACGAGCTCAACTAATACCACACCAAAAGAATACACATCAGCTTTCTCGGTTATTTGCCCGCTTTGTGCATACTCAGGTGCCATGTAACTGCAGAAAGATCACAGAATATAAAATTTTTCAGAACAAAGAACAATATTACATTGCAAATTTCAACCCTGACATGAACAAAACAAAGATTGACTCACCCAAAAGTACCAATGACCCTTGTCTCAACACCCATATCACCATCTGGCTGCCACCGTGCCAATCCAAAATCGCCAACCTAAATTACATAAAACAAGAATATACTTCCTTTTAAGTCTTAAGTAATTAAAAGGTATTTGCCAGATATGAAGAGTTTGGAATCAATAGTGCAATACTAGGTAAGAACAGGGAAGTACCAAGGGCTCGAAATCATGAGTAAGGAGAATATTGTTAGGGCGCATATCACGGTGGATGATACACCCAACTCTGCACTCCTCGTGCAGATACCGCAGACCCCTTGCTGCTCCAACAGCTATCTTTTGTCGAGCCGACCACTCCAAGGTGTCTCGGTTTTGGCGACCTGAGTTCAACAGTATAACAGCAAATTTAGAATAGCAAAGTTGAGGTCACTTTTACACTAAAGTTGGAAGCTTGACAGAAAGTAGGCAACAGTTGATACAAAACATTGGTGCAATAACCGATACAAAGAGGTAAGCTCCTCATGGAAAACACTGTGGAGGACCAAAAGTAGAAGTATAGGACCTATCAAGGAAGCTGAATCCTAAGTAAGAAAATCCGAACTAAAACCAAGGATACATCTTGCTCAAAAATGTATCTGAAAGTATTTCCCATGGAATAATACTCAAGAAATATACAATAATTAAAAGTGTCTCCACTCATTCATAATTAAGCACAGCCTAGCCATGACAGTTGCATTGTCACATGCAAAACTTGGTAAAAAAATGAAACTTAATTGTTGCCATTAGATCTTGTAATATTTTTGTTTTCTAATGAAATTAATTGGCTAGTAATTTGCATACCACATTAAAAAAATAAAAAAAAACTGCCAATAGATACTTGTACCTACCATAAAGATGTGAATCCAGTGACCCATTGCATATATACTCATAAACAAGCAATCTCCTCTTATCCTCAACACAAAACCCAATCAACATCACCACATTTCTATGCTGAGCACAGCTCAATACCTCGACTTCGGAACAGAATTCATTATCTCCTTGTGTGCTTGCAAGTTTGTGCTGCTTTACAGCTACAGCCTGTCCATCAGGAAGAATCCCTCGGTGAACTGACCCAAACCCACCTTCAGCTAAGAAATTTGCCTTTGAGAAGCCACCAGTTGCTAGCTCCAGCTCAGCATACGAAAACCACCTAGGCGGTTTACCAAAAACCGGTGCCTTGTGTTGGCAGATGGAGCAGAGGGGAGGTGGACCTGGTGGCGCATTACGGGACAGAGACACAGCATCCCTTATGCTTCTAGAAAGACTCGAGTCTGATCGATTACTTATGCTACCAATCTCGGCTTTGATTTGGTTGGGTTGAGAGTTTTGTAGCATGCGCTTTGAAGTCGAGTTTCCGCCACGTAAAATCTCGGCCATCCATGGCTTGAAGGCCGAGATGGTGCCAGGACTTAAGCTGCCACTGCTATCAGAATCTGATGTGCTCACTTCCAAATTGGTAGAGGTATCATCACCTTTAGTTGGTGTCTTCCCTTCCTTTTTCAGATTGTTTTCACAAGGGGAAAATGGTGATGTTGCTGGATCTGAGCTAGAAACTGAGGAGGTACCAGCCTCTGTTCCAGTAAATGATGTTTCCAGTTCAGGGCTACTAGTAGGAGTCACTGCTGGCCCGCGGATGGTGCTTCTCAGCTCTTTAGTCGAATTGGCATTCAGTTTCTCAGCTGATTTATTGGAATCAGGATGTAAACTTGGGGCTGACAAATTGGCCCCCTTGTCAGGTGATCCAACAAGATTCAACCTTAGAACTTTGGGTTGCGACCTTTTCATTACAACTATGTTGCACTGTAGTTCTTCCATGCATCTCTTCTCCTCTTGCTTAAGCTCCCTTCAAAATGCAAAGAAACATAAATGATTGAAATATGTTATATTTCACTTGAGGTTATCTGTAAATCAATTATGATTTATAAGAGAGTTCAAGAGGGGAGTCCATACTTGTCTAGTACAACCCAGCTCGCATGAGCTCGCTTCGACTCAGCAGCTACCACACCAGTTGGCGATCCAGATACAATTTTTATCTTCACATTTATCTATACATACATTTACTGGATTGAGAAGTAGAAATAACACCACATACTTTGGTGAAGAAACAAAGCAAACCAAAAAAAGTAAGATTAAACTAGTTTACAAGTCAAACCTTGTTTGGATCATAGACATCATGGAGCTGAAGCATCATTTGGGAACAAGATTCTGAGATATCAGATTTCTGATCCAATGTGGCAGTCACTGAATTAGACCTCCTGTGGCCACTTGCACAATCCCCAGCAAATCTAGGAAATACCCAAAATTTCCTTCCTGAAAACCACAAAGCACAGATGCTTAAACTTTGAATACATTAAAATCACCAAATTTCACAATAAAGTGGTCCAAATGGTTTAAATGAATTTAAGTCAAAGTCACATTAGAGAATGAAAAGATGGACATGTACAAAAAGTGAGATTTCAACAAACTAAATTAACAACAATTTGACCAGTAGTCTATGGAGAGGTCACTTTAAACTTTAATTCAAACAACCTCCAAATTTAATTTATGAAAAGGATGTTTTTAGTAGTTTAAGTCGACCACTTTTGTGACACTTTGCTGCTTCATCCTAGCAAAGTCAGTAGTAAAAATTACTCAGAGCAACAAAATAACAATCAAATGCCCAAATTAAGAACAATGGCGACATAAACATGCTTTCTTAAACATTGTTGAACTTAAAAAAACCTAAATGGGGCAAAGAAATTAGAAAACAAAATTATGAACAAATTAAAACAAAGAACAAATTAAAACAAAAAGAAAAAGGAAGAAGAAGACCCAGAAATGAAAGTGAAACCTGAGTTTTGTTGAGGGATTAAAACCAGAAGAATGATACAATCTCCGGGCTGAACGACATGCCGGAGCGCCCAGACAAGAGCAGTCCGAGAAATCTCCTTTGACGCTTTAACTGCCACCACCACCTTCTCAGTTGAAGCAGAAGAAGAGGAAGAGGAAGATTCTGTCATGCCCTTCTCCACTACTCCTTTGCCCCTTTGCTGCTGAACTGAAGCCATCTCCAGACAAACAAGCGTACAAGAATCAAAGAAGGCACCAACCCGACCTTATTTGTAATAACTGGAGGTGGGCTTGGAAATTATGATGAAGGGCAACTGTAGCTACCCACTGTTTGAAGGGGAAAAAGAGCAATAACTGATTGGGGATCTTTGGTGTTGTTGATTCTTACTAGTGGTGCCCTGGTGGGGTAATTTGGTATTTCTTATTTCTCTGATTGGGGCCAAAACAAAACTCAACTCCAAGCTATATCTCCTTCTCTATAGTTAGCAAGTGATAGAGGGTGAAAATGAAAATGAGAAGGAATTGAGCTATTAAATTGGGATTGGGATATAATAAATAAAGGAAAAGGAAGGAGGAAAGAGAGGAGGGGGAGCACTGTTGGTGTGATTGTACCACGCCTGTTGAGAGAAAACGACACACACACATAAAAAAGAAAGAAAAACGTAATGATGCAAACGAACCAAACCGAAACCGATTGTGTACAGTACAATCAACAACCTCTATCTCCCTCCCTCCCTCAGCACAGCCACGGCACAGCAAGCACCTTGTCTTTCTTTTTACTAAAAACCCACAAAAGATTCAACCTTCGCCTTGTTTTCTTCCTTCTCCTTGCTCAAAATCTTGCTGAATGAGACGGACCTCGAATTGTCTCTCTCCAACCAAACCCCAATTCGCTGAAAATGGGTTTCAATTGAGCTTGAAAAGGTCAAGCTAGCCACAATTCCTTGTTAAGAATCCAAAATCAGCGACTTTGCTTCTTTCTTACAGCGCATTATATTCCATGACAAACAACTTGAAGCAGGAGAAATGAAATGAAATCCAGAGAGGAGAGAAAGAGAGAAAGAGAGAGGGAGAGAGGGAGGATAGAGAGTAGGTCAATGGCGCAAAATAATAATAAATATGATATGGTAAACGGCGGGGCTGGCTCAGAATCTGGCGACAGAAGGGAAAGAAGAAGAAATCTAGATCACCATTGGTATTGGCATTGGTAGAGAAGAGGAGAGAAAGAAAGGGGATGAAGGAAATCGCAAATGTCCTCTCTCTTCTGTTTTATTTGTATTTGTATCATCATTTTGTTTTGTTCATTGTCATTTCATTTTCACTGCGAATGAATGAATCATTCGCTCAAATCAATCGCCGTATAAAGAAAGAAAGAAAGAAGAGGGTCGGGTCGCTGCTGTAGGAATACCCTTCGTTGGAGGGATATATTACGACGGTGCCATTGCCATTGCCATTGCGAATGCGAATGCGAATGCGCTCTTTTATTTATGGCGCGGCGCCTTGGAATTTTAATGAATTGACCTTCTATTTTAAGGCCCTTCGCCTTCGCTTCCCTCCCTCCCAGTCCCATAGTCCCATCTGCCTTTTCGGATTGCGCCATCTCTCACTCAAACACAAACAATTGAATTATCCATTCATTGTATTTGTGTTGTAACACAAATACATCTCTCTATATTAATACAACACTATTATTATTTTGCTTTTGCGCGTAATTCTTACTAACAGTAACAGTTTCATTTATTGAATTTTGCTCCAATTATTTTATCATCTATATAGAGTTTCATTTTCCAACGATTATAAGCAAATCTTACCCAACATTAAATTAAATTTATATGAAAACACTCAAACTATTTCAATCTATCATTGGAGCAAGAGCAACACCATTATTTAATTGTATTTGTAATTTTGTATAGTACTAAAATTTGAATGTGTTTTAGTGTTGTTGTATGGCGCGGTGGCCGAATCCCAATTACCAAGAAGCAAGCAATGAATGCAAATTTCTTTGTTTGTTGGGTTCTTACTTGTTACATGGTTTTAAGAGAAATCGTTGCCAAGTATTAATTGTAGTTGCCTTGGTAATATGGTGTAGGTAGGTAGATAAGTGGGGCTTTCTGTATTTACTACTTGACATTGTGTCCACTTTTCAGTGGGGATATATAATAGGGGCCATTTTCATCTCGTTTTAAATGGTTAACAATGAAATATATAGTTGATTTTGCCATATACCCAATCAAGAACAAGCACTTGCTTTCTCAATTAATATCAAACAATCTTTTTTTTTTTTTTTTTGGAAGTTATATTGATTTTTAGTTTCTGGTATTAATTCAACATCTCCATAAATTGTCATGTTTAGAACTGACATTCTTGATTTTACATTTCTATAGTACATATTACAATTTACCCAGTCAACTTGTGGAACCAATATAGGCAACATTGCCTGAATAAAACCAATATGCAAAAAATAAAGCTTTTGCAAATGCTTAACAAATGAAATTTGACTTGAAAATTGAAATTGTGACCGAACTAACTTTTAAATTTTAACTTATTCAAAGGGTAATTTAGGAAAGAAACTTGAACGATTTGTGAAAGCAAAATTTGAAATATGGGAGGGACGTTGCTGTTTGTATTGCATGGCTTTTAATTTGAACACATAGCCTTAAAGCAATTAAAAGATCATGAGTACAATAAAAGTGAGATTCCGAGTGTTTGCATCACGTTCCATTGAGAGACTAAAAATATCCTCAACTCAGTTGACTTATACACATTATTATACTTTAAGCTTCCAGATTGATATTGTTTAGTGTTTTAAATTGGAAAAACATTAAGAATAAGTTTGTGAGCGGAGTTCAGCAAAAAAAAAAAAAAAAAAAACAGCTTAAATTCATTTTGTTCTAAACATCTAAGTTTCTTTTTGTTAGGACAGAATTAAAATATTAATAATTGCACCAAACCAGCTTCAAATCTTGATATTTTTTTCTTATAACCAACACGTAATTATTATTACGGCTATGCAATTAAAAGCAAGTATTTTACGGCTTAGGTAAATAACTAAAATATTGATCATTTCTCGAGTTAAGAACATCAGAATCAACCTTAGCCTCGACACATGGAAGACCACACTATGACTATACTATTATTAAAAAACAGAAGATATTATAAACTTATATAGTAATTCATTTTTTTATTATTTGCTATGTTATGCTTGCCTAGCTCTAAAAAGACTTAATTCTAAGACCCAACCCTCCGTTTGGTAAGCGTAGTAAGTTAAAATGGAGTAAAACACTAAATCACCTTAAAGCAGTGGTGTTTGGTAGTAGTGAAGTAAATAGATAAAGTAAAGTTGATGTAATGTGTAAAAGATGTGAAATGTTTGTGATTTAGTTTACTAGACCTATGTAGCTGCGTTAACCTACTACACCTTAAATCACTTGTCAAACGGGGGGCAAGTAAGTAAAAATGGCAAATTAGAAGACGTGACAAGTGGCAGTTTTCTTCGACCTAGTGCGATCGATTTGTTCCGAGTGGTCATTCATATATTATATTAGCTGGGCAAGCACTAATACGTGTATTGCATATCCACACAGTAAATATTCTCCCAAATAATGCATAATAATATATAATTAATAGTGCGCGTGTTTGTCGTTGTGGTTGTGGAATGTGTATAAATAAACAAACAATTTAATTTAATTTTCTATATGAACGCGTTTGCAGATGTAAGAAAAATATAAAAATGTCTTAATATTCATCCCCAATTGCTTAGAAAAATTAAGTAGTAGTTTTGAGTACAACTCTGTTCATCATGCAAGAACCAGTTTTTGGTAGGATTGAAATTACAATGCTATTGCTTCCCATATGAAAGAAAGACAATTGGTGTTGTTAAATATTGTTTGGATGCACCAAGCCAATAATAGTCATTTTCCGAAGCGTTACTTAACTGTACAATTTGAGAGAATTATTTTAAAAAAGTTCATTTAATTTTGCATCTCACCCAGGCAAGTACCGAGCTCTTAATATTAAGGGAATTAAATCTCAATTGTACTTTTGTAAGGAAAGTGTGTACTTGAAATACTGGAACACAAGAAAAATATATATATAGCTTTTATGAACAAATTTATTTTCATCTCAAAAAGATATTAAAAAAATGTAAGCGACTTAGCGGATTTTATCTCAGAAAAAAAAAATATGTACAGGTTATAAAGATTGAGAAATTATCTTTACCCCCTTAGTTTTCCCCCTTATCCATCTCTTAAACTAAATTGGTAATATTTTCTCTTTCTTCCTCATACTCTTATAAATTTTGAGTGAATCTTTTTTTTATTCCTAATCTTTCTATTTTATATATATAAGTGTTTTGTTCGATTGAGGATGTGAATTGCAACCGGTGAAAGTGATTTGTTGTATTTAAAAAATAATATTTAACTAAAAATGTATTGAGGTGTGGTTAAGATTTTCAATTTTTTTTTAAAAAACGGAATTAGAAAACATTTTTTGGGGAAAGTAGAAATGTGACAACGTTTTTTCGGCGCACTAGATAGACCCGATTTAATTTTTCGGGTCCTATTGAAGGACCCGAAAAATTAAATCGGGTATGTACTTTTGGGTACGCCGCACCGCAGCACATGAAAATGACCGCAAAAGAACCTACCCGATTTATTAATTTAATAAATCGGTAGGATTTTTTGGGGGCCCCACCCGCCCGCCCCTTCTTCCTTTCCTCTTCCTTCTTCCCCCACCCGGCCCTCTATTTAAAAAAAAAAAAGATCCTACCCGAATTAATAATTTGGGTCCTTTAAAAAGACCAGATGGTAGGATCTTTTTGTGGGCAAAATTGAATTCGGTGAAAAAAAAAAAAAACCACCTGATTTATTAGATCGGGTCTATCTATTGCACCAAAAAAATTCCGTAATCTTTCTATTTTCCGCAAAAAATGTTTTCCAATTTTGTTTTTTAAAAAAATTTGTTAAGAGGTGTAATTATCAACTCACATAGAAAACATATAACAATCTAGCTAGCAAGTTATATCTCATAAAAAAAATTAACGAAAAGATTATGTGAACAAGTGGGAGAGTGTTTTGTAAACAGTAATGATTAGACTTTACATGGACCAGAAAGAGGCTAGGAGAAAACTGAAAACACGGGGGACCAACTCACAAATGTTGTCTCAGTTAGCGCACTTAGCCCGGGTTTGTAAATGTGCTGGCTGCTAATGGCGCAGTAAACTCAGATCCTGACCGCTCGCCTCGCCTCGCCTCGCCTCGGACATCATTACCATTACGTTGCGGTTGTGCCCATCTGACCGTGCTGCCCCACCCCCACAGTACGTACAGTACAGGGACCATTCTACGGAATAGCTGGCGCGGGCAGCAAACAATGCAAGCCCACTCATTATCTGGGACTTATCCAAGGCTTTATTCCTGACCTAATTTATGACTGTTTCTTTCTTACATGCATTATCTTAAGTCGATCGTGTTAACATTTGATTTCATCAAACAAACGGTGCATTTATGGCTTTATCTGTCATATAGTTCTGTATGGACCACATGACTATGATACAGAAAATAATTACTTATAATTACAGAAGGAAACCAGGGCCTTGACTGTTGCAACATATATGGAAATGAATGGACGGTTCCGATTGCTTATGACCGGATCGGACGGTGATGAATCGGGAAATTGAACCAGATCTCTGATGGATCACGTGAGGGGAAGGGGAAGGGGAGTGAGACTGTGAGTGAGTGAGCTCTTTTTGGATGAACACAAACACAAATAGATAGTGGTCTGCATGCGCCGAGAATAATGGTGGTTTTGTACAGAGAAATGCAGATCACTATCAGCATTCAGCAGCAACTGATCTGAACAAAGTCAAATTTTGGCATATCTCTTTGTCATGTTTTGCAACACAGTTTTTCAAATTCTGACACTCCATGAAATAGTTGTCATGTTACAAATTTTTAAAAAAATCACTGGTGTTGTGTTTTTAGTTTTTACCCATGTATTGGATGGAATAAAATCGGTATATCCGAGTTCAATACGATTTAAAATCGGTGTCATATATTTTAGAATCACTGTATCCAGCTTGATATTATTTTAAATAGAGGAGGAATCCTTGACAATACTTGTGCTGATAATCTTGACAATTGAAAGTTTAATAAATTTTAAAAAATATATTTAAAAGTTCTTAAACATAAAAACAAATCTTTTGTATATATGTTGTTAAACTTGTAGATTGATTATATTGTAAAAATATTCAATTTAAGTGTTGTATAATAATTTATCATAATCTCTTTAAATTAAATCGACTGAAAAGAGCACAAAAATTTGATGAGCTATCAAATGGTACACAACTTCATTGAATTTTGAAAAACTACCGATCTGTATAATAAATAAGTGGATGGATTCTTAACAATCTTGATAGGGTCAAACGTATTTAGTACAACCATGTACCAACATATTGACGTTTAGTCTATTGTGTACAATTTTAATAAAAATTAAAAATATTAATTAAATGATTAACTGAACTTTAAAATTATTTTTTTTCCATTTTCCACGTTCACTCTTATTTTGTCCATATAATCAAGTTTCTCTAGTGTTAGTAAACGTATATGGCTTTTTTTTTTCATAAAATACATTTAAGTGTTTAAGTGTCTTTATTAACATTTCATATATATATATGTATATATATATACATGAGAGGATTTACTTTATTAACATTTGATATCCAAAATAAGAAAGCAAGATATATTATTAAAACCGGAAAACCCATAAAGCAAAGTCATTTTGCCTTGGACTCCTATTACTTCGTATAAGATTTTTGTGAACCGTGTGTATAAAACAAGGGGTCACAAGAGCAAAACACAGGAGAGGAGAGGAGAGGAGAGGAGAGGAAATCCGCAGTCTTGGAGTTGGAGAAGCTTTTTGCTGTTTGGGTGTGGTGCGAGAGAGCTAGCTGCTAACAGACTGACAGACAGACAGGTAATGAATTGAAGACACTGGTACGGCGTTTTTGGCTGCGATGTGAGCGTACACTGCAGTCTTCACTCAAAAAAAAAAAAAAGCGTACACTGCAGTCTGCAGTCTGCACTCTGCAGCAGCGGATAACATCATCATATTGATTACTACATTACATGATTATATTATTACTAGAGTAATGGCCTCGTGTTGCTCCGGCCGTGTTGATTGGGATAAGTTAGGATAAATTTTTGATGATATTTATTATTAATGACTTTATATTATATTATTTTATTCAATTATATATATATTTTGGAATTATTGTTAAATTTACAAAATTTGTAAAGTTTTCTATCCGCATTAGGAAATTGGATCAGGATATTTTAGATTATCTATACGCTTCAATTATATAGCTCTAATATTACCTTATTATGGTTTTTGTACTTTGTTTGGACGTTAATTAAAATGCATTGTTATAATAAATATACTATGAAAAGTCATAAAAAATTTATGGTATAGTGACCCAAACCATCTTACCGTATAATATATTCAAATTAAATTAATTTTATTAAATTCTTAGTTAATATAACTAAATTTATCTTTTCAAATATTTAAATGAAAGTAATTTAAATTAAATTATTAATAAATATGACTAAATTTATCTTTTCAAATGATATTTAGTGAGAAATTGGTAACATGAATTTAATTTTCAATAGCTTGCATTCAGGAACTTATGACGGAAAGATTAACCAAGCTTATAAAAAAATAAATAGAAGCATTTAAAATTCGTCACATACAATTGAATTTATTAATGATATTATCTTAAATTTTTTTCTTGTTAAAGCCTCATGTCGGATTAAAATAAATTATTAAATACGTGATTCCATATCATAAATAATTATCAATTATAGAAGCTTCATGTCATTCACACATTTTGGCATCTCATATAATAATGATTTTTATTTTTTTTTGCTAATCGGTACGAATAATACTAAATTCATGTATCTGAATACCGTCATTTAGTTTTGTGCGAACTGGATCACTGGAAGATCAGATATCAAATGATGTTGGTCTTAAAAAAAAAAAAAAAAAATTGTAGCACTGTTCCTTACACTGTAGCTATAGTGTAAAGAACAGTATCAAAACCCGTCCAAAATTAATATCTATAAAAAGAATTTCCATGGCAAATTCCCGGGTTGGATCGGGTCGCGTCGGGTATCGGGTTGACGGCTGCCGGCATTTTTTCCGGGTCGGGTAACAGGTTGACTTCTGCCGGCATTTTTTCGGGTTGTGTCGGGTCGGGTCGGCGGGTTTTTCATTTCTAGTCAGATTTTGCACCTCTATTCCCGGGTTGGGTTCGGATCAGTTTGATTTTCTCTGAAACTCGGGTCGGACGGGTTTTTCAAGTCGGGTCAGATTTTGCCACCTCTAAAGGATCTTAAAAAAAAAAAAAAAAAAACTGTTCACGATACTGTTCCATCTACTGTAGCTTTACTGTAGCAATCCATGCAAGATTATATACACTATAACCGGATATGTATAATCAATCAGCGGAGCTGTTATGTTATGTTATTTGCGAACAAGGAAGAAGAACAGAACAGTGAAAGATAACAATTCACGAAGCAGCACAAGTTGCGCCGGTTCAGGGCTCTCTCTCTCTCTCTCTGTTTTCCAATACATCATTCATACATGTAACATGTAAGATGTGACTCATGTCAATGCAACCTTTTCTTTTCTTTTCTCTTAATTGCTGAGTTGTTGGCTTTTGCCCCCTTTTTGCGCATTTGGAGGAAGAAATCAAATCAGTTTCATTATCTTTGACTGGGTCAGGTGGTCATCACTCATCAGGCGTTATCCTCTTCATTATCCATGAAGAAATTCACAGGATCCTTTAAGCTTGGAACTACCACAAGTCATAACGCAATCGGATGGATCAAATTTTTTTTAATCGTGTTTTCTTAAAAGAACAAAACTGTATTTTTTTAATTAAAGAGTGAGGCTACAGTAATTAATATTACGGAGTGTCCCGTACTACACCTCCATATTATTATTTTTGAAATTCAAACAGATGATCCGAACTGTTTAATGCGATCTCCATATATTAATATTGTTATAGGAGTGACCAAAAAGTGTTGCGGTCTACTGTAACTTGGGGATATATAAACCCTTTATGTGTCCGTTTGTACACACAAAATCGTATGGGTTGGAATAAAGATGAGAGTCAAGCAACTCAAATTTAAATGTTTATAAAAGATCTCTAACCAGATTTTGAACCCCTCCCACACAGAAAGCGTTGTCATTGATCACTAGACCAAAGACCAGTTCTTTGAAATTTAAAATATGTTGTAGACCAGCATCTCAAATAATCATTGTAAGTTGTAACATATCAGAGTAGACGAGCTGCCATTTCACTATTTCTGAGGAAACCTTACGCAAACATGTTATTTCAGTTTTCAAAGAAACTGAAAATGCAACAGCAAATTAAGATCTAAGGCACGATCGAGGTCCTGCTCAGCTCAAGCCGAGAGAAAAAGTTTTCTTGTTTCCATGTTAGAGACCTGATGGATCCCTGTCCCTGAAAACAAGCCGACGGCACTCGATTGCTAGTATGCTAGCTGTTGCGTATATCAGCAAGAGCAAGTAGCAACAGAAACACTGTTATTTATTTCAATTGTTATCATTATTATTGTTTTCTTTTTCTTTTTGGTGGGTACGTGGGTGGGACCCAAACACTATTTACGTAAAAAGGAAAGGAAAGGAAAGGAAAGGAAAGGGGGTAATTGGTAAATGATAAGAGAAGAGTAGCTATGATATGATCCATCTGTGTTTCTGTGGAGGGCAGTGAAAGATGACGAAGTTGACAATCGATGTTACAGCAAAAATTATGCTGGCCCAGGGTTATTGTTTACCTGAAAGTCTGAAACTGAAAGACATTTTACAATTTAAAGTCATATAATTTGTCATTCTCGCTTTGTTCTCTTATGACTTATGAATTTCTATGATCCATGACATGATGGGTTTATTTATTATTTATTATTTATTATAGCTAGTTTTGTCCTTGCATGTCTACCTTCACCAGTCCGCAAGCGCAACGTCTGAGATTTTGGAGGGGCCAATTCAGGATTTTCCGGTTTGTTTCCTTTATTATTAATTGGTTCCTGTCCATTTTCCTTCCCCAACGAAAAATTGTAAAAATAATAGTTCCTCTAGACTCTAGACTATGTCACTATTTATCCTACTGATGTTGAAACCTTCAAAATTCATAATAAATTTATATGAATATTTATATTCAAAATAAATTATTTTAATAGAATATCTCATATCAGGTGTATTTCTTAATCAACGGTTCAATATACATATTTTTATATTAGTTGATATCTAAATCTGCCTGGATATAACAAAGCAATCTGTCTTTCTTTGTTTACATAATATATTGAGTGAGGCTACATTATTATCAACAAATTAGCGGTACTAAGACTCTTATATTATAGTTTTTAAAGTCCAAATTATTAATCCAAACCGTTCATTAGTCCATACACAAATATCATTGTAGACAAACCTTTATATTTTTTTGGCACATTTTACTATTTCTTTAGATTATTAGAAAATGACTTGATTTAATAATGTTTTATCAAAAAAACATTATGAACCATTAAAAAATATAGCTTTTTTTTTTATGGATTGGCGGTGGCTGCCAAAAAAAAATATAGCTTTTTTATCTATCTAAAATAAACAGTATAAAAATTCAAAAAAAATATAAAATTTGGTCTATAACAACATTAACATATGGAGATCGCATTGAATAGTTCGGATCGACCGTTTGAACTTCAAAAATAACAATGTAAAGCCGTAGTACGGGACACTATGTACCAATAATAGTACCATAACCTCACTCTAATATATTCTCAATTGGTCTACACATGATTATGTATATTTTAATGAAGCACGCAATTAACCACTGATAGGCGATGTTGTCGCCAAGCATAAAAAATTAAAAAAATGTTAATACTTAAGTAATTAACCCGTGTTTGATGTTCGCGTGCGCTGCGTTGCGTCCGTATCGAACACAGACACGATCGAACCAGATATATCATTTAAAATCTCCTCTCCTCAAGTAAAACTCATATAAAGATAAAACTATAGCAATATACTACCATCCTCCTACAGGCTACAGATTACAGAATAGTTTGGTTTGGATATGTTGTCAGAAATAGTCACGCCCGGCCGGAGATAAAATATTGGCATAGCCACTAATAAATAATAATGTACAGAGCAACACTCGATCAGCATCTGCATCTGCATCTGGTCCAAAACAGAACACAGTGCGGTCCCCATATTATTTTTCCACACTACAGTTTGTTAATTGCTTCAAGATATATAATTTTATTTTTTATTTATTTACATTTGTTCGATGTTTATTCCAGCTAGAAGCCAAAGTCTGCTGCCTCTTTCTTTTTCTTCTTATTTGACTGAGGAGCTTTGTCTTTATGGCATTTGTCACTCCATTTCAGAAAGCACTGGATGCATGAGATGAGACATCCTTTTGTTTTCCAACAAAAAATGTAAAAACAGTTCTCCATATCCGTTAAACACTTATTGATTAAAGTTAAACATATTCTTCAAATTTAGTTTTAAATTGTTTTCTGGTATTTTAGCTCCTCTGCACTGGGACATTCGGATATCCTTACTACTTATAAAAGGAGGAGTTCATGTGAGATTCAAAGAGAGTATTTGTCCATAACCAATATGGACCGTTGGATCAATTAGTTGTAGGTAATCTTAACCGTTAATAAAAATTTCTGTTGTTTTAATCTTCATGGCCCAACTTGACCCAATAGATGGACATGAAATGTTCATTAATGCACACGCTTTCTATAGTCTCAATTCTTAATAACGCGCATGCAACCCGAGTCACATCTTTAATATATATATGCATGCCATTTTCAATCTCATTATTTTATGACAATTCAATCATAATATAAAAAAAAAGAAAAATAATAACGCAGTGAATTATTTATACATAAATCATTTACGTCATGTGATATAATATTATTTTTCGATTTATAAATAAATCATATGATATAGTTAATCCCGCTGCAACGCGTGGACACTATACTAGTTACAAAAATGAAGGAGCTTATCTATTTGGTACTGCAAACTTCGTATATATTTTTTGTTATTTTAACTGTATTAATGCATCAAATTGTCTCCTAATATTATGAAGTTTAATGCAAGCAACGGGGATTTGGAGACGAGCAGAAAAGGCGTGTAAATTCCCTAAGTTTTTATTACTCTGACAATGAGGCTAACTTTATGAGAAATCAAATTGTTTATGTCTGTCTCTTAATTACTTAATTTCCTTCTAAAAAATGGCCGGCGTGTCATAATTGCTACAATCAATAAGATCTCTATTTGTGTGAACTATTTCTTCACATTTCGTACTTAGTTGTCTGTGCTCCTGTGCATGGTCCGTAGATCTATCTATTATTAAATCATGCATTCAGTACTCAAGAACTCTTAATTAAATCTTGTGTCGGGTTGATAGTTTATGACATTCAACATAGGGCCAGGTGAATATAGATATAATAATATGCTTAGAGAAAAAAAAAATGTATATATATTCTATCCGGAATTTGAATCCACGACTTCTCATACGGAAAACATTGCTCTTAGCAGCTAGACCAAATGCCGGTTCGTTAGTTTGTGAATCTTTATTTTGTGGTGAAACATTGTTTAAACTCTCAAAGCGCTCATTTGATCCTTACACTTGACAAACATGAATACATGATCTAATTTTGTGTTCGCACCATATTGAATTACATTCATGTTGAAAAATAAATTGGAAGAATGAATTAGTTATTCGACGGCAGCAACCAAACTGAAATCCAATCGAACTTAATCTAAACCAAACTCAAAATCAAATTGAACTTGAGCTCCACGAACCGAGCTAGCTCGTACTAGAATCGAGCTCCAGCTCAGGATGAGCTCAACTATTATAATTTATATTCATTTTTGAGTGAGGCTATTGCGCTTTGCAAAACGCAGTGAGGTAGTGCGCTTAGGCTCCGAATCGCAAAACCGTACCTTGAATAGACAATCCAAGTCGCCCAACACAATCTATATATTGAAATCTTGTAGATTACCGAATTTTTCTATTTTTAGAGTTTTCTAACTATTTTTTTGGATTTTTGAAAATTGTATAGAAAATGCACTAAATTTTGTATATAAAATGGGTCATTTTCCAAAAATTCAAAAAAATAGTTAGAAAACTCTAAAAATGAAAAATTTTGGTATGTAACTAAATTTCAATATCAATATTATGGTGATCAACTTGGATTGGTCATCTGAGCTACAGTTTAGAGGATATGAAGCCGAATCGCACCAGCTAGTGCGCTTTGCAAAGCGCAATAGCCTCACTCTTCATTTTTTATATTACAATAAATAATTAGAGGTAAAATAAGTTCTTTTTTCCTTTTTTGATGATATAAATTGATTAAATAACCACATATTATTAATTTTATAATAAATTATGGTTGAAAAATTATGGTTCTTATTAATCTAACAATAAGGGTGTGTTCTCTTTTGTGGTTATGGGTTAGCAAGTCATGGTTGTAACTTATTTTAGTTATGGAGTGTTCTATGGTAATTTTAGAAACCAGGTTTTAAAAAAAGTTAGCCATGGTTTTGGACAAAAATCAAGTCAAAAGAGCTCCAAAACCATGTTTTTAAAAATTCAAGTTAGACTTGATTTTTGAAGCTATGGCTTGCTATGTTTCAAACATGGCTTGCCATGGTCATAATTTTGACAAAACCATATAAAGTTACGGAAGAGAACAGGGCCTAAGACAAAAATGTGTTTTATTGACACAATAATAATATAAGTATATTTTTATAAATAATTTTGACAAAATAGTTCAAAATATGTATAACTAATTATGTATCGAGCTATTACAAATCAAGTCTAAATCGAATCAAGCAAAAATTGAGCCAAACTAAATCAAACTCGAGCCCAAACTGAACTGAGCACGAGCAAATTACGAGCTGAGAAATTTTCTTGCAGCCCTCCTCACTTCGAGTGAAAAATCGAATGGACTTAGTTTTATTTCTTACGAATTATTGAGGGATTAATTTAATGTACCCCAAAATCCAATGCAAGTATTAAAAAAAGTAGGGGTGTAATTTCTTACCAGGTTGGGTCGGGTTGTAATTTTGACTAACCCGTTATGCTCGGTTGAGTTATGGGTTGAGCCTTCAGAAATCTGTTCAAGCCGGACCCGTCCGCAACTAGTTTTATATTATACTTTTGTACAAACTTACATATACAATTTATTAAGAAGATAATTAATGAGATAATAATTTAAAAATTACATTCTTATTTAAAAATTGTAATGATCAATATAAAATTTATATTATGTTTTCGGTTAATGATTATTATGTTTGACTATTTTTTGTAACCTATTTGACGATTCTATATTTTTAACATTAAACTTATGGCGAATATATAATTCTTAATTTATATTTAACGTTAAATTATCTTAATATTACTTAAGTTATCAAAATATATTATCATCAAGCTTTAAATCACTATTAATATGTTCAATGTTAAACCAAAAGTAAAAGTGACATGATTAATAATTTAATTGAAACTATAAACCTGTTTACCCGCATAACCCGTACAACCTACAAAAACCTGTATATACAAAGGTAGTCGGGTTGGGTTGGGTTACGGGTGGGTTGAGCAAGATATTTTTTAACCCGGTATAACCGGGTTGGATTCAAAATTTGATAAAAAAACATTGACCCGCCCGTTGTACACCCCTAAAAAAAGGAATGAAAACCGAGTCATTGAATCAAAAATAGGAATTTGATTCTTTCTTAATTGAAAAATAAATTAAGAAAAGAAAGAATTTTCCCATGAATTACAAAAAAATATAAATATGGACCACAAGTCCACAACAGAGTAGCAAAGCCATTAGGGCCTGTTCGGATGACTCCATTCCCATAGGTCCAACAGGAAAATGTGACCCACTGGGAATTTGAACCCTTACAGCGTTCGGCACAACAAAAAATAATCTCATTTCCATTCCCTTTCCCAACAAAATAGCCCGAATACTACTCATTCCCATGGACAAATGAAAATTCACTCCAACTTGATTTTATTTTTCCCAAAAAATGATCTTCACTGATGCCTCACCTCTCCGCATTTAAAATTGATATAAGATATTATTGGAACCCAAAAAAAAAAAGTGCAAAACTGAGTTAATGAAAGAACGTGCTGGTGTCGCCGTGTCGGACCCGGAATAGAAATACCATCTTTAATTATAATGAAGCCGTGGCATCTATTGATTTATTTTAACGTTGTTTAATTGTAACAACATTTGAAATTATGCTGTACATCATTAGAAGCTATGTTGCTAGTTTTTTTGTTCATCCAATATGTGTATTTAAAAAAAAATAGTATTATCATTTCAAGTTAGTCTAACTTAAGTTAGATATAAATGCCAAAAAAAAATATGTATATATATCATAGCGAACGGATCAATTGACAATTTTGACAATAAAACTTTTAATAAATTTAAATAAATCATTAATAAATCTTAACAATTGAAAAATATTATAATTGCTAAATTTATAGATTAATTATCTTATTAATTTTATTCAATTTTAACTTTTAAAAGTGTTTATCGATGGTCTATTAAATACTAACTAAATTTATAACCATGATAAAGCACATAAAGTTTTTATGAGCTTTCAAACAATATATAATAATTGAAATTTGTAATACTATAAATTTACAAGTTAAATAAAACATCTATAAAGTATTTTCTATTTTTAAAGAATTTTCAAATTTGTTAAAAGCCTTATTATCAAGATTGTTCAAAATAAACATTGTCAAATTGATTGAAATTATAAATTATATTGTTATATAGAGTTCTTATTCATTCTCATTCCCAATCACATTCCCATTCCCAACAAACATCCGAACATTTCTTTTCTTGCATTCCCGTTCCCATTTCCATACCATAATTTCTCACTTTTACAACTTTGAATTTCCATTCCCAAATATTCCCATCCCATAAAAATCCCGCGAGTGCCGAACACGCCCTTAATGGCGTACTTGCAACAAGCAGTTGTTATCAATGCATTCTAGGTATCAGTGGTGTATTTTACTCCTGTCCCCTTGTTTCCTTGGAAATAAGATATAAAATCTTAATTTTTTCTATACTACCCTTGCGTTTGACGAGTGTAGTAGAGGTGTAATAGTGATGTAGTATATGATTTAAGGCGCCGTAAACCATCAAACAAAAATAATGATAATGATAATGATAATGTAGAGATGTAGTAATTAAATAACCAACAATTTCATATATTGTACACATTTTATCTAATTTACTAACTTAACTTTATCTATTTATTTCATTACCATAAAACAATAATACTTAAACGTGATTTAATATTTTATTTCGCTTTAACTTACTATACAGACTAAACTAAACAGGGCTATATGAAACTTTGTATTCTTTCTTTAAACTTTGAACATTGGGAAAATTGTCCGCAGTTCCAAATTCCAATTCGCGGAAGTCAAATTTAGAATGGCATAAAAACCATAGCAAATAGTTGAGTCCAATCTGCTACGATCCAAATCGGATCTCAGGGTCCTGAGATTCAAATCCGACGGATGTAGTTTTTAGAGGGGTTTTTTTATAAATAATCAGAGCCGTCGGATCAGGATCTCAAGCTGGTCTCAGCGCCAAATAGTTTTGGCCCCCAAAGCAACCAGACGAGATAAAGTGGAGCGAGGCTGAGCCTCCATCTGCAAAAGGAAGGAACACCAGCAGAATCTAGCAAAAGTGATAATGATAATGATAGCTAAAAATAGTTAGCAAGCTTTTCTCATCATCCCGCTGAGACTCTCAAACTTGTCATCAGCAAATAATGGCCATTCTCCTTTTTCTTTTTCCTTTGTTTTTTTCAACAAAAAGGCCTTAACGAAATGATGATTGGATTGGATTGGATTGGATGGTGGCACAGTTTGACCAAACAGTATGGTATGGTATGGTATCGTCGTTAATAAACCCCAAACAAAGGGCTTTAATTTGTCGATGAGATCATCTTTTTTAACTGCTTTTTTAGATGTACGGTTATAATAAGGGAGCCCACATCCACATGGAAATGATGGAATGGAAATATGGAAATATGGAATGGAGAGGCCCGGTTTCAGGCCCCACCAGCTCTGACATGTGGGCTCAGATGGGTCCTGTGTCCGTTATCTAATCTCACGGTCGCCTTCTTTTCTTTTCTTCTCTTCTCTTCTCTTCTCTTTTGTTTGCCATTTCACGTTCACGGGGCAGTTCTTCTTTATTAGTTCTACTTTTTTTTTTTTTTTAAGAAAAATAAAATCTTGATTTATTAGTTATTACTTAGTTATTAGTTGGGTATGCTTGGGTTGCTATGAGTTGGTATAAATAACATACGCTTGGTTCTTATGAGGCTGTTTGGCAGCTAGGGATCAAGTTTCCTCAAGGGTCTTTAGCCCCTTAATCCACACAAAATTTACCGAACAAGGCCAGACTGTCAGGTAGAAAGTCAGCTAGTAGGCTCGCTTTCTTGTATTAGGAGTTTTCGTTTATACTGTTTGAAAAAGTAGTAAGTTAGATATAAGATTCCAAACAACATATCAGTTTGAAGGTAGGCTGCCAGCTCTCTTATTCTATTTCTCGTTTACCGTGTTTTAGTCCTCAGACAGAATCTAGCGGTCTCCTTAGAGCAAAATCTTAATCTTACCCTCCCCCTTCCTCAACGTGATCCTCTCCTCAAGGGCCTCCTCAGCGCATAGATGACCTCTTTTTTAACAGTTGTACCCTCGAAAAGGGCTGCTCCTTAAAAGCAATTTGGTCTTTTACTTTTATTTCAATATTTTATTAGTATGAAATGTAAGTTCTTGATACTACAATTGAGCTGAACAAATGCTCCTTTGTGAAGATTAAAATTTTGATCCTTCCCGTCTTTGATCCAGGGCGCCGAACAAGCCCTGATCTTATCCCGGGTTGGTTCCACTCCCAATCCTCTAACCAAAGGCGGGCCTATGTTGATGCCACCTGGGCAGTCACCCCTCTTGATATTTGAAACATTGTAAAAAACACATGTAAATCAATGAATTGTTACCCATAATCAGAGTTTGCACCCCCTAAATTAGTTATTACATGTAAATTATTGAAATTTGTTGATTAATGTATCTTATAAACTCAACAAAATTTGATTGGCTCCTCCTTAATTTCGGCTCAAGGTCCACCACTGCCTCTAACTATAGTATTGTAACTTTGTAACTTATAAATTAATGGGCTCCATGCATCTACACCACATCCGTCTTCATTGCCCGCCCTGTTTTTTTAATCAAACGGTTTAGATAAATTCACGTAGCACACTATATATAGAATTTATAATACTATAGAGTATAGAGGATGTGGGCTTGGTTGCTTGGGTAGACCAGTGTTATTCCAATTTTTTTTTTTTTTGTTATGAATGATTCATTGTTTTTCCATTCAACGTATCAATCATTAACCGTGATTGATTGGTTCATATATATATTGCCCTGCCATGGGTGCAAAAAATCGTTGAGAAATTTGGTAAGGAGCAGAGAAGAGAAGAGAAGAGAAGAGAAGCACAATGATTGATTGCAATGATCATCTTTATGAAGCAGATAGATAGAATGATAGATACTAGTCATATTCCCATTATTAGCATCCGAGTTGTTTCCTTGCCTCTCAATCTCAACTTACCCTTTTTAACGTTTCAACTAACCACAACGTGACAGTACTTGATTATATATCAACTATCAACTAACGACGAGTCCGTTATCTCTAACGGTAACAGAGTTCAATTAGCCGTTTCATAATTTCTGTGTGCTTCTTCTTATCTTAATCTGATGAAAGAGAAAAAAGGGAATAAGAACGTTACTTTCGGATCATGCTACTTGAGACAATACGTACACTGAATTCGAGGGGTTCCCTTCCCTTACCTAGCTTGGCACACGATTTGATAATGACAATTTATCATATTATATTGCTATTTATTTATATATTAATTACTCCCTTTCAATTTTTAATTACATGTTTGTTTTGTCCCGCTTGGTTCAAAATGAACTATTAGTTATTAGTTATTAATTAATTAGTGCACCATTACGAGACCGTTTTAGCTTAACAAGACCAATTGTACCACGGCTGTTATGAGTCCCCAGTCGGTTTCCCCTATGTGTTATTGCATAAGATGTCCAATTATGTCTGTTATATTATATAGATGGCATGTAATTCTAATGGAGGGAGCAAATTAAAACTCCATTTTCAATTCTCAGATGCATGTTAAATTTTTGGCACCGTTTGTTTTGAAAATACATTTGCAAATTAAATAATATGTACATAATCGGAATACTATTCATTTATCATAAAGTATACTCTGAATGACATATATTAACATTTTTTGCTTAATTTGTGTTTAAATTAAGTAGATGCTCAGTGAAGTCATAGCTAGCTTCATTGATTTAGTATATGCATTCCGCTGCTTGTGCTATGCTTTTAGTCAAAGCTCTGAATGAAGGGACAAAATCATGATTAATTAGTGCCATAATTAATTGATTGATAATCATCAGTTTAACATGTGCCTAACAAAAACACTTGGACGGCATATATGCATCTTCTTGCTTGATCTAATTAATTCCCCGTATATATAATTGTGGCACTCACAGGCATAATATCAATTGTAAATTAACTCATAAAATACTTGTTAACTTCATCATTCTGATCAAATATATAAGCCAACAAATTAATTAATGAACATTTCTAACCACCCGTTGACTTCAATCCAATTATTAATTAATTAATTAATTGCATCTGCCAGCTCTTGAACAAAAGCTGACCTACAAATTAGACAACCTGCATAAATTCAATTCAATTAAATTAAGATTCACTTTTGAACGTCTTTATTCCCCTGCATGATCTCGTATTAATTAAGGATGAAAATGAGGGTGCCCCATAGCCAAACAACAAAAAGAAATACACATACATGTAAGTTAAAAAACTTGAATAATCAGAGAGGGAGAGGGAGAGGGAGAGGGGGGCTCAAAGTTAGGTCGTTGGGAATTGATTAATTTGGGGGTGCATGGACCCCTGTTGCCATCGCTCCGTCCAAAGGATGGCCTTGTCTTCTTGCTAGCTAGCTAAGCTAATTCAATCCATTATATTAGTCCCTAAATTAAATTAAATATAATTGCCAATTGCTTATTCATTTTTACTGAAGCATGAACATGGATTACATATATATATATATATATATATAGTTAATGAAGGAAGTTGGGCACAGTGAAATGGTGGAATTTAGTGTATGGGCCGGTAATGCATTAATTGATTAAAGTCCAATTTGTACAATGCTCCCCCCAAAATGCTTATATTTGTAGTCCTTGAAAAATGATGTTTGGTTTTATGAGTTAATTAAGCAATGATGAACAAAATTTTTAAAGGTGACAATAATATCTTTTTTTTTTTTTTATAGGAATTTGAACGTAACAAGTACAAATAGTAAGAGATGACAATACTTTTAGTCTACTCCAATACATCATAACCACGGGGCAAGTGCCCTAGTATTTTATGTGTTAGCTAATTATCGATAACTTTCAGGAGGTCATAAGTTCGAAGTCGTGGTCAGAGAAAATTTTTAAATGGAGGTTAAATACTGAATTTTGTATTAATATGTACAATAATTAAAATATGAGAACATAAATGTAAATATGGGGTCACAATGGAGTATTGTTATATATTGATAGGGTTTAAGTACCCATTTTATATTAACAAAATACCTGTAAAACACAAAAAAGTTACATTACAAATTTGTTCAATATGAAAATTAAATGGGGAAATTAATTAAACTTCATCACTCAATAAACATAAATCCGCCAATGTTCAACACAATAAATGAAATTTAAAGAGCTAACTTTCCATCTTTCTATGAAAAGAAGAAAAAAAAAAAAAACACAGCCATGAATATATGATATATATTACTTTTGTTTTTTTGTGACGAAATGTGTTATTATGCAAGGGGCATGACATGAACTGGACGTATGATAATATGATAATAATGCTAATCTACATTTGGAATTTCTCGGTTATTGTTTAAATTCAATGCGGAATGGGCTCATTGGTCGAAAAGTGTGTTGCCCTTGCATATATAAATAAATAAATATTGTATCGCACTTGTCTCGGTGCTGCTCTTTTTGAGCCTAGTGTACCAGTGTTGTTGGTGTTGTTTTTTTTTTTATTAGAGTACCAGTGTTGTTTGTTTTCTGGCTGCAATGAAAATTTTAATTCCATCGACTTAATTGGTCTGCGTGCATTGCTTGGAGTTGTTGGGGGCAAAGGCAATGCTCCCTCTCGCATCCAATACACACCAATTAATTGATTTGATTTGATTTGATTTGATTTGTGCATGGATGAATGAATTAAAATTTAAAAACATTTGCTGCATGTTTGATTTTGAGATATAACTAATAATATATATTAATTAATTTCGTTCAAATTTTGAATGGCCTGCCGACCTGCTAGCTTAATTGAATTGACTGACTTGACTGCTTAAGTGCTGAGTACTGACTGCTGACTTCTGAGTAGTGAGTACCAAGTGGCAATCCTCCAATCCTCAACCCAGGACTCTTCTCTGGATGATCTATTGATATATAGTGCACAAAATAAATGTGAACAAATAATAATAATTAATACATTTTTAGAAAAAAAATATTATAATTTACATAATGCAATACAAGTATAGTATATTCCGTAGCAAAAATAACTACATTAATAATGACAACAAAAATATATTTTTTATTATCTTGTAATCGAGTAATTCTATTATGCATTATGTTTTTTGCATTATCTTTTGTCTTTGCTAATTTTTGTCATTGAATTCGATGCGAAGAAAAAAGAAATAGTTTATTTATTTATTTATTAATTCCTAGAATGAACTAGTAAAGAGTCCACGCGTTGCTTTGGACTGAAATTGTTATTTCTTATAATAAATTTTTAAGATAATATGTAATGGGCCTTATATTGAGGAAATTGATATTTGTCTTAAATTTTAATGGGCTAAGACATTAACGTCAACAGGCATTAACGTAAATCAACGATTCTGATCTATCCAAGAAAATGATCAACGACTCAGGTTTCTTATTTGAGAAAGATAGCACCTTTCATATCATTTTTTTTAATATGCGTTTATATATAGTAAGGATTAGAGATACCTAACATAACAACAGGAGATTGGATTACAATGGTAGCATATATATTTATAATAGAGGGGAGGGATCCAATAACCATTGACATTGGTGTCCATGGTGACCATTTTTTTTTATTGATGCATAAATTGAAAGATTTAAACTGTTAGATGTATTCTATATTATCTCAATAACATATACATAAAAAATAATAAAGTTTTAACATTGTATCGATAGTCATCAAGAGAGGAGAAAAAATCATACAACTTGAACCGTTGATTTTTGTTAATGCTTGATGCACATGTAAATAAAATCAAAATGATATAATTTTTTGTATACTCATAAAATATGATATATACAACATATTCTATCAATTAGTTTCGTTATTTAAGAATTTAAAATGTAGTTATTTAAGATTTAATTTCACGGTCACCGATCGATCACCAAAAACATGGTTATTTGATCCCTCCTCTCTATAATAAGATACTGTTTTTTTTAACCGTATTTTGAGAGAAAAACTATTGTCAAATCCAACCTTGAATCTTTTATTTTTATTTTTATTTTTTTGCAAGGGTGAAGGGCCTTAATTTGTATGTTATGGTGCGTACTGTCTCTTGCACTCCGAGCTCGCAAACTATTCATCATAATGGAAAAAACAAACCAATGAGAACATAATTTAAAATAAATAATATTTACTATTTGGCTCAGGTTTGAAGGTGTTGTATCAGCAGTAACATGATCAATAGCTTTACATTTATAAGATTAATTGGAAGTACGTCTCATATAAATTAAACAAAAGCTAAAAAACAACACAAATATAGAATTTGAATATCCATCAAATTTCCCATTTGATTTGTTGAATTGAACAACACAAACATGAAACATCAATCATGCATGTGAAGAATATAAGTATATAATTAAATAAACTCGTTATATTAGCTAGCATGCACATAGAACATTATACTTCGTGTTACTATGTGAATATGGAACATATATAGCAACTTGAACAAACATTTTATACAACTGGATCAAATACAGTATGAATATAATTAATTAATTAATATCATCAAATTAATTAATCAAGTATGGGTTTTTAAATGAAAAAGAATTGGTGCCATCTATAATTCGATATGATTACTAATCGTTTATTATTCCTTAAACTAGCATTAATTGCATCAATTTTCTTACATATCTGTCGAGAAATTATGTTTACTCAGTTACTCTCTTTATTTTTGAACTTACGTACACACCAATATATACAGCATGGATCGGATTCGGGGCATATATATATCGGGCCTTGTCCTTGTCCTTGTGCCTTGTGGGATCAAATTAAGTTTCTTTCTGAAAAGATACCGTACGACATAGATGATAGAGCCCACCTTATATATATATATATATTATTATGATATTGATACGTATAAATAATAAATTGTTTAGTCCTGTTTTTCAGAAAAAAAGTACCTCAGAAAGGTTAATCATTTTCATTAGTGTACTTGTGCTGTCAGAAGTGTCACGGAAAGGAAAGATGGCTCAGTGTTTTACGAGTCATGCCTCTCCAGTCTCTCGACCCAAGTTGCATGTTAAATGAGACAAGATCTATACAAAATTAATTTCAGACTTTTTATTTTGCTTTCTTGCTTCAGAAAAATAACAAAAAAATGGTACAATTAACTTACTACTAATAAATAATGGAGTCTGATTTACTTACATGGGTACAGTTACAGTGTTACAGAATACAATGGTACAAAGCCTGTGAAATACGACAAACTTGTAAGTTAGAAAGAAAAGGTAAAATCCGATGTTACCATCCAAAATGCAAAGCTCTCTCTTCAAAAACAAGAAAATGCAAAGCTCTAACTCAGAGGTTTGTCCCGCATGCATTAAAATTGCGTAGAAAAAAAATACGGTAGGATATATCATATACAGTATATGAGTATTGATTTAACCTCGCATACTTTTTTTCGTGACGATTTCTCCAAAAACATATTAAATCACTTTTAAATTTTGATTTATATGACCAAATAAATTCTTTATATTAACATCTTATGGGATATAAATTTTTTTCATTTTCTGAGAATTTTTAAATATTTGTTTAAAATTTTTCAGAAGAGATTTTATTAATATTGTATAGTCATTTTAAAGTTCATACATAATTAGAAAATACAAGCACGGTAAACCACTGAAAAGTTTTGATGTAATTTTTTTGTGTTTCAAATTAAATAATTTTTTTTCTGGAAAGAAATATGTGAGAAGTATATATGGTACCCAGACTAGATGCTATGACAAGCTCTATATTATGAGGTTCTTAATTAATTATTTAAGAAACAATTAATAGATATGAGTGAAGTAGATGAATATTCAGAGAGTAATCAATGAGATACTCAAAAGGTGTTAATTTGTGTTGAATATATATATGACGTACAAGATGATAAATTAAAGAAATATGAAGTAGCGCAAATTTATAAAGTATCAAGGGTCATATGATATATCTGGTTTGAACTGAGAAAGGACATTGACAGACAGAAGCAATTCACTGGACAATATCAACATCATGCAGGAAATAGCAATCACCCATTATTTGTTTTCTGCACTCATTTTCGTTCTGTGTCTTTCTCTGCTCCATGACTGTTGACTGTTGACTGTTCACTGTTGTAGCAAGCAGTGAAATAGTAATTAAACAGAGCCAAATATATGCTTGCTTCAGCTTAATTAACTTACACCTTGATAGGTCATATATAGGTGTAAGGAGATTAATTTCCATTTCAGGCACACCAATAACCTAACGCTGAGGCTGAGGCTGAAGGCTGCAGATCATGTATCTGTTAGTTTGAAATAATAAAAACAATGATTGATTAATAGAGACTAATTTGGTCTCTTAAACAAAATTTGAGAAAATATATATTATGAATTTTTATGTCTGAGTAAAAATTGGGTCTGTTCTAATTTTGAAATTGAATTTTCAAGTTTCAAAACCCAAGTATCATGTATAGTACCCCTTTCTATGAATTGTGAATTTGTGATTACATGAAAACATATAAGAAATACAAATTCTTATGTCTAGAATTAGGAACTTCATATATATTCCTGTACCAACTTACTAACTTTTTGTGTGTGTGTTTTAATTTCTCGAGTGGCTTAATTAACTTCATGCATGTTTGTATTGTTTCCAAACTAGGAAGCTCAATCTCAGAGTTCTAGTTGTTGGTACATATATATAATTTTACCATTTATATGTTTGCTCATCAGTTTGATCTTGTTCCCGCCCCTTTTCATTTCAATGTCCTTATAAATTTTTGTTTAGCTTGTATAGTTTTGGACAACATTTAATTAAACGAACATATTGTTGGGAATATATGTTGTGACACAAACAAATTAAACACGAATTTATTTGGCGCCTAAGTTGGCCATGGCAGGAAGTAGAACAATTGCTAGCTGTTGGTGTCAGATTTTCATTTCCACGATTTCCACGATTTCCATATATACATTTTCTTCTTTTTGGCAACACAATATATAAATAAATTGCAAGAATTGTTGGTCCTACGCATGATGGATATATATATATATATATATATATATATATATATATTTATTCATTCATGTGCGATAATTGTGCATTGGACCTCCGTTATTTAATGGCGCATTTATATTTGAGGCATCTTTGCATGTGCACGTACCTCTCCCTCCCTACTCCCTTCGCCATTGCAAACAGTGACGAGGTGCAGTGACCAGTGAGGAGCATGAATGGAGCACACATGCATATTGTATCATGTATGCACCCACACACATACACAGAGGAGAGACAGCAAACAAAGATCGATGTTGATAGCTAGCTACAAATATTGTTACACTCAATCGACGTCCACAAACATTCTGACATGCATGCTTATTTCAAATGTCCAAATGTTATACATACATACAACTTACAAGAGTATATATATATGGAGCTAGACTATTATACTAACGTTAGCATTTCGAACCGAAATGCTAACGGCTCAAAATTGTTGTTATCGTATCCGAAATCATGATTTATGGTGCTCAATAAATTCTTTATATGAAAATATTGGGGAATACAAAAATTTTTCATTTTTAGAGTTTTCTAAGTATTTGTTTTGAATTTTAGAAAATAGCTCATAAATATTAATAAAATATTGATGTTTGTACATTCTATTTTCAAAAATGCAAAACAAATACTTAGAAAATTTTAAAAATGGAAAAATTTTGTATTCCCCAATATTTTCATATAAAGAATTTATTGAGCACCATAAATCGTAATTTCGGACACGATAACAACAATTTTGAGCTGTTAGCATTTCGGTCCGAAATGCTAACGTTAGTATAATAGTCTAACTCTATATATATGTGTGTACTTGTCTAGTTCTAGTAGATAATTTTAAGAGGAGGGATCCTGTGCCAACGCTCCAACGGTACCAACGGACAGATTTTTATATCCAAATTCTGATTTATATGGCTCAATAAATTCTTTATATCAAAATCATGTGCCATGCAAAAATTTTCATTTTTAGAGATTTTTAAGTATTTATTTCAGATTTTCCAAAAGTTATATATGAAACATTGATTATTTTATTAATATTGTATAGTTGCTATTAGAAAATCCGAAATAAATACTTAAAAATCTCCAAAAATGAAAAATTTTTGCATGCTATAAGATTTTGATATAAAGAATTTATTGAGCCATATAAATCAAAATTTGGATATGAAAATCTGTCCGTTGGCACCGTTGGAGCGTTGGCACCGGATCCCTCCTCTAATTTTAACTCAGAGGGGTGAAAATAGGGAACTTAGAAATTATATATAAGATTGTATCGCTCGTGCATATATATCAGCTAGTTATATGATATGGCTCCACGTCTTATAATTTACAATCTTCAGGGTATGGGCAACTTGACAAGAGGATTAAATGGAAGAATATAGGACATAATTAAAAGACGAATATATATATTTCACATTAATTCTAGCTAATTTCATAACTTTGCATATATAAACATATAGAAATAATCAACACAGTGAATAATGAGGCCCACAACAATGATAAAAGTTGGTAACATTTAACCTAACAAATTTGGATTCTCGTGCGAGTTGTGATTATTGTTCTTGGCTTGGCTGCACAAAATCAATATCCCTCCAGTCATGTTATAATGTTATATGCATTCCATACTCACACAAGAGTAGCCGATGTTATCTCTCCAGTTTAGAGTAGTGGAGAGAAGCAGGATAATGTCAGGCTAATACGAACAGAACATAACCGCACTGGAAAACTGGTTTACAAAATATGATTGGTGAATTAATTCAATTGGTATATATAGACAAAGGATCTTATCCAACCATACACCACGTACGTGATACTATTCTGGAGTCTTCTCATACTAATTAACAATGTATTGTAATTATAATGTATGTTCCTTTTTCTGTGCAAAATACTCCAAGAGAACTGCATGTAAGAAATTTCTACATTGTTTTGTTTGGTTGTACATATCATTCATTCTACGCTAGCTAGCTTAGTTACTGCTCGAGCCTGCCTTGTTCAATGTTGGAATAGATCAAAATTGAATTCTGATTATTCTTGTAAAATTTAGAAATATCCTTTCGACCATCCGGACAAAGAACTGTACTTGCCTCAACAAGTTTATATTTTAATTTCCTTCATAAAATATTGTTCAGAAGTAAATATAATGAACAGGAAGGAAACAAAATTTAGACTGTTAGAGAAGTAGAATATTGCATATATATTTCACGAGAATCTCCGGTCCAGTAACTATTTACTGGTTCAATGTTTTGTCCTTTTATAATAGACAAGAAAATCCAAAGAATCTTATCAATCTGTACTCTTTTTTTTTTTTTTTTTGAGAATACAATCTGTACTCTCTCAAACAAGGTACTGCAATATATACATATTTTAATGTTACATGATTATTCCTGTTTGGGTAAAGAGAGCAAAACAATAATATGTTCTGAATGAATATATGTAAGCGATGTAATTATGTAAAATTTGATGTCTGGGTTTGAAAAAGACGGCACAATACCTGACTAATTAATTAAGGCCCGTTTAAGAGAGACCACAAAATATGAGCAGTCACTAAGGTGGACCTGCCGAGGCTAACACATACTATGTTCAATGGGCTTATTTCACTATTCCTAAGACAACGAGGCTGTTATAATATGAAGGTTTTAAACATACAAATGTATATGCTATAATCAACATTCCAGTTATGCAGATCAGCTTCTCATCTTATCGCTGAAATGATAGTACCATCTATTTATTTGCCATAGGCTGGATCCACTTACGCTAAAGCATTTTAACATCTAGCAAAAGAAAATGGTGCATTTTAGCAAAATCACATGCAAGCTATCCCTGTATATAGATAATTGCAGTTATAACTCGTGCTCCAAACAAAAATTGCCTGAAGGCATCTTATATCTTAATATATAGTTACGTCAATTCCAGCTACAGCAAGGGTCCAGATATGCTCAATCTCCAATTCCAAATAAACATTTAGTAGGACAACACTGCCACAACCTTATACACAATTTCACCAATAATCATTGCATGAGCACTTGCCATCCTTGAAATGGTGAAACCGCTTGTTGTCCCTCACAATCAATTCTCTACCAACTATTCTCGACATGATCTTTATCGCATTATGGCAATCCCCGCAAATCCTCAAATTCTTGATGACCCTAAGGGGTGTCCTTGCAGGGGTGCTTATGAGCCCATAGGCAATAGCCAATCTCTCACTGTGATACATGAGTGCTTGCTCCTTTGCTTCTTGGTCTATGTCATGTAGTACATACCTTGTATCAGGCACATATACCTCCTCCTTCACTACCTTTTTTTCAATTTTTGGGGGCAGGCGATACTCTCCCAGTTTGTTTCTTCCATCAAGCATGTTAATACCAAGACGTCTTTTTGGTGGTGGAGCCCGGGTCTGTTTTGGGTCAACCTTAGATGGGTCGAGAGAGACCAATATGTCATTTACCCAATCCTCCATGTCTATGTCTCCTTGTGCATGGGCCATGTTTCTCAATACCTCCCAAATCTCAATGGTTGGTTCAAAGGGTAAGTCCTCTATGTACTCCACTGCCTCGTTCAAATGGCCGGATTTTCCTAAAACCTCAACCATACCAACATAATGTTCAATTCCGGGGGTGATACCATAATCTTTGCTCATGGAATCAAAGTGTATGAAGGCTTCTTCCACTGCTTCAGCTGCAGCACATGCAGATAAAACCAAAACAAAGGTCTGTGCATTAGGGGTGACACCGTTTAACCTCAACTGTTCATATAGTTTCAAACCCTCATCCCCTTTACCGTTTATGGTATACCCATGTATCATAATGTGCCAAGACTCCATGTCTCTGTCAGGCATATGATCGAACGTGCGGCGTGCATCGGTCACGGCACCGCATTTCCCATACATATCAAGAAACTTATTATTCACATTCAAATCACCACGAAACGGCGACCTGAGGAAGTAATCATGTACCTTCTTGAGGTCATCAAGTAACCCCGGCTCATCGCAGGATGATACCAGGGAGAAGAAAGTGTGCGGATGGGGTGCCCGTACACCCTGATCGAATAACTGAATTGCTTCCTTGACCTTACCAGCATGTGCCAAGGCACCAAGATCTGACGGAGAAGCCGCTGGTGACGGAGATTGCTGGTGCTGATGGTGAGGCAGCGGTGCCCATGGATTGCCGGAACCAGGTGGAGGCCACTGATCGGCGTTAGGTTGAGACTGCTGGGTTAGGGTATGCGGAGTGTACTGGTTGGGGCGAGGCTGGGAGCGATGATTGGGAAAGGAAGCAGCGGAGGTGGAGAGGAGGCGGAGCGAATGGAGGCGGGATCTGGAGAGGAGAGTGAGTACTGAGGAGAGCGAGCAGAGCGCCATGGGTAGCCAGGCTAGGGTTTAGCTGCAAGTTTTCTGAAATCGCAAGCTTTCAAATCTTGTTTTAATCTGCACAATCAAATTACTGTATCATTTTCTGAAATCTCATTCGTATTGGCTGCTGGTAGCAAAGGAACACAAGGAATTATATTGGTTGTTGGTCGCAAAGACAGATGCTAAGGGATGAGAAGTATCATCAGATAAGTAACAGATTTCAGAGCATTGCAATGGAAAACCTCATAACAATAAAATTGGAGCTGTAAAGGATCCAATTGCAATGAGCCACAATGAAATTAGTACCGACTGGAGAAAGAAGACCTTAAGAAAAGAAATTAGTACCGAATTGGAGGTGCAGAGAGTAAGGAGGAGGAGTGGAGGAACTGGAAGCGTCTTCCAATTTGGACTGCTGCTGCTGTCTGCCTGTTTGTCTCTCGATTGTTTGCCTTTGGAGCAGCAGCGAAGGGCGACGAGAAGCGACCGGCGAGTGCAGAGGAGTTGTGGGGTTTCGTCGGGAGGAGTTGGGAGTTCGAACTTGCAACCCTGTTCGGCTGTTCGTCAATCGTAGTAGAGCAAAGGTCCGTCCATCCGTCCATCCGTCGGGGTTTAATTTAATCCGTTTGATTCGGATGGGATGGGGAACAAATTACAAACGGAAACGGGCCGGACGGAAGTCTAAACTGGGCCTGCTATTCTGTTTGACTTGAGTCGACAACCTTAAGAATCTATGGTACATATAATATAGCACAGTTCATGTATAGTTTTGAAGTTTTCTTTCTTGCAATAAATTCAGAGGAAGACTTCAGATTTAAAAGTAATTCAGTGGAAGAGAGTTGAGATATATACAAGTACCAAAATTTGAATACCACGCAAAATGATTTTGCTTTCAGTAATTGATAGTCCTTGTCCATTATTTATTTTTTTGTTTCTACAACACTAGCTGTCTAGCTCTACGCAATAAAGAAACAGAACAGAAACGGACTAAAACGTGAATCGAATGTTGCACGATTGAGTTGCCAAAATACGCTCATCTGCCACATGGATGCTGACTGCTGAGTTCATAACAAATTAGTGCAAGGACAGACCAGCATTTTTGTTTACAGAGCTAATATATCTTTTGTCACACATTAAAAAATGCGCATACATCAGAATAACAGGCTAGAGATAGTCATGGAGCAGATATGTTTCACATAATGATTATTCTTCATCGCTATCATGTCCAAAAACAGAAGGCACTTTTTTCACAACCTTTTGCTTCTTCGAAGAAGTTCCAGTGGAAGCCTGTTGTATCAGAAAACATTAAATCACAATCACTTAAAAAAAAAAATGGAAGTTGTAGAATTTCATAAATGTTTCTTTTCCCAACCTTAGTAAGGGGGCCTCTTGAAAACCCAAACTTCAAAGCCTGCCGCTGATTCTGATTCAAGTCAGTAACTGCTGACGCATTCGATTTTGAATCACTATCATCAGAAATTGCCGACTCCTGTTTCTCTTGCTGTTGCTGCTTTTTATGAGCATCAGCCCTAGATATAAGAAGCGCAACAAAATATTAAGAATGGTCATTACTGCAAGATTCAATTTCAATTTTGCAAAGTAATCATCATATGTATGTAAATTTTGGTATGGCTACTCTCTGTTATTTACATTTGTGCTAATTTGGCCATTTCCTTCTCCTGACGCAATTGTTCCCTTTTTAGCCTGTCATCACGGCTGCTGCTGCTCCCGTGCATATCTCTCATCTCCTTGAACCTCTGAAGAACAAAATTTAAATGAAAGGAACACCATCAGGCATTAGAAAGAGGCAAAACTTGAATCTTAAAGTTTTGCATATGGAACTCAAGGGTACATTGAACTATAATAACCTAAATTGCCAAAACCAAGGTCACGCTCAGGAGAGGGACAGGCACAACTTTGATGTCATATCAATGGGACAATAGGAGTCGTACTCTGAACTTTTTTTTTTGATGCAAAATACTCTGAACTTTTAGCAGGCTATTAGAATTTTGCATCATTTAAACAATGTGTCAGTTATATGAGAAATGCCACTATTATTTGCAAAAATAACCAAGTTTATCACAACACAAAAACCAAGAGCATCACTCAAAAATAATAAAAAAAATGAATAAAAGACTAGAGCTGACCTTCCGGTGATTATGGTCATAAGAACTTAAATGAGCCTCAAATTCAACAGCGAGCTTGTATTGCTTGTGGCAGAGTTCACAAAAGAAAACTTTCTTAATTTCCTTGACCTCAGTCTGGATTCTGTGCTCCCTTTCTGCCATCACCTGGAATTGTCATACACGTGCAACACAAAAACAAACAAACCAAAAGGCAATACACACCAGCAAATACAACTTACAAAGTATTACATACTATTTACTATTCCTAAGCATAACAATTGCTAAGCATTCATCTAAATCTTAATTCAAATCCAAATTCTTCAATGAGATGAGAGGGCCCTTTTTACGAAACAACCCTCAAAGTTCTATAATTTCACTTTTGGTCTTCTTCTCGTAACGAAATAACAGATAATAAAGATCTGTTTCAGTTCAGTCTCCTATGTACTAAATTCAAATGGAATCTATTTTGGATACAATATACAATTCAGAGATTTGTTCATGCTCATGCAGTTTATTAAGTGTGCCATTGTGAGTTTCTCCCAAATATTGCTACAGATTTGACAAGAAGTGACAAACATTGAGAAAGCTAAAATTTTTAACAGGGGCATAGTGGTATCCTCTGAGATGACTGCTATAGTCTATAGATATACATGAATGGTGGGTTTCTAAGAAATTTTATCCTTTCCATGCACATACCTCGCGCCTTTTTACTTGCTCTTCAGTTTCTTCAAGCTCGATTTCTAGTTTCTTCCTCTGTACATTCTCTTCTGATGTAAAGTACTCATCTTCTTCTTGCTTCCCAACTCCCAGTTTGGAGTCTCTAATATTAGCTTTTATAGGTTCAGTAATTCCTATCAGAAAAACAAAACAATGATTCAGACGAAGAAAACAGTACATGACTTTATGTCCTGTGCATAATTTTTTTTTCTTCTCTCTCATCTTAAATCCTAACAAGATGTTAAAACCTAGCAAAACTCATATTACCTGTTTTTTACTATTTTGGCAGATTATGTTGGCATGTTTTTCAAATGAACTTCTTTACAAGGGTGCACATGAGCACTATTTGCAAGCACCAAAACAACAAGTAGTATTCGATGACTTGTGGGCAGATGTGCAAAAGAAGATTGCGCTGGAGCTTATCATGATATCATCTTTGGTTTATTTGGCTTTCATATATTGGTCTAGTGCACGGTTTGTTCATATTCCCAGACATTTCTATAGTTTGATGGTTTATTATAATTTCCCTTGATGAGAAGTTCGAAGTGAAATTGGTAATAGTAGTGTTTATGTGAACGATATATATGTAAATATGTAATACTTAAATATGTCAACTGTAAACACTATGCATGACAGTATATTATAGTGTACACTCCCGCATGATAGTAGATACAAAGTACAATGACCCAAAGTATAAACACCTAACATGGCATGTTTTACATTATAATAGAGCAACTTAAGCATTTGAGTATGATCTCTCACGTAATCACCACACAATAAATATAAATAAATATCCACGATATGCCCGTGACATGACCGTACAATTTTATAAACTGTCAAGTGCTACTTGCAATATTTGCTAGGCTGCAGGACAAAACCCTAACAGCATAGAGTGCAGCAGTGGTGAAATCGTTGCAATGAAGGACCAACTATTGGTTGGTATATACAGGCTAGGAATACATATGGTAGTGCTCTCAATACAACCATTACTAGAGCAAGCATTGAAGCTCTATCGTTTGAATAGAACAAGGGAGGATTAACGTACCTTGTTCATTTTTCCCGAGGCCCTTGCCTTTCCAGCCCATCTTCTGGAGGAGCCGAAAACCGATATTTGAGGATGTGAGCTGGGTATCAATAGAAGCCTGCTCCAGATCTTCAGTGTCGAGGTTCTCAGTGACACGGTGGTACTTTGGCAATCCGAAATCATCATCATCATCATCTTCTGACTCATGATGATAAGACGAACCAGGCCGCTCCTTCAAAATTGAACAAAACAGAAGTCCAGATTTAATGATCCGTACAAACCGTATCGAACAGATACTCTTCAGGTCAGTTTGCAATAAATTTGAAGGCCTCATGCGGAAAGTACCAATTATACTAATAGCAGAAAGCACCAATACCTTAGGGTGGCGGTTGGAGGCATCTTTATGTGGAGTATTGTAGGTGCTGTCCATGAGACCGCTGCGTGATACTGTTATAAAATAAATTGATTGACATGATATTGATATCGATATAGATATGGAGTGAGTATGCATGTGAGAAAGAAAGAGGGGAGGGAGGGTAGCAGGAAGGAAAGGAGAAGCTAAGCTTACAGTGGAATAAAAGAAGCAGAAGAAGAGCAGAGCAGAGCAGCGCCGGAACGTTGGGATCGGATCGCAGGAGGGGAGAGCTAGGTCAGAGCGGCACCTGTCTGTGAGACTAATGGATTTGGATTTGGATTTGGGATGGAATTAGGTCGGGCGGGTCGGCGGATTGGATTCGGGAGCGATCGAGAGAGAGAGAGAGAGAGAGAAACCCCAAAGTCGAATCCCAGCGTTGAGAAAAAAGACTGAGGAGTCAGTCGACTAAGGTGCGCTCCAATTGAGGTGAATAGAGGGGAGGGAAGAGGAGGAGAGGGGAGGGGAGCGACCTTCTTCTAACTTGTTCCTAAGTTTTTTTTTAGGGGTGAATGGATAGTAATGAATGTTACGCCCTCTATTCATTTTCTCCAAATCTTGTAACCTCCTAAATTGGGGTGTACAATAGTTATCCTTCCTCTTAGTTCCATTACATTTCATTCCCTCAAAACTCTGGAGCAAAGCCTAAAGGCCACTTGCCTTTTCTAATATTATCAAGGCCGAGAGGAGAGATGGCAAACCAACTAAGATATATATCTACATAGAGTTAGACTATTATGCTAACTAACGTTTCAGATTTTATATTATCGTATCCGAAATCAGGATATATGGTGCTTAATAAATTCTTTATATGAAGATATTGGAGATACAAAGTTTTTTTTTTTTATTTTTAGAATTTTCTAAGTATTTCTTTTGAATTTTAGAAAAGATATTATAAATATTAATAAAATATTGATGTTTTTATATACTATTTTTAAAAATGCAAAACAAATACTTAAAAAACTTTAAAAATATAAAATTTTTGTATTCCCCAATATATTCATATAAAGAATTTATTGAGCACCATAAATCATGATTTTGGATATGATAATATAAAATTTGAGGCGTTAGCATTTCAGATCGAAATGCTAACGTTAGTATGATAGTCTAGCTCATATATATATATATATATATATATATATATATATATATATAGTTTGACTTCATATTCGATACAACCTCCGTCCACAATTAAATGAATTTATACCCTTTACAACTTGTCCCCAATTAAATGAACTTTAGCGATTCGATATTATTTTTCTATTCGTCTCTTATTTCTCCAATGTTATGATTACCATTTTATCTATATTATTTAATTGGAACATTTATTATGTAATGATTACAAATTGAGGGTATAAAAGTAATTTCACTTTTTACTAACTCGTTTGACTTTTCCTAAAAATTCATTTATCCATGGACAGAGGTTGTACTAATTATCTAACTAAATATACTAATTATTCAACTTAATATATTAATTATTTTACTTATTTTGTTTAAACAAGTCAAACTATATGATATCCTCAATGCTATTCTCAATGAGATCTCCGTATCTAGACCCAAATATATCAACATAAACAATCACAACGTACGTTTCAATTGTATAGCATGCCATTAACAATATCAACAAGCATAGGGAGGTATGAGGTATCTGACTTGCATAGGGAAAGGAAAAAAAGAACACAATACACAAGTACACACATTTATTCCCGATTTTTTTTATTAATAAACAAAAAAATAACAAATCACCGATTCAGTTCAGAAATCATGAAACTAAACATTCCACCTATAAAGAAGGCGGACCGATTCCACTTTCTTTCTAGGTGGACCCATTTCACCTAAAAATTAGGTGGACCAGTTCATATTCAACACTGCCACCTTTCTTCTCTTCTCCTACTTAACTCGTCCCAACCACATTGCAGTTGTCCAAGTCTTCGATATATCATAGTTCTAAAAACATGTATTTTCATTTCCCAAAAGGAAAACTTTGAAGGATTATCATATTCGACACTATAAGATCCAGTTATAACATTGCCGCCAGCATACACGACAAGTCGGTATCATTCTGATAATTTATAAAATAAAATAAAAAAAATACAATAACGATTTATATTATTAAACTAAATATTTAGATATTATATAAAATAATTTCATAAATATTAAAATATTGCTGACTTATAGGCAATGTGAGAGAGCAGCAAACTGAATAGTTGTAGCTTGAAGTTTGCGTATTGGAATTTATATGAACTGGTTCACCTAGAAATTAGGTGGAATAGGTCGGCCTAGAAAGAAGGTGGAATCGGTCCGCCTTCTTTCTAGGCAAAATTGGTCTGCCTTCTTTCTAGGTAGAATATGTAGTTTCGTGATTTTTAAACCGAATCGTATATACTCGTGATTTCTTATTTTCTTTTGTTTATTAATAAAAAAATCGGCATTTATTCATACCGACATCATTAAAAATCCCAAAAAATTGTGATCGTTCAATTATTTATATATAAATAGAAAAAACAGAATAATAATATTGTAAATTCATATAAAAAACTAATTTAATCATCAAATCAAATGAGAATTTGCTCCGCCATTCTCGTTCTCTCCGGAACGGTTCCAAATGTCTTCACCAGATGTGTCATTTATAGAATAAAAATGCATACAGGTGATGAGAATTTTTATTTCTTATTTCATTATCATCATCAGTACAGTACTGTAGCACATGACAGCATTTCAAAGTATACCACTACCAGGAAGGATGCAGTGCTCAGTAAGAACTAAGAACAGAAAATTGAGTGAGATATTAATCCACCCACCCTCTTAATTAAAACTACTAATAAAGATGTAAAACTGCCTTCTAAGCTTAGTTTAGTTGGACCTCATATTTTTCCAAAAAGTTGGAACAATAATTTTCATATCATCGTCAATTTAGGCTGGTCTAGTCTTTTCCATTGAGCCCATGATATCCCAATATCCCATATCATATCAGTCAAAGTTTATATATCGTAAAGAAAGATGCATATATATATACCAGCAGCAGCACTGCAGTACCATGCCGGTCGACCGCAACTACGACTAGACTGGCTGGCAACTGGCAACATGATGATTGATCTGGCCAGAGAAACATATATAAGAAGGTCCTTAATTTCATTGAAATTAATTTGCAGGTTCCTACCAATAGACCAATAGAGATGTACTAATCAGTAACTTTGTTTCTGCCAATAGAGATATATTGATCACGCGATCTAGTTAAAATTAAGTTACTGAAATCAGACCAGCTAGCTGTACATGAGGTATGAATATTAGCTTATATAGTAGCTTTTACTTCCACACAGCTCTAGATTGATCGACGCCCCATTCCCATTCAAGTTGAAGTTGGCCATGACACTGACAGTACAGTATTACCAACATTTTTGGCAATTAAGCTTCAAAACACGCTCCTTTTCTTGCCACTCTATAAAGCATCAAAGTGAAGCTTTATAAAATAGAAACGGAAACAGATAAATAAGAGAACTGACATTCCTCTTACATTCCCTATTATTTAATAACACATATCAAACTAAGAGCATTCAAAAGTTATAATATAATTACCAGGTCACCCATGTCCACACCAGCATTTAGTTTCCACAGTCAAAACATGGTAGTCACAACCTCATAGGCTAAGATCAGCACCACACTTTGCAGTAACAGCAGAACTAACTGATTCATATTACCAACATTATATCACAGCCACCAGTCGAGACATATTACCAGAAATGCCACTGTCAGAGAGGCTTCTTCATTTTCTCAATGGCTGTCAACGCCATATCAATTATCAACGCTGGTGTCAGAAACCCCTTCTTTCCCAAGTTATTCACTGAGGTGGGAGTTCCCACATACAGCATGCCAACTCCAGCACCTATATATTGTATATAAAAATTTCCATGATCTTATAAATCGTATAATATTACCAACCAAATTTTGTAGCAAGTCTACCAACTAGTATTGGCATCGATACTGATGCAGGATGGCATGCTAATGTTGATATGAGTGTTAAACTTCTTAAACTGCAAATCAAGTACGCGGGTACGTATATGTGCTATGTGTCTGTAGGTGACAGAGAGGGGGGGAGAGAGGGAGAAGGAGAGGAGTATATACAGGGAGATAGCTGGAGACAGTATGAGGGGTGACATCCATGGCGGCGTTGAGTTGCCTAATTAAGCCTTTGCTTGATCAAGGGTGTTGTATCCTTCTATCGCGACCACACACCTAAGACTGAGACTAGATACAGTTCAATAAACTGTGTATTTATACTCTTTGGCGTTTTTACCTTCTGAAGTTATCAAATATTGTTTACTGGTATAACATAACTTTCTTGTCAGGTTCGTATGGTACTGGATATATATATATTTGATATTGAAATATGAATGCTGTTGGTTGGGGCTCCAGAAATCTCTTTTTTCCTTGTTATTTTAGAGAAGTAATTCCTGCATTTGATATTCAGTAGTATTTACCAGCCCTTAAAAGTAGATGTTCATAAATTACTATATATTGTAACACATTAGTGTTAAGTCAGTTTGATACTCAGTCACATTCAAAACGGGTTCTGGGTATAGTGAGGAGAGGAGAGGGTACGTAGCTGCTGGTAACAACTAGCTATGCATAAAGGAGGCGACTTATTTTGTATATATTTAGGTTTATGTATGAAGGAAAAGGATATATAGTTTACCGGTAGGATTAGGAACTAGCTAGCTTGAATCATCATTTATTTGTTTTGGTCTGAGATTTTGAAGAGATGTATTGCAAAATTTGAATGTTCTGCTTGTTGGACAGGGTTTGCTGAATTATATTTGGTGAATTCATCTGTTAATTTTTATGAAATTCATACAAGATTGTCTTAGTATGATTTTCAGTTAGAGAGATGAGAAAAAAAAATTGTATGCTATTGAGAATTTTTTTTTGGTGTTTCTGCTGAATGTACGACATATTAGATCTGGCAAGAAATTTATTTCAAAAATAATTTCAAACTTGTTACTTGCGACAATGTTTATATTTCTTGTACATCAAACATGCACAGTGTATAAAATCTCACAACTCACAACCGATCAGGGTTGTTCATTTATAGGTCGGATATGTTCCCAAATAACCAAAACTGGGCCAGGCCTCGTGACAGCCCCACTGGTGTGAATACGATGGCCCAGATTAGGTTATATTTCCATTGAATTGAATTTCGTCGAGTTTTAGCGAAGAAGCCCAATACAGTTACGACTTAGGAAAAGAAAAGCTCACCACAAATTTGATCTGCCAAGGCACAATTCAAACACGAAAAATGTACATGGTACAAGTTTATAGTCATTCCACTCTGAAGCATAATGCTGCCAAGATTCCTACACTAACCCTTCCCTCACTATGTCACCCACAAAGCCAATTAGACCACCATCTTAAGCAAACCTAAAACAACAAAAGAAAGAACAAAAACAAAAAAAAAAAGGAAAAAAAAAAAAAAGAATTGAAAAGCACCAAGCAGAACCAAATCTATACAAAGAGAGGCTGGATGAACATAACACCCACACATTCACAACTTCAAATACAAATTCCCTCAGGTTATAATCTCTCTTTCCACTCATTGTTTTCCTCAGCTCAATCCTCTGCCAACCCCTCAATGGTTCCCATGTCCCCATCCAATTTTCAATTACATTTCAGCTTCCTCAATTAAAATCTGCCTGATGGTCCAGAGTCTCTACGGTCAGATCTAGTATCAGTTTCACTTGAACTTGCTTTCGACTCTATCTCAGCCAGATGGGCCCTCCTGCTCCTCCGATCCTTTAGTTCAAAGCAGCAACAAGTCAGAAATTATAAAGACCAAAGTTTTTTTTTTTTTTTCGTTTTCAAGTAAAAAGCGATTAATATATGTTAAATGCAGATATGGTACCAGTTGGGACAGCTATAGCATACTGGTGTCCATATAGCACTGGCATCTGCTGGTCTGGTACAGGTATTGCACCAATGATGTGACAATCACCCAGCCATACTGGTAACTACTAAGCCTGGCAGTACAAACAATTTCAACCCAATAACATAGAGTACCATCAAAAGGTCTCCGTATCTTATTATATGGGAAGACAAAACAGTATTTTTGGCATTTCATATTGTCCTGCAATTGTTTATATCATAAGCTACTGAGGTTGCATAAATCAGGTGTCTATTCAACCAAATCAGGTGGATCACATGCAGCTATACAAGTGCCAAAACTAGGTGGAACTGGTTCAACTTAGTCTTAGTAACAGTGTCACAATCGAGTGGTGATGCAGATAACCAGACAAAGAAGAAGGAAAGAAAAAGAACCTCGCGAGAAGGGACATCCTCGGCCTCAAGCATGCGAACAACATGGCCCATAGTGGGACGCTTTTCAGAATCTGGGTCAACGCATCGCAATGCAACCAAGAGGGCTCGCTTCAGGGCTCGAGTGGCAGGCTTTGCCTCCATGTCAGGATCCACCACTTCCTCTGCTCTCCTGTTTCCCACCATCATCTTCAACCACTCCACTAGATGTACCTTCAATTCAAGAGAAAATGTAAATATAATAACCTGTACTCCTTTTCTGCCTAGAAAAATTCCATGTGTCAGATTTTATTGTATTTTAAATATATTTGGTCCTTGTTCTCACAAATTATGAGGATTTCTTAACAAACTGTAGAATTATATTCCTTTGGTCCTTGAGCAAAATGGTTCTTTTTGGGAATTTCATCCCACAGATCAGTTTGACAAACAGTATGATACTGCACTGTTTTCCTGAGCAAACTTGATAAAAAAAGGTCCCAAGCTACCCGTCATCCTTTCTCTTCTGGTAATCCTTACTAATAATAAAAGCATATTGGAAAAAATGACATGAAAGGGCTATCCTCACATCTGAGCCGTTGATCATGTTCTTCGATAGATCAGAACCGTTGATGTATGTTAATGCCCGTTGACGTTCTCAGCCCATTAAAATTAAGGCCCATATAAATTATCTCAAATTAAGGCCCATTACATATTATCTTAAAAGTTTATTATAAGAATGAATAATTTCAGCCCAAAGCAAGGAGTGGGCTTTTTACTAGTAAGAAAAAAAAAAAAGGTCCCAAGCTACCCGTCATCCTTTCTCTTCTGGTAACGAATGCTAAGGAAATATGTATGGATAGAGGGGAGTAAAAAGAACTTTGTTTTTCTGAGGAGTTACTATCGAAAATCTCCAGGCTCAGAAAAAATAAAAATTAAAATAAGCAATACCTCGTTAGGAGGTCGACCATAGTCAACAGGATCCCTCCCTGTTACAGATTCTAGCAGAAGCACACCAAAGCTATACACATCACTCTTCTCATTAAGTAATCCAGTATTTGCATATTCTGGAGCGACATACCTGGAAAGTTGTTGAAAATTTACAGTTGCTACCCATATTAGAAATGTTTACACGTAACTAGTGGAACCAACAGAAAGCCAAGTATTGTAATAACATACAAAATACTTGGACCATAATAATTTTAGATCATACAATAAAGAGTATAAGACATAGGGGAAGAAAAAGTATGTTTTTATAATTCCTAGCATGCTATAAAAGCAAGCAAGTATATCACATGACCTATCAGATTTGAAGATTCAGAAGGTACTGCTGCCAGCAATTTAACATATCAGAATGCAGATATTGTGTGCTGTAAACAGTACTCATGACATATCAATTTATTTTATACAATAGGACTTGCCTAAACCGAAACATGAAAATAAATTAAAAAAAAACTTATGTTTTATATTGACCATAGAAAGCTTTCCAAAAAAAATTAAAAAATGTTACAAATGCATTCTTTTCAAATTTGCTTTGCTGCCATATATAAAGGCACAAAAAAAAAAAAGAAACAAAAAAGTATTACTTGGCTACAAATTTATGTTACAAATAACAATAACATAATCTCTAAAGGGGTCAAATGTTATTTAGTAAGCTTACCCAAAAGTGCCCATAACTCTAGTGGTAATATGGCTCTTTCCTGCACCAAGAAGCTTTGCAAGACCAAAATCGGAGAGCTTGCCATTAAATTCTTCATCAATTAATATGTTGCTTGATTTGATATCTCTGTGCACAACCTTTGGCTCTATTGCCTCGTGCAAATAAGCAAGCCTACATGGCAATTTCCAAAGGTATTCACAATAATTAAGAACTTTTACACAAATCAATATTTAAGGGAAATTTGGGTAGTATCAGGGTATTTTGTAAAGTTAATTTGAATAATAATACATTTACGGAATGCAATTGGCATGTTTTGTCAGACTCAATCTTCTGTACTTTATGCAAAAATGTACCCAACCCATGTCCTTGATCATCATTAGGAATCAGCATCCCATTACTATTCACCTGCATGGTGTTTGCTGTCTTATAATACTACATCATTCTAGTAACTTCTTTTGGCCAAAATGATCAGATCAGCCTTGTAAGAATAAAATTTATATTAATAAATTGAGACTTTTACAAATATAACATTAGATGTTTTCTTAGCGATCTGAAACGTCAAAACCAAAGTCAAAACAAACAATGCACGTCAATTATTATGAACAGGACAAATTTCCATCATCCAGAACGCAGGGATATATCAGAAATGGAAAAAGAATCATGGTTTTTCTTGTAAGTAACTCAAAGAAAAGAATAGTTGGTCATACGCTTTGGCAATGCCAAGGATGATTTTCATCCGTGCCTCCCAAGTGAGCACCCCACGTTGTCGCATGGCACCATGGAGCCACTGCTCCAAGTTCCCATTGCTCACATATTCATACACTAGCATCCTGAATGGTATATGACATGTCAGACAATATATATAAACTAACAGGAGTGTTACACGTGTCTTATTCTTATTCAATTGACATGAGACACACTTTTGCAAGAATTTGCACTGACCAACTGAGCAACAAATGGTTTGATAATAATTCATCACTGTCAGACAAATTTATCTGTACATGTTGTGAAAGGAAAACACCAAAAAAGAAAGTAGATAAGTAACCGTTTGACATCAGCTCAGGCTATTCATGACTGTACATGAAGCGTTACAAAATGCTGCGCATCTTCAGAACATAATGGTGCCAAAATCTGAATCTTCAAACCAAAATCACGTGCTTTTCATGCGTATTCGTTATAAAATGACTACATGCAAGCATGTACAATTATGTGGCTTATTGCATGCACATCATTAAAAAAAAAATGCTGTAATACCGTTACTACTCTAACAATAATAGAAACAAATAATACAATTGAAAAACCTAGAAAAAATATGTACCTATGGATTCCTTCAACACAATAGCCAAGAAGCCGCACCAGATTCTTATGTCTTACATGCCCGATTGCTTCCACCTCCACCCGAAATTCTTTCTCAGCTTGACCCCTGGAAAAGTATATAAATCAACAAATGCTAGCCTTAACACGAAGAGCTCATTGGTTTGCTCAGGAACAAGACTTAACACAACTAAGTTTTCAAACAATACCTAACAACTCAAGTCTAAGCATTACCATGACAAGAGAGCAAAATTAAATCACTCACAAATTGTTAAGGAGCTTTTTAATTGCCACCTCAGTTCCGTTTATCAGCCGTCCCCGATAAACAACCCCATAACCACCTTCTCCTATCACATTCTCCTTAGAAAACCGATTTGTTGCATGCTCCAAGTCCCTCAGAGTAAACCAGTGACCCCAGCCAAGATGTGAGAACTCCGGCAAGCCCACCAATGGAGAAGCCGACACAATAGCATGCTGGTAACTCTGCTTCCTTGCTGGTCCTGACCCACTCTCATCACCTGATCCAAAGTGGTACACCGAGCTACACTGACTTAGATTGTCAGCATCACTAGATTTGCTTCTTGTCAGGTGTGTCAGCATTTTTCCTGAATTATTATTCTTTCCAGAACCACTGTTGTTAAAATTACTGTTATGACTGTCAGGGTAATAATGTGTGTCATGGTTTGTTTGGAGGGTTTGAGCAAGGGAGTGATGAGACCCTCCAACCCGATCTACAGATATTTCCTTCGATACATCAGGGATTTGGGAGATGGGAACCTTGTCGAAAGTAAAAGTTGTGCGGCTACGTCTCCGAAACATGGCCCACATGCAAAGGAAGGTAAGAATGAGGAGAATAAGCACACAGACACTTATTCCAATCACCACCCATAACCTCAGACCAAAAGGTGGTGTACGAGTGGAGAGCTCAGAATTCAGCCTGTCACTGGATGACATCTTTGATATCTGAAATGAGAGGGATAAGATTTAGTGTCACGCACATTCTCAGAAAAGTGAAGTTGCTACAAATAGAAAACAGTCTTCTAAGTTGATTCTTAATAAGAAATAACAAATGAAAGAATTCCTAAATATGGCTATGCTAAAGACAAACAAACCCATCTTAGATTCCGGAATGCTTATAACTACATTTTTGGCATCACAATAAATACCATCAGGTACATGAAATATTCTTGCCTATGCAAATCCCAGCAAACAAAGCTGCATTGCAATATCTAACCAGCAATTAAAATTATAGCAAAACCTTCTCTCATAGGAACATAAGCACATGGTTATCAAAATTAATTTTATGCCAAAAGGGACAATCATTCAGGAAATTGGAGGAAAAAAAAAGAGGAATGGATGATGAAACACTTGACAATCTTGAGATATAAAAATGTCATTAATGCAGAAAGGGAATAGTGAGAACACACATCATTCTCAATAAATGCAAACTACTGAACCACTATCAGTCCCACTAGTGTTTAGGTCACAATTAACTCAAAAAGATCTAGAATTCTGTGATTGATGAAAAAGTTGAACCAATTGGAGGTGCATTATTAATATGATGGATGGACCAAAATTAAAACTATGGCCTTTATGAGAAATCTAACAAAAACCCCTGAAACCAAGCATTTATATTTTGTTCACCAACCAAAATTTTCACTCTGACTACAGGAAAAGAGAGAAAAAAGAATTACCTGTTTAAGGATTCGATCTGTTTTGGGTTTTGGGTGGCTTTAAGTTTAACCCAGGGAAGAAAAGAATCTAATCTCCCCTGATAAAACCTCAAGGCCAATTAATTCCATGGAAGCTAAGAAAAACCAGATCGATTGGCAGTTAATAGAAAAGAGGGAAAGAGTGGTTTGGAAGAGAAATATGGCCAAATGTGGGTGGTAGGTCGAAAAAAGACCATGCACTAAAGATAAAGCAAAGCAAAGCAAAGCAATTAAAAAGAAAAGAGGAAGGAAGAAAACCCAAGTGCCAGTTGAAGAGTGTTGAAGTGGAAGGGAGGGAGGGGAGAAAGGGATTGATAGTGTTGGTGAATGGGTAGCAGGGGGTAAGTGATAGAATGAATACACTAACTACAGTGTTGGTCTTGTTATTTAATTGAAGTCGTACCTTTTTGCTGAAGAAGCTGCAGGGCTGGGGCTGGGAGGTGGAGAGAGGACCATGAAAGGAGGTAGAGCAGCAAAAGAAGAGCAAGCTGCTTCCTACTCTTTGCAATGGGGGGCAGAGAGAGAGAGAGAGAGAGAAAGAGCGAAGAGGGATTGTGTTGTGTTGTTTTGTGTGGTGTAAAGGTTGAAGGGAACAGTAAAAGAAAAGCAAGCAAGAGAGACTCGAGACTGGAGACTGGAGAGGGGTTAAAAAGTGTTCAGAAATGTAATAAAAAGAGAACAATTGGGCATGGATGCAAATAATAATGATAAATGCATGCTGCTGAGTGCTGCCTGGGACGAACTGGGACCGGGACCAATCTCTGAAATGTGGCTGGCTCATCCCCTGAGCCTGAGCTGGGTGTATCACTCTATAATGATCCTCCATAAACCCTAGCAACACAATTTATTAATTTATGCTCATGCAGCACTTTTTATTTGATTTCTATGCTAATTTATGTCTTGCATATTGCTTTTTCTTTTTTCTTTTTTTCGTTTTGATTTGATAATGGTATACTTACTGACCAGACTACTAATACATTAACTAGATAAAATTATTTGACAGATAATTATTTATTCAACCTGCACGATTCTTATTAAAGACATGTGACAATTTATAAATAAAGGAAAATTCTATGTGGATACCGTGTTTGATACCATATTTGATACCATAAAATCGGATGCGGTTTTTTTTCCGGTCTAACGTCGGTTCAATAAAATTCAAAATCAATCAAATCAAATCGCGAACTTTTCGTCTCCGGTCTCCTTCTCCTCTGATTTTCTTCTCTCCGATATCCTCTCCGATCTCATCCTCTCATGGTGCGAACTCCTCTCCGATCTCCTCTCCAATCATCCTCTCCGATCTCCTCTCCGGGTTTATTTCCCCTCCTGTCGTCATCCTCTCATGGCGCGAACTTCTCCTCTCCGATCTCCTTCATTTAATTCTCCCACTTCTCCTCTCTGATCTTCTTTTCAAGTTATATCAATGAGAATTCAAGTTATGTCAGTATTCAAGTTATAGCAATGAGTGTTCAAGCTGAAAAATATGTCAATATTCAAGTTATACAATGAGAATTCAAGTTATAGCAATGAGTGTTCAAACTGAAAAATATGGTCAGTATTCAAGTTTTAGTAGTAAATATTCAAGTTATACCAATGAGTATTCAAGTTATAGCAATGAGAATTCTCAAATAAATGTTACTTGTTGAATGTTTGACTGGTCAACTATCTTGATATCAACTATGGTATCAACATATCTGAACCCATAAATAAAATCAGAAATCATATAAAGATCAGTTTTGGGTGTTATGCGCATTCAAATCATGTCTATATGCTTAATATTAAATTTATAAACATTAAAGATGCACTGAAATTTATTTATTATAATTAGCAACAATGATGATGATAAAGTTTTCCACTTAATTATGTTTTCTTATAGTTTGGATGTACGTGGTCTTTTATGTAAAGTATTAAATCATTCGACTTATATAATTTATTAATTTAATTATTTTAATTTGGGCGACAAAAAATATTGCATATGATATGAACCGTTAAGATCACGACTTAGTGTATTTGTATATTGATACACAATATATATATCAGCAATAAATTTGCTTTTGTTATTTTTATCTTAAAATACTATATATACACTGATCTGTTAATTTTGATTTTCTCTCTATGATATTTTTTTTTATTCTGTTTACTTTATCTTAAATCAATTTGTTTTGTCGATTTAGCTTTATTTCTTTTCTCATGTAGAATTAGAAATATATTAATATTGATAGTACCTGGCTGGCACATTAGAAAGTATTTCTCTTTCACCACGGTCCACAGAAAATCCACATTTACATTAACGAATCGAAATTTTTATATAGATAGAATAGAAGCATGTTTAAAAGCTCTAAGCTGAATAAATATAATTATCAAAATGCATTTAACGTCTGAAAAATATATATCTGCTTCTGCTTGAAACAAAAATTGTAGATGGTTATATTATAAATAAGAATTTTAACCGTAATTTCAATTTCTGAACTGGGCAATTTGAGATGTAAAAATTTAACGGCCCAACATTCAATTAAGACCGCACTCCATCCAAAATATTGGTAGTAATTATGCCCTATTACACATTTATTATTTATTATTTAATCGCTCTGGTCTGGTTCAACCAAGAATAAAAACCAAATATTATTTTGTTCAGCAGAAAGAATGCAAATAAGATAAAATCAACCAAAATTAGAACCACAATGGACATCATTTTTCTTTTCCTGTAAGAGGTATTTAGGGTGTGCTCCAGAAGGGGGGAGAGGAGGGGAGGGGAAGGGAGGGGAGGGCTGATCAAGTTTATAGTTATCTGCCTAAGGTCATGTTAGTTGCTCCATAAATACAATTTGTGTCTTGTTATCCTCCTTTTCTCTCTAGTAATTGTAATTGTGGAGTAAGTAACATGACTTTGGGCATTTAACTCCAAACTTGATTAGCTCTCCCCTCCCTTCCCCTCCCCTCCTCTCCCCCCTTATGGAGCACACCCTTACTATCCATAATCCATTGTTTGTTCGTGCATTAAGGTGTGTTATGATTGCAATTGTGCAATACGAACTTAGAATGAAATTAAATTAAATTTAAACTTTTAGAAACTAAAACAAAATAGACCAAGTATTTTCTTTTTCCACCTACGACTGAACGGAATGGAACCAAATGATAATCCTTAAATACCAGATCTATTTCCAATGTAATTCAAGAGTCCAATAGCTCGTTCAAGATGACATCGCGCAAAATTATTATAAAATAAATGTAAGCTAAAGTTTAATCATGCGATCGATTGATAGTCAAAATCTAAAATTTTAACAACAAAAAATGACAGTCAAAATCTAGCTAATTTTTTATATATATTAATTTTCTCTGAAGCAATGAATGAAACGTACTAATAGGATACAGATGTGATGTGGAGTTGGATGATGGTCGAATTAAATGATCATATTATGGTTATTTAATTGGTGTGCCCACACTAACTTTCAGTAATCCATATACCATCAATTTAATTCATAATTATTAGGGGTATTGTTCACAATCTTTATCTATTCTTACTAATAATAAAAGGAGGAGTTGGTTTGGTAATGGAAATGGCTATATGTCCAAATTGATTTTCGGCCATTGGATATATCAATCTTTTTTAATCTTTACCGTTAATCATCTAATTTTGATGATTCGATCTCCAAAAACGCGTTAACGCATTACCAAACCAAGCCACATTAAGTCATTAATGCTTTGTCTTTTCTGAAAAAAAAAATGCGTATATGGAGTTATTGACATGGCTTTACTGGGACGGATTGAATTAAATGAGTTTTTACTCCGTCCCGTCCCGTGCCGGGCTGTGTTGTGCTGTTAATTACTTAGTTTCAATTTAATCAAAATTTTATAATTAGGAAATTATATGACTTGGGAATAGGAGTCAAGAAAAATTATTCGCTTAGACGTTTGATTATAGATTAACATTTTTAGGTACCCCATTATACATATAATACATATCAAAATTTTATAAGTTCCAAAAATAGCACAAATCTCATATTAGATTTTATTATTATATTAATTAATTCAGAAAAATAAGATAAAATAAAATAAATTAAAGGTATCATATGTTACAATATTATTTTAACGTTGTATATTTTTTGTTTCTTTCCATTAAACATCTCTACTAATAATAAAATGAGGACTTTTTTGAGATCCAAAAGGAGTCTTTGTCCAGAATCAATATGAGCCCTCCGATTAATGTATTTTGCTCAATCTGAACCGTTATCTGACATTCTCCAGAGCGATCCGCTCTCTCACTCTCATTCTGCATTTCCTCTTCTTTTTGTAAGTGCTAATTAATTGCTTTTAATGCTATTGGTTGCCCTCCTAGCCTTCTCTTTGGGCGTGGCTATGGGCAGGGAAAGAAAGATTTGGAGAGAGTGAACATATGTATTGAACAGTGATTAAAGGAGGGATTAAAGGAGGGTGAGTTGGCACGGAAAACAATGCAACCAGCCAACAAGTTTTTAATTAATTTACTACATTTATTATTTTTACATATAAAATCTTGCCTTCTACTACAATAATTTGAAGAGTGAACATATGTGTTGAACTGTTGACATAAAGCACATGTACACTTAATTATTTGTATCTTATTTTATTTTTCAAAGTTATTTCTTTAAGAGGAGGGATTGATGACAATTCCTATATTGACAATCTTGACAATTTGATATAAATTTTTTTAAAAAAAATCATATAAATTCTCAAAAATAGAAAAAAGTTTATGGAAATATTTCTTGACTTATAGATTGATTATGTCTCCGGTTATATTTAATTTAAGTTATATTTGATAGCTCTTCAAAGATCCGCTAAATTACAATCTTAAAAAATACACAAAATTTTGATAAGCCATCAAACGATATTCAAATTAATCGAAATTTGAAATAATATCAACCTACGTGGTAAGTAATGCATCCATAAATCTTTTTTCATTTTTAAGATTTTTTATGAATTTTTATAAGTTCTTGAAATGTTCCATTGTTAAGATTGTCAAAATAAGCATTGTCAATAGATCCCTCCTCTTTTTTAAAATATTTATTTTATTCTTCAATTTGTTGTTACTTAAAATAATTGCCACCTGCTATCTATTTTTTCTTCTATTTATATTACTCAAATAATACTAAATACACCAATATTTTGCAAAGAGATTCTGCAGATTTATTTGTAGAAATGGCCGTACTTTCAGAAATTGACAAAAGAATCTTTACATACTAGCTTAACTAACACATAAAACAAATGACAATGCCTTTTATACGCAAATAATATAAGTTATGTAAGAACATCACAAATAGACAAAAACAATAGTGTCATTAAATAAAAAAAAACGTAAATTAGAGATAATATATTTTTAATCAATTACAACTTTACAAGACAATATAGTTGTATGCATAAATATACATATTGTTTGTACAAAACCGACCAATACCATTTTATTTCTATCTGAACAATAAAGATATGTAAAAAAATGTTGTTAAAAATTTAATAATTTATAATTATTTTCTAATTTCCTTATATGGAATATAATCTTATTAATGACCAATATTTTAGAAATTATACGAAGATATATATAAATAATTCATTGCTTTAATTAAATTTGCATTTCTCTAATTAATGAATGTTTGAAACTTTTTTTAATTCAAGGATTACATTTCAATATGCTTTATTTGAGTGTTCTCTTATAAATATTGTCCTTGTCAGATCTTCTGTTCAAGTGCAGTTTAAGTAATATTTTTAATCATGTTCCGTACATTTAGGACCATATTAAAATAATATTTATATAACAATTGCAAAAATATACTCATAAATTTTCTTTTAAATGCACTATAACATATTATTTTATGAATAAAAGATATGACATAATTTATTATAAGTGGTTATGCTATGGATTGGCTAAGTAACCTTTCATTTTGAATCGAATGGTTTTTGTCAAATATGTCTCTTCAATTGTATCTAAAAGTCATATCATGACCATCTGATTATGAAAAATGAACGCTCCAATTTTATCTAATCCATAGCAGAATTAGCCTTATTATAATATATGAAAAATTTTAATTTTTGTTATATATAATTTAATAATAATAACAATAATATCAAGTCATATTAAATAAGTTAGGATATTTATAAGAGTTGATGTTCTACTGCAACGCGTAGGCACTATACTAGTTGTTCATAAATTGAAACTTATTAAAAAATAAACAAAATGACTTCATACCTCAACTTTTAGTTACAAAAATTTTTTATTTAGTTATAACAATAATGAAAATATTCATATCAAGAAACTTTTATTAAATAAGACCCGTTGCAACGCACGGGCAAGATACTAGTATATATATATATATACTTATTCAGGCTTGACATGTGGGCCCTATGCCTGCTTGGCACAATCAAGATGAAGCAAAAAAGATGAAGGGAAGGGAATGGATTCATTTGACTGATCGCATTTTGTCCCAACCATAACACCTTAATCAAGAAATATATCAATCAATATATATATACTTTAGGATTGGAGGCTAACAAAAACAACAAATGCAGAGTCCAACTTTGTCTCTTTAATTTATGGTCAAACATATATATTATGGATCAGACTTCAATTTGTATCACCTTCAATTCAACATATCAGAATTTCGTGCAATTTGAATATACAACACTATCATTACATGTTTACAGCTAGCATAATTTCATGGAAAAAGCACATATCAGTTGACAAAAGAAAATCACTATTAATATATCATCAGTGTTGGTTTTAGTTACAACGTATAAATGCTACAATTAATAAGATGAAATGTTAGTAGGTACGAATTGGACTTAAATTTAACTTTATATATATATGACTAACTTTTGCTGGAATATTATTAAGCCAGCAATTATATATACAAACCGATCGAAAGAATATTCATATTAACATCTATTCAATAATGTCAACATCTGATTAGCTATAAACACTATGTCCAACCTTAAGTATAAAATTGAGCAACGATGTTTGCCAATAAGTACTGTCCTAGTGTACTTTGCCAATTGAGCTCTAAAGAAAAAGGAAAAATGCAACTACGTGACATTCTTTTTGAAGAGCACCATTCAAAAATTGAGCAACTACGTGACATTCAAATAAAGAATTAAGAACACTATTCAAAATTATATATGCTATTATTATTATTATTATTAGAAATATTAAAGGTTGGACATGGGTGTATACTGTAGATCAACAGGGTTATTAAAGGTTGGACATAGGTGTACACTGTAGATCAACAGGGTCAAAAGAATAGTATTTTTTTTTTTTTTTTGGTAGGGGACATAGCTACCTCACATGGTGTATTTTTTGTGGGATATACCATACAAAATAATAGATTTTTTTTTTAGAGTTTAATCATGGAATGTACTAGATTATAGTTTTATGGTGATAAAAAAAAATTTTTTTTCATTACAAATTTCAACGACAAAATAGGTACTGTATACTGTAGTTTTTTTTTTTTTTCCTTAAACTATAAATAATGTGACATTGTGTGTAGTTAATGATTTTATTCTTTTTTTTGTTTTCACTAATTACAATAAAATTTTAATATATTAGTATTAATATTTTTATTGTTAAGTTTTCAATATACCAAAATTCTTAAAAAAAAATGCAATGATTACAATATTTCTATTTTTCGTGCTTTAAGTATATTGTTTTAAATTTTAATATATTTACATCTAAGTTCATAAGTGGTGTTGCTCTATATATTTAGGAAAGAAAGACTTAAAACTACTTTCAAAAATATTTTAATCATATTAATTTAGTATTTTATCAAGTATAATTAATTGATTCTGTCTTTCTAGTTTCATATCATATGCAGTGGCTGTGCAGCCAAAGTCCAAACATATCGTCGTTGTAGTGCACTAACAGTAACACTAACAGTCTAACACTAACACTAACACTAACACTTGTCCTTTGAGTTAGATGAAATCAAATTGACTGCTTATTTTAAGAAGACAAATAAATCCGGTGGTAAAGTAGATCCTCTAGTCTGTACCAGCACCAGTACCAGTACCAGTACTGGGATAGATAACCACGGATTGGTGGTGCCTACTGTTTTCCAATTTGGGGCTGGCAGGACCCACTCTCAAATATGAGTCCCAAATTAAATCGTGACTATATCAATTGGCATTTAATTAGCAGAACTCTGGTAATTGGGATTACTCATTACTTGGTGGTTGGATTTGCAGTGCCAACCTTTTTAATTGTTGATTAGTTATAATGAAATTTGTGTACGGCGCTAATCCTAAAAAATTAACACACGGTATGGTATGGCATGGTATGGTATGTTTGCTTTTGTAAAGGCATCATTGAGCCTCAACTGGCTATTTCTTTTCTTCTTTTATACATTAACATAACATACATACCAACTCTTGTACACATACAATTCGATTCTTCTGTCAAGATATTTATGGAAGCTGGGAATATGTTTCAGAATTGTCAGGAGGTACGTTGTTTACCCAAATAACACAACGAGGATACATCACTGTTTAGTTTATGTTCATTGTTCAAATACCATTATACGTTATAGGTAGATCTGTAATTACATTTCAAAATTTACATGTGAGTAATTTCACCATGTTTCTCGATAGAGTTTTCACCTAATGACAGTTTACCATATATGTTGGCTATATCGCTTTATATTTTGTAAACATTTTTGTGGGTGTTTCCGATCCGACCTTGTTCACTTTGTCAACATTCTATATGTACTGCTAAATTACAAGACCTAATTAATATCCTTAATTTATGTAATCTTCTTGTATTATTTAATCGATATATGTGATGACTACTTCTGAAAATATATATCAAAATTGAATCTCTTAATTTTTAAGTTAATTCAACATAAAATCACAGTCGATCTGACGAGCTAGCTAGCTAGGTTCTATACTCCTATCAGATCAACGCTCGAATATGTAAGAGAAACTTCCTTCTTAGAAAAGCAAAACCACAAAAAACTAATAATAAACATTTGCAATTTATGATTAAATTGAAATTCTGTGTGGGACCATGAAGGCGTGGAAGCAAGAACAATTAAATTGCACTTTTTTCCTTGCTTTTTTTTTTTTTTTTCCTTCATGGCAAGTACAACGACCAAGTACATTTTGCCCATAACAAAAACAAAACATCATTTGTAGTAGCAAAAGCAAACAACGAGATTAAAAGGTCGATCTATCCAATTTGGGCAAGCAGCTGATCAACATCAGTACATCACTGATTCTGAATTCTCGTGACGAGACAACGCAGCAAATATATATATACTGTTCCACTTTCAAACAGAAGAAATTAAAAAAAAATTATCAATAATTACAAAGAGCATTCCTGTTGAAAGGACAGACAAAGAAAAGAGTTGCAATAAGAGTGTCTTTTAAGCTACTACCTCTGTCCCAAAATAAATGGATTTTTTGTAGTTCATTTGAACTACAAAAAATCCATTTATTTTGGGACAGAGGTAGTACTTTTTAGTTTTTACTGATAGATCATAGATTGGTGCCCTTTTACCTAATGCAGCCAAATGCCACAGCAAAGCCTTTTGACTGATTTTATGCAAAGGGAAAGTGAGCAAGTGACAAACAAAAATGACATGAAATGAAGAAAATTAAAATAGAGAACAGTTATGAGAAGCAGTCTTTTCTGAGGGGAATTTTGTTTCATCATGGAGCAAGCAGCAAGGTGTTAACCGTTAAGTTAGTATTTTACACAAGAAACACTTTTCATGGATGCAAGATTAATTGTTGCAAGGGAACAATTAGGTGGTCCTTAGATGTTGAAAACGGAAAAAAAAACAAATAGAAAGAAGAAGACATTGAACATGAGATTGGGTTTTAATTTAAAGCTTGTAAAAAGTTGTACGTACGGATTATTTATTCCTGTCATCCTGTGACTGTGAGTAGTTTAAGATAGATCTAGAGTTGTAAACCTAATCTAAATCACACAATAAGGAATCCGGCCTTTTTACCTTACAAAACAGACATTTTAATTAGCCTCCCATATCTCTCTATCAATCCAAAAGAAAATAAAGACAGATTTTTGGTAAGAAAACTTTTATAGAGATACAAAAAGTGATACAAAAAATCAATGGCTATTGTGTTAGTATCCTTACGCCTCATTTGAATTTTTTGACATGAAAGTTCTATCTTCCCAAAAAAAGAAACTTTAGTTGTTGATTATTTATTTAGATTGATTAGTACTGTTGACGTACATTAATGTCCCGGCCCATAAAAATTTAAGGTCTATATTAATTTCCTCACAAAGGATGAGCTTTCGGTCCTTTATTATAAGATATAATAATTTTAGCTCAAAGCAATGCGTGAGCTCTTTACAAGTTCATACAAATAGCTAACATTGTGCTCCAGAAAATTGAATGGAAGGGGAGGGAATGGAATGGAAAGGTATGGAAAGGTATGGGAATGAAGGGGAGGGAAAAATTTTTCTTGGCTCACTTGCTCCACAAGTGAAGGGGAGAGGATGGAAGGGAATATGATTATGAGAGTGTACCCTCCTCTACACCCCAAATTGGGGGTGACAATTTTGGGCTCTCCAATGGAACAAAGTCACTCTCTCTACCATACCCTTCCATCCATGTTTTTTTAGTGGAGCAAGTAAAAGGGTTCATTTTTCCATACCCTTCCCTCCCCTTCCATCCAATACCCCCATGTGGAGCACAGTGTAAGTGTATATTGAAATTATTGGTTTCACTATACAACTTGTTTTGTACAAGTTTCCTTGAGATATATTATACAAATTAGTTGAATATTTTAATGAATTAACTTGAATATCGGCACATTTAACATGAATACTAACAAAAAGGGTATCAGTTTGGTATCTTTTTGGTATGTAGGTAGAAGTTTTCTTTTAAAAATGAAAGCAGCTTCCCTATCAGATGATGAAATCTGACCAGTCCAATCCAAATCAGATGGTGCTGATATAACATGAATAGCGCAGAGAAGCCTGTCAGCAGCGCACAGAAACCGTAGTGGGCTTGAATTAATAAATTAGCCTTTGAAACGGTAAGAAAAGCTTCAGACCTCAAACAAAGCACCCATAAAATAAAGAGAATGTGGGCTGATAAATAAATGAGAATTAAATTAAGCAGAAAACGTAAAAGAGAAAACCCAAGAGAAACACCAAACATGAACAGCAGACACTACAGACAGCGATCCGGAGGCGGGAAAGGGAAACACCAAACATGAACAGCTAGCTAGCGGCACCCATTCTACCCCTCGCCACGTAGCCCAATCCATGGCCTCCACACTGTCACCGACTGCTCCCTAGTCCATTCTACCGCTCGGCCTCGGCGGTTCCTTTGTTCTGTTGTCTTCTTTTTTGTTTGTGTACAATCTCCGTCTGAGACTGAGAGGGAGTTCGACTCGAGCTGCTCTATATAGGAGGCACATACATTGAATTGCAATTGTGTTGATGTATATATGAAGATTCAACAAGTATGAATGATCTTATTTATTTATTTATTGTCTTTGCGAATTTAGACTTAATTTGTGTTGCTGTTATGGTTATAATACTGATGGATGCTATCATATCTTTCTTTCCAACAAATAAATAAATAAATAAATATAGTGATGGAATTATGAGATAACCAACTAAATGTTTTTCAGCGAATTTTATTTTTCTGAATTGTCAAGTGTTGCATGACTGGTCTGCCACGAATGATGTTAACTGATCACAGTTTCTGTTATATTTCACATAAATTTTAAAGTTTTAATTTTTATACTAAATCTTTTGCTGCCAAAGAACTCAACTTTCAATTAAACATCCTCTAATTAATATGTCTATTACATTACAATTTACTGTGGTTCAGTCAACTATTTCTTAATGGCCTGATAATCTCACATTGTTCTCTGTTATACAGATACCTAACAAGTAACAGACCACATGGCTCAGAAAATTACACTAACCAAAAAGACACAGCCCAACCAATTTCAACAAAATAATGGTACACCCGGTTCCGAACTGTGGACCGAGGGGCTGATTTGTGCTTTTGAGTTTGTTCGAAACCCGAATCTTTCTCGTACCAACTCTGCAGCATCAACAAAGCCACAGGTGTTAAGAACCACTACCATTGAAAGTCAAGTGCCTCTAATTGACATAAAAATCGGTGGGAAGGATGTCAATGCAAGTTCAAAGCCTGTGAGGGGGCCACCAGAGAGTCACTGGGTACCAATTGGCTGGGACCGCATATCAGAACTGGTACAAAAAATAAAGTCTGGTACTGGTACAGATGATGAGGTGATAAACAACCTAATAGAGGATGAGGATGATTTGACTGTTGCAGATGTGGCGGCACCGTACTTTGAAAGGGCTATGGGCCCCACGTGGTGGTGCCACGTTGCAGCCGGACACCCAGCTGTTGACAGTTGGCTCAGAAATGCGCATCGGCTTCATCCAGCTATACGTGTTGCTTTGAGAGATGAGAGCCGGCTTATTAGTGAGAAAATGAGACATCTTTTATACGAGGTTCTTCTTTTTTTTTTTTTTTTTTTTTAAATTTTGTTGTAGTTTTCCTATAAAAGTGGGTATTAATGCCAAAATGGCGTAAACTCGAGCAAGTATGACATGAAATACAATTGTCATGGTAATTGGCAAAATTGTTTATTTTGTTGTTCCAGGACATAAAATGGTTTAACCATGTAATGCTTGTTTCCTCTGGCAATAAATTCAAAAATATGTTTTTGTTGAAATTAGGAAACAGGCACAAAGAAGGAAACAACACACTGTACTCTATGAGAGTGACAATTTTTTCCCTTGCAACAGTCTATTTAAAGTTTCTACTAAATGTAGAAACCAGTTCATTGGTAACATAAATATATTCTTCAGGTTCCAGTAAGGGTAGCTGGAGGCCTACTATTTGAGCTTTTAGGGCAATCAGTGGGAGACCCAGAAAGAGATGAAGAGGATGTACCGATGGTACTGAGGTCATGGCAAGCCCAAAATTTTCTCATAACTGCACTGCATGTGAAGGGACCCAGCACAAACAGTGGTGTTTTGGGGATAACTGAAGTTCAGGTAATGTAAAATATATGAACTACTTTCATACAGTGCTTTTGCAGTTTGCACAGACGTATTTTTTCTGAGATTATATATTTCTTTTGATAATATTTGGCTAAATTATAGAATTAAAGTACAATTATCTGGTCGTGCTGCAGTAATCAGTTGTTTTCCTGGTGCAAACCAGTTGAAATCTAGAGTACTATAAGGATACAATATACAATTTTCTGATAAATGGAACTGTGTTCAGGAGCTACTTTCAGCAAACGGAAGCCTGACACCGAAGCATATTCATGAAGTAATTGCGCATTTGGCCTCTCGACTTGCTCGATGGGATGACAGGTCATTTGCTGCATTTTTGTATATATCTTCAAAGTATTACTGTTACAGTTGTCATAATTTTGTGAAAACTCTTACAATCTTTTCACTGCAACACTTTAAATATTTATCTTATCTGGTCTCATTTATTATGCAATTTGCACTTGGTACTGTTGTCTGGTCAACTAGAAAGTGCCTTTATACATATTGGTAAAAAAGAAGTACAATTGCACAAATATTAATCTATTGGCACACAACTGATAAATTATTTTTTTGTTAACACATCAGTCTGACAATGTGTTGGCAGGTTATGGCGCAAATATGTTTTTGGAGAAGCAGATGAGATCGAGTTGAAGTTCGTTAATAGGTTCCTTACTCTTTAACACAAAGCAATCATCTGTATGCATTTTCTTTGCAACTGGTCTAAAGAAGAATGTACGACTTTATGCAGGAGAAATCATGAAGATTTGAATATGCTTTGTCTAATAATTAACCAAGAAATCAGAAGATTAGCCACTCAAGTATGTGCCACAGAATCTCTGGTCTGTTTCTCTTATATTTGATTCTGGACTGCTTACATTAGGTGTGAAAACGGATCGGATATTATCCGTCCGTATCCGGATTCGTATTCGGATTTTTGTGGATACGGATATTCGGATACGGATATTTGCGGATACGGAAAAAAATTATGCGGATACAGATACGGATACGGTTTTCGATATGGAAACGGATACGGATACGGATAACTATCCGAATCCGGATATTATGGTAATTCGGATATCCGTTTTAAAGGCTTATTATATGTCTTTCAATTGGATTTTTTATGTAGATTTCAAATTTAGTTAAGTTGATATCTAATTAGGCTTTGCACTTCATCTTTTTTATTATAATTTATAACTTGTAATTAATAATATAATGAACATTATGAATTTTTCTTAACTAATATGTGATTATATTATTATTGATTATATTTTATAATAATGATCTTCCATGAACTTATAACATATTTATGATTATTGATTAATACTTTTATTATAATTTAACTATTTAGTTAGTGATTTATCATGAAAAAATTATTTAAAAAATATTTTTTTAATAATAAGTCTAGTATCCGAAGTATATTCGTATCCGTATCCGTATTCGTTAAATATCCGATCCGTATTCGTATCCGAAACTATCTGTATCCGTATTCGTATCCGGAACTATCCGTATCTGTATTCGTATCCGAAAAACTAAAGCGGATACGGATACGATTTTACCCACTATCCGTCGATATCCGATCCATTTTCACCCCTAGCTTACATGGTTATTCTTACAGGTAATAAGGGTAAAGTGGTCCCTTCATGCTAGGGAGGAGATAATTTTTGAACTAGTGCAGCATTTACGAGGCACTGGTACCAAAGCGATTCTTGAAAGAATATTAAAGAACACAAGAGCCATGATAGAAGAGCAAGAAGCTGTCCGGGGCCGCTTATTCACAATTCAAGATGTGATGCAAAGCGCTGTTCGTGCCTGGCTTCAGGTTACATATATATTTCTCTACTTGTTACTCATAAATCATAATATATAATAGGCAAACACTAAGCCTCTGATGCTAGCAATGAGACTTATGCAAGAGGACAAGAAACACAATTCTTTAGTACCGGAGGAACCTGTTTAAGATATAATAGAAGAGATTTAAGATGTAATAGAAGAGAACTGCTATATGAAAATGAAATCACCAGCTTGAATGTTAATAATGTACATGCTAAGCTTGATGAAGCAGGCGATTATATATAGTCATTAATCAAACAAAGTACTTTTCAGGATAGAAGCTTACGTGTCACCCACAACCTAACAATATTTGGTGGTGCTGGTTTGGTGCTATCCATAATAACCAGTCTTTTCGGGATAAATGTCGATGGAATACCAGGGGCAAAGCATACACCATATGCCTTTCTGCTATTTTCAATTCTTCTCTTCCTCTTGGGTCTGATGCTTATTGGGCTTGGCATTATCTATTTGGGGCTGCAAGACCCGGTAAATGAAGAGCAGGTCCAGGTGCGGAAGTTCGAGTTACAGCAACTTGTTAGGATGTTTCAGCATGATGCTGAGACGCATGCAAAGGTTAGAGAAGGCGTTTCGAGGCATAATTTGCCGCCTACCGCAGCACAATTGATATCAGAAAAATGTGATCTCGCATTTCCATAACAGGCAAAACTTGTGTCTTTATGTATAGTTGCAATATGCATATACTGCCGTGGGGGGCAGATTGCTTTGGAGGTGGCAAGAAGACTTAAAGGTGGCCTTGTTATTTATGTATTATTCTCTTAACAATAAGATTTGATATGTAACAGTTAAATATTCAGAGAAAATTTCATTCAGATACAATCCTCACTTTCAAATTTGATATGTCACCCATGATTTTGAACATTGTAACCTTGTAATTCATCTGCTGTTCAATAACTTCACTTTGTCCAATCCAAAACTAAATTTCCAACAATCTTTAACAATGATGTAAACATTCTACAATACCCAGTCCCAGATGGTTCGGAATCTTACTGTATCATCAGATACAATTAATCCTCAGTTGCCAGGTACAAAGTTGGTGGCAAAGGCCCAAGCATTGTTGTTCACTGGATCGGCGAGGTGATCAGCCAGGTTCTCCAGTGGGCCCTTGCCGGTGACAATTGCCTGAACGAAGAACCCGAACATTGAAAACATTGCCAACCTGCCATTCTTGATCTCCTTTACCTTCAATTCGGCAAATGCCTCTGGGTCATCGGCCAATCCCAATGGGTCGAAGCTGCCACCTGGGTACAACGGGTCGACCACCTCTCCTAGGGGCCCACCGGCAACACGGTATCCCTCTACTGCACCCATGAGGATGACCTGGCATGCCCATATCGCTAGGATGCTTTGAGCATGAACCAGGCTTGGGTTGCCCAAGTAATCGAGCCCGCCTTCACTGAAGATCTGTGACCCGGCCTTGAACCACACGGCCTCACCGAATTTAACCCCGTTGCGGGCTAACAATTCGGGGAAGACACAACCCAATGCACCCAACATGGCCCACCTGCAGTGAATGACTTCTAGTTCCCTGTTCTTGGCAAAGGTCTCTGGGTCAGCCGAGAGCCCGGCAGTGTCCCAGCCATAATCACCTGGGAATTCACCGGTGAGGTATGATGGTGCCTCACCAGAGAATGGGCCCAAGTACTTGACACGGTCAGGACCATACCATGGGCTGCCAGAGGCTGCAGCGGGTTTTGGCTTACCAGCTGTTTTGCGCATGGTCACACGAGACTCACCAAACATGGCCTCCAATGAAGATGACCCAAGTTTTGCGGTCTTTCCGGCAATGGCCGGTGAGGAGAGCATCATTGTGGAAGCCATTTAGATATAGGAATGGGAGTTTTTTGTTGGGCACTTGGAATTATGTGAGAATGTGAGATGTTTAATTAGTACTGGTACTGGTACACCCGGTGGTGGTAAATGATGTGATATAATGCAAAGTGGAGGTGTTTATATAGGTTTCGCAAGGACAGGGTAAAGATTGGGGGTACTTCATTCATTTCATTATTTAGATTAGATTTGCATAAAGATATTGTGCTTTTTTGGTGACTTCTCATTGGCTCTCATCAATGTTCTATCTGACTAAGCACATCAGCCGGATTTAAGGTAACCCCACCTGAGCAGTCTCACATTATTCTTATTATTTTTTGTTCAGATATGAAATTTTGATATAGAGGAGGACCAATAACCCAATGCCTGCTGTCTTCAAAATATATATATGCAGATAATACGAATTAAGATGATAAAATGCAGTGTGTTTGTACAATATAATATTTGTCAATATTAAAAAAAAAAAAAAAAAGCAAGCTAAAGTCTGGTGGGCTAACAATAACATGGTAACAAGTCATTAATTCATGGTCCATTTTGCATCATCAGTCATCCACACTTGTAAGTTGCTTAATTACTTTTATAAGGGTTCATAGGTCAACAGTTCATGGCGTGTTTGCTAAATTTATTTTTCATGGCGTGTTTGCTGGATACATTGAGCCCATAATCTATATATATGCTGGAATTTTGTTAAGAATACTATTTCTAATATACCTTCAATTTTCATGGACATTTAAATCTGACAATGTATTATTTGAAAATTATAATTCAAATTAAGAGTTACTAGACTCTTAAAATTGTAGCTTTGTTCTTAATTATCGAAAAGACGTGCATCATATATCTGTTAGATTGGAAACATTTAAACTTCCATCAAACAGCTAAAAATAAATAAGGGTAGAATTTGAATGGTCGTATGATCTATGATGAATGACCAATTCAAATTCAAATTCAAATTCAAATTGATTCACATTCACATAACTAGCAGACTACTTCGGAACGGCCTTCTAAAATCTAAATGCTCCTTTGTTTTTCTTCTTATAATATAATGAGGAGGGATCCATTGACAATCCCTATCTTAACAATCTTGACAATCCCAATTTTAAAAAATTTGAATAAAATCATATAAATTTTTAAAAATGAAAAAAAGTTGATGGATGTATTATTTAACTAATAGATTGATAATCTTTCAAATTTCAATCAATTTAGACATTGTTTGATGGCTTATCAAAATTTCATACATTTTTTAACGGTTGTAATTTAACGGATCTTTAAAGAGCTACCAAACGTCACTTAAATTAAATATAATCGGAAACATAATCAATACATAACTTAAACAATAGTTCCGTAAACTTTTTTATATTTTTGAGAATTTCTAACTATTTTTTTCCAATTTTTGAAATTTGACATTGTCAAGATTGTCAACATGGACATTGTCAATGGATCCCTCCTCTAATATAATATATCCCCTATAAAAGGGGGACAAATGAAGCTCCCTCAACGATTTGAGCATGTGAACCGTCCGATCAGGTGATCTAACGGTTGAGTAAACTTTCGGTGTTCTCTTTTTCTTTTTGTAATGGGGAGAAGCATGGGAAGTTTTTTTTCAATGCCCAGCGTGCCAAGTAGTCCCTAACTGGAACTATTTTAATAGATGACCATGGAATCAATCAAATTTAGATAGACCACCGTGGACTGAAAATATTTTCACAGATGGCCTCACAATCCCCACAAAATTTTTTATTCTTATTCGGGGCGCACATGTCAAGCGCACCCCAATAAAGTTCAAAACAAAATTATTTTAATTTTATAAGAAATAATTACTGTAGATGTTCTCACAAGCTTTCCGAAATGTGGTTGTATGTTTTCTGAAGAGTTTCCTATCAAAAGTTATGCTCATTTAAAGATCAAACTTTTAAGTATGTAATATTATATAATCAAACTGCACAACATTTATCAATATTAGATACATAAATAAAATAAAAATAAACTTAACTACACTAATTTTATACAACATGAATAGATCGCTAAGATGTTTTGAAATCGTGCGAATCAAACTGATACACCAAACAATTTTAAGAAGTTCGACAAAAAATATATTAAAAAAAGTTTGATTTTTAAATAAGCATAACTTTTGATAGGAAAGTCTCTAGAAAATGTACAACCACATTTCGGAAAGCTCGTGAGAAGATTTACGATAATTATTTATTAGAAAATTAAAATAACAAACTTTTGAGGACCATGTATGAAAATTTTTCCCTTTTGCTCTTAGTAGCATTTACTACTAATAAAGGCCAATACCAAAAACCAGAATAAAGATTAAAGATTTGGTTGCATATTTTGGTTAAGACTCCAGTGTTGTCCAAATAATTTTTTTCCTCCAATGATTTGCACCAGTCCTGTGTACACATTATAATTGTGTATTTCCAAGTTCCAACAAGGTCATCTAAACACTATACTACTAATTTTTAACCAAATAAATATTATATCAAATTACCGAGTACCTAATTAAGAAGTATACATCACCCCGCGGCGAAGTGCGGGGGCTTGCCTCAGTATATCTAAATATATCTTTACTGTATATAAAAGTATATTGGAAAAAATGACATGAAAGGACTATCTTTCTCAAATAAGAAACTTGAGCGGTTGATCATTTTCTTGGATAGATCAGAACCGTTGATTTACGTTAATGCCCGTTGACGTTAACATCTTAGCCTATTAAAATTTAAGGTCCATATCAATTTCCTCGATATAAGGCCTATTACATATTATCTTAAAAATTTATTATAAGAAATAACAATTTCACGCTTTTACTAGTAAAGGAAAAAACACGTCAAATAATTTATATAAACACAGCCGGGACAAGTTTTTGAAATAATCGTAATGGCATATATATATATTTTGGTACTTATTGACAGCGGTCACTGATAGCCAACTATATCATAAACGGCATGTCATCATGTATATTATAACACAAGCAAAGCAAGCTTAGAGGTTAGAACCTCAGACGATACAGGAGCATGCTTATTTTTTCTTCTCTCGCCCTTTTATCGAATGAAAAAATAATTTGAAATAATGCTGAGAAATCATTTTTAAGCAAACATATGAAAAATGAAAAATAATCCTATCTAATTCATGATATATCATCCCCTTCAGGACAGCTGGCATTTGATCATTGGTCCAATATCCAAACCTCTCACTGTCACATTACAAAAGAGGTTAGACTGATTTGTGGGGCCACCTCAATCCAGCTAAGCACATACCCAATACAGATAGCAACCAATGAGAGCTCACTAAAACATTCCCAAAATCCTTGCTGAGATAAAAGAATGATGTACCCCTATCCTTACCCATTCCCGGCAAAACCCCTATACTATCTATTTAAACATCTCTACTTTGCACCATATGTCATCACCACTAAACATATCTCACAGAATTCAAGTGCACACACAAAACCCAACATTTCACCATCCTAATGGCTTCCACAATGATGCTCTCTTCCCCCGCCATTGCCGGCAAGACCGCAAAAGTCGGGTCAACTTCATTAGAGGCCATGTTTGGTGAGTCCCGTGTGACAATGCGCAAAACAGCTGGTAAGCCAAAACCTGCTGCGGCCTCTGGCAGTCCGTGGTATGGTCCTGACCGTGTCAAGTACTTGGGCCCATTCTCTGGTGAGGCACCATCATACCTCACCGGTGAATTCCCAGGTGATTATGGCTGGGACACTGCCGGGCTCTCTGCTGACCCAGAGACCTTTGCCAAGAACAGGGAACTAGAAGTCATTCACTGCAGGTGGGCCATGTTGGGTGCATTGGGTTGTGTCTTCCCCGAACTGTTAGCCCGTAACGGGGTTAAATTCGGTGAGGCCGTGTGGTTCAAGGCCGGGTCACAGATCTTCAGTGAAGGTGGGCTTGATTACTTGGGCAACCCAAACCTGGTTCATGCACAGAGCATCCTGGCCATATGGGCATGCCAGGTTATCCTCATGGGAGCAGTAGAGGGATACCGTGTTGCCGGTGGGCCCCTAGGAGAGGTGGTGGACCCATTGTACCCGGGTGGCAGCTTCGACCCATTGGGATTGGCTGATGACCCAGAGGCATTCGCTGAATTGAAGGTAAAGGAGATCAAGAATGGTAGGTTGGCAATGTTTTCAATGTTCGGGTTCTTCGTTCAGGCAATTGTGACCGGCAAGGGCCCGCTGGAGAACCTGGCTGATCACCTCGCGGATCCAGTGAACAACAATGCTTGGGCCTTCGCCACCAACTTTGTGCCGGGCAAGTGAGGATGGTTTGTTGGTGAAGTGATGAATTGGGGTTTGCTGTTGGGATGCACCAGATTGGTGTTGTAAATTATTTGTTTGCACAATTGTTGGAGATCCAGTTTTGGACTGCAAAGTGTAAATGACTTTCAGATATGATGAATTGGAAAGCCAAGTTTCTCTCATGCACTTATCGTCAGAAAATTCATATATCTTCTAAGTTTTAACGATTGAATTCATAGAATAGCCAACCTCTTTAGGTTAGGCATTAAGTACACCTTCAAATGTTAATTCATATAACTGGAATGCACCCCCAGAACAGATTTATGAAGTATACCTTTACTGATAAGCAACTGGCAGTTCAAGTCCAAGGTCCCAGGTTTTGGGTACTGTCCCTGTATGTTGGTAGCAAGCAATTCTTATTGGCATGTGAAGTATTTCCAGCCGCTTCTGCTTTATTCACTGATACACACCATTAGAGAAAAATCACTGAGAGCTTGTTTTTGTTCGTGCCAGTAGCAGTAAATCATTGCTATATGATTATTGTGAGCATTTTTTTGTGTTAACATTATTTGACGAAGCAATGAGGTGCTTGAAATAGCCTAGAAATCCATACAGATTTACAAAAGGAAAACAAAAAATGAAAGCAGCATGGAAATTAATAAAGTGAGTTTTGAATGAAATATGGGCTTTGATTTTTCAAAGACAAAATAAAGGCCCATTTACAAAGAAAACAAGAAGCGCTCCAGATCATGTATAATTTCTTTTTTCTTATGAATGAGGTTGATATTGTTTTAACTTTTAACCAAAAAGGTAATTAATTTATTGATAATGCTGATAATTTTTTAGGCTTCAGGAACATGAATTTGTTTTCCTCATTGAGCTCAGTGTGCTGAAGGCTGAAACAACGTTGATATAATTTCCAATTTGTTTTCCGCATTTAAGATTTATTCTCAATACAAACCAATATAATACCAGAAATGGAGACTTAAATAAAGTCAGACTTAATTGATTATATATTCTACCAACTAAAAGTTTTAAAATTGTTCTAGTAAAGATTAATTGAATTTTTTATTCTGTTATGATAAAACGTTCAATTGATTATTTGATTCCTTTGTAATGAAAATGTTAATTGTAATTTAAATTTATAAAACTTGAAGAACAGTTTTAAAATGTGAAATAGGTGGCCATGAGTAGTTAAATTGTCGCTTACGTGCTTTGTGATTATCATTGTACCTTGAGAAGAAGTTGTTGCTTAGCTCTTCTCCTTTAAAAATTGATCGTCTACCATGGTAGGCCAATAAATTTTCAATGCCGTGGCGGCTCTAAATTATCATCAGTTTATCTTATCATATCATATCATGTTATTACTCTATAGTCTATATGTCGTCTATCCATATAATGTGACAAAGTTAAAAAAGATAAAAAAGCCGTGAGTTCAGCTCAAAAGGGGGGAAAGAAACGATATGACACAATTTCTCCAATGTTCTCACAAATGACAAATATAATCAGTCGTTATCAGTGAGTGTACTGCTGATCACGCAACGCAACTGCATGTACCGATGAGATGGGTGAGTTCAGCTAAGCAAGCAGGTCACACAACCTGTCTTCCAGAAATTGTGATCACGTAAGAGATTTAGGAAACTTGCACATTTCTGAGAATATGTTGCATAATTACTGTATACAGTCTTCATTTTTGTTGTGTTCCTTTTATCTTAGCATTAGCATGTATCTTTAATATTCTTATTGCAGTCACCACCATGATCACAACAACGGCAATATAGAACACTATATATTTTAGACAAATGAACAAATATTCACAAAAGAAACACAATATAAGCAATCCACATACTGAAGTAGGCAAAGGGTTCAAGTCATGGTTTAATGAGCTAACAATGCATTGTTAAAGATAACAATGATGTCTTCAATACCAATATCATATCCCATAACGACATAGTAGTACCAAACCCTTCAAACAGGAACCTAATGCATTGTTTATTATTTTATTTACTCCATGAGCTCAATTTTTCTTTGGAATGGCAGCAAGCCTTGTGTACATCTTAGCCATTGATTGATACCCCCGAAGATCACCCGATCGGAGGAGATTGCCTAGAAAGAACAATAATCAACGGGCTTTAGCTTTAAAGAGAGAAAATCACAGAAATGGGGGCATTCAATTCAGACTGGTAAAGTACACAAAAACATGATGTTTCCAAGACATGAGACTTTGGGAACTACTGTGTATATAACCATAGACTACACATTGGACACCAACAGACTGTAACCATAAGCTACAATACATACAAATAGAAAAAGAAAAACATTGCTAAAACTATTGATCCGGCTGAAACATTAAAGTTTTTAAGGACCAGAACGTGAAGCTTTTTTCCTTGCTATCCTTAAACATAAATCATTATTACAAAAAAAAAACAACAGTTCATTACTATTTCATTATAAGCTCAGGAACTTTTATGCCAAACTTTTACAAAAATTGTTTTGATTGTTTCAAGCGATTAGAATGTCCTTCAGTAAGATCAGGAGAATCAGGCATTCATGCATTACAAGAAAGACCCTCTAAAAGTTCATCTATGATAAATTCAACCATCAGTGTATCACAGGAAACCATTTTCTTTTTTTAAGAAAAATGAATTAGAAGAACAATGGACAATATTAACTGAACTCCCAACAAGCTGAGAGTATAATTTCCTCGATTCATTGTATTCTTAGTATCTTACTAAGCTCTGAGGGTGTTTAACATCTTCATTTTTTTTCCTTTTTCTTTCAATTTCTCTTTTAAATTTGAACTTGAGCGGATTGCATGGTATCAAGCCTCAAAACAAATGATCGAGTTAATAGTAAGTAAAGACGAACCAGAATCACAATTGAGGGGACTGTCAGGCTCCGGATGGGCCATGAGGGCAATTATGGCCCGACAGACTGACTGTAGGGTCCATGCGGGGCTCCACGCATTCTTCAATATATCTAGACATATTTCCCCCGTCTGTGTTTATGATAAATTTTCAAACAAAAGATAAAGACCAGATTAGAATACACACATGCTCATGGTCTGCATTCTAGTTACATATAATTTGACCAATCAGGTATATTCCATTACAAAAATAAATAACAATAAAAGTACACCTTGTCATTATAAGACAAAACGATACACAAAAATGGTTCAGCTAGTACAGAGGCTTAGAATAACCATATATGTTCAAAACTGTTAGTAATTTAAAAAAAAAAGTTCTACTTCAAAAAAATTAAAAAAAAAAAAGTTATTACAAATAGGGAAAACGAACCTTAAAATGCACGTTTGGGTGGAAAATCTTGGTCAAAAATCGAACTTGAGGAGGCAACAAAGGATACTGTTCTGGAATTGCAAAGGCCAACTGAAAAACACCTCCTTCATAGGGTGTTTCTGACGGTCCCTGCACAACACACACATTGAAACTATCAAGTGCTATAGCACATAGGCAGTTGCAGAGATCAATTTAGCAAGTCCACTCAAATTTCACAACAACGAAGCTGCAATAAACCAGACAGCTTGCTATTTGGAACCATCATGGGTGATTACAAGTTGCAAGTAAACCAACTAAACACTGATTCTGCTGAACTCCCCTAATGTAATAAAACTCGATGAACAAATTCAAAGTAGTACTTTGATAAGAGCAGTCCATTTGAAAATGTTAGTATCATCACAGATTAACTGGATATCGGGGTCCGCGGATTTCTCTCTTTGAACTTCCTTGTACTCCTTGAACAACCTCGCTCGAGATGCCTGTCATTACAATTTCCGCATAAATTAGATCTTCAATTATGCCAAGCAAGCAATCAATTAATATTATGTGGAGGATGGATGGACAGGACAATAGAAAACCTTAATTCGGAGTGAGGTCAAATTGAAATCTAATCTAGCTAATATGGTAGGAAATAGAGTAGAGTAGGTAATTAAAATAAGGAGAGCAGAGAGATGGTAGGTACCTGCATGATGATGAAGTATGAGCTCAATGAGAAGCCCTGGAGTCGGCGGTGGCAGCAATAAACCCTAGCTAGGTCCCTGGAAGCGAAACAGTAGAGTAGATCGGGGGTGAAATTGGAAGAAGTTGGGGGGGAGGGCTACTCCGGGCAGAATGAAGTGCTATAAAAAAGTGTCGGTGGACGATGGTGGAAGAAAGAAAGAGGAGAAAAGAAGGAAGGGGCCAAGGGCCAAGGGGATTCTTCTTCTTCTTCTTCTTCTTCTTCTTCGCGTTGGTCTTCCGCTCTGTTCTGTAATTAGCAAAGGAAGGAAGGAAGGAAGGAAGGTGTCGTGTACTCGTGTTGTTTAGCTGAGGCGAATCCACTTGACCCGCTCCAGGAATAACGGATCCGATGCGGCTGATCATCTATCTGCCTATTCATTCGTGAGGAGGGATCCATTGACAATGCTTATAATAACAATCTTGACAATCAAGATTTTAAAAATTTTATAATAATTCATAAAAAATCTTAAAAATGTAAAAACTTTTATGGATACATTCTTTAACTTATAGATTAATAGTGTTTTAAATTTCAATCAATTTGAACATCGTTTGATAGTTTATCAAAATTTTATATATTTTTTAACGGTTGAAATTTAATGAGCTTTAAAGAGCTATCAAACGTCACTTAAATTGAATATAATTTGATACATAATCAATCTATAAGTTAAACAATATCTCTATAAACTTTTTTCTATTTTTAAGAATTTTTAACTATTTTTACAAATTTTTTAAAATCTTGATTGTCAAGATTGTCATTTTAAGCATTGTCAATGGATCCCTCCTCTTTAATTATTATATGAGTGCTCTCAATAATTCAACACGCTACCTGAAAATACATCCTTTTACTCCTAATAATTATTAGGAGATTATATTTTTTACATCAAAGTTCTATCTTCCTCAAAGAAGAAACCTCAACCGTTGATATGTTTACTTAGATTGATCGTCACTATTGATTTCTAATTGATGTCCCAGCCTATTAATTTAATGCCCAAATAGTATTCACACATTATTTATACGCGTTATGGTTGTTTAATTTTAGTAGTCTAAACTCGATCCAACAATTCCATGTTTTTCTTTTCTTGTGAAACCCAACCTCTTTATCTTTAACATGACATGATATCATGAGCAGAATCCTCTTCTTCTTCTTGTTTTGCATCCAGTGATGTTATTGCTTTTATGTCTTTTTTTTTTTATCATCTATAACTATGTTTTTCATTTTTTTTTTTTTTGCTATTCTAACATTAAGATATCATTGCCTTATCATGTTATTTTTGAATTATTTTATTTTTACGATGTTAGTACTTGATTATATAATTACGATTTATGAGTTAAGAAGTTACATATTATCTTAATCTTAAGATAAAAAAAATAAAAGATTATTATATCGAATATTTTTTAGCTCAAAGCAATGCGTAAGCTATTTACTGGTAATAATAAATGAGTAAAAGATGCATAATAATTCAACGAGGCAGCTGAAAATACATAATAAGAAACGAGTAAAGAATGCGGCCCTATAATTGTTGCATTTGCATCTATGTTCATGCACATCACAACAATTAGATTGCAAAACCTAGGTTGCTTAATGCTTGCTCACATAGGCGGACCTATGTGGAGGCCACTTGGGGCAGTAGCCCCCCTTAATATTTGAAATTTTGTAAAAAGCACCTATAAATCAATGAAAAATTATCTAATATTTAGATCCCCCACAAATTAATTAAATACCTATAAATCAATGAAATTTGTTGATTAATGTATCTTATAAACCAAATTAAATTTGATTGGCCCCCTCTTATTTTTGGCTCAAGGTCCGCCACTGCTTGCTCATCAACCGAAGTATATCATGTTGCTTTTGAGGTGTAAAAATTATTGAAATTCCACTCGCAATTTGTTTTAATAATTTATCATGGCTTGAGCCTTGATGTGAAGAGAGAAGTATCTAAATACAATACACTAATTTAACCAACTTATTGAGCAACAAAATAAAATAGAGAAAAGAAAATTAAACGGGCATAACTAGTGATTAAAATAATTTTTAAATATACAAAAAATGTTAATTTTGCTATGAATCGGATGAAATATAGGCCGTTTAGTTTTCATAATCAGATGATCACGATATGTCTTTTGAATACAATTAAAGAGAGATTTGATAACAACCAGTTAATCCTAAACGTAGGAAAGGTTCCTTAGAAAAACAACTCAAATACAAATATATTAATTTGGATTGACTTAAACGAGGAAATTGCAACAAAGGATCAGGATGTGTAGACGACATGATCAATCGCACTCGCACACGGGAGGTGCGGGTAACTAACCTCTTTGTTACAAGTTTCACATCTCACTCGCAAATGCAATTTCACAGAACAGAACCCACTATTTTTTCTTTTAAAAGTAACCAAGCATACCAAGCTAACCCTTTTCTTCTTCGTTTCCTATAAATACCCAACAAGTAGGGTAGGGTTCAACAACCCATTATTTGTTTGGAGCTTGGAGTTCCGGGAGTAAAATAAAGAAAGAAAACAGGCTCACCGAAAAGGGAGAGGGAGAGGAAGAGGAGGAGAGAAATGGGTGTGATGGTGATATTTGATTTTGACAGGACGATAATAGAAAATGACAGCGATAACTGGGTGGTGACGAACCTCGGCGCATCTGCCGTCTTTGAGAGTCTCCGGTCCTCTCTTTCTTGGAACGCTCTCATGGTTACTTTACTAATTACTACCTCTTTCTTTTCATTCTCACCCCTCCCTTTTTTCTATTTATTTATTTATTATGTTCATAATCTTAGGGTTGATGATATTGATATGCCATATATATATATATATTTCTCTTTAACATCTACTACTAGTAGTAACAACTGATTGTAATCATAACATTTGTCTATGTCTATGTCTATGTCTATGATCAACTAACAATAGAGCTGCCTGATTCATATCACTCTTCTTCTTTTCATGCAATCATTCTCTATTTAATTAATTAATTAATTAATTGCTGGTTCAGGATCGCATAATGGCCGAATTGCATTTCCAAGGAAAATCCATCGACGACATTGCCAACTGTTTGAAGCAAATGTTTCTCGACCCCCATATTGTCGCTGCCATCAAATCTGCTTACTCCCTTGGGTAAATACTAAATATATAATAATAAATTGTACATACTAATTACTGATTATGGCTAAATTTAGCTGTAACTAGTGCCTGACATGCAATTGTATTTTTGTATTTTTTTTTCTTTTTTACACTTTTTCCATTGAAGGTGTGATCTGAGAATAGTGAGTGATGCGAATGTCTTCTTCGTAGAGACTATTCTCAAGCATCATGGCATTTTCGACTGTTTCACGGAGATATATTCAAACCCGACCTTTGTTGATGAAGAGGGGAAGCTTCGAATATTGCCTTTTCACAATTCCAGCATTTGTCCTCATGGCTGTGCCCTTTGCCCTCCAAATATGTGCAAGGTTCACATTTGACCATTTTCTCATTCTATAGAAAATTACTAAAATATATGATCAATTTTGATATTATGCTTAGTTAACAAATGTAAAATGTTCATGTTGCAGGGAAAAATCATAGAGAAGATTATTTCATCAGATGCTGGAGCGAGGAAGAATATCATATATCTAGGAGATGGAGGAGGGGATTACTGCCCTTGTTTAAAGCTAAGCAAAGAAGATTATATAATGCCGAGAGACGGGTACCCTCTCTCTCGTCTGATATCTAGCAACACTGATCTTGTCAAAGCCAAGGTATACAGTTGGAGCAACGGCGAAGAGCTTGAAAGGATATTATCAGAGTTGATTAACAAATTATTAGGCAGAGATCAACCAATTAATAATCTGCAAAATTTGTCCGGTGAATGCAAACTAGAGGCAACTCCAGTTTCTTCTGAAGACGGTTACTCTGTTGCTATTCCAGTCAGACGCTGAAAGCAACAAACCATTGATAAAATGCAATTATTCATGCCCTAATAAAAGCATTTGTTGTATTTTTATGAAATTATCATTCTAATTGGAAGCCTGTATGAACTCTGTTATTTTATTTACTATTACTGTTACAAAAACCATTGATGCGTACCCGTGTAAAAAAGGAGGCACAAATGTTTGTGAAATAATTAGGTTGATTGGTTGAAGCCACTTTGTTGTTCCACTTTGCAGCTCTCCAACCTGTGCTGAAAATTTAGGCATACAAGTGCGTGTTTGCATATAATGTTTTATTCCAAAATATTCAACTTTCTTTCATCATTTGAGATGTTAATGGTGTCATACAGATTATGATGTGCTCTCAACTAAGTCAGCCATCATTGCTTGCTGATGATGATTCACACCATTCCAGCTTGCAAGTATTTCACAGGAATATGACGATGAAAACAAACATTACAAAACTATTTTTTCTTTCAATTTAATAGTGTAGTGTACACTAGGGAGACATAAGCACAAAGGATAAGCACCTAAGAAACATATTAACTAAGCCTCAAAGGTTCAGCTCATATAGTGGTATTACAAGAACATTGAACCCTAAAATTAAAGGGGGGAAAATATTATTCTCATGAAGAGATTGACAGCAACAAAATGTTAGAAGATACGGATCTTTGCAAGCCTCACATTTCCTCACCTTCAACCTATCAACCAATCAATCTGTATCGTCCATTTCATCATCTGAACTGGGATTTTCAACCTCACTTCCACTGCTAGCTCCCTCACTTCCACTAGACATATCGTTGTTTCCTGAACGGTTTACCTTAAACTTGAATGATTTGAATAGTGGGCCTGACTCATCATCCCCTCCCAACTCTTTTCTCTTTCTACTTCCATTATCGGTGGAAGTTTTCATAGACTGGGCTGCTGCCATGAAAGCCCCATCCATCATGTCGGTGTCATTGTCATGATCTTCCAATGAAACATTAACAGGAGCTCCTTTATTATCAAAGAAGAATAGTTCTTCATCTGTTTGCTTGGAAAATATGTTGGCATTCAAATTTTGAGAGCCAACTCTCGATTCATCAAAAACTATTCTCTTTCGGTACTTACAGATGTCAGCAAACAGTCTAAAACCCTTATCATCCAGTTCTACTAGCCACTCTGTCACAATAAGAATACAAATGTTTCCCATTAGATGCAGAACTTATTTGGGTATGATGTAATTACGTCATCTGGAGATACTTACTGAGAAGAGATTGAGGTGTGTAGGACTTTGGTTTATCAATTTTCCCGAATTGAGTCTGGCTAGTGACCCAATTTATCAGGCAATTGGGGACACTAGATTTAGTAAAGGCATCTATGTATAAGATGGCTTTTGACTGGTCACCTCCATTCCTGTTTAACAAAGTTTATTTAGAATCAGCACACTACGACTTATAAAAAAAAAAAATTAAAGGCTGCATACAAGAAAAGGGAAAACATTAGCTGCCCTGCCATTATGGTGCCACAGTACAAGTATTTTTCCTATTCGAAGTACCAATGCAAAGGTAAGTACACACCTGGCAGCCAGGATAGCCACATGAGTCAGAATCAACCTTCTCAGAAAAATGGAAATAAGATAATTGTCGGATTGTTGCATGACAATCTCGTAATTAAGAAATGAATAGTCTGACAAGATCAAGGCATCACAAAGTACATCCCTGACCAAAGTTTCTTCTGTTGCATCCTGATTAGTGGATTAAAGTATGGTTAGCTCAAGGCATACTCACTCAAACAAAAAAAGTATAGCGCTAGCTAAAGCAATTGCATAATAGCTTGTTAAACAAATACTAATGCTAAACACTTGGTCTGGATGATTCGCAATTACATTTGTACTTCTTGACCGGGTACAAAAAAAAAAAGACTTGAAATTATAACTCTACCACTTCTGCTCAAATGCTAAGCAAAATAGTATATAGGAGGAAACTACAATGTGATGAGCAGGTTTTATATATGTAGAAGAACATGAACCAATTAATTTGATTCCACCAGATTGCATGTGATAATATGTCCCAAACATAAAATCACTAAATAGGATCTCAATTACTGACAAACACTTACAAGGAAGGTGAGCATTGGCAGTGTAGTATCAAGCAGAAGTTTCAACAATATATCTGCCAGTAACAAAAGGAAACACCTCATTCAATTTACAGCTAATAATTCTAGTAGCATATATGAAACTAAATGCGTAATTCGATGTATATAACTACATACCTAAGAAAATAGAATTCTGGAAAACTGAAATTGAACTGACAGCCCAAATTCTGAGATCCTTTTGCAACTCGGATTTTGTACCAGGAATACTGCCATTACTGCTAGCAATGCCAGCTTGCACTTTGAAGCTCAATCTGAGTAAGAACGCCTCAGCCATAACCACAGCAGCCAAAACACCAACCGGACATCCTTCTTTGCGAAATTCACCTCTGATTTCAGCACTGACCAAAGGAAACAAAACACTGACTGCATCCTTTCCATCCTCATGCCTCACTGTCCAAACCCTAACAAGGTCAGAGAAGCCAGGGAGCAAGACATCCCTGTCTCCCCCGTTGGACACCTTACTAGTACAGATACTGATGTAACTAAGCACAACTTCAATCAAGCCCTCGATCTCTTTCCTGACCTTCTTAGCCTCTTTGCTAGTGAGGTCTTTTGAACTGAGATAAGAGTAATAGAGCTCAGAAACAGCGGGTGCGAGCAACGCAATGGATTTGAAGCCGTTGCAAGAGGCAGAACAGGCGGACAGCAACTGCAGCAGATCCTTGGTGGCAGTGAGAAGCGCGGAAACGCCATTGTCATAGGAAATGGCTTGGTGGAAACAGACAGCGGAGTAGAGCCAGACCACCTCGAGAGGCGGATCGAGGCTGGACTGGATCAGACGAGAGAAGACCGACCTGAAGCCGGACAAATCGGGGGATTGCTTGGTGATCTCGAGCAGAAAGCGGTGGATGGAGTCGGTAACGAGGGATTGGAGGTTGGAGTGGTGGTGGGAAGCGAGAGAGAAGGTAAGCGTGGTTGGCGCAGCGTCGACGAGAAGGGAATCCATTTGGATTTGGATTTGGAAAGCGCGAGATTAGAGTTTGAAAAGAGGGAGGAGAGATTGATTGGGAGGGAAGCCAAGGCAAGCCAAGTCTAGGGTTAGGGTTTTGGTCGAAACAGGTTGGTTTGTTGTTCTAAGGTTTAAGCTTTGCTGCTTGCTGTAGTGACTGACTACTGAGCGAGCGAGCGCGACACAAGTCTTGTGTTGTGACTAGAGTCACGAGTGTAGTGGCTTGCCGGTGGCCTGGGCGATGGGTCTAAAGACTAAACCTCCAACGGCAACGGGTATTATAATATTGTCTCACTTTTCGGCTAATTGCTCAATGGAGGAATCTTAATTTGGGCCGTGCCCCCTTTTGGAATAAACTGGCCTTTATTCCCGCATGCAAATTCTTCTTTATTGTAAGTACAACTAAGTAGTAGTAGTCAAGGAGAAGCATCTTTTGGGGCGGAGGGAATAACAATATGAGCTTCTTGTCTGAACAGGCTGACAAGACAAACAACATTTTTAGCTCATTACCAACATCTTTACCAACAACTCCTACCTATGATACCTTTAGTTTCAATCAGTCTAAAACTAATTGCTAATCCTTCATTAAGGCACAATCTTCCACGTTCCCTTTTGCATGTATTTGACAAACAGGTCTTCATTAAAGCCATATAAGCGCTGCCATCTTCTCATTTAAATACTTCATAGTTGCTTTCATTAATTATCGCATTTCTATTGAGTTACCCCAACCTCAACCACAACTACCAACACTAAGAACAGACTTAGCAGTGACGAAGATGTAGAATAACTAAGAATTACACACTGATCAGGATGTTTATACAACAAAACAAAAAAAAAATGAAAAGATAAGATAAGATAAGATAAATGGAAGAGAGCAGAAAAACTTTTTTTTTTTTTTTTTGAACAAAGTGGGCTCAACAGTCCCACCGATTTCTATTGAAATCTTAAATAGCAGAAAAACTTAAATCTGAAAAATTACTAATAAATGAAAATTTTAAAACTGTACTTTTACAAGGGTCAACATAGCAAATTATGTCATGAGGATACAACATGGATTGCAACAAGAGATTAAGATAAGGACTGCCTTTACCAAATCCAAAAAAGAAAGAAAGAAAGAATATATGATCCTATCATGGCCATACACCAGTTAACCAGAAAAAAAAAGGGAAAACATACAAATAACTCCTTGAAAGCCTAAAAAAAAAAAACTTACAGGGGGAAAATTAGATATTTCCCAGAACCAAAAAAATAATAATAATATCAATAATCAGAAGCTAAGCTGCCCTCCCGGGAACAACAAAATAGAAAGAAGAAATAAAATAACTCCTCGTGGATTAAGACAGCGCTTTCTCCAACCCCCAAGAAAAAACAATATTACAATTTGGCACCTAAATCTTTTGAAGATTCCAGATTAAACCTTTGATCTTGAATGTTCTGACAAGTGTCAAATTCCTTCTGTTTGCCCCTCAAGCATAGTACATGTACAAGCTATTGGCTGCAGCGCATGCAACCAAATTCTCAGTTGGGTGCCATGCCAAATGCAACAACTTCGTGGTGAAATCATATGAGTTCCCATTGGCATCTGTAACTTGAGAAGCTGTACCTGAGCAGTATATGTTTACAGAGAGTGAGATTTATATCAAATAAAGAAAAATTGTAAATGGGATTGATTTTATTGATACAAACCACGTCTTCCAATAAAACTTCTAGCTGGCTTTGCAGGAGTTGCGGCTTGTCTCCTGAAATAAAATCAGTAAACACAAATTAAGATATATGTATATCAAAAGTATTGGAAAGTAACATCTAAAATTTATTGACAGGAGATTAAGAATAAGTATACCTCATTGGATTTCGACTTGCTTCCAAAGTTGTTGCTTCCTTGCTTCCACTTTCAAATACTCGGAAAAGGTTGCTGCATCCAAAGTACATCTAATTATTGACACATAAAGAGAAAGAAAAAGAACTTGCCTATCTACAACATGACCTTATAAAATCATGGGTGCAATACACAAAAATTTCCTCTTTTTATAATTTATTTTGTAAAAGTATGCAGGGCTCTTTGATGTTCCATAAGAGCAAGAATACAATTTAAGCATAACAGACATCATACATATTAAAATGTATGAACACACCTGTATGAACCAGTTGCTACTCTTGATCCATCTCCACTTTGGCAACACTCAAACTTGTCGAATATTGAGTCATTTTCATACAAGTCGCACAGCTGTTATTACAAAATCAAAAAGAACAAATGAGATTTGTGAAACCCATGATTTCCCCTTTCATTTTTCTTTCAAAAGAATACATCACCTTGGGCCTCAAGTATTCGTGAACTTGGTAAGTTGCAACAGGCCCAGAATTCATGTTAATGTCCCACAGCTAAAAAGATATGATAGGATAAAAAATTAGTTACTGTAGAATAACGGTAGAAAAACATTATTTGACTGCAAAAAGAAAATAAAAAATTGAAGTCTGAGCTGCAATCACCAATCAATAATAACCAAAGTCAAGTTAAAACAAATGGGTTCACATCTTCTGGTATCTCCTTTATCTACCTCTAATTCTTCCTTAATACCGTTTAAACTTTATATTAAGCATTTTTCTTTTTGCAAGCTGCACTTAGCATCTTACAATCTTAATATAACTACTACCAAACTGAGACAGGTTACAGGAACTTAAACCCAACTTAAATCTACCATTCTACTGGGAATGAAATATCAACATTTTATTCCTCCCACTCAAAGAAACAATACTCTTTCACAAGTCAGTTACACAAACTTGACCCAAAATGTCAACGTGGTTAATTTAATTCAAGTTTAAAGTAGAATGGAGAGGAACGTTAAAAGAGTTGCTAGATATGGGGTAAATAAATGCTTCATCAACTGTGACCTAGATGAATAATTAGCTGTTGCAAATTGACATCACAATATACAAAGTATCTATATTGCGGTAGAAAATAGTGTGAATCTTGGTGAAAAGCTGTGAGGTGTGTTGCCTTGATCTCAAGGATGATAAGGAACAGATTTTATGTAAGAACACACCTTCAAAGTCATGTAGTCACGACTTAAAATGTGTCTCCCATCTTTTGAAAATTTAATATCAGAAATTGAAGCAATAATCTCAGTAAAAAACGATCTTGAGCCCGGTGCCTCATGTTCCTCGAATCTGCATCAAGGAGAGGCTTATGCAGATCAGATATCGCATGATCAGCGGATATGAGCTCAATCTCCAAAGTAGAAGATGACAAGGAGCTGGTTAAGTACTTACAACTGTGAATGATGGTCACATAGAGCAGATTGCCTCATATCAATAAGCCGGATAGATCCCTTTGAACTACTATATGCCAGTGTATTACAATTGATTGGATGAAACTCAGCCGAAGTTATCACCTCTACAAAAGATAAGATTGAAAACCAAAGTATTAGGATCTGAGTGATGTGAAAAAGAAGGCCAAACATATATGAGACACTTCTTTTTCTAAGAGGTACTCCAAACAATGACAAGGAAATCACTATTATAGAATATTATAAACCTGTAAGGTCCTCCATGTTTGGAGGTTTTACATCAACAATGTTAAAACTCTGGTTGCTAATTTCCAAATTCCAAAGATTTATGCGCAAATCATCAGCCGAGATAAATGTCTCTCCATCACTACAAGGAAATAAACAATTTTCAGTTTCTAAGGAACTGCAATTCATAAGGCAACAGAAGAGTAAGATGCCACATAATCAGGAACAAAACCTGTTATTCGAAATGGAATTTATATGATAATCGTGAGCATGAGCATAAACTCTCCTACAATTCGCAACTAGATTTGTCTCCTGGCTTGAAACCTAAAATCATTTCAATAAAAATTAACAAAATATGCACAACAGGAAGGAAAGAAAAAGAAAAAAGAATATAACAACAATTGGGGTTGATTACAACTACCATAGGTAAGCGCAATGACGCAATACCACCTGCTGGGAATGAAAAATCACCATTTGGTACAGACCATCCAGGACTACCACCATTTGATTTAGCACGTGAAGATTCTAGATTCATTTCTGTTATCTTCTTTACCTTCTTTTCTTGCACCTACAGTAGATAAAGATTATAACATCTTGAGTTTTTACAAATGAACTAAAATTTATATCTGGTATGGTTTCAATCTTTACCTTCCAAAACTTGATTGTCTTATCATTAGTGGAGAGAAGAAACAAGGCTCCATTGGCTGTTTGACACCACTTTATCTTGTTTATCTTCTCTTCAATCTCCAAACTTTTAAGATAATCAAACTGCGTCAAACCAACAGAATGTCAGAGAACACTCTGGTGAAAAAGATTAAACAAATGGTACTGACAAGCACAAGGAAGAATACCTCCGGTTCATGGCTTTGAAACTCTGTCTTGTAGCGAAATTCAGGATGGTGGCTAACTGTATGATCGGAGTTTTCTAAATCTCTTCTGCTCAAATTCTATACACAGAAAAATAAAAAAAGATGAACTGGGAGGTTGAAGATTTAAGCAAAAGATAGGATCAATTGGGAAAAGCCTTGATGAGATTTACATATCATTCAGCTAACACTGCAAATTGTAGTTTGACAAAGAAAATTGCATCAATTCAGGATATAATTGAACAAAATAGGACCTGTTTTTGACATTCTCCCGATTCTTATTGAATATTTGCACTTCAATAAAATAAATTGCTAGACTTTGCGACTCACATCTTTGATGTCTGTCCTTTCAAATAAAACTACACGGCCACCTCGATCTCCAGTTGCAAGATGACTCCCCGATTTATTAAATTCTATAGCAGAAATTATGTCCACTGAAAAAAAAAAGAATGTCAGAAATTTGATATATTATGCCGTTAGATGTAACAACAGCAAAAAGAAGATGACAGTAAATTCCAACAATTGCGGAAATTATCTCCTGTAAGGCTGTCACTGTACTAGATGAGCTATCCAATAGAAAAGTTGAAACAGGTGCACTCAATACACATAACATATAGGTTTATCCGATAATTGATTGGAATGTTGAACTCTATCAGAATACAGTCATGTCCCACTCCTACTGTGATGCATTGATTGATTCATGGAAGTAAGAGTTTCTCCTCAATTAAACAAAAAGAAGAAGGTGGAGTAGGCAGAGGTTTTCCATCCATCATGTCCCATTTGAAAAATGGGAACTTAAACTGATGACTCTAGCAATAACAAATCGGTGATTTTCAGTTATCTACCAATCAGCAGCTCAGGGCAAGAGCAAGACACACAGAGAGATTTTGCACAGAAGCAAAATGTCCATTTCCAATGAAGCTAGTTTGTTAGAACGAATCAAGGCAATCGTTGAACAAGGGCAGCAATCGATCTGGCAAAAGGAAGACCAATCCCAGCGGAATGGCAGGGGAATCTGGGAGCAGAATCATGAGATAATAGATAGAGAAAGAAAAGGGGAGGATCTGACCTTCCTGCACCTCCTCGCCAGCGGCGCGCTCTCCGAAGACCTGGGAGAATTTCCAGTCGAGAGGAGGAGGCGGCGGCGGCGTCGTGGAAGCGGCAGCGGGGGAGGCAGAAGAGGGTGGGGCGTGGGCGGATTCGGAGCCCATCATTGGCGATCGGGAGAGGGAGAGGGAGGCGATGGGAGGATCAAGCGCATGAAAGGGGTATGGGCGATCGAGCGGGCAGAGATCGGAGCTGACCGGGAAGGGAGAAAAGGGGCGCGGTCAGAGTGAGGGAGACCGAGAGGAGAGGAGAGGAGAGGACCTCAGGAGAGGGTTTGGGACGAAGGAGGAATGAATGGGAGAATGGTGGAGGTGGTGGTGGGGACTGCTCTGCTCACTCATCTCATACCGCTTCCGCTTGCCAACATAACTAAATAAATAAATATCACTGCATTCTTTTCTTCCTTTTTTATTCAAATGTACATGTAGATAATTGTATTTTTTTGGGTATGTAGGGGAAAATATAAAGGGAAAAGGTAGGAGTATTGTGGAAATTAATATTGGATTTGGATCCATGCCCTCTGTTTGGTAAGCGTAGTAAGTTAAAGCGGAGTAAAACACTAAATCACCTTAAAGTAGTGCTGTTTGATAGTAATAAAGTAAATAGATGAAATAAAGTTGATGTACTTCCCGTTTGGCAAGTGCAGTAAGTTAAAGCAGAGTAAAACGTTAACTCACCTTAAATTAGTGGTGTTTAGTGGTAGTGAAGTAAATAGATGAAGTAAAGTTGATGTTATGTGTAAAAGATGTGAAATGTTGGTGATTTAATTTAATACACCTGTATAGCTGCGTTAACTTACTACACCTTAAATCACTTCTGTTTTGTGACTTAAAATTGATTTAAGAGCTTAAATCAATTTTACTACAACTACCAAACACAGGGGTAGTATGTAAAAGATGTGAAATGTTGGTGATTTAATTTACTACACCTGTATAGCTGCGTTAACTTACTACACCTTAAATCACTTCCGTTTGGTAACTTAAAATTGGTTTAAGAGCTTAAATCAATTTTAAGTCACTTACCAGACGGGGATGAGCCGTAATTACGGACAACAAATTTGTGCTAAGATAATGTGTCATGTCATGTCATGTCATCTTTGTTTACTTGCTAGTAACAGTAATAGTAATAGTATACTACACTACAACTCTACAACTTGCTATTATTACTTACTGCTGTGGCGTTTCTTCATAATCGAAAGAATGATAAATTTATCAGGTTATTGTATTATTTCCGAGATCTTAATATTTGTTCATTGTGGGATTCACATTTATATTTCTTTAGAGGCCAAGGGTATATCCAAAGTTCTCAACTGCTGAATTATTATTATATTATATTATATTATGAGATAATTTCGGATTCAACATGCCAATATTGAAACTTATTTTTACTTTAGAGAGCTGTGTCAGTCTGTGTGTGTGACTGATACTTGTTAGATTTGACATGGGTAATAAATAAATAAATTCATGAATACTAGGGATAGATAATCCTTAAAACGTTGTGCTGTAAAAGAAAAACGTTTTTTTTATTAATGTTTAACAACTTCAACGCAAATTTACAATCTGGTCAAAACAACAATTACTATATGTTCCACTTATTACAAATTTCAATCCATAAACCCATTATTATTATTTTTTTTCCTCTCAAAACCCTTTTCTAGGGTTATGTAAAGTTCCTATTTCAACTGGCCTCTCTCTGTCTGCTTTGATATTTTTTTTTGTGGGCCTCATTGATCCTCTCATCTCACAAAATTGAATAAAACATTCAATTTAAAATAAGTTTTAAAATAAAATTTACTTATTTTTTTTTTTTAAATAAGAAGGTTGTAGCCTTCAGCAAATGACTGATCAGAAATAATTTCTGTTATTTTGGTTGGTATTAATTTTTAAAGATGCGTACACCAGAAGACGATGAGAGTCAGATAAATGAGACATAAATTTGTGCAAAGGACAATACAGATATATTACTTTATATATATTTCCTTTACACTTTAGACACGTGTAAGGAAAGAAGCATGCAAATCAACTCTCTGTCTCTCTTTACAAATGTTATACTTACTACCTAAGAAATATTTTAGAAAGTATATGATACCATAACCATACTATACCATAATAACAACATTTTTCTATGAAAAGAAAAAAAAATGTGCATCTTTTTCCTTACCTCCGTGACAGTCAACTCAAGTCTTTTTTACTGGTGACTAGTGAGTGGTGACATAACATCATTTTTTATTTCTTACATTTACCAAAAGGACAGTTGTCATCCTTTTGTCCATGACTCTGTGTACTGTGTGTTTGGTATAACCTTTACCTGACCTCAAGTGTAATTGAAAATGAAAAGACTTCTGATTATTTGATGACTGCATAAAGTATGCAGATTAGTTCTTTGAAGTAAAACATTTAAATCATGTGAACAATATATTAGCGATATTGTTATATGATATATCAATTTAGTGAAATATATATTATTCCTTTTGTCCTTTCCCGCACGCATTAATTTTTTGGAGGCAAAAATTGCTAACGAAGTGATAAGTGACGACAGAAGCCTAAGGGCAATTTCACCAAAAAAACAAAAATAAGTGACGACAGAGCATTTTTTATTATTTTCCAAGTGTGTGCATTTTTTCCTCGGTTTACTAACATCACTTCTAATACGTGCTATTAATTCCATTCCATGCTAGATTAAATTTACTTTGTTTGTGTCTATTTATTTAAGATAAGAAGAGGAATTCCACCAGGCTCTCGCTGTCGGATGATACACATCGATCGAATTGCCACAATGCCATATTTTTCAAACCAGTGGATTAGTGTTAGTGACATCATCTTCAATGTCCTTTTTCTTTTCTTTTGGGAATGAATGTTACATTCGATTGGAGAATCGTAACGTGACCACAAACATCTATCTGAATTTAATGAACATGTTTGCAAAAATCAGTGATCACCAAAGTCCATCAGAACAAGTATATCCATAAATAAAACAGTGTATTTATCGGCAGTTCAATTTCAACATAGACTATTTATAATTTGGTAAGCAATAATACACTATTTATAATTTGGTAAACAACAAACGTAAATGTCATTAAGTATGAATATATATAATTTTATACTTCGAGTTTTTGAAGTATTTCCATTTCAGTTTTTTTTTTTTCAAAAAAAAAAAATAACACACTTTAAGTAAATTTTCATTACTATATTAATATTTTAGAGTCATATAACTTTTTTTTTTTTAAATAGATGCTTCAAAAGTATCAAGTATGAAAAGAATAGAAAGTTATTAATCCGGTAAATGAAAATAAATTACATGAACTACTCAATTTGTTGATACAGTGAGGATAAGGCCATAATGCGTCTCTGTATTTCTGAATTTGAAAGTAATATACCATTTTTCATGACCATCAAATGCCAGCCAAATTAAGCAATCTTCCACACTTGAAATGCACCCACCCTAATTTAACCTCCACCAAGCCATAGGCGTTTATTCCAGCATCGGCCCTGAAGGCCAGGAATGCCCAGCTCTCCTAGGGCCCTTATGGGCCGCTTTGAAACCCAACCCAAAGAAACCATTGAATTTAACTGGGCTGTCGGCCTACTAACATCTAGCCGGCCCATAAGTGTCCCGAAACGGCCCAACCCCTTTCGCAAGTCACCAACTCTAAAACTAACACCATCTCTTCTCATCTCATCTCCCCGCCATCTCTCGCCATTCTCGCCAGATTGTCTCCTCTCCTCTCCTCTCCTCTCTCTTTCAAAGTTTGAAGGTACTCATTCATTCATTCTCTCGTTAATCGAACAACTTATTATTGCAAATAACCTTTATCAATCCTTAATCAACAAGTTTCTACTACTGAAAAAGAACTTTATCGATTGTTAATCAAACAAGTTACTACTATAAAAGGACTTCATCAATCCTTTGTCAAACAAGTTACTACTGCTCAAATGAGAACTTAGATCGATCGATCGATGCTCGATAGATTCTTCATTTGTCGGTGTTATCCTTGTTTCTGATTGATTACGGATCTGATGCTTTGGAGCAGATGGCTATGGCCTCCAGGCTGCTGACTCAACTGGCCGCCAAGGCCAAGCAGGCGTCTCAGTTCGTGGCGAGCAGTGGCAGCCAGTACTACCAGGACATGATGGTGAAGAACGGCAAGTACGTTGCTCATCCGCCTACTCTGGACAAGTGTCGAGAACTCTCCAGGCAGCTCTTCTACACTCGTCTCGCTAGGTTCTTTTCTTTTCCTGCTTTCTTATATTCTTTTTTTATTTTTGTACTCCATTAGAGATTTGTTTGTTAAAATTGAAGTCGTATACATTAAGATTTCATTCTTAATTAAATTGGAGTTGTCTACATTAAGATTTGATTGTTAGATTGGAGCTGTATACATAAGAGATTTTATTGTTGTTGCTATAAGACATGCAAATTCAAAGGACGCTCCTTAGTAATTTATTTGAATTTTATACACCACCATATAATCTGTGACTGTGTACAAGTAGCCCGTTATTCTCTTGTCTTGGAGCTTAATCTTTTAACCTATCTATATAAATAGATAAAAACTTGAACAAGCAGTACCCTTTAGAAGTAAATTACTATTATTAAATTGTGTAAATAGAGTTGGTATCTGAATATTTTATTATTCTTTGACAGTATGCCGGTCCGGTATGAAAGTTTCTGGAAAGAAGTGGATGGATTGAAGCAGTTATTGAAGACCAAGAGGGAGCTGAAAGTTGAGGAGGCTGGCATAGCTGTCTTGTTTGGTGCTGAACTCTATCTCTGGTTCACAGCTGGTGAAATTGTTGGTCGAGGCTTTGCCATTACTGGCTACAAAGTCTGAAGGAGAAGTTGAAACTTGAACCTCCTTTTTTGGTTGCACAAATCTGTTAGATGTAGAGAGTTAACTTCATCTCACTTGTCTGAAATTTTGAGCTGTTAATAAGCACGGGAAAGGTTTTTTAGGTTCGATAATAGAGTTTGCCCTTTCTGCTTTTTGCATGAATCAAAGCATTTGTTTTGATTGAATGTTATGAATCTCTCATGTTGTGCCGAAGTTGTTGGCCTGGATGCAGAAATGACAATTGCAATATATCAAGACATTTGACTACTGATGAAAAGTGTACATCTGCATCTTGTTTGTATGGATTGAATAATTACTGGTGATCAGAATGATATGAATTTTTTAGATGAGACCAACAGGCTGGTGACTGATAAGCAAATTTGGCTATAGTGCTATATTGAAAGGTCAAAGGTGGTATGATGTAGTTCAGCTGGTGAAGAAGTTGGTCTATATTCTACATGTGCTGGTCATCAGCATTTCCTATATGCATAATATAGTCTATAGTTGGCTTCTATATGCGAAAGATGGACCTGAATAACTTTGAAAGAACTACATAGAAATCAATTCTTCTGTACGTGTCATGTTTTCTCCTTCAAACAGTAAAGATAAAGATGTTATCATCTAATGCTTGATTTCATATTGCATTTTTTGTTTTCCAGCTTTTTTGCTGACACCGACTTGTTTGGACTAAAGGCTTCCAAGAATAACGAAAAATAATTAGGATACTTGATATGCATGTAAAACAAAAGAAAATAATGATTTAATTTCCATCCTTTGAGGGGATATTTATTTAACATAATAAATATTACTTATAAACTTGTTTATAAAAGCGATAAGGTTGTCGCGAAGGACTACATGATGTCTACATTTACCAAGGTAATTAGATCTGGCAGGTTCAGGTTCTTGGGCCAACAAACACGAACTCACATCCACTGCGATACCCCACGGTGCAAGGGTCAAAAAACCCTCTAATGAAGCTACTTCAGATCTGCCCGCTACAGTGCTGCTACAGTGTTTTTATATATGAACTCTGACCATTTTAATATTTGGAATGACCGACCATTTTTGAGGATGTGGACTCAACAAACACAAGTAAAATGGAGATTTCATTTAGTGATTACAACCATATCATACGAAGTAATATTATTTCTTACACTTCTCATCTGATCTGTAACTCTTTTATATTTTATTAATAAAAAATATCACATAGTAGGCTATCACTAGACAACTACTACTTTCAAAAATATTTTGTTTAAATGAATATTGCTAATAAAAACACAATTAGGAGTTTATCTGTACAACATTTTACTCAGCCCTCAAAATTCCAAGAAAGGGGAAAAAAAAAAATTGTCCTGTATAATTTTCTAACAAAGCCACCTTTACTGAGCATAATCTATCTCAGTATAGGGCTTCTCAGGAAACTTCTGTCTGTAAAGAAAAGCAATGTCCTTCAACGGCTCTACAACTGAAGAAAGACCCCAAAAAAAAAAAAAAAAAAAAAAAAAAAAAAAGAAGGATCCTTCCTAGGGTTAAGGTTCTAGGTCAGTATTAATTAGGGTCAAAATTTAACAATAAATCAAGGTGATTAATGTAATCATGACACTGCTGACTAGTATGTGAAACCAGCCACTACTTGATCTAAATCGATCACATGCTAACTTGAAGATAGAAAGACACGTGAAGAACAAACTAAGCGTCAGCACTGCGAGCTCTTTGTTTTGCAGCATTGCTTGCTCGTTCCGCATTTTCTCCATGCTAGATCTGCATACAACATATTGTGCTGGTAAAGTTCCATTACTTGTAGCATTGGATTGGATGTTACTAGTTGTTACAGAACTACAGACACTGAAGTATCAGTAAACAAATTAAGTACAACATATTACTGGACGATGATTGTAGTGTTACCATCTAATGTTATTGGGTGCCTGGTAGATACAATAGTACTGGCATGCTTGGGACTGAGAAGCAGCAAGCCAGACTGGACAATTCACCTCTACATAATTTTTTTAAAAGAAAATAAACAGCATTTGCACCTGAGAAGGGCATTGTCTCTCAGCAACCCCTCTATTTCTTTTGAAACGCTAGATTTCCAATCTTTGATCTCACTTAGTTCCTTATCCTGAAATAACATAAAAATCCCTACCCACTTATTGAAAAATACGAGTTTCACATTGCAATAAAAACAACAACTCTTTCTTCAATTTCTTTCAGGCTTTCAGCAAATAACTACTCTACCCTCCCTCAATTCTTTACCTACAACTATGTAAGAAGGAATTATATTTTGTTTTTTTTTTTTTAATTAGGAGTTGTGGGTATATTTTATATACATTGGATCATCTCATATTCAGGATAAACAGTTCTTGATATAGAATTAAGAACAAATGAAAAAGTACCTGTCCCTCTTTCCAATCTAGCAAAAAACGTAAATCTGATTTCAATCTCTGAGCCCCCTCCTCATTATTTGAAATCCATTTCTCCAAACCTGGTACAATATTGCCGTAACGTCTATTGATTTCCTCTAAAACAGAAAAACTAAGCTCCAAATTTCTCACTTTCTCAATCAAAATTTTCAAAACTGTATCACTTGGCATCCTTCCCTTCACCTCCTTTGCAACCTCATTTTTTGTACCATTTGAATCTGCTACATTCGGGTTACCCGAATCAGAACTAACCCGACCTGCTTCTGAACTACCTCTTTTCTCTTCAATTTTAGAGGCATTAACAATCATCAAATCCTCTAACATTCTCTCTATAGCATCTACGCCGTATACTTTAAAGTAACTAAGAGTACAATAGAATTCAGACCCATAATGACTTGTTATATTTAATCTCATGTATCGAGTCCATTTCGGTACCGGAAGCTTAAACTTTTGAGTGTGCTTCACATTTTCAGCACTGAAAACCCCCAGCAATTCCCAATTTTCAGTTGGGTAAGTCAAGCTCCCTTGCACTTTGAACTCCTTAAAATTTGATGAATAATGCTCCAAGTTTGCCATCTCAATTGTATCAACAAGGGTTTCTTCTGCCAGTTCAACCACAACAAACTTTGGATTGGCCGAACAAGGGTTTCTCAGGTAATGGTCCTTGTCTTTTCCCAAAATATTAGCTGCCCCCTTGGCCTCTTTGTTGTGTGCTAAAACCTTTGCACCTTTGGAGGCAGAAGCATAGTTGTACAACTGTGTGGTGCCTGGTTCAAGTCGGTGGGTGATTTTATTGACCACCTCATGATCAGCACCAGTTTCGTTCTTTGGTAATGTTGAGTTGTGAACTCTGTCTAGACTTGTGTTTGTATCAGACAGATTTGTCTGTGTAGCAGTTTTGGTGTATGAGTCAATAATCTGCTTGGACGAGGATGACGATTTCGTGTTGTTGACGAATGTGTCTCCTATGATCTCACTGACATGGTTGGTGTGCTGCACAACTTGCACTCTTGTAGATTGGCACATACTGGTATAGTTGCCATTGAAATGGAAAACGTAATACTCCAGAGTTCTGACTTGGCAAAGACGATGAACATCTCCAATTTGGTCACCGTACAAATCTATAAATGCAATCATGCCACAGATGTTACCAAATAGATCAAATCTTCTTCTTCTTCTTTTTTTTTTTTTTTTCTTTTTTTACCTTTAACTTTCTTTTCCAGAAGGAAATGGTTAAAATTGATATTGCAATTAATATAATATAACTCCATAATTTGGTTTATCATTTATTAAAAGACATCTCGGGTAACAAATTGCAATTCAAATGTTAGCAAAAGAGGAACAAATTATAGTGATAGCAAATTATAATAATTCAATTAGCATAATAACTATGTGCCATCTTAATTATAATGAAGCAAGTTGGAGGTACAGCAAATTAAGATATACATTAAAAGCACAATGTACCATGCTGGTTTATCATTTGATGATCATGTTATATATGTAGCAATCAACCAATTTGGTTTAATCTAGAATGTACAATGTATCCAGATGACAACACTTTCATATAATTACCAAGGATTAATTTAATAAGAACTATATGAAAAAAAGCTAATAACAGGAAATAATGTACCTAGATGAAAATCAGAATAATGATGAGGTGAATCGGTTGTAAAGAAACCTCGGATTCCATAAGAAGATCCGATTCGGGAGGGGAAGAGAAAGAGGAGGCACCAAGCTGATAAGACGACCGAAACAGAGAGCTCACATATGCCTTTCTTACCTCCTGCTCCTCCATCTCGTCCCCTCTGCAATGTCACCACATGAGTTCTTCTTCTTTCCTTCCTCATCGATTAGCGATAATAATTAACTAAAAAGAGAGAGGGAAGAGAAATTTAGTTTCCTATATTTATTGCTCTGTTCTGTTGTGTTTTTAACCTTCTCTTTTTTCTTTATATTTCTCGGCAATATTCGCGTAGCTCAACATTTTTTGGCGCCAAGTTCGGAAAAAGGCTGGACTCACCTGTAATGCGCCACATGGCTTTCAACAATTTTCAAATTTTCACCCTTTCTTTCTTTTTTTCTTTTTGCAGAAAGTGGCTTAAAAAATGAGTCAAACTAATAGTCTCCCAAACCAAATCCCCCTTAATAACTAAATTTTCTTTTTTGACAAAAGATGTGCTTAGAATATTACTAAAAATGGTAAATTCGCGACTTTTTTTTGCTGTATTTATTCTCTATGTGCTTAATTCAAAGCACTCCAGCGCTATGTTTTTAGAGTCATAAGTGTTTAATTAGGTCACTTAAGTGTTTAGATTGATGACAAAAGTGTTTAGATAGGTGGCCTAAGTATTTTGATAAATGAAAAAAGTGTTTATATAACAAGAGAAAGTGTTTAGATAAAAAGTGTTTACACAAAAACATAGTGTTTATATAGAAAGATGAGATAAGCGTAGAAATCAATAAAGACGGTAGAAGATTGGGATTGCCGGATATGAGAGAGATCACACTTGTTGGAGATAAGAAAGATCGTGTTCGTCAAATACGAGAGAGATCATGACCACCGGAGACGAGAGACCGTGATCATCAGAGATGAGAGTGAAACAGAAGTGTTTATATAACAACCAAAAGTGTTTATATAGTAACAGAAAGTGTTTATATAGAAATAAAAAATGTACATACGTATGAAATATACAACATTATCGACCTCAAAAATGATAGTGATCGCCGGGGATAAGAGAGAGATCTTGATCAGAGAGCCTGGAGTGAGAAGAAGGGAGAAGACATAGGGCGGGTGGATGGAGGAGACATGGGAGAGGAGGCACGAGGAGTAGCGGCGAAGAAGATCTTGTCGGGAGGGGCGAGCGTCGGAGTTACAAAGAGGAAGGAGCATGAGTTCGTGGGAGATGTAGTAGGCAAAGAAGTTGACAGGAGAAGAATTGGGGTGCGTATCTGCTACCATTATTTCCAATGGTAGGTTCCTACCATTATTTATTTCAGACCATTCGATACGGTGAACGGTTGAGATTTTACTGCTCTCTTTAGCGACAATTGTTATCGCACCCCTGCTGCATAAAGATTTGCATGTGTTTTTTTTTTATTATTATCATGCAAGAGCTCTGTATATTTGTAGAGGTAGCAGATTGTTGGGTTCGGGTCAGGTCGAGTCAGGAATCTGGTTGACGACTGCCGACATTTTTTCGGGTCAGGTCGGGTTCAGGTCGGGTCGGGTATCGGGTTGACAGTTGCCGGCATATTTTCGGGTCGGGTTGGGTCAGGCAGGTTTTTCGAGTCAAGTCAGATTTTGCACCTGTATTCCCAGGTCATCTCGGGTTTCGGGTCGTTCGAGTTCGGGTCGGGTCGGATTTGGGTAAGTCTTACTTTTTTGAAACACGGGTCGGGTTCTAGTCAGTCTGACTTTTTTGAAACACGGGTTAGTTCGGGTCAGTTTGACTTTCCCTGAAACACGAGTCGGGTTGGGTCGGGCAGATTTTTCAGGTTGAGTCAGATTTTGCCACCTCTAATGTTTGCAACAGTGTTGTCGTCCCAAAAGAGGGTCGCTTTTAAATTTATAAACCTAGGGTAACTACTGTCAAGCGCAGGCGCACGACTTAATTGTAGTATATCTAGTGTCGAACACAAAGACGGATTGGTAAACATGACTCTACTTACTTTACTAACTAGACTATGGATTGTTTTGTTTGTTTTGCTGTTTATATTTTCTAAAAGTAAATAACGAAAAGTAAGGAGGTTGGATAACAGTTTTGGGAAATGTTCTCAGGGGTTAGAATCTGTTCTTCACTTAGTTCATACAATTCGCCTTACGTGTTTTCACAACTAAAGAGGCTTACACTCTCATGCACAGCCCGTGCAAAGTACGAAAGTGTGGTACTATGGATTTTCTGGTTTAAGCCATCTGGTATTGGTAAACTCTTGCTAACAGGACAGTTACTGTCACTAACTACCCAACAAGACACCGCAAAATTCAAGGTTCGTTAGAAGACGTTTTCGCGTATCCTAACTCACAAAGTTCTAGTGTTGGTTTTTTAAAGGCATGACATTTCCATTCGGACAAGTCAAAGTTCTCTTACGAGCCACTTGGGGGTTTAACGACTCCTTTCGGACAAATCGACTCCCTACCTTAGGTACACCAGACTCGAGTTAAATCAAAGCATGTCACAAGGGACAGTACAAAGAAGTCAAGTCAGATGATAAAAATACTACTCAACACATGGAAACCAAATCAACGAGTAAGAAATCACATAATACCACAAACTAAGTTTAGAACATCATCATTTCCTAAGAACTAAAAAGCTTAGCCAGACATGGCCAAAGCACAAACAACAGATACAAGATCGAGTAGCAAAGACATAGTATCAGCAGTTAAACAATTCAACAACTTAATAGGATAAAAGATAAAAGATAAAGTTGTTGATTGATCCGTAGTCTCTGTCTCCGTCTCGTTCTTCACTCCGAACGTCTCCTCTCGAAGCACGCCCTAATCCCAGCCGCCAGCAAAACCTAGCAATTTCCAGCCCCCCTTCAAATGTAGCATGCTCCTCTCCTTAAATAGGTCGGCATCTGTGACGAATTTCCAAATCAGCGTCATGGAAATCAATTCCCAGAAACTTGCCGAAATGAGCAGTACTCGGTCCGAGTAAAGATGCACTCGGACTAGTGTAGTTCAATCTTAAGATATAATAGCTATACTCGAACCGAGTGTAGTGTAATTGGTCCGAGTATGGGTCTTCTTGCCTTCAACTGGGTACTCGGGCCGAGAAAATCCTCTGTCGACCCGAGTGGTGTCTTCAAGTCTTGCACTCGGACCGAGCTAATTCTCTGCCGATCCGAGTGCAGGTGCTCTTGAGCTCCAAATGCTCCAAATAATGCTCCTTTTGCTCCCGAGCACCTGAGACATCCACAAAACACAAAGTAAAAGAAAAACAAACAAATCCTAACAAAATGTAATGCATGCACATGATTTTTGGTCATTTTGGAGGTTCAAAACTAGGTAAATTGTATGCATGTTTTGGAGACATCAAGTGTCATGGTAAAAACAAAGATAGAAGAAAGAAAAAAGGGTATAATAGGAAATATTGAATATTAATGTTAAATATTGGTTTAAATTGATTTGATGGATAAATAATAAAGAGTTGGAAAACTTAAAGAATAAATAAGATATATTGAAGTCTTGAGGGGTAAATAAGATGAGGAAGAGTTCGAGGGTAAAATATGGGCCATTTGTTGGATCGGATGGTTTGGAATAAATAATGGTAGGACCCTACCATTCGAAATAATGGTAGCAGATACGCACTCGAAGAATAGGGGATGAGATCAAAAGAGATAAGAAGGGAAAGTGACAAACAGATGGTAGAGAAGGGGAGTAAGGAAGCAAGGCACAACGGTCAACCAATATAACATAAGACTGACAATGGGACCCAAGGAGTTAAAACCTTCATCTGCAGTTGTTGGTCCTGACAAGAAGAGTTATAGAGAAGACTGAAGATTATTAACTGGAGAGGATTACTTGATTTAGTTAACCGTTAAGAATGACTTGATCCAATGGCTGATGTTCACGTCCATTTGATCTGGGTTATTTTCGTAATTAGGTTAATTAAGTTAGGTTAATTTTTCTGTGATTTTATTTCTATAAATAGAGAAGTAGAGATAAGGATGAGGCAATGTAAGATGTAAGAAAATTCTCAATCAATTCAATCACGATTTCTCGTTCAATTTCGATTATCGATTCCTAAATTTTGATTATTTCCGATATCTTTTACAAAATTCCGATTCAACCAACAATCAATCCCTAGATCTTTTGAATTGTTGGTCACAGAAGTGACGGGCAATAACAGTGGTTAATGCCGATGGACGTTGGAGATAGCAATAAAACGAGAGAGATGGGAGAGAGGAGGAGAGAAAGGAAGAGATTGTTTGAAAATTAGAAGAGAAGGTTGGGGGATAATAAATGAGATTGAGTAGTGGGGACAAAGATATTTTCTCTAAAAAAATACTCTAAGATAAAAACAAGTATATAAATTTATGCAAGCAAAATTTTAAATCAAATTGAATATTATTTATTATATAACTCTTTTACAAAAAATATTATTATGATAAACACACGTATACGTAGAGGTGACAAAATTTGACCCGACCCGACCCGACCCAAACGCGAACCTGAACCCAAACTCGAACCCGAACCCGAACTCGACCCGTGTTTCAGGGAAATTTAAATTGACCTGAACCTGATCCCTGTTTCAGGGAAAGTCAAATTGGCCCGAACCCGAACGACCGAAACCCGAGATGACCCAGGAATAGAGGTGCAAAATCTGACCTAAACCCGACATTTCCATTCGGTCAAACTGACCTAAACCCGAACCGACCCGACAAACTGCCACCTCTGCGTATATGCTCCAATAAATTAATTATCATTGCTCATTTTATAAATTAATTATCATTGCTCATTTTATGGGTGAAGAACGATGCTAACTTGTGTTAGCAGCTATAAATTTACTTTTTCATTAGGGTATGTATCCGCTACCATTATTGTGATGGCAGTTTGCTACCATAGTCCAAACAACCCTTTGGATTCAATTTTAACGGTTGAGATTTTTTAGAAAATTGGGTGTGTGGGGTGGTGGTGGTTGGGGGGGGGGGGGGGGGGGGGGGGGGGGGGGGGAGGGGGGTTATGGGTCCCATCTGCTAGAGAAATAAAGACTATAGTAGCCTATGTTACCTGAGTGCGGGTGCAGGTATCGTATCCAGTGCGGTGCGGGTGCGGCGATACGAAAATTCTCAAAAAAATCCGATACGGGTGCGGCTATATATAATATTTATTTAATAACAAATAATAAATATAATAAGAGAAATTATATAAATAATAAATTTATATTGATCGGTAATATATTTAGTTGAAAACAAATATTACGACGAAGGGGCCTTTGGCCTAGTGGTAGTGTTGTGTTGTGGAAAAGAACGGGAGCTGGGTTCGAATCCCCTTCAAGCAATTTTAGAAGGTATTTTGCTGCCAAAATGCACCCACGCCGCACCCAAAACGCATCCTGACCGAATCTGCTGGTCAAACTCATTAAAATAATCCAGTTCGCCACGTGGCGCACCCGGTACGCACCCGCACCGCACCGGAGCCGCACCCGCACCCGATACGCACCCGGTGCGGATTTTGCTGGGTAGGGGCCGAATCCGGGTAACACGGATAGCAGCGAATAAAAATCCCTTTTCATTACTAAACAAATTCATACTCCATAAAGAGTGGTAGCTCTCCAAGCATCTCAACTACGCCACATCATCAATATTATTTACCATTGATTTTGTTTGAATATTTTCATCTACTTTGATCCAATGACTTACATGTGTTCTATCTTTTTATTAAATAAGATGAGTATGATATGTCTAAGACATACTGTAACACTCAAAATGGTGCAAAGATGAGTATGATATGTATTATTTATACAAATTTTATTATTATTATTATTATTATTATTATTATTATTATTATTATTATTATTATTATTATTATTATTATTATTATTATTATTATTATTATTATTATTATTATTATTATTATTATTATTATTATTCGTATCAAAAGATTTACAAGTAAGTTCAAATTTTGTTTACCATATGTTATATCTTATAAAATTCTTGATCATTTATTTGATAGCATTTTTTGGGGCGAAACTCGAGTAACAGCTCTAGTAAAAAATAATGTTTAGCTCAAATTCAAGACAAAATACCGTCTAAATTTCATAGTTTCATACATTTTTATAAATAAAGTGATAAAATCTTATGGTAATTTTATTGTTGTTCTTAAATTTTGAGTTATAAAATAAAAAATGGAGGCAAGATAGACACATAATAAGTACAGACATTTAAACTCCTAAAAAAATAATTGTAATTTTGAACGTACATGAAGTATTTGAAAATTTCATAGTTGACAATTATATATATTATTTTTTTTATGAAGTTAAGTAATATCCTGATGGAATATAAAAGCAAAATAGATAAAAGCAAAGAATATGACCACTGACACATTATTTTATTCTTTTTCTTTTGGAAAAGTTTGTATAAACTTAAGATTATGAATGAATTATTTTACGAGCTTAACTCAAATATATTCTAACATTTGTTTTTTTTTTTAATTTTAGGGCCATATATCTTCACTAAATAGTAAATAGTAAATACTATATTATATTAAAGGATAAATATACCAAGCCCTTTGTTTTGCCCCCTCCCCTCTTGATGCGTTGGCAGAGAGAGGGAGGGAGAGGGGGAGAGGGGGAGGGAGAGTATTTTGCGGGGAGTATTTTGAGTATTTTTGAGTATTTTTGTACTCAAAATTAAGTATTTTTGCATGAAGGCCTTCTGTAAGTATTTTTGAGTATTTTGTGGGGAGTATTCCGATTTTTTTGCGGAGACTTTTTAGTCTTTTGCAGGAAGTAATTTTGAGTATTTTGCAGGAGTATTTTGAGTATTTTGCGGGGAATATTTTTGAGTATTTTGCGAGAGTTTTTTGAGTATTTTGTAGGAAATATTTTTGCGGGAAGTATTCTATCTTTCCCTCTCTCTCTCCCTCTCCCTCTCCCTCTCTCTCCCCCCTACTGTCTCGAAAGACCCCCCCACAAATCCCCTCTCTCCCTCTCTCCTGTTGCCACCTCATCAAGACCCGGGGGGCAAAACCCGGGTTTTGATATCACTACCCTATATTAAAATAGCATGTCATCAGTGGCGGAGCTTAGAAGGTCCAAGACCGGGCTATGGCCCCCCTTTGATTTCCAAAAACAATGAAGTGATTATATAATTTGGTTGTTAAATTATGCATTTTACAGAATTTGCCCCCCCCCCCCCCCCCCCCCCCCCAACCATGGAAATCGATCTTGAAGGCCCAAGAAAAAAGAATCGTTACATTTATTTTGAATTTGTAAAGGTCACCATATGTAAAATAAATTCTAAAAGACTAAAAAAGTAAATATAGAAAGTATTCTCTTCACTCTTCAGTCACTTATTTTCATGTACAGCTGTTTTTCATTTATCTTGTGGACAACACCACTTAAGATAGGCGTACAACACGTCCTCTTTCCCTGTTTTCTCCTCTGTGTACAAGCGTCTAGTCAATAAAAATTTATGGTATAACCCATCTATAAGTTAATCAATTAATTAGAAAAGAAAGCTAGATTAAAAGAGGCACAGGAGCTCAATTAGGTAGCATTAAGGTCTTTTATCTCGGCAACAGTATCCACAGTAGCTAGGGCTGGCAAAAAAACACTCGAAGAAACTCGTGGATCGCTCGGGATCGGATCAAATTAGGCTCGCTTGATAAGCTCGTTAACTAATGAGCCGAGTTTGAGCTTAGCATGGCTCGGCTCGAACTTGTTTGGCTCGACAAATTATTACTACTTGCAATTTATACTGCTATATATCGTAGATTATTAATATATTATACAACAAATGGTCTAATATATATGAAATTGTTATGTAAAATGTGTAAGAGCACATTTTTGTTAGTCCTTTTGTTGATTTTTATATAAATTTTGATATAACATACTTAAAATTTTATTATAAAAAATTAAACGAGCTTAACGAGTCAGCTCAGTCAGCTCGTTAATTAAAAGAGCCAATCTTAAGCTTGTGTTTTTGGCTCGTTAACTTAAATGAGTCAAGTTTGAGTTTAGCCTAACTCGGCTTGGCTCATATACACCCCTAATCCACAGTACAGATAAAAAAAAAATGGAAACTATGGTGAATTGGTGATCCAAAGGTTCCTAGATAACTGTATTGAATGACACTTCTTGCCCCCCACCCCCCCCCCCCCCCCCCCCCCCCCCCCCCCCATTTTGGTTGAAGCTCCGCTACTGCATGTCATAAAAAAATTTGTCACTTGAAAGTTTCTATACTTATTTAATACTTGAAAGGTGGTGTATGATAATATAATAGTGTATATTATTTGAATAAAAATGTGGTGGTAAAATGTTGTGACACGTTGAACATAAACATACTATTTGTTTTTTTTGAGGGTAATAAACATACTATTTGGCTTGCTCGCTTCTTTTTGCTTCTGCCAAGTATTTGTGGACCGGAGTCTGGAGAGGAATCAAGTGGAGAGGGTTGGAAAAGTGAAAAATGTGAGGGGACGTCATGGATCCGTAGAAAACATGGTAAATTATAAAGGTTGTTTGGTAGTAAAAGGAAAAGGTTGCTCTTCGTACTCTCTCTCTCGGGATGCTGTACTGTACTGTAGTCTGTACTCTGTAGTGCACAAAAGACGAATCGAGTCGAGGTCAGTTTTTATTTTATTATTATATATTATATATTATTGTTCATGAGGTGAGGTGAGGGCGACATACATACATACATACATACATTTATTGAGTATATTCGGCGCACCGGGAGGGTTCCGTCACGGCCTCAAGCATGGATGATGGATCACTGTCTTCTTGCCTTTGATTTTTCAATTCTCCTCTCTCAGTCTCTCTTCCCCCACGGCCCCACCCCATCCATTGCAAATTGCAATTGCAACGGGTACAAATCAATAATTAAATAAAGAAAGACACATCTATTATCAGGTTATCACCAATATTAATTACCGGATAATCATGAGCCACAAAACATCTGAGAAGGAGGGAATGTTTTGATATGTAGTAGACAGTAGAGTAGACACAGTAAGTGCGCAACGGCCTCAACAACCAACCCAACCCCCGCTTCCCAATTTAATTAATTAATGACTCCATAGTCCATATCCACCACCGCAATTACCGATGGTTCTTTTACTACCTCCATCATCAAGTGTTACACTACATAGTGACCCAATAATATTCCCTGCTTCTTTATTCATTAACTTGTTTGGTTTACAGTTTCAACTGAACTTAACACCTTTCAGTAGCAACGTGAGCTCTTATCTTGTTTACCAACTTTCTGCGCTCAAATCTCGATTCAACCACGCCTCTCCCTCTCTTTTTATCTTTCTTTCTTTTCTTTATAAAAGGACGACGACATTCTTTATTCCATCACATTTAACCTATAAACAATTATTACATTGACCCTTTTACCTCATACTTACCATATAGATACTCGTATCTATATTTTGGGAAACGCTATGCCTATGCTAATACATACGGAGCTCGCGTCGTTGATACACACATAACAACTTTCTTTTTTTTTGCTTTATTACGCAGCGGAATCTAATAATTATGCAGCGAAATCTGATAATTACACATGTAAACTCACCTCGCTGAATCAAACTTATTTTTCAATAATCAAGTCGCGGTTCAATATCCGATTCAGTGAATTTTAACCGGTTAATGACCTATTCGTTCGGTTAACTGTACCATCTCCCTCGTTTTCTCTTTATTTCACGGTCACACTTTTTTTATGCACACTATATAGCTAATTATGTATGTAAACTTATTTATTATGCATACATATTTATTTAGTATTCAGTGTATTAGTTTTAGACTGCATGTTACAACTTACAAATACTATATGTAAATAAAATAATTTATTATGCACTCAAAATTATTTAGTATGCAACGTGTTGGTTGTAAAACATGTTACTGGATATACTTTTATGCAGGCAAAAATGCTTATTATGCAAGTTGTTAAATGTTTTTAGACTTGGCAAATTAGCTTTAAATGCATATAATATAACGTTTGCTGCATAGTAAACAGAATTACATGCGTAAATTAAGAGTACAGAACAAGTTTGACTGATCAAATCACCCTATCAACAAGGGAGCTACAATAAGCTTATAAACCAGTACTGATACATTAAAAATAAAAAAAGGCATACATACAAAAACATCCAAAGAATATTTGAAAATTGAGCTACAAAGAAAGAAATAATAAATAGTGCAGGCAGTCATTAAATGTTACCGCCGTCTCTTACTAATTACCACCTTTCCTTTTCCTTTCCTTTCCCATTATAAACCAAAACCTCTTCTCCCTCTCCCACTCCCACTCCCACTCCCACTGCCACTCGATCCCATTCTCCCATGGCGCCTCCTCTTCTCCCCTTTCTCCTCTTCCTCTCCATCTCCATCTCCATCGCATCCGCATCCGCATCCGCATCTCCATCCCTTCACTACCAAACCCTCCACCTCTTCACACTCCAAAACCCCGCCCCCCTTCCACATTCCTCCCTCACCCAAACCCTAACCCTAGACACCGCCTCCTCCCTCCACCTCCGCATTGCCCACCGCGACTCCCTCTTCGCTTCCGGATTGTCTCCCGAAGAGACCTTCCTCCGCCGCCTCTCCCGCGATATCTCCCGCGTCTCCTCTCTCGCCTCCTCCTCCTCCTCCTCTTCCACCAACAGTCCCAACCGTAGCTCCACCGCTAGGCCTCGGCCCGGGTCGGCGTTTACTAGTCCCGTCGTTTCCGGTCTCTCCCATGGCAGTGGCGAGTACTTCACTCGCATTGGCATCGGTTCTCCTGCTACATCCTCTTTCATGGTGCTTGATACAGGTAATGACGATTGAATTTTGGTTACCATTTCATAGATTTTTTATCTTGAATTATAGGAAGAGAGCTGAGCTTAGGTTAGAAAGGAAAGGTGTTGTGAAATTAATACTGAAATATTAAAGGGAATGTGGTGCTAGCTAGATCTGCTTACATCACACTCATTGATTTGTATTTTCTGTTTCTATGAGTAAAAATGACAAATTGTATCAGTTATTATTGAGATGACATCATCATATCATATCATGCCATGTTGAGAGTACAACGGTACAAGAGTGGGAATGAAGCTCACGAAAAGGCATAGAAGAACTATGGATAATACGTTAGATATGGTATTTGTTAGTATGTTCTGTATCAGTTCATCACCATGCATGATAAATTCTAACTATATTTACCTGCCTAATGACAATTATATAATTAAGCATTTGACATGTGAGGTGCAATTTTGGCATTTTGTAGGAAGTGACATAATTTGGCTACAGTGTGCTCCCTGCCGACACTGCTACACTCAGGTCGACCCGGTCTTTGACCCACGCCGTTCCCACTCCTATGCTGCCATCCCATGCCTTTCTACTGTATGCCGTCACCTTGATTCTCCTGGCTGTGACTCCCGCCGTCGAACCTGTCTTTATGAGGTCTCATATGGTGATGGATCCTTGACTGTTGGTGACCTCGCAACTGAAACTCTATCCTTCTCTGGTGGCACCCATGTGTCTGGTGTTGCTCTTGGTTGTGGCCATGACAACCAGGGTTTGTTCGTTGCTGCCGCCGGTTTGTTGGGTCTTGGTCGGGGACCGTTATCCTTTCCAACCCAATCTGGCCGTCAATATGGCCAACGGTTCTCGTACTGCCTTGTAGACCGCACCTCCAGCACAACTGCTACACGGACCTCATCTGCCATTTTCGGCAATACGGCGGTGCCTGGGAACGCTACATGGACACCATTGGTGCGGAACCCAAAAATGGAGACGTTCTACTATGTTGAGATGACAGGTATTAGCATTGGTGGTACTCCCGTTGCTGGTGTTGCGGCCTCTGACCTCAAGCTGGACCCTATGACGGGTAAAGGTGGTGTTATAATAGATTCAGGTACATCAGTGACCCGATTGGCAGGGCCTGCATATGTGGCCATGAGAGATGCATTCAAGGCCGGTGCAGCTGGGCTGAGAGAGGCACCAGGAGGATTCTCTCTGTTCGACACATGTTATGACCTGAGTGGCCGCAAGCTGGTAAAGGTGCCCACTGTGGCACTGCATTTTGCTGGAGATGGTGTGGTACAGTTGCCGGCTGAGAATTACTTGATACCGGTTGATACGAAGGGGACATTTTGTTTTGCGTTTGCTGGTACAGAGAGTGGCGTGTCGATCATAGGGAACATACAGCAACAAGGGTTTCGGGTTGTGTTTGACGGAGAGAAGGAGCGGGTTGGGTTTGTGCCCAGAGGTTGTTGATTGATGCATGCATATTATGATGTTGGTTATGAGGTTTGGGGTTGGTACTGATTTGAGATGCCACTATTAAGCTAATACGCTGACTATATATGTATGTTAGGTATGTAGTAGTTGGACATGAATCTGATTCCTATTTCCTTCCAATGGTTAAAATGTTAATAACTTAATATGTTGGATAGATAATGGAGTTATGTTGAAAAGGTGGTAGAATAGAGTAGAAAATTTGAGGTGTTGTTGTGCCCTTTCCCTGGGAATATATTAATCAAGTAATAAGGTGAAGTGAAGCACATCTACATCTCTCTATGAGTATGAGAGATTGAGAGTGGTAAATTCCCTGTTTTTTAGTACGAAGGTGCGGGAATCAGGGGACATGTCATGTTTTAAAGCATCTTGGCTTTACTTTATTTTGCAGTGTGCAAGTGTGAAATGTTTTCTCCGCGTTTCTCGTCTTTATTACTCTTTAGTCTTTTCTTTTCAGCTTTGATCTGAAAAAAGCATGCTATCATGCAAACTGCCGTTACCCCCCCTAATCTATCTCCCTCTGTTTCACTTTTTTCTTTACTTCTATTATTCTATCGTCAATACCTATGTCTTATTTGGTCCATGCACATGGGTAGATCAGATGTTTTGATTCAAGTGCTGTTACTGCTTGTTTCGTCTAGTTTTGTACGTAGTTCAATGTGCCCTACATGACTCAAGTGCCTTAGTTACTTAGTAATCCAAATAATTATCAATAGCTCAGCTCAGAATTCAGATATATGTAATGTTGCTTAATATCTACAGTCAGACGTGTAAAAAACAAATGATATATATAATAAATCTTGTCTTTGCACATTTTTTTGAGCGCCTATATATGTTTGTGAGGGCCTTAATTGAACAGAAACAAAAAGAGAGCTTAAAACTAGTGATCAATTCTGTTTTGGATGTTAAGATGTGCTTATATCATTGTAAAATAAAATTTACTGATAGGATTGAATGCATGAGCAAGCGGCCGGGTGTGATATGTGTATCCTGCACTGCACTATATAATTTCCACTAAACTGTTGATATTTGATAATGTAATTATTGTAATTGGTTTCATTTTATTGCAAGTTTGAAATTGTGCTTGTGCCGAACTTAAACTATGTACTATTCAGATATAAGAGAAAATCAAACACAAACAAATTAAAGTTACTGATAATGATAAGATTAAACAACAATAAGTCTAGAGCAATAAACTGAGAAGCAACTGCTTGGAAAAATCATATATAGCTAACCTAAATGCGTTAGCCTATCGCTCTATTGTGTGGCGTCCGTATCTGCTGAGATCCAAATCGGATCTCAGGACCCTGAGACCCCGATCCAACGGTTCTCAGGGCCCGTATCTGCTGAGTCCGGATCTCGGGTTCCTTGAAAAAATATATCTGCTGTCTTGGTTTATAAGCCCGGTCTTCCTCTTGCCTGCCATTAATTAGAGATGGCCGAACCTGACCCGATCCAATCCGTATTTTTCAGAAAGTCAAACTGATCCGACCTGACCAGATCCGACCCGACTTGAGATCAAACATCATGCAATCAAACTGAAATCAATATACAATCCAAAAAAGGTCGATACCAAAATTGGCCCGACCCGGACCACCCATCACCCGATTCGACCCTACCCGAAATATTCTAGAAAGTCAAATTGGTCCAACCCGAACCCGATACGTCCGCCTGATTTGCCACCTCTGCCTGCCATAGTTTCGAGTTTCGACAACTCTCAGTCGGTGTGTTTGGATAGTGCAAAGTTAGTGCTACTTTAAGAGTAGCACACTAACCTGAATACAAGCACCATCCAAACGTAAATTGGGAAGTTAGAATAGTCCCTGATCAGCACTAATCTGCTAAACCGTCTGCCTGCTGGTTTAGTAAAAGTAGTGCACACGTGAACATAGATGGGTTAGCAAAACTAATAAAATAATCTCAAAAGAACATTTTTTATTTGTCTCTCTCCAGAGTTGTCTCATCCCAAAGCAGTCCTCCTTACTTGATTGAATTAATTCTTTTTTAATTATCTTTTTTTTTAATCTAAGTTACTTAAAAAAACAATTAAATACAAGTTTGTATGACACAATTACACTCAAATCACGACTACATTAATATTAAATTAAGATGTTCAAATGTGAAACTTAGTTAAAAATAAGCCAGCATAAATATTAGAGTTGGTTAAAAGAAAAAAAAATTCATTATTTTATTTATTCCCCTCCATCACTACTTCAAAGTTACCATCTAAACAACATTTTACTAATCGGAATAGTCAAAAGTTAGTTATACTCATACGTTTCCCGAGTTTGCACTAACCTCACATTACTCTCAATCACTAACCCGAATATCACTAATCTTGAACTACTCTTTGCACCATCCAAACGCACCCAGCAAGTTTCCAAGCCAAGTAGTAGCCAAACCACATGACCCATATAGGGTATAGCCTTATAGGCATATCTTACTTCTTCTTTATCTTTTGTTTCTTTTTTTTTTCACTTTTTGGTTTTGTATTTTTGAGTTTTGACTGAACACGCTGATCCCCCGGAGTGGTGCAGCTAGCTAGTGATCCATTCTAATTAATAACTTTTACATTTATATATTTTTATGTAAATCATTTATGTCCTACATTTGCAAACTTATTAAAATCAATTACCAAATCATGCCAAATTTTGTTTGTATGTTTCGCAATAAGTTTCTTATATCAAAAGCTTATGGGATATAAAATTTTTTTATTTTTGATCGATCTTCTCAAAAAAAATATTATATTTCTTAAGATAGCTCTAATATACTAATAAAAATCTATTTGTATATAAAAATGTGTCACGTTTAAGAAATCCAAAATGAAAATGTATAAAAATTTAATATAAATCTCTATCTCTACTCCTTATTAAGCGTTTAAGGTGTCCACATCCGCCAGTGGCCTGGATTCATTGTTAGATTTTCGGATTGCATAAAGACCGTCTGATGAGTTGCAAAAGAAGCAGAACAGGAGTACTTTGTTGTCATTCGTGTTGAAATCCTTATTTAGTTCAATGGCGTTTGTTGCACGCTTGCCACACTAGCATCCGCAATTCTTAATCCAAGCCATGTGGAATGCCCCTAATCACTCTTCATACAGGGCAAGAAAATATGTTGATTGTCTTAAATGCTTCGTTTGAATTAGGAGAAGATTACGTTTCTGTTTCTATTATTTGTATGGAATAGGATGCTGATATTATATTTGAAACAATTGATACCATCATTTATTTTCTTTCTTTTTATGTTTTTAACGTGTGTGCTGAATAAAGGAAAAAACCTATATATTAGGATGAAATAATAAATTTACCCATTTTGATACCGCAGTTCACAATCAGTCTGCATCTAATATATACTTAGCAGCTTTTTGGAGAATACTTGACATGATTTTCCCGAAATTTTTTTTTTGTCTATCCCTAAAAAACAAATCTTAATACTATTCCTCTTTTCAAACAAATCTCGAAACTATCCCTATTTTATTGGTGGCCACGGTCACAAGTCAAAGTGACCGCAGCGGTCAGCTCGGAATAATTTGTGTAAAGGTTGGTTAGACGTCTGTCTGACAGCTGCATTCAGCCGATGCTTCTAACCACTGCGGTCACTTTGAATTGTGACCGTGACCGCACGTAAAATAGGTATAGTTTCGAGATTTGTTTGAAAAGAGAGATAGTATGTAGATTTTTTTTTTAGGGATAGACAAAATTTTTTTTCTGAGTTTCCCTATTGGGGAGCTAAAAACATATTTGATATCATCTGACGTGTGGCATCAGTGCTTGGCGGAAAGAGAAAGAGAATTCTCGGTGGGACTGAGGGGCGTGGACCCCACTGAAACCGAGATTTTTGATTGGATGCTGCACTTGCCCATAAGTCAGACGATAAGCATCCAGCTAAACATGATAGAAAAAGTTGCTGGCATGGTACTCCCATATGTCATTTTGAATTTATCAGTCCTTCAATGTTTATCTATACTAGAGCTGTAACTCGGGGCTTCGCCCAAAAATATGATAACAAAAAAATAATAAAGCTTATAGAATAATAATATATTTTTTTAAAAAATTAAACATAATTTTAAAATTTTTGATGCGAAAAATGATGATGATGATATATAATTTATAAATAATAGCACATAAATGTTAGACCACTTTAAGGATTAAATTTTGTCTTAGACATATCATATCATCTTATTAAATGGGGAGAGAGAATAAATATAAACCATTGGATCAAAGTAGATGAAAAGATTTAAACAAAATCAATGGTTAATAATATTGATGATGTGGCATAGTTGAGGTGCTTGAAGAGTTACCCTTCTTTTTAGTTTATAGATTTCATCGACCGGAGATGATTTATTCATTTATGAAATTGTTGAGCCCAATAATTTTATTCGGCCAACAATTTGAGTTCACTGTTTGATCTTTTATTGATTCCAAGCCGGTATAGACCAAATATAATAAAGTTGAATTTATCATATTTCAATGATGAGATAATCTCTTTGTCCCCATCATTTGTCCCCCTTAAACGTCTCCTATCCGTTTCTGCTGGAACTGGTATGAATACCAGTTGGCAAGTGGTATGAATACCACGATACATTCAGTATGAACACCCTCTGAGAGCTCTATGAACAATGCAAATTGGGAGAAAATTTTTTTTGGCATATTTTCCATGTGCAAAAATAAATTAAGCACGTGCTTAATTCAATTTCAGCACGTGATGAAAATCGGAGCGCGCGCGGGTGTTTATACTGCTTATTCGCGGGTGTACATATCAAATGGTCTTGGGTGTTCATAGTTAACGTGGACGGGAGTTGGCATATTTTCCACGTGCAAAAATAAATTAAGCACGTGCTTAATTCAATTTCAGCACGTGATGAAAATCGGAGCGCGCTCGGATGTTCATACTGCTTATTGGCAGGTGTTCATATCCAATAGTCTCCGGTGTTCATAGTTGACATGGACGAGAGTATGCGCGCGGTGGACATTTAAGGAAGATTTTTTGTGGAGGACAGTTAGCATCCCTCTTCAATGATTTATAAAAAATATATGGTGAAGGAAATAATTCAATTATTGAAGCATCAAAATTTATGATGCCCAAATTTTTGAGATATTATCTTTTAATATTTATGATCTTTCAATATTTTAATTCAGATATGCTGTCTTTTATTGGATCCGCTATTAATGTGGACTTGTAAGTTGTACCTCTTTTTTTTTATAAAACTTGCATCAGTTCCTGTCCTCTATTAATATTTTGTTAACTTTTTATATTGTTGTATATATATTTTTTTGCATTTTGAACCCGTAGCAATGCACGGGCATAGCACTAGTAATTGATTAAGTAACATAAAATAGAATTCGACCGTTATAGATATGTTGTTAGTTAAACTCGTAAAAAAGGCAGTTATTTAGTAGGGCTTCTGTCTGTGTATGATATGTATTAATAATGTAAACCTTGAGTAGGCGCATTAGTGAAATTCAATCAGCATGCTGTAGCTGTATGCATAGAAGATTATATGCTACAGGCTTTGATTGGGCCCGAAGGGAACTACATATACTTCATCGTCTATTCGTCTTTGATGAGGTGCTACTATTATATTGTTTCATTCTTTTACGGGCCTTACTTTAACTACTAAGTATTTTTACATCTTCATTTTCAACACGACAATATCGGCCACGAAAGCGATATTGTAATGGGTAGAGTATGGATCTGATTCAATTACCTGACCCCAAACTGAACCCAACCCAATACCCGTATCAATACTCAATACTATGATAATACAAGTATGAACAATGAACTAATAAAAAAGTGGAGTAATTACTGATATGATCAATACTTATTTCTCAATTATGAGTATATATGTTTACGCAATTATTTAGAAAAGAAAAATTTGTGATTGATTAAGCATTTTAACAGTTAATCGGTGAATTATTTGATAAAACTAACACCTGAGGTAATATTTAAATTTACAAATTTTGGAATTGATCCTACCCGAAACGGACCGGAACCGAACCGGAACCGGTAAAATAAGTATATGAATAAAAATTTGGAGCCGAACACTCTTTAAGATACGGATCCAAGCTTAGATATATGTAATGTGGCTTAATCTAAAGTCAGACGTGTAAAAAGTAAAAACAAATGACACAAGTGTACAGTCTTTTTAAGTGCCAAGATTTATGAGGGCTTTGATCCAAGCGAGCTTAAACTTTATGTTCCGTTCTTTTTTTTTTGGATGTTGAGATGTGCTTATATCATTGTAAAATTAATTAATTAATTTATTGATAGGCGCAGGCACATGCCTGGGCCTGGGCTTGATTTCTGAAAATCAGCACTAGCTATGTTAAAAATATAGCCCACTGGGCTTGTTTAATTTGGGGCTCATAGATGATTGTTTCTTTGTTTTTCATAGACAGACGCCTTTTCATTTTAATTTCCTTCATAAGTTCATATCCATCTCTTGTCCTTTTTTCTTCCAAACTACCGTAAACAGCTATCAGAAATTGGATGTGGGCTTTATAAAACAGGTTAGCATACTTTTATCTAGCTGGCTGCATCCACAAAGTATACATACATGATTAGAAGTATTACTTTCATTAGAGATAGTAGAAGTTGAACGTAGCCGTGTACTGTAGATCTACAGTGTCAAAAGAATATATATATATATATATATTTTTTTTTTTAGGCATAGCTACTTTTTTTTTATTATTTTTTTTGATCTTTGCTCTATATATCAAGAATTTATTGTTAATCATGTTATTAATGTTTTTGGCAAGTATAATTTATTAATTGCGCGAAGCGCAGTCTGTCTTTCTAGTGTAAGTTCAAGCTCAGATTGTTAACACATCCCAACCTCTTTTTATGTTGTAGAACCACTCCTTTTTTAATTGAAATGTTAATCGGCTCTTACATAATAAATAAATAATATTAATAATATGAATTAGACTGTTATACTAACGTTGGCACCAAAATTTATGTTATCGTATTCGAAATCACGATTTATAATACTCAATAAATTATTTGTATGAAAATATTGAGGAATACAAAAATTTTAATTTTTAGAGTTTTTTTTAAGTATGTATTTTGCATTTTTGAAAATAGTACGTAGAAACATAAATATTAAATATTAATAAATATTTTTATTAATTAATATCTATGAGTAGTTTTGTACTTCATAATTAGTTAAAAATTACGCACTTTCACTGCACTAAACAAAAGAAAAGAAGCATAAACCATTAAACCCTCCCTCCCTCCCTTTCTTAGTCCCCTTCTTTTATCTGATCTCCGCCACTGATTCTGCAGTCCATGGCTCTTCCCTCCATCTCCATCTCCATCTCCATCTCCATCTCCATGTGCATAAGCAAGCCTCCTCTCTTCTCCCACCTCCGCCCCACCCCCTTCCCCTTCCCTCTCTCCCCCCTCCGCCTCCGCTGCCTCCCCTTCATTAGCAAGCGCCGTCTCCGCATCCCCCCTCCCCGAGTCTCAAACCCTCCACGCCACCCCCGCCCACTTTCAAACCCTAATATTCCTAAACTCCCCGAACCCATGTCAGCTCTCGCTGGTAAGCGACTTGACCTGCACAATAGAATACTGGCGCTGATTCGTGATAATGATCTCCAAGAGGCCTCGCTTCTCACCAGACACTCCATTTACTCCAATTCTAGACCCACTGCTTTCACTTGCAATGCCGTACTCAATGCCTTGCTGCGCCAAGCCAGGTAAGAAGCGATTGATTGATTGATTGATTGTATACCAGTTAATTTGTACTTGAAGCTCATTGATTATTCATCTTCTATTGCATGCTTTACCACCATCAAGCATAGCTCTAATTAATGCTATATTATAACTGCTTTCATTTTCATCCTATTTACACTTGTAACAACCTCAACGAATTCTCTGCAATTCAAACCACCATATTCTGCTACATACATTGGCACTATACGGTACTGTAAACCCTTGATTGACTACCTTACAAGCTAGATTTTGGTTCATCCGAGTTGCTGCAAATGATTTCCAGGTACTCCGACCTTCTCATACTGCATCGATTCATAACGCAAGCATCCGTACCACCTTCCCTTCTCACCCACAACATACTCCTACAAGCCTATTGTGATTGTAGGAAACCCGAGACTGCCTTAGAGCACTTTCGTCTTCTGCTTAAGGACGACTCACCAGTGGTGGCTTCTCCCACCTCGTATCGCATTCTTGCAAAAGGCCTTGTAGATGCATCAAAACTCGACCTAGCTCTTGACTTAAAGGATGGTATGCTAGAGAAGGCTTTTGTCAAACCTGACCCACAAGTCTATGCCTATCTAATGGGTGGCTTTGTAAATGCTAATCAACCTGATAAAGCCATGTCTTTGTTTGATGAGTTGAAGGAGAAGATTGGTACCAGTGAGGTACGAGATGGAGCTCCTTATGGAAACTTGATGAAGGCATACTTCTTGAAAGGTATGGAGGAAGCGGCTATGGGGGTGTACAATGAGGTTGTTCTAAAAGACGGATCTAGTATCAGGTTTTCAGCTGTAAGTTACAATTCTGTGCTTGATGCCTTGGGGCGAAATGGTAAATTAGACGATGTGCTCAACCTGTTTGACAAAATGTGCAATGAACATAAACCACCGAGAAGAATGGCTGTTAATCTTGGTACATTCAATGTCATGGCCGATGCTCATTGCCGAGCGGGAAAATTTAAGGAGGCTGTTTCAATATTTAAAAAAATGGGTGAGATGGGTTGTGTACCTGACACACTGTCGTATAATAACCTGATCAATCAGTTGGCGCAGAATAAGTTGATTGGTCAGGCTGTCGAATTATTTGAAGATATGTGTGACAGAGAGATCAAACCAGATGAGTACACCTACGTGCTATTGGTAGAATCATGTTTTGAAGTGGATCGCATTGATGATGCAGTAGGCTATTTTAGAAAGATGGTCGAGTCAGATCTCCGGCCTAACGCCAATGCTTATAATAAGGTCATGGCTGGGTTGGTAAAAGCAGGTCGTATAGGTGATGCAGAGGAACTATTTGATGAAATGCCCCATAGGGAAGCCAAACCAAATATTACTAGCTACGAGATCTTGCTGAAGGCTTATCTTGATAAGAGCAGATTAGAGGGTGCTATTAAATATGCTAAGAAATGTCTATTAGATGAAGGTGTTAACTTTACTGAGGAGATGAAAGACCTTCTAGAAACTGCACTGAAGAAAGAAGAGAGGGAAGATGAGATAGCGAGATTGTATGAAGAGGTTGAGAGGGAAAAGGCAGAGGCTGCAGCAAAAGCAGCAGAAGAGAAGGCAAGGGCAGAGGCAGCAGTGAGGGAAGAGGAGGAGAGAAAGAAAGCAGAGGCGGCTACCAAGGAAGAGGAGGCAGCACGGGCTAGCCGAGCGGCTATGGAGGCGATTCTTGGTAGGAGTAAGGAAAGTGAGAGAAAAGTCTCTGACTAGAGAAGATCTCAGCGGCAGTAATACTTAACCGATTAAGGTGAAGTACGATTCCAAGATACACTAAAGGAAAACCCTTGAAGCACACCTGAGAATCAAGAAATGCCTTTGGAAATGATTAAGAAAATCTCTATTTGACTATTTTGTGTATAAGGTGCTTCTGTTGTTGCTTAGAGGAAGGAGTTATTTCATATTCTGTTTAAAAAAATATATTATGGTGAGAGTAGGTGGTTATTCGGCCGGAATGTTGCAGTTTTTGTGATAATTCCTACATTGTAGATTCTTTTATTTTTTGGATTTTTTAAGAGATGGCTAGCAACAATGTCAATAAGTGGTTGATTAATTAGATGTGAGGTAAAGAGTAGATTGTGTTATTATCTGGTATATACTGTAATAGATGGATCAAACAATGTTTATTTTCACAATTTTGAGAAACGACTATCCAAATGACTTGTATTCAACCCAGGATTAGAGGTTAATAAAATATTTTTGCTTTCGTTTTTGTTTTCTTTTTGGGCCAGGTACACTATTAATTATTTTCTCTGAGAACCTAAGACAAGTAGGAAAAAACTATCTGATGCTGATAAAACATGTGAGATAGGCTTGCTATCAAGTAGCAAATTTCCTTTGAAAAATCAGGACAAACATCAGTGGAAAACAATTATACCATTTGCTGATATCCAGAATACATCTTGTCCTGGATATTATAATGACACCGAGCAGAATAGTTATTGGAATATCACCCTGGCTCCAATTCCTGGAAGAATGGGGAACAGGTGATGCATTCTTCACTTAAAATATATATAGGAAAACATTACTCTTTTCTCAGTTAGAAAAACACAGATGTGTGGATTTAGATTTAGATATATACATTACACCGACACATCCATCAATTGACAAATGAAATGAAAATATTATCATCTACATGTCAATCCAGTCACTCCACCTTAGCAATGCCCAATTCAGACCTGAAATCTCTCCGTCTTTGACTGACTCCATTTGGCATCTTTAACAAAGCTTCTCGGTGTTATCGTGTCAATCACATTAACATACAATACTTATACAAGAGATTGAAATGGAATATAATTCTTTCACGAGTCAACTGCGGTGGGATGGCATTGGGATATCCATATTATATTTGTGGCAGATGTTTTCAGACAACAATATTAATGTGTGGTACCTATCGCTGACTCGAGAATCAAAATTTTTTAAAAAATGAAATTGGAAAATATTTTTTGCGGAAAGTAGAAATATGACGGAATTTTTTCGGTGCAATAGATAGACCCGATTTATTAAATCGGGTCCTTCAAAAGGACCTGATTTATTAAATCGGGTCCTTCAAAAGGACCTGATTTATTAAATCGGGTGGGGTGTTTTTTTTTTTTTTTTTCACTGAATTCAATTAAATAGAGGGCCGGAAGAAGGAAAGGAAGAAGAAGGGGCGGGTGGGGTGGGGCCACAAAATACCCTACCCGATTTAATAAATCGGGTAGGGTATTTTGTGGTCATTTCCGTGTAGTTCAGTGCGGCGTGCCTAAAAGTGCCTACTCGATTTAATTTTTTGGGTCCTTCAATAGGACCTGAAAAATTAAATCGGATCTATCTATTACACTGAAAAAATTCTGTCATTTTTCTACTCCGAAAAAATGTTTTCTAATTTCGTTTTTTAAAAAAAATTGTCGAGAAACTGCGATTCCAAGTTTATCTCTTTGCCTTTAATTCATGGTGGTGTGTGATTGTGGTACTGATCGCACATCGCAGAGGAGGTTTCAAATCAGCTTCCATTATTAGATTGATTGAAGGTTTCAAATCAAGGTAACATGAAAAAACAGGCACTTTCATGCTCACAAGTCACAACAAAGAAAAACTTGCAACAAAACGTAATTTAATGGATCAGGATATATAGGGCAAGATTGCAACTTTTTACAAGGAATTTTTTTTTTTTGAACATTCAAGGCCCGTAGGCAATTAATTTCATTCACTTAAAAAATTACATCAACGAGAAAATAAAATAAATTGTTTTTTAATATAAATCCAAAAGATACAAAATATTACCAAAACCTTCTACAATATAATTGTCCCGAAAAACTAACATAGAGAGACAAATTTTGAAGAAGCGCACGATTCATTTTTGAAGTTATCGTTTTGGTTGTGATGAATTCATCGTCTTTGGAAGGATTTAAAAACTTGTTAAGCACTCCACATATCTTCATTTCTTGAGCACTATTTTTGTTTGTTGAAACGGAAGCAAAATCCATTCTCGAGCGATTCATAATATAATCCTCTTAAATGAAGAACAACGAAAGACCCTTGTTCACTCGAAAGTTCACTACTTTTAAATCCCAACTAGACTACAGTTTGGTCGCAAGCGTACGACAAAGTTGTAGTGTAGTACGGGGTCGAATCCACAAGGACAGTTGGTAAAACCGGACCAAACTTTGTTTATTCCTGAAACTACGAGTTGTTCACAAGCAAGGGGTGTTTTTGGTATTTTTCCTAAATTAACAAACAAAGCAATAAAGGACTAAAACAGTAAGATAAATGGCGTTTCTAGGACGTCGGACTAGTCGTCACCTGGCCTCAGGTCAAGCTAACTGTACTTGTCACGTACAATCCACACGACTACTGAACCGCGCTCTCGCGTACGACTGGTGCGCAACACAAGTAAACTGGTATTTATGAATTCTTGGTACAAACACGTTTAGTTCTGGTTAAAACAATATCAAGCACCAAACCTCAGCTCTCGCTTGTTGGCTTAATTCCTAACACAGTTCTAACCACCACAGGTACAGATCGCGCTTGTAAACCCAACCTATGCCCCGATATTGGTGCCCCAAGGTGTACCTCCCTCTCGGGTAGTGTAAGACCCCGCTCTCGCGTGTTGCCTGATTGCCCTCTCGGATCTCTAACCCACCTCGTCTACTAACTAAACTCAATCACGTGTGTACTACGGCTTAAAACCTAGGGTACCGGCCGATACTTACTGGTTACCGGTTCGGACGCGCAATTGACAATTAGCAAGCAACCAACAATTCATACACAATACCAGAAAACTAAAATAAAAGATAACCAAGAAACTTCATAAACACAAAAAACCAAGTTAATACATCATTTTAATCCTAAAAACTACGAGTTTAGCCAGACATGGCTCTAAAAGCAACCAACAAGCAAGTACAACGAGTAAAACAAGTCGCCATACAATCAAATACAACCAATCAATCACAAAGAAAGAGTTTGAAAGAAAGAACTATGAAGATCGGCTTCAATGATTGAACGCGCGTGTCCTCGCCCGTCGTCTCGCCTGCTCGTCCTCTGCGTGTCCTGATCGGCGTCTTTTCGCTTTGCTTCCTCTCCAAGAAAGCTTTTTTTCTCCTCTCAAAAGGCTGCTCTTTCTTCCTCTCAAAGGCAGATGGGAAGTATTGAAAAGATGCCCAAAATCGCTGCTCTAGCAGGTGCTTAAATAGCCATCAAATCCAGATTTCTTTCCTTCTTCTGCACTGCTGCCGTATGTGACCCTTACGGACCGTAAGGTTGGGTCCAGGTCGGATTCTGCTCAATCAGCTCCATAATCTTTGATTTCTTGCCTTTCTTGACCTGAAACACCAAATATAAAGCAATAACGGAAAAAGGAAAGAAAGCGCATGTAATCAAATGCATATGCCAATGATTTGGATTAATTCTATTGGCATTTCCTAGGTAGAAGTGTATATTCTTGGGTGCAATCAACCCTCTTAGAACAAAAAGGGCAACAAAAAGACGGACAAAGAAACGAACAAACCAAACTTGAAGGTAATTAACGAAGAAGTAAATGAAAGAGGGGCCGCCTCTCCCCACCGGAGAATTTACTAGCAAAGACGATTGGGGTTCCAAGAGAAAAAAAAAAAGGGCTAGTGTTTCAAGAGAAAAGAGACGACTTTTTACAAGGAAATTAGGAAATGCACTCCAGCACTAAGTGTTAGTGTTTATGTACTAGAGAAACATACATATTTATATTTATATATATATATATATATGGTGTTCATTCGTTCATGGTTATTCTTATTTGGATGTTTTATACATTAGTTTCCTTGACTTGATGTGACGTTGTGGCTTGTGTCGTTTACGACAAGAGCAAGTGATATGCCATGACGGGTACGACATCAACTCTAAAACCTCCCTGATCTCAGATAGCTAGCACAGTACTCTATTTGATCGGATGAGATCAGCATATGAGTCTAGCAGATGGGTTTGTATCACGTCCCATTGATAGCGCGGCTATCAACTAGATCATATGGATGCATGTGCACATTCTCTGTGACATGGCATTGGACTGACCGCGACGAGAATATGACAAAAGGAATGTGTTATGTCATTCATGTTCTTGTCAGTGTTGGATTCACGGTTGAGGTTGCCATGATCAAATATCATGACTGCACACTGTGACTAGTTTCCTATCCCAACCGTAACAGGTGGCATAAGGGATTCTAGTTTGGTGTGTAGAATTGGTAGGTTGATCATGGATGATCAAGATACTGGAATGTCTCTCATCATAGATGAGTTATGATATCCTCTGGGCCCCTTGGCTTTATGGATTACACACGCGCGCAGTGATTAGTATTAATCATGTGTTTAATCTATATGGAGGTCAAGTAAATGACACAGTCGTGAGGATGACTCAATCCTGCCTTAGACTGATCATGGATATTCATATGACAGAGAATCAACACAAGTAAGATACTCTTACTCAGGATCAAGATACTACGTGGACGTGCGTGCTATCTGTATCATTTGGGGATCATCACGTGGATGGCTTGACACTGATGATGATCAGCATGGAACAGGTAGATGAGAATCACTATTCATGCAACTCAACATGATTCAGGTCCCTATAAGGTCACACCTACAGAGGCTCTCGACCATTAGTCCTATTCAGGTTCGTATCACGTCGGTGAACGTGTAATGAATGATGACAATAAGTCAAATTAGGCGCGGCCTGACTTGAGCTTGATTGGGCATCATGATAACCTGGATATCATCATGGCTATGATGTTTTGATCTCATGTCTCGGACATATGAAAGAATACTTGTCATGTTGGTTCTGGATTGACTGCCTGCGACCCGCAGGAGAAACCTTGCGGACCGCAGGGCAGTGAGGCAGGACCCATCAGGGTTTCTGGCCCAGTCAGAACCCACCTGCGACCCGCAAGAGATGGCTTGCGGACCGCAAGGAAGATTCGGCAGAAGATCTGATTAGGGTTTTCCTAATCAGATTTGACAAGTATAAAAGGGAAGGAAAGGTGCACGTTTTTAGTAAGGGTTTTTCAGCAGCCATTTTTCTCTCTCTCTGCCTTGCTCATGTGTTGAGACAACTCTCAAAAGAATTAGGTTTTTTGAAAGGAGAGATCGAAGGAACCACTGTCGACGTCCTTCACGCCTAGGACTCCGGTGGTGGCCGAACCTTTGGTGGACAAGGGTGCGCGTTCGGGGCAGCGGCGACTAGCAACCGATCACACGTCAAAGGTATAACATGTATTGCCTCTCTATGCATTTTTATTGTGTAGATTTGTGATAAATCGAATCGGTTGACAAGATCTGTTTGAATTGCTTTGTGTTTGGTTAGAAAATTCTAAAATGCCGCACTCTCTAGCCATCGAGCTATTCTTTCACTAAGATCGGCTTTAATTATGGAAAATGTAATAACAAAAAGGCTTAGTATCATATATACCCTTAAAGTCTTCCTTCATTTTATATTTACCCCTCTACTCTTGAATATATCAAATATCCCCTTCAACTCTTTAAAACCTATCATATCTACCGTCTACTCTTTTATATATCAAATAACCCCTTAAACTCTTTAGAACCTATCATATTTACCCATTACATTTAGAGGTGGCAAAATCTGACCGACCCGAATCCGAATTGACTTGAGTTTCAGGGAAAGTCAAATTGACCTGAACCCGACCCGACGTCCGACCCGTGTTTTAGGAATAGTTAGACTGACCTGAACCAGATCCGAACTTACCCGATCCGTGTTTCATGGAAAGTTAGACTGACCCGACCCGAACCTGAACAACCCAAAACCCAAGATGACCCGAGAATAGAGGTGCAAATCCTGACCAGACCTAAAAAACCCGCCCGATCCTACCAGACACCGACCCTACCCGAGAATAGAGGTGCAGGATTGTTCGGGTCTGGTGAAGATTTGCACCTCTATTCCCGGGTCATCTCGGGTTTTGGGTCGTTCGGGTTCGGGTTGGGTCAGTCTGACTTTCCTTGAAACATGAGACGGGTCGGGTCGGGTTCGGGTTAGGTTCAGACAGTTTGACTTTCCTTGAAACTTGGGAATTCAGGTTCGGGCTGGTTAGATTTTGCAACATCTAAATGTAATGGGTAAATATGATAGGTTGTAAAGAGTTTAAGGGTTATTTGATATATAAAAGAGTAAAGGGTAAATAACTAAATATAATAGGTTTTGAAGAGTTGAAGGGGATATTTGATATATTAAAGAGTAGAGGGGTAAATATGAAATGAAGAAAGACTTGAAGGGTTTATATGATATTAAATGTAGGCATATCAAAATGGATACGGTTGTATTAGAATTAATACTTAAATAGATATATATTCAAATTAATGTTTTAGTTGTACAGCATTCCTTCCAACCTTATCCCAAAAAAATAAATAAATAAATAAAAAATTATATGCCCTTATCACAAGACCGTCGTCTCTGATTTATTAGAATAAACTAGATATGTGCCTCGCGTTGCTTCGGCGGTAGAATAATATTTTTTAGAGAAAAAATAAACTGAAATGTAATCTTAAATCTTAAAAAAGGGATAAAAACTAAAAAAAGCTGAACTATGAAGAAAAAAGATATAAATTATGAAGAAATTTTCATATTATATAAGTTACTATTTTCAAAGCTTATACTATCTTTCTTATTGCGTACTTCGCTTGTATATCTTAGAATTGAGAGGGAACTGAAGTCGTACACATCTCTCTACTAAAAAAATACAAATAATAAAAAAGTGGAGGAGATCATAATAAACATAATTTCTTAAAGGTTTTTTATACAATTATATTGTTTTTCTGAAAGGTGAGTACTTTAAACACATAGTTGGTTTGTTATAGATTTTTGTGATTTGTTAATTTAATACTTTAAATATTTTCAACTTTCTTTTTGCTATTGGATTTATAATTTTAATAAAAATCTCATTAGATATAAAATTTTTATCATTTAAAACTTTTTAAGTATTTTTTTTCAATCTTCTAAAATGACTGCAAATAACAATTTTAGAAGACATATATGGTTCAAAACCCATTAAATTTTCATGGTATATACTTGTATCTTAAATTTAATCTTCTTGCATTTCAATTTTTTGATGATTTTCACAAACTTACACTTGTAATTTTTCTTGTCCAAAATGTTGGATTTTTAGTTATTTTTCTAAAACGTAAAAATATTGCTTCTTTAGACATTTCTACTTCGGCAAATATTGTTGTGTGAGGATAAAAGTTGTTTACAACACATTTAATATTTTTTAAAACAATTATTGAAGCATAAAAAGGAAGTTTAAAGCAATAGTTGTAGAGAAATCAGTTGATAATTGTTACCTTTGACAGATTTGATGATGGAGCTTGGAAAAAGTTTTAAATTACTATTTAAAATTCTTAAAAATGAAAAAAAATTATATTTAACCTTGTAGATTGGCTTTATTTTTAATTATATTTAATGTAAGTTTTATTATAAACTATTGATAATTCATTAACTTGCAACAGTTTATAAGTATACAAATTTTGATAAGCTATCAAAGAGTAATTAATTGAAATTTGAGATACTGTCAATTGTCAACTAATCTCTTCTCATAGTTTAAAACTTTTAGTTGATATTGTACTTATATTTTGTATATTCTTTATTTACATTTTCAATATCAACAATAATACTTTCTAGATTATTCTCTTAAACAACTCAATGGTAAGATACTACCATAAAAAAAAAAAAAATAATAAAAACACTGTTCATATTACTGTTCATCGCACTGTAGTGATCCGTCCAAAATTAGATATACTATAAAGGGGTGTGGGAACATGTAACAGTATTGCAGATATACTCCTAGGCTCCTAGCAAGTAGCAATACAGCTTATTGTCGAGTTTTGGACATTATCATTTTTTAAATCATATTTACAAATGAGGAGAGATCCATTGACAATACTTAATTTGACAATGATGCACGAACGGTAGGGAGAGTAAGTGGAAAAATGCAAGAACACGAGAGATTTTTGTGAATTCACACATAATTTGTTTTCTTGATAACTTGATAAACAAACAACAACTTCTTCTGCCTAAAGGGCATGAGTTCACTTATATAGAAAAGATAATTAACACCCTCACATAACATAAAGCAAAAACAGTAAAAAAATATCTAAAAAATGCAAAGAAAGCCTAAAAGACGCCATACATAATTGTCTGGAAATATTTCGGACCGAAAAAGATCATTTCGGACCGAAATTCTGTTCTGATTCAAGAAATTTCGGTCCGAAATAATTTATTTCGGTCCGAATTTCTGCTGTCCGAGTTTCTGCTGCAATCTGCGCATCATTCTCCCCCGCTAAGAAAAGATTCGTCCTCGAATCTGCCACGTCATCGTCATCTGTCACCTCTTCCCCCGATGCCTCATCCTCATTGTCAGTAATGTAGGGGAACAAATCAACCACGTTAAAGGTAGCCGACACATTATATTCTCCTGGTAAATCAATCTTGTACGCAACATCATTGATCTTCTTCAGCACCCGAAACGGTCCATCGGCTCTAGGTTGTAGTTTACCATACCTACCGGTAGGAAAGCCTGCTTTCCTGAGATGAATCCATACCAGATCTCCCGCTTTAAACACCACCCTCTTGCGGCGTCTGTCTATCCTCTCTTTGTACTTCCTGTTTGAGTTCTCAATCCGAGTATGGACTTGTGAGTGCACTTGCTTCTGTAACTCCTCTTGCTCCTTGGAACTCATGCGATAAGCGGCTTTATGAGGAACGACAGCCCCTGGCACAAAGTCAACGCAATGTTGGATGTCCCTCATAGGTGGCAATCCAAATGGCAATTCTATTGGTGCCACATCAGGAAATTCTTCTACTAGTTACTTGACCCGCAGTGGAAGTTCTGGACTGTCACCATTAGCCTCCGTCACCACCAAGTCAAACACCTCAACCGTTTGTTCTACCTCATTCTGAAACTCCGAACGAGACAACAAATGACTGTTGGGCTCTTTTCGCAAGTTTGAAGGACCAAGGGTAATTGAGACACCATCTTTGTGAAAGGAGTAGGTGTTCCTATGCGCATCATGCTGCGTTCTTCTATCAAACTGCCACGGCCTACCCAATAGAATGCGACATGCGTCCATAGGGACCACATCGCACCAAACCTCATCAGTATACTTCTTCCCGATTGAAAATTTCACCAGGCATCGCTTTGACAAAACCTCATCAGTATACTTCTTCCCGATTGAAAATTTCACCAGGCATCGCTTTGACACTTTCACCTCATTACCTTTCTTAAACCAATACAATTTGTAGGGTTGTGGATGATCCTCGGTGTTTAGTCCCAACTTCTCCATCATCATGTCGGATACCACATTCTCACAACTACCCCCATCAATAATCACATTACAAACCTTACCTCCACTGGTGCATTTGGTATGGAAAATATTATGTCTCAGCCATGACTCATCTTCACTGATAGCCACACTTAATGCTCTTCTAACCACCAAGGATTCACCAGAATCGGCGTAGGTGATCTCCTCATTTTCTGATACAGGGTTCTCAAGGCCTTTCCCATAATCATCATATATTGGACCCACCTCTTCTTCAACCAGTGTGACAATTTGCCTGTTAGGACAATCGGCAATAAAGTGTCCTAGACCCTGACACTTAAAGCATCGCTTATTTGTCATAGATCCTCCCCTACTGGATTGTCCATTTTCTAGATAGAGTTTGGGGTTTTGGGCTTGGGTTGTTGTAGGCATAGAGTTAAGGTTCGAGGGAGGTGCTCTCCTACTGGCCTCAGCCTCCGACAAACGGTTTTGGAACTTAGACTGACTGACACCCTTTCTCCTCTGTTGTGATTCGACCTTTAATGCCAGCCTACAAACATTGTCATATGAGCAATACTGTTGCAAGTACACCACATCAGATATTTCTTGTTTCAACCCGGCCAAATACCTAGCAACTATCTGTTCGTCCTCCTCAACCACATCACACCGCATTCGCAACATATCAAACTCATTGGTATACTACTCCACCGACATACCCCTCTGCTTAAAATTGTGGTATTCAATGAAAGCTTGTTGCCTATATTGGGTGGGTAAGAATTTGGCCATTAGTTTCTTCTTCATCTTACTCCAACTCCAAATCTTTGGTTTTTCTTCCCTAACACGCCGAGTTCTCACATGTTCCCACCAAATCGAGGCATGTTTCCTCAACTTAATGGCTACAAACTTAACCTTTTGATCGTTGGTCAGATTTTTCACATCAAAAACTCACTAGACTGTATGTAACCAATCAATAAACTCATCCAGGTGAGATTTACCGTCAAACTCTGGAAGGTCGATCTTCATCCCAAGGTGTTGAAAGGGCTGATCAGGCTCATGATGAAGCCTATGATTTTGCCTTTGATTCGGAATCCCCCACGGGCTGAATTCCTCAACATCATCGCACACTGCGGAAGAGTCAAGGGAGGCCGACTCCTCTGCTTCCTCTCCGTTGGTAGAGCCCATCCTTGCCTCGGCGAGTTGGCACTCCAACTCTCGGATCCGTCTCCCCATCGTTGCAATCTCTAGATCTCGTTGGTCTCAATGGCGGTTTGGTGGCCCTTCTTCTTCAGGATCGACTCCACGACCCCGACCTCGGCCACGACCCCTACCACGACCACAGTTCGCATCCGCCATCAACCTGGCTGCTCTGATACCAACTGATGCACGAACGGTAGGGAGGGCAAGTGGAAAAATGCAAGAACACGAGAGATTTTTGTGAATTCACACAGAATTCGTTTTCTTGATAACTTGATAAACAAACAACAACTTCTTCTGCCTAAAGGGCATGAGTTCACTTATATAGAAAAGATAATTAACACCCTCACATAACATAAAGCAAAAACAGTAAAAAAATATCTAAAAAATGCAAAGAAAGCCTAAAAGACGCCATCCATAACTGTCTGGAAATATTTTGGACCGAAACAGATCATTTTGGACCGAAATTCTGTTTTGATTCAAGAAATTTCGGTCCGAAACAATTTATTTCGGTCTGAATTTCTGCTGTCCAAGTTTCTGCTGCAATCTGCGCATCAGTCAATCTTGACAATGGGAGCTTTCAAAAATTTGTAAAAAATTCACAAAAACTCTTAAAAATGAAAAATGATTTATGGATGTATTATTTAACTTATAGATAATTAGGGTTTCCAATTATATTCAATTTAAGCATTATTTAATAGCTCTTCAAAGATCCGTAATTTACAACCGTTGAAAAGTGCACAAAATTTTGATAAACCATTAAACGATGTTCAAATTAATTGAAATTTGAAACACTATCAATCTGTATACTGCGGTCTACATGCAATTTGATTCATCATTTTACATACTTGATTGTTCGTGCTTATTTACAGTATATTATATATATGTCAACTTTATGATGCTGGCACGTACACTACCACTAGCGTAACCTCAAAGTCCAAATGTTTCTTCTTCAGCTTACTATATATATATATGTATAAGAATATGGGCCGGCAAGCACCAGTAAATACAACTAGAAATTAATACGGTTATTAAAGTCGACAGTATGCTTTGACATTGTAAAACCACTAATGGAATATACATACCAATTTTGATTTAAGAGGTTGTTAGTAATTAATGACGTCAACGCCTGCTTCAGGTCCATGGATATACATATACCAACTTTTTCCTACAAGGAAAATAATTTATAAAAGAGGGATGCTAACTGTCCCCCACAAAAAATCCCCCTTAAATGTCCCCCGCGCGCATACTCTCGTCCACGTCAACTATGAACTCCGAAGACCATTGGATATGAACACCCGCCAATAAGCAGTATGAACATCCGAACGAGCTCCAATTTTCATCACGTGCTGAAATTGAATTAAGCACGTGCTTAATTTATTTTTGCACGTAGAAAATATGCCAACTCCCGTCTACGTCAACTATGAACACCAAAGACTATTTGATATGTACACTCGCGAATAAGCAGTATGAACACCTGCACGCGCTCCGATTTTTATCACGTGCTGAAATTGAATTAAGCACGTGCTTAATTTATTTTTGCACATGGAAAATATGCCAAAAAAAATTTTCTTTCAATTTGCATTGTTCATATAGCTCTCAGAGGGTGTTCATACTGAATGTATCGTGGTGTTCATACCACTTGCCAACTGGTATTCATACTGGTTCCAGCAGAAACGGATGGGGGATATTTAAGGGGGACAAATGATGGGGACAAAGAGATTATCCCTTTATAAAAATGTCTAGATTTCGATTGCAAATTAAAGGTTGAAAAATGATGGAGACGAACGGAAAATTAGGATTCCCCGAGGACTAAAACGTAAAAGGTTTAATTAATTTGTTTCCTTAATTTACTCTATACTCAGTCAGTTTGTTAGTGCTAGCTACAATTGTCTTATTGAACTAATTAATTAATTAAGCGTCAATTACATGTACCATATAATTTAAACTAACAAATATATGTTGTTAATTTTGTTTTCTAAGAAAAGAAGATTCTCAAAGGATGGATTCCGTAAACGCAATTAATGCACATGCAGAATAATGTTTCTGTTGACGTTTCTTTTTCAGTAATGGAGAATGGAGATGAGCAAATTATTTATTTGCGTAAGAAACAATCCAATGTACAATAATTGGATTAAAAAAAATTCAATAATTTGGAGCAACAAGACGATATACTTTTTTGGACCAACAAAAGCATATATAATAAATATTTACTTAAATTTTCATCTAATAATGATAATTATATCGAAAAAAAGAACAATAGCATGTGTTTAAGATTAGTTGGAAACCTCCTTTAGCTAATCAGTATGACATTTTGTATATTTCTATCCAATTTTGTAGTATAAGAAATAATTTGCCAGGCTACGGGCATGTTTGAATGCAAAATAAGTTAACCGTATATAATAAAAAACAGTATACATGGTTTATACCTTGCACAAACAATTATATATATGCATGCAGGATTACACTTAACGAATGATTTATATATATATATATATTAAGGAAACCAAATTAATTAATTAATCTATAGATGGTTCAATTAACTTCTAAATTGTATAAGATTCATGCACATCACGATATGGTCCATATATATCACATTGTTTGGTGCTTTAAATGTCAAATTTTATCATTAATTAGTTTACTATATCTTTTTGACAGGGATATGTATTGTGATTTGTGATTTGTCGGGGCGATCTTGAACCTACTCAAGTCAATAACGAAGTTCTATTATTTATCCTTCTCGATATGCATGCGAAGTAGCAACAAAAGGCTTATTAATTGCCTTCTCTATTATTACCTGGTAAAAAAAATATTCTTTAGTTTGTCGAGCATTGAAATTAACTGAGCTAAGAACTACTGCCAAAATAGTAAAAAAAATTACTAAATTAACATTTAATTTGCTTTAAATTTTGTTCAAACTTTGTTTCGGTTTTTAAAAATTTCTAAGTGGCCATCATGCTCGATCTTCGATTTAATTAATATGATATTTTCATTAATTAATTATACTATTTGCCTTCAGGATGACATATTAACAAATAAAATATGTATAATAACTTAGTAATAACAAAACATAGAGAAAATTTCATCATGTGAAAATTGAAACATTATTTATTTTGTACTTAAAACATATTTAACGTCATAATATTAATGCTTACAGCGTGACAATAACATGGATAGAGGATCACAATTTACAAAATAATAAAGACGATATTCTTATAAAAAAGCTTATCCATATATACAAATAGTGACATTATAACTTGTAAATAGATAATTTAAAAAAGAAAACAGAAATGGAGAAAGCAACATGAAACCCATCCATGATCCATGATCCATCCCTAGTTAATGTGGTTTGATAATGTCAACCTTTAAAATAATTAGTGTATATTATTATTATTATTATTATTATTATTATTATTATTATTATTATTATTATTATTATTTATTATTATTATTATTATTATTATTATTATTATTATTGGACAAGCTAGGAATAATTGAGGGGCAATGGCAATGTGTGGTGTGAAAAGTTTGGTGGCAGCTAACATTATTGATTATTCTATATTCTTTATTCTAGTATCTTATATAAGACCCACCACTACATTCTACATTCTAACATTCTAACATTCTAATATTCTACATTCTACATACAAAGAAAGAAAGGTTAAGGCTCAAAGTAAACCACCGAAAAGTCTTGGAACTTGGGGCAAATTTTCCATTTCTTCTACTTGAAAAATTGAAGCTGAGGTACGCTTTGCAATTTGCATTGCATGTTTCTTTCTCTTTTCATATTCAAATTTGGCTCTTCGATCTACTTGTTCCAGCAATTAAAATCTTGTTTCTTTTCTGGTAAAGCAAATTAATCAAATGTTCTCCTCTCTTCTCTTCTCTTCTCTTCTCTTCTCTTAATTTAATTGGCCATTGACTGGCTAATTAAGATTAAGAAATCCCTTTACTTTTAATTAATTAATTAATTAATTTGCATCTGAGTTTGTACCAGACCATTAATTCTGCAAAATTAAGTTTAAAGATTTGCATCTTTGATTTTCAGGTTCTTTTAGCAGCTAGCTAGCACTTAGCACTAGCAGTAACTGAAATTAATTAAGTCTGAAACATAAACATGGGGGGTGTGTGCTTCAAAGCTGCGCCCAATGAAGTCAAACCTGGCTCTGAAGATCCAATCGTTCTAGCATCTCAAACAGCATGTATCTTTCTTTCTTTTCCTTTTCTCTTTCTCAATCAACGAGTAACTGCATGCCTCTCATTTGAAAAAGAAATATATAATTGGCAGCAGCTGTAGCTGCAGCTACCAACCTCTCTCTTTCTTTCTCTCTTTTGCTCCTAGATCTTAATTTCATTCTTTAGAGAAGAGATATGCACTTCATCTTCATGTGACATTAATTCTGTGGATAATTATATATTATATATATTGACAGTTTCTGTAAATGAAGTGGAAGCATTGTATCAGCTCTTTATGAAATTGTCAATAGAAGCCAAAATTCATAAGGTATTATTGCGTCAATTTCATGCTACTATATATGATATTTATATTTTAGTTTTTGTACTGGAATGGAATTAATTGCAAAGCCAAGAAGAGGACTTGATTATCATCATACATATATATTTAATGCAAAAAGATATATAATCATAGAGCTAGCATACATGAGCATTATGAGATTAATCTTCAAGTCTTAAAATTTCCAATTGATTTATGTTGTTTTTTATATACTTGATATTTTAGGAAGATTTCCAGCTTGCTTTGTTCGGGAACCGCAATAAGAAAAATCTCTTTGCGGACAGAGTAAGACAGACAGCCTAATTTCTTTTAATTATTTTTTATTTATATGTTTAATTCCTGGTCACAATTTTTTAATCTTTCTAGTACGTATGACGCGGCGTGGTTTTTTTTGTAGGTATTTGACTTATTTGATGTAAACAGAAAAGGTGTTATTGAGTTTGGTGAATTTGTGCGATCACTTAGCATATTTCACCCTAAGGCTTCTGTGGAAGATAAAATTTCATGTACAAACCTTCAACTTAATTTACATATATAATCTATAATTTTGTTTCATACTTTACTATCTAGCTTATGTCGTACTTAATAAAAATCATCAAGTCCTTGTCACCCGGGCTTATATATGCATATATATTGGATTTGCACTAATACCGTAATGGTTAACCACCTTGTTGGTACCTGCACTGCATTCAAATGCTAAAAATAAGTAGGCATCCATGATATGATAGTTTGATTATTGTGTAATACATCGGGATTTAGTCTGTTTTTCACCTTCCTTCCTCTGCAAAAAACTGCCACTTTGATCATAAATTCATAATCGTTGTTTACTTATGTTTTGTTTCCCATGCAGTTTCCTTTAAGCTCTATGACTTGAAACAATCAGGATTTATCGAGCGAGATGAGGTATAGAACAGAAATCTTCTTTTTTTACTTAATCATATATAAATGGATGCATGATCTGAAGCAAATAAGTGTTTTATTGGCGAATGAATTAGTTAAAGGAGATGGTACTGGCTCTGCTAGATGAATCAGGAGTGCGTCTTGCTGAAGACGTGATTGAATCAATTATTAATGAGGTAATTAAGGATAAATTAATCCAACAATCTTCAACTTTAAGTTCCTTTTACTTAAATTGACATTAATTAATTGTACGTGTCTTCATTCATCTATTAATTTGGATTTGGATTTGTTTTAATTTTTGCTATATATATATTCAGACTTTTAAGCAGGCAGATTTAAAAGGCGACGGCAAAATTGACAAGGAAGAGTGGGTTGTATTTGCTAAAAAAAGCCCTTATCTTCTCCGAAATATGACACTGTCACATCTCAAGTATGTCATACCAATTTCACATTAATTAATTGGAGTATTTTTATTTTGAGCCTTAATTTTGTTGGCTATTCAGATGCTCGAAGGAGTAGTATATATAGGGTTAACTAACTAACTGGAACCTCAAACATTGATATATATCACACAAATAAGTTCAAAAAGGCCTGATGATATATCATATATATGTGAGTGTGACATGCATATAAGAAAAAATTAATACGTTTTGCCCTTTTGTGATTGTGTTATAATTAAGACAAACAGTGAAGTGAAGTTACATGGTCATTATTAATTAATTCTGAACAATATAATATATTTATTGATGAAGAAGATGCATGTTTCACTCTATCTATCATCTAATTATATTTCAGGGATGTAACAGTGGCATTTCCTAGCTTCGTGATGAACACAAAAATGAGTGAAGCCGATATGTAGATAATCTGGAGATAGATCATACACAAGATAAATTAATTAGCTGCTCCTTGTCGCTGCTAAATTAATTGTACATAGACGACAGAGATTAAACTTGAAACCCAAGGACTATACTGTATGTATACACTCTTCTTCTTCTTCTTCTTCTTTGTTTTTTTTTTTCCTGTAAAACTTGGCAGATTTTGGGATTGTTTCGATTTTTTTTTCATATTTTTGTAAGTTATTAGGAAATTGAGGGGAGATAAATATATAGTTTGTAACTTTGTATAATTAAGTTGAAGATTTGAAAAGAAGAGCTAGCTGTGGATGTTTGCCGAGCGAGCCTCCTCCGTACGTCATGGCCGGAGACGGGCCGGTAGTGTGAAGAAAGATGAGCCTAGCTCAGCTCTAACAGATCGATGATTCAAGCTTAATTAATTTTCATATATATATATATATATATATATATATATATATATTAGTATTAGGAGATGACATTCATATTTTACTGGTAAAGGCGTAAAGCATTAATTTAGCAGAGGTACATAGTTGAAGTTGAGGATATATAGAATTATGTACATGTATCTACAACATTATATCACAAGTTGTAGCTGAGCTGCCTCTGCGTCTGTGTCTATTTTTTAATCAATTATTGCATGCGACATGCGACCGTCCTAACAATTACAAAATTCAATTATTGTTAGTTAGTGCCTACCTCTTTCCCTCCTAATAATTTTTCTTTTCTGGACATCAATATTCAATATTCAATATTCAATATTCTGTGTAGGTCACAAATACGATGGTAGATACCAAAGTGATATCAAAATTTATACTACCCTAACTTTTATGTACCTTCCTATTCATATTAATTAAGTCATTTACTATTCCTATTAACTCATTTACTATTTAACTTGTTTGTATTATATATATAGCGGAGGAATCAATTGACAATGCTTATCTTAATAATATTGACAATGGAACATTTAAAAAATTTGTTGAATTTCATAAAAAGCCTTAAAAATGAAAAAAAAGTTTATGGATCCATTATTTTATTTTGTAGACTGATATATAGTGTTCCAATTTGAATAAATTTGAATATCGTTTGACGGCTTATCAAAATTTTGTATATTTAAAACACTTGTAGATTAATGGATTGTTGAAGAGTATTAAAGGTCGCTTAAATTAAATATAATTTGGAACATAATCAATCTATAAGTTAAGAAATACTTCTGTAAAACTTTTTATATTTTTGAGATTTTTTATGAACTTTTATAAATTCTTTAAATGTCAAATTGTTATTATTGTTAAGATAAGCACTGTCAATAGATCCCTCCCCTATATATAAACCAATATATAAAATAAATAGCATATTAAAATCATTAATTTGAATAGTTTCGCAATTAATATGAAATTAGATCAGTCTTTATTAATTTTGGTATCACTTTTAGTATCCCTATAACATTCTCCTTTTCTATAGCTTCACTTGATCTTGATGAATGAGAATAAAGTAGTATTCTTTTACGTCGTTGTCATATGCATTCGTGTCAAAATTAAAACTTAACTGTGGGAATATAATTTTATTTTAGGGTTTTTTTTTTGAAAGAAAAAAGAACGTGGAGGCTTTCAAATTAAGTGTTGGTCAAATTTTGGATTGATGCTGCGCATATTCATACTGTGATACTGCTTTTCGCTCCGCTGTTTCGTATTTCCCCATCATGATTCATGTGAATGCGGCATTCCACATTTTGCTTTCCAGCGTTGAAAAAGTGAATGAAGCAGCCGCAGGTGCAGGTGCAGGTGCTTCCAGATCCAAATTAGTACAAACAAAAACAAGTTAAGGAAGGCTGAAGGCATCATCCTTTTCCGTTAGAGAGAAGGAAGATGCACCATGCATCCAATTCACCCTGTACCCTCCATTTTTTCTCAGAAATGGTACGACTATTAATTCTCAGTATTTTTTGTGTGCTTTTTGCGTGAGAAAGTCCAAAATTAGTTGTTTCTGCGTTTGCTATACGCATGGTAGTACGAAAAAATCATACTGTGGATTTTGTCGTTTTCTATTTGTCAAGGAATCATTTCATTTAAAAAAACATATATATAAAACGTTTTTGTTTTATACGGCTGCATCCTCTTTTTTTTTTTTTTTTTAAGTTTTCAATTTTTATTTCTAACAAATAAAAAAAAACTTTTTAAGTATATATTAAGCCAGGAAATTTGATGAATTTGTATTCTAAAAAATTAAAAAACATTTTTTACAAAAACAGAACATCCATTTAAAGGTTTAGAAACATAATAAACTAAAATGACATAAACAATAACTCAAAATCAAAACTAAAACTAAATTTGTTTAAAAACATCATCATATTGAGTTGTATACACAGTCTAACATAAGTTTTTGAAAAAAAAAGTAGTGATTGAGTGAGTATATAATTCGGCCATTACTACGATCGCAAAAAGGTTATGGCCGCTTATTATTTCTCTGATTTTTCTTTATTAATTGTTATAAGTAAAAAAAAAAACTATTATATCCTTACTATATATAAAAGCATATTGGAAAAATTGACATGAAAGGGCTATCTTCCCCAAATAAGAAACCTGAGCCGTTGATCATTTTCTTGGATAGATCAGAACCGTTGATTTACGTTAATGCCCGTTGACGTTAATGTCTCAGGCCATTAAAATTTAAGGCCCATATCAATTTCCTCAATATAAGGCCCATTACATATTATCTTAAAAAAATTATTATAAGAAATAACAATTTCAGCCCAAAGCAACCTGTGGGCTCTTTACTAGTAAAGGTATCGTTTACAGTAAATTTGTATGACTAACAATTAAAGAAAATAATGATCATTTAATAGTCAAGATCGTCAAAACTTGATAAGTAACTAATTATTTAAAGAGGGATCCATTGACAGTGCTTATCTTGACAATCTTAACAATGACAATTTTCAAAAAATAAAAATAATCTTAAGAATTATTTAAAATAAAAAAAAGTTTAAGGAGGTATTATTTAACTTATAGATTGATTATGTGTCCGGCTATATTCAATTTAAGTGACGCTTGTTATATCTTATAATATCAGTTCAATTCTAACCATTAAAAATGTATAAAATTTTGATAAGTTGTTAAACAACATCAAATTAATTGAAACTTGAAACACTAACCATCTATAATGAAAATAATACATTCAATATTGACTTTATAATGAAAAAGAAATAAGTTTATTTTACTATTAATTTATTTATAGTGGACTTAATTAAACATTCATTAAATATTTTAAGATCCTCGATTATACAATATTTAATAACAAAATTGATTAAAAAATGTAAGTCGAAACAACGCGAGGCCTCCACCCTAATTTACTTTACTAGGCGCAGACGCAAATATTGATTAAGTGCATCCTTTCAGTTTCTTGGTTTGTTGCTTCAAACTCCCAAGACAAAGTTTGCTGTTTCTCAGTTCCCACTTCCCAAATGCAAATTGCTCTTCTCCAACGTCACATGCACCACATGGAATATGGATGATGATGGCAGGGAAATTCTAGAGATTTTCAGTATTCTGATTTTTGTCTGATTTTTTTTTAATTTGATATTTGAAATCAATATTTTAGAAAAAAAAAATATTTTGTACTTGCCGGCCGCGGAGCTTGACCCGAAGATTTGGGGAAGACATGCACAAATACTTGGAGACACTAACACATATTTCAAAAAAAATTTTGAGGGGGCACAATAATAAAAATACATTATAAATTATCCAAAATTAATGTCCTAAATTTCTATATAATATTTCAAATTTCTTGGGGCCACTTGTCCTCCCATGTCTCCACTAAGTTCTGCCCTTGAGCTAGCATCATTTATATTATATGCATTCATAATAAAAAAATTCTCAATAAAATTCATGACTACTGAATTAAAAATATCATTGTTGTGTAGTATGCAATCACTGTCTTTCCTTTTTTTTTTTTTTTTTGAAGTTATGTAAATGTAATTAAAAGAGTAGATGTCAGTAGGTATCTGACTGATTTTAAGCAGAGCATAAATTAAGATGTTGGCGGTTGGCCATTACTTCTTTATCCTTATTAAAATTAGTCGATCCTCTGCATGCGGATAAACAAACAAAAATATAAATAAAATGGTGCAGATGAATTAACCTGTATATCAAAATCTAGAACGGTGGAATCCACCCGGAATTCGATGGTATGTTGAAGTGAGAACTCAACTGACATAACTCATAAGATAAGCGGCATGTACATTTGATTGATTTGATATTTTGAAGCATGGGCATCAGGGCATGGGGCATATATGGGGCATGGGCTGATCGATTGCAACTAATTGGAACTGGCGGCATTATTTCATTTGCACCGTCTGATCTGATCTGATCAACGTTATATATATATAGCAGCTTCATGACCAGCATGCATGCTAATTGCGGATAAACAAGCAAAAGGTGCTAGCCTTTTTTTATAAAAACAAAACAAAACGATCAAGCTCAGCCTCAAAGAGAGAGATCTAGAGCTAGAGCCACCACAATTTGCATGGTTCACGGGATCGAAATTAATCTATGCTATGTCTATGTCAATGTACGCCTGCATGCCATGTGTCACAACCTTAATTTAGATTAAAAGTATTCCGGGACATGACTATATATCCTAATTAATATATCTTTATCTATTGCCGACTATTTTAAAGTTGTTTAACAAGTTTTTTTGTTCTGCTTGAGCTTCATACGTTCCTAAAGCTACAAACGCATCAGTCATCAGAAGCCAAATTCAAACTTTTTTTCCACTTTCTGAATATATAGGAATACAGAAAAAAGATACTTTCAAACACGCGTATCGACGTAAACTAGTATCTTGCCCGTGCGTTGCAACGGATCTTATTTAATAAAATTTCTTCATATGAATATTTTCATTATTGTTATAAACTCCGAAATGCTAATGGTTCAAATTATATTTTGTCCGACATTTTGATTTATGATTCTCATTAAATTTATTATATAAAAATACTTGGGCATACAAAATTTTTTCATTTTGCATTGTGCAATTCACAACGCCAGCCGTTGGAATGTCTCGAGATCCGTGCTAACACGAATCTCAAAACAATCTAACCGCTGACGTTGTGAACTGCATAATGCAGTACAGCATGGGATATGAGTTGCTTCATTTTGGGGGTGACGGATGAACCCTCCACACAGACTTAGTTTTGGGGAGTGCTTATCCCCTAACTTACTACATTGTGCAATTCACGACGTGAACCGTTGGATCTCTAGAGATTTGCTCAGGCACGAATCTTGAGACAATCCAATGGTTCACGTCGTGAACTGCACAATTCAGTATAACAGGGGATGATTTCAAGTTTGGGGCCTACGGGTTTTATGGCAAAAAAAAAAAAACAAAAAGAAAAACAGTTTTTGGGAAGAGAGGTAGGAATGGCAAAAAAAAACTTGCAGCTCGTGGCTTGCTCGCTATTGGCTTGGGATCAACTCGCTATTGGCTCGCTCGTTAAGCTAATGAGCCGAGCTTGAACTTAGCATGGCTCAGCTCGTTAAATTCGTTGGCTCGATAAATTATTACTAATTGCAATTTGTACTGCTCTTATTGTAAATTATTAATATATTATACCACATGGTCTAATATATTGATAAGCGCCAAACATATATGCATTTTTGATAGAAATTGATAGGGTGTTACTTAGAAAACCGGACCAAAATGCTTTGGATCACTTAGGTATTTGTCAAAGATCATGTTACTGCTGTACTTTGTGTTTCAATATGTAAAGAATGAAGAGACGAATCCAATGCAACAAATGGGACTCAAATCGGAGCAAGAATCAAGGAGAACGGAACAAAACAAGATTGACGGGCCCAGAAAAAATCACCCCGCGCGCGGCCTGTAATTCACCCTGCGCGCAGTGTGATCACCCCACGTGCGGCCTGATTTGTCGCCCCCGACGTTTCCAGACTGTTTTTGCGCACCTTGGACTATTTTAGACGCTACGGGCTCATTCGGACTCCAAATTTAGATCTGTTTGATCCTATAGAAAACTCTTTTCGAGTAGAACCTGTGAGAAACTGTTTTGGAGGACTTTAAGGAGAAGAAACCCACGAAAATAAGGAGACAAGTCAGACCTAGAGTTGTGTTCTTCTTCCAAGTTTTCTCTCTTCTTTTCTCTTTTTCTCTTGGATGTTTTCATCATTCTTGTTGAATTCTCTCTCCTCCATGGAAGAGTAGAAACTTAGGGTTTGTATGGCATGTAAACATGATACTTTGTTCTCTTTAGTTTAATCTTTCTCGGTACTTTTTAATGATGGTTGTTGATTTGATTTATGTTTGCAATTGATTGTTGTGACTAGAATTGTTGTATGGTATTTTGCTTGCTTGTTTAGGTCTTTATCACACTTGAACTGTTGTAGGAAATATGCCATGAATAAATCTAATTGCAAAAACCTAGGTTAGAGATCAAGGACCGAAATGTGAAGTCGACAACTGGACCCAAACATCGACTTAGGGATAAGAACTCGTATGCTTGCTGCTTAGAGGGTTCTTAGTAACTACGGGGAGACCTAGTTTGATCCGAGACCATTAGAGAAACTTAGTGGCGTGATTGACGATTAGGCTAATCATATAATTTAATGTGTTTAGGGTAGCAAGCCGCAAAATGGGTCCTACCTTAGATAGGGACTGCACTAGGACCAATGGGCATGTTCTAAATTGGATTAGAAACCCTCAATTACTTCAACTTGAAAATTGAACCATTAGATTAAGCTAATTAGAATTAGTATCTTGTTTATGTCCGGACAACCCTAGATTTCTTAGTATCTAGAACTTGTCTTTGTTTAATTTAGTTTGTTTTAGTTTAAATTAGTCTTTTAATTTCAGTAATTTCTTCAATCTCCAAACTTGATTGTCTAGATAATTGAATCCTGAAAATCATTAGTGCAAAAGCTGTCCCTGTGGATCGACCCCTATTCTATACTGCAATTGTAGGTTTATACGCTTGTAAACCGACATTTTTAGTGTATTTAGGGCACATAATTTATTAGCTCTTGACACACGTCATATATATAAAATTGTTATGTATAATATATATGAACATATTTTTGTTAGTCATTTTGTTGATTTTTATATAAATTTTGATATAACATACTTAAAAGATTATTATTAAAAAATAAACGAGCTTAACGAGCCAGCTCGGTCAACTCGTTAATTAAACGAGCCGAGCTCAAGCTTGTGTTTTTGGCTTGTTAATTAAACGAGCCGAGTTTGAGCTTAGCCTAGCTCGGCTCGGCTCGGCTCTTTTACACCCCTAAAAAGAGGCAAACAAACACATCAAATCATCAACAAAATAAACAAAATTGCCATTGGATGGACACTATATATGAACATGGGCACTTGTTGGGCAGAGTGGCAATCTCTGTAATATCTGTTAACTCGAAGGGTTTTTGGGGAGAGAGGAGAGCATTGAATGATTGATCCGGAGCGATCAGCAACCCAAAGAGCAGATCGTTGTGCAAACTTTCGTGCAGACGGTTCAGATATTTGGATTTGCTCTGATCGAACGGCCAAGAATGGCTCTGGACAAATACTCTTTTTGGGTCTCAAAAAAAGTCCTCCTTTTATAAGTAATAGGGATAATATTGATAGGGCTATAATTCCTCAGGGCCCGTAAAGCATCCAGACCCATTAAGGCCCAAATAACTTGGTCTACACCCCACGCCTAGACAGCCCGTCAACCAGACCCACCATGGCGGCCTGTCAGTGAGGCCCGCCAAAATAACCGATATCAGACTCGGCCCAAAGTATACAAGACAACTCAAAAGGCATATGGTTAAAGAGTGCTACTGCATGACCGACACGTGTCACCCATGCAGAGGCCCATTCTTTACACGTGCCTGCCACCTATTGACGGTTTACTTTATACGTTACCCCTCACAAGCCTTATATTGTTATATAAACAGTAATAGCAAAAAGAAAAGGGTTCGAATCTCATTTATTTGTCTAGTCTTAAGAGTTCTACACTGAGCTCCCTCTTACACACATTACACAATACCTTGGTACTTTGTCCTAAAGTGCTTTAATTTGTACGGCTTGTGTACGCGACTAATATAGGACGTATCAAATATCAATGTGTATTTAGAAGTAAGAACATAAATAATATCAATGTAAAAGTAAAACTTGTTAAAAAAATTCATTACACCATTTGAAATGCATGAAAATAACGTTTCGGATCACAAAGCTTGTATTTATTAATTTTGGTCCCTTCACATGCATGAACTTAATTATAATTACTTATTTGCAGCTTTTGTTTTTTTTTTTTTTGGTTGAAAAAGTTCGTCCAAAAAAAAAAAGTCTGGTGCTGAAATTTTATGCATCAATATATATTGTGATACAAAAGTTGGAACTATCTAGTGGTGAGTAGTGAGAGCTACTTACCATATAACCGTCTAAAAAGTGCACCAGTAGTTTGACTAATTCATTTGAATAAAATATTTTTATTTTTGTTAATTATATAATATATATATATAGATTCCGGCTACAATAATATGCATAGCACGGTTTTAATAATATATATATATAGATTCCGGCTACAATAATATGCATAGCACGGTAAAACCGTGCTATGCGGTCCGTATCTCAGTGTTCGGTGTCCAAATTGTCAATCCGAACCGCTCAATGTGATCTCTATATCAAAATATGCTATGAAACCGAATTTTATAGTTTTTTTACTATTTCTAATGATGGAGAGAAAATGACTAAATCCAAGAGATATGGTTTATACAAAATAGTGATTTATACAAAATACACTATTTTCTCTCCATCATTAAAAATAGCTAAAAAATTCTAAAAATTATAAAATTTGGTTTGCTAGCAAATTTTGATATAGAGATCACAATGAGCGGATCGGATCGACTATTTGAACACCAAAAATGAGATACAGACCGCATAGCACAGTAAAACCGTGATATGCATATTATTGTAGCCTGACTTTATATATATATATATATAAAACCGGTGCATTCTACATATCGAAAACTCACTAGAAACTAAATTTTACTATTTTTAACGATTTTTGAAAAAACGACCTGAATATGAGTTACAAATAGATTATTTTATTATTATTTTTTGGCCATCTTTCAAAAATTGTTAAAAATAGTTAGGAATCTCCAAAAATAGTAAAATTTAGTTTATAGTGAGTTTTCGATATGTAGAATGCACCGGTCCAATCGGATCGGCCATTGGAGTTACGATTGTTGAAATACGAGTGCATAACAAAACGACCAGTTTGTTATGCAAAACACGGTAATCCAACTATATATATATAGTTATGCTACCGTTAGTCATGACTCACGGGCTGCTCCGTGAGTCACGGTCCAAAAACATATCAAATCACCTCCAAATTTCGATTTATATGGCTCAATAAATTCTTCATATCAAAATCTTATAGTATGCAAAAAATTTTCATTTTTAGAGATTTTTAAGTATTTGTTCTAGATTTTTTTAAAATGATACATAAAACATTGATTATTTTATTAATATTGCATAGTCACTTTTAAAAAATCTAGAACAAATAATTAAAAATCTCCAAAAATGAAAATTTTTTGCGTGCTATAAGATTTTAATATGAAGAATTTATTGAGCCATATAAATCAAAATTTGGAGGTGAATTGGTATGTTTTTGGACCGTGACTAACGAAGCCGCCCGTGAGTCATGACTAACGGTAGCAAAATTATATATATATATATATATATATATCTATATATATACATCTTTATCTTTTTTGCTGTTAGAGGAAGGGCGCATATTTTGGGATGATGGATACAAATAGAAAGATACGAGGGAATTATTAGCAAAGTCAGACAATGAAAACGAAGGTTCCATCCGGTTCCGGTTCTTTCCCGAAGTACAACAAACTGTATATATTTGGAGAAGTTCAAAATAATTATATTTCAAAGTGACAACTGATAAGTAGGATGGCTTGATCAAATCGCACCAGAATTCTATTTTTATTTATGATCAAAATTAATTTACATGAGTTGTTCGATATGAATTGGACAGTTGAGGATTTTTGCTGAACATCGGCTGAAATTTACATATGTTGGAGGGGATCCCAATTAACCTTGTTGTCATTAGATGGTATCTCTCATGGTCATGGGGTCGCATTCAATCTTAATTTACTCAATATATATAATATTATATAGTATATCTTTGTTAAAATAATAATGTTGTAACATTGAAACATATATAATTTTCATATATGACTGCATGATGATCCTATCCTATCCTAGATCCTACTGCAATAATTGCATTGTTTATTCGGAACTATATATATATATTTGTTGACTATGATCGTACAATAATTGTATTGTTTACATGGGAATGGGATGGATGGAATCACGACTTAAGAAAAATATGGAGGTCATCGCTTTTTGAGTTTTGACGAAAAGTCACCATTGTCGAGTCCAACTCCAGCACCTGTTAGTTAAGTTTGCTGTACAAGAACAAGATACATAGTGCTTACATTTGATTATAATAGCTAATTTGTTTCATTTAGAATACATCTACAACAGAATATATATATATAAATAGAACGACATACTAATAACTTCAAAATTAACTCTATTTTCGTGTGCATTGTTATTTCAATTCAAATATCATCTGATACTCCATCAATAGCCATCAAAATTGTATGGTAATTACAATGGCCTAAATTTTTTTATTTTTGATAAGGGATCAAATGATATGAGTTAGACTATTATACTAAGGTTAGCATTTCGGACCGAAATGCTAACGCATAAAAATTTATATTATCGTATCTAAAATCATGATTTATGGTACTTAATAAATTCTTTATATAGAAACATTGGGGAATAAAAAAGTTTTTTATTTTTAGAGTTTTTACGTATTTATTTTGAATTTTAGAAAAGATGTTTGTACATGCTATTTAAAAAAGAAAGCAAAAAAATACTTAGAAAATTCTAAAAATGGAATTTTTTTGTATTCCCCAATATAATTTATTGAGCACCATAAATAGTGATTTTGGATACGATAACATAAAAGTTGAGGCGTTAGCATTTCAGACCGAAATGCTAATGTCAGTATAATAGTCTAACTCAAATGACACTCAATTTGAATGAAATTTAAAATACAATCAATATAATATGAACATGATTGTGAAATATTGTTTATTTTTATATTTTTTTATGAATTTATTTGAGATGAATTGTTATATATAGTAGTCAAGAATTGAAGATAACTAGTTGTGATGGCATCGCAGTCGCACCCATAGTTATACAGGAACATAAATTATGCAATAGCTTATTAGTGTATTTTGGAGGTTTAATTAATGAGTTTAAAAGATTGAAGTGTAATTGTATTAAGATAAATATGAGAGAAAAAGGCCGCTAAGTTAATTATTCAATTTTTAGATTCAGCCTTATATATAATTAATAGATTCTATATATGTGAATTTTAAATGGATAATCTCCACTAAAATAGCACTGTTTATATTTTGGTACTACGCTAAGAGCTGATTTTGGATTAAATTAAATAATTGACAACTGTGAATATATATATATATATATGAGGAGGGATCCATTGACAATGCTTATAATGACAATCTTGACAATCAAGATTTTTGAAAATTTTGTAATAATTCATAAAAAATCTTAAAAATGAAAAAAATTTTATGGATGCATTCTTTAACTTATAGATTAATAGTGTTTTAAATTTCAATCAATTTGAACATCGTTTGATAGTTTATCAAAATTTTATACATTTTTTAACGGTTGAAATTTAACGAGCTTTAAAGAGCTATCAAACGTCACTTAAATTGAATAATAATTTGATACATAATCAATTTATAAGTTAAACAATATCTCTATAAACTTTTTTCTATTTTTAAGAATTTTTAACTATTTTTACAAATTTTTTAAAATCTTGATTGTCAAGATTATCATTTTAAGCATTGTCAATGGATCCCTCCTCTATATATATATATATATATATATATATTGGATTTGATGAACAACGCACAACAAGTGGTAGTAAATTGTTGAAAAGAAATATATAAATGTATGCGTATAAGCGTATTGAATAATAATGGACCGTCTGTTACCACATATTTAAGTAAGTATATGGATTATTATCAACTGGAGTGTGTTAAACGTGAGCGCAATCGGAATTATTATTATTGTTACTCTTTCTTTATTGACCAGGTCAAAAGAAAAGAGAGAAAACAAAAAAAAAAAAAAAAAAAAAACACGTTTCAAATGAATATAGGAGACTCTTTCTGACAAAGAGGAAAATCGATGGTTAATGCTGTTTCTAGGAAAAAAATAAAAAAAGGGATGTGAAATATTTGTGAACGCTATTGTATTGCTATATACTTTGCAGCCTTGCATGTAGAGGTGAATAACGTGGAGAACGATCACGACAGAGGGGTATGTCGTTGATCGTTCTGTTTGTAGAGACGAAAATTTTTTTGGTTTCGTTAACCGTTGCGTGTTCAGAACGGAAGAAAAATTTTGTTCTGTTAATCGTGTTGTTCTACTTAACAAAACAAAACGATTAAACGTTTAAACACTTTAAATTCGTAAAATCCAGAAAAATTAACCATTTCATCAATCGTTTACAAAGAAAAAAGAAGAAATAACCAAATCAGAGGTTGTACTGGTAAATACAATTGTATCAGTAAAATACAATTGTATTTACCAGTAAACACATACTTCACTACCAGCAACGGCCGGCAGCGACGGGCAGCGCCTGGCAGCAGGCGGCCCCAGGCAGAAGCAGCACGACAGGCGGCGGCGGCGGCAGCCCCAGGCAGAAGCGGCGCGACTGGCAGCAGTCGCGGCAGCCCTAGGCAGAAGCGGCGCGACTGGCAGCAACTGCGGCGGTAGGCAACGGTAAGCAGCGGTGGAAGGATGGGCGAGCCGCAAGCCGTGAGCTGAGTGAGATGGCCGAACCGCACGCGCTAGGAGACAGAAGTGAGAGTGGGAGCGGCGGGTAGGGTTTTGGGGTTCGCATCAAGATTCGTGACGAAACAGAAATCAACGGTCACGATACACCTCTGTACCGTTTGCGTTTCGTCCAGGCCCACGAAACTGGCCCAATTTTCGTCACTCGTTTCGTTGGGCCGGACGAAACAAAAAGGCCTTGCGTTACCCGTTCTGTTTTGACGAAACAGAACGGAATAAACGCCAGACGGCCCGCTGTTTTCACCCCTACTTGCATGGCATATTGCATTTGCAGGGACAATTAAATTTAATGGCGTGAATATTAAATTAGAAGGAATAGCAAAAGAAAGAAAATGTGAACCTCACGCTCAGGCTCAGGCTCAGCTACCACAAAACAATCCAAGAGAAGAGTACTTAGCTAGGACTAGTACTAGTAGGTGGAGCATGAGCGTGAGCATGGGAGACAAGTCTGAAGACCTTTAGCAAACAATTCAACTTCATTTATCTTAATTTCAACTTTGAATTGAACTCACTCTCCTCTTGTTTGAAATTGAGAAAAAAAAAGAAATAAAAGAAAAGAAAAGAAAGAAAGGGGTTTAAGGAAACTTAATTAAGAGCACCGCCCAATAGTTAATGCATTCGATCGCCCACTAGTACTGCTTCATTTCTTCTTCTTCTTCTTCTTCTTCTTCTGCAATCTGCACATCTCTCTCTCCGTAGAAATAGAATACAAGTTGACACACGTACAAGGTCAGGTCAGGTGCTTAATTTCTTCATTCTCACCCCTCCAGACCTTAATTCTCTCTGCATGCATGCTTCAACATTTGTTATTCATTTCATATTTATACAAACTGCTAATTAAGCAAAATGAAAATGAAAATGGGTATCTCATTCAACCTAACCAGTCACGGCCGGTACTTGGGGTACAGTGTGTACCGGTTAAAAACCTACGGTACATTTCTGATTTGTCAGCGCAACCAAATGGTACAAATTTAGATTCAATAAGTAGAGCTAGAGATTGCTAAGAAATGTATATATTCCTTTTTATCAGTCTGCATTAAATCATGCAATGCAATCTTAATTCTTTACCCCAATTAATTACTCATCTCATTTATCTTAATTCGTTTGGGTGCAATACCAATACCGATAGCTAGCTTTTCTCATACTTCTTTCTTTTCATCTTAATTCTAACAATTAATTCTAGCTAATTGATTAACTTTATATATATTCATTTTAGCTAGGTCATATAAATTTTACAAGACAAGTGTTAGTATTGAATATATATGGGTTGTTTCTGCACAACGCTACTGGCCAAACACAAACCACCTGCTGCTAATTTTGATCTTAGAATCCTTGCTTCTCAGACCAACTGTATGTAATCTTAATCTCTCTTCTTTCTCAGTTCTCACACACCCACAAACACCATCACGCACACACGTGCCGAGTTTAAATGCTCCTCATTTTGAACTTGGAAGCCTATATTAGAAGATCACCCATTGTGCTCTAAATACCAGGCAGCTGCTTGTGAAATCAGTAGCAATTATCTTTCTTAGTTGTAGACTTGTAGGTAGCTGATCGATTACCTATTCTTGGCTTCCTTCATCTTTTCACAGACTGGGAATTCATTAACTTTTCAAGGGGAATATTTACAATTTATGAGATCTTTTATGTTGAATCTATAATTCACATGCAGTTACTTTAAATGAAGTGGAAGCATTGTATGAGCTATTTAAAAAGTTGGGGCATCCCATGGTCAATGTCAATGATAGATTTATTCATAAGGTATTTATTGCTCAATCCCTTGATCTACTATTTTAATTATGTTCTCTAAATCTATCATTTTCATGATCACATAATTAAGTTCATTCGTTGCTTCAGATTTGTTGTTCTATTTACTTAATATTGCAGATAGATTTCCAGCGTGCTCTGATTACAAGCAACAAGCATAACCTCTTTGCTGATAGAGTGAGAAATATATTTGCTTCTTTTCTATTTGCCCCAGTTTAATTAGTTTAGTTTAGCGGATGCGTATCAAAGCCATTACCAATTGACATGTACCAATATATACATTAATTATTACATTGTGTAGCTATTTGATTTATTTGATGAGAAAAAGAATGGTGTTATTGGGTTTGCCCAATTTGTGCGATCGCTTAGCGTTTTTCATCCCAATGCATCCGAAGAAGACAAAATTTCAAGTATATACCTCTGACTTTACTAAATTTAGCACCAATCCATCTTTAACTATCAATTTCAAAATCATGCATGCTTGGTATAGCTTTTTAATATTGGGGGGATGATTTGAAGCTCAGTAATGCACCTGTTATTGATTTCAAGAACTTTGAGCATCATCTCATACTAAAATAAAGCATCTTATGTTATAAGCTTCTTTTGTTCTAAAGTAGTTTGTTGGTTGCTCTAGCTTATGGGCGTTAAATTAACACATGAAAATTTTCCCAACCTGCATACACACAGACTTACTAACACATAGAAGGCTTGCTTATTGATCGGATCTATTTTAATAATAATTTCACTCTGCAGATGCATTTAAGCTATACGACTTGAATTGTACTGGATTCATTGAACAAGATGAGGTAAGTATACATTTTGTTTAACATTTTCCTATTTTGAAATAAACAGATACTGAATATTTTGGTGTCTTTGTTAATTGTTCTGAATAGCTGAAGGAAATGCTGATAGCTCTTCTAGATGAGTTGGACTTGAAGCTTACAGATGACTTGCTTGAATCGATTGTTAATGTGGTACCAAAATTCTTCTATCAGCACATGCATGTAACATTAGTCACCTCACTTAATTTGGCTTTTAGATTTTTAATTGTTCTGTCATTTGGTTTTTTCCTAGACATTTTCTGGTGTAGATTTGAATGGCGATGGGAAAATAGACCTTGAAGAATGGATTAAATTTGCCAAGAAAAGTCCATACCTACTACAAAATATGACATTGTCATATCTCAAGTACGTTTTAGTTTTACTGATCTCAGTATTCACCTAATTTTACTCTTTTTATCTTTCTTGATAGGCATGTCTTAATTTGAATATTACAATCAATGGTCTAATTAATATTGAATTTTACCTGCAGGGAGATCACCATGGCATTTCCTAGCTTTGTGGTGAACACACAAGTCAATGAAACTGACATCATAATCTGACAAGTGATTTTACTGACAAATTGGATCAATGGCTTAGCATTTAGGAATCATTCTTACCTGAATTTTTTTCATTCATTTTCTTACTGTCAAATCATAGAGAGCTCCAAATTTAAGGTCGTTATTTTGTCGAAGCAAATAGGAGGAAATTAATTGTATAAATTAAGTAAGATGGGGAATTTTGCAGCTTATGCATGAGTTCATTTTTCTTTCCATATTTTCTATATTATTTTGTAGGATCTCATCTCAATCCTCAGCAATTAACATAAGTACGAAATTAAGGAAGGATTATAGGAAATAAAGAATTTGGTAAGACATGTATGGCTGGGCTGGCTGGCCCATTACTAGAGCAGAGCCCAAAAGGCAAAAGGATTGGAGCTTAGTAACTTACATATTTCTAAGAGGAAAAAACATAATAAAAATTATGATTAGAGTGGTAGAAGAAACAGAGTTTTAGGCTGGAAGACTAAGAGGCTGTTTGTTTGTTACCTTCTTTCAAAAACAAAATGAAACGATACGATATGATACGTGGTCTCGTTATGTAATGTAATTGGGCTTCTGGATTCATTCAGTGGGTGTGGGTTTCTACAGCTGCCTACGATACTAATCGAGATTTATTGCATTCTCAATGGTCCGTCCAATGCTTATTTTACAGACATTTTTACATACATACTAGCAAGAAACCCGTCCATTGGACGGGCCTTTTAAACCAAAATGGAAACAATAAACTTCTTTTTTTAATAATATGCAGTAGAAATAGAATGATAAGATTATAAAATTGAGTGAAGCGTTACGGACTCTCCATCTTAGGAAGGAGTGAGGCCAGAACTTGTCGTGCAAGCACGCTAGACCGGGAGCAAAGTGTTGAAATTTCTTATCTGAGGCGATAGATTAAAGATAAAAGCTATACCGAATTGTAAAGAACAAATTTGAAAATTGAAAGCAATGTTTTTCTTTTTTTTTTTTTTTCTTTCTATCTCAATGAGAGGAAAATGGAAAAGTAATCGGACTGGGAGAAACGGTGGTGCGTTCAAAGGAAAAGATGTTGGGAGTGGAAAGACAGAAAAATCGAAAAGTCATCGGTTCGATCTACTGGAGCATGGTGATATTTTTTATCCATTTCAGAGGTAGACTTAGACAAAAATGGAGAGTCCAATCCTTACGTCATTTTTATAAGAGTATAGATATAAATATAGATATAGATATATGATTATTGAATTTAAATTATAATATTCTAATTACCATATTTCATTTATTCCCTAGAATGACAATATAAGCAATTTGACAATATAGGCTATCTTCCTGTCAACCCAGACGGCCAGACACATCCCTTATATAGTATACTTGGAAAGAGCCCGCGCGTTGTTTTGGGCTGAAATTGTTATTTCTTATGATAATTTTTAAAGATAATATGTAATGGGCTTTATATTGAGAAAATTGATATATGCCTTAAATTTTAATGGGCTGAGACATTAACGTCAATGGGCATTAACGTAAATCAATGGTTCTAATTTATCCAAGAAAATGGTCAACGGCTCAGGTTTCTTATTTGGGGAAGATAGTCCTTTCATATCATTTTTTCTAATATGCTTTTATATATAGTAAGGATTAAATTTGGGACGGATTACTACAGTACAATGAACAGTGCAATGAACAGTAGTTTTTTTTTTTTTTTTTTAAAGATCCTTCAATAGTATCTTACCGTTGAATCTTTCAAGAGAATAATCTAGAAAATATAATTATTGACATTAAAAATGTAAATAAACAATATACAAAATATAAGCTACAAGATCATGTTTATTTATTTGAATATATAGTAAGTAGCGTCCAACAATTCTAGTCAAATGGAGTGCATATATTCAATAGTCTTAAATGCAAAAGAAATGCAGATCACGATCTCCAGAATAAAGAAGAAAATCAATCTTTTATTATTTTTTAGACGTATGGTTCTTATGAATTTTTCTTTTTAAGAACATTACAGAGATAATCTGATTTTTTATCTATAATTTAATTTGTGTTAAGTTTAACTCGAGAAATGTCATACAAAAATAAGGAGTTGAAGGCCATAAAATATACTTAATCCTTACTAGTATATATAAAATCATATTAGAAAAAATAACATGAAAGAGCTATCTTCTCTAAATAAAAAACCTCAGCGGTTGATCATTTTTTCCAGATAGATCAGTACCCACCGTACCGTTGATAGGTAACTCTGTGTCGGCCCGTTAATTTGAGGCCCAAGTAGGATTACGCGTTATGGGCTGTTCGATTTTACCAGCCCAAAGCTGGGTCACCTATTTTGGGCTGTCTCCCAAATCCCAATGCACTTTTTGACTAAACAAGCTTTGGCCCAAGTAGGATTACTGATTGAAGTAGTACATGAGGACCAGGTATCCCAAAAATGCTATAATTAGAAAAAGAAAAAAACACTGTCAAGATGGAATTAAAATTCAATTAGAATTAGTGCCCCGCCAGTCAATGGTCAAAGCAAAAATACCCCGTTAAACCCTCCAACCCATCCCTATATATATGATCCCCACTCCTAACGCCTACGCTAATGACTCCCAACTACAAAGATAAAATAGATAATACTCACAAACTTTCCACACCCCCTCCATTTCCCATCATACTGCAATTTATTTTATTTAGTTCCCAAAACATTAAAAACAGACAAATATAAAACTGAAAGCTAGTACAATTTTTATCACAAAAAAATGTGAATATCGATCTCTTTTTTTTTAATAAACATAATATTCAAGGGAATACGCGGGCGGGCGGGCGGCCATAAGATATCATCATATATACTGTAATCTATATATTTAGTTCTAAGTAGTATATAATATAAGATACAGCCTAAATATCTACTTTTATCAAAACGAAAGAAGTAAATACACGTACGTGTGATATGAAACTGGAGATCGAGGATAGAAAGCAACATATTACTTTACTTGCATATTCGAGAAGGACAGAATTAGCGATGTGAAATGTGTTAATGTGTCCGTAACAGAACAGTCAGTCAGACGCGTAGACAATATCTAGCTAGCTTCTATCTACATCTACATCTACATCTACGCGCGCTCGCTGCAGCCTGCAATGCATCGCTCCCAACGGACGGAGATGCCGCGCCTGGAGTGTATGTGAGCGTACATCACAGCCGTCCAGCCATTCAGCTGGAATTCTCCTTTAATTATAATATAAAGCTGTCTGTCTTCCCCTTTGCAATCCGATTCGCTCCTCCCTCCCTCCAAAAAAGGTGAGAGAAGAGAATCCATCCATCTTATTCTTAATCTTAATTAGCCCATCGGCACGGCGCCATTGCCCATTGCCCATTGCACGCATGCAGCACTAATTAACATCCGCTCCCATTTGGCTGGCTCCTCCCCAGGTGCCACCAACCCCCCCTCCCCCTTGCTTGGAAAGTCAATTGCTGCCTTTCCGAGCTCCGGTTTGTTGTTTTTCTTGATCAATCCTCATGCAGTTTCGGGTACCATCAAGATTTCTTTGAAGGATTTAATTTGTGGGTTGTTTGTTTCATAGAGGTTTGGTTGGTTACTTTATCTCCTATTTCGATTGGTTTTTGTTATGCAACAGATCGAGATCTTTTCTTTTTGTACATTCAAATTTAAGATCTTCCTCAGCTTTATATGATTGCTACCACATTATCAAAATAGTGTATCCAATTTGATATCAGCTTGGATATCTCCTTTTCTTTTCCTTGCCACATAAATTGAAAAAAAAATAATAAATAATACTTTAGATTGTTGTTTTGGAATTCCTAAGAATAGAATTTCTTGGCATTTTGTGTCGGAAGATAAAACCATTGTTTACAGTACAGACAGATTTCTGTAGATGATTTTTTTAGAAATTTTGTGTGTCAAATGCAATCATTGGTAGATACATATAGAAACAAAGGGGAAGAACTTTCCCCTTCCCCTTCTCTTCCAAAATCCTCGAAATCACCAAACTGCACTGAGGAATCAATAACAATATACCTCTCCATACCGGGTCTAGAAATTGTGCCAATGCGGATCTTTGAATCTGACTCGATTGCATCTGTTAAGCTTCGCATTCAGAACGCCAAAGGCTTCATGGTAAACAAGCAAAAGCTGGTTTTTGGTGGTCGTGAATTGGCGCGCAACTTATCCCTGGTTCGAGACTATGGTGTCGTGAATGGTAACATCTTACATCTTGTGGTTCGGATCTGGGATATCCGTTTCGTAACAGTCAAAACCATTTCTGGCAAGGAATTCAAGTTCCACGTCGAGAAGGGTCGAACTGTTGCAGATGTAAAAAAGGAGATTGCAAAACGGGATGATAGTGGTACCGATATTTTGCATCATAGCCTTGTCTTTAATGATGAGGAGTTGAATGATTTAAGAATGATTCATGATATAGGTAATGCCCACAATGCAATGATCCATTTGTTTGTAAAGAAAACTGCTAAGGTCAGAACCAGATCCGTGAACAAAGATATTGAACTGTCAATTGTGCTACCTAATGTTTGGGTTGAGCCAGTTATTCCAAACCCGAAACACAAGTTCTCTCAACTAGTTAAGGACTTGATAGAGTCAACTCTTGCTGGATTGGAGAAGGGGCATGTCCCTCTCATGTCAAGTGAAGGTACAGGCGGAGCCTATTTCATGAATGGACCATCAGGTCAACAATTCGTATCTATCTTCAAGCCATCAGATGAAGAACCAATGGCAGCTAACAATCCTCGCGGATTGCCCATTTCAAAAAATGGAGAAGGTCTAAAAAGTGGTACGCGCGTTGGTGAAGGAGCAATTAGGGAGGTTGCAGCATACCTGTTAGACCATCCATTAGGTGGACCCTACTCATCAAAAGATGCTGATCACCTTGTCGGGTATTCTGGTGTACCACCGACTGTGCTGGTAAGGTGCTTGTATGGAAATTGCAGCGAATACAAAATTGGGTCATTGCAAAAGTTCATCAAAAATTGTGGGAGCTGTGAGGAGATGGGCCCAGGGGCTTTTCCAGTGAAGGAGGTACAAAAGATTTGTGTCTTGGATATTCGCATAGGAAATGCGGATCGCCATGCTGGGAATATCTTGCTATCCAAAGATGATGGTGAAAGCCAGTACAGGCTGGTCCCAATTGATCATGGCTATTGCTTGCCAGAGAATGTGAGTCTCTCTCTATTATCTCTATATCAAATTATCAATCATGGCTTTATGTATCTCTCATTTCCTTTTTCTAATTCAATGTTATATATTTTGTACGTACAGTTCGAAGATTGCACATTTGAATGGCTTTATTGGCCTCAAGCCTGCGAACACTTTGACTCAGAGACAATCCGATACATTAACTTACTAGATGCCGAACAAGACATCTCCATTCTGAAATCCTATGGCTGGGATCTCTCTACTGAGTGTGCCCGGACACTTAGGATTGGGACGATGCTTCTAAAGAAAGGTGTACAAAAGGGGCTCACTCCTTTCCAAATTGGCAGCATCATGTGCAGAGAGACCATATCAAAGGAGTCAAAAATTGAGGAAATAATACGTGAAGCGAGGAGGGAAATGGAAGTTTCACTACCAGTACCAGAAAAGAGTGAAAGTTCTTTCATGGAGTGTGTTTCATCTGTTATGGATCGAGTTCTCAATGAAACATAAGGCGATCGAGTTCTACGAAAGGTCCTCTTCTTTTCTGTATATGCGTGATTCAACTACTTAAATAATTTGTGTATCTGTATATATGTATGTAATTGGTTGGACTGATGTGCATGAATCATTTTGGTGGATGGTGGCTGCCTGCATGTATTGCATTATGGAGTGTTTTGTATATTGAGTGGGGTTTAATTTTATCGGTCGAGAGTTGCAGGACCCCGACTCCATTCTGATCGATGGAGAGGTGAGAGGTCTTATGGTTGGTTGCAACTCTTTGCCTTTTTTTTTTTCTTCACAATTGGAAATGTTGTTATATTAATGCGGAAATAATGCATTACATTACATATATGAATTAAAATGATGCCTTCTTGTGTAAATCTGTTAGTTTTCAGAATTTATGTGGTCTTATTTTATTAAATTTTAGTTTATTTTTGAACAAACATCCACTTATGCCTGAAAGTACAGAATTAAAGAGAAATTAAGGATAGCCATTGATGATCGCTTGATAGTAGGCATCTTTTACTAAATAAGGAAGATGAAATGGAGGTGTAAAGAGGTAGATTGTTACTATAGTTATGAGCAATATGTAAGGGGGAGGGACCAGTGTACGATGCATATTTTGACAATCTTGACAATGAAAATAAAATAAATTTGAATAAAATCTTAAAAATAGTAAAAAAAATATGAGTGTTTTTATTGAACTTAATTATATATTAATAGTGTTCCAAATTTTGTTCAATTTGAAAGTCGTTTAATAGCTCATTAAAGGTTTGCACAAATTTTAGCGGTTCTCGATTAGACAATCATTAATAGAATATCAAATATGACTAAAATTAGATTTGAGCGCAAAGCAAAAAATGGCCCAACTTTGCAAAGCACCGTAATTATATATATATATATATATATATATATATATATATATATATATATATATATATATATGAGCTAGAATATTGTGGTGCTAACGTTAGCATTTCGATCTGAAATGCTAACGCCTCAAAAATTGTGTTACCGTATTCGAAATCATGATTTATGGTATTCAGTAAATTCTTGATATAAAAATACTAAGTACATTTTTTTTTCATTTTTATAGTTTTTTAACTATTTGTTTTGAATTTTTGAAAAGAGCTCATAAATAGTAATAAAATATTGATATTTGTTCATGCTTTTTTCAAAAATACAAAATAAATACCAAGAAAACTCTAATAAAAAAAATTGTTTACCCTTATTGATGCACCGCATTTATATATGCATTTTACCATACTTGCACTAGTATTTTGGCCTAAAATTCCTAAGTTTAATTGTATTTAGGTAGTAAGATGTCTAGATTCCAGTTACTTCTTACTTTTGTCCAAATTTTAGGTCAATTGGACTTTTGGAGCCAATTGGATGCGATTCGGAGTCTTAGACGACAAGTCGGAACTGGAATGAACCTCCTGCTGTCTGCAGGACTCTTCCTGCGGTCCGCAAGGAGGTTACTGCACTGCTGTTTAGCCGCCATTTCCTTCTTTCTGCGGTCCGCAAGCCCGTGCCTGCGGTCCGCAAGGAAGTTACTGCACTGCAGTTTTCTATTTATGGCGCCCTGCCTATATAAGGCGATCATTGGGGACGGTTCCAGACATCTTCTCACGCCTTTTCATCCATTTTCATAACAGAGGGCAGAGGAAAGACCAAAGAAGGCCGTTCATCATTCTTCGAAGCGGATTTGAGAGAATTCTCGCGTGGGAGTGAAGATCGTGTCGACTCGAGTTCTTCTTCGGTTCTTCTGCACCATGAACTCTTTCATTTCTTTGTTTTCTTTGTTTTCTTGTGTCATGAGTGAGTAGATCTGTTAGTTCTTAGGGTTGAATGATGAAGTTTGTGTTGATGGATTAGTTGTATGTGTAGACTTACGTTGTTTTCATGATCACTTGCAATTTTCATTATAACGTATTTACGATTTGCTTGTCTATTTGGTAAACCTTTAGGTTGTGGCCACACCTAATTGGTTCATAGAGTATCATTTGACCAAAACTTGTTGTTTGCACAATTTGGGTTGATTTGTATCCGAAAGTACCCGAAAAGCGAAACTGCGTTTCGACGTGAGTCGAATCGGACCCTAGATTAAAAAGTGATATGAACGTAGTTTAAAACTTATTCTACAAATTTCGAATTGATTTAGACTTGTTAGGAAGACCAAAAGTGAAAACTGAAGACTTGTACCAAATCTGAATTGAATAGGAATTGACGACGTTAGTCAGAACACCAAACCAGACCAAAACTGCCCTCTGTCAAGTCTACACATACAAAGTGCCTGCGGTCCGCAAACACTTACAGAAGGTGTAAGACTGGAGTACGACACTGTCTGCAGATTATCAAAGACACCTGCGATCAGCAGACAGTATCATACCTCTAACAAACTACTTGCGATCTGCAAGAGGAATCTTGCAGAACGCAAGCAACTGATCCAGAAACCAATCTGATTCTTAAAATCCTGAGAACGCCTTTTTATTAATTGTCTTTGAGTCTTTACTTGTTTTGTTACTGTTTCATTGTCTGAACAACCAACTTTGACAAACCCCCCATTTTAAACCCAAAAATCCAAAAACATCTTTCTTAGGATTTAGAAGTAGATTAAAGCATCATTTAGAATTAACTACATCCCTGTGGTTCGACCCCGAATGTACTACACGAGATCATGCGCTTGCGATCGAGTGAATACCTAGGGTAATTTAAAGGCATACACATTTCTGTGGTCACTTATATTTTTATATGAAGAATTTATTAAGCACCATAAATCACGATTTCAGATACGATAATATAATATTTGAGGCGTTAGTATTTCAGGTTGAAATGCTTACGTTAGTACGATAGTCTAACTCCCCAAATTTTATGTTATCGTGTCCGAAATCATGATTTATGGTGCTTAATAAATTCTTTATATGAAAATATTAGGGAATATAAATTTTTTTCATTTTTAGAGTTTCATAAGTAATTGTTTTGAATTTTACAAAAGAGCTCATAAATATAAATATTGATGTTTGTACATGCTATTTTCAAAAATGCAAAACAAATACTTAGAAAACTTTAAAAATGAAAAATTTTTGTATTCCCCAATATTTATATATAAGTAATTTATTGAGCACCATAAATCGTGATTTTAGACATGATAACAACAATTTTGAGGCACAAACGTTAGTATAATAGTCTAACTCTATATATATGTGTAACACCCCAGAATCTGCAGCTTCTGGACTGTTGCTTTTCTGATATCCACAGCATCCAGTCCGGCCAGCAACCTACGTCGCCAAAAGAAAACACACAACAGAGAAAAACGGAGTCAGCTTATAAAGCTCAGTAACCGGTTATTTTACGACGCAACTTCTCTATAACAAGTTTACAAAAATATATGCAATTCTGTTAATTAAACTTATCAAATATACTAAAAATACCATGCCCTATCCTAATCGACCTAGACCATGCCAACACATTCCTAAGTCACTTTTATCATTTAATCACGTTATCAAATATAAATAATAAAGACCAGAAAATACCATGCAAATATTCTTTATTAAATACATATGCTTTCCAACCTGATAACCTGACTGACCAACACAAACCAATAACCGCATCCAAACCTAACATACAGTCATACCAGGTCAACCCTACCATGCAACCATGCATCAAACCCAAACAAAGGCATAACAGACAATAAAATAACATCCCGTGCATCAGCACGTATCCTGCACCTGACCATTCCTGAGATTCAAATACCACGTACTTGCCTGTACGTAAACTATAGCGCTATAGTGAGGTAGCTAGCCTCCTTGCCGGTATCTCGAATCAGGTAAATAATCCAACCTCAGACCAGGCATATCCAAACCAGACATATCCGTACCCAAATACCAAACAAATAACATAGACCGACATCATATACTCATACTCCCAACCCCAAACCAGTATCACACATGCATCCCAAAACCATCCCAAAACAATGTTAAACATGCACAGATAACAACATCCAGAAAAATAAGACAATTCAGATCAACTGATCCATATCACAAGTCACAAAAAACTCAAACGAACAACTGGAATCAAATTCAAGTTATAGAGAAGTCCGGTTACCTGGTACGTAACGATTCCGATTTACGAGACTGATTAACGTCCTTAACTCGAATTCAGAAACCCGACCTCGATCTCGAACCGACATCCTGTCATACCCAACGATCTTGATTAATATGATTTTCTATTTTCTTTCCCTTTTTCCCTTTCTTTTTCTTTTCTTTTTCCTTCGGTTTTCTTTCTTGCTTTCCGTTTGTTTTCATTTCTTATTTTCTGTTTAATTATTGTGAACAGAGATAGAGATTTAGATTGATATACAAATTTAAGGATAAGACCACCGGTTAACCCATATGCCACGCGCCACAGAGGAACAATGCCACGCGTCTCTCTTTTAATATATTTTCAACTTTACAAAATAACCCCTCAAGTCCATGTTATTTATAAAATAGTCCAAAATTCATTATAAAAGAGTCCTTACAAGTTTTACCTTAATATACCAAATATTCATTAATATTTGGGATATTACATTCCCCACCCTTAAATATAAAGTTCGTCCTCGAACTTTTCGAACTTAGATTTGTGCATAAAACTAGTTATTTAGATATTCATTATTCGATGTTAAAAATATATAACGATATGCCAAATATTAATTAGATCCTAAGACCTTTGGGTTATGGGCCACCACGCTTCTGCTGCGCACTATGATATCACAACTGAGATACTCATTAAAAATTCAAGTTAATACAAAAATAATAAATTCATAGCCTCTGATTAATAGAGATGACATCTAAGATACCACATAAAAAGTAACTATCAATAAATTTAAGATCCCGTAAGATAGCTTAAAATACAATCACCCGTGTCACTTGTATGAACTGAAAATAATATAATATCTTTTGATAGTGATATAATTCTTCAAATAAGTTATATTGTCATTAGATACTAGTAATTCTTTTAAATTTTGTGGTGTACGTGTACGTCCCCTTGTTCTTGTTTGTACCCGTTAGGTATCACTTTAGTGAAGCTTGACCTTTAGAAGCCATATAACTCAAAGCCTCTAAATGGACCCGAAATCTTAACTGATTTTCACAGTATTTGATATTGATCGGAAAGAGAGAGATTCTACAAGTGATATTATTTTGCTATTATACATATCAGAACGACAGAGGGGTAAAGAAAGCAACAATTTAGTCATTATCTTATCAATTTGATATATCACAGACAGCGCCACGTAAGTTGGAGAATTTCTTGATTAAGAACTAGCTAGAAGAACAACAGCTTGATCATTATCAAAGTTGCTAAACTAGGATATCGGATTGCTACTTATATTTTAATGCTTCAAGTCATGCATATATTAATAATGTATGGTTTCTAGAAAAAATTAAAAATCATCGTTTACTCTAGATTTGTAAAAATTATGTCACTTGTACGTATAACTAATTTAATATGTACAATTAACACTCCTCTAATATATATATATGTGTTAATGCGTATATAATACTTTAAATGAGCGTCATTGCTAATAAATACTACAAGTTTTCTTTAGTTACTCCTGGTTTGATGAATTGACTGAGACCCATAATAAGATATTTCATTTTTGTTTTTAAAATTAAAGCTGAAATTAGTTATCAACATAGATATGCCATCTATCTTATATATATGCAGGGTTTCTAAATTAATAAGTAGTACCCATTGTGTTATACTCCCATATATATGAGAACGGCCTAAAATTTTATTCCACATCACCTGGTAGCTATGAGTTAGAGACGCATGGATTAAATGAGTCCAACTAGAAGGAACACTACACCAACACACAATATAAGCTAATCAAGGAATGTACTTGAAATAAATTTAGTTTAGATGATTAGGCACAAGTTGATTAAAATTTTGAAATTCACATATCTACAAGTGCAGCACAATATCAACACCAATAAAATTTTAATTCAAGCTATAACTAATCAGCCTACGTTTATTTTATTTATTTTATTATTTTTATTATTTTTAAGTACCCACATATATGGTATTACATATAATTAATAATTGGATTGTGGTTTGAGAATTCAATAGTTTGAAGCACTATAGGTTAAAATATATATTTACAAGTTCAATGTCCGTTGTGCATATCTTAATTGTACAGGGTAAGTATTTCACCAAATTTTGAGTACACATTTTCAATTGGTACATTAAATTTTGACGTAACCGATTGGAAATGGGCCTAGAGACTTTATAAAGAATTCACCAACTTCGAATATATGGACTACAAGATTCCACTACCATATATAGAGGTTCATCCAACCATTTTTTGTATATAAGATATGTACTTTATTTATATATATTAGAATGCCGTAATATAATTTTCCAAAATATACTAAAAATGTGCGGCTTTTAACAAATAATATGTATGGTCCAATTAACTTGACGAACAAAATATTACATTTTTACGGAACATTAGTACATGACTATGAAATTAATATTGGGTCCTTCAAAATCTTGTCTGAGAATTTGTATTTTAGAAATAATTACTTGTAATCACTTGGTGAAATATATGTATATAAACTACCAACTGACACTAGTCTCATTTTAATTGGTTCATCAAAATACATTAGTATATATTTGTGATGGCTATCATATGATATTTGATATGACTATGTATCTTTGTAGTGTTCCACCTGTTGTCCTCCATACACCAAGATTAATTTGTATGTGCTGTTAATATCTCTAGCTAAGATGCAAAACATAGAAAAATATTTATTTGTCCAAATCTGTATGATAACTAGCCTCTTCTATCGAGTATAACAGTATACTTAAAATCAATTATATTCATGCTCATGAAAAGTCTAGATGATATACATGACATGCTATATCGTTCTGTATTTGAAAATTAAGGTATGCATATATAACTGAAAGCAAAGAATAATTCTTTATCTTAGTTCTGCTTGAGAATTGTTGTAGGGACAGATAAATTAAAAACATGTCTAGTTATTTAAAATGACAGAACTACTATAAAATGCCACCTTAGTGTTTAGAATGAGGTTGACTTCATTAAGAGAGAGGAAGAGACACTTGCTATATATTTGAAAAATGAGAATAGTTAGAAGTAGAATTACAATTGGTAATTTTTCCTAAACTTGTTTCATATAACTTATGGAAAGTCCAACTAGTTTTTAATATGATCAAAATATTAAAATTTTATGGAACGGTATTATTTAGCTTAGTTCAACATTTTTTTTTTTTCTACAAAAGTAGTCAAGGTCCTTTGTATTATATTTATCAGTTATCCCCAATATATATTATATTAGGACACTTGAATTATTCGATAATTATTGGAGTCATTGCGCATGTATTTGAACTATCTATAAGATCCCAGATTTATGACTACCATATTGTGTTCGGAAACACTTGTAGCTCTCTTATTAATAGAGCCGGCAAACTAAGATTTTGGAAAACAAATTGTTAAATTTTATTTAGTTATAGTCAATTGATATGGGACCAGTGGTGATGGACCTACCACAATTTCGTTGCGCACTCTGATATCACAATTAAGATACTTATTTTATGGTCAAGTTAATACAAAAATAGTAAATTTATAGCTCTACGATTAACAGAGCTGACCGACTAAGATATCACATCAAAACGTAACTATTAATAAATTTGACATCCCGTAAGAGAGCTTTAAAATATAATCCCCTTGTCACTTGTATAAGCCTGCCATAAATATAATCTCGATATAGTTTATACACCCACACTTCCAGCTAACACATTGTTAATAATATAATACTTCAGATAAGTTATATTGCTATTAAATACTATCGGATTCTTTTAATTCTTGGTGTGTATGTTTCATTCGTTCTTGCTAATTAAATAGTTTACTTAACAAATATCGTCTTGTCGCTCAGATTTTGCTACTGAATTGGATTCGAGATAATTCAAACGGATAACTCACATGAAATTCGGAGATGACACCAACAACAACGTCAGAATCAAGATATCAAATGGAACGGACCCAGCACAGACCAAGGAAAAACATGCTTTGATACCATAAATGTAACACCCCAGAATCTGCAGCTTCTGGACTGTTACTTTTCTGATATCCACAGCATCCAGTCCGGCCGGCAACCAACGTCGCCAAAAGAAAACACACAACAGAGAAAAACGGAGTCAGCTTATAAAGCTCAGTAACCGGTTATTTTACGACGCATCTTCTCTATAACAAGTTTACAAAAATATATGCAATTCTGTTAATTAAACTTATCAAATATACTAAAAATACCATGCCCTATCCTAATCGACCTAGACCATGCCAACACATTCCTAAGTCACTTTTATCATTTAATCACGTTATCAAATATAAATAATAAAGACCAGAAAATACCATGCAAATATTCTTTATTAAATACATATGCTTTCCAACCTGATAACCTGACTGACCAACACAAACCAATAACCGCATCCAAACCTAACATACAGTCATACCAGGTCAACCCTACCATGCAACCATGCATCAAACCCAAACAAAGGCATAACAGACAATAAAATAACATCCCGTGCATCAGCACGTATCCTGCACCTGACCATTCCTGAGATTCAAATACCACGTACTTGCCTGTACGTAAACTATAGCGCTATAGTGAGGTAGCTAGCCTCCTTGCCGGTATCTCGAATCAGGTAAATAATCCAACCTCAGACCAGGCATATCCAAACCAGACATATCCGTACCCAAATACCAAACAAATAACATAGACCGACATCATATACTCATACTCCCAACCCCAAACCAGTATCACACATGCATCCCAAAACCATCCCAAAACAATGTTAAACATGCACAGATAACAACATCCAGAAAAATAAGACAATTCAGATCAACTGATCCATATCACAAGTCACAAAAAACTCAAACGAACAACTGGAATCAAATTCAAGTTATAGAGAAGTCCGGTTACCTGGTACGTAACGATTCCGATTTACGAGACTGATTAACGTCCTTAACTCGAATTCAGAAACCCGACCTCGATCTCGAACCGACATCCTGTCATACCCAACGATCTTGATTAATATGATTTTCTATTTTCTTTCCCTTTTTCCCTTTCTTTTTCTTTTCTTTTTCCTTCGGTTTTCTTTCTTGCTTTCCGTTTGTTTTCATTTCTTATTTTCTGTTTAATTATTGTGAACAGAGATAGAGATTTAGATTGATATACAAATTTAAGGATAAGACCACCGGTTAACCCATATGCCACGCGCTACAGAGGAACAATGCCACGGTTCTCTCTTTTAATATATTTTCAACTTTACAAAATAACCCCTGAAGTCCATGTTATTTATAAAATAGTCCAAAATTCATTATAAAAGAGTCCTTACAAGTTTTATATTTAATATACCAAATATTCATTGATATTTGGGATATTACAATATATGTATATATATAGAGTAAATCTAGCGTGCTCTTAAGCTCACGGGAGCCTCTCGTGAGCTTAACTCCAAAAACGTATCAAACCATATCCAAATTTTGATTTATATGGCTCAATAAATTATTTATATCAAAATCATGTGGTATGTAAAAATTTTCTATTTTTAGATATTTTAAGTCTTTATTTCGGATTTTTTAAAAGTTACATATGAAACTTTGATTATTTTGTTAATATTGTATAGTTGCTATTAAAAAATCCGAAATAAATACTTAAAAATCTCCAAAAATAAAAAAAATTGCATGCTATAAGATTTTGATATAACAAATTTATTGAGCCATATAAATCAAAATTTGGATGTGATTTGATACGTTTTTGGTGTTAAGCTCACGGGAGGCCCCGTGAGATTAAGAGCACGCTAGATTTACTATATATATATATATATAGAGAGAGAGAGAGAGAGAGAGAGAGTTTTGCTAAAATGAGTCATGACTCACGGGCTGCTCCGTGAGTCAGGATCCAAAAACATATCAAATCACCTCTAAATTTCGATTTATGTGGCTCAATAAATTCTTCATATCAAAATCCTATAGCACGCAAAAAATTTTCATTTTTGGAGATTTTTAAGTATTTATTCTAAATTTTTTAAAATAATACATAAAACATTGATTATTTTATTAATATTGTATAGTCACTTTTAAAAATCTCATATATATATATATATATGTTTCAAGCGTTTCTATAATTTTTTTTCCATTTTAATGATTTTATTTTATTTTTTTTTTCAAAAAACACATTTTCAAGATTGTCAATATAACCATTGTTAATTGATCTCTCCCATGTGTAATCCCATGTGATTTTTTCCCTTCCATAATTTTCATGTTTTACGATGGCTCTCCAAATAATGTTCTACTTAATTCTCATCCACTAGAATTAAATTTACTGTCAGGTTGAGATCAGTAACTGCTATTTTAAAAAATGAAGCGAGATCAGTACCAGCTGTTTTGAAAAATGAAGCGAGATCAGTACCATCTGCTTTGAAAAATTAAGCGGCTATATATTGAGGGTTGTGGATGCAAGTATTGCTCAAATTGAAGGTAATTAATTAGAATATTTATCGAGATTTTCATAGAACTATATACAGTTAGAAATCATTAAGGATGATGTCACATTATTTTCCAAAATCATGTACAGGTTTATAAAAAAAAAAATGAATAAACTAGATGTTCACCATAGTAAAAATGCTTTGTAAATCAAGGAAACAAGAAAAAGAAGCTACAATACAGGAGAAAAAACTATTATTACACCCAAAAAAAAAAAAAAAACAAACACTAACTGATTGCAGCTTACAATTTTTTCCTAATGTCAACTTCATCTACAAAATAGTTTCTATAAGCTACTAATTATCTGATGCAAAGAAGTGTATGTTCCAATAACTGCAACTAATAGCCCAATAATAAGAATAAATATGATTGCCACTAATTCTACACTAAGAGCCCTATAAGTCCTATATATTTTTAGATAACACACGCTTGGGAACAAAACTGTTGCCATTATGCTCAGAAATGATCCGATGAATGACATCAGGTAGCCAAAAAATGGAACACATGATGCCAGTACAATCGTGCTTAATAAAACTAGAGTTCTTACGATAAGGCTTGTAGATCTCTTTACAATTGTAGATCTCTTTACAATGACCGATATTCTTTCTTCAATAGCAGAGGTAATTGGTGAAATCAAAAGCGCATACTTTGCAAGTGGATTGATTAATGTCGTGTAGATTGCAATTTTTGTGTAGATCTTTTCTGAGGGAAGATTTAGCGTCACTTGCGATTGAACTTCATTTCCATATATTAGGTAACCAAGCACTGCTGTGAGACCATAGTTTAGAGTACATAAAATCGTTGATATGAACAATACCTGCATTTCCCAAATATCTCTAGTGAGTTCCAAATATGAATAAGAAGTTCACTAATAATTTTACAAAAGAGAAAAAAAAATGACTTATGTTAAAAAATGACATAGAAAATATCGTAAATTAATTACCTTAGAGAATTTGTTTTTGTTCCTCATTGAAGAGTAGATGGTCGGAAACACGGCATGACCAGTGAAACACACAAAATACAACCCAAGAGCTGTTGGCAAGCCTTTTAAATTCAACATGTCTCCTTTGGCGTGTTGAAGTCCTACATCAGCTATACATGCCCAAATCAGGGACCCGGTCAGCACAATTGATGCTACAAGTCCAATTGCCGACACATACGCTAGTATTGCCAGGTCTCTAAGCCACGTGGTCGGCAAAATTATGCCAGAAGCAAGTAGTATGAACAACTTCTTCCCTTCCAACTTCACATGAGAGAACTCAACTATTGTTCCGGGAAATAGCTTGTCTAAGTTATCTCCTTCCAAGATCAGAAAGCTGATTGCAACTAGATATAGTTCGATGTACATGAAAGCGGCGATAATTTTCTGGCCAGTAGGGCCAAATGCATAATGACCTATGTCTGGATAGCTATGAATGGATGGATCAACACGCATGCACCGTTGGATTAGAATTCCTGTGTAATAGCATAATATTCCAACTAGCAGGAAGATTGCAATACTTAGCCATCCTCCTTGTGAGAGAGCGAATGGCATTGAGAGGACACCGATGCCTAGATTCAAAATAAAAGAGTTTCCAATTATCAACACATGCTTAACAAAGTTATGAAATCTACATGGTTGTAAACAATATTTTATTGTTATACCATGTTATAATCAACCTAGTGTACGCCAATAAGTAACTAAAATTTTTATGGTGGATAAAAAAAAAATGAAATATTTGAATATGAGTACAACTATGGATCGACTAAATCAAACAATCAACACTCTTAAGTCACTTAACAGATTTAGTGACGCCAATGGGCCGGATAAATTACAGGAAGTTGATGACGATGGCATCAATGAAAATCATTATAATCTTAAGTGAATAAGAAAATAGGAAAACCTGAGACAACATTGGTGAGATTGACTAGAGCCTGAGAAAATGAAGCACCATTGACATTGTTAAAGGGAATTTGCCTTTCAAGATGGGCATGGCTCGAACTGGTGTGTTCTAATGCATAGTCCTGGTTGTTTTCTTTTGAGAGAATAGGTCTTGCTAAAAGTAACTCGTCATCTCCCTCCTCAATTGACACAGCACGAGCTTCGACGATAGATGTCATTTCTCGATCTGAATTCTCTCTTAATTTCTTACCAATGCATCATCGATCGCACGGGCATTGTACAAATCAAGTATAGAGGTCGATGAAGAAGACAGGGAGAAATGCTAATTTAATTTTATCCATTGGTTATTTAGGAAGACCAAATTAATTAACTTTTAGCACTCATCTTATCTCTATTTTAAGAAATCTTTTAATAGTAAAGCTATTATGGACATATTGTTTCCAATTATATCGTGTGGTGTGGTTTATAGATAGATATATATATGCTGCCACTTATATAACAGCAGGGAGGGGATAAATGCTGGCATATGTTATGTTCTACATGTAGTTCTATCTAGGAAGACTAATTTGAATTGTAAACGCAGGACAAGATGTCTCTTTCTTTCTTTCTTTCTGTGGGCATATATACAATTGCTGATTTAAGTTTGTCTCTAGTCTTTAATCCTGTTTGTTTTCCTCGTCACATTAATTTTATTTTGGTCTGTCTGACTCTAATTAATGTTGACAGAGCAAAATTATTAATTGGGTCCTCTATATTACTTTTTTATTTGCTTAGTTCTCAAGAAGTGGAACTATAATTAAAACTGATAGAGCAGAGGAAATAAACAATAGTTGAAACCAATTAAAGCATCTTAGAATTGAAAACTTCAATTTAATTGGTGCATTACAATTGAATTAGTAGTGTGTGTAAATGTAGATAAGTTCCTAAATAGGCCAATGAGCTCCATTTTAGTCATAATTATACAAGTTAAGTATATATATATAGAAGCTTAGGATTCCATTTAATTTCAGTTGAAACAGAGCAATAATAATACATATATAATTAGATCAGAATTAAGCGCTTTGATCAGACTGTACGTACGTTCAGAACATATTCAATTAATTCAACAAGAGATCGAGCCCCTAATTAAATTAGCCTACTCTATATTAAAAACCAATGAAATGAATAGAATAGAGGAATAAGTAAGAATGAACCTGAGACAGCATTTGTGAGATTGAGGCAAGTTCTGGCAGCAGAAGAACCATTTCTGTATGAGGGAGAGAGAAGCTGTCCTTCCAAATCCTTGGTGCTTTCGTCGTGTGCTTGGTTGACCGCATCAGCTGGGTTGGAATGTCCTTTGCAGAGAAGGGGGGTTGAGGTTGTAATAGAAATTTCATCATCTTGCTCTTGCTCTTGTATTGGCACTGGCACCACATCCACATGAGCAGAGTCAGCTGCCATTTCTGTACTACTTAATTTAATTAACGTTCTTTCTGTGTGTGAGCAGAGCAATTAAGTCATGGGAAGGAGTTAAGCAGCTAGGGGCAACCATGAACCATGAACCATTGCATGTACATGCCTTCTTATAGTCATATTATATAGCACATTTGGTACGTTGATTATTCAACGGCTAATTATTGTCCTATCATGAGTCACACCTGTATATATATATCAGTGAATTAAATAATTGAGTCCAAATGTGTAAGTAATGTTAAATGAGAAAAACATTTGGAGCCCCCCTTAAATTTCCCTCTGCCACTTCTTTATCGATCCCGGCCATTGCATTGCATTGCGTGAAATACAGAGGAAAAAGACATTGCAAGCTAAGCTAAGCTTCACACTACATCTACATGGTTACAATCGATATGGTACCGTGACCACAAATTTTCAATATATTTGGCGGCTTCAACAGCTATCAACATACTACTCCAATATGTCATACTCATATATATGTGAAACAAATTAAGAAATATTCTGATAATTAATAAAAGAGTGCAAGAAATTAAGTTTATAATTTATGTTATAATTAGCTTTAGTAACAATATATATACAGTAGCTAGCTAATTAATTAATTAATTCTAAAAACGTTTGGGTTTCTTTATTTCACAAAATTAAGTTAAATTTTAGTTTCTGTGTTGTGGAGTGTGGACCAATCCGTCCAGCTCAGGGCCGTATAACATATTGCAAATGCCTCCTTTTTTATACAAAGAAAAGACATATAATAAAAGTTATTTTTATTGACTAGGGATTCTCATAATTTCAAGCCTGCGTTTGATAATTAAGAAGCCACATGTAAATTAATTCATGAAATTATAAATTAAATGAAATGGTATTTTGATAAGATAACATTACTAGTAGCCAACAAGAGGATACTAACAATATATAGAGATAAGATAAGAGCTGATGATAGAGATTAGAGAACGCTTGAGAGTCTTAAGTTGACAGGCCTCATTTACAATCAACCAAGTTATATATATATATAATTCTGTTCAAATCGGAATTGATTACTTATAAATTTAGAGTTTCAATCTTCCGAATCTCATCTCCTTTAAAAGCCTTAATTTCTTCTTTTTGGATAACATAAATTAATTAGATTTCTATTCAACCTAACATCCTTAGTGGCATATATATCCTAGCCTGGAGATAAGTTCGTTACTCGATCTTACCTGAGTTGAACAGATAACGATTAATTTATTGTTTCATTTTCTAGTTTTGAGCAATTTCCGTATTTAAACGATTTTCTATAAAAAAAAAATGAAATTATTTCCGAATCATTTGTAAATTATTTAAATTCCATTAGTTTAACAATTTATTAACAGCAAATCATGTATAAATTTTGCTCGAGTTCGTTACCATTTTTATTTCAGAATTTTGATGCATCTATAATTCTATATATATATGCAATTTTGCATCATGCAATTCTAGCCATGAACCCACGCCATGCAGCGGGCCTCTTTAATTTGTACTGCTCATCAATAATCACCAGCTTAATTAATTCTTAAACATGCTTATTTTGAACCTCCATCATTGGTACAAATTATAAAAATAGCATTCATAGTTCGAGACAAACATACATTTTGAGGTAATATATTATATTGTTTAATATATTTTTTAATTGCAAAATGTTTCTAGGCTAGACTCTCCATTCCTAGGGATGAACTTGTACCCTTGATTTATGATATTTACTTATTTTGTTGCATCATTTGCGTTGTTGATTTGCTTTGTGTGATTTAATTGCCTTAGTCTTTGCTTTCATGATTTGATTATGTCATAATTGATTAGATAATCGCGAATGTCTCTTTAATTATGCTTGGGATATAATTGAATTGCTTAGATAGAAAATCATAAAGTAAACCTAGATTTTGCATGAAGTAGCGAGAGTGAAAGTGTAACGTCTAATGGGGAAACCATAATCGAAGCTAGGTAATTAGGTGAAGTAGCGAGAGTGGAAGTCTAATTAGTTAGTTAGGTTAAGGCTAAATCATAGAACTTAAAGCAACAAGATCAATAGGATAGGTGACGAGAGTTGGTATCCGATATGAAGTAGCGAGAGTAGAAGTCTACTATACAAGGATTTAGAAACCCTCAACAATGGTTTGGACTTCCAGTTTAAATTGTAACAAGATAATAAATTGATTAATCAAGTAGTCAAGTGAATCCCTAGGGCCTAATTCCTTGAAATTAAATCATCTTCTTGCTTTTAATTAGTTTTAATTAGGATTAGTTTACTCAAAATTACTTGTTTGTTTTAATTAGTTTATTAGAATTAAATCTATTAATTATCCGTCACTGTGGTTCGACACCATACACTATACTATTATTGTTGTGCGCTTACAACACGATTTTAGCATATTTTAGGGCTATTAAAAGCTACACAAAAATACACATCAAGTTTTTTGGCGCCGTTGTCGGGGATAAGAGAGATAAGAGTTACCGCCTTTTTAAAAACATTTGAAAACATATTTGGATCCAAAGTAGATATCCATGATCCAAAATATGAATTGAGTTACCAAAGTAGCCTGACTATTTCTGGGAGTCGCTAGGGATAATTATAGAATTTGATTTCAAAAAAACATGCCTTGTTAAAAATAGATTAAGGAATGGAGAAAAGTCAGGCAGTGGCCCTCAAAACAATCTAACCATTGATTTAATTTTAGTTTATCATGCACCACAGATCTGACGGCAAGATACAATCTGGACCCTCCATTGCAGTCTCATCTAACCATTTTTCGCGAGACCGCAATGGAGATCTCCATTCCTTGCGTGGTTTTTAATATAGAGAGATATATATATAGAGTTGGGTTACGGTGATATGCATAGCAAAACTACGTTTTTGCTATGCGCTCATATCTCAACAACCGTAACTCGGATGGCCGATCCGATTCGACCGGTGCATTCTACATATCGAACACTCATCGGATACTAATTTTTACTACTTTTGGAGATTCCTAACTATTTTTAATGATTTTTAAAAATGGACAGAAAATAATAATAAAATAATCTATTTGGAACTCATATTCAGGGTCGTTTTTTCAAAATAATAAAAAAATTATAAAAAAATCTAAAATTCTAAAATTTGGTTTGCTAGTATATTTTGATGTGAAGATCACATGAGCGGTTCGGATCAACTATTTGGACATCGGAAACTGAGATAAGGATCGCATAGGCAGAGCGAGGTGGCAATCGAGTCGAGTCGGGCGGGGTCGGTCGAGTCGGGTCGGGTTCGAGTTCGTTTGACTAGGCAAAATTTGGGTTATGGGTCAGGTCGGGTCAGTGCGGGTCGGGTTTTGGGTGAACAATAGCCGCCATTTATCGGGTCACGAGTCGAGTCGGGTTAGGGCGGGTCGGGTTTTCGGGTCAGCAAGACCATCTTTTGATCGGGTCACAGGTCGTTCGGGTCCAACCGGGTCGGCTCTCGGGTCGACAGTATCGCCTTTTGTCGGGTCAAGGGTTAAGTCAGGTTCGGTCATGTCGTGTTTCGGTTCGGGTCAGATTTCGGGTCATCTGGTCTAATTAAAACTATAATACATTTAAAACACTCTTAAACTGCTAGAGAGATAGGTTGACAGGTAAGAGGAAAAAAAGAAACACACGGTGAGATGTCAGGCAATTCAATGGTGAAGTGACGAAAACCAAATCCAAGGGAGATGGCGCTGGTACAACAACAGTGCAGCCATGCCTTGCTCTCGCACATCTCTAGCAGTGACAAAAACTCAGTTCGATGGTGACCAAAGTCAAAAGGGGTGAAGACAAAGTGAATCCGCTATGACAGCAGTACCATGCCATCAATTGGTATTCTTTGTTCAAAAATTTTTTTAAGAACACAAAAGTACTTGGCGTCGTATTTTTAATGCAACTTCCATACAAATATGATTGATTAATTTTACTAATTAATAATTAAAATCAAAGTTAAAAATAAGTCGTATTTTTAATGCCACTTTCATACAAATATGATTGATTAATTTTACTAATTAATAATTAAAATCAAAGTTAAAAATAAGTGAATCGTTGGAAGTCACGTTGATAATATGAGTTGATACATGTCATTTTCAATTCTAGCTTGATCAAATTTGAATGCTCTTAAGATCAGATCTGGCTGAGTCGGATTGCATCAGGTCAGACTGTTTGCGTTGTGTTATATGGGGTTGACCCTACTGTGTTAGGCTGGATCGGGTTTTGGGTCATCCAATTTTGAGTTGTCTAGGGCTCGAGTAATTTGGGTTTAGGTCGGGTCTGGATCGGGTTTCGGGTGTGTAATCTAGAATAATACCGGGTCTCGGGTTGTCCCGGGTCGGGTCGGGTTGGGTCTCGGGTTGTCTCGGGTCAAATCGGGTCGGGTTTCGGGTTCCTAACTGCCGTTCAAGTCGAGTCTCGGGTCGTCCCGGGTTGGGTCAGGTCGGGTCGGGTTCGGGTAAGTTTGATTATCTAAAAAATCAGGTCGGATTCGGGTTAGGTCGGGTCGGGTTCGGGCGGGTTTGTCGGGTCGGGTCGGGTTTTGCCACCTCTACGCATAGTACGGTAAATCCGTGATATGCATATCACCGTACCTGGACTCTCTCTCTCTCTCTCTCTCTCTCTCTCTCTCTATATATATATATATATATATATATATCAGCAATTCTATTATTGATATATAGTTAAATGATAAAGTAATTAACTTTTTCACTCTCAAGACTAGTCTACATTGATATTGTGCTAAAATTAAGATGGTACCAATCTACATTAATGAGAAATTAATTATTCATGTACACTTTAATTTTCTTTGTAGAGAACTCATTTTCCAGCTTCCAGAGGGTGACTATGTAATTTAGAAAATGAAAAGACTATCGCGCGAGGATATACTTGGATCTGTACGAATTGAACACTTCCTCCCAAGTCCCACCTCGACCTCTTACACAGACAAGAATCGTGTTTGGTGAAAAGTCAATATCAAAGGGGCCGGGTAAACCAACGGAAGAAAAAGAAGAACAAAACGAGTGGCACTCTGACTCTGAGATCGATCTTGTCTGCGGAAAGCAAAATCCTAAAATTTGGATGGAAGATATTGATTATTGAGAAAACAGGAATTTACATGTTTTTGTCTCATTCTCATACCAATGATTAATTGTATTTGTATATCTATATATGATGTTGAAATCCGTTGAGATCAATATCCTCTTAACCATTGAGATTAATCCCAAACTCCCCATGAAAAACTACATCCAATTCCTGGGTCCTACCCATATATCGAGAATAGAAGACAATCGATCTCGTACTTTATTCTGCAATAACTGCTGAGAGGCTTCTATTTTTTCTCCGATTTTAGCTGAATTTAGGAGCTTCCTCAGTGATTGCAATGATGGAATCGCCGCTTATTGGATTTGTGCTTTCTGTGTTTAAGTTTAAAAATGATTCAAGAAAGGTGGTATTCTCCACCTCTTGATTTAGATTTTTTATCACATCAGAAGAAAAAAATTCTTTATCATAATAATTCTTTAGTACATGTTCCTCGACGCTGAGGACATCCTTTAAGAGCGAGAGATTTCTTAACATTTTTTTTTTTTGCTGTCTTCTGTTTCTAAGAAGTTGTTTAATAGTTGGCATATTCTATGTATATCTATATAGAATAAAATGGTTTGGCTTAGATTGATCTTAACCAAATGTTTTTTTCTCAATTATTTCTTTTAAGTATTGAATTAAATAGAAATAATTGAGAAAAAGAACTCAGATCATTAAAGAAAAAGATTTTTTTTAATTTTAATTACTATCTAAATTTTTCAATTACTATCTTAACCATAATCTTGAGCTTCGACATGGATTTTCACCTTTCTTTATTCAAGAATATATTCTTTATTAAAATATATATATATATATATATATGAATATGAAAAAGTAAAATAATGAGTATGAAATGAGTATAAAATTTGAATCAGAGTCAATCAAATAAGTATTTCAAAAAATTGTTTTTTTGTCATGTATCCATGGTGAATTACCGGTAGAAGGTTCCATCGGAACAATTATTAAAGGCACCTCGCTTAAAAAAAATAATAAAAGAAAAGGAAATAGGAGATAAAATAGAAAATAACTAATAAATTCATAAAGAATCTACCAATTATTCAAAAAATAATTCTTTGAATTGTTTTGCAAATTCAAGAGATTCTTATGGCAATTCTAATAGATATCCACATTAAAATTATCCTTTTTCTGTGTTCTTTTCCATGGATTTTAGAGATTCTTATAGAGAATGAGAATTTTGATACAATAAAGATGTTTACTCTGTTGAACATGATTATCAAAAGAAAGTTCTCTGATTTCATTAAATATGATTTTATGAAAAAAAATATTTTTTTTACTCTTTTTTTCACTATTTTTTTACTTTGTATTTATCTAATGATTTTCTGTTGCATCAGTATATGTTGGAGATGTGCCCCAACCACAAACGAACGTGCTCGGATGGATCGCTACATCGTCCCAGTCTGTAATCATAACATAGAAATATATCTTTGCAATATTCTGCGTCCCCATTTCCATAGATTATGTATCGAAGTCTGTTATTAGTTATATATTAGTCTGCTGCGTAGAAGACTGTACAGAATTGAGGATAAGAAAAAAAACAAAATAATGATTACTATGAATTAATATCATATATGCCCTTCAGAAACTTGTTTAATGTCATATTTACCCATCACCTCTTTAATATATCATATATACCCTTGAACTCTTTTGAATCTTTCATATTTGCCCATGAACTCCAAATATATCGTATTCCCCTCAAACTCTTATAAACTTTTTATATACACTCATCTAATTATTTAATTCTAATTATTATTTATTATGTGCGTTAATAAATAAAAATTTTATTATAGTTACATAATTAGATGGGTCCATATGAAACATTTTGAAGAGTTAGAGGAGATATACGACATATTAGAATTGATGGGGAAATATGAAATATTCAAAAGAGTTCAAGGATATATATGATATATTAAAGAGGTGATGGGTAAATATGAAATAAATCAAGAGTTGAAGGGTATATACATCAGCTCTTGAATTCGGCCCAAAAACTCAACCCAGGAATAGTTTTAAACTTGGCCCATATATACATTATGATGATTTATTTCGGGTTTTCAGATAAAAATATTCTAAAAATAGTTCCCCAAATCCAAAAATTCTAAAGTCAATTTTAAAATTCATTTCATAAATTTTATGATTTTTATATATATAAATATTTCAAATTTTCAAGATTCAAATTTTCAAGTTCAAATTCAAATTTAAAACTAAAAAGGACCAAAACATAAATTTTTAAAATAAAATTCTCCATCCGACGTTAGATCGGAAAAAAAACCGCGTCAGGTTTTATGATATCAACTATGGTTTCAAACACGGTATCTACGTAGAATTTTTCCTTACTAATTTGCCCTGCAATAAGAGTATGGAATGGTGTCAAGTCAACCCCACTACCAATATCTATCTGCACTGGTCTTAATGTTATATTTCTTGAAGTACAGCCACAGGTAAACTCCTAGGTCATCAATATTTTTATAATTTTAATATAATCCAACAAAAGCATGTCGTAATTTTTTTCCTTAATTACAGTAATAATTAGTACTTACATTATAGAGAAATGGAATAAATAAATGTGAGAACAAACACAATTGTTGGATCTATAATACTTAAAGTTGGTTGTATCTATATTACTGTAAAGTAATTAATGTCCTTGGAGTTTACATTTACTTAATTTCAAATTCAAAGGTTGTATTTATTATACTTGAAGTTGGTTAAATTACATATCATGTTCATCATATTTTTGTGTGTATTACTATATAATTGGATTGCAAAGGTTCATTCATTATCTGTATTCCACACGTGAGTGAAAAAAATGTTGCTATATCTTACATATTCATGGTCTCTACTGCATATATATATGTTTTACATATTCATGGTCTCAACTATTATATTATATTAATTGGATTGTTAAGGCAAAAAATGGTGCATTAATATTCATTAATTGGATTGCCTATATTTATATTTTTGAAAATATTTACCATATATGTGTAATTCACAATCGTTTCTAACCTTTTGTAAATTTAAAAAAAAAAGTACAAATTAGCAATAAATCTATAAACTAGAAAGAGGGGTAACTCTTCAAACACCTCAACTATGCCACATCATCAATATTATTAAGTATTAACCATTTATTTTGTTTAAATCTCTTCATCTACTTTGATCTAATGGTTTATATTTATTCTCTCCCCATTTAATAAGAATGATATGATATGTCTAAGACAAAATTTAATCATTAAAGTGGTCTAACATTTATGTGCTATTATTTATAAATTACACATCATCATCATTATGATTTCGTTTGTCTGTATGCAATCATGACATTTTTTTTAACTTATCTTCTATAGGATTGCTATGCTCACACAAGATAGCTTACACATGATACCTAAGGCCAACAAAATTTTTTACTTAATTATATTACAATATTTTTATTTCATCGACAAAATAGTGTTTGAAGGTTTTATATGTTTGTAACCTTTACTGGTTTGTTATATTTTGTAATATACATTATGAGCTCCGAGACCTCCCTTCTCCTAAATAAAAAATCATACTTGACCACCTCAAAATTTTGATTTATGATTATTATTAAATTCTTTATAAAAAATTTCTTAGAATATAATTTTTTTTAATTATATACAGGAGGGATCTACTTACACAAAAGAAAAAATTTAACCACAAAATTACACTAAAGATTCTCATACCACCATCTGCTAAACGAAATCGTGCCGAAGCAACGCAAGGCATCGCAACTAGTTATAGGTCTGTAATAGCTATATAAGCTATGAGCCTGTGAGGCTAGTCACAGCTTTTGCTACAACCCAATAGCACGTCAACAAGCCATCAAGTCATGAGAACTTTTTTTCATGACTTATTAACATTTGCAAATATGATCCTCAAAAATATATATGTTAGATTGAGAATATAAACTATGAACCATACAAGATTCTATAATAAAAAGAATATAATTATTACATTTTACTATTAATTGTGTATAATATGTTTGTTTCAGAGATATTGAATTTTCAATAAAACAACTTATTTTTTATTAAAACATAGTACACCAACTACAAAGTTGCATAATCTTCAAATGTTACATGTATGTCTTAACAACTGAGATCTTTGCTAATAAATTGATACTTTAATTTTATTTTGTATGAAAAATATTTTAATTTCTTTCGATAAATTGGTGCCAATTGCATTTGCTTTAGTGGAAAAAGAAGACAGTATCAATTGGGGGTGGTTTATGAAATGGCTACGAGAGGAGATTATTGGCATTGGGAGGTTCATGCGTGTCATTTCCGATAGACACAAAGCAATCAAATGGATTTTCAAGCAGCCACACCTGGGTTGGAATGAGAAGAGTGTTGTCATCGGCTTTGCTCGCAGCACATTGCCGAAAATCTTTACAAGGAATGCAAAGATGATGAAGTCGTGAAGACTTTCAAATACGCGGTTAAAAAGAAAAACCACGCCGATTGGAAGAAGGCTTAAAAAACCATCGAGCAGATCTGCCCCAGTGCAATAGCGTATCTGCGAGAGCCGGTAAATACAAGGAGTGGGAAGAAAAAGAAATAGAGAAACCGTGGAAGGTGTTTCAAAGTGAGGACGGTGGGTTCTGGTGGGGACAAATGACAAGCAATGGATCTGAGTGCCTAAACTTTGTTTTCAAACATTCTAGGAGGCTTCCAGTTACTGCCATAGTGGAGGACACTTTTTACAAGTGCCTCGAATAGTTTGTTAATAGAAGACGAGATGCACTTCAACATTTGCAAGTGGGAAAAAGATGGTCGAAAAGAGTGCGGCGGTGACAAATCGGCACCCATGGATGTCACCCCTTACGATGACGAGGGCGGCGAGTACCATGTGACAATAAAAAATGAGAAAGTGCCGGTTCGGCAAAATAATCGGATCATGTATTTAAGAAGGGATTTCAGGTATAAGGTTGTTCTACATGATAACTCACTCCCCACCTGTGAGTGTTTGAAACCAAACCTGATCGGTATCCCTTGCCCTCACGTACTAGCCGTGTGCAGATTCCGAAATCTAGATGAAAACCAATTTGTCCATCCGTACTATTCTTCTCAAACCCTTGCAAACATTTGGGGCGGACGTTTTCATCCATACCCAAACCAAATTGATTGGCCTGTGTACGACGGACCCGTCATTATACCGGAGCCTAGATTGATTAAGAGAGGTCGGAGGGAAAAACCCGTATACCTATGTATATGGACGACATGCAGGGAGGAGACTAGGACATTGAGCAAGTCAATCTACAGCGGATAAGAATAGAGCTGGTAATATATTGGTATTGTTTTAGTTACAAATTTTTGAAGTTAAATTGGTAAACATACTAACCCCCAAATTAATATTTTATTTTTTAAATAGAAGCTTCGACGGGTCGTGCTCCATCAAGTCGGGCTTCGCGCAATTGCAACTGAAGTCTATGTAGTCGAAAAATGGGAAACGCAGTAAGTGATGATAGGTAGTGACCTGCAATATGTTTATGTTGTGTTTGTATTAGTTTGAGTTTGAGACTTTCATTTATACTTATCTCATTGTTATGTTTGTGTTAGTTTGAGACTTTCAGTCATGTTATTGTATTAGTTTGAGAATGATACTTTCATTTATACTTATCTCATGTTATTGTATTAGTGACCTGCTTGTGTTTGTGTTCTGTCTGGAAGTGAACCGAAACAAAAAAAAAACCAAGGGACGAACATTATAGTAGGTGGACGGCCAGGTACCGCGACGTCCAGACCTGGACGGTAGGGTGACGTCCAGACTGGACGGTAGGGTACCGCGACGTCCAGATCTGGACGGAAGGGTACCGCAACGTCCCACTCTGGGAGGGCATTACAGTGCGCTGAAATGTTCGTTCACTACCATTGGTACCACACTGTACCGACACACTGTACTGAGCACAAATGCATAATTCAACACAATACAAGTTCGGCACAATACAATTTATGTAGAACATAGATCAAGATAAGACGATATGTACAGTGCGCTAATTTTATATCATACACTACATATCGCTAATTTTATATACTAAAAAACTACAACACCATCAAAATAACTACTTAAATTTTAGAAGTACACAAATTAAGACCATATCGGATTGCCTAAGGTCCACATCAGTTAGAACATCAACAGAATACATGCTTCCTATCGCCTCTTTCTAACAACCACTTCAGGGCTAAAAAACTTTGTCTTCTTTCTTTCGCAGCGTGAGTAGAAATGCTTGGGTGTTGGGGACTTAATCCGAATTTGCTCTCCTGTGAATGCCTCCCGTGTCACTGTCTCTTGTGCCTCCTCGGTCGGCTGTGTCTCTTCAATCTATATAAATTACAGAATTTGTTAGATATCAGATCAAATATTTTTAACTAATACCAATATAAAGTATTAAATTAAAATGAGATATAGCAGAATTAACCTCCATTGCCTGACTCTGATTTTGTTGACCTTGTGGAATTGGAAAGAGCTGTGCCACGTATGCTACTGGGTCGAACGCTGCTTGTGAGGGGGAATCGAAGTTCAGCAAGTCAGTCCAATTATTTGTAGGGGCACTGGGGACCGACCAATTGTATGGCTGCATAATTAAATGGATCACAAGGTATTAGTGTAGGTAGTACATAGAGAAACCCTTACAAGTACAGATATTGGATAATTATAAAGCAGACAGTGTAAAACAGAACAAAGGTCACAACCTACATCTCCGGTGTCACAACGCCGGTGTCCTGAGTCACAATGCCGATATCATGCGTGTGTGTGGGACCCGCATGCGACACTGAGGGAATTGGGTCCGGTGGAACAGTCTAGTTAAACGGAGCCTAAAAATTAAAAAAAAATGCATAACAAAAAGTAAAAAACTAAGAAAAATGTAGTCTCCTGAGGAGCAAAGATTTTAAAACCTGCATCTCCTGAGTCACAACGCCGGTGTCCTGAGTCACAATGCCGATATCATGCGTGTATGTGGGACCCGCATGCGACACCGAGGGAATTGGGTCCAGTGGAACAGTCCAATTAAACGGAGCCTAAAAATTTAAAAAAAAAATGCATAAGAAAAAGTAAAAAACTAAGAAAAATGTAGTATCTTGAGGAGCAAAGATTTTAAAACCTGCATCTCCTGAGTCACACCGCCGGTATCCTGTGAGTGCGAGGGGCCCGCCTGCGAGCACGTGGGGTACGTCGGATAGTAAGTAGGGCCTGCTGGCTCGGTCACCACGTCTGCCGCCTGTGAGTGCGTGGGGCCCACATCCTTGGTCTGGAAGCCACCTCCAATATATCTCGTAAAACCTTTATCCGAGTATAACCAATCATCCATAGCCTCAAATATAGTCTCCTGAGGAGGTGGAGGCATAGGCGTGCTGTCTGCAAGGGTGCTCTCCTGAGATACAATATCCTTAATTTCTATAGGAAGACCGACTATCTGAAGGTACTCATTCAGCCTGGGCTCCATGTTAACATCTTGCAGATTGCCACGACACGTAGTCAACAGAAGCTTGCCCGTCTTTTTCCATCCCTTTGTCAAAGCAAGCTTCATGCCCCAAGCAGCTTGCTTCACCGCACGTAGAGCCTGCATCACGAGGAATCAGTTAGGCATTAAACAATTGATAAGGTAACAGCATTGCGAAATTGAAAGTACCGAGTCAAATTTATTGTACCATCCGAGACACAGGAGCTCCGCTGGGTACAAAACCCGTCCAATTAGTAAAGTCTTTAGGCACAGGCAGCGGGTCACGCATACCACCCATGTTCTGTGCATCCAAATAGACACTAAACATGCCCTTCCTCTGGTACCAAGCCCTGTATTCCACCAAAACATTGACGTCAAACGGCCCCAGATTTTCTAGTGGAGCTGCTGCGTGATAAGTACGTATGTAACTCGCATGGTCCCTTGAACAGTCTTTTGTTTTTCCCACTTGTCTGAATTTATGCAATCTACAGTGTTCAACGTGTGAAATGGGTATCGAAATTGGCATGATATGCCTCAACCCGAATTGCCGCATCACTCAATCAGGGTAGTAGTGCTCCACAATCCAAAAGTGAATAAGTGGGATGGGAGTGAACCAAACCTCTTTCTGCTCCTGAACACGATGAGGCATCAGATGCATCACATCCTTGTACGGTTGCCAATTTACCATACCATCCTCCAATCTATCAATCAATTTTTCTGTAGTAAGGGATACCAGCATTCCGCGGCAAGATAAACATCTCCCGTCCATGCCATCTAGCGCCAAAAAGACGGGCAAGAATCAAGATCAGGTAGACCCCATGCCGGTAGGGCTACCGACTTGTCCAAAGGTAAACCTGAAACAAATTAACAAAAAATGCATTAATTACAAAGTACCGTATCGAATTCCTAATTTAACTACAATACTTTATTTTAAGAGAAATGTTCACAAAGTCAAGTTTCAAAGAAGGAATTATACCTATACCCAGGCGCGAGTAACACCAAATCTGAAGGAGAGTCAGCGGGCCATCAATCTCTCCTTTGTCTCTCTCAGACCCATTGCACAACTGTCTGTACAAGAAGGCAAGAGCTGCGGCACCCCAATTGTACTCTTCCGGTTGTTGCAGATCTTCTAACAACTCAAGATACATAACTGCAACTGTTGTTAACCCTCTAAAAATGACAAGATCGAAGGGGAGGAAAGCATGAAAGCATCTCCTGAGATCACGCCCAGACCCAACAGAATGATGGAGGTTGCGGGATGAGGAAGAAAGCATTCTCGTTATTTTATGATCCATGATCATTCTTTAAAATTAATTTGGGCGCAAGAATGGAGCAATTTGGCTAAGAAATGAGCTCCCAAATGAATTTCCAAAGAAATAAAGATTCTGGCCAACTAGGAGACGATACGTGGCATGGAGGACAAAGTTTGAGAACTGACCATTAGATCATGATCCAACGTCCCAGAGCACGGGTTAGTATGCAACCATGTTGTATAAGATCCCGGACCAAACTTAATTTAAAATACCCCACTGACGGGGGGGACCCCACATGTCATACATCAATGGTGGGACCCGGTTTGTCTTAAAAAGAAAGATGTTGCCTACACCCGGTCCTTGCGGACCGTGTGAATGCAAGTGGGGCCCACTCTTCACTACACCAAATTTCCCTTATTAAAACAAATACATTTGTTGCACAAACCTCTTATTTGTTGCAATAACTCAATAAAGTTACAAATGTGAATTGTTACTAGATTGTTGCGGTAACTGCTGTGGTAATAGCCTATTGCAACAAATTTGAACTTGTTGTCTGTAAAAGCTATTACCACAAACTAATTTGTCATGACTAGTCTTGTCGAAACATCAAGATTTGTTGCAATAGATACTATTACCACAAACTAATTTGTCATAACTAGTCTTGTGGGAACATCAAGATTTGTTGCAATAGATACTATTTACCACAATTTCTACTGTTGGCGGCATTCTTTCTCCACAATTCTATCAGTTGAAGTCAATCCTACCACAAGTACAAATGTACTTGTGGCAATATGTAATTCAAACACAAAACAAATTGTTGCAATAACAAACATAAAATATTAAAAAAAAAATAATTGATACTAATTACACGTTCATATGTTACAATTAAACAATAATGGAAATATCTAGTTCATAATATTAATCCTAAGATCCATAAGTTAATTATACACATTCTTAATGACCTCTTATTAATGAAAAAACATCAAAATAAAATTTTATTTTACACTGATGAATAATGACCTCTTATTCCAAAGTGCCTACACCTGAAAGTTTAAAAAAAAAAAAAGAAAAATCAGCTATTAATGCTTACAGAAATCAATTGCAATATATTATTTTAGAAAAAATCCAACTTTTAAGACATCCTCTCAGAAAATAAAAATCTAGTTCTTTGCTTTTTATCAATATGAAATCGAGGCCATGGAGTATCAATTAACTTTATCAACTGGTACAATTTTCTATTAATTATGACTGGAAGCAAAATAAATATGGATTTGGAATGGAACAAGTTCTCTACCTAGTTAGTAGCAGCCATGGCTTTAGATTGAGCACTAGTAACAAGTTTTCTACCAAAGCTCCTGTCTAAAAACTAAACAGATTAAAGAAAATACTTCACAAAAAATAATAAGGATCAAATCTTTAAATCAACCTTTCAGAGCACAGTACTTTTCACTAGAAGCCGACTTTTCTTTTTTTGTGCTGGCACTATCTCAAGTTGCCAGGAATTATACTTATTTGCGGCTACCTACTTGGTAGAAGAATGCACGTGGCATCTATAAAGATAATGGACCATGTACTCCTGTCGATAACCAACAAATACCTCGGCTGTTTACACTATTGATTGCAAGAAGGTTTTTGTAGCATAATCTAAAGCTGGGTCCAGTAATTCATTAAGTACAAAGTACAGTTTGCTAGTAAAGAAGTCTTAGAATAGAAAAGTGTTTCCCCTTTCCACTATGACGAAACGATATATTTAAACAGCTTGACAAAGTTTTAACCATCAACCCAAAGGAATTAATTATTAAAAAATAGGATGTAAAGTGCTACCTGATCAGCTTTAAGTGCCCGGGAAGATTGAGCCCTAGCTTGGACTCAAATTAGCACATAAATCCATCAAAGCATCTCAGTTGCTTGTTTCCCGACAACGTAATCTCTGGCCCTAGCTTGAAGCTTACTAGTTCTCAGACTAGTGCTTCTCTTGCTTGATTAATTACCGACTATAGATCAAGAAAAAGGAAATAAAATTAAGGTGCAAGCAGTTTTAGACATTGACATCTTAATAATAGATCAGGTCAATATAATCACATTCAACAAAAGTACAATCATGATAACATAATAACACAACTCCCATTAAATGCAAAAAACAACATATCAACTTAAAATATACTAAACAGATGCAAAAAGAAGACGAAAGGAAGAGATCGATGGCAATACCTGACTGACAATCTGCTGTCTTACGTATTGGTGGTATTCAGAGCTTCGATAAAATTGATCTGATAGTGCTATAAACTGTAAATAACCATTTAATAAGCATTCAAATCAGTATATTCATCAGTGAAAACTGCTGAAGTAGAATTATGTACACAACTTTCAAATAAACTTCGATAGAGCAATAGAAATATTTACAAGTCAGAAGTATACAAAGTGGTGAAATATATATATCAGCTTATGCACAAGTCAGTATCCATTCATTTTCAATGATTTTTAAAAAAAAAATAAAAGATAAAGTTTAGGAGAAGTATGAAGGTTTCTAATTACCTAAAAGTCGTGAAGATTGACAAGAAACGCATTATATATCAGCTTATGCACAAGGAGCATTGCTTTCAAAGGTTCCACTGCACTGTATCATAGAACACAAACAGATTTACATACTGATATTGGTGATGAACTTAAAACTCACTAAAATACTGAGAACATTGTTCAATTCAGTTACATATTTAAGTGGCGAATACATTGAATTCAATTTTTCCAAGGTCTCATATCATAAAAGTTATGAATGTTTTAACTTTGAAAATGGAAATAGGACCATGTCAGAATACCGACAAGCTAAAATCACTAGAAATTATGAACCTGATTTGCTAATAAATCTCATAATGTACTTCGTAATTTCCTATGCAACTTATTATAAAACAAATTATATTTGTAAATGAAATTAACCAGGATGGCTGTTGAGTGATTTATATTCCTATCCAACTCACTTGCATATTGCATTCACAAGTATCAAACTACTTCCTAAAGACAATCAGATGGCTGCTGAGTGATTTATTCAAACAATAATTACTTTCACATCAAGCTATAAGCCAAAATGCAAACACTACTTATATCAAAATTAGATGGAGCTGCATATCAACAGTTAGTGCTCCAATCAATGGCATTAGAACTGAACCTAATTTAGGGGATAAAAGTGAAAGAAACTTCAATATATGAACCAATTGCCGACTTTATCAAGATTAAAAAGAGACATTGATGCGACACCGGCTGATTAGTAATAAGATAATTAATTATTAGTACCATATCTAAAACAACTAGTACCATGCCAGTTACATCATGATTAGTAATAAGATAATTAATTATTCAGCCTGAAATCACAATAATGCCCTCACATCAGACCCTTAAACACAAAATCTGTTGGTACTAGTTCTGGTATGGGACTTGAGGTTAAAACAGTATACAATATACAAGTCTCAGTCAGTATACAAGTATAGGTCAGAATTCACTCCAATCTATTTTGGTTATCATAAATATATTCAATTATATTCTTCCCAGAAAGTTAAGTGAAAAATCATCTAGACTCAGATTTGTCACAACTCTCAATTATGAATATAGTCCTCTAAAATTAATCAGATTTACCTTAATTTGGTCTCATTTGATCAACAAAGTACCAATCTCCAGAGATAACCAGAAAGAAAAAAAATTGAAAAGAAAGCACCATGTCATACTGGTTTGTACATACCTCTGCTGAGGAAGCACGCCTGGGCTGCAGATGTAGAACTTGCAAACAAAAGGACATCCACCAGCTCATGAGGAACAAAAAACCAAAGATACTCTGTAAGAGATTTAATGCAGATTAGAATGAGCACGCATCTCCAAATTTTTACCAATAATATAACTCCCTTATATTAGGTTTTAACCACTAGAATGTACAACAAAAATCAATAAAAGAGATGTACTCCGATAACTTGCAGATTAGCATAATAGAAAATACTTTGTCTTTCTCAGACTCCTTTTATCCAGCCTTTTTTGCGGGTATATTGTTGACAGTGAGATTCCAAGGATAACCAAAGTTGGTGTACCACTGTAAAACCAATCCACAGTGCTCTAATTAGTTTTCATAAGAGTGGAAAGAAAGACCAAGGATAACTTGCCTTGCCATGATAGGAGAAGAGTCAAGCCCAAATGTAGACATAATCTATAACTGTAAAATTTATAACAATTACATATTTATAAGTCACAATAAAAGTAAATTAAGGGCGTCTGAGTCCTCCAAGTATTATGCAAATTTAAGAAACTCCTATTACTTAATTCTAGTTTTCTAACCATGAAAAAATTCACAATACAAGCATTACATTTTAGTGAAGAAAACAAATTATTAAGTTTATAATTGCCCTTGTGTGTAGATTTTTGGTTAAGTATACCAAGGATAGTTATAATTTAGATAATTTTCAGCCAAACAAGTCCTTTAAAGAAAGGAACAAAACATCATTAGTTAGGGTTTTAAAGAAAGGAACAAAGCACTTAATAGAGAAGAAGTTACCGGAGAGAAAGAGTAGAACGATGGATGGGTGGCAACAGAGTGGTCGGAAGAGTTGCATTCTGAAGCTTAAAACTGCATAATAAAACTTTGATCACAAGAAACATACAAATTAATGATTCAAGAGAAAGAAATTGAGATTGAGAAAATTATTCACATTACAATGGGATCAACTGATGTTGCATGATTCAAAAAAAAACCTAGACCAGATTGTCAATCGGATCAAACAATGCTAAATCCATTATAGAATCGTACCTAATCGTCGGTCGGATCAGAATTAAGAGAGCCAAGGAGTGGTGGCGCTCGATTGGTGAGACGAGCGGTGGCAGGATCGACGTCAAAAGGCGGCGAAGTCACGTCGGAGCAGGCGGTGAGATCACGTCGGAGTAAGAGGCACGATCAACGTCTTGGAAGGCGGGGGGATCGAGGTCTGAGCAAGCGGACCGATCGACGACGGAGCAGGCGGTGCGATCGACGTCGGAGGCGGCGTGATCAACGTCTGAGCAGGCGGAGCGATCGCGTCGGAGCAGGCGGAGCGATCGTGTCGGAGCAGGCGGAGCGATCGCGTAGGAGCAGGCGGAAACGATCGACGTCCAATGTCGAAGTCGGCGGCGCGGTCGATGCCGAAGTAGGCAGCAAGATTGCTTGCCGAGTTGCCGGTTAGAGAAAAAGGAGAGGGCACGGAGATGTGATGATCTGCCCAACAAGTCAATTCTCCTTCTCGATTACCTCATGGACCATCCGAACATAAAGACCGAAATATTAAAACCCAACTTTACTTTCCATATCTATGTTGGCTCATGGAACGGTAGCAGCTAAAACTGGCATGGCTATTACCACAATTTTTCTTTGTTGAGTTGTGTTGAGATATTACAACAATTCATTTTATTTAATTATTGGGCTTTGGCAACAAATTATTCTGTTAATTGAGCTGAACTATTACAACAAATTATTTTTGACATATTTGATTAATAATACAACAAAAATTTTATTACAATATTATTTATTGTATCAACAATATAATTTGTTAGCAAAACTTCTATTACTACTAAAAATTTGTTGTAATTGCAATTTTTAATACTACAAATTATTTTGTTGAGATAAATTTGCCTAATTCAACAATCTCTTTATTTGTTGTAATAATTTGTGTTATTACCACTAAGTGGTCATTTGTTGCAATTGTTTTGTGGTAATAGCCCATTTTTGGTGTAGTGCTTGCTGGTCCGCCGCGCACCAAGCCCACCTTCCTTTCCCTTTCTCTTTTTCTCCTTCTCTTCCTTTTCTTTTCTTTTCTTTCCCCAGCGCTCCCTTCCCTGTCTCGTCTCCGCTCCTCAAAACCGAACCAAAAAAAAGAGGGGCAACAGATTAAAAAAAAAAGGGAGAAGATGAGAGGAGATTTGGTCTGGAGTTTGGTTGTATGAAAGGACAAATTGAAGAAAGTATAAAAGAGGGGCAGGAGGGGTTTAATCAAGAAAAAAATGGTGTCATGATGACCGACGTAACGGGGAATCCCCGAAAATCCGGCAGAAATTAGGGCAGCCGGCCACAGAACTCGAGCAGGCATCAGAACTCAGTGCCATGATGGTTTGGCTCAATGAATCTTGCCATTTTGTTCTTTTGTGTTTGGGAAGAAGGGTCATAGTCGCCATTTATGACAAAAAATTTGACATGATGGAGCATTCAATGGAAGGGCAGCAGCAAGCCAGCGCCCCAGCTCTCTCTCTGCCTATAAAAGGCACCCAAGACCAGCAGCAAGAAGACACAACTATCGAGTATCTCTCAAATGTCAAAATGAATATGCGTTGCTTTTGTTATTTGTTTGTATCTTTTCCCTTCTTTTCTTCTCATTCCACTATTAAAAAAAATTGCTAATAAGTTTTATTCAAGCATTGTGTAGTTTGGTACATAATATTTGTCCAACTAACACATATGCAATCAAAGGACCGTGGGCTATGCATAATATTTGTTAAATAAACAAAAAAACGCCTCGCATAATATTTGCGGGTGTTCATTTAAACACTATGTCGTTACTCGAGCATAATAAATGCATGAGTCACACATATGTGATTAAATCTTCCATTAGCATAATATTTGCTAAATGGATTTATACTCACCTTACACGATATGTGTCGGTGACTTGGAAGCAAACAAAGCTTACATAATATTTGTAAGCTTGTCATGTGTAGCTTATGCACACATAAGCACCCAAATCAATTAACACAAATCAAACAAAGTGGATATAATTCCATTCGGCTAAGTCATCTTGCATTGAAATCATATAAAAGACTCTCGCACAATTAACCTTAATAAATTTCCAGCAAATGCCCATTTACGACATCACTCGCACAAAAAATTGAAAAGGATAGTTCTAATTGTCTAAAAATTCTCAAAATTTTACCGCATGTAAATAACATCCAAATAAAGGTTCTGTCAAAATTTTACTATTTTTGGAATTTTCTATGAATTGTTATGATTTTCCGAAGTCAAACCAGAAAACCGGTACCAGTCCAGACTGTTAAATTACTGGTACGCAGAGGAAGAAATGAAAAACTGTACCATTCTATGAACTGGACCACCACCTTTTATTTTATATTCTTGAGGTACACAACGACTAGTGCTTGTACAAAAATTTTCATTGAAAAACTCCAAGTCTAAGTCCCCCAAATAAATGTGTTAAGAAAATTGCACGACGGTTTCCAGAACCGCCCTTCCGAAGAAATTGGATTAAAAGTACGTTGAAAATGCACCAAATCAAAAGGTGCTCTACATAAGAAGTGTTCCCAAAATATCCCTTCAAATGCTTGTCAAATAAAATTTGACTATCGTTAACAAGAATTTTGAATAAAGGGCTGATTTCTCACTGGTACGTTGTCGTACCAGTGCTGTCGGTACCAGCAGCGAATAAAAACCTTGATTTTCTCCCACATTTCAAACATAACATCTAAATCTAAGATCGCAAACATGTTTTGTATAATGTTTGGGTGCTCCCAACAACATTTTACATTTTTTCTGAAATTTTTATGATTTCCTATGGATTTTATAAGTCGATCGGACAACGGATCGTCGGAAATCAGTCACCGACGTCTGAGATGCTGCCACGTGTCTCCCTAGCGAAGCAGGGAACTGTCGAAGATTGAATGACCTTCGGATCATCATCTAACGGCCCCAGATCTTTCTACCATGCACAACCCAGTTGCACATGATCCAACCCCATCCTTGCGGCCCAAAACCAAAAGAAGAAAAACGGAAAAGAAAGAAGAGAAAAGGGTAAAGAAAAAGGGCCCCATTCGGTCCAAGAAAAAGAAAAGAAGAAAAAAGGGGGCCAGCGGCCCAATAAAAAAAAGTGAAAAGGGCCTCAGCGGCCCAACAGAGGCAAAGAGGGAAAAAAAAAAAAACAATTTCAGCCCAAGTTAATTTAACAAATTACTTCATCATTTCAAAACAAAATGACCATTTGACAAACCATTTCAAGTTCGAATTTTATGAAATTTGTCTCGAAAATTTCTAAATTTAAAATAGAATTTTATGAAACACAAAAATCAAATTTTCAAAACTCAAAAGTTTGAATTTAAATTTAAAACCAAAATGAACACCGATTGACTCCAATTTTAAAAGTTGTTTTATAGCATGAAAAGTCTTTCAAAGCATACCCAAAAGTCTTTTGTACTTGATTCATGACTTTAGTAGACCAGGTCAAGACCCAAAATCTATAATTCAAAACTCAAATACCAAAGTTCAAATATCAGAACCTCAAACGCAAGCTCCAAGATCCAAGCCCAAAAATCTCAAATCAAAAACTCAAATACTAAAGTTCACATACCAAAACCTCAAATGCAAGCTCAAGACCAAGTGCCGAAAACCCAATTCCAGAATTCAAGTACCAAAGTCCAAGTACCCAAACTCAAATGTAAAGCTCAAATACTAAAGCCCAAGTACCACAAAATCAAAACTCAAATTCAAAGCCCAATTCCAAATTCTAAGTACCCCAAACTCAAATTCAAAGTCCAAATTCTAAAGCTCAAGTCCAGAACTTAAATGCCAAAAGCCTCAAAACCCAAATCCAATGCTCGATTACCATACCCAAAGCCCAAATTCAAAATCAAAGGCCTAAAACTCAAGTCAAAGCCCAAATCCCGAAACTCGAGCCAACCTGGCCACTTAGACTAGATCAAGTTCAAAGACCTTAAACGTGACATCGAAGTCGACCAAGCCTAAACGTGACACCGAAGTCAACCAAGCCTAAACGTGACACAGAAGTCAACCAAGCCTAAACGTGATACCGAAGTCAACCAAGCCTAAACGTGACACCGAAGTCAACCAAGCCTAAACGTGACACCGAAGTCAATCAATCCTAAGCGTGACACAGAAGTCAACCAAGCCTAAACGTGACACAGAACTCAACCAAGCCTAAACGTGACACAGAACTCAACCAAGCCTAAACGTGACACCGAAGTCAATCAATCCTAAGCATGACACCGAAGTCAACCAACTTCAAGCGTGTCGATGAAGTCAACCGAGCCTAAGCATGACGACGAAGTCAACCGAGCCTAAACGTGACACCGAAGTCAACCAACTCCAAGCATGATGATGAAGTCAACCGAGCCTAAGCGTGACGATGAAGTCAACCGAGCCTAATCGTGACACCGAAGTCAATCAATCCTAAGCGTGACACCGAAGTCAACCAACTCCAAGCGTGACGATGAAGTCAACCGATCCTAAGCGTGACGATGAAGTCAACCGAGCCTAAATGTGACACAGAAGTCAACTGAGCCTAAACGTGACACGGAAGTCAACTGAGCCTAAACGTGACACGGAAGTCAATCAATCCTAAGCGTGACACAGAAGTCAACCAAGCCTAAGCATGACACAGAAGTCAACCAAGCCTAAGCGTGACACAGAAGTCAACCAAGCCTAAACGTGACACCGAAGTCAACCTGGTCCGAACATGACACTGAAGTCAACTAAGTTTAAAAGTGACACGGAAGTCAACTAAATTTAAACATGACACTGAAGTCAAACCCAATTTAAACATGACATTTAAATCAAATCCAAGTCATTGATTATTTATGTTTTACATTATAAATGCTTACCCGGCATCTAATCTCTTTGCTTAGTCTTAATCAAAGGTTCTCGGATTTCACAGTCCGGGGTAATTAACAGCGAGGGCTTGCGCTCGCTGGAATCTGAAAGTCCCCACAATCACTTAAAAACCACTCAGATGCACATTCCCTAAATTTCCACCAAAGAGCGCATCTCGAGGGGTGACCGTGTCCTCTTTCAGCTTTAGTTCCTATCTGAGGCGCGAAAAAGGGTCACACAACTGTATCACCCAAACTGTCCGGCATTATCATCGATTCAATCAAATCAATAATGAATGCTCGGGTATAGAAATCCACCTGCTCCGGTGTTGCATCATCCTCTAACTCAAAGAATCGAGACCGCAATTTTTTTAAGGTTTATGGCATAGTTTGACTGGGACATTCTTCCTCCACTCTCTTCCTCTTCATCCTTCCTTCTCTTCTCTTTCATCATCCCCGGTGCTTCGTCAAGTGGGATACCCAACAAACGCTGCATAAGACTATGCCAATTCTTATCAGATTTTCCTGTGATTGGCTTTCCCCGAACATTCAAACCCCACAGGCAACCAACATCCTCGAGGGTCATTGTCATCTCCCCATATGGAATGTGGAAGGTATGAGTCTCCGGCTGCCAACGCTCTACCAATGCCTCAATCAAAAAGCAGTCGACATTCATATTGCTCAACTGGGCAATCTGATAAAAACCCAGATTCTTGAGAGCGGGCTCACATACATCTTTATATGCAATTTTCGTGTTAATGTGTCTAGCCTTCATTGGTGCATAATCCTTCAAAAATTAATTTCAAAATATTTTTGTTAGATCTCGTATATAATCTGATACCGATGATGTAAAAAGTGTTTCAACATAATATACTTACATTCTCCCATATCCTTGAGACCTTATGACGATTGTGGGGAATCCAAAGCAAATCACTAAAACAACTATCTTGAATTTCTGCCATCAACTGACGTGGAAAAATAAACAATTCAAATTCTATTCAAACAAAAATAGGCATAACCCTAATTTCAGAAATTAAAATACAAGACCATTTTCAATTTATGCAATTCATTTACCAATAGTAACCGTCAATACTAATTTACCATTAGCAATTATCAATACTAGTTTAAGCAAAATCCTAATTTCATATAGTTTAGACATAAACATATTTCAAATTAACAAAATAAATTACCATTAGCAATTAACCTAGTGCTTTAGTAACAATTTCCATTACTAAGTTGAGATAATATAAATTTGAGGCTACATACTATTTCCATTACTAAGTTGAGACAATACAATTAACCTACTCTTATCACATACTAAACCCTTAAACCCTACTTCATAAACCTAGTTTACACATACATTCTAGTTTTTAGCAAACTTTACAAACCTAGGCACAAACCTGGAGAGGAGAGGAGAAGAGAATCGGCATTGGAGAGAGGACCGTCAGCACTGGTTGGGAGCAGTCGGGTTAGCAGCAGGTTGAGGAGGGAGTCAGGTTGGGAGCAGAACGAATAAGGAAGAAAGAAAGAAAGAAAGGGACGGAAGGAGGAAAGAACGAAGGAAAAGAAGGGAAGTGAGGGAGAAAGGGAAGGAAAAAAGGGCTCAGATTACGTCCAGTATGGACGCATAGGTACCAAACCGTCCGCCTGGACGCAAAGGTACAAAACCGTCCAAACTGGACGGTATGGTATATAAACGCCCCCTTTGGACGGGATGGAACCTCACCGTCCAGGTTGGGACGTCCAAAGGGGAAAGCAGTAAAGGGGATTGGAACGCAGATGTTCCTTGCCGTTCAGTTTTGTACAGAGACGGTGCCCTTCAGCAGCGTCCCTTTTGCGACACGTCACAGCACCTGGACGTTGCTGAAGGGCACCGTCCAGAGTTAAAAGTGGGACGTCTGCCTTCATCACGGTCCCACTTTGGTATGATGGACGTTAGGGTACCATCCCGTCCTGATTGGACGGTACCGTCCAGCTCAAATGTGAAAATTGTGTGTTACGGTGCTTAAAGTCGTGAATTTGTATTTTTCGGGGCTTATTTAAAAAAATTGAGGCGAATAGATAGATTCGGACCCGAAGGTTTTCTCCGAGAGGAAGGTCTGTGACTGTTAGTGTTAATCACATCGGGTCTTTTTCTTGTAGAAAAGAAAAGGTAAAGGGAGCGGGGGCGTTCCGATGGGCATCGGACCAGATCCCGTCCGATGGCCTGTTTGAACCGTCCGATCTGAATTTTGATGAGATCGCTTGATTATCGGATTTGTTTAGTTAGTACGATCGAATAGTTGAACCCGTTAAAACCCAAATATCTCCTTCATCTCTTCTTCATGCCCTTTCTCCACCATTTGTTTTCTTTTTTTTTTTTCTGAATAACCTGGACATAGTTCTTTTGAGAACTTCTTTATCGTTGGTCTCTTCCTTTTCAGACTCCCAACTCTTACCTCTCTCTCTATTTCTCTCATGAAGGGTATATGGAGACGACGCTCGCTCAATTCAAGCTCCTTCTTCTATCCGTTCTCTCCTCTGCGTTTGTTCGTCATTTCTCATCCCATTGCCCCTTCACACCCTTAATTTTCAAAATTGACTGAAGTTTGCAGCGAGGCTTGTTATTTGATAAATTATCTGAAGTAGAAATTGAGCAATCGGAGCCACGCAGCATGAAATTTACTAAGAACCAGTCAAACAGCATGAAATCTATGCCATCATTGCAAAACACTTAGCAATTTAAAGAAAAATCATATATATATGCCATTGCAAGCTTTACCAAAACTATCCATAACTTCAATCAAACTGGACACGAGTTATCTATTGTCAGCACTGTTCATCGGACCATGTTCTTCATCCCCAATTTCCTCTGTCAAAATTTATTCTTAAAGGAAAAAAGATAGATATAGAGAGGAGTTGGCCGAGAGAGACAGAGAGGCGGCAGCGGCATGGGTTGGGTGAGAGAGGCGGAGAGGCCGCAGCGGCATGGTTGGGCGGGAGAGGCCGCAGCGGCATGAGTTGGATGAGAGACAGAGGTGGCAAGGAGAGAGGAGAGTAGGTCACTTGAGTGAGAGAGACGGATAAAGGAAAAATTCTAGGGAATATGATCCTAGAGGCTCCCAAACTTTTACCTTGTGACAAATTGGCCTCCAAGCTTTTATTTTAGACAAATAGCCCCCCAAACTATGGTTTTGTGACAATTTGCCCCCTCAACCATTACTTAGCCATATAATAATTCATTTGAAATATGAAATGAGCGAAATACCCTCATACATTTGTAAGATAATATTTAAAATGCTTATAGTTTATTAATTCATAATTTATAAAGAGATAATAACTATTTAATAATATAAGTACGTAACTAAAAATTTATATTACATTTACATTGTCGCCTTTTATTTTATATGATCTATTTTAATTTTTATAATAATTTAATCTTTATAATGATTATATATTTATATACAAAGTTAAAAGTGATAAAAAATTTGTATATATATTTACAATTTCAAATATTAAATATTTTTTCATAAATTATTTGCTATCATCACAATCAAATAAACAAAATTTATTAATTTTAATTAGCTATGTAACTATGTAAATTGGTAATTTAATTATTTATGTAATTATATGTTGTAATACTAAAAATAATGCATCCAATAAATATACAAGGGTACTTTGGTCATTTCATAGTTCAAACGAATTATTATATGGCTAATTAATGGTTGAGGGGCCAAATTGTCACAAATTCATAGTTTGGGGGTGCATTTGTCCAAAATAAAAGTTCGGGAGCCAACTTGTCACAAGGTGAAAGTTCGGGGGCCTCTGGGATCATTATCCCAAAATTCTAAGGTGAGGCCACCCATACCAAGTGTCAATATTGACATGGTAAGGCCATCCAATAAAAGTGTGTCATTTAATTAATTGCATTTGCTTACATAAGAATTGCCATTAATTCTCCAATACAAGTCATCTTCTCTTTCCTATTATTTTCCATTAATTGGGCATAAGTTATGGAAGGAAATTTCAATCTGTCAATCTTCAAATATTAAAGCTTAAATTTAATATTATGCATATATTATCATATAATTAATTTTTCATGTAATAGAATATGTGTTAATTTATTAAAGGAGATGTAGATGCGTATTTTAGCATAGTTTATGTACTAAATTATTTTATTTGGGTGTTTTATTGTTCTTTTTGTTTCTATTTTTTATCATTTGATTTCTTGCATAACGTCTGAAATTATTCCCATGAAAATTAAAATTTCCAACAAATTCGATAAAGTCCACACTTACACCATATATTAGTTGAATAAAAAGTTAATATATACTTAAAAAAATACAATATTAATTGAATGTCTAGACAAGAAATCTCAATAAGAAATGATTTAGAACCAATTTTAATTTCAACATTTTTACTATGGAAATGAGGTAGAGACGGGGAGATAATATCTTGACCAAAATATTGTGAACTGCTAGTTAAAGCATATATCAGATTGAATGTTATGTTCATATATAATGTGTGGTATAAATAAATAATTAATAACGTTTGGTACATACAAGCAACTGATATATTAGCACATAATTTTACCTTAAAAAAATCTGCCCGTTTGCATCAAGCATTCAGTAGTTCCATATATATTTCCATAACTCATGCGCAATTAATGGAAAATAAAAGGAAAGAAATTTGACTTGTATCGAAGAATTGATGACAATTCGTATGTAAGTAAATGCAATTAAATGGCACACTCTTATTGGATGACCTTACTATGTCAACATTGACATATGGTATAGGTGGCCTCACCATAAAATTTTTCCGGATGAAGGTTTCAGAAGGGGAAAGCGGTTTTAAAATTGGGTTTCATTTTTTATCCAATAATAATCAAGTGATCTTATCAAAAAATCAAATCAAACGGTTCAAACAGGCCATCGGACAGGTCTGGTCCGATGCCCATCGGAACGCCCCCGCTCCCAAAAGTAAAACAGTCAAGTGTCCGAGGATAAGGACAACACTTGTGCAACTTACATTTCCTCGTGGCTAATGCAATCTCAGGAGCTGACACGTATATCTCATATATAACTCCTGTCCTGTGGTCCTATCTCTATCTGTCTGTTTTCTACTTTCCTTTGTTTTTATCCTGATGACACCAGTTATTATATGTATATACATCCATTCTCCCATCACTCTCTCACACTAGCTATTACTAGCTAGCTAGCAATGGAGAAATCAGAAGACACAGGAACAGCTGCTAACATCAAATTCAATCCTACAGCAATAACAGAAGAGAGTGAAAACACTTCTAACTCTAAGAGGCAAAGGCCGGGCCCATGCGGGTGGCTGCGGGACCACCCCGTGAGATCACTCACACGATACAAGCAGCGGCTGGTGGAGGTCCCCTACACGGCCACAGTGGCCGACACGGCCAATGCGCTGCAGGCGAACCGCGTGTCGGCGATGGCGGTGGCGGCGCCCCCAGGGCAGTGGATCGGGGCCGGAGGGTCGATGATTCTGGAGTCCGACCCGGCGACTGGGGTGGTGCGGAAGCATTATATTGGGATGGTGACTATGCTTGATATTCTGGTGCATATCGCGGAGGCCGCATTGGGAGGAGGAAGTGATCAGAAGGAGGGCTTGGAGCGAAGCTTGGCGGTGCCGGTCTCGTCGGTGATCGGTCACTCTCTTGAGGGGCTCAGTTTGTGGACTTTGAATCCAAATACGAGGTTATTGTTCACTTGACTCGGTTAATTGGGCGATCAATGGCCCGATTATATTCCTTAATTAATTAATTAATTAATTATATGTTATTTCTGCAATATGAATTAGATCCTGCATTCGCGGTCTTAGGCTATCTAATTCTGTGTTAAGAGAACAATTTGTAATTGCAACCAGCAGCTACATGTAACTTTTGGAAATAAAGGGTTTTGATGTCAAAATTGGTGATCCAGTGCCTCCAAGTTTCTAATTTTCCCAATTATACAGTTTAAAGGATTTTTCAATTTACAAAAAAAAAAAAAAAATTGAAGGATTTACTAGATTGACGGGTTTAATACGTACTGACCCTTTAACTGAAAACTGGTATCTGTTAATTTGGGTGCCTTTCCTGTGTGTCTCAGCTTCATCTGTGCAGTCCATGTTCTGTCATTACAAGGCAATTACAGAATTAAAACTGGGTGAAAGAAGGGGAAGCTTTAATTGATTTCTCGTACCCGTTGTCAGGAGTCAGGATGTAGATGTCAAACGGTCGGACAAAAATTGTGAACTAAGAGGGTTTTTTACTATAAAATGGTTTACTAAGTTTGAAAGTAGCAGTATAGATGTCATTTTATAACTTAATTAACTAACTTTCAGATCTTCACATTCTGCAGCATCATGGATTGCATGGAAACTTTCAGCAAGGGGGTGCACCGTGCACTGGTTCCGATTGAAAGCCAAGCTGATAGTTCGCTACCGGTCGAGCTTGTGGAGTCATCACCAGGTTACAAAATGCTTACACAGATGGATGTGGTAAGGTTCTTACAGGAGTCATCTAACGAGCTGAAGGACATCTTATCATCAAGCATCCAAGAGCTGGGGGCTATAAATGAAAATGTCTTTGCGATTACGAAGAATACGAAAGTCAATGAAGCTATAAAAACCATGAGGGCTGTTTCTCTGACGGCTGTGCCAGTAGTTGATGCTGATGCTGATGGAGAAGAATCACTTCAAGATGTATATTTTTTGTCAACTTCCAATTAAATTAAATTTCAATTATTTCCTTCTATTTTGACTGAAGATGCCATAATTTTCAGGGAAGAGGCAAGCAAGTTGTAGAAACATTCTCGGTCTCAGATCTGCGTGATTGCCCAATGAACCAGTTAACATCATGGCTGAATTTAACAGTCACCGAGTTCAAAGAGAGAGTGGTAGAATTGAAGGCCACACTTACTCCAGAAGGTCGCACTGCTATCGCCGATATGCAAACGAGCGTCAAATTAGTGACATGCTCCCCTGAGAACAGCCTCGAGGAGCTGCTAGAGAAGGTAGTAGAAAACCACGTTCACAAAGTGTGGGTGGTCGACGAGCAATCCTTGCTGCTGGGGCTCATGTCGCTGACTGATATTTTGCATGCTGTAAGAGAGACGGCGCTGAAGATGGATAGAGACATTCAAGGCGTCATATCACAGTAGATGAGTCGAGCTTTTCATAGGTTCTTTTTGTTCCCTATTGTGTTCATGACTTCATGTAGTGATACTTCCTATATGCTTTCTGCTTTCTTGAACACTTGCGTAACATCTCGTGTTTGTACAATTTTGTTCTGGGAAAAATCTGCTTTTATCTCATAAACTTTCTCAAAAAATCGAGGTGGTCTCAAAATTTTTATTTGCAGCACGCCTTGGAACCTTCTAATATATGCCAAAACTGGTCCTTGCTTGAATGTCCTTAGGAAACGTAAGCTAAATTGGTCCTTAAATTATGAACTACAAAATATAAGCTTTTGAACTTGTAAATAAATGTATGTATATTCCTTGTTGACAATTGACATGTTCCGACCCTGATACCAATATATTTTCTACAGCATGATTTTATTTTTTTTACATAAATAATTAGTTAGAGGCCCACTTATGCGGAATAGATCCAACTCCTCGTGTTGGACCAAAAAACTGAACCCTAAAATGCAAACGAGTGTTCAAGGACTTGGTTTCTTTTCCCGAGTTCTTCGTGTCTTATGTTATAAAGTTCAAGAAACTGTTTGCGGTTTATAATTCAGAAACCAGCTTAGCTTTTCTGCATCTTTCTTTGCAAAAGCCTATGAACTTAACAGAACACATATAAACTGGCAAACAGCATTATGGGAGCGAACAAAAAGAAAATGTATGCAAAATTGGACTTGCTCTGAATCAAAGCAGCTATTCTATTCAACTAGAGGCTCAATCAGAAAAACTCACAGGGGTACATCAATATTAGCCCGCTGGCCCCGCTCACAAAATTTGATGAACAAATAATAAAAGAAAATGGGAATCATTTTAGTTCCCAAGTCCAGACTATCCTCATCAATCCTTGCTTATATAATAGAAAATGTGGAAAATAATACTCCTATACAACCCCAACCAACCCCACCCCACCCCACCCAGCAGCATACGTGGACACAGGTTAAGGTAACAAAATTGTCCATCACTAACACACATGAGATACATACAAAAATCTATCTAGAAGTGTAGAACTGAATTAGTTTCAGAAGCAAAAAAAAAAAAAAAAAAAACAAACAAACAAAAGAAAAAAAAGAACTAACATTAGCTTAAGCTCTGCACATACAAGGGGTGAGGGGGTTCTCCCATAGGTCGTAGTTTGGAAATGTTTCTTCCGGTAGGCCCGTTCTTGTTTGATGAGTTATTGCTACATCCTCAACAAAAGTAGCCCAGCCCATGTATGGGTCCCCAAAGGTTTTCGACATTATACCCTTGTCAGGCTTGATTGATTTTAGCCGATGACCCATGTATCGACGGGCCCCAATGATCAACTTCGCAAAATTACCACCATGTGTCATGACGAACACATCAGATTTTAAGCAGACCAAGAAGTCCAGTGCCGCTAAGCTTGTCACATGCTTTCTGAAATGATCTATCTCCTCCTTGCTAGCTAGCTCTTCCTTGGTTACCTAAACCATTACCACAGAAGAAATACATATTTGAGTAACCAGAATGCATTACAAGTTCACAGAATTAATTCTGTACTTATATACTTCAATTTAGCCATATCCTAGTGTTCTTCAGTTTGTATCTAAGTTGAATTCTTGATTACGTAAAACCCTGATCAGTTAACAAATGCATATTTGACAAACAATCTGTTATAAAAAATCTCACACAGAAATCATATGCTTAAATGAACCATATAGTACCCTCTTTAACAGTTTCACGATTTATAATAATAGTGCAACCAAAAAAGATATAAAAAAAGAAAAGAAAAATACTGGCCAAAACCAACCACCAGAATACTAAAATTCAACTTCAGACATTAAATTGATCTAAATAAAACAGTTGTATGAATGCCACAAATATCACATCAGTTGAAACAGCAAAAGTGTTAGCAAGATTTTATGCTACAGTGGAGTGTATACCAGATTGGGAAACATGTTTCTAAGAGGAGCCATCCTGTTTTTCCCTCCATAAACCTGTCCAGAAGCAACATAGATCTGAGTCTCTCTTGGATATCCCATGGCACGTAGTATGACAGCAACTTCCCCAGGCTCAAGAGGGCACCGACCTTCCTTTCTCTTTTGAAGAGCAAGCGGCCAGAGGTGAGATCCATTCTGCATGCAGAGATATTTGTCAAGTGATATTCCAATAATTTAGGTGTCAGTGATTTTACCGGTAATATTTGTGTAAAGGTTGAAATTAACATTGTTTGTCTTATGCATATACCTTGTACCGACGAGGCCATTCTTTCTGCCTGTAAGCAGCCATCATTGCTTTCTCCTCTCTGGTTCCAACAAAATCACAAAACGATAGGCCCACCATTCCCTTCTCAAATCTCAGATGAAGAGCCCTTCTCAGCCAAACAAAGATAATATAAACATGTCAGGACTAACAGCAATTATGCTTGAACAGAGAATCTTAGAACAGGAAATAATATGTCTTACATATATGGATTCAAACCACCAGTGCGGTTCCGCATTCTAGCAGCCAGTTTATCTGCCATTTCATCAATTTCGGGTAGAAATTTCAGTGCATGGTAGTTGACCCTGCACCTTAATCTATTTATCTCTGTAGGAACATTATCATACCTTTAAAAGAAAAGAACCCAATATTAGAAAAGGTTATATGATTAATGAAATTTAAGCCCAAAGAACATAGACAATTCACATACCCTAGTCTGTCAACAAAAGGCTTTAGGGACATTATCTTTTTTTCTTTAACCCTGGGAAGCACATTATCAATGTAAAACTGAGCTGATGCATACTTAGGTATGTTCTTGACAGTACGCCTGCACCAAAAGCCATGATAAAGAAGGTTAATAATATGCAAACTGAGTGAAACTGCAATAGAAGTGTGTAATCAAAAAAGTTTGGTACAGAACTTTATGCTGGTGAATAGCTCAGTCTTTTCTGTAAACCAATCTGGAATGTCCCGCACTATCCGCACATCGTCCTTCAGGTAGTTAATGAAATGATCTACATCAAATATGTCTTCAAACTTCCTACATTTTAGATGAATATCAGCAGAATACAAAAACATCACAAGCATAGGCATCACGAACTTAAAATTATACTGCGAGTGAAAGCTGCTGAATGCAAATTCAAAGCCATTTCGGAATTAAGTGAAAAGCATTTCAAATGCTTGTCTCAATTGCAAGGAAATATCCCAGACATAACTATGAACAAAATTAACTGTATGGACTTAATATTGTCATACATCTCAAGCATTACATAGTACGATTGACTCGTATAATACACCAACACAAAGTCATCATGCCAACTGAAGCTAAATGATAAAACACAGAAGAGAAATCACGATCTAATGAAAAACAGAGTCGATACAAGATTATGGACAGTAAACCTTACGTTTGATCTTTCCAGATTTGATCCTGCTTTAGAACTGGCAAAATAAGAGTTGCATTCATTATCTTCGCAACAGCAACAGCATTACATATCTACATGGAACAAGCTTTAACAATTCACCAAAAGTGCTTCTATTATAAGTAAACACAAGAGGTAACAAACACGGTAGGCATTCGAATGTAAGAAATTTATGGGCTCTTAGTTAAATATTGACAAAAGAGAACAAGCTTCTAAAGTAGGAATAAAATATATAGAGACCAAATGAAGCATTATATATGTAAGAGCATAACTGTAAGATCAGAACTTACAGCTATTCGCTGCTGGTTCAGACCACCCTCAGCATGAATAAATATATAGCCTGAGGTGTCATTCTCCGAAGGCACATCTAAAAAAATTATTAGCATCATATCAGATATCAGAAGGTTTGGGACTAAAGGCTTGGTGGTTGTTGTGTTGTTGTTGTATCAGATATCAGAAGGTGGTGTCTGTGAGTGTGCCACAGAAAGAGAGACCTCAAATGAAATCAATTGCTCAAGTAATAATCCGAGTTATGAAAATTGAGAATAATCATGAAGTTCATAAATTATTGCAGTGCTTGTGTATATGGCTACTGCAATACTTTTTCTTTCGCTGGAAACAATTGCACACTTTCTGCATTTCTTTGGTGGTTTTTATCCATACAAAAACCAAAGCAGCAATGATAAGAAAATGAGTGAAAACTAAAAGGGCTTATAGATACCTGAAATTTCATTTGGCCTACGCTCAGCACATGGCTTCCAAGATGTAGCAGCTGCGTGAGGGTTCTCCCATAGCGATGGAGGATCTTTTGTCTTTGAAAAAAAAAATGAAATTTCCACTCAATGACATAAGAAATTATTAAGAGAACAAATATCACAAATGAGCAGATGAGTATAGAGAACTCACTGGCGGACAGTGAAGAGTAATGCCTTCCTTTTTGCATATGTAAGGTTCACTCTGTAAGATACCAAACCAATTATCCAACTCAAATTGAAGGTGAGAAGTCACTCAATTTGCATACAGCAAAACAATTGATAGTGATAAAAAATGTCCAACAAGGTACAGAATTAACAATTGAAAATAACACATTATAGCAGCCAGCAGCCCAGCACAATGAAAGATCAACCAGAAGGAGATCTGGACAGTAAGAAGATACTCTAGTGGTGAACATTTCGCAATCATTGTTACTAAAGATTAGGCTCATTTGAATTGATACAAAATCAGTGCAAGAAAACTCCCTATTTTCTTATTTCAATGCCTCACCAGATGTTTCCAGATGGAAGGAATCGAGAAGAGAACCAAGACGAACGCAAAGAAAACGAGGGAGGCGATCAGGGAGCGGTACGCGAGGGACGCGGAGGGGGACCGGGGATCCTCGAGCGACAGAAGGGACCGGAGAGGAGGCGGCAGGCTCAGGACGAACGCCGACGCGGCGCGGTGTGGCTCCTTGCCCCGATCGCGATCCAGGTCGTGATCTGAAGCCGCGGCCGAGGACGACGAGGAGGGGAGGAAGGGAGTGGCGACGGCGGCAGCGTCCTCCCGCTTGACCGGCGAGGAACCGCGGCCGCGCTCGCCGGAGTGCCGCAGCTCCGCCATTGCATGCGGATGCGGATGCGGATGCGGATGCGGATGCGGATGCGGATGCGGATTGCGAGAGAAGGTAGTGGCAGAGTTCCACTGTGAGTGATCTGTCTCTTTAGTTCTTTTTTTCTCCGGCCGGAAATCGATATATTTTCATTAAATCATTAAAAAATTAACTGTATATACAACCGCGTACCAAATTACACTCCAATTTATTTTTGTTTTAATTTTCTAAACAATTAATAATAATTATTATAGATATTTTCACGAGCTTTTCATAATATGGTTGTATGTTTTTTGGAGAGTTTTCTATCAAAAATTATACTCGTTTAAAGATAAAACTTTTTTTTAAATATTTTTCATTAAATTTTTTGAGATTGTTTGGTCTATCAGTTTCATTCATACGATTTTAAAACATTTTAGTATTCATGATATATAACCACATCCCAAAAAGCTCATGACAAGATATACAGTATTTTTTGCTTAGAATTTAAAATAAAATTTTTTTGAACTTTAATAACGCCCCAGATAAGAAAATAAATTTTGTAGAACGCATATAGCATCTATATGATTTTTTATTTTCATTTTCAATCACCTGTTATGAGCGATCTAAAAATGTATAATGCAGGAACCCGTTTTGATAAAACTTGAAATTTTTAAAATTTTGTAAACCTAGAGGTGCACCTATTTAGGCTGTATTCGATTGCACATTTGCTCATTGCAATTGTAGTTTTTGAAAGTCATAACTAAAATTTGTGTTGAAGTGTTCAGTGTACTTGCAATAAGTTGTTAAAGTAGGTTCAAGTCAAATGCATCAAAGACAGTACGCATTGATTTCTCATGAACGACGAGGAGATCAAGAAAAGATGGAGATAATATTTTGACAACTTATTCAATGGTGGTACTTGAGTTGGATGCACTCTTTTGGGACACCAACAGACGCTTTGTTCGAAGGATTCACGAGCTCGAGGTAAAGGAGGCATTAAAAATGAAGTGAGACGAAGCGTCAGGACTTGACAATATCTCAATTGAGGTGTGGAGATGCCTTAGAGATGTAGCGATAGTATGGCTGGTTAACTAAGCTGTTCAACCACATTTTTCAAACAAATTTAAAGTACTAATTATGGATAAATTAAGCTAATGAGTTATACAATGAAAGTATGAAAGAGTGATCGAGCATCGTCTAAAAAGAATGACAAAAAAAGCTAATGAGTCATAAAAAAAATCATGAAGTTACCAAACAAAACAAATCACACGTTTGGAACTTTGATTACAACTTACAAGAAAAGTTGATTTGGCTCCTTGCATTTGCCAAATCAACCTATCTTGTGTGCCTAAGAGAAGGAGCTACTACTAACTTGTCTAGTAATAGATTGCATCCTTTGTGAAGCCAGGACCGTTGGAACTTACAATGTGCTCCACAATATTTTAAGAAGGGAAGGGGAGAGGAGGGGAGGGGAGGGGATGGAATGGAATGGAAGAGGAGTTCATCTACTGCTCTACACCCCAATTTGGAGGGGACAAATTGAGGGGCAGAGGAGGTGACTTTTTCCCTTCCCCTCATCTTTAAAAAAATTATGGAGCAAATGAAATCTTAAAGTTCACCTCCCCGCCCTCCTCTCCTCTTCACCCTTTATAGAGCACAGTGTTAGAGAAAAAAAAAAAAAAGAAAAAGAAAAGAGGTGTTGGATCAGCAACTTTCCTGATAAGAAACAAATCATTATATCCCTCTCTATCTATACTATATAATAAAGCACGTAAGTATTGGACGTTTTCATTTTTTTCTCCTTCTTCAAATTGTTTTAATTCCCATTCTACCCCTTAATCAACAGTATAGATCAAAATACATTGATTTCAAAGGCGTTGATGTTCTCCAATTGAACAACTTTCTCTCCATTTTGGTTTTTACAAAAAATAGAAATATATCAATCTTGGTATGAAAGACATCAATGTTGATTAAAATTTACATTAACGAGCAATTAACGCTTTATATTCTAACATTCAATGAGTTGATTTAGTGTAAAAATGAAATTTAAATGGTAGAATTTATATTAATGAGGAATTAACGCTTTATATTTTAACATTTAATGAGTTGATTTAGGGCCTATTTGTTTCTTTGTAATTCTTGCTACCACATAGGTCTAGTTGCATTAAAGCTCCAGATACTGTATGATCATCTTCAAAGTTGTGTTTGTGTATTAGCATCTAGAAATATCATCGATATTTATAGAAATGTTATCTATGGTAAGATATTATTACGTCAATTAAACAATCCAACACAAATAAGGAACTTAATTAATTTCATATCATCTAGTAAGAATAATAAGGAAAGAATCATTTCTTTGTATAGTTGTTACAACGTTGCAACTCATACTGCACAAAAATTGGACGTAGCACCAAATACTGCAACAAGCAAGTATATGCAGTTGGAAATGCAATTGTAAAACATTACTTACAAGGAAACAAACAACAGATTAGTAGATGCAAGGCAGGAGTAGTTGCAATGCGTAACAGCTTCAGAGAAACAAACAGGCCTAGTGTAAAGATGAAATTTAAATGGTAAATAATTCGTCAAAACTCGAAAGCACATTATATGTATTACACGGTATGAGATCAGAATTTAAAACGCCAGCACAACGGGCGGGTTTCTCACTAGTATTTGAAATGAATATAAATGGATGATATCTTCAGCTTTCCAGCTGTGAATCTGTGATATATAAGTCACAACCCTCTATATATAAATATATGTTCAAAGGGAAAGTTGCCCAAAATTTTTATTGATAATGAAAAAAATTACGAAATCAAGATAATAATTTAGTCAGACTAAAAATTACAAATCTAGGAATTTCACCCGTAAAGAAGGAGGAGTCATTTCGCATTCTTTAAAGGTGGAGTCATTCTACTTCCATTTCGTGAGTATCCTCAATTATTGAACTTGACCGGTGGGTATGGAATTAGGGGACAATATTTATAGCGTTAAACTGGGAACTAGGTTCAGACATTTGATTTTCTTGATTTGTTGAGAAGGAAGGGTTTTTTCAATTCTATTGCTGGTTCCAGGTAAACTATTTGCAAAAATTATCGTGTTTCATTTATCACATCGACATATAGTTCAACCATTTTTTAGTTCAATTCTGATGATGTCTTTTGAAATATCATTTGCCATTCAATCTCATATCAAACCGGAATTAAACAAAACTAAAAAGTATTGGAACCTGCGGTATTGTATCGGGCATTGATTCCTAAAGAATACTGAGTTTCCAGTATTCCAAGTCCTTTGTAAATTATAATTTTGACATCATCATAACATGCATCTTTATTTTTTGAAAAAGAAATTAGGAGGTCTATTGTAGTTAATACGATGAGATCCAGTTATAATAATACCACTGACATACACTGCAATTGGGATCATCCTGACAATTTATTTAAAAAAATAGTAACAATTAAGTATTATTAGTACAAATTAGATAAATATCAAATAAAATTATTAAAAAATATTGAAAGTTACTTATTGTGTCACTACAGCAGTTGGTGTGAGTGGGGATGGAATTCCATCATCAACGTATAAAATAGAATGGTCCGTTGGGATGGGATGAACTCTGCTACTCTTAGAAATGAAGAGTAGGACCCTACTCTTTTCATCTGATGGTTCAAAATGAATTCAACATCATGATACTGTAGAGATGATCAGATGGTAGCCGTTGATCCTGAAGAGTAGGGTCCTCCTCTTAATCTCCAAGAGCAGCAGATTCTTACCCCCGTTGGGATTCACCCATAAAAAAAAGAGGAATGATTCCACATTTTTTAAAGGTGGAATGACTCCACCTTTAAAAAGGCAGAATGATTCCCCCTTCTTTACGGGTAGAATTATTAGATTTGTGATTTTTAGTCTGAATAGACTACTATCGTGATTTATTATTTTCTTTTTAATATTAATAAAAATTTCGGGAAAGTTGCTGGCTTTCATGAAATGTAATTTTCTCGGTAATTAATAGATATGACAAGTCTAATTAAGTGTGCATTAATCGCACTGCAGGCTTCAATGGCTAACTTTAATATAAGAGACCCTCTTCCGGACTTTGCAATATATAACAACATATATAATGCCGGAAATTTCAGTGTTCATGCAAGTTTGGTCACATCTTCAGTCAATTTCTTTCTATTAAAGCACAAGAGAACATGTTAACATAATAGAAACTAAGTATTTCCTCCCATTTTCACTCATGGTTCAGAATGGTCCTAGCTAGTGAGAGCTAACCTAATTATAGCATTTACAACTCAACTAATTCACAAGAGAAATCAAATAGCTAATCAGCTTGTAAGACTAATTATAGACAGATAGCTGATATTCTTTCTCCCTCAATCCGCCATCGATCATCACAATCAACCGATAAATTCTGCGAGCTCTAGCTTATTCGCTGATGCTTTTTTTCTACGATGAAGAGTTACTATCGGAGTCGACATAACTAAACAGTTTTTAGATGTAAAATGATCGATTATGTGTCAAAGCATCTGCAGAAAGTGAAGGAAATTTCAGAGAGTGAAAAATGGTACGTCTCTTTCATTTCAAATTCATGGTTTGATGGTTCCCATTTATAATGCGTTTTAAGTTTTTGCTTTGTTCCATTCTTTAAATTCTTTTTGACCTTGATAACGTATTTATTTAGATCCAATTTCCAACGTTGTCATGGTTCAAAAGTGTGTAATTTTGCCCTTTCATTCAGGCTCTTTCGTGTGATTTCCATTTCCTTCAGATTTAAAGCAGAAATGTTTTTTTAACATTTGTTCTTAGATGGGGTTGTCCATGTAGATCTTTATTACATTAAACTTGATGATGGGTTTAGGAATTTTTATCTTATTCTTTTTCTAATGATATTTAAACAAAAAAAATGGTAAATAGTTCCTCAGATATCTTCACTTTATATATATTTCTAATGAAATGTTCCCATATGTCATCACAAAAATCTGGTCATTAAATATACTACCAGAACTATTTAATAGTAAATAGCAAAAAAGTACAATGAGGAGAAATTGAAATCTGTTATATTGTATCCTCTAGACAATAATAGCCCACTGATGATTGAAATAACTAACCCATATCCATATGAAAAGGCCCAAACCCAAACAAACATAATAATAATAATAATATAATAATAAAAGATCCAATGAGTGAAAGGAAAGCTTTAATTTTGTACCGGTACCGTGTGAACCGCGGTACCACGGCTCCAATGAGTTTACCTGATGCCTGATGCCTGATGCCTGATGTCCGATGAACGAACGAGGGAACCACAAGGGCCGATCACACTATTCGAGATAAGATTAAGAGGGATCTTTCATTGAGCTTAAATGATGGGAGCATTGTGTTTGTGTCCAAACCCTACCTAAACCCTACACTCATTGTCCAACAACTCATTTTCCAACCTGTTGTTTTCATCAGGTTCTTTTGTTCACTTACCTAGCCAACATCCCAATTTGTAACCAAATTACCACAATAAACTCTATTTACCAATTAAAACATCCATATAAACTGTGTTTGTTAATCTTTTCTTTTTGTTTCTGATTAAAATCAGGGAACTTCAGTTAACATCATTGTTGGCTCTCATGTGTGGCTTGAGGACCCTGCTACAGCCTGGCTTGATGGTATTGTCATCAAAATCAATGGTCAAGATGCCGAGATTGATGTCTCTAATGGCAAAAAAGTAGTAACTCTCTTCTTTTATTTTTATTTTGGACAACTAAACAAGCAGCCTTCCACCTACTTACACTTAGTTGCAATTTGTATTTTTATGTCAGATTGTCGCGAATATGTCAAAACTATACCCAAAAGATACAGAGGCACCGGCTGGAGGGGTTGATGACATGACTAAGCTTTCATATTTGCATGAACCTGGAGTGCTGCAAAACTTGGCAACAAGATATGAGCTAAATGAAATTTATACTTACACTGGGAATATCCTGATTGCAGTTAACCCCTTTCAAAAATTACCAAACATTTATTCCAAAAAGATGATGGAACAATATCGAGGAGCACAATTTGGGGAGCTTAGTCCACATGTTTTTGCAGTTGCGGATGTTGCATACAGGTATACATATCTGTAATAGATCTTTTTTTAACTTATACCCTTCTTTTGTCAAGTTTGAAGTTGATCAACTCTTACATGCGACTAAAATCAGGGCCATGATCAATGAAAACAAAAGTAACTCAATTTTGGTAAGTGGTGAGAGCGGTGCCGGAAAAACTGAAACTACAAAGATGCTTATGCAATATCTCGCCTTTCTTGGGGGAAGAACAGCTACTGAAGGTCGAACAGTAGAACAACAAGTTTTAGAAGTAAGATAACTTGTAAATAGTTCCTTTTACTTTATTTCTTTGAGTTTTTTTGTATGAATCATACAACTCCTGGTTTGGAAATCTTATTGTCTAACAATTCAACTTATTCTTGGGGTCCTTCTCTAGTTTGCTACATGCATGATCGCACAAATGAGTGTCCTGGATTAATTAAAGCTTACTTACTAGGACTTAACTGGAGTTTTAAAATTTAGCTCATTTAATTGAGTATTGATAACTAGTTGAAGCTAACTTGGGTGTACAGATAACTGCCCCTGCAATTGTTTTGGCCTTTTTCTTACTTCTATTGATCTTTTGAGTATTGATCTTTTGCTTGCTTCTATTGACTATTGATTGCAGTCAAACCCTGTTTTGGAGGCATTTGGTAATGCTAAAACTGTCAGAAACAACAATTCGAGGTAAGTTTTTTAATCATGACCTGATATTCATATACTGATACAAATGTGTGTATTGACAATAATTTCACTTTTTTTTTTTTTTTCTTTTTCAGTCGGTTCGGCAAGTTTGTGGAGATCCAATTTGACAGGCATGGTAGGATATCAGGTGCTGCAATTAGAACCTACCTCCTTGAACGCTCCCGTGTTTGCCAAGTATCTGACCCGGAACGCAATTACCATTGTTTCTACCTTCTTTGTGCTGCTCCAAAAGAGGCATGTATACTCTTCTATCTTTCTGGTAGTTGAAAGTATCATAGAGCAAACTCTTAGCTTTTAATTTGGCATTGACTATCAAAACACATATAATCACATTAAGCCTCTTCTCAATAATAATTTGTAAGGTTTACAAATGCTCCTGTTATGTGCCTGAATGAACACCAATTAGCATTAAAGAGTCCCAAATGAATGATGACACCTGAAAATGCTTTTCTTGTAGAAGAAAAGGAAAACAAAATTCATATCTTAAAAGAAATCATATCCGTGTTTAACTACAGATGGAAGGGGCTTGAGTTGACAGGATGTAGGGTTTTTTACATATTTGAAATATTTGTTTCTTATAATCTTTACCATGTGCTCTTACAGGTGACTGAAAAGTACAAATTAGGTAATCCAAAGTCGTTTCATTACCTGAACCAATCAAAATGCTATGAGTTGGTTGGTGTTAACGAGGCAAGTGAGTACCTTGCCACAAGAAGAGCCATGGATGTGGTTGGAATGAGCGCAGAGGATCAGGTGCAATTTTTGGATCAAGGATATCCTAATGGACTATTAATTTTTCTATTCTCCAGAATTAATTTACACCTTGACACAGCCATTTTATGGTCTTCACTCAATAACACTGCTTAGTTTCTTCTCACTAAAATAACTTACTATAGGAGTATAATATAGTAAGTTGAGACTAATATCAAGATTCAAGAGCGAGGAGAAATGGATGATCCAGAATTTGTTGAAAGAAACCTGTTGACATTTTTTTTGTCCAAATTAAAGGTTATGTTAGGGAATTTCATTTAGGAATTAAATGGCTGATTTCTTTTCTCTAGTGTCTAAGTTAGTGCTTGTGTTAGTAATCATTTTTGTTGTTGTGAATTTTTTGTGAAGGCAAGAAACCAATTTGCTTTTTTGCAAATGCTGAAACTGTGCTTAATTTTTTTAATTTTGGTTTTCAGGAAGCTATTTTTAGAGTGGTAGCAGCCATTCTGCATCTAGGCAACGTTGAGTTTGTAAAGGGTCCGGAAGTTGATTCCTCAATTTTGAAAGATGAGACGGCTAAATTTCATCTCAGCATGACTGCTGAGCTTCTCATGTATGCACCAATTCGTAGATAACAATTAACATACAAGAAACAAGATTAATGCCTAATTGCATATCTGAGGGTAAATTGAGACTTTACTGGGTTGAAAGGTGTAAGTTCTCGATTGACAGTCGGTCTATGTTTGATTTTTGGGGTTAACTATTGATTAGCTGGTAGATATTAGTTCACTCATGTTACTGCTAATGTCAGGCACTTATTAGCATGCTATTTCAGGTGCAATGCAGCTGCATTAGAAGATGCGCTCCTTAAGCGTGTAATGGTTACACCTGAAGAAGTTATAAAAAGAAGTCTAGACCCACTGGGAGCAACTGTGAGCAGGGATGGATTAGCAAAGACAATATACTCTCGTTTGTTTGATTGGTAATACTTTTGTAAAAGTAAACATGTGTAAAGAGCCATTCTTGTTGTGTTCAAAGCAACAAAACCTGCATTGTTGAATACGTAGAAAACAGGACCTGACACGTTCTTAATCTTAAATGCAGTTTGTTATTAAGTATTCTGAATTTAAAATGAAATCTGAATAAACCAAGAAAAAATTAATTACATTTTATATGTCATGGTATTTCAATTAACGGTCTGGAGTTTCTGTACTATAATACAAGTTGATCTTTAAATAAGTTTTACTCTTCTTTTATCTATCATTCTCTCATAGATAAGATAGAAAATTCAAAAGTATCGAGGGCTAACTAAAAATATTTTGTCTTGGATCATCCCGTAGTGAAGGTGTTTTTTTTTTTCATATCCAGAAAATATAGGGGCTCTTATTCAATTGTTGAGTATGCAGAGGTTTTGCACGATTGTATATTTGAAATTAAAATTTTGTTGAAAATGAGCACATAGATGCATAACTTCTATTATTTTATTTTATTATTATTTTTTTTTTGTTAGGTTGGTTGATAAGATTAATAACTCAATTGGCCAAGATCCAAATTCCAACTCATTGATCGGTGTCCTTGATATTTATGGTTTTGAGAGTTTTAAAACAAATAGCTTCGAGCAATTTTGTATCAACTTCACCAATGAGAAACTCCAGCAACACTTTAACCAGGTATAATTGACATATATCCTTGTGTTCTCTATTTACCTGCCCATTTCATTTCCCCAACCTTACATATATTTTGTTTTTGGTATGTTTTGCAGCATGTTTTTAAGATGGAGCAAGAGGAATACACCAAAGAACAGATTGATTGGAGCTACATTGAGTTTATTGATAACCAAGATGTCCTTGACCTTATTGAGAAGGTACATCTTACTCGAGCTACTGTTAGACATGCATCTGAAACTTTAAATGAATTGTAATATTAATTATAGTGCTTTCGATTATATATATGTTTTTCTCTTTGGCATTTCTGTTTTGCAGAAACCTGGTGGCATTATTGCTCTCCTGGATGAAGCATGGTGTGTTTTTTTTTTTTTTGAAATCCTCAAATTTATTTATAGCAAACTATATATTGTCATATTTTAACTTATTCTTGTCTTACCACCAGCATGTTTCCAAAGTCGACACATGAAACCTTCTCCCAGAAGTTGTACCAGACCTTTAAAGTTCATAAGCGCTTTGCCAAGCCAAAGCTTTCACGTACTGACTTCACCGTATGCCATTATGCCGGTGATGTAACATATCAGTCTGACCAGTTTCTAGATAAGAACAAAGATTATGTCGTACCAGAGCACCAGGATCTCTTAGGTGCCTCTAAATGCCCCTTTGTGGCTGGTCTCTTTCCACCACCTCCAGAGGAATCAACAACAAAATCATCAAAGTTCTCTTCTATCGGCACTCGCTTCAAGGTGTGTTGTACATTGAGACTTCGGTTTCAGTTGTTGAAGGGTGCTGTAAAACTAATCCCAATCGTTCAATCTGTTTGCAAGAACAACAACCGTCATCTGTTAAATCATTAAATAACACTGTACAGACAGTGGTGCCCTTAATTTATTTGTATTAATTCCATTAAGATGTCGATGCCGTTTGTATAGACCAGATCTGCTAAACTTGCTATCAACTTGATATTAGTTAAATTTTGGTTAAATGATAATATATATATGGTGGTCAGCAGAGGTTGAGTAGTGGTAAGGATGATCACTTCTGTCGGTGTTCTAATTGTGGGGGTGTGCGTGCATGTATTATTTGCAAAATTGGTGAAGTTTTGTGTCACACACAAAAAAAAAAAAAAGAAAAAGAAAGAAAGAGACAAAACAAAACTTTTTGGAACAAGGATTCATCTGCTATCTGCTCGTGGTTTGTGTGTCTGACATGAAGTATTTTGATGTAGTCACAATTGCAAGCACTCATGGAGACTCTCAATTCAACCGAGCCACATTATATCAGATGTGTGAAGCCAAACAATGTGCTGAAGCCCATGATATTTGAAAATGTCAATGTCATGCAACAGCTACGTTGTGGTGTGAGTTATTTAATCCTTTTTAAGTTGATCTTAAAGATTTGATCATATAACATAAGGAATGTGACTTCTAAAGTTTGTAAAAATGTTTACTTTTTTAGGGTGTGCTTGAAGCTATAAGAATTAGCTGTGCTGGATATCCCACGCGCCGAACGTTTTACGACTTTTTACATAGATTTGGGCTCCTTGCTCCTGAAGTTATGCAAGGAAAGTGAGTATTGGTAACTTTGGTCTATTATTTTGCATGGATAATAATTACTTATTCAAGTACTGTAGCTTGCATTTGACTTGATGATCTGTACTTGAATAGCTATGATGAAAAGGTTGCATGCAAGACGATTCTTGAAAAAAAAGGTCTGGTGGGCTTTCAGGTAAAATACTATTTGAATACTAGAAAAATAAGCGAATAGATAAGGAAAAGATGACATGATAATACTTTTTAAGGCATTCTTGATATACCTTTTGACAGCAGCTGTAAATAATATAGTTACTCATTGCAGATAGGAAAAACAAAGGTCTTTTTGAGAGCTGGTCAGATGGCTGAGTTGGATGCTAGACGAACTGAGGTACTAAGTGCTGCAGCAAAAACCATTCAGCGGAAGATACTGACACATGTTGCTCGCAAGAAGTTTCTTACACTTAAAGAGGCATCAATCTATATGCAATCTGTCTGCAGAGGTAAACATATTGATGAAGAGTGCAAAAAGAAGATCGTTGGGTTTTACCAATCTGCCATTAGCTTCATGCAGAATAAGATTAAGATCACAATGCCTTTGTTATCTGATCTGAATATTTTAATGTAGTCACTGGAGAACATACATTTCTGTTTAGTTTCTTAAGTAAAGTTAATTTGATCTTAAGATCACCAAGATGGTTTCATCGGCTGTTACCCTATTGCTCATATTAGCTGTAGTCTGATTTCATGTTGGTTTGTTGGTGGTTACTTGGAGTTCTATCTGTGAACTTGGATTACCAGTTTGTGACTGGTACCCTTATTATATCCATTATATGTTTGTGACTGCAGGGAGACTTGCTTGTAAATTATATGAGGGCATGAGGAGGGAAGCTGCTGCAATAAAAGTTCAGAAAAGCACACGCCGGCACCAATCCCAGAAATCATATTCCCAGTTGAAAGCTTCTGCTCTAGCCATTCAGACAGGACTTAGAGCCATGGCTGCTAGAGATGAGTTTAGATTCAAGAGAAGGACCAAAGCTGCCACCATTATTCAGGCATTTGTCTTTTCTTCATTTCAGTACATTTATTCTTTAGTTTAATTGTCATGGACAACCCTGAAATTTATCTTTCTCAACAGGCTCGGTGCCGCTGTCACAGAGAATATTCTTATTATAAAAAGCTGAAGAAGGCATCATTAGTTACTCAGTGTAGATGGAGAGGAAAACTTGGCAGAAAAGAACTCAGAAAACTTAAAATGGTCATAATTTTTTTTGTATTTCATGATATTATGATATTGCACTTTTCAAAATGACATAAGCATAAAAGAAAACGTTATGGACCATATTGTCGTCTTATATATTTTCAGGAGGCAAGGGAAACAGGAGCACTAAAGGAAGCAAAGGATAAGCTTGAAAAGAAAGTGGAAGAACTACAAATTCGACTACAACTTGACAAGATAGCAAAGGTACTCTATTTTTCTACAATATTAATGACCTTCATTAATATTATGTTCTTGAATAACTTAATTGTGTTCTAATCAGACTGACTTGGAAGAAGCAAAGAAGTCTGCTGAAGAGTCAAACAGGAAGCTTCAGTGCTCTTTGCAGGAAGTACAGAAGAAGTTGGAAGAGACACAGAAGGCCAATGCGAAACTAATCAAAGAACAGGAGGCTGCCAAGAAGGCCCTTGAAGAAGCACCACCTGTTGTGAAGGAAACCACTGTTCTTGTTCAAGATACAGAGAAGATCAGCTCCTTGACTCAGGAGGTTGATCAGCTCAAGGTAATTAATAAAATTGTTTGTCGTACTTTTTCAAACTGCATGCAATAATTATTATAGTTGTAAGTCCACCAATACAATACTAAATCTCCTATGTTTTATGATTAGTATCTTTTGATAATTTAAACTTGCATCTTGTAATTTACTATATTTAGTTATTACTCTGCATATAATCATATCTTGCATTTTGCTGGAGTTCACATTGTATACAATTAAATTTGCTTTCTCATACCTATAGTTGGAATCACGAACCAGCATTTCTGCATGTGAGTTGCTAAAAAGCAGTAATTCATTGCATTTAGGTAATGTAGAAGTTGCCTAATAAATTTGAACAATAGTTCCCAATTGATTGTTAAACTATATGGAAGTAGTTACAAGTTAGCTAAAATATAAGAAGATGGTGTTAGGACAATTACGTCTTAATGTTTCTTAGGCATGCTAAGACCGCTTATACCTTTCCTGGTTACATCTTGATTCTGAAGAGTTCGATGTCATCTGCAATCATGGTAAATCATCTGGTGGGATATGGAAAGAACAGTTAGAAAAATGTTCATGTAAAAATCATAAGTAATCATGAGTCTATAATATATTTATAGGCCTCAATGCAATCCGAAAAGGAGAAAGCTCAAGACTTTGAGAAAAAGTTTGAGGAAGCACATCAAATAAGTGAAGAGAAGCAAAAGAAGCTGGATGAAGCCGATGGGAAGCTACGGATGCTCCAGGAAACTGTGCAGAGGTTCCTATTCTGCCTCATAATCATAACTTATATCACGTCTTCCCAGTAGATCTTTGTTTATTTTATAGCGTATTATTAGGCTTTCTCTGAGTTATAGTAGATCTTTGAGAATGGAAGAAAGTTAGATTGTACATAAATCAATGACAATAATAAAAATATCATTTTATTTCATCTTGTGTTCTTCTTTACCTTGTTTCATGTTTAGTTGTCTATTAATTATGAAGAACTGAGCCTTAAGTGGGCAAAAGCATTATGTATCGCCCAAAGAGAGAGAACATAATACCCAGCTTTATGCTTCACTTAATATGATTAATAATTATAAAATAACAATTAAGTAATAACATTCTTTTTGTTTCTTTTCTTCAATAGGCTAGAAGAGAAGATATCAAATGTTGAATCAGAAAATAAAGTGCTACGCCAACAAGCTGTTTCAATGGCTCCAACTAAATTTTTATCTGGCCGATCAAAGTCAATCATGCATGTAAGTTATAGTAAACAACAAATCTTATTTAATAAGTAAATGAATAATAGACCTATATTTTAGAAATTTAATTACTCTGTTTCTGCCATAATGTAAAACAGAGAGGCTCTGATGATGGTACTATACTAGGGAACAGTTCAATACTAGCTCCGGTAAACAAAATTTCACTTCACCAAATTATAATATTCTTTCTTACAGCACATGAGTGCTTAATTTATTTAAAATATATAGGATGGTAATGGCAACCCAGCAGTCTCACGGCAGCTTACAAGGGACCGTAGTGAATTAGATGACAGACCACAAAGGTCTCTCAATGAGAAGCAACAGGTCTAACACATTCAAGAAAACATACAGTCATTAGGCTAATAAATTAGATCTGTACTTCTAGATTTACTAAATTTTTGGTGTGGATTAAACAGGAGAATCATGACATGTTGATTAGATGTATAGCACAGCACTGTGGCTTTTCAGGGAGTAGACCTGTTGCAGCTTGCATAATATTCAAGTGCCTTCTTAATTGGAGATCATTTGAAGTTGAGCGCACAAGTGTTTTTGACCGTATTATTCAGACAATTGGGCACGCAATTGAGGTTGGTGACTCTGATACAACACCGGTCAAATCATAAGATTTATAACACCTGAATGCTTATTCTCAAACTACACTCAGATTTTGTTTCCATGAAGACATGGTTGAGTTATATAACCCAATTATTTAAATTATATAATCTTGAGTTTGAGGTCCAAATCATTTGAACCTCTCCAGCTTTTGAATCTCACATCTGGATCATGAATTTGATTTTGTTTAAACTTCAGAAAAAAGTGCTTCTTAGAATCAGGAGTGAATGCTCCTTGCTTACATCAATTTAATTGTAATATTGTGTTTGGCTACAAAGTTTAGGTTTCAAGTAAAATTTTGGAACAGTTATCTCAGAAAAAATGAGTGAAACGTGGTAGCAGTCTTTAATAAACGTTATGCATGTGAATATGTTTAAATAACTACATTACGGCTTTTTTTTTTTTTGCCGTTGTATTGTAGACTCAAGACAACAATGATGTATTGGCATATTGGCTCTCAAATTCTTCAACTCTTCTATTGTTACTCCAACGTACACTCAAACCAAGTGGGGCTCCTGGGGCTCCACAGCGCAGGCGCTCCTCTGCTTCTATTTTTGGGAGGGTAACTCAAGTATGCAGCTCTTTTCTTTGTTCTGCTGATTTTCATATTCACTAGCATATAACTTCTTTCCAATAGCGTAATCTGTATTTTCATATTCGGACTCTGATCCATTTCCAATAGTGCAAGCATGAGTATGCCATGCTGCAAAACTAAAGTATAGTGGATTTTGCAATTATGGTGTAGGTATGGATCTTCTGCAGAAGGTTGTAACTTCCGTTAGTTCCATGAAGTTAATATTTGACAATTTGGGGAAATAGTTGTTACATCCCATAATCTATAATCCACTAAAACTAAATTTCCTGTTTATCGGATTAGTTTGTTCAGTTGTTTTCTTTCTTTTTTTTTCTTACAATCGAACTCACGGTTTACAAAATTACATGGAGTTTTTGCATTTCTGTGGAATGGAACTATGCTTGCTTAAGTGGTTCCACAACTGCTACTTATAAAGTACCAATGGCAAAACGTGCTCTCTCTGATCGTAGCTATAAGATTTTTTTTTTTTTTTCTTTTACCTTTTCTCTTCACAGAGCTTCAGGGGAATACCTCAAGGAGTGGATATTAGTTCTGTAACCGGAAGCTCAGGTGGGGGGTCAACTTCAATAAGGCAAGTAGAAGCCAAGTATCCTGCTCTGTTGTTCAAGCAACAACTTACAGCATATGTCGAGAAAATATATGGCATGATTAGGGACAATTTAAAGAAAGAGATATCTCCTTTGCTTGCTTCATGCATTCAGGTATTTTTCATTGATCATCCATACAAATACTTCACAGGACATTAGTTGTATTGTGATCAAGTTGTGCCTAAGTTTTGTCACTGCATGGATGGATATTCTCTATCTTGATTAATTCTATAGAAAATCTGAAAGAGATATTGTCTTCACCAAAAATAAGTGCCATCCATAACAGTACAGACATTCTTGTTGCTAATTTTTAAATTCTTAAACACCTCACTCTTATGATATTCATGCATAGCCATACAAAAAGAGAGAGAACAGAAGCCATCCATACATGTATGAAACTTGACAAACTTTATGCCTCTTATGTACTAAGAAAATGCCCATTGCTTGTAGCTGGTTATCTGTCCATAAATTAGGAACAAATGAGGGGATGAGGTGTTTTGTATTAAAAAGTTACCTAAAAGAGGTTGCACATTAACAGTATCATATGTATTTGTGTTAAATGTTGTACAATTTACACAGTTTCTTTGTATTTTATAGGCTCCCAGAAAATCCAGAGCAAGCTTAATGAAAGGAAGTCGTTCACCGACCAAAAATGTAGGCGGTCAACAAGAGCTGATTGGTCATTGGCAAGACATAGCTAGGAGCCTCACAAACTTCTTGAACACACTCAGGGCTAACAATGTTAGTAATCACATACTTATGCATTTGCTGGTACACTTTACAGGACTATTCACCCAGCATGGAACTTTTACTATGTGCAGGTGCCTCCCTTTTTGGTTAGGAAGGTGTTTGTTCAGATATTCACATTCATCAATGTTCAGCTGTTTAATAGGTGAATGTTTCTCATTTTTCTTAATTTGTTTGAAATTTGTTGCCTCTCTTCTTTTAATGTGTTTTCTTTTGTTGCAGTCTTCTACTAAGAAGGGAATGCTGTTCGTTCAGTAATGGGGAGTATGTCAAAGCAGGTCTTACTGAGCTGGAGCAGTGGTGTGTTGGAGCCACAGATGAAGTAATGATTGACTTTTTAATTAATTAAACCTAACTATTTTTTTCTTAAAAAATTGTTTTTATAATCTTTAGCAGACAAATTTGCATGTTAATAAATAATGTTCTACTTCTTTCAGTATGCCGGAAAAGCTTATGATGAGTTAAAGCATATCAGACAAGCCATCGGTTTCTTGGTAAGTTGTTTATATATCTAAAATAATATTTTTCTAATAGAAAGATATTTAATGTCTGTAATTCACACTTTTCATGATATCTTTTCCATTTTTATCGTAAACAAATGTTTGTCATTTTTATTTTCTTTCAGGTTATTCATCAGAAATCAAAGAAAACATTTGATGAAATTACCCATGACCTTTGCCCGGTAAATAGTGAACTGCGCTTTTCTGGAAAATGAAAACTGATATTTGAATTAGTTAACAATATTCTCCTTTTTATTGACAGACCCTCAGCATACAGCAATTATACCGGATTAGCACAATGTACTGGGATGATAAGTATGGGACACATAGTGTAGCACCGGATGTAAGTTCAATTGGTGTTAAAATATATATGCTGTTGGTTATTTGGTTTCCTGAAAAAAAGTTTAGCAACTTATTCTAATATCTGTACTTTAGGTAATTGCAAATATGAGGGTATTGATGACTGAAGATTCCAACAGCGCTGGGAGCAATTCATTTTTGCTTGATGATGACTCGAGGTTTTTATCTATTATTATATTCTTTTATCATTTAATATTTCTCTATATTTATTTCATCTACTGGACCTCTAATTTATCAAGTTCATTACAACACAACTTGAAACAATTCAAAAAGAGGTAACACTGCATTACAAAGGGTGTAAAATCATATATCAGCATTAATACAATTACTAAATCTATTTGGTGATGTTATGTTTATACTATGATTTCTTTGGCAATCCAAAATGAAGGTCCTGACTAGTTGCTGTTAATATCACATGCTAATGTAACCATGTATTTTGATTGCAGCGTTCCATTTTCTGTCGACGACATATCGAAATCCGTCGAGCAGATAGACATCTCCAATCTGGAGCCGCCACCTCTCATCCGAGAGAATTCAAGTTTTGTATTTTTGTTGCCATCAAATCATGATAAAAGTTGATTGAATAGTAAATAATTATTATAAGGTGAACCCAGAAGGGCGTAAAAGAGCTCTTGATTATTATTTTTTTTTCCTTTTAGTGCGTAGACGCTCATTCAAGCTGCTGTAGAAATCGAGTTGAAATGGTTAAATTTTAGTCTTAGTGCGTCTAGATGGAAGCTAAAATTTCTGTTCTTTTTTTCCGGATAGTGTATCAGAGTTGATTTTAGTCATTGAGCATATAGACAGGTCATGTGCAATATCCATCCTTGTGGAAGAATCTTAGATACAAAAACCATTTTTGTTTGTAGTAAATTACATGTAATTCTTTGTTTTTGTTTTTGTTTTTGTTTTTGTTTTTTTTCCTTCAAGAACAGTGGGTTCACAAGTCACAATCCACTAATTCGATTAGAATCATTAAGATAAATTACATGTAGTTAATTACAATGGAAAAAAGGTCAAATATATATCTGGAACTTTCTTCAGTGTGATTCCTTTTTTATCTATTTTATTTTTGTTTAACATGGGGCAGCTCAGCTGTGAATCCGTGATCTGTCTTTCTACGGGGAGAAATTAATGCGCCGTCCACAAACATAATGGAGTGTAATTAAAAGATCCCCTTTAGTAAACTGGTGTTGTACTATTTGGTAATCAGAAAATGTCAGCAATTGTTAATTAAACGTGCTGGTGAATGGCTGTGAGTTGTGACTTGTGACTCATCATCTCATCCTGACCCTGACCCTGACACTGCGCATGATCCCATCCGATGGTTGCATAAGTAAAATTATATATTTGGAGAAAGGAAAGGAGTACTTTGTATTAATTTATTTCCTTATTCTTGTTACTAAAGTAAATACTTCGTAGTAAATACTGGCGGGTGGGATTCCTAGTGGTAGTGGGTCAGATTAGATACTCAGATGGCGCCAAATTAAAGGATCTCACTTCACTTGTCTTTTGAAAAGAAAGAAAAATAATAGGGAACGATAGGATTTTAAATACCAGAATCAATATCCACGATGCTAGTTTTCCTTTTTTATTGGAAGATTTTAAATATACAAAACCAGACATTGTGCAAAATTGTAAGAATTATTGAATTGTTGCATATCTTGGTTTATTTATAAGTCTGCTACCAGTACCAATATCAATTCATTGTTTTGAAATTGAAAAATTATATGTTTTCTTTGTGTTCATATAATCTTCATTGGCTGCACCAACCAACTGGCAAGACTCATGAGTCATGAGTCAACAACAACGACAATGCGTAATCGTAACTTGTATTTAGTCTCTCTCTCTCTCTCTCTGGGTCAGTCATTAGTGGCCTTGCCTTCCTTCTGGTTCTAGAAACTTCAAGTGGTCTGGTCTGGTCTGGTCTAGTATCATGCATGTTACATCAATAATAATAATATAATCCAATTGGATACAATACATACATATACACGGATTGGATACGCCAGAGAAGGAAGAAAAATGGCAGTTTGGCAATTGGCACAAGTTACAACTTACAACTTACAACATATCATTTGCCTAATTGCCTGCCTTGAGAAAGCAAGCAATCACGGTATGCTTTTCTTTTCTTAGTCCATAAGAAAGAAAGCATATATACCAGACAAAAAAAGTACCTGATTTGGTGGTATCGTGTGCAGTGTTCAATCATGAATTCTATATATCCAGCTCAGGATGCATCCCCACTCTCCAGTTATTATTATAACTAGGCAGGTGATCGCGCTCCGCGCGATTAATCCAATTCTTTACTTTAATTTGATCGAAAACAGATGTAAACATAATTGTTAATCACATATAATACTGTCAACAAATTAAATATTGACCGGCCTAAAAAACTATCGCACGACACTCCCTATGGACAGTCTTCAAACGGGCCAAGATGCAATCTAGGAAATACTACGCACTATATACTTTCACTTGGGCAATAAAAAAAAATCCCAAAAAGAAAATTCCAAAAAAAAAAAAATACCGTTCAAAACCACGACACTCCTTATGGACAGTCTTCAAACGGACCAAGATGCAGTATAAGAAATACTCCGCGCCATATACTTTTGCTTCGGCAATCCAAAAAAAAAATCCCAAAAAACAGAGATCCAAAAAAAAAAAATTTCTCAAAAAAAAATGGGAAAAAAAAGGCACTGTTTAAGTTATACATAGAGGGTATATCGAAACTATCCAATTGAAAAAATGAACAGATCATATTTCTTTTAATCCACAGTGAAATCCACATGCCTCCATATAAACTATAAATATATTAGATGATGTTACACAAACCCAAAAAAAAAAAGGCAGAAACGCGAGATAGTAATTAATAAGGAATTTAACTCCTCTATTTTTAGTTTAAGTCAGTTATATTTCTCATAATTATTACTCCCACAGAAAAATCTGGAAAACCACGACACTCCTTATGGATAGCCTTCAAATGGGCTAAGATGCAGTGTAGGAAATACTCCGCACTATGTACTTTTACTTGGGCAACCAAAAAAAAAATCCCCAAAAAAAAAAAAAACAGAAATCCAAAAAAATAAAAAAAATCCCAAAAAAATAAAAAAAGAGGCATTGTTCAAAACCACAATACTTTTTATGGACAGTCTTTAAACGGGCCAAGGTGCAGTCTAAGAAATACTCCGCACCATATACTTTCACTTGGGCAATAAAAAAAATCCCAAAAAAAATAAAAAACCCCCCCAAAAAAATCCCAAAAAAAGGAAATCCCAAAAAACAGAAATCCAAAAAAAAAAAAACAAACAAAAAAATTCCCCAAAAAAAAAAGGCACTATTCATTCGCACTGTAGAATCCACAGTATAAAGGTTGTTGAAACCCTATCTATGTTCCACAACGAAATTCACGTGCCTTCATATAAACTATAACCATATTAGATGATGTTACACAAAAAAAAGAATAAGAGCAGAAATGCGAGATAGTAATTAATAAGGAATCTAACTCCTCTATTTTTAGTCTAACTTAGTTATATTTTTCATAATTATTACCCCCACAGAAAAATCTGGAAAACCACGACACTCCTTATGGACAGTCTTTAAACGGGCCAAGATCCAGTCTGGGAAATACTCCGCACTATATACTTTCACTTGGGCAATAAAAAAAAAACCCAAAAAAAAAATAAAAAAAGCACTGTTCAAAACCACGACATTCCTTATGGACAGTATTCAAACGGGCCAAGATGCAGTCTAAGAAATACTCCGCACCATATACTTTCACTTGGGCAAAAAAATAAATAAATAAATAAATAAAGAACCCCAAAAAAAAAATCCCAAAAAAAGAAAATCCCAAAAAACAGACCACAACGAAATTTACATATCTCCATATAAATTATAACAATATTAGATGATATTACACAAACAAAAAAAAAGGCAGAAATGCAAGATAGTAATTAATAAGGAATTTAACTCCTCTACTTTTAGTCTAACTTAGTTATACTTCTCATAATTATTACCCCCACAGAAAAATCTGGAAAACCACGACACTCCTTATGGACAGTCTTCAAACGGGCCAAGATGCAGTCTAGGAAACACTCCGCACTATATACTTTGACTTGGGCAATAAAAAAAAAAAACAGAAATCCCAAAAAAAAAAAAATCCCAAAAAAAATAGGGGAAAAAACACTGTTCAAAACCACGACACTCCTTATGGACAATCTTCAAACGGGCTAAGGTGCAGTCTAAGAAATACTCCGCACCATATACTTTCACTTGGGTAATAAAAAAAAATCCCAAAAAAAAAATGCACTGTTCATTCGGACTATGGAATCCACAGTAAAAAGGATGTCCAAACCGGCTAAGATGCAGTCTAGGAAATACTCCGCACTATATACTTTGACTTGGGCAATAAAAAAAAAAACAGAAATCCCAAAAAAAATAGGGAAAAAAAATACTGTTCAAAACCACGACACTCCTTATGGACAGTCTTCAAACGGGCTAAGGTGCAGTCTAAGAAATACTCCGCACCATATACTTTCACTTGGGTAAAAAAAAAAAAAAAAAAAAAAAAAAAAAAAAAAAAATCCCAAAAAAAAAAAAAATCACTGTTCATTCGGACTGTTGAAGCCACAGTAAAAAAGTTTGTTCAAACCTTATTAGTATTTCAAATGCTTAAAAGGATGAGGCACATCACAATTACATATGAGGAGGGATCCCTTGACAATGGTAACTTTGACAATCTTAACAATACAATATTTTAAAAATTCATAAAAATTCATAAAAAATCTTAAAATTGAAAAAAGACTTATGGATGCATTAGTTAACTTGTAGATCGATAGTATTCCAAATTTCAATCAATTTGAATATCGTTTGATGGCTTATCAAAATTTTGTGTATTTTTTAACGGTTGTAATTTAACGGATCTTTGAAAGGCTATCAAATATAACTTAAATTGAATATAATCGGAAACATAATCAATCTACAAGTCAAGAAATAATTCCGTAAACTTTTTTCTATTTTAGAGAATTTATATGATTTTTTACAAATTTTTAAAATATCAAATTGTCAAGATTGTCAAGTTAAGGATTGTCAATAGATCCCTCCTCATTACATATATGGTCCCACCTTGGAAAGCCTAATTAGACGTTAGTTCTTTTCATCCTTTTTGGGAACTAGTACTTCTCTTTTGCCCCAAACCCCAATGCACAGCACAAAGCAAAGAGCATTCAAAACAATTTCAAAAAAAAAAAAAAAAGGAGCATTCAAAATTTGAGTACAGACATTTTGTTAGTTGTTGCGGGATCAACATTCAACAATGACCAATGGGGGACCTCTCCAACGTTTAGAACTTTAGATAGGAACACATTTTGCATTTACCTCCTCCTATTTATTTTCAGAAAGTTTTTTTGCTTTTTTTTGTTATTGTTACTAGAGATAGAGGCTTTATTTTACTTACTATAAACCAAGAAAAATATATTTGGTGAGTCCGAATTTCATAAGAGTAAAATTATATCATATCAATTATCATGTGCTGTCGCACTGCACTTAAATAAATGTCAATCTGCAAGAAAAAAAATTACTCTGGCTAGACAATAATAATTAATAAAGGGGGATCCATTGACAATGGCTATATTGACAATCTTGCCAATGAGACTTTTCAACAAATTATAAAAATTCATTAAAAATCTTAAAAATGAAAAAAGTTTTATGAATGCATTATTTAACTTATAGATTGATGATGTTTCAAGTTTTAATCAATTTAAATATCGTTTGATGGCTTATCAAAATTCTATATACTTTTTAACGGTTGTAATTTAACGGGTCTTTAAAGAGCTATCAAATGTCACTTTAATTGAATATAATAGAAAACATAATCAATCTATAAGTTTAAGTAGTAGTTCCTTAATTTTTTTTCTATTTTTAAGATTTTTTGTGATTTTTTATAAATTTTTTAAAAGTACTATTGTCAAGATTGTCAAAATAACCATTGTCAATGGATCCCTCCTCATTAATAAATGCCATATATATCATTTTCTTCAACCACACGTGATTTTTTTTTGTAACCCTTATAAGTCCGTAGGCGATCACACCGTACACGTGATAAGTTAGTTCGTTCTGGCAGGCATTTATTGACGACATAAATTGTTAAAAATTATTCTTACAAATTGGAAAAAAGCAAAATTTTATCAAACGAGTTTGAATTTGAACAATTATATTTTTTAGATGAATTTCTTATATGGATTAAAAAACTATGGACCTTTCATTTTCTGAATCAGATCCATGATATATTATTTGCTTACAAGTAATTATAGGGATGCTTATTTGTAAGAATTGAACCAATCGATTAAAATAAACAGTTCTCCATAAAACAACACCTCATATATTTATCGGTTTCTTTAATATATTATTTAAGGTGCAACAAATCCGATATATAATTACAAACAAACATCTAATTTAAGTGGATTACAATAATGGCCTTTAAAGTATCGTTTTTATCAATTTGATCCTACTTAATTTACACAAAAGTAACGTCCTCATCAATCATATCATTATTTTCTAAATTCAAACCATTGGGGATATAGCAATAAAATAGAAAAAAGTATAAAGAAATATAATTATTCACGATATCATATAGTTTGAATAAATATATTTTATTAAGATGAAGATGATGGTGAAGTCACTCAAATTTAAATGTCTATAAAAAAGTCTCCCCCATCCAAGTTTTGAAACCGCAACCATCTACACAGAGAGCGTTGACCATGTTTGAATAAATATATTAATGAGAAAAATATTATAGACATGCCAAAAAGATACTAAAATGGATACATGATAAGCGTCCAAATATCTATTTATTTTTTATAGAAATTGATAGGGTGTTACTTAGAAAACCAGACCGAAATGATTTAGATTACTTAAGTTTTTGTCAAAGATCATGTTATTGTTGTACTTTGTAATTCAATGTGTAGAGAATAAAGAGACGAAGCCAACACAACAAACGAGACTCAAATCGGAGCAAGGATGAAGGAGAACGGAGCAAAACAAGCATTGATGGGCCCTGAAAATTCACCCCGCGCGCTAGGTAAAATTCACTCCGCGCGCGGCCTGATTTGAGCGCTCAGAATTTCCAGAGCAACTTTCCTATCCCCAATGACCCCGCGCATGGGGTGAATCATGTAGCGCGCGGGGTGATTTCGCAGAGTGATTTCCAGACACCTTGGACTGTTTTGGGCCTTCCAGATCCGTTTCAACTCCGAATTTGGATTTGTTTGATCCTATAGAAAGCTCTTGTCAAGGAGAAGAGAGTTGGATGGATTTGGGAGGTTTTAAAGAGGAGGAAACCCACGAAATTTGGGGGGAGAAGACAGATCTAGGGTTCCATTCTTCTTCTTCTCTTTCTCTTTCTTTCTCTCTCTTCTCTTCTCTTCTCTTCTTGCATGTTATCTTCTTTCTTGTTGAGTTCTCTCTCCTCCATGGAAGAGTAGACATTTCTTTCTATGGTTTGTACGGTATGTAAACAACGATACTTTGTTCTTTTTAGTTTAATCTTACTCGGTATTTTTTAATGATGGTTGTTGATTTGATTTATGTTTGCAATTGATTGTTATGTTAGAATTGTTGTTTGGTACTTAGATTACTTGTTTAGGTCTTGATCGCACTTGAATTGTTGTATGAAATATGCCATGAATGAATCTAATTACGAAACCCTAGGTTAGAGATAAAGAACCGAAAGGTGAAGTTGATAACCGGACCCAAACATAGACTTAGGGATAAGAACTCGTATGCTTGTTGCTTAGAGGGTTCTTAGTAACTACGGAGAACCCTTGTTTGATTCGAGACCATTAAAGAAACTTAGTGGCTTGATTAACGATTAGGCTAATCATAGAATTTAATGCGTTTAGGGTAGCAAGCCGCAAAATGGATCCTACCTTAGATAGGGACTGCGCCAAGACCAATGGGCATGTTCTAAATTGGATTAGAAACTCTCAAATACTTCAACTTGAAAATAGAACCATTAGATTAAGCTAATTAGAACTAGTATCTTGTTTATGTCCGGACAACCCTAGATTCCTTAGCAGTTAGCATCTAAATTTGCCTTTGTTTAATTTAGTTTATTTTAGTTTAATTTAGTATTTTAATTTCTTCAATCTCCAAACTTGATAGTCTAGATAATTGAAATCTGAAAATTATTAGCGCAAAAGCTGTCCATGTGGATCGACCCCTATTTTATACTGCAATTGTAGGTTTATGCACTTGTAAACCGACATTTTTAATGTATTTAGGGTACATATTTATTAGCTCTTGACACACGTCAAGACAATTTATGTTACTATTCATATAATATTAATAAGTTGTTATTCACATTAATAACTAGTTTAAATTGAAATTAATGAAATATCAAATAATGTAATATTAATAGCAACATAAATTGTATATATTTTGATACCTAGCTCGCTCCCTATTAATTAAGTAATTAGTGTTGTGATGAAGTTGCGTCTTTGTACATGATGATGGGATGGCACCAATGTGATGTCAATCCATTATTCCATTGTTAATTTCAGTTTCATGGTTTATTGATGGAGGCTGAAATCTTATATATTTTTTATCATCTAATCATCTCCCTAGCTAAGATTAGAAAAAGTAATAATGCCATGCCATAATAATTAATAACAAGCCTCTTCGTTCCAATATGGTGGTTTAAACCTTGTCAGCTCCAATATATATAATATAATAGAAGATCCATTTGTGCGTCCGGTAAGATTAGAACCCCTCGACTCGAAATCCCAAAAAAAGGTTGGTACTTGGTACAACAACTAATCATATTCATAGCTACTTGGCTAGCGCTAGCGTGCTACAATACAAATCATATATGGTATTGGTCGGAAACAAATTCGTTGGAACTACTCCCGACCGTTAATCTTTTCTTTTCATTGTACTGCTACAGGTAACAGCCCACAGTGCTCGTGCTGACTGCTGAGTGCCTGAGTCCATCGTTGTCCGGCTCGTTTGAGCTCAGCAACAAAGAATTAAAGAAAAGCATAAGATCCATGCATATATGCGTAGCAGCTAAAAAAAAAAAAAAAAAGGCAGCTCTGCAGGCTGCAGCTGCGTGTGTGATCTCATGTGATGTGACCGTATCCACCATTCCATTCACTCATTCAGTCATTTTTCTTTCTTTATTTTGAGTGAACCATTGAGTGAGTCAATCACCATTCACCAGCAAGTCTCTCTTAATTTAATTTGGGGATAATATCTCCATGCACCTCCCAATCTTTCCCATTGTGACAAGTTGTCTCCCGATCTTTTTTTGTGACAGATATCACCCCCGAACTATCTAATAAGTGACAATTATGCCCCCCCCCCCCCCAAACTAATTAACCATCTAATACTCTATTTTGGAAGTGTAAAAAGACAAAAATACCCCTATGTATATGTTATAATATTTAGTATTTAGTTTATTTATGTTTCATAAAAATTTAATTTGTAAAAATGTATTATCTTAAAAAAATATTTTTATTTAATATGTCAAAAAATATTTTTTTACTTCTATTATTATAAGAAATATACAATTGACAAAATAGTTGAAAGTTATATAATTTTAATTATTTAAATATAGATATACAACTTAATCAAAATTAATATCAATAACATAAATGATTTGTATATTAATTTACAACCCGAAATTATAAAAAAAAATAAAACTCAATCTATCTAATTATTCAAAAGATATATAGTTTTTTATAAATATAAAATGGCATATTTAAAATCAAATTAAGAAAATCTTATAGCGCAAATAATGTAAGTATTAACAACATTAAATTAGTTACACACATATTTTTAAATAATCGTCACATATAAATTAAATTTATTAAAACACAAGTACTTTAAATACTAAATATTATAACATATATATAGGGGTATTTTTGTCTTTTCACACTTCCAAATAGAGTATTAGAGGATTAATTAGTCATGGGGGGTGTAATTGTTACTGATTAGATAGTTTATAGGGTGTTTGTCACGGAAAAAAAGATCAATAGCAACTTGTGACAATGAGAAATATTAGAGAGCGTGGAGACATTATCCCTTTAATTTGAGGAAGAAACACAGTCTCAAACAAGGAAATCAACGGCGAGTACTCAAATGGTGGCGTGTAGGTGTAGGAAAGAGAACGCTTGCTTTTACTCGTTTTTTTTTTTTTTTTTGAGAGAACTTTTACTCGTTTTCACTTTCGTCAAGCCACGACGAATGGAATCGTTGTCAAATGTCTTTTTTTTTTTGATAAGCTTGGCAGAGGCTGCCAAGAGCATTTGTCAAATCGTTGTCAAATGTCAATTCAGAACAGAGGCAACGAGACGAGACGAGCTGCTTAGAGACGTTACCCATTTCAGTGGGCACGGAATTGTTTATTGTTTCATGCATAGTGATTTTAATTTGTTCTTACCGTCCCGGGCCAGACCAGACCAGGGTCCAGGGACCAGACCTAAAAGCAAAGGCTAAAACTTTCTTCATTATTTGACCTGACCGTTTGAATTTTGAACCTGGAGCTGGAATTCCCTCCCTCCCTGGGGCTCTTAATTTGCCACTTTAATTGCCAGCCCTCTTATTTTATTTTTCTAATAAGTTAAGGGCATGTTCGATTGTCATGGGATTGTGCGGGATGAGATTTAATAGGTTCGGGAACCCACTTTTTTATTTGTGGTAACCCATACCCACTTTTGTGTTCGGTTGTATCATGAGAAATATCACGGGAAATCTTTATTTTTTAAGAAAAAAATAGATATATATAGTCAAATTATATATTTTTTAAATTAAAAGCCTATTTGAACCTCTAAACGACATGTAAAATTAAAAAAATCTTTTGTATTTAATAGTTTAGTTTGATAACTGTTGTGATTAGCATGTTGTTGTTATTGTTGTTATTTATTATTTGTTATTATTATTATTATTGTTGTTGTTGTTGTTATTGAATTTTAAGCAACAAGAAATTAAAGTGAATATTTTTGTAAATACATGTAAAAGAAATCTAAAATACAAACACAAAACTATTACATATTAATTAAAATTGAGAGATATGGAGAGAGAGCCACCAATGTTGGGGAAAAAAAAAATCAAGTTGGACTTGATTATTTTGTACCCACCATTTTGTACATGAATGGAAAAAAATATGGGAAATATAGCTCATTCCAATTCCCACAAATTGGCATCCGAACGGTAATGGGAAATATTTTATAGTTGGTGCAAATTCCTTCCCATTCCCACATTTTCCCAAGCCATCCGAACGGGACCTAATTGTTTACACAATTACACTCATATAATACGATCGAGCTAATGAAATTGTTTTGTTTTGTATGTAAGAGTTATCACAAGAGATCAGTGGCGGACCACCTTGACAATAGAATATATATCACAAAAATAATATGGATAGACATGTATAATATAGATAATGTGGACGTCTGTCCATCAGAGCTAATTTCACTTTAATAATTGACTAACTTATTTACAAGAAAAAATATGCATCATTTAGAAAAATATTTTGATAAAATAGACTTTTTATCTTTTGTACATTTTCAGACACAGATTCTTTTTTAAGAACATCAAAATGAGATCAAAATTTTTAGCTTAATTTAATATTCATTTAAGTGTAGGCATGTTTGATATGCTAGAAAATGATGGGAAATAACAAATTTTCTAGGATTTTTATTTGACGTTGTTGTTTGATGGCAAAATTTTTCGGGATAAATGATTCTTGCAGGATATTGTCCCCCCTTTTCCTTTTCTTTGTTTTCCACTCGGTTTTCACTAGACAATAAAATTTTTCTTCATTATTTATTCACCACTCCCAAAAACTCATCTCTTCCTCTTCGTTTCTTCTCATTTCTAGCTAATCAAACACAAGAAAATAATTCTGGAATCTAAGTTTCTTGTACATCAAACTTCCCCGATGGAAACAAAGAACCTGAAAACTAAAATGACTGAAACATGTTTCCGATAATTTTTAAAATTCTTGCATTTTCTTGTTGATCAAACAGGCCCTATATATTCTCTGGTTGAGTCTCTAATTACGTTTATTTTTTATTTGACCAATCAACATCTCCAAGATAGTCCATGACCTGTCTAATTAACTTACAATTATATATTTATAATGCATAATTAAATGGATTAACAATGACATCGTGTTAATTAAATGTTAAGTAAGAAATCTATATAATAAACGTATGCACTTGTATTGAAAGAAAAATATATATGTTTTTAATTTGTATCTTGAACTGAACTGAACATAATCTCGAGTTTAATTTGATGATTATGCATGATTACTATATATATTTTGAGTTTTAATTCGAGCTTTTAATTTGACAAGGCAATGCATGATTACTATCTTTAAGTAGTAGTTTTCTTTCATTTCTGAATTCTGGTTTCTGATTTGACAAATTAAAACTGCAGTAGTCCGTTGTTTGTGTAAAGGTTGCATCGCTAGCTGCAATTAGGAATTTAGGATCTAAACGGATCGATAGCTAGGATCATAGGATAATTAATATATATCCTCACTTGGCTGGTAATTCGTAATTGGCCCGCACCTGAATCCGATCGAAAATTTTCGGATATTATCCGATTGATCATATCCGCATTAATCCTACGAAAGGTTGAAATAAATATATAAGATATTGAATATGAAATTAATTCTGAATGATTAATTCATGCAATTCAGTGGATATCCGCATCCGCATTTGGTCATGTTATTTTGGTGAATGACATGATTAGTTGGTATAATTTGAATGAATGATATATATATAACACGAGTTAGACTATTATACTAACGTTAGCATTTTAGACCGAAATGCTAACGACTCAAAATTTATATTCCCGTGTCCGAAATCATGATTTATGGTGCTTAATAAATTCTTTATAGAAAAATCTTGGGGAATACAAAAACTTTTCATTTTTAGAGTTTTTTAAGTATTTGTTTTGCATTTTTGAAAATAGCATGTACAAACATCAATATTTTATTAATATTTATGACCTCTTTTCTAAATTCAAAACAAATACTTAGAAAACTCTAAAAATGAAAAAATTTTGTATTTCCCAATGTTTTTATATAAAGAATTTATTGAGCACCATAAATCATGATTTCGGATACGATGACATAAAATTCGAGGCGTTAGCATTTCAGATCGAAATGCTAACGTTAGTATAATAGTCTAACTCTATATAATACTACGATATATATATGTTGTTAATTTTGAATATATGAGATGTTGTTTTGATGCTCACACTAATTTTATACGAGTATTGGAGTAAAATTCATATGAATAATATGAGACATCCTTTTTCGAGCACTTGATGACTTAAAAATCAATATTTATGAGAGTCTTAATGGCTTCAAACTTCCACCATACAAGCCTGGACTTTTGAATCCATGCTAAGGTGATAAGGTCCCATCCTTTCTTCAATTCTAGCTTTGCGTCTTTCTTTTTGCTTTAATGAAAACAAAGACACGCAATTAAAAATGAGGAGACATCCATTGACAATAGAACTTTTAAAAAAATGAAAAAAAATAAAATAATTAAGGATACTTAAAAATAGAAAAAAAAGTTTATGGAAACATTGTTTGATTAATAGATTGATCATGTTTCTTTCTTATTATATTTAATTTAAGTGACATATTATATAGTGAAGTTAGTTACTATATACCTTTACGAAGTATAATCATTTTTTTAATTTTGTAATTATCTTTAATTTGAAAGATGTCCTTTTTATGCAAATTTTGATGCATTTTGTATTCTATTTTCATAATTAAAGACTAATATTTTTTTAAAAATAAAAAGTAGATATTTCATAAAATTTCAATATTCAAATTGTTGAGCAACTTGAGTCGAGTGTTCAAACTATAATTTGTGAGATATAGTTTTAGCTTTTAAAAAACTTAGTTTTAACTTCGTTTAAACCGTTAAATCATTTTTTGGATCCTCTTACGTTAAAACCGTTATTTGTGGAAAAACCATTTTAACAAAGTTAAAAC